>OY829913.1:183592001-184882001 GCA_963691935.1 Nephrotoma guestfalica
TAAGACACACACGTATGTTTTGTATAACAAGAACTGCTTGTAGTACGTTTTGGTGTCGTAGCAGACTATTAGCATCCATAACAATATTTTTAGTGTACTGGACATTTCTCAGATTTAGGTTGAGCTCCCAAAATACTATCTTCCAACTTTTGCATTTTTTCGTCGAATGTACTTAATTTCCCGAGTAGCTTCTGCAAGGTTTGATTAATTTCAACATCTTTATTCTTTTCATCTGAGATTTATGTGTACCTCCTAAATTTCGGGTATAGGATATATCCCATCAGTTCTTAATTGGAAGGATTGTTGATTATATTGCTTTTGAAGTTTGTTGTTTGTCTAAGCAGTAGTTTTTGCTCGTTATTAATTTTATTGTTTCTCATTTCTTGAATTTCTTTTGCGATCATACATCCGAGCTTTCCCGCAACGTATACCTTGCAGGAAGTCGTCTTTTGAGTTGATGCATTCTGCAGCTAGGTGGTGTCCTGCCCACTTAACACATCTCGTCCTGTACACTTAACGCAGATACAAGGTTTTACAATAAGTACTTTTTTAATTTGAAATTAACTACACGTTTTGTCAAAAATATATGTCATTCGTTATTGAAATTTAGTGTAGTCGCTAGACCATTTATGGATGAACAATAATATTTGACAAATGTCTACCATGAACAAGTTTGTAGAAGTTGATCCTTTGATCGAAATTTTCGACCACATTTTTATATGATTGGGGATCTATCTTACGAATGACGCGTTCCTATTGGTTATTAAGTTTTTGATTGTTTGTGGGTTATTCTCATAAACCTTATCTCTCACGTAGCTCTACAAAAAAATAATCTAATCGTGTTAGATCACACGTTCTTGGTGGTCAACTAACATCCACCTTCGCCAAATTAATCGTCCATCAAATCTGTTTCTCA
The DNA here is from genome assembly GCA_963691935.1 of Nephrotoma guestfalica. Taxonomy (NCBI): domain Eukaryota; kingdom Metazoa; phylum Arthropoda; class Insecta; order Diptera; family Tipulidae; genus Nephrotoma; species Nephrotoma guestfalica. The sequence continues at coordinate 183,592,918 of OY829913.1, forward strand.
ATAAACCGATTGATTCATTGGCTGTATGACATGTAGCGTAGTCCTGTTGAAATCACAACTCATTAATATTCGAAGTGGTAAAATTCGCCATGTGGTCGGTTGTGGACATGTTTGATTGTTGAGAACGTCGTGAAATCGATAATCGTGGGCTCTCTGCAATACTTTCTCTCACTGTAGTGATATTTTCGGTTGAACGACCTGAGCGAGTACGTGTTGCTGTTGATATGTTTGTTACTAAACCAACGGATTCAAATTTTTGCACTAAATTTTTAATAGTTAGCTCAGATGGGCGATTTTGTCTACCAAAAATAACGCTAATTTTACTAAATGTTGTTTTACAGATCCACCATTTTCCTAATGAATAGAATGAAATTATTTTAATTCGATTTTAAACCAAACTTCAATTCATTTTACTACTTGGTCAATCTTCTACTGATAATTTGTAAAAAAAACTTAATAACAGAACTTTTAAAATAGCTACTTTATACTCTATTGATAAAAAGTTCTTCTTCCTATTACAATAATTTTTAAATTTTGTGAAACTCCTATTTCACTTCTTGCTGATAGACAATTTAACCATATATGATTTATTCATTCTACGTTCCCATTTTTTTGGCAATGTTTTCATCCTTGTTAAAAAATACTGTTTGAAAACTTACCTTATTATTATAAAGTGTGAAGCTCTTCATCGTTAAACAGCGTATTATAGGGGTCCTCGCACATTATCACTTGTAAACACATAATCCCTTACAAATATTTTTTTTTTTTAAACTAAAGCTCAATACAAAATTTTTGGTTTAGTTTCGCTCGAGTCAGATACATTTGAGAGAATTTTCTAAAACGATTTTAAAGACTCATTTCCATACATTTTATACAATTTCATAAATATAGTTAAAAATTCCGTTCCAAATGGGTTTGCCAGAATTCCTTCCAAATTAACAAATTTCATAATAATCTGTTAAGATATAACCTAATTTCACCCCAGTTGGCCATATTCCAGAATTTCTGTCAAAAATCGTTTTAGAATCTAATTTTGATCCATCATTTTCAATTACATTACGGATAAGAAATGGCTTAGTTCCATCCCAGTTACACAGGTACAGGAGGTACAGTAGGTTATACAGGTACAGGCCAACCATAATGGCGATCCTAGGTATGTATATAGTATATTTCTGAGGAGCGATCATATATATATATATATATATATATATATATATATATATATATATATATATATATATATATATATATATATATATATATATATATATATATATATATATATATATATATATATATATATATATATATATATATATATATATATATATATATATAGATAGATAGATAGATAGATAGATATATATATATATAGATATATATACCGGGTGTCTGACACGAACTGTTACCAAAACAAAACGCCACAGAATTTTTATTTTTTGATGAATTTTATTGAATCAAAGTAAAAAAATGTTCACAAATATTTGAATTTTCGAATTGCATTAGCAGTTTTCGATTTGGTCACCCTTAGCCGCGATTATGGCCTTCAAACGGCCGACAAAGCTATTGCACTATTGCATGCAGCACGAAAGTGGCTCTGTGGTATTTTGGCCCATTCCCGGCGAAGCACTTGCTTGAGATGATCGACACTTAGGCTCTGCTGCCGAAATGTTTTTGTGTCCAAGGCTTCAACCAAAGAATTTCTAATAATAAGAAGTGAATACAAGTACCAAAAACGATTTTCCGAAAACCACATGCCGGACGATTTTATTATCAAAACTACTCCGAGAAACGAACCTATCTTGATTTTTATGATATAATAAATACGCTATCTAGTTTAAATATAAGGGGTGTCCGCCGGGAAAGTATACTACTTTGTTTTGCCGCCATTTAGGCGAATATTAGTATTGACAGTGCATACTTGACAGTCGTGAAGTAGACACGTGGCAAATTTATTATGGAGAAATATTCGATAAACCATCGTGTTTTAATCGTTAAAACATTTTATCAAAATCAATCATCGATTACTGTGACGATGAGAAAGTTACGGGAAATTTTTTGAATTTTTTACATGGATATGTGAATAAACAGAATAGTCGGTTCTGGGCAATGGAAAACCCTCACATTATTCATCAGTCACCTTATTTCTTGTCATCCTCCGTAAACAAACCTGTCTTTCGGTTAAGCTAAATAACATCAATTTAGAATCTAGATAGTAGATTGACATGGAAACAAGAAACAATCGAAACAAACCACCATATTTTTTGCTTTAAAAAAATTCTAAAAATTTCAAGTTTTTTTGATTTCACATTTATTTATCGAGTACAATAAATTAAGATTCCGTGCTGGAACTAAGAAATCTAAAATAATTTAAAATGTGTAAATCCTAACGCTTTATTTGATGGTGATGTACGTTCTGCAGTATTACATAATACTTTTGATTCAGTACCCTACTTGGCACAAAATGAAGCTGTGTCCCCGCCTCCAAGGATGGAACGCCATGCAAAAATAATTTTCTAAAACGATAAAAACGACGTGTTTCCAATAAAGTAATTGAGCCTAGGACTGGATCGCGATAAACTCAACTTCATTAAAAACGCAATCGTGCAAAAATTGTGCATCACAGCCTGATCCGAGTAAATGTGTTAATTCATGGGCTACTGGTTCCATAGTGTATTCAAAAATGACCGAAATGAGACATCAAAACCTGAAATACACAAAACTAATTAAACATCGAATTCTTTTTCGGAACCACGGGTAATATTCTTGGACACGTACAATTGATGTTGCACCTTTATCCAACGCGTATTTAATGGTTCCCAATACGTTTATTACTTTGGATTTTTCCTTCCTTGGTTGGTTCAATCAACTGTAATGAACCACAAAAATAAAACTTATTTAATGCAAAACATGAATTTTGGCAGCGGTACACAATATACCACATCCATATAAAATTTATCAATAACAGTTTATTTTAATATTGATTAAATCAATAATTTCTTACCTGTGTATTAATTAATTTAAATAAACTATATTTTTAATTTTACACATAAATATTACAAGACTGTCATTAAACTACTTTGACATACAATTATTTTTTTGCTCACTGAACTACTTTGTTCAATTTTGATGTTGATTACTCTTCTCGCATACACACAAACTTTGCTTCGTCTGCATACGGCGTTCAACAACCAAAATGTATCATGCCGGAAAATGGTAATATTCTAAATGAAAACTACCTTAAAAATAAAAAACAGTTTTTCGAAATGAATGACAAATAAACAAAGTTCATGCTCAGGAGAATGAAAATTTGATTTTCTGCCGCAATTACGAGGTATAGATAAATAAAGTCAAAAAAAAAAATTGAACAGAAATTTCCATAGCAATCGTATGAAAGTGTTTTTTCTTGTTTACGTTATTTGGGCCTGCATACATATAAAACCAATATATTGAAAGACGGCCGTATACACATACATAGGCAGTGCTAAAAGCAACAACAACAAATAATGAAATTGGTTCTTGTGTACTAATGTAAAAATTACACAATTAAGATTTGTTCATTTTTTGGAAAATTTTGTTTTGTTTTTGCTCGAATATAAATTTATATAAAACAAAAACATATATGTACATATAACGTTTTTTGGTTTACTACATGTGCATTTCGGAATATGTATTGCAAGTTGGAACTATTAAATATATAAAATGCGGTGGAGTAAGGTAAAGTAAACGGAATATTTTAATTTTTTAGTTTTTAGTAATGAAATGGTATGGTGAATGATCCATTAGGATAGCAAATTATTGTTATCATATATGGAGAACGACGAGAATAAAAAGACGATGATAAACGAGTTTTGTGTTTGTCGTCGAATGGTTTTTAAATTTTAAATGGACAACTATGTATATAGATGTAATAAAAAGTAATAAAAATATGGAAACAATTTATATTGTTATTAATTGAATTATTAGAAATTCTTTGGTTCAGCACTTCCTCCAACACATGATCCCGATAAATTTGAGCATTTATCTTGATGTCACGGTCTAAAAAACGAGCGGTGAACGGCTTTCGGCCGTTACGGCGGCCCAAACCATCACCATCGGCGGCGCTTGGTTTCGAGTGTCAATCCGTTGGTCCAAATTTTCTGTAGAACGGCCGGGCAAGTAAATCCGATCAATAACGAATATATTGTTCAATAACGAACGGTGGCTCATCGGAGAAAACCAAATTCGGCAAATCGGCACTTTCGTGCAAGCGTAACATCTCCTTTGCTCTTTCCACTCTAACTTATTTTTGAGCATCGGTGAGATCATGCGGTTTATCAAGGCCTTTATCAAGGCCTTTAGTCTAAGATGATCTTTCAATATGTGCTGCATCCGTTCGATCGAAATGTTCGCCTCACGAGCCATTTTTCTACCGCTACGGCGCGGATTCCGAGCCAATTTGGCCTTCACCTTCCGCATGATATCCGGCGATGTTGCAGTGCGTTTCGGTTCACCACCGTAGCGTTTTGCAATGCTGCCAATATCGTTATAACGATTTATGGTGCGATACACAAACATTTTATTCACATGCAGATGTTTTAACTGGTTAACAATCTGCGGCTGTGGTTTTCCAGCCAAATATAGAGCAATCACACTATTATGCTTGAATTCCATTGCGGATAACTTTTTTTCTGAATATTCCCCATGACAGTCTGAAGTTGGTAACACTTCGTGTCCGTATATATATATATATATATATATATATATATATATATATATATATATATATATATATATATATATATATATATATATATATATATATATAATATATATAAATATATATATATATATATATATATATATATATATATATATATATATATATATATATATATATATATATTCCTTGAGGAGCGATCCTAGGTATGTATATCATATTTCTGGAGTAAACGTTGTCCAATATAAAAGCATATTTGAAAAACGAATCGTACTCCAGATTTATGCGGGGCCGAGTGCTGTCTGCATCCTCACATTAAAGGTAATATACGGAAAGAACTAGTTAACCACAGAAACAACTACGGCGCCACGCAGCAAAGTCATTATTTAACACTTTGTTAATTAAGTATAATTACGATTTGTTAATTATTTACACATACATACGTTGTCTGTGGATAAGAAATGATCATTTATTAATTTGTGTTGTTGTGAGTAGGTATAAGATGTATAAATTTCATCATATGTATTTATCGGCCTCAGTCGTAAATTACTGGAACAATTAATCAATTTCATATTCCGGGGTCATCTCATCTTATGCTTATAACACGGTTGCACTAACACCTAACCCTACACCAATTAACCTGAGGAATATAAGTTCGTAAGGATTCGACAGCATTTATATACTTATGATGACCTTATAATTCTTAGTCTTAGTAGGTAATATCGATGTTCTGTATAGTTCTGTATAATAACGGAACTGTTCAGAACTATACAGAACAGCGATATTACAAGAAAACGACTGCAATTTTTTGATGTATTTTTGTTGTTATACTTATATTACTATTAAATCTAAGTTAATAAATTTTTAATTTTTATTTGAACATACTTGAAAAAAGTTATCTCGAACTCAATCCGATTGTTTTTCACAAAAACTCTAGCTATATTTAGCTGTCTTACTAATTACCAAACATTAGAAATACTCGGTTTTATAATACAACATTCATGTCTTCTTAATAACAGAAATAAATACATTTGAATTCAATTAGTAATAATATCAAAAACAACATTCTATTGCAAAAATGATTTCAAATGATTTCATTTCTTGATCAAAAATTTTAAAACTACGATCTTCCCTAGAATTCTGTTGTATTAATATAAACTTAAGTAATAAAAACAATAAATAAATATAATTTTAATTTTAATTGTGTATCGCTGCATTCACGATGCAGCGATTTTAATTAATAAAGATCTTCCACACAAATAAATTAAAATAAGAGTAAAAAATATAATCATCTATTTTCTATATCCACCCTCCGAGGAATGCATTTCATGTAAATTCAAAAAAGGTTTAAGGGCAAAGTCCCAGCTACCCTAGTCCCCACGTTTAGCAAAATAAAGCAAATCCATTTACTATAATTTTGGAGCATGCTTATCCACACCCGACATAAAGCGCAGCGACTAAATACCTGTTTTTATGTTGCGCGCATTTGATTTATACATTTGCGTAAGGTTATTTTGTTTCTATACGCAATTAAATATGCCTTGTCCCAGTGCACCTAGAAACTAATGGCCTCATTGCTTTAAAAATTTTGTTATATGATATCAATTTATGTCGACGATTCCAATCTTTGGCTATAATCAAATAAATGATTTAATTTTTGTGTATTATCTTTTTTCCGTGAAACGTTAATCGCGGTGAAAAAAACAGTAATTCTACAATACTACCAATTAATTTTTGCATTAATATGCATTAAACATTTCGTTAAACCCTTAAACGTCCAGTACTTTTTACGAACATTACTGCCATCTACAGTTCAGAAAATAAACTCAACAAATTTAATGACGTATGAAGCAGTACTGCCTGGTACTCTTGGAACATTGTTTATCCCCAACGAAAACAAAACAAAATGCCAAGAAAAATAAATAAAACAAAAACCATGAGAACTGCGCAGAAGCACATTATAGAATAATTTAATTGTTGTGTTGCTGTACTTCATTTTAAGCCAACCCATTTTATAAACTACATCAAAATCTACTTAAATATAAGTCCTGCTAACTCCACACATATGAAATAAACAATAACTAACTAAGATGTATTGGTAATTTATTTTCCATAGTAAATGTTTTTTAAAACTAAGTGTAAATGGGTAGGCGCAGAAACGAACAAAAATGAAAAAAATTAAATTTACATTGCATTATTCGTGTATCCAACAACTCTTTGGTAGTTTTTTTTATATAGGTATCTGCAAAATCTACTTAAATATATACGTCCTGCTCTAACGCTCATTGACAGATACCTATATAAAAAAACTACCAAAGAGTGTGTTGGATACACTAACAATGCAATGTGAATTTCAATTTTTTTCATTTTTGTTCGTTTCTGCACCTACACATTTATACTTAGTTTTTAAAAAAAAATTACTATGGAAAAAAAATTACCAATACATCTATAGTTAGTTATTGTTTATTTCATATGTGTGGAGTTAGCAGGACTTATATTTAAGTAGATTTTGGTATCTGTCAATGAGCGTTGGAGCAGGACTTATATTTAAGTAGATTTTGACTACATACTTGTTTCAATGTACATAATACACATGCATAATATGAGTAAAAAGGAAAAGGAAATCGGTCGCATAAAAATCTTTATACAGTTTTTAAATATATACATCCATCCCCCGATTTACACGGTACTTTTTTACATAATTTCGCTTTACCACGTTTTTTTTTTTTTTTTTTTTTTTTATTATCTCTGCAATCTGTTCTGGGGCCAAGGCTCTCCCTACTCTTTCGCGGTTACCTTTTTCCGTCCTTACTTTTACGCCAGTGTGTAGGCCAATTCGAGGACGTACGGTCATAGGTCCGATTTAGTTACCATCTGCACATTGCATAGCTCCATGCCAGCCTATACTGGCATGGAAGATGGGTCGGCCCATGAGTTTTGCACTCCGACAGGAGGTCATAGATGTGTTCCATTCCATCACAGATCGTAATCTGTTGATGAAAATTCCCTTTTGCATCTTGCCCCTGTCGGGATTCGAACCCGGTACCTCCCGATCCAAACGCCAAAGCTTTAACCACTGTGCCATTTGGTCGGTTTTACCACGGTTTGAAAAAAAAAATTATATTTTTAAGATTTTATTTTTAATTTCTAATTTATTCTATATATTTTATGTTAAAATAAATTAATTATTAAAAACCAAACGATAATTTTTTTCATACAAAAATCGCATTTTCGATTTACACGGTATTTTCGGAATGTGTAATTCCGACTTTCTGCGGAATCAATCTACCGTGTAAATCGGGGATGGGTGTACAACTTTAACGAAAAATGCGTTTCTGAAGGTTAACACTCTTATAATGGATTAATAAATTTCATGTAAATATAATATAATTTAAATAAAACGGAACTCTTTGATTTTGTAAAAATCCAATAAATACGGACATTTGATTAATATTAATTCATCACTATATATTCGTTATCACACTGGGGCACAAAATGAAATAAATAAAGTAAATAACCAAAATTTTAACAATTTTACGTAATTTTATTTATTTCATTATGTTGCATTTTGTTTTTCGACTGTTCTCGTCGACGGTCAAACTTGCACTCCTAGATCCATTCCAGTTGGCCATATTACAGAAATTCTTCTTATAATTATCACAGAATCCAATTTCCATCCACAATACTAAATATCTAGTTCCGTCTCAGATTACATTATTCCAGAACTTTTTCCAAACAATTTAAGAATCCCACTTCCATTATACCCTGTTTCGTGATGATCGGTTAAGAAGTGGCTTAGTTCCGACCCAGTCAGTGATATATCAAAACTACTTCCAAAAATCAAATTAGATCCTATTTCCCAATCATTTTAGAGTCCAGCATAAAAACTCCATCATAATCTGTTTATAAATAACTTAATTTCATCCTAGATCGCCATATTCCAGAATGTATTCAACAAATTAAGTTATGTATATGCTTTATCATGTTTATCAGGAAAATTCGAATGGTTTTAGATTAAAAACTTTATGTAGAACACTTTACTTTCGTTTGTTACAACTGAAATGCTTCTGAATTTTAAAAATAAAAGTTAAATTTAATTTTCAATTAAATATTTGTCGAAACAAACTTTACTACAAATTTAAGAAATGATTCGCAGCCTGAATGATCATTTACCATTAAGGATTAAACACACAAAGCAGCAACAGTGAGCAGCAAATTTATATATTGGCTTATTCGCTTGTGTAATGTTATAGAATCATTCTTTATATACATAGGCATTTCCAATAAAACAAGTTAAATATTTGGTAATTTTAATAGAAAAATGTAAATTTAAAGAAAGCATATTGAATGAAGATGCTGGTGTGCATGCTCTTGCACAGCCACTGGTTTGGATTATTTGGGACATGCTGCGCTGAAATAAACATTTGGACAAAACTTAATTCACTTGCTGTTTTGGAAAGTTATTGCTGACATGCTCTTCATATTGCCTACTATTATTATATTTCATTCATCACTGTTCCTAACGGTAATATTGAAGCATTTATACATATTATACTCGTATACTACGTTACCATCCAATCTAATTGAAAACATTTACGTATGTTTCTGTATATGTGAGAATATAAATTGTAAAGTTTAAGACTGCGCACATGACATCGGCAGTTAGTTTGGAAAAAATACCATGGTATCGCACAGAATGTATTAAAACAACAACAAAGTTAAAAATATTTCAACTCGAGTATGGCACTCGTAGGCGGGGCGAAATTTCACGAAATTTGATTGGTTTTGAGTTCGGGAGTTGAGTATGATGCTTTTTTCCGATGTTATGTACACACAGTAATAGTTCTGTAACTTATGAAGGGCAGTTTTGGCGAATTGTGTCGTACTCATCTAAGCATAAACTTTAAATGAGACCTTTATTTATACGTCAAAGCTATTGTAAACTATTATTGTATTATTTTCTTATCATTTCAACGTTTCCATATACACAATGATAAAACAAACATAATTGTTAAAATGTACATACATAAATTAAAATTTAGCATAGTGTTTTTTTGATCAGTAAATCTTTATTCTTTAACATGATATCGAAATTGTATTTGTTTGTTAGTAAGCTTCTATGTATAAATTTCTTTAAGGCTAACGTAAGAGGCAAATTTTGTAATACACAATAATAAGTGAAACAATAAAATAAAAAAAGCAAACAATTAAATTATACGTGACAAATGAGAATGTGTTTTTATTAATATTAAAATATACATGTATACGACATACATACTTATGCTTATTTGTAAGTGCATGTAATAGTAAATTTATTGATAATAGTATTGTGTAAATGTAAATTTGTAAGAACGTAATATGTATATTATACGAATGAACTACACATGCTTAATATTATAATAAAGATGTGTGTATATTTAAAAAATGGCAGGGTGATACTCGTATTATACAATAAAATATTGGAATGTCGGTATAAATAAAATAATAAACATGAGAATAGTGTTTGTACTATTTATGTATTATAAAAGCTTGTTTGTGGTTTATTTGTTCCGCTGATAATTTGTTAAATTGAAGTTACTCGTATAAAAAGATTTAACTTTTAATGTTATGGTGCAATTATTTATAGAACGGTGATTTGCCAATGAATATTTTAATACGTAGTACACTCGTTAAAAGGCACACATTTAGTGTACATAACAACATAACTAATTAAAATTTTTATTGCTTTGACTTTGGCATAGGTATGTTTAAACTGGAAGCAACTTCTCTTTTTATTGTAATTAATATATTTAAATTATTACTAACTTATGGCGCAATGTAAATGAAACATATTAGAACGATCGAACAAAAATCTCGTGAACGCTATTTATATACGTGTGTTGTATAAAGGTTTAACTGCAATTTAAATCGGTTAAAACGTTCACCAGTCATTAGAACTCGTTTAGGAATTTAAATTCTCATAATAACTCCAATAGTGCTAAAGCGCGTGACTGGTTTCGGGCGTTCCAAATTTTTAATTCGTACTGTACGAAACATTTTTCAACGAGAAATAATCAGTACTGTTGTGTAGTAGAATTGGATTAAATTGTTTTCAATGAGAAATTATTTATTTATTATTATTATTATTATTTATATTTATTTATATATTTATTAGAAAAGTTTACAAATTCGACTAATTAAATACAGTGGAAATATTAAGTACAACAAATAGTTTTAAACACTAAAACTAAAACTAAAATAAATCCATTAGCAATCCGCTTTCTTCAAAACTCTAATAGTTTTGAAGAAAGCGGATTGCTAATGGATTTATCTATTAGTCAGCTAAGCTAATCAGCTGTACACTAAAACGAAAACTAGAACAAAAATAATGCACAAAGTATAATATAAGATATATAATATAATATAATATAATATAATATAATATAATATAATATAATATAGTATAATATAATATAATATAATATAATATAATATAATATAATATAATATAATATAATATAATATAATATAATATAATATAATATAATATAATATAATATAATATAATATAATATAATATAATATAATATAATATAATATAATATAATATAATATAATATAATATAATATAATATAATATAATATAATATAATATAATATAATATATAACATAATATAATATAATATAATATAATATGATATAATATAATATAATATAATATAATATGATATAATATAATATAATATAATATAATATAATATAATAAAATATAATATAATATAATATAATATAATATAATATAATATAATATAATATATAATATAATATAATATAATATAATATGATATAATATAATATAATATAATATAATATAATATAATATAATATAATATAATATAATATAATATAATATAAAATAATATAATATAATATTATATAATATAATATAATATAATATAATATAATATAATATAATATGATATAATATAATAACAATTTAGTAATAAACTTATAAGTTAAAAATTTAATAAAAAAAAAAAATAGGGGTGAAAACACAAATTTAAAGATATCTGTATCTTATACGTTATAGATAATTTTCTACCTAGTTTTGCCAAATAATCTTTAAAGTTTTCTTGAAATTATAACCATTCAGAGATCTTGTAATAATATTCGGTAAATGGTTATATACGTATGGACCAATGTATGATATGGATTTTGTACCAAATTCAGTTTTGATTTTATAACATATTAAAATATTAGAACGACGGGTTGGATGGCTATAATTTACTATAATTTACATACTGAAACTCAATGTTTGATAGCGCTGACGGCATCCGCAAACATTTATACATACTCGTATATAGTGAAGTGATACTAATAATGCGTTTATTGTCAGGATACCGTCAGTTGTGGAAGCCTATAGATAGCTTTGGCAGCTCTTGTTTTGTAAAATTGGTAAACTTTTTATCTTTGATTTCCCAATTTTGCCAAAACAAGCAATCGCAAAATAGAATCTGGTGTGAATAAATGAAGAATAAATCATTTTTAGAATGTGTTGTGGAACAAATGAAGAAAGCTTCCCAATCAAATAAAGAAACGGACTGACTTTTAAACTGAACGTATGAATGTGTTCATTTCAAGACATATGCTTATCAAGTAAAAACCAAGATATTTGAGTTTATCAACTCCCTCAATAATACCACTTGAAACTTGCAACGGTCGGAAATCACAATGAGGCAGGAATGGGGATTGAAAGATAATAAATTTGGTTTTGTTTAAATGGAAATATTCTATAAGAACAGTAACGTCGTTTTCCATGTTAGTCATGGCTTGGAAGCAATCTTTAGAATTATAGAATATTGCGGTCTCATCAACAAACATTCTACGTTTTCCAGCCAGGCTAAGTGGGATATATCATTTATAAAAATCAAAAATAGAATAGGGCCAAGTAGCAACAAATTGTTTACGATTCTGAAGGTAATTCATCAAAAGATCATAAGCCAAGCGCCAAAGTCATAGCTATACAACTTATTTAGAAGTAGACGATGATAAATACAGTCAAACGCTTTATACAGATCTACAATTAGGCCACATAAATACTCCTGCGGTATATCAAATCAGTAATCACAATTAAAGCTGTATTTGTGCCAGATCCCAGATCATCAAAACCATATTGATGACGGTAAAAATAATTTAAAGGGTTTAGATATTCAGTCATACGAATTGCAATTAATTTTTCAAATTTTTTGTCGAACACAGACAAAACAGAAATTGGTCGGTAGTTACTAACAATTTTGCAGTCACCAGATTCAGCATTCAAACAATCAGGATAGATGCCGGTTTCAAACACTACATTGAATAAATCCGTCAATATTTGAGAATAGAATGCTGAATTACGTTTTATAACAATATTATGAATATTATCGTACCCGCATCACCCTTATTATTTTCTAAACTATTAATTATATTATATGTTTCAGTAACCGAAATTGGGCACAAAAAATGAATTAGAGTTACTATTGTGCAGATTATATAATTTAGTGTTACCGTTACTTGTAGAAGAGAGGCTGTTGCCAACATTTTCAAAATGGCTATTGAATACATCAACAATACTAGGAAGATATTTTTATCAGAGATGGGCGTTTACACGTCATCTACTAATTTTTACGAGATCGCGTCAACAACTCGTCGATAACGTCGACTACTCATCGAGAACGTTGACAACTCGTAGACAACGATGAATAATCGTAGATAAGTCGACAACTACTTCACGTCAGTAGTGATTGACTGATTTACATATTTTGAACTTCTTTCTCCCGAGGTTTTAGTTAATGTAAATTAATATTACTTTAAAATATGCAGTAAAGCTAAGTTAACCACAAAAAGAATTTCGAAGTCAACTTACGGAGGTGGTCAACTTAAGAAAGATTACGCGTAACACACGTAAAATTAACATCAACAGCAATCTCTTGGATGTGTAGCAACAATATGCTTGTTAATATGACCGGTTCTACTCTGAATATTTCGTCATCATAACTCGAGTTCTCAAAACTTCAAAACCGATATACTCTGAACAACTATATTCTACGGAATTAAATATTTGGCTGTCTGTTCCGTAAATATGCCATATACATTATTTGGGGTGGAATCGTGTTATTTTTGGGAAAGGAAAATGTTTCATTAGGAAATGGTTATCTTGAGAAAGCAGCACATCAAACTTAAATGATCCCATTACAAATTTTAGCAAATTGGTCGGCATATTGTCATGTGGAGTGAGTGATGTGAAAACTTCGAGAACGAATCTATTTGCGCTAAGTACAAATCGGGACGAAATTTTAAAATATTATATGTTGTAGCACATTCACACACTAAATATTTTATAATCCCAGATTGCACATTTTTAGCACGACATTCACGATATTTAAACTTTCGTTGGTAAAGTATTTTAAGAGAAATCATCCATCGCGATAAATACGTATACTTGATAACAGATTTTGTGTAAATCAAATAATATATTTATCTAAAGTATTGAATTTCTTAGGAACAGAGTACTGAATCCACCCTGAAAGTACTATCTGCCATTTTACCTATTTAACCAATATTTCAAGGCAAATAAATTTAAACCTGATGGAACCGAAATAAAAATTTTAATTAAAGCATTCGCAATTAAATTTATCGTAATTTTGAGTGATTTGGTTTCTACGAGTTTTGTATCAATCTAAGCCATACACAACCAACAAAATCAGAAAGTAGTTTCGTTAACCACTATTTTTTTGAAAAAATAACGTTTAGTAATTTTTAAGTAATTATTGAATCGCGTTGGACACTCAATTCAACTGTAAGTATAATAATTTTTAAATCTAATGCATACTTCGAACCCTATTGGTTCTCTTTGAGTGGTTTACCTTCGAGTTAGGTATTTATTGCCAATTCATAAATCAATTGTGTCTTAATGAAACCCTCCTTTCTGGCGATATCAATCCTGTTAAAATCGCTCTCTAAATTTTAGCCCTTTACATTTAAAACTAATATAAGGCTTGGGGCTGGTTATGATCTGTATCTGAAATTTATTACGAATATCGCAACTAAGGATTGGAATTGAAAAATCTCGCGTCTCCTAAAATTGTTTGTTGTTTAAAACTTTCCAAGACATTTTAATTTGTCGTTAACCTAAGAACTGCGTTTGAATTGAAAAATATAAAAAATTTCAGTTTGTTCAGGCCAAAATTTGATAATAAATTCTTTAAAACGGAAGCTTAATATTACTGATTTTCGCCGCAATAGTTAACTATTACAATTTTTTATGAACTAAGCACTTTATAATTGTACTATTTTGGTAAACGTCACCCGACCTTTTAGCGAAATGGGGATTATATTAAGCTAATCGAGAGTACTTAAGGTAGAAACCCTACCTTACGTACCCATCTTTACCTCTAACGTGGTTTTATCAATATAGGTTCATATACTAACGAAATATTTAAGCGATTTAGTATCAAAATGTAAAATTATTATTGGACCTCTAGGTAGAACAACTAGATAATTACCTAGATAGCAACTTTACCAGAAGGGCTAATAAAAAATAAAATCAAAATAATGAGAAAATTAAGGTCATAATTTCATTTCCTCGGTTGTCGACGTTGTCTATATTGCCGACATCAGCAATGTTAAAAATTGCTATGTAATCTACGTAATAGATTACGAGTCGACAACCGCGTAGATTACATTGTGTAATCTACCTCGCCCATCTCTGCTTTTTATTTGACATCGTTTGGATATTCGTTTTGGTATTGTGCTTTATGAATTGATTTATTTGATTCCATACTACCTTTTGATTTAAATTACTAAACAAATTTTTGAAATAAAGCTTTTTGCGTAGTATTTTTTAGATTTGATATTTTTATTCAGTAGATCTAGTCTGTCTTTTAACGCAGAGTTGTTCGTACTTTGTTTAAATCTTTTGAGAGTGCGATTTTTTTCTTTTATTAGATTCCAAAGATCTAGATTCATCCAGGGACAATTACTAGCATTTTTGATTTTCACCTGTACTTGTTTAGACTTCGTATATTTACCAACCAGTTCATTATATTTTTCACAGATTAATTTTAGGGTTGAATCAGAGTTATGAATGTGAAATGAGGTTGAAAATAAAAATTCATCGAAGTATTGGTTAACTTTGTCATAATTTATCGTTTTCTTTTCTAATTTTTTATTTATGTATTTTGGTTAAAACACGAATTTGGAAAAAATAAAACTATGATCACAGATATCAGATTCAATTGTTGAGTTAAGAACTCATTCTATATTAAGAAAGCTGCTAATAGCATGATCCAAGTACCACTAACTGGTCTGATAGCAAATGTGCTAGTAACAATCATGCCATGACTTAATAAGGTGGAATTGTACTCAGAAATTAGTTTTAAATATTTATGAATAGATATGTTCAAATCTCCTACTATAATAAAAACAAAATTGGTTTTATTGCTACATAGAAGTTGTTCGAAGATTTCTAAAAAATATGTAGTATCAGAGCCTGGAGGCCTATAGATTCCACAAACATTAATTGGCTGTAACCTCGAGGGATGAATACAAATGAACCGGAAATGCAAGGGTCCAATCGTCAATGTTTAGGATATTATAGCGAATGTCGTCCCTGATGAACATCGCAATTGCCTCCCCCCCCCTCCCCCCGTCCGTCCCCCCAAACCTGACATCTCTACAAGAGAAGACGTTTGAGACATTTTTAATGTGAAAAGAAAATATATTTGAGCTTTTAATAAATGTTTCGGTTATAACTATCAACTGAATCTCAGTATCGAAATGTAAACTATCAATAAAATTTAGTAAAAGCTTTTGGAAGAAACTGTAACGGTTCGTCATGCTCCTGTGTAAACCAAAGAAAAATCACGAGTTTGAACCGTTAACAGACTCTTGTACTGTTCAGGTGGTGCAGCATATTGCCGGCTAGGTGGCAGTCGTCGGGTATGGGATCTTTCCACCTGTATCAAGAGCTTGATAATGCTGCTTTTAAACCGTAAAATGTATTTAGGAACACACGTTCCGTGAAGGATCTCTAGGGGTAAGGTAACAATACAGCTTTTACTATTGTTTTATGCAAAATACAACCAATATGACCGTTGTTGTTGTTCTTTAGGTCACGATGTCATAACCCACACCTCCATAATGTTTGATTCCGTTATTATGGAATCCCCTTTATGTGTGTTTTAAACTTACCTCATCATACGGTACTAAAATTATTGATTAGGCATTTTCGATTCACTTAATTCACTACAAAAATTGTTCACAAAATAACACACATAAACATAATAACACCCGCAAATCGCGGATTTTACTTCCCAACAACTGATTTCGAAATAACAAAAAATATTATGTAAGGACTAGTTTCCTTTGAGAAATGAAAACCGTAATAGATTCCGATTCTACAGTTGTAAAAAAAAATTTAATTAAGTCAATTTACATCGAGAAATATGCAGTATAATTTAATAAACAATTAACATTATAAATAACAATATAATATAAATATAATAACAATATAATTTAAGACAACCAATATTAATCTAGAACGTCTACCATTTTATAATAATTTTTCTATAATTTTTCTATAATTATAATTTTTCTATGTATGCATTTGAACCATGGCTCTTATTAGGTTAGATTATAAATAATGACGGTTTAGTAATAAATGTAACTCTAACTAATAACTTACGACGGTAAACAAAATTTAGATAAATTTTATTATATAAATTAAACTTAACTTTTTTATAATTAATTGGTAACAAGAAACAGTTTTATAGTGTTTTTTTTTTGTTTTTTAGTTTTTTTTTTTTTACTGCACTTCAATTCGTCAGATTATTCCCATCAACCTGATATATTAATTGATGTTTATTATTGATTTTCAGTTGAATTGAAGTTTAATCTATTTAATTAAATTTTTGATTCGCATCCATACATTTATTTTTGGAATCTTACAATAAAAGAAGTAAACCAAGAAAAAAAATCGCTTACCAAGTAAACGGTCGTACCACAGTACCGGCGTCCGTATCTAATGACCAATCCGACTCGTTTCTAAAAAATTTAAGGAAACGCGTACCGGATTAACTATACCGATTTTAAACAGAATTAATAAAGTCATACCTTGGTAAGCAGTAAATTAAATAGATATTTCGATCTTCGCTTCAGTATGATTTACCACCGGAACTCACTTTCTTAGCCAGATAATCTGGCTTATCTTAACAGTTAGTGTAGTATCACGAAGACTTATCTTAACAGTTAGTGTAGTATCACGAAATTTACACGTCCGTTCCAATAGAAAATTCTATTTCACTTTTAATTTTTATTTATTTTTGTTACACTGCACTACACTACACAACTTGCAGATGTGATCTTAACTGTGGCAAACGAGATAATGATCGAGTCAACCAAATTATTTAATAATTTTTTTTTTTTTTGGTCTAGAGAAAATTAATAAAACATGTTTCACAATTCATAACCGGACAATTAATCGCTATACAACCACTTATTATTATTTAGAAACGGTTCGTTGTTGGGATGTATCTCGTACAGTACGCGACTAAAGCAATTAGGTGTATAATTTATGTGTGTTTTCTGTGGCCAAGTAGTAGTAACAACCAAATTAAGGTAACAACCTGTTACAAACGTGGGGACGACTCACACCCAGGAGATTGTCTCAAAAGCCGGGCATCATGCAAAAATAATTATGATTCCCAACCGACTTGTACTTAATTAGTTACACTAGTATATGTTTGACAAGGGTGATGTCTCGCAAAACTAAAACTAATTATATCTTACTAACAATAACTAAGAAAACAATCCTTATTAAAGCGAAATTTTCCCTAAGTCACTACATTTTAGCGTATATCCTTTGCATGATATATTCCCATTAACTTTCCTGATTTGTTGCAAACTTCATACGATACATTTCCGATTTTTCTTACAATTACGGCCGGCACAAATTTGTACGCCAATTTAGCCGAAAAATGTTTTTCAGCATTGCTCTGTACAAAATTCCGAACGAACACTTCTTGTCCTGGATTAAAGGAACGAGCTCTAGCACGCAGATTGTAATTAAATGCGTTTTGTTGATGTGCTTTCTGCATATGACTTAGTACAATCTTTTGAGCAGTTGATAAACGATCCACCTGATCTTCTACGAATAAATACTTATCGTCCAAAATGTTGAGGTTTCTCAATAACTCATACGTGGAACCATGCTGGATTTTATGTTGTCCGAAAACTAAAAAATGTGGCGAATACTTGGTGCTTGAATGTACTACGTTTTGCAAAGCTCCAGCTATTTCGTCCAGATGAACGTCCCACATCCGATGATCATCTTTAATATAAGCCCTCAACGCTGACAATACTGAACGGTTTACGCGTTCTGAAGCGTTGGCTTGTGGTGAATATTTTGCAGTAAAATCGTGTCTTACTCCGTAGGTTTCCATCAATTCCTTAAATATTTTTGAACCAAACTGCACTCCATTATCAGTGAGCACCATCTCGGGCACTTCGAATAGCAGAAATATTTTGTGTTCCAAAATCTCGGCTATTTTTCCAGCTGAAGCTGTACGCAATGGAAAAAGTAATGGGAATTTACTATATTGGTCCAGAACAATGAAAATATGTGTGAATCCATTTTTGGTACGCGGGTATGGGCCCAGAAAATCCATATATATTCGCTGCCAAGGTCTGTTTACTATAACTGCTTTTCCCATTTCTGGCCTAGTCACATAATTCACCGCTTTTGTGCATTTACAAATATCGCAGGCGTTTATAAATCTTCTAACATCCGAAATCATTGTTGGCCAGTAATACCTTTGCAAAACCTCAAGTGTACGTGAAATACCCTGATGAGCAGACGTTGGTGAATTATGGGCAGCCTCTATTAGTTTTGTAGTTAACCCCTCAGGAATTACTAATTTCCAGTCTGGTATATCGGTTTCGGATTCTTTTCCGGCCTTAAAATATATCCGTCCATCCATAACTTGAAAATTATCGGCACTAGTAGAATTCTCTTCGAACAATCTCATTCTTGCGACATATTCCGGTGCGGTGAATGCTTTTGAGTCTAGGTTTACATGAAGCGGCTGAAACGAGGGGTTTATTAACTCCTCTATAAGCGAACGGGATAGACTATCTGGCACTACATTGAGTGAGCCTTTTCTATATTCTATTTCGAAATCAAAACCCTGTAACTGGATGGACCAACGAGCCAATCTCCCAGATAAGTCCCTTTGTTCCATTAACCAACGTAAGCTTGAGTGGTCTGTGATTATGGTAAATGAATAACCCTCTATGTAAGGTCGGAATCTTTTGATGCTTAAGACGACTGCTAAACACTCCAGCTCCGTTATACTGTAATTTCTTTGTGCTTTGTTGAGCTTGTGGGACATAAATGCAACCGGATGTTCGTCATTATTCTCTCCACGCTGAAATAAAACACCTCCAATTCCCATGGTTGAAGCGTCACATTGTATAAAAAAACGCTTGTTAAAGTCGGGATTCACCAACACTGGGGCTGTAACCAAGGCTTTCTTTAATTTCTCGAAAGATAGTTGAGCTTGTTGATTCCACTTCTCCATTGATCCTTTCTTAAGAAGGTCTGTTAAAGGTGTTGTCACTGTTGAATAATTGGAAATAAATCGCCGGTACCAGCCGGCCATCCCCAGGAATCTACGGATTTCCTTGATGTTTCTTGGAACGGGATATTCGTCTATGGCTCGCACTTTTTCGGGGTCCACTCTAAGGCATCCCTCTCCAATCACATACCCCAGGTATCTTGTTTTCCTAAGAACGAACTTACTTTTCTCCACATTTATAGTTAGATTGGCTGATTTCAGTAATCTAGCTACTTCAGACAAAAGTGTTATATGTTCTTCGAACATCTCAGACACCACAAGTAAGTCGTCTAAGTACACAAATACCCGATCATGTAACTGATGAGGGATCACCTTATGCATTAACCGACACATCGTTTGGGCTGCATTACACAGCCCAAACGGCATGACGGTAAACTGGTAGAGTGGACGTCCCGGCACCGTGAAGGCTGTCTTATCCCTTGACTCTGGCTCCAAAGGTATTTGCCAGTAAGCATCCTTAAGATCGATGGTACTGATAAATCTTGTATTGTTCAAACGTCCAAGTAAGCCATCAATCAGTGGCAACGGATACGCATCCTTCACGGTGACTGAATTAAGTTTTCTTGCGTCGAGACATAGACGGACCCTTCCGTTAACTTTTAGAACCCGTGTCACTGGGGAAGACCACGAACTAGTACTTTCCTCAATTACTCTCAATCCCAACATGCGATCTAATTCCTTATATATGTCTTCCTGCACTTTAGGAGATACTGAAAAATATCGTTGTTTTACTGGAATAGCGGCTCCAACATCAATCTTGTGCGACAATACCTGTGTTTTTCCTAGACCGTTCTTTTCGAAGGATGGAAATTCCTGTATCACTTTTTCTAATACTGCGTTTTGCTCTTTATCTAAAATATGTCGATCCTCCATCGGCTCTTTAGCGGGTTTGGGATTCTTGTCGTCTAATTCATCTATCATGAGTGGTACAAGTCCAAACATCTGCCAAAAATCTATCCCAAGGTAAAGTGGTTGGGTTAGATTCGGCGCTATATGTAACCGCATCGTTCGAACTTTTCCCGCGTACGAGATTTTAACCATGATGTGACCGATAATTCGTTGGTTTTCACCACTTGCCGTAGATATCAAAGAGGTCAAATATTTAACCTTAAAATTATTCTGTTCAAGGAATTTCTCTGCCCCCGAACCTAACACTGAAATGCTGGCCCCACTATCTAGCAACCCACGATATGGAATTCCATTTAAAAGCACCTCAGCGTAGGGTCTATTGTCATAATTTGTAGTGAGGACTGATTCAGCGATGACCTTTTTAATTTCACGTTTCATCCTAAAATATCTAAGACATCTATTGGAAAGGCTAGTTTGTTTTGATGATGTTTGGGTTGATTTTGTTAGGAGGGTAGTTGACTTCTGACATTGCATAGCTGAGTTCATTCTTCTGGTATCCTGCGAAGGATCCTGTACAATTCGGGATCGGTGTTCGTTGCTGCTTCCTCTACTCTGGGTTTCGGAAAATGCACTGTTTGGTTCTGGGATCCCAGAACTCCGAAATTCCTGACACCCCGTTGAAAGTTTCCCGCTGGTCGGTTATTACGACACTTTTGGCAATTAACCTTGATAATATTTTTGGCCCCACATCCAAAACAAAATCGAGTAGTAATTGGTATGCTACAGTCTTTAAACAAATGCGATGAACTTCCACAGTTCCAACAAATGTTTTTATTTTGTTCATTCACTTGATTGTCCTTTGTTAATGTTTGGTCTCTCCAGTTCACGGCACATACTTTTTCTGTCAGAATTGGTAAATCTGGAGACACAACGACGTGTTGATTTATTAAATCATGGTAATCGCATTGTAAATCGAGTTTATTAATTTGTCTTCGATTTTGCCATGACATCTCTGGTATCCAACCTATACGATTCCAAGTGTCTTCTACAGCTATTGCTCGATTAACAAGAGTTGGAATATCTCGAAAATCCTGCCCTGCAAATGTTGATTGTAATCCGGGTCGCATGTTTCTCACAAGTAAACTAATAGTCTCACTTTCCATCATTGGTTGTTGTAAAGGAAGTGACAATGCCAAAATATCGTTATAGAACTCGATAAAAGATTCTTTGAATTTTTGCTTCCGCCTTTCAAGCACTTGCTTAATATCAGCATCCGTACGTCGATCTTGGAAACGATGAATCATAGCTGCTCGTAATTGTTCCCACCTTACTGATCTATTCCGTTCAAGGAACAACCAATACCACTCTAAAGCCTTGTCTTTTAACAGAACATGTAGATTACTAATTAGAAATGTTATACTTGTTTGATTGGCTTCCGCTAGTCGTTCCACCCGGTAAATAAAACGTGCAACTGGTATTCCTCCGTACTCACCACTGAAGGAGATATTCCATCTATGAATTTCTAATCGATCTTTCCTTTCAACCTTATTCTTGTTTAAAGGTGTCACGCCTTCTGAATTTGTGTGATCTGGATTAAATACGAGATTGTCTCTTACTGGAACATTATACAAACTTGGTGGTGGCACTGCTGCATTAAATTCAGATGGTATAATTCTCTGTACCGGTGATGTCATAGTTGAAGAATGTAATCTTGGGTTTGACTCTTTCGTTTCTGTTCTTCGTTCATCTAAATTGGGCACTTGAGCTGGTATATTGAGCCGTTTTAAGACAGCTTCGACTAGCTGATTCACTTGATCAGATGCATTATCTATGCTGCTGGCTTTATGTGAAGCTCGCTGATTATTAAGCTGTATATCATTTCCATTCTCCTTTTTATCATGTTTATTTTGTTGAACATTAAGCGTTGCTGGAATATTACTCGTTAAACTACATCCTACATTTTTATCCTCCGTCTCATCTTCACCGACATCTGTGAGGATGATTAGCTCTTTAATTGGTTTTTCGACCTCGGGTACAGAAATGTGTCGGTCCTGGACATCTTCATCCTCCGTCTCATCTTCATCGACGTCTTCGAGAATGATCAGCTCCTTAATTGATTTTTCGACCTCGGGTACAGAATTATGTCGGTCTCGTACATCTTGAAAACATCTTAGAAGCTTATCACAAGACTCCAGTAGCTTTCCTGCTGATATTTCCGGTTGGCCTGTTTTACAAATTTGAATTCTACGTAGCCTTCCTGTGATGTGAATTACTCCCGTCAAAAATTCATTTAATTTATCAGCATTTATTGTATCGCCGTTTATTAATGTTTCGACTTGATCTTGAATGCTGCGTAATTTATTTGCACACTGCTGTATTTCACGCTTAGGATATCGCGCTCCCATATAATGTAAAATGGCTGGTTCATTGGATTGATTATTTTTTTCTTTAACCAACGAGTCTTTAAGCAAATTTATTCGATTAGTAATTGAACCGCGAATATTGCGAATTTGACATTCAATGTCCAACTCATCACAATCTAGATGCAAAATATCCATGTTTGGAGTCTCTATGACTGATAAAGATATATAATTTCTAATATAGATTAGGTACAAACTTCTTAAGCCCCCAAAAAATTTAGAAAATAAAATTTCACAATTAAATAATAATAAACAAAAATTTCTATAAGTAACAAGCCTTACACAAAAAAAAACAATCAAAAATAAAGTTTAATTTAGTAGGAGTTTAAATTATAAACCATGATGAGATAAGTTTAAACACGCATTGACTAACACTTAGTTGTATTTAGGCCAATAATTACCCAACGTCCCTAGAGATTTAAATTGCTTCTAATAAATATTCTCTCTAAATAATTTGTTAATCGTTTCGTAAAAGTGTAGGTATATAATCACAGAAGTGTATAGACACTTTCAAACTCACCTTTGAGGAAACATACCATAATTATACACTAAATTAATCCAAAACGTAAACAGATTAACAATACACTATACATGTACTACCATTCTAATTGGTTAAATTGGTGAAAGATAGTAGGAAGTGACCGTTGTGTTCATCTGTCATGAAGAAGCAAATTTCTTTACCGCTAAGCCACTGTAGGTCGCAAAATTCAAGGTTACAATATAATTAACCAAACGTTAAAGCAAAACACGTGAGCGAATGGAACTAGCGACTCGTGACTAACCCTACTAACTTTACTGAACATTTAACGATATCTAAGTAAAAAACACTCGTGAGTGGAAATAGTTAACTTACAAATGTCAGTAAAACTGAAAATAACAAAAATAATTGATGTAAACTAAAAGAACGTATGTACGTGTGTTCATTATGATTTCTTTAAATGCTTAAATTGGGCGCCACTGTAACGGTTCGTCATGCTCCTGTGTAAACCAAAGAAAAATCACGAGTTTGAACCGTTAACAGACTCTTGTACTGTTCAGGTGGTGCAGCATATTGCCGGCTAGGTGGCAGTCGTCGGGTATGGGATCTTTCCACCTGTATCAAGAGCTTGATAATGCTGCTTTTAAACCGTAAAATGTATTTAGGAACACACGTTCCGTGAAGGATCTCTAGGGGTAAGGTAACAATACAGCTTTTACTATTGTTTTATGCGAAATACAACCAATATGACCGTTGTTGTTGTTCTTTAGGTCACGATGTCATAACCCACACCTCCATAATGTTTGATTCCGTTATTATGGAATCCCCTTTATGTGTGTTTCAAACTTACCTCATCATACGGTACTAAAATTATTGATTAGGCATTTTCGATTCACTTAATTCACTACAAAAATTGTTCACAAAATAACACACATAAACATAATAACACCCGCAAATCGCGGATTTTACTTCCCAACAACTGATTTCGAAATAACAAAAAATATTATGTAAGGACTAGTTTCCTTTGAGAAATGAAAACCGTAATAGATTCCGATTCTACAGTTGTAAAAAAAAATTTAATTAAGTCAATTTACATCGAGAAATATGCAGTATAATTTAATAAACAATTAACATTATAAATAACAATATAATATAAATATAATAACAATATAATTTAAGACAACCAATATTAATCTAGAACGTCTACCATTTTATAATAATTTTTCTATAATTTTTCTATAATTATAATTTTTCTATGTATGCATTTGAACCATGGCTCTTATTAGGTTAGATTATAAATAATGACGGTTTAGTAATAAATGTAACTCTAACTAATAACTTACGACGGTAAACAAAATTTAGATAAATTTTATTATATAAATTAAACTTAACTTTTTTATAATTAATTGGTAACAAGAAACAGTTTTATAGTGTTTTTTTTTTGTTTTTTAGTTTTTTTTTTTTTACTGCACTTCAATTCGTCAGATTATTCCCATCAACCTGATATATTAATTGATGTTTATTATTGATTTTCAGTTGAATTGAAGTTTAATCTATTTAATTAAATTTTTGATTCGCATCCATACATTTATTTTTGGAATCTTACAATAAAAGAAGTAAACCAAGAAAAAAAATCGCTTACCAAGTAAACGGTCGTACCACAGTACCGGCGTCCGTATCTAATGACCAATCCGACTCGTTTCTAAAAAATTTAAGGAAACGCGTACCGGATTAACTATACCGATTTTAAACAGAATTAATAAAGTCATACCTTGGTAAGCAGTAAATTAAATAGATATTTCGATCTTCGCTTCAGTATGATTTACCACCGGAACTCACTTTCTTAGCCAGATAATCTGGCTTATCTTAACAGTTAGTGTAGTATCACGAAGACTTATCTTAACAGTTAGTGTAGTATCACGAAACTTACACGTCCGTTCCAATAGAAAATTCTATTTCACTTTTAATTTTTATTTATTTTTGTTACACTGCACTACACTACACAACTTGCAGATGTGATCTTAACTGTGGCAAACGAGATAATGATCGAGTCAACCAAATTATTTAATAATTTATTTTTTTTTTGGTCTAGAGAAAATTAATAAAACATGTTTCACAATTCATAACCGGACAATTAATCGCTATACAACCACTTATTATTATTTAGAAACGGTTCGTTGTTGGGATGTATCTCGTACAGTACGCGACTAAAGCAATTAGGTGTATAATTTATGTGTGTTTTCTGTGGCCAAGTAGTAGTAACAACCAAATTAAGGTAACAACCTGTTACAATTCATATCAACATGATCCAAAACATTTAGCTTTTAAAGATTTAAAAGTCATTCAATAAAAACTGATAAAAAATCTAAATGGAAATATAAATTAAAAAACTTTATAATATGTAAAAAAAAATATGAAAACAAAAATACAGTGCTGGGAAAAAAAAGTGGGACAAACGAATTTATTGCAAATTGGAGTCTTTTTTTGCTAAAATTACAAAACTTTTGAAAACAATTTGTTTATTGTTTCATTTTAAATACATGTATGACGTAATTTTTTGAAAAAAAAAATTTACCTGCAATTTAGGGGCAGAACCCCGAAAAATGCCAAAATATTCAAAATACTTTGATGGGTGTTAAAATAATTTAATAAATTAAAAACTTATTTTTTAATTTTTTGTTTGTGTTTTATTGATTTATAGAAGTTCAATCTTTAATATTAATATTTTGTTGGACCGCCTTTTGTTTTAATTACACCGGTACAACTCCGCAACTGATGTGCAAAAAAATTGGTCAAGCAATTATTTTATTTTACGCCTACCGTTCTCGGCCGTCATTAGGGTGCAGATGTTTTATTGCCTGTAATTTTTTTTTTGAGTATAAATAGTGCATATTTTGTAAGGTTTAAGTTATTCTGTAAGTGATTCTAGTCAAATAAAGAATAAAGTGCAGTTTTAGTTAAAAAAAATGGGACAAGTTAGTGAGCAGTGTAAAAGCAATATGTTGATTTTGGCGCGAGCAAATTTAACCATTCGTGAAATAGCTGAAAGATTAAACATTCCTAAAAGTACTGTAGCGAGGAATCTTAAAAAAATGCGAGAGATGGGCAGTACACAAAGAAAGAAAGGCTCTGGAAGGCCCAGAAAGACAACTCCAGTGGAAGATCGTTTTATAATATTACAATGTCGTCGGAACCGTTTTAAAACTTCATCAGACATAAGACAGGATCTTGAGCGAGCAACGGGAAAAAAATTTCAGCCAGCTTAGTGAGAAAGAGACTTGTTAAAGCTGGTTTGAGAGCACTTAAACCAGTCCAGAAGCCTGAGTTCACACTACTAGTGAAAAAAAAACGTTTGCTATGGGCCCAGGCGCATGTTTCTTGGACTCCAGAGATGTGAAATGAAGTGATCTTCTCCGATGAATCAAAATTCAAGCTACATGTTGGAGATGGAAGAATTCTCGTAAGGAGAAAACCGGGCGAGAGACTTAGCAACGAATGTCTTTTAAGACTTCCACCGAAAAATGAAGGAGTTATGGTCTGGGGATGCTTTTCTGGGCATGAAACCGGTAGATTGTGCTTCCTTAGTTCCAGCATTACAGCAGCTGTTTATCTGCAGGTCCTTCAGAACGAATTAGAGCCTTCTGTGTTAAAGTTCTTTGGCGAGACTTGCCCATTTATTTTTCAACAGGACAACGCTCCGTGCCATACCGCCAAAGTGGTGAGTTATTAATTTTGAATTGTAGATAGACAAACTGGCTTTCAGATAAACATAAATAATTTGTTAAAAACTTGTTTTTTTTCTTATCTCTTCATTTAAAGGTAAAAAAGTACTTCGAAGAAAACAGTATCGATGTGTTGAACTGGCCCCCGTATAGTCCAGACTTAAATCCAATTGAAAATATTTGGTCTATAATGAAGCTAGAAGTAGCAAGGAAGCGCCCAGAATCGATTGAAGCTTTAAAAAGTTTGTTGATCACGATTTGGGAATCCATATCTCCTGCGACTTTGAGAAATTTATCAAATTCAATGAATCGGAGGTGTATCGCTGTAATAAAAGCAAGAGGCGGTCCAACAAAATATTAATATTAAAGATTGAACTTCTATAAATCAATAAAACACAAACAAAAAAATAAAAAATAAGTGTTTAATTTATTACATTACTTTAACACCCATCAACGTATTTTGAATATTTTGGCATTTTTCGGGATTCTGCCCCTAAATTGCAGGTAAATTTTTTGTTTCAAAAAATTACGTCATACATGTATTTAAAATGAAACAATAAACAAATTGTTTTCAAAAGTTTTGTAATTTTAGCAAAAAAAGACTCCAATATGCACTGTATATATAAAACTGAACGTAAAGCTACAATAAAATGCGGCAAGTCAATCTGTATCAACATATTACAATTATAAAAGAAAAAAATTCATGTTAAAACTAAAATTATTGATAAAAGACTGAAGGAAACAATAATAATTTAACATTATATTACCGGTTTTTATTAAAATTTATAACAATAATTTCACCTGTCACCATTTTCTCCAAAATTGTTAGAACAGCGATAGGTTGTTATCATCGTTTTATTGCAATTGTTCTTTTGGTCGTTAAATGTATAATACTAAATGTTTACTAAAAATTTGTCGGAAAATCAATCAGACCATTTAAATACCCATTAAATTTTCCTAATTACTGAGTTTTATGATATGACTGGAGTGTCTTACGTGATCTCTATTTTAAATTACGTCCCATGATTTTGCTATTTGAATTTTTAATTATGGCGAAACACGTTTCTATATTATAACCTTATTAATAACGTGCTCTTGAGGCAAAGCCAAGCTGAAGAAGTCCAGGAACAGTCCATATAGAAAATATTCGTCTGATTTCCTTTCTTCTTGTTTTATGTTCCAGAGAAAAAAGTATTGTGTTGTAGAAGAGGGTCTTAACAAAAAAAATCGTCTTCTTCTCAATCAATCATCATGATGAAATGAGTGACATTATTTGTCTATTTAGTAAAAAATTATTCCGTGTAAAAATTGAGTGAAATATAAAGAAGAAAAATTGAGAAGAAGCAAAACCACGGGGAAAAATTAAAACTAATTTTTCCAAATGCTGAATACTTTTGTGAAAAATATTATTGAAAGATAAGTTTAATTTTTTTTAAGAATATTTTTTGTATAACGAATCAAATGCGAAATAGCTTATATTGTAAAAAATCAATGGTTTTTATTTGCTTTCCGAAATTTTTCTGACATGCCATTTCTCGTAAGCATACTCGTACATAAGGTTATTATCTAAATTAAAAATTGAAATTATTAGTTAACATATGATTATTATTTTTTGTTCTCGCGTTAAATAATCTTAAAATTATTAAATTGAGTTAATGAGTAAGTTAATTTTTTTATAATTATTACCCTGTTATATTGTTAAAATAAATCCATAATTAAACATAATAACAAATTTTATTAAGGGTTGAAACATAATTCATTGATTATTTTGTGAATTTCTCTCCATATCTATTTTTTAACTCGGCTCAATCTTGATAACGTCCAAAATGTCAAATGTCGTTAAAAAACAAGAAAAATTTATTATTAAAAGTAAAAAAATGTTCTTGACACGATAATAATAATATCAATAATTATAAGACCTGTTTGTGTTGGTTGGCGATAATAAAATGAAATTTCAACACAATGAAATGTATTGTTATACGTCGCTACACAGTAAATGCAAAATGCGAATTAACGATTACGGGATCTCAATACGTTCAAGTACATATTTATGTGAGTTGTTACGACACACACACATAGGCAGCATGTTAGCTGTTCAATGTATGCATTAGAAAATTAAAATATTTCCTAAGTGTCATAAGTTTGTTTTTTTTTAAATTTTGGTGGAGATATCTTTTACATGTTAATTTAATTAGACATATAGACTGTTAAGAAAAATGTTCAAAGACTTATTACTTTTGTATATTTGTAAATAAGTTTTTTAAAAAGTTGATTCTTATTAGAATTTTTGAACACAACCGTGTTTTGTATTCATAACTAAATCAGCAATATGTAACATATACTCTTAATAAAATGATTTACACTTTATTTGATTCGATCAAAGTGGAAATAAAATTAAAATTACCGGTAATTTAAGATACATTTCTTTATAAGCCAGCATGTTACAAAAATAGCATATTTTTAAATTTCGCTATCGAAAGGTTTTGGTGTTTTAATCATCAGATTTTGTACCTATTATCTATTTTCTTATTATTCTATTTCACAATTTTGATTATTTGAGTCTAACCTAGCACGAATCAGAACGTGGAATAATTGATTTAATATTTTTTCTCAAAATTCAAGTCAAATCCTAATCCAGATAAAAAATATTTTTATAATGATAATGAACTAATAATAAATTCAAATATACGAAATATTCGAACATTATAATAAAAAGTTTAACAAAGATGCCCCTTAGTTGTATTAATACGTAATATAAATATATTTTGTCTACATTTTTTATTAACTGATATAAATTTCTTACATGTGTTTAGTAATAAATAACCAAACCATTTTGGATCATATATACTATACACCTTAAAACGTTGTAAACCCATAATTATTTATCACTTTGAAGAATACCACCAAACTACCGAAAATATATTGTTATATCATGAGAGGTTAAGGTTAATCACCAAAATGGTCATGAAAATAGTTTAGTTAATAAACGGACATTAGTAGATTTATGTGTAGTTATACTTAAGGCTGTACTCAAAGTGCCAAAAACGATGTGTAGTAAAAATCGATTTTTGCCCATAAAATATTAGAAATTGACCTAATTATTTCTGTGACATGAACTTAGATGTATAATTGGGGGATTAATTCATGTTTATCCAAATAAAATGTTTAGTTTGTCTATGGTTAGGTTTCAAAGTTTATCGTTTTTTTGAAACGCACAAAACAATTTTTTCAATATTTTCCCGCTACACAGCGAAAAAATCCTGCTTAAGGTGTTAAGAAATACAAAATCGAGGGATTAATACATGAATAATATAAGATTAGTCTTGAAATGACGTAGAAAATGTAAAATTTAGTTTAGAAATATTAAAAATTTCGTGTTTTATCGATCGAAAATTTACGTCAAACGATAAGTTTATTTGTTTGTTACACCGCAATGACGATTATTTTTGGAAAATTTACTGTTGCTAGATGGCAAATTACAAGATAAAAAGTGGGTTCAAGATAAGTGGTTATTAATTTATTATACAATAATATGCAATGTTTAGATCTGCAATAATGAAAAATAATATAAACAATATAATTAAAGTTAAGTAAATAAAATTTAGTGAGCAAATTATACGAAATTGTGGTACTCATATTTATTAAAGAAACAACCGATACATGCATATAGGGGCATTTACTCGTACATATCGATACTAAAAATTAATTTGTTTTTCTCAGTACCATACAGCCTTAAATAAGATTGTATCCCGATTTTTTTTTTATATTTATTAGATTTATTAGAATAAATGCTATTTTAAGCACTCACTGGTACACTTCTACTTTGAGAAACACATTTTGTTCTGCAATTTTTTATACATATACTAAATAAGATCTTGTAGAAGATAATAACTTTCATTCTTGAATGGATGTCGTTTATTCAAAACAATTCTTTCTTGTAATGGAATTTTCAAACTCAGACAGGTTTGTCATTAATTAATAAATAATATTAAAATTAAATTAATTAATAAATAATATTAATTATAAATTAATATTAAAGTAAAAATATTCAAACTTAAATTTATAATATTCTATATACTATGTTTGTTTACTCACAATTAATTAACATAGAAATATAACACAGAGAAGTGAAACAAAAAGTTTGCCACATACTACTGTGGGCAAAAAGTAGTAAGGCATTTTAATTTAAATATCGCGCGGAAAACCATTCGTCGAAATATTTTTTTCTATGTTGGTATGACTGTCAGTGACATTTGTGCCAAATGTCACATCAAAATAGTCATTAGTGTTTAGTATACGCTTGTCTTTCTGAAGTACAAAAAGTGCATTCGGCGATTTTTACAATGAGTGAATTATTCAACAAAGAAGTTCCATTAAATTTTGTGTGCGGAATCAATTTTGTGGTGCCGAAATGTTCAGAATGTTGCAAAAGGCCTTCGGTGATAATTGTATGTCACGAGCAAGTATTTTTGATTGGTACAAATTGTTCAAAGAGGGTCGAAAATGTATTGACGACGAACCACGTCTAGGACGGCCATCAACATCAACTGATGATCATCACGTTAATAAAATCAAGGAATTGGTGCTCGAGAATCGACGATTAACAGTCAGAGACCTTACTGGCATCGTTGAAATATCGGAAGAAAAGTGAAAGCACGATTGGTTCAAAAATCGTGACGTCTGTGAAACAATGCTTTCCGACTACCAGGATATCATGAAACGTATTATAACTGGCGATGAGTCTTGGATCTATGCTTACGACTCGAAAACAGACGATCAATCGGCCGAATATCGTGCCAAAGGTGAGCCGAAGCCGAAAAAACCACGTCAAAGCAAGTCAAAAATCATCGTGATGTTGACAGTTTTCTTCGATTATCGAGGTGTGGTGCACTCCGAAGTCCTTCCGACCGGCCAAACTGTCAACAAGGAATACTATTTGAGTGTTATGCGTCTTTTGCGCGAAGCTATTCGTAAAACGAGGCCGGAATTATGGGTCGACAACTATTGGATTCTGCACCACGATAATGCACCGTCTCATACTTTTTCGCCAAAAATTCCACCCATATCGTTCTGAACCAACGTATTCGCCTGATTTAGCTCCGTGGGACTTCTGGCTGTTCAGCAAACTCAAACGACCGCTCCGGGGAAACCGTTTTGAGTCAATTGAGGACATTAAACGTGAATCGCTACGCGCATTGGAGGCTATTCCGGAAATTGTCTTTAACAACTATTTCGAGGATTGGAAAAAACGTTGGCACAAGTGTATTGAGGCCGGGAGGGATTACTTTGAGGGGGACGAAATAGATTTGGAGAAATAAATAAGTAATTTTAAAATTATGAACAAAGTCTTACTATTTTTTGCCCACAGTATTACATAAAGGCGCATTTACGTGATTCACTCACGGATGAATAACCCAAAAAGATTCGTGTATATATAGCATTCATTAACAATGATCATCCAATTTGGTCACTGTCCAAAATTGAACGTGTTCAACATGTGGATGAAAAACAGTAATTGGGAGCCGTGTAAACATCACTATTTTATCGGAAAATGTTCATCGCTCTTCAAAAACGGAAATTGAAATTCATGGATTTTCTAAAATTGTAAGTTTACAAATTTCCAATTATACATACAGAAATTTAGATTTTTGATGACCAGATAATTGAACCTTTTAGAATCTAGGAAAAACAAAAACAAACTAAATTTTTTTTAATCAATTTATAAAAATCCGCAAATTTAATAAGATTATACTTTGTATAAATTTTGTACAATACTAACAGTATTCAACAGAATTTTTGTAGTTATATCACTGCGGTCTGATAAGATGATTTTATATTTCATAGAAATATAAGACTTTCTCAAGAATTGAAGCGAACCATTGGCAACAAAATTTCCTAAAAAATAATATCTGACCCATTAAATTTCAGCATCCATTTAAAAAAATATATACATAAATCTATTATGCGTACCAGTTACGACTTTATTAAAGAAAGTCATAGACAATTTATAAATACTTTTTTCTCCCAACGTCTTAAAAGCCTCTTGTTTTAATACTGTTTTTGGGTATTAAAGTTGGCCTTTTTCTTACTATTTTAAAAAATGTGTGTGTTGCTAAGCTACACTTTTAATTCTTGGTGTAAAAGTAGGTACTTTTAATACTAGGAGCAAAATATTATAGTGAAGACCCAATGATATGTAACTATAACCAAAGACCCAATGATATGCGAATAGAACACTTTCTGAATATCCAGATTGTACATTTTTTCACTCATAAATCTTACGTGATTTTGATGGCAATAGGTTTAACAAAATTTCTTTTGCTGTTTGAACCACATCCGGCGGTAAATTTGATAAATTTTCTGATTCAAACATTTTGTTCGCAAGAAAGAAAATATTGTAATTATTAGCTTTGCAGTTTGACGCGTACAATAGTCAAACCAAACAAAAGTCATCTCCTTAATTTCACAAAATATTTCAACAAAATTAGTTTCACTTTTGAAGTTTTACATTACATATTTTGTACTTACTCGAATAATTAGTTTACAATGAGCTTTTCTTCGTTGGAGAAAAAATAGTATGTGTTATTCGGATTAAACGTGACTTTGTTTAACTCGCAATCTTTGCTTTTGATCGGCTACGCTGCGCTTCGCCTCGCATGCAAATATAATTGCTCGTCAAACAAATTATCACTTTTAATCCTAATGAAGCAATGTACTATATCTATAAAGTTAATAATTAAAATCATCAAATTATTCATTAAATACTCTACATAAAAGACTTTAATCCCGGAGCCAATATAATGTTCATAGACGCGTTTATTAGATAGTTTATTAGACACTACAGCTACTTTATTAGGGTACAGCATTCACCCAAAACTTTTAAAAATTAAGTGTTATTGGATTTTTAAAAAACCACGTTTTTGTTTATAGATATTGTTTTCAAATCGCACTTTGAATGATTTATCCGCTATTATCGTCCAGGTGACTTAGAAAATTATAATAACTAATTTTGTGTGATTACAAAGTATTTAATAATATCTATATAGTTTTGCACTTCAATTCACGATTTTGCAAATGATGCAACCTCAATTTTTTGCAAAGCAAATTCGTGTTTTTTCAAAATAACTTCAATTAAATGTAGACCAAATTCAAATATTTTTAAAACAAATTCAATTTTTAATATTTCAAATTCGTAAATTTTTACATTTCGAAATTAAATTTTTGAAAAACAAATTCATTGTTGCCATTTCTTAACCGATTATGATGGGATTGTGTATGATGGATGAAAATAGGATTCTTAAATGATTTTTGGAAGCAGTTTTGGAATATGGCAACCTGGGACAGAAGTCGATCAATTCTTAACGGGATAATGGGATTTGATATGCTGGATGGAAATGGGATTCTTAA
The DNA here is from genome assembly GCA_963691935.1 of Nephrotoma guestfalica. NCBI lineage: Eukaryota > Metazoa > Arthropoda > Insecta > Diptera > Tipulidae > Nephrotoma > Nephrotoma guestfalica. The sequence goes on from OY829913.1 coordinate 183,628,147, forward strand.
ACGATTTTTGGAAGAAGTTCTGGAATATGGCCACCTGGGACAGAACTCGGCCATTTCCTATGGGATGGGATTGGATATGTTAGAGGAAAATGGTATTTTTCAGTTAAAAATCCTATTTACATCTAACATATCCAATTCCATCATAATCGGTTAAAAATTGGCCGAGTTTCGCCCCAGATGCCATATTCTACAACTTTATCCAAAAATCCCATTTTCATCCAACATACCCAATCCCAACATAATCGGCAAAGAAATGGCCTGAGTTCCATCCTAGGTGGCCATGTTCCAGAACTTCTTCCAAAATCATTTAAGAATCCCTTTGTAATCCACCATACCTAATCCCAACATAATCGGTTAAAAAATGGGCTGAGTTCCACCCCAGATGGTCATATTTCAGAACTTCTTCCAAAAATCGTTTAAGAATCCCATTTCCATCAAACATACCCAATCCCATCATAATCGGCATGCGGGTTACTTCATTTATTCATTCATTTTGCCAATTTGTCACCTTTCAATATTTGCATTTGAAATACAGTATATGTAATACTGTGGACAAAAAACAGTAAGACTTTATTCATAATTTTAAAATTCTTTATTTATTTCTCCAAATCTATTACGCCCCCTCAAAGTAATCCCCCGGCCTCAATATACTTGTGCCAACGTTTTTTCCAATCCTCGAAACAGTTGTTAAAGTCAATTTCCGGAATAGCCTCCAATGCGCGTAGCGATTCACGTTTAATGTCTTCAATTGACTCAAAACGGTTTCCCCGGAGCGGTCGTTTGAGTTTGCTGAACAACCAGAAGTCCCACGGAGCTAAATCAGGCGAATACGGTGGCGGGCGCAAACGACGCATAACACTCAAATAGCATTCCTTGTTGACAGTTTGGCCGGTCGGAAGGACTTCAAAGTGCACCACATTTCGATAATCGAAGAAAACTGTCAACATCACGATGATTTTTGACTTGCTTTGACGTGGTTTCGGCTTCGGCTCACCTTTGGCACGATATTCGGCCGATTGATCGTCTGTTTCTGAGTCGTAAGCATAGATCCAAGACTCATCGCCAGTTATAATACGTTTCATGACATCCTGGTAGTCGGAAAGCATTGTTTCACAGATGTCAACGCGACGCTGGTTTTCCAAAAAATTGAGTGATTTTCGAACCAATCGCCCAAATGATCTTTCAAAATGGTTTTCACTGATCCTTCCGATATTTCAACGATGCCAGTAAGGTCTCTGACTGTTAATCGTCGATTCTCGAGCACCAATTCCTTGATTTTATTAACGTGTTGATCATCAGTTGATGTTGATGGCCGTCACGTGGTTCGACGTCAACACGTTCTCGATCCTCTTTGAACAATTTGTACCAATCAAAAATACTTGCTCGCGACATTCGATTATCACCGAAGGTATTTTGCAACATTCTGAACGTTTCGGCACCACAAAATTGATTCCGCACTCAAAATTTAATGGAATTTCTTTGTTGAATAATTTCACTCATTGCAAAATTCGCCGAATGCACTTTTTGTACTAAGAAAGACAAGCGTATACTAAACACTAACGATTATTTTGATGTGACATTTGGCACAGATGTCACTGACAGTCATACCAACATAGAAAAAAAAATATTTCGACGAATGGTTTTCCGCGCGAAATTTAAATTAAAATGTCTTACTACTTTTTGCCCACAGTAGTATATATATATATATATATATATATATATATATATATATATATATATATATATATATATATATATATATATATATATATATACCTGTACATTTTCCATTAGTTATATAACTTGTGGTGTTGTCAAGATTTGATCGTCAATAAGTTGCGACAATAAACTATTTAGCTATAGGCTAGGGTTGCCACCTGCCCTTCAATCGCTATACCATGTCTTACGACCTACTTTGAGCCGTAAACATCACAAAAATCTAGTTCCGATGTTTTGGAATGTTATTGGCGCATATAAATCAAATAATAATTTTTAATTTCATATGTAATATTTAAAATAAAATGCTGCACTGACTTTATTAAACTATTGACTGCCTCGATTTGTTAGGTGCGAGAATTAGAATTCATAAATTTTTTGATTTATCACTTAAATATATCGAAAAACGGATTGATTTTAGTGATGATTACGTCTAACGTCTTGCATTAACTAGTTATGACTTTTTAAGGAAATTGTTGAATTTTTAAGCATTCTGGATTTAAATATGGGTAAGCTTTATGATAAAGTTAATTTTGTAAACGAGCACTTAAAACAATCAGTAAACTCAAACAATGGGCTTCTGAAATGACAATATATAGACAATATTTGTAAAACTATTCCTGAAGATAAAGTCAGACTTTGTTTATCATCTTAATGATATCAGCGCTATCGTCCAAACGAGTATTTTCTATATAATCGGTAATTAATGGAGATAGGTCAGAACTATGTAGGTATTATTAGAAGAAAGAAAATTATATAGCTTTTTATGATAATATTACAACGAATGAAACTCGTTAAATGCGCATAGGTTCACTCTGTGTAAAACTATTTTAAGCTTAAGCTCTAAGTAGATGTGAACTTTTTAATTTCCAAATGTGTATCTATATTTTTCATTATTGTGGTACTATTATTACATTTTAATACTTAGTCAAGAAGTCTTTGCTTTGTTAAGATTAAGCAAGAAGATTTTGTGATAGTTAATTTTATTATATATTATAAGAAAATTAATTAACTTATATTGTTTGTAGACCAAATTAAGTAATTCGTACGTAAGCTCTCCCCAAATAATAAATTTTAAAATGAGGGTTATGTTTGTCTTATATTGTCTCTCCTAAGGCTCCTATTTATCGCTTTCAAGAAGATGGCAACCCTGCTATAGGCTTTTGTTCTTGACGCCTTGCCAAAAAAGGATTTATGAAGGAGACACATTTATTGAGTTTTTTATAGTAAAAGTAAACTAAACTAGTCTTTAGATTATTGTAAAATCATTATCACTGTTTTTGTGCAATACATTGAGCACTAAGTTGTGACATCTGACATTCTCAGTAAAGAAAATTATATAATTAATGTATCTGATGTATCGATAATATTAAGAGAGAAAGTCAATTGGCAAAAAGTGTATGTACATAATATACGAGTACTGAAGTGTTTCTTTAATTATCATACCCATTGTGCGAGACAGAATTATGTTTCGAAACATTCCAAAAGGCAAAAGTTGTGTATAATTATTTTGAAAAAGTTTCTAATATAACTTTATATCTACTAAATGAGATATAAAGTTATATTAGAAATTTTTTCAAAATAATTATACACAACTTTTGCCTTTTGGAATGTTTCGAAACATAATTCTGTCTCGCACAATGGGTATGATAAAGTCAAATATTCTAGAATGAATTAATTAAATTTAATTTAAAATGTTATGGTATGTGTAATACATATATGATATAATAAGATAATCTAAGAAATTTTTGTATTGAAATATATTGAACCTTGCTTATTGAAACGCATGAATTATCATATTATCACATTCAAGATTTTTAACATAGTTATTTTGCTAATTAAATTATGTATAGTAAAATAATTTACGTGAATTTATTAAATAGTCTTGACACAACCACTTACAATCTTTTGTATAGAGTTCAATGGAAACATGAAGGTTATGGGGAAGATTAAATTTCACAATAACTTTAAAGTTAGGTGTCAAAAGCACTCCAAAATGAAACAGAAGCAGCATATAAAAAGCGATAATAGTTTCTGAAATACATTCCACAGCGACAATAATTTTTTTAAATAGATTCCAGGTTATGTTGCAAGCATATTTTCGGAAAGCAACGGGTTTATTAATTTAAGGTTAATTTTTAATCTGTAATAAAACACTTACATTTTTGGATAAGTATCTCAAGTTTCCGGCTATCTTAAAGGTTTCGGTATATAGTAATGAAAACTAATGTCTTTTAAGTGGCCTTCTGCTTCTGTACAGCAATCTTCCATCCTTTTACCAATATTTTCGATGACATTCAGGCATAACTGCGGCCAATTAATGTTCCCTCTTCGAGAAGTTATTCAATTACCAAAGCGTTCGAGCTTTGTTTTTTTAAATGGCTTTATTTATTGAGTTACCTAAGTCTTGTGTGCCTTGTAATGAAGATATTTGTGCAAAATTCTGAATAATGGTTGGTGTCATGTGACGATCACGAATTGTTGTTTTGGCTTCTCATTAAGACTAAGACGTACAGCAGCAATATTTTCTTCTAAACAACCAATACGATGGTACATTTTACTTCTTTCATCCTTTACCGAACCAGTTTCCACAAATTTTATAACAATTTATTGAACGGCTACAATTGATGGACAATTTTCTCTTCCTTATTCTGTACGAAATTTTCTTACAACTTTTGTATAGGTTTCACCAAATTTAGAATAATTTTTAGCAATAAATACGCGTTCAATCGTAAATCACAAATTTAAAACTAATAAATTTGAACACTCTATATTAAAATCTAACATAACTTTGTTTTATTTATTTTACTACCCTAATTCACCCTAACAAATTACATTTTGAGCAAGAGCTCATTCAACAGGAAATGTACCACAGTAGGTCGATTCTGGCTTTCCTATAGGAAAAGGGTATAGGAAAAACATTGGGCGCGTTCAGGGCACCCAACAGTTGGGAACATGTTGAGTAAAATCAAAGCCAACGTTATGAAAATATTTAGTACTATGAAATTTTGAAATCAAATTGGCGATGATGCCAACAGTTGGCGATCCTGAACGCGTCCATTTACATAGCATTTTTGTCAAAAATATCATTTTTTGGCCTACTGAGAAATCATGTTTGATCTAAATTTTTATAATTTAGGAAATATTTTTTTCTCCGATCGTAGGAAAAAATATATCTTTCCGTTGTTTTTTTCGAAACGACAAGCTCATGATTCTAGTATGTTGCATGTGTTGCTAAGCAACAAGTAATAATAGTAATATATTCCCGTATGGGAATATATTCCCGTATGGATTTTTAATTGTTTAGAAGAAATAAAAGTACACTTACGAGTATAAGGTCAAACGCATTTATTTATTTTAATTTAACAGTATACATAATAATCAATTTTTATTTGATAAACGATAATCCATAAAGCATTTATAAGCATTTTCGTATTTTTCCTTCGATTTTTGCGGGAGTAAATCACATGTAGCTGAATTAGCTGCTTCCACTATATCCGGCGGGGTACAAGATAAGGATAATTCGCTTTCACTGTCCCTACAGTAGGTCGATTCTGGCTCTCCGATAGAAAAAAGGAATTAGGAAACATTTTTCGCAGTATTTTTGTCGTAAAAATGTTTTTTCTGGCATTCTATGGTAAGCAGTTGGTGTAAATTTTTTCATAAACAAAATTAAATTGGGAATATTATTCCTATCCAAGAAACTATATTTTTGACAAAAACGCTATGTAAATATTTTTCCTATTTCCTTTTCCTATAGGAAAGCCAGAATCGACCTACAGGAGTGAAAAATAAAACTTTATAGTAGCCTTTAAAAATAGTAATGTCGGTCTAAGATGTGTTGTTTTATGGGTCTTAATTTGATGTATTTTTACAAAATTAACTACTCAGACTAATCTTCCCACACATACTGCACTTACATGTCACTGCCAGTCGTCGTACAAATAAATTAACTCGTGTGACATTCCCGAATTCTAATAAAACAACTTTGGTCTCGGACTCTGGTTGAAAGGCTAACGCATACAGAAGAATAATATAAACAGAAATAAAGATGCATACAACATTTTGAAACAATTTTTTTATTGTAACCCAAAATTTGAAGCTCGCTTTACGATTTAAACATTAGACTTAGATTTTCCAATTCTTCGAATATACGTTTCACGTTTCTCCGAATTTACATATCGTTTTGGTTTTTATTTTTTCATTTCGATTAAACCTTAATATTTTATTTAGTAAACGTTTCACTTTGTGATCATCTTCATCAGGGTTACTTTTGCAAACTCACTTTTACTACTTACTGTAATTTTTTCTCATTGAATTTTATATGCCATAACCTAGCCGTATCTACTTCTTATTAACGATTTCGTCAAGTTCTTTCTCACTACTTGCTGCTATCAAGAGGTCCATCTATGGATATTATATCGATTATTTTCACACAAAAATTACACCTTCTTCCAAACATATCCACATAAAGTTTTTGAAGCAATCGTGGACCTATGGCCAACTCGATTTTCACGTCTAAAATACTAAATGTTGATTTATTGGTGATATCTCTTCGATAGTAGGCATGTGAAAAGATTCCTGAATAATCACCGCATTCAATTCCTTTGGATCCAAACATAACCGTAATGATTTATCAGCTTTCTCAACTATTTCTAAGTTAGGGATCCATTCGACCGGTTTGTTTGCTTTCGTATAATAATATGACAATGTTCGAACTTATTCAATATTTATTTTAAAATCTCTTTCGATATAACTGGCACTCTTCGAGCTGGTTTTATTACATGAGTCGCGTTTGTTTTTATTCTGGTTATGTATTTTGAATAGCCTTTTCCAGAAAATAACATCTAAATTATTCTTCACACTGTGGCATCGAATATGACCTATAGAATCTTTTATGCTAACAATTTTTAACTCTATTGCTTTCAAACCTAATATAGGTTGTGATCGTTCATCCTCAATTATAAGAATTCCCTAAAATTCCTTAATTGCATGTCCTTAAAACTAATCGATAAAGTCACTTTTCCTATTCGTCGCACCACATAGCCTCCAAACACCTCTAAAACTACCTATATTTTATCTACAGTATCTTTTATATCATACCCTCATATATTGTGTACGTAATTACTTTAATGTTTGCACCCGCATACATTTTAAAAGTTATTCATTTTTTTCGATTTCTATTTCTTCAAACTACTTTTGTCTTCTTTTGTTTTCAACAAGTAAGGAATTTACAACAAAATTTTCATTCAAATCATTTCCCAAAACATTCACATTTGAATTAATATCATTCTTATTTTCTAAGCTTTTATTAACCTGCTTCCTTTGACGATACACGCCTGGGGATCACGTCCCTTTCTATTACAATTATTACACACATAGTTTTATGTGAGACATTCCTCCCCAAACATGTTTCTTTCTAAACATTTTAAATAATATAATTTTAAATTTTAATTAAAACGTTTTGGATTACCACCGCGGCCTTTTGTATCTGTTCCCCCATGATGTTTTGTCAAGTTATTGACTTGTGACCGATGTCCGTCCTTGCGTTTCTCTTACGTATTCTTGATTTACCTTCTGTGTGTGATATTTCTTCACTGCATTGACATGCGTTTAGTCATGCATTACGTAAATGCAACTATCATTAAAGTTGCATGTCTTTTATAATCCCATAAAATCTGTTACCCAAACTGCTAAAACGCTCTCTTTCATTTTGAACCCTCTTCTAGGATACGTGTAGGTATCATTGAAATCCTTTATTCTTTTTTGGATTATAAAGTTTAATCAAATTTTTTTACACCTCTTCTAACCCAAATTGTTCACTAAACTTAAAATTATTGTAGGTTATTACATCCGGACCGCTAATATTCAGAAATATATAAATATATACAATATATAAATTTCTAATTATTGCTTGAATTTTTTCCATGAATTACTCACCGTTTGTAAAATCCAGGGATGCGGAATTCTTATTCCATTGTGCATTTCTATTTTTACTTTTTTCTTTCCTTCTATTTAATTGTTTAAAAAAACAAATTATGCTGGAGATATACTCGTCGTAACTCAGAAGCTTGAAAATGTCAAAAACGCGCTTACGAGTATACCCAAGATAAGCTCAGTATATGAATTAACATCATCCGCTATATGTATTTTTAATATTTAAATTATTTTTCATTTTTCTTATACTCCCATTTAGTCAAGCACATTCTACGCACAGCAAATCATTTACCATTTTATTCTGGCATAAGAAATAAATTTTTTTTTTTTCAATTTTATCACGGAATAAAGAATTATTTGTATAATAGTTTTAAACTATTTTTTTTATTATTACGTTAACCAAAAGGGGTTGGTGATTATTGCAACTGGTAATTGTTTATAATAACCAGTAATTATGTATATAACATCCATTTAATCACTTTGGTTGTAACATATATATGTTACATATATATATATATATATATATATATATATATATATATATATATATATATATATATATATATATATATATATATATATATATATATATATATATATATATGTATATCTATATATATATATATATATATATATATATATATATATATATATATATATATATATATATATATATATATATATATAATATATGTATATATAATATATATTTATATATTATATTATATTATATATAGGGTGTCTCAGTAAGAGCGCCGGATTTAAATTTGCCGCCATTTTGTTAATACGAGTTGTACGTTGACTTTTTTAACAGTTGTCACGTACAGACCACGAGATTTAATATGGAGCCATATAACCAATAACATATAACCAACAACGTTTAATTATTGTAAAAACACATTACAAAAATGGTGAAAGTTTTGCGAAAACAATTCGCCAATTACGTCAAGTTTAATTACAAAATTTGAGACCAAATGTGCGCTAATGGATCAGTAGATCATTGTTCGTCGCCATCCTTGTCGGTCACTCGAAAATATAGCCACAGTAAGGGAATCTGTGGCCAAGAATCCAGGAACTTGGGAGTGCGGTATCGCGAAATGTTAACGGAGTTTTTATGGCTCGAATTGGATATGTTTTTGTAACAAGATGGTGCGACCTGCCACACAGTACGTGAAACAATAGTGTTACTGCAGATTAAGTTTCCATGTTATTTCTCGATTTGGCGATCAACATTAGCCACCAAGATCGCGCGATCTAACACCGATGAACTTTTTCTTTGGGACTATATAAAGGAAAAGGTATATGCGAATAAGCCTGCAACAGTTGAACATCTTAAAGAGGAAATACGGCGCGTTATTGGTGAAATACAGCCACATTTATGCGAAAAACTTTGACCCGTTTTGTAATGTGTTTTTACAATAATTAAACGTTGTTGGTTTGAATACTACTCCATATTCTTAAATCGCGTGGTCTGTACGTGACAACTGTCAAAAAATCATCATATATATATATATATATATATATATATATATATATATATATATATATATATATATATATATATATATATATATATATATATATATAATTTATTGAATGTATATATAAATTTAATGAAGTTAATTAACATAATTATACGAGTATATGAATATTAAAATTACGAAAAACACGAAAACTAAACTCTCTTCAGTGCTCTAATTCTCTAAACAGTACGATAATTTATAAACGGGAAACGAAAATGTATCTTGCTATTTTTCAATATTCGCATTCTCTAATTGCATCTCGAAATAAAATTTTAACCGTTTACGATAAATGATTATCAAAAATTAACAGATTTACGATTTACGTTACCAATAACTCTACTAACTTTACTATTCAACATAATTTTTGTGAATATAAGTCATTCTTCATGGCATCTATTATCGAAGCAAGATTCAAATTAGTAGGGGTTGTGGTATAGTTAATTTTACAGATGAGAGTTATAGGCAATAAGTTTTCTTACTATTTTTAATTCGTAGTCCGTAAACATTTTTTACCCGAGATAAAATTATTGGGATGAAATGAACAGGATAAAATTAAACGTCAAAATGAAATTTTAGTTTGGTAATTTCCTTAATATCTTAAAAGTATAAGTTCCAGGAATGTAAGTTCTTGCATATAGGCGACACTTATCTAATCACATATTGCTCTAACAATTATATTTATAAATATCCCGGGCCGGAAAATCTAGATGCAGTAGAATAAAGATGAAAGAAATCAAATGTTAAAAAAACCATATAACAAATTTAAAATAAATAAAATAATTTAATTATAAAATAATTCTTTGCTTCGTATAGTAAAGGAATATTCAATATGCCTACATTATTATGAGAGTAATTTCCAATTCGTCCATTGAACTTAGATTAATGTCAAAATCTACTTAAATATAAGACCTGCTAACACCAGCCGTATTTTATTATTCGAGCACTATCCGGCGCCGAAGGGAAATTTCTACTGAAACTGCAGCTATTATTCACTGGTGTCGCTTATATACACATTTTTCCACTGATGAAAATCAACAGGTCGAAATATTTGAAATTAATTTATTAATAAAATTATAAATTTTTCTATGAAAAGCTAGCTAGCTTGATTCATCATAAGATTAATAAAAGACAAATTACGCAAATTATATTATATATTATATACACATTAACTAAAAATTGACATTACGTCAAAATTAGTAAAGATAATGGTTTGCTTTAGTTTAAGAGTTGTACAAAACAAAGAAAATTTAAAATTTCCCTTCGAAATGGATAGCGCTCCCGATAGCGGCTCCCGATAAATAGATAGAGCAAGATATTTTTTTATCAATTTTCAACTGAAAAGTAGAATGAAAAATCTTAATTTAGAGTTAAATAAATTAATTATATGCAAAAATAGCGCGCTTGTTGATGTTGCATTTGGTAAACAAGACAATAAAAATCTGAATTGCATCCACCAAATCTGGTTTCAGCTGGTTACCAATTTATTTGTGTTATAGACGTACTCGAACGTACGCCTATGAACAGTATTGCAATGATAAATTTAATTTCTTCTGATTACCACGCCATCATGTTAACTTAGGTATTAAATGATTGTGTCATTGGTTATCACAATTATTTAATGATGATGGGGGGCATCTATAATACAATTTTAACAACTACCGTGCCATCGTTTAATTTAAATATTTTGTGTCTTGGTTATCACAAAAAGGATGGTGGCATCTATGATACGATTGCAATACTGTTCGTTTCAATGATAAGATATTATTGATAACGATTTTTATTGATATGAAAATCAGCATGATAATGAGATTTACTAATTTTGTTTTGTGTACAAAATTGTTTTTGTTGTATGTACCGATTTTATGTAACAAGACTGTTGTTGCATATTCATTTGGAATATAATTATTTATACGGAGAATTGTCCGTTAATAAATAATTCAGTCTACGGAGAATTGTCCGTTTGTATATTGTGCGGTGTTTCTTGTAGTTGAAGAAACAGGCCGCTACACGCTAAATATAAGTTTTGGAATAGAAAATTGGGTGCTCCGGATACATCTATCGGGCGCTAATGAAAAAACACGGCTACCATATGACAAAAACAAAACTTAACTAAAGATGTATTGGTGAATAGTGAATTTTGATTAGATACCAAACCAACACAAATGTATTCTACAAGCCGAACGGTACTCGTGTATACACAGATCCTTTTCAAATATTTCAGTCTTCTATTCATTTGTATTAGTATAAAAATACGGGGAAAGTTCACAAAATTTTATAATAAATATACGAAAATACAATACATGCACACAGTCATACTTCAAATAGAAGTGAAAACGAAACTAAAAACAATAATTTAAACAAAACTAAATAATAAATAGTTTTTAACTTTTAATGGGAAGTTATTCTGAAACAACGAAGTGACGTCTTAGAATAGCAAATTACAAATGATTTTGTATGTCAAATGTATTACAGGTTTAGCACACCCATCTATGATATGTATTAAATTTGGAATAATTTAAATGAAACAGTTTATTTAACCCGTGATTTATTCTGATTTAAATTAGTTTTAAGATTTCAAAAACAAATTGTGAACTGTCTGTAGAAATAATTTTTTGTTGGGTTTTTTTGCACATCATAAAGGGTTTTTTCCTAAACGTGTGAAAAGTGATTATCACTTATCAACTTATTGAATCTCACTGCTGTTTTTCGAAAAGCTGTGAGTATTCATTTGTTCTATCGTTATGCGATGCCTCATTTGATTACGAGTTTTTTAAATTGAATTGAAGTGGTATTTAATTGACTCACACATTTCTATATATTTAATGTTTATGACGTCGATGAGGCCTTTGTCTAATATATGAAAATTAATTCTTTGCACTTGTACCGCATGACGTATGTAATTAATTTTCTCTCGTTAAATAAATTAAGTTTTTATTAACTTCCGATTCAATTCTTACAAATAATAGCGCATACCGAACAAATTTCTTGAAGTCACATCATATCTAATAAAAGAAAGTCTATTCTGTATATATTTATCATGTTTAGTTGTTGTTTGACATAATACATAACGCGTGCCTCCCCTAAGTTAATATAACAGCTCTTCCATACGGTTGATTTTTAATAACATCGTTTATGACAATATTCTCGTTCATAAATCTGAAACAATATGTCGTAAAATTCAATTAGTTAATTCGAATCGAATTAACGATCTCAAATTCGAGATTTACGAATTAAGTAACTTGTTGATGAGTCACAACATGTGATTAATTATTTAAATTAGTTTTCTCGCACTGCAATCTGATTTTGTTAGTAAAATTATTTTCATGTCAAGCTCTATAAATGAATTGTTTTTACCTGTTATTATTCAAGAACTCTATTGAAGGCATCATATAGACACAGTCCTCAAAACTGGTGTCTGGCGCCACCGTCGAACTGGTGTTTGACTAGAAAGTGCCCAATGTACTCGTTCCGTCGTTTCGTTTTTTTCTGAAAATGTCAGTTTGCATGGCAACGGAAATGTTAACACAATCAATGGAGCAAAACAGCCAGAACGGTACATTGTGTTGTAACCTTTATACGTAACTTTCGATATTCGAATTTTCGATAAACTGTATATAGTAAGTGACGTTTGACATTGAGTTTGACATTTCAATCTATTCGTTTTGTCATTGTGTGATTTGCTGTTGCCCAATGCTAAATCTATGTTAACACAATCAATGGAGCAAAACGAACAGAACGGTACGTTTTGTTGTAACCTTTATTCTTTACGTTAGCGTCAAATATTTTATTTCCACATACATTTGTGGTAAAGATATTTATCACAAACCTTGGATATAGTCTTGTGATTACATTCAGGAATTTGACGAAATTAATTGTATTTTAAATTTTGCAATCCATAAAAACTAGGGTTCGCGATCTCAAACGATTTCTCTAATCCGATGATTTTCAATTTTTTTAACGAACTGTAGGTTGATCACACGCAAAAGTTACATTGCCAATTAATTTACAAAAAAAGTTTGTTTTTTTATTAATGTATCTTTAATCTGTTCTGGACCTAGGCACTCAAAACTCTTTCGCTGTTCGCTTTTCTTGCCCTTACTTTTTCGCTGTTCCCCAGCCAATTCCAGGTCGTACGGCTCTAGGTCCGATTTTTATAGAATCATCTGTGAATTGCATAGCTCCATGCCAGGGGTCGGCCCATGAGTTCTGCACTCCGACAACGGGTCATAGTTGTGTTCATCGTAATCTGATGATGAAAAATCCTTTTTGCATCCTGCCCCTATCGGGATTCACATACGGTACCTCCCGATCCAAATGCCACAGCTTTAACCACTGTGCCGTTTGGTCTGTTTAAAAAAAAAATTATAATGAAGGTTTGTAAGGAACATAATTATTTGAAAATGGATATGTAGTGCCAAATGTCAAATAATATCATTATACAATATCCCATAATATTGCCATGGTCGCCTGTAAAACCAATTATAATAGAGGAAGGTATTTCCAAAACAAATTTGTGGACACTTCTCTGCAATAAGAAGGTGATGCTTTCGTTATTGAATTCAGCGCCTGAAGCATTCTTGTCATATATGATTACAATTACATTTACAGCGACATCGTTAGATTTCCTGCACAATTTTCGTGTTTAAGATAATCCTAATTTCACTCGTGCAACGCCGGATAATCCAGCTGTTTATTGTAATATTGTTGATTAACAATTACACACGTAACTATGGTTTTTATTTGTATTTCAAGTTACTCATTTCATGCTCCTATAAATTGTTTGTTACACTTAAGAAATATTCTGTAAAAATATTAAATTTTGGTATTTATGTGGTTTAATTTAAATCAAATTCATGAAACATAAAAAAATATTAAACAAAGTATAAATTCACTAGTTACTATAGTATGTTTTGCTTAAAAATACTTAAATTATGTTTGTTTCATTTATTTATTTATTTAAAGAAATTTATTCTGAGATTTACATGTATGATTTCAGATTATTTTGTTTAAAACAAAAATTATATTAAAAAAACAATTCAAACAAAAAACTTAAAAACAAAACAAAAAATATAAATCAAATTTTTATTTAACATTAAAAATTTTAAAAACAATTCTTCAGAATATTTTTGAAGTTGTCCTTTGATAAATTAAAATCCAATAGGTCGTCGATGATGTTGATTGATTTAGGTTGTCTATTAATGAGGTTATTTTCTCCATAGTGTGGAATGGTGTTCTAGTGTTAAAAACTCATGGTTTTAAAATGTTCTTCATGGCACATGAATTTATATATTTTCCAAAACGTAAGCTAAATCAATGTGACCAAGCAAAACGTTACCAATAAAAGCCGTGCCTTAGAGAAGTCGTCTATTTTCCAGCGTAGTCTGTTAAAACCAAAAATAAGCCAAAACAATACGAAATTTTAGCAGGATGCGATGTTTTTCGTTTAAACAGCGAAAAAATACGTAAAACAAATTGCCAAAACACATCCAAAAAATATCTATAAATAGGTATTACTTCATACAAATACTAGTTTAAATTTAATATGCAAAGCTCCGATTTTTTCCACTACCAACTTTACTCCGTTTACTCCAAGACTACTTACTAGTCATCATTATTAAATTATGAATATAATTAGCGACTCAGAATTTAAATCTCACGATCCAAGTTGTGGTCCCCATTAAAAATACGATAGATTATCAATGTTTGGAATAAACTAAACAACAAATAATAAGTGTTTTTGTTTGCTTAAAAAATAAATAGGCTCTTTAAAACTTAAATTCGAATTCCATTTTAAATCGTAATACTTTATGCTTTATTCTTACAACTTCCAAATAATATATTATATAAAGGGTGTTTTTTAGAGGTTCATAATTTTAAATTAAAATAGAACAAAGAAATACATTTTGAATATCAGTGAAACTAGCTTTATTAGATATATAATTTTATGCCATTAATGCTTGAATATGATTTCGGCCATGCGGCCGCCGCGGCTGGCGCGTACATGGCGTAATCTGGAGATCCAATTTTTGATCACTCTTCGCAGCAATTGGTGTCTGGTTTATCGACGTAGACAAGTGACATAACATATACCCAAAGAAAATAATATAATGGAGTTAGCTCACACAATCTCGGTGGCCAATTAACAGGACCATTACGTTAAATTAGTCTTTCATCAAATGTTTCTTTAAGTAAATTAATTGTATCTCGCGCTGTATGGCATGTGGCACCGTCCTGTTGAAACCACATATCAGCAAGATTTATACCAGCTAATTGGGAGCAAAAAAGTTAGGAATCATAGCTCTATACCGTTCACCATTGACTGTAACATTCCGCCCATCATCATTTTTGAAGACATATGGACCAATGAATCCGCCGGCCCATAAAGCACACCAAACAGTGATTTTCTCTGGATATAATGGTGTTTCGGCAAAGGCTTATGAATTATCTTCACTCCAAATCCGACAATTCTGTTTATTAACGTACCCATTCAACCAAATGTGAGGTTCATCGCTGAACAAAATTTTGTTTGGAAAATCAACATCAATATGAATTTGTGGTTCAGTCCATTGGCCGAATTGGTGGCGTGTGCGATGGTCGGATGGTTTTAATTACTGCACAGGTTGAATTTTATAAACACGTAAACCAAGATCCTTAGATAAAATTTTCCATAAAGTGGATGGACACATCTCCAGTTGCTGAGAACAACGTCGAATTGATTGATTTGGGCCTTCCGCAATGCTACGCTGTACAGCGTCTATTGCTTGTTCGGTACGCACTGTTTAACAGTTTACTGGATGTGTATTATCATTTAGAGTATACGTGGTTCGAAAACGACCCATAGTCAACCGAATTACTCGCTCTGATGGATCATGACGATCGTAAAAGGGACGAAATGCTCGACGAGTTTGGCGAACAGAACCATTATTTTGATAAAAAAATTCAACTATTTGCAAGCGTTGCTCTGGCGTGAGTCTATTTATTATGAAATGGCAAATCAATTACAAAGGAAATTTCAGCTGTCAAGCCGTTTGTCGCACAAAACAGTGTTGCCAACTTAAAGATGTTAACCTCTAAACAAACACCCTTAATATATGTATATGTATATATATATATATATATATATATATATATATATATATATATATATATATATATATATATATATATATATATATATATATATACTGTGGGCAAAAATTAAGTAGTAAGACTGTTTAATTTAAATCTCGCGCGGAAAACCATTCATCGAAATATTTTTTTTTCTATGTTGGTATGACTGTCAGTGACATCTGTGCCAAATGTCACATCAAAATAATCATTAGTGTTTAGTATACGCTTGTCTTTCTGAAGTACAAAAAGTGTATTCGGCGATTTTTTGAATGAGTGAAATTATTCAACAAAGAAGTTCCATTAAATTTTGTGTGCGGAATCAATTTTGTGGTGCCGAAACGTTCAGAATGTTGCAAAAGGCCTTCGGTGATAATTGTATGTCGCGAGCAAGTGTTTTTGATTGGTACAAATTGTTCAAAGAGGATCGCGAACGTGTTGACGACGAACCACGTCTAGGACGGCCATCAACATCAACTGATGATCAACACGTTAATAAAATCAAGGAATTGGTGCTCGAGAATCGACGATTAACAGTCAGAGACCTTACTGGCATCGTTGAAATATCGGAAGGATCAGAGAAAACCATTTTGAAAGATCATTTGGGCCTAAGAAAAGTGAAAGCACGATTGGTTCCAAAATGACTCAATTTTTTAGAAAAACAGCGTCGCGTTGACGTCTGTGAAACAATGCTTTCCGACTACCAGGATGTTATGAAACGAATTAAAACTGGCGATGAGTCTTGGATCTATTCTTACGACTCGGAAACAGACGATCGTCGGCCGAATATCGTGCCAAAGGTGAGCCGAAGCCGAAGCCGAAAAAAACACGACAAAGCAAGGCACAAATCATCGTGATGTTGACAGTTTTATTCGATTATCGAGGTATGGTGCACTCCAAATTTCTTACGGCCGGCCAAACTGTCAACAAGGAATACTATTTGAGTATTATGCGTCGTTTGTGCGAAGCTATTCGTAAAAAGAGGCCGGAATTATGGGTCGACAACTCTTGGTTTTTGCACCACGAGAATGCACCATCTCATACTGCAATGGTTTTACGTGATTTTTTCGTTAAAAATTCCACCCATATCGTTCCGCAACCACCGTATTCGCCTAATTTAGCTCCGTGTGACTTCTCAAACGACCTCAACGAGCAAACTCAAACGACCGCTCCGGGGAAACCGTTTTGAGTCAATCGAAGACATTAAACGTGAATCGCTACGCGCATTGGAGGCTATTCCGGAAATTGACTTTAACAACTGTTTCGAGGATTGGAAAAAACGTTGGCACAAGTGTATTGAGGCCGGGAGGGATTACTATGAGAGGGACGAAATAGATTTGGAGAAATAAAGAATTTTAAAATTATGAACAAAGTCTTACTATTTCTTGCTTACAGTATTATATATATATATATATATATATATATATATATATATATATATATATATATATTTATATATATATATATATATATATATATATATATATATATATATATATTTATATATAGATATATATATATATATATATATATATATATATATATATATATATATATATATATATATATATATATATATATATATATATATATATATATATATATATATATATATATATATATATATATATATATATATATATATATATATATATATATATATATATATATATATATGAAATAACTGGCACACTTTAATTAAATCATCATTTTAGAAAAATACTTTATTAGTAAACTAGGAAACGAATATGACTCATTTTTAATAACGGAAACTGTGATATTGTTTCGTGGCAGAAAAATGTCATATTATTTATATAAGATTATGTATTTATCATATATGTATACGAGCAGCTAAATTAAAATAAAACTTATATTAGAACTTGCATTAATGACCGCGGCGCTTTGGTGATAAATGAATGAAATAATTATAATATTGTTTTTCGCTTACCTAAGAATAAAACATATTAATTAAGTGAATATAAATTATTTTATGCGTATTTATTTTATTAATGTACGTGGTTTACTTCACCCCAAATCAATCACCTTTGATTATAACAAAAGTTCGATGGAAGCTATGAACAAAAATAACAATAATTTCTACACAAATTTTACAACAATTGATTATTAGGCAATTAAACAATATAAATTTCACTTAAACAATAATCATATTTGAATAAAATTATGAGCTTATTATCATAATATATTTACTGTACGAGTAAAATATGTACGAGTATAATACACATATACGAGTTTATAAACAATAGTAACATTTACTATTTCGCTGTTTTAGGAGTTTTATTGTTACTGGTTTAAGTACCTACAGTTAGAAGACTGTGTGGGTTTCATGGTCGCAATTTGGCGTATCTCTATTAAGTACATTTTGCATGGATCAGACGATTAGATTGTATCATCTAAATTTTCAAGTCATTTGCCTCGATGGATTGAACTTGTGATCAATTGAATTTCAAATAAAAAATTTGAATTACGTATTGTCATTTATTGCGTTTTGTTTTGAATAAAAATATAATGTTAAGATATTTAAATATTGTCACACCTGAAATTTTAAACTCCCCAAGAAGAATAATAAAATTATTATTACAGTATGTACTGTACATATGTGCGTTTGTACATATATACATAGTTGTAAGTGTATTCAAAAATGTCTAGTCAAGTTGTTTTTTATTCGTAGGAGTACCTTGCGGCAATTTAATATTCAAGACAATTTCTACATTTATGAATTTAATAAATATTGAAATTAACCCTAAACTACAAAATTTTACACGATTAATCATAAAATTGTCAATTTATAACAGAACAGGACAACTTTAAATATAAATATTATAAATGTTGTACTGTTGAAAAATGGTGTTTTGTGGTTAAAAATAATTTAACATAGCACATAAATTTGTTGTAACCGACCTTTTTTTAAAAAAAAATCAATTAAATACGAGTATCACGTCAATTGGAAAACGATCACATTAATACTATCTCACACTTGACCATGCAACGTAGTACTGTTGTGGTTTGCGAGTTTTATATTCACGTAGTGTTGGTTCGTTTGGTTTCTTTGTCGGCGATTAGAAATCCAACTCGATCATCAAATTGTACAACTACGTTAGTAACATTTTACACTCGTATATGCAACAAATCGTTGAACAACGCATCATTAGAGATGATGTTAATATAATTATTATTTTAGAATTAGAAAATTGATCCCTTATCGTTAATTGAATTGAATGCTGTTGAATCGAAGCAAATCAATTAAATGTATTAATTCAAAATAATGTATAAATAAGAATCAAAACATACAAAATCCGGAACCTACATATATTTTGATCCTTGCCGAATCCAATCTGTTCTTTCTTTCTTTATTGTTTACCTCCTGTAGGGTTTTTTGGTAAGCGTCTTTATTTATATTTCTGACTGGCGTTTAATCTAATTAAGAGATTTTATCCGTTAATCCGTTTATCCGTAATTTGGTTTTTGAATTAATGCCAAATTGATTTATTGAATCGTATGCGGCTCTCAGATCTGCTGGATAAGACTTGGGTTTTATTTCAACTCATTCCATGTTTTCCAGTTCTTCCATGCATTCCTCTGCGGTCATTAATGGTTGCTGACGTTGATGGTACTCAAATTATCATCACATATAGATAGTCGAATAAACTATTTTAAATAACACTTACGGGATAAGATATTTATATTTTGCTAGCTTATACGGGTTTGCTAAATTTTAAAAGCAAAGCTTGTTTAACATGTAAGGCATGCAGTTAATTTCCGCTTTAATAAAGTGAATGAATGAGTAAGTAATAATTTTATTAGGCCATACACCAGAAAGTTGGCTCAAATAAGCTATCTATCGGCCAGTTTACATCACAAGTGGTGTAAACCCATACTATAATACTTTATTACTTTTTTTTGTTGACAAGTATACATTTTTTTGTTTAGTAATGGAAATATATACCCAAACAAAAAATGTCTTTACCGGTAATTTGAAGAAAATAATAAACACAATTAAAGTATTATAATATTAAAGTAGAGTTTACACCACGACTATAATACTAATATTTTTTTGATAGCTGTTATACTTTAATAGCAAAATAGTATGTGATAAAATATTAAAGTATTTTAGTTTGAGTTTACCCCAACATTCTTTTTTGCTACATACTTTTATTCTACTGGTGTAAACGGGGTATATTACTACGACAAGTTTTGGTAAAAAACAGAACCAGATAAAATCATAGATTTACTATAAGTACTTAAAATTTGTCTTGTTGTTGGATTGGTTACCATGCTTTAAATAAAAAATAAAAAACGATGAAATATTCCCTACTCTCAGCCAATTTTGGTCTATTATTAACTTTATGCTGAGCAGTTAAATTGAAATTAATTTATAACTTTTATTATTTTGTGTCTATTACATTATTTTAATGCAGTTGATATTAGTCAAGTTATTTTAGAAACGTGGTCAAAACTTCCCTTAACTTGTTTTATAAAAATAACGCCGGGTTTTCTTAGTTGTTAATAGTTGAAAAGAAATAATAAAACAACATAATCAGGTTGATAATATAAATTTAATTTATTTAGAGTAAAAAATAATGGATGTACGATTTATTTTTGAACTAATTAAAAAAAAAAAAAATTTCCTTTTTATTGTAGAAATTGGTAGAAATTATGATTTCGTAAGTTATCAAAAATTCCCCTTGAAGTTTTGCTGTAAAACGAAAATAATCTGTTGTGACAAAAACGCAATTTATTTGCTTATCTGTTTTTGAATTTTCTCTAGAATATTCTAGCATTATGGTATTGCGCCATTACGGTAAGAAGAAAAACTCTGTTTGTCGAAACATTTTGCTAAAACTAAATACTAGTCATATAAATCGGTTATTTTGTACTCGTACTATCGTTCAAAAACCATTGTGTGATTATTATTCAAAATTAAACGGTGGCTTTTAAACTGATATTCAAAATAGGACACTGAATTTTCTCAATTTGCTTTAATAATTGACTATGAATAATTTTGCAAATTGATCGTCTTAAAAACCTTTAAATTTCTCGTTTTAATATTAAAGATAAAAAAGGAGTTGCCTTTCATGACGACTTTCACGAATCATATTTGTGCTCTAACAACCTGACATTTATGGTGCTTTAGATAGAATTCTAGAGTAGTATTTGATTGCGTATTTGATCATAATATATCGCTCATTTGCTGCAAGAGTGACATATTTCAAAATTTTAAATTTCTCATAAGAGCGATTTGAAAGTATCACTCAAAATTGTTTGTAAAAACGGCGTTTTTCAAAACTAAATAAAAATACATTCTGATTAGTAATATACATTTTTTCCTAGTCCTACATCCTTAATCGGATCTTAATTTTTATAATTCTTTAATATTTTGAAAATTTTCTTAGGATAGTTTCCAATATCATAAAATGTTAATTTCTTTCGCGAATTGAGTGATTTTTCACGTGGAATTTTACCTAATTTGCTAGAAATAACTACATAAGAAAGTAGTAAGTTTATATACAAAATAATAAAAATATGAATTATTGGAAAACGTTTGATTCGAATATCTTAGAAATGAGTGAATATTGAGTTGTGTCATTGTCTCATTGAGCACAATGAGCGATATATTCAAAGTGGTTGTGAAATTTCTATTTTGCCAGATGGATGAAAAACAGAAAAATTTAATTAGCAACGAGTCTAATAATCATTTGAAAAAAATTTCATATAAATTTAACCCTCATATGAGTGAAGAATAAATATCTTTATTTGAGTGATTAAGGTACCCACATGCATTTCTTAATCTTACATTATTACATTTAGTTTTTTGAAATGGATAAAAATATAAACATAAATTAAATGAAATAAATCCAAAGAAATACAAACAATAAAATATAACATTAAACTATAAATTATTGTCAAAATATTCCTTTCAAATATCGTGTAAAATATATAACCTTTGGGTACCTTTGGTACTCTAATTTGGAGCACGTTTCGCCAAGTAGAGACATTCTCATTTTTAACTGCAATCGTATTCTATTAATTAACCTCGAAGTTCTCATAAAATTTCAAGTTTTTATTACCGTTTAGGTACTCGGGTACCTCGTCACTCACATTAAGGTTAAAGCTAAGAGAAATTTTAAGATATTGATTTGGAAAAGATTTGTGATTAACTCTCATTTAATCGAAAATTCGGTTTATTCCGTTATCTATACCGAATGTAACCACTGCCTAGATCGCGTTGACCGGTGGTTAATTATTCTAGCAGTCACTTCAATTCCTCATCAACATAAGAATGTTCATAGTTTACTTATGAATACTTCTGTTCCTAATAGATTTTATTTACTTTATCAAATTTATTTAACAGAAAGCAAATCTATTAACAAGATTAGTGTCAGGATCAAAAGATATACAATTTACAACTTCATGAACATTTGACACTCTAGGAGATTACAGAGACTTTTTTAATTGTATTAAAACTGAAACTTTTATAATACTCGTATATCCGCTTAATGTTTTTTAAAAGGATAATGATATTTTATGCTTCCTTACTCGAATTATAATTTTAAAATTTGAACCGGCGGTTTATCTAGATAACTACACACTTGAAACCTTGTGTGAAGGTATTATATCAAACCGTAACACCTGCAGTAAATTATTAAACTATAAAATGTTATAAGATGTTTTGTTTAAAAAAGGTCATGATTTGAATATTAAAACTAAAAATGACATGTCATTATTCATAAAAAAATATGTTTTTAAAATTTTCGAGTTGATTTTTGTATGTGTCTCGTACAAACTTAAAAATCAATTTACATTGAATATGATGCTAATGACGTTCTAATGATGCGATTAGAAATGGATTCGATTCATTGTATTCAAAAAAAAATATTAAATCAGTATCACACGTATTAATTTTTGTTAATTTGTCTAGGGATTTTCAATTATATAAAGTAATAAATGGTTTTGTTCTCCATCTTCCAATAAAGTTTTCGTTATTACCGTATAATGGTTGAAGATAGCGTTAGTATGTGATATTTTTTAAATACTAAAATGTACAACAAATACTACACCAATAAATACAATTTGTTGGTGGTTGACCATTGAATCTTCAACATTCTTAAAATTTTTGTATATCTAATATTACTTTTTTTAACTCTTCTTGTTTTTGTAAAGCCTATACGAGGGTGGACATACTTTTCTTGTTAATTAACGTCGATTGACCGGATTGGTTCAAATTACTTCTAGTTCAATAATTATTTGAATTGGAAATCTGTTTTAAATAATCGATTGTAATTTTAGTAACAATTAAAAAATTTTGTAATTAATTTATGGTTAAAATGCTGCCACTGAAAAAACAATCAAATAATGTTTATCAAATAAAATGTGATTCTAATGTAGCATCGTACTACAATGCTCGTTAAAAAATTCCGGACACTACATGTTTCAGTAAATATTTACGGTAACTATTCGCATTATTCGAGTTATGCTTGTACGAAATAATATAATATGCGCCAAAAGGCACTAACGGAACGAGTTTTTCTTTAATAAAAGAACAGCGGAAAATCGCATCTTGATACATTGCTATGGCAAAAAAGTAACGGGAATTGGTCAATAAAACATAAAATAGCTATTATTCAAATTTATTGTATCACATTCAAAGTAGACCCCTTCGCCCTTCCTAAATAATCATGCGCCAACGAATAATCCAATCATCAAAACATTTTTCAAACGCATTTTCCGGAATCTTCAGTTCTTGCCGCGAATTCTCTTTTTGTCTTCTGAAAACGGGTGGTAATGGTAATGATAAGTGGTAGTGGTAATTTGAGTTTTGGAAAGAGAAATAAGTCTGCCGGAACCATATCAGGTGAATACGGTGGTTGTTCGATGATATTAATCGAGTTTTTGGCCAGGAATTCGTTCACAATGATAGACTTGTGAGATGATGAGTTGTCGTGGCGCAAATATTTATTGAGTTTTTGGCCAGGAACTCGTTCACAATGATAGACTTGTGAGATGGTGAGTTGTCATGGCACAAAATCCATAAGTTTGCTTTCCACAAACCTGGCCTTTCTCGACAAATTTGCTCTCTCAAATGCTGCATAACGCCCAAATAATATTCTTTATTTACCGTCTAACCTTCTAGCAAGAATTCCGAGTTCACAACACCACGATAGTCAAAGAAAACAGTCAATATTACCTTGACTATTGATCGACTTTGACGTGGTTTTTTCGGTTTCGGCTCAATAGGAAGGCGCCATTCCGAAGCTTGTTGACAGGTTTGCGATTGAAAATTCGGGTCTTTCGAAACTAGTCGAACGGCAACGCGTTGCATGTCCAAACAATCGCGTTGGAATGGTTCGAATTGATTCGTGAGACACAGAAAGTTCGGCGGCTATCTCTCTCAAAGATAAATGACGATTTCTCGTCACCATTTCTTTCACTTTATTGATGTTAACTTCAGTTGAAGACGTGGATGGCAGACCAGAGGGATGCAAATCTTCCGCCACTCCTTCACTCATATCACGCTTTTAATAAAGTCGATTCACCTAAAGCCTTCTGTAACATTTTCAGCGATTAAACACACGAAATGCCATTTAAAATACAAAGTTTGAGACAAATTCCTTGTTCTGAATTTTTTGACTTGTAGTGTAGTTCACTTTAGAAACGCTTTAAAAATATAAACCACACTTTAATTTTAGAAGATTTTAGCATGTAAAAAAGATCTATTTTGGAATACTATTAATTAAAGAATTGACCTTTTAAACAGTTTACAAGTCAATTTTTAGTTGTACCAACAAGGCCAAGGCTATTCCAACCAGATAGGAGGGGTATGGGTAATGGTTTGGTCAAACAACACAACTTAGTAAGTGTGTTGAGCTAAACGCGAGCCTATCGGAGGGCTAGTGTTGAACATGGGAGCCCGACTTAAAGAGTATTGTTGCTTTAAATTAAATAAATGGAAAAGTGCGTCAAATTAAAAAGCTATAGGTTCTCATTAGATCAAAAAGGAGATCAATTTGAAAATTTGTGTAAAGAAAAAGCCCCAAATTTCGAACATTACTTCTCCCAGATAACGAAAACGCTATAATGAACAAACTAGTAAGTGGGATCAACATCGAGCTGGACAAAACAAAAAGCCGAGTCAAATTAAGCAAGCCCAACAACTTCAAATAAAACATCTCAACAAAAATACGATAAGTTGGAAAGGTCGATTCAATTAGTTTAAAGAAATAACTATGGCGAAAGAGGTCGATTTAGAAAATACTTGACGACCTGGAAGCTGTTCTTATTTTGTTAATGTTTTAGTGTAATTCCAGCATTCCATTTTAAAGTAAATTCCGAAATAATATTACACAATAATTTGTAGACTGCACACCCCATTGTGAGTTTAAAAGCTCTATAAGGTGGTGTGTAGTCCATGTAATTAAAAAAATGTGACTTTCGACTCCCTTTGCGTCGAGCCTTTATTGGGCTCACGATTAAAAATGGATGCGTAAACTACGCTTTGTACTTTCCGTTTTTTCCAGCTTTCAACAATTTATATTAGTTATTTTATTATTATTGAAGATAAAGTAAAATTTCCAAAATACAAAAAACAATCAAGTGTCACGGCATGAAAGTTAAAGATTTAGCCTCTCAACTCTCAACAAAAGTTGAAACTAGGAAAAGAGTAGAAAGCAACCAGCAACCAAGCAATAAATGCTAATTTTTAAAATTTTTATTGTATGGCATAACAAATTTAATTAATTTATTTACTACGTTGTTTATTTTAAACCAAGGCCATGGATAAAGTTCAAGACTCAGCGATTTAATTCCAAAATCTGCAGGCATACTGAACAAAATTGCCGTTCAATTTATTATTGAATTACAGTTAATTTATATAAATCCATGTCTGTATTAATTAAATTAACTCATAATTTTAATAAACGATTACTAATTTTTTTTTATTAAATACGGTTTGTGAGCTAGTCGTGGGCAAAAATGTCATCGATAGCAAAATGACGTTTTTAGGACAAATGACGATCGATATCGACATCCTCCATACCAAATTTAGTTGTCACTGTAAAATCTATATCGAACCAAGAACCGCATTCAGAGTGACTATGTACACTTTACACTATACCCTTATTGTGGCTATGGTCAATAGTCGTTTGACGCAAAAACGCCATTTTATTGTCGATGTTATTTTAACTCACTACTAGAGCCATATTTCATAAAAACTCAAGTAAAACATAATAAACATAATAGCTCTTTACAAAATTCGACAATAAATTATTAGTAATTTCCACATCCAGCGACAATTTAAAATTGGTTGGGAAATTGATGAAAGAAAGTTTTGTTGAACACAGTTTTAAATTCAAATAAAATTTACACATAAATTAAATGTTCTTTCTGAAGTACAAAAAGTGTATTCGGCGATTTTTGCAATGAGTGAAATTATTCAACAAAGAAGTTCCATTAAATTTTGTGTGCGGAATCAATTTTGTGGTGCCGAAACGTTCAGAATATTGCAAAAGGCCTTCGGTGATAATTGTATGTCGCGAGCAAGTGTTTTTGATTGGTACAAATTGTTCAAAGAGGCTCGAGAACGTGTTGACGACGAACCACGTCTAGGACGGCCATCAACATCAACTGATGATCAACACGTTAATAAAATTAAGGAATTGGTGCTCGAGAATCAACGATTAACAGTCAGAGACCTTACTGGCATCGTTGAAATATCGGAAGGATCAGTGAAAACCATTTTGAAAGATCATTTGGGCCTAAGAAAAGTGAAAGCACGATTGGTTCCAAAATCACTCAATTTTTTAGAAAACCAGCGTCGCGTTGACGTCTGTGAAACAATGCTTTCCGACTATTATAACTGGCGATGAGTCTTGGATCTATGCTTACGATCCGGAAACAGACGATCAATCGGCCGAATATCGTGCCAAAGGTGAGCTGAAGCCGAAAAAACCACGTCAAAGCAAGTCAAAAATCAAGGTGATGTTGACAGTTTTCTTCGATTATCGAGGTGTGGTGCACTCCGAATTCCTTCCGACTGGCCAAACTGTCAACAAGGAATACTATTTCAGTATTATGCGTCGTTTGTGCGAAGCTATTCGTAAAAAGAGGCCGGAATTATGGGTCGACAGCTCTTGGTTTTTGTACCACGATAATGCACCTTCTCATACTGCATTGGTTTTACGTGTTTTTTTCGGCAAAAATTCCACCCATTGTTAATAAAAACCGTGTTAATAAAAAACAAACATAATATCTCTTTACAAAATTCGAAAATAAATTATTAGTAATTTCCAAATAAAAAATTTTAAATTTTAAATCAAAATTGGTTGGGAAATTGATGAAAGAAAGTTTTGTTGAACACAGTTTTAAATTCAAATAAAATTTACCCATAATTTAAATAGTGATCTGTTCGTTATAAATACGCCTATAAATACGCCTAAGGTCAAAAATAGCCCTTAGGCGTATTTATGAAAGTGTTTCACGACCATCGTTCCTTGTGAAACTTCTGCTGTACCATCATTGCTGACATCGGTATCTAAAATAGATTTTTCGTTTGCTAAGCCGTTTCCGTAATTCAACGAATGATTCCTCTCATTATTCCTTCCATTCCATCGCTTTGATCTTCCTCATTAACCCGTGTAAACTTTTCGCAATATTGGCGAATCGACACACTGTCTATAATAGGTACATTCTTGGGACTTGGCCATTCCTTTACGGTTGATATTTTTGCTTGATCTATATGAATTCCATATTGGCGATTACCTTTGTGACCCTAATACTTTACCTTTATTCTAGAGAGTGAACATTTCTTAGGATTTAACTTTAACCCAGCGGATTGTATTCGTTCGAAAACTTCAGCTAGATTCTTCACGTGTTCTTCGAAAGTTTTTTCCATGGCGATAATGTCGTCTAATGCTCGGTCTTCACTCGCAAATTTTGTCATGACGCTAGAATGTCATGACAAAATATATTTGTATTGAATCTGATCATGCGCATTACACCGTGATAAAAAGAAAATTTATTAAAATTAATTACTCTGGGGCATTACATAATCCTAATGGCATTACATTAAATTGCCGTAATTCATTGCCGTTTTCTCGTGATCTTCGTCTTGAACTTCTACATGTCAATAGCCGCTCTGGCGATGAGTCTTGGATCTATGCTTACGATTCGGAAACAGACGATCAATCGGCCGAATATCGTGCCAAAGGTGAGCTGAAGCCGAAAAAACCACGTCAAAGCAAGTCAAAAATCAAGGTGATGTTGACAGTTTTCTTCAATTATCGAGGTGTGGTGCACTCCGAATTCCTTCCGACTGGCCAAACTGTCAACAAGGAATACTATTTCAGTATTATGCGTCGTTTGTACGAAGCTATTCGTAAAAAGAGGCCGGAATTATGGGTCGACAGCTCTTGGTTTTTGTACCACGATAATGCACCTTCTCATACTGCATTGGTTTTACGTGTTTTTTTCGCCAAAAATTCCACCCATTGTTAATAAAAACCGTGTTAATAAAAAACAAACATAATATCTCTTTACAAAATTCGAAAATAAATTATTAGTAATTTCCAAATAAAAAATTTTAAATTTTAAATCAAAATTGGTTGGGAAATTGATGAAAGAAAGTTTTGTTGAACACAGTTTTAAATTCAAATAAAATTTACCCATAATTTAAATAGTGATCTGTTCGTTATAAATACGCCTATAAATACGCCTAAGGTCAAAAATAGCCCTTAGGCGTATTTATGAAAGTGTTTCACGACCATCGTTCCTTGTGAAACTTCTGCTGTACCATCATTGCTGACATCGGTATCTAAAATAGATTTTACGTTTGCTAAGCCGTTTCCGTAATTCAACGAATGATTCCTCTCATTATTCCTTCCATTCCATCGCTTTGATCTTCCTCATTAACCCGTGTAAACTTTTCGCAATATTGGCGAATCGACACACTGTCTATAATAGGTACATAATCCAAGGTATCTTCGTAATTCATGAACATTCTTGGGACTTGGCCATTCCTTTACGGTTGATATTTTTGCTTCATCTATATGAATTCCATATTGGCGATTACCTTTGTGACCCTAATACTTTACCTTTATTCTAGAGAGTGAACATTTCTTAGGATTTAACTTTAACCCAGCGGATTGTATTCGTTCGAAAACTTCAGCTAGATTCTTCACGTGTTCTTCGAAAGTTTTTTCCATGGCGATGATGTCGTCTAATGCTCGGTCTTCACTCGCAAATTTTGTCATGACGCTAGAATGTCATGACAAAATATATTTGTATTGAATCTGATCATGCGCATTACACCGTGATAAAAAGAAAATTTATTAAAATTAATTACGCTGGGGCATTACATAATCCTAGTGGCATTACATTAAATTGCCGTAATTCATTGCCGTTTTCTCGTGATCTTCGTCTTGAACTTCTACATGTCAATAGCCGCTCTGAAGGTCCAGTGTGGCGAACATTCTAGTGTTCGATAATGTGTCTAATGTGTCATCGATTCGTAGTAATTCATACCTATCTTTTTTCGTCACATCATTAAATTCGATAAACTACACAAAATCTCATGCCACCATGTTTTTCGACCAATTTCACCCGTGAACTCAATGTACTGCTCGATGACTCGAAAGCTCTTGCCGCTCGCATGTCTTTAATAATTCGATCCATTTTTTGATTCGCTTAAGGTAATCTTAAAGATGTTGTGCGAATCGATATCTCTATTTCGGTGTCAATTCCGTGTTTTACCATAGCGAACCTTAAATTACTTTCCGGTTTACCACAGAAAATAAGTATGTGTCGTTCTAATAATCATTGCGCTTCATTTTTCTGTTCCTGAGTAAGGTCTCTAGTCAAGTTCTGCTTAAGTTGTATTATTATTTTTGTTCTCCTGCGTCCCTTTCTTGATTGTTTTTTACTTATCCGAGACTAAATGTCCGGGATCTAAATGGAATTCTATCGTTGTTATTTGGTGTCATTTTATATCCTTCGATTTTCTCTATATTGGAGATGGTGAACTACTCCTCGTTCGTCGATTTTCCCAGTAGTCCGCTGTCAGCTTGTCACATGTTGAAGAAATAATCCTACTGCCCCGGTATATGGGCGTCGCCCGCTCGATATTCCTCTCGTAGTCTATTTCAGCCAGCCATACCTTAATTGGCGGTTTGATGATGGCTTGTGCAACGTTGCTTTTGGTGTTCAAACCACCGCTCTGCTTGCCTTTGGATCTCGAATGCCATGAATTAAAGCATCCATTTTGGCTCTCTCCATATGATCGTTTTTCATATTTGAGAACATTAAATGCGTTAATGATCGATCTCTGATGAGTACTCTTGATGAGCTCCTCCGACCTTCTGGTAGCATTCCTACATTTCGATGCGATATAGTTCTCACTCGTGGCCACTACCGTATTTTCGATCCAACACCTTCATCATCCCACTGTAACTGTTGCGATCGATTTCGGAAATTGTTTGCGATATCTGGGTTGTTCCACCTTTAAGAGCTTCTATTAATTCTGAGACCCGACTTACTTCATCCCATGCATTTCTGTTGGCAGCCGTTTCAAATTGGAATTTGAAAATCACAATCGAACTTGTTCCATCAAATGTTGGTGGCTTGAGTTTATTCGAGTTTACTGTCTGAGCTATCGGCAATATTGTTCTACTTGCCTTCAGGCAGAGAAGGCCTTTTTAAAGAAGATCTCAAACTACAACTTATGTTCAACGTCATGAACATTAGACTGTTGCAAATCTGTATTTTGTTCCATCATTGTTGTTTGTATCTTTTATTTTCTACCGACATTTGACTTATAGCGGCCAATATTTGCGCCATATTGACAGTCCCAGGTGGCCCGGGAACTGTCTTCTTCATCTCGCATTTATCATCTAGATTTTCTTCTATTACCTTTTCGGACTCATAATTATCTGGGTCTAACCCTCGTGTCTCCATATTCTCACGTATAGTAGCAATATTAATTAATTTCAAGCTTCAAATCTCCTGCACCCAGCTTCTGATATCCACAATTTCACCGCTGGCACTAATTGCTACGAATTTTCCCTTTTCAAATCCAGTTCGTATCACGGAATTGTGGATACAGTTTTAAATTTGGTGGTTTACAATAATTCTCGTTATTTACACCGTTTCCGGTATAGTTTTGAAAATACTAAAACTAATCTTAGAACAAATTTTGAAATACTTACTAACACTTAAAACACAACAACAATAATTTTCACTATGATTTAGTATTAATTCACTTTGAATGACCTATCTCAACTAGTTATTAATTATGTAGGTAATAATCGCATCACGCCGCACGCGACCATTTAAATATTTATCGCCTCGCATTAACGAAAATCACACATTATTGTTCCATAAATTATAATTACGAGTATATACATATACATTCATATATAATTACTACAAAATAATTTAATTGTTAAACTAACTGTAAAATTATTCTTTATATCGTTTTATTTACATCATTTTACTAATTATTCTACAACATAATTACCGTTGTCGTTTTGTTTTGTTTTAATAATTTAATCGAGCATGGAATTTTAATTAAACTATTTAATTAAAACAAATCGAAAAAAAATTAAGCTGGATAATTAGTACTCACAATAATTATTTACAATTGATGAACTGTCGTGATTTTGCTAAGCTAATTAGTTAAATTAATTACGAATTTTAATGTTATCATATAATTTCTTCAATTGTGATTAGAGGATTTTAAAGCGTCATCGATTTATGCAACTACTTAATGATTCAAAATGCAACCTACTTTGCATAGATTTCCTAGAAATGTTCATAATTTTTGGTTAACCGTAATTCAAAGAAATGTATTCAATTCGGTTATTTCTTCTGATGCATGAAACGAATCATCGGTTGTTCTGTTTAACTTTATACATAACTGGCCCTTTATACATAATATGTTGTTTACAAGTCATAATACATAAATTTGTACTTTTTGAGTATTTTGTGTTTTGTTAATTCAATGAAAATCAACATGTATTATAATTTCTTTTTCTTCATGCATCATGACTCATGAGTCAACATAATTCTGACGAAAATAAGTTTAATAGCGTGCAGCTAGCAATTTATCTAGAAAGAATTCACAAGTTTCTTTCTAAACACTCCTCTATATAGACGCTCTTACCACCATCCTAACGAAATGTGAAATTTTTAAATGTACCCAGTGGGATAAGTGATAACTCCAAGAATTCTAACATAATTCTGAAAAGTAATTTAACGTATGTAATTACAGGATATTTCCATGAAGTTCATCAATTTGTTAATTTTTACGCCAGATTTTGATTTCATTAAACTTTTAATTTTATATGTATGTATATACAAAATTCTTGTTTGTCATATGGAATTTTATAAAGGGTGTACTTAAAAGTTAATAGGTCATTTAAGATGGATTCCTTCAACATTAATGCTCAGAAAGATCATTATTACTTTAGTCAATAAAGATATTGACCTATCTCAGTCCCAACTTGATATTTGCTTTGTTTGCTATAGCAAGATTATAAGTTATAAGAAGCTCGAAAAGTTGAATTTCTATATTCCGTTTGGACCAAATAATCGACCTTTAATCTCAATCCATCAGGTTCAACAATCGCATCCTTACATTGCAAAGAGCCTGTTTAATACGAAACATTCAATTTAGGCTCTTCTTGTTTGCGTTTTACAGGTATTTATGTACAATTTATAAGTGGACGAAGCAAATTTACCAAGCCGAAGTCATGTTTCCGAGTGCAAAGGGGGAAATCCCCCTACCATATTATCATAAAGTTTTAGTGATAATAAAATGTAAAACGTATGATAGAAAGAAACTGCTCAACTTTAGATTATGCGAAGGAGATCCAAACAAACAAACGACGTTTGGCAATTAAAATATATAATCATGTTAACCTGACATCGTGAATAACAATTTTTGAAAAAAAGGTGGCAAAAAGCCTAAATTCTAGAAATAATTGTTATAGATGCTATACTTTTCGACAACAGTCCAAAAATAAAAAAACCTACGAAAGCTGCTACTTTTGGTACACTGATTTCCGTCAAAATTCACTATGATCTTCCAAATTATGAAAAAACCGACGTATAAAGTTTAATATTGATCAGTCAATCCATCTGCAAAATGTTTTCGCTTAAATTTTGTACTAATTCTGTAGCAAATTTTGTTTAGAATATTTGTGTTCATATAATGTTGAAAATTGGGAAAATCTATCAAAAATAAGAAAGGTTTCTTTAAGAGTATACACTTCCGGTATACAGCTTTCCTGAAGTTGTATGAAGTTTTATCATGAGCAGGCCAATCCGTCTGTCGAATTTTGTGTAAAACAGTTTTTTCTAAAAAATTGTCACTTCCTTTTAAATTTCGAAAAACTGAGCTGGGTCGATATTGTTACAAATTTTATTAAACAACTTTAGTTTATAGTCGTTTCCACATATACTTTTCAAAATTTAATATTTAATATTTAATTCACTGAAACTTCCCAATTTATGAAAATAGCTTAAGTATGAAGTTTTATCCAGATCAGTCAATCAGTCAGTTTTGGGAATCTGATGTGGACCGAAGTTGTTAAAAATTTAATTTAGAATCTATTAGTTCATAGTCGTCTTTTTCTATTTTAAAATGATACTTTTAAAATATTTGCATTAATCGAAAAAATCCCCTGCAAGCTGCCACTTCTGGTGGAGCAATTTCGACTAAACATCACTGGGATCTCCCAACTTATGGAAAAAGCTTAAGTCTAATTCTAATGTTTCAAACCACACACATATACACGCAGAGAGATTTTTGGAAAAACAACTTTTTTGACTTCGGCGATATAGTGTTGATGTTTAGATCTGACAAAGATGTGCTCTTAAAAGAATCTCGGAAGTACAGTTACCGAAATTTGTTTGTGCTGGAGCCTATTGGGTATTTATTTATTTTTAAGTAGGGAATGAAGTCATCTTGATGTTCCTTGTTGTCTAATTCTTCTAGTAAAAATATTTTACATGCAAAAACAAGACTAAACGAGTTTTAGCCAAAACAATTAATGTGAGGGTTTACCTAAAGCCTAAACGTTTTCCATTACAAGTTTTACATTATTGTATATGTATGTAGGTCCAGCTATACTTTCTGTACCGAATTCCTATATGTATACATATTTTAATATTGATATAATCACGGATTTAAACAACTATATTAGAATTATTGACAGACCGAGCTTGAAACGGCCTTGTTTAAACTGCTTGAATCAATTAACATCTTAATAATTCTGCCTATTATATCACTGATAAAGATAGACCGAATGGCCAAATGGCATTATAGGTTTTTCTACAGGATGCTTGTTAGAATTAATAGCTTTTATAGAAAAATAGCTTATTTTACAGATAAGCATCACTCTTATTAAAATTAAGTACTCGTATACGAGGGCCCTAATTTTTTCAAACATAGTTAATTTTTCGTACATACTCGTAGTTAATAAAGTGTTTCTGCTAATTTTTTGAAAAATCCTTTTAATAGATAAACCAACAGAGGTTTCTGTGAAAAATTTGCATTTATTCAAAGGGTAGTTTGTGCAGCTTCTATGTCCTGCTTTGCTGAATTGTTTGTTTAATTTAACTAATTTTAAGTAAAAGTAAGACATTTATTACTCTTGAAATTTTGTGTATTTATTTTTTCTAATAACGATATTTCATCTAAAATTAAAACTATAAAAAACCAGGTGCACTTATTTTCCAAGATTAATTTGACTACGATATATTTTACCAAAACATTAAAATACCTGACGTGCTTTTCCAAAAGTCAGCAACTTCTGGGAAATGAAGATATGAAGGATAAAATTAAAATTTTCGAATCTAATAACACTTTAACAATTTGAGTATAAAAATAGTATGTAAATTTGCAGATTTAAATTTTCAAATAACTAACAACCAATTTTCTATTTTTTATCATTGCAGAAATCAACAAACCTCAAATATTGTTTATTATTCCGATCTAGTCGCCATGGTATCGAAAGACTTGAAATATGTGATTCAAAAGATGATACAAAAAATTCTAAAATCATCACGCTTGAAAATTGTGTTAAGATAACTCAAGATCCGAATGAAAATCTAATTAACATTGTTACAAAGACTGGTACTCTAACCCTTAACACACAAAATGAAGAGGATTTAACAAATTGGGTCACTGTGCTCAAATCAGTGGCTTTTAAAGAAAAAAATAACACAATATCCCGGACATCAGCAATTGAGGAGGACAATGATTTATATTGTTCCTCGTATAATGATGGTGTGTTTACCGTGAAATTAATACCAACTGAAACAACGATCCGATGTAATTTAGAAATAGGAGTTTATAATATAGAACTGACATCAACCGAAATTTTATTAAAGAAACCAAAAAATGATACGAGCGTAATAGCGAAATGGCCATATCGATTTATTCGAAAATACGGCTACCGCGACGGAAAATTTACATTTGAGGCGGGGCGAAAGTGCGACACTGGTGAAGGTTTATTTCGATTGGATCACCCGAACCCACAACAAATATTTCGGTGCATAACAACCAAAATGAAAACAATGAAAAAATTAATTAATGGTGATAGTATGAATAGCTTAGATTGTGGTGAAAATCAGTTAAACGCCGCACTGTCAATGGAAGCTGGATCACGTAGTCCGCTACCCCCATCACCAAATAACAATCAAGAATTTGATGTTAACGCTATCGGTTCACCATTAAATCAAAGTTGTAATTCTTTGCATACCGGATTTATATCATCAACAGATTCCCTTAATTTGGTGACAACTCCCAATGGTGTATCGCCATCTTCCAAGAATTCAATACCGAACAAACCTCCACGTAAAATTTTGATCGAAAATGGTAAAATGGAGGCAAAGTCTAGTGAAAAATATCGAAAATTTCAAAATTATGATCCAGTCACGCCATCGCCTACTTCGTCTACGTCAGGGTCCGTATTAAAAGTTATTGCGGACAACTGCGTTAATTTAAAATCGACTAATAATAATTTAACATTAATTATACCATCTGAAATTTCTAAACGAATGCAAAATAACATAAATAATAATAACAACAATAATAATAACCACAAGCCATCTTATCGAGACTACGAATCGATTGAAAATATAACCGAAGCTTGGAAAACTTTGGGTATCGATGAAGTGAAACACACTGAACATGTAACAACACCCGAAGATGATCTAGTCGAATTTGTGTGGCAAAGATCAAAGTCACATAAAGAACTTAGCAGATTGCCCACGCCACCCAATGATAAATCTCCGGAACCGGCAAAACGAAATTCTCCACCACCACCTCCAACCCATCATCCACCCCCACCTCCTCCACCTAATTCGGCTAAAATAATTATCGATGATAATGAGGATCATGATGAAAACTATGATCACTTAGAATTCTTTGCCACATCAACGAGAATTAGTTCAAGTTACAAAACTATAATAACTGTAGTTCCGCCGACGTATCGAAAACAAACATCTCAACCAGTAACGCATAATGATTATGAACTAATTGGTGGGCCAGACACACAACCATGCCGATTGGCGAATGATAGTTATTTAGGATATGGTGTGCTACGTAAATCATCTTTACCTGCTGGTCAAATAATTACAAACACACAAATTTTAAATGAAGATGGTTTACTGGATCATCGACAATGTAATGGACTAGATTATGCAATTGTTAGTAAACCGAAACGTGTATAATTAAGGCAAGTTAAGGCAAATTTTAACTTTTTGAAAATTAGTTTTGTTTGTTTTAATATTTTTTTTTAAACTGACCAAAGAAGCTCATATGATCTGATTGTTATTATTTTATTAGTAGAAACGGGGACGTTAATTAACATTATAATACTACATAAAAGACATATAATTTTTTGAATCAATTTTTTGGAATGTCTGAGCTTTTGTAGCGTCTAATGAATTTTAAACATTTTGTTGATTTTAATTAGAAAAAAATTAGCAACATCTTAAAAACCCTCATCTGGAAGCTAAAATACATTTATTTCACTACTTAATTATTGCGAAAACAATCGTTATAACGCGCCAAATTTAAAATACCTACAAAATAAAATAACAAATATTAAAATGGAACTGACCACCAAAATTTTGATTAAGAAACTATATTGAATTTTATAAATATTTTGTAGTAATATATTGGCAAACAAGAATGTTTATTACATTCGTAAGTTAAAATTGTTTTGAAATTTCAAAATGATTTGATGAACACTCCCTCTGACCAAAACGACACTGTATTAATCTGTAATATTTCTTAGAGCAACTGCTCTCTTAATGGTAATATTATGTAATTATTATGGTAATATATAGAAACGAAATTTAAATAATTCGATTGCTGCTAAATTTTCTACATTCATAATTAACATTTTAAAGCAATTTTAATTTAGGACAATTTACTAAATTAAATTTTTGCTAAACTTAAATTCGCGCCTAAAATTTCTTTCTGTAAATTGTATTAACAGTTGTTAGTGTAGTTTTAATTATGTTACCATAATAAATCTGTCATCTGGCAATATAAACTGACACACGGTTCTTTCACCTTTTAAACTTATTCGCAGCACAAGCATTATTTCAAACCCGTCGATTTCGTTAACCATATCCTTTTAAAGCCATGTATTTATATATATGCCAATGCAAGTTACTTTATCGAATCTAGGTTAGATCATGAGATTTAACAATTCCAGAGTATTATTTATAAATGCCATGTTTTCTTTTAATATATATTAGAGTAAATACTATTATATTTTTAAACTAATTAAATGTGCCTTATAATTAACATTTATCAATTGAATTTGTTTTTTTAATATATTAGATCAATCTCTTTTAAATTAGAAACCCTTTTATTCCTTTTTTAAATAACATAAGACCATAATATTATAAAAATATTTCAAATAGATTTGTACATTCTGTACTTACCTTATATTATTGTAATTAAAAAATTTATTTCTGTTTGTTTAAACCGCAAGTCGCAACACAAAATTATTGTATGGAAAATTTTTAAAAATTGAATAAATTATACCGAAATTATTATTTAAATATCAATATAATATTTGTTTTACTGAATCTTTTTGAAATGAATTGAATTGTTTTGTACTAAATATTTTTGCGTTCGAGTATGCGGAACGTGAACGGTAACAAATAGACAATCTACTTCCTATAATATTAATACAAAACTTGTCACTATTATTTCACATAATTCACAAATTACCCATTCCAAACTCATACCCATTCATTTCTGTTTCGAAGGCGATAAAGATTCAATTCAAAATTTTTTCAAAAGTAGAGAGTAAGTACGAGTAAGTAAAAACTAAAAGGTTTCTGGAGAATAACTATTTATTTGTAATTTGCAAATAAAAATACTCAGCGTGAAATTCTAAAACTTTATTAAATTACATCACTACATTTACTTCAAACACATTACAGGATTTCACATTGTAAAGTGTGCATCGTTAAGAGATGTATTGCATCTGTATTGGTGTATGCATGTTGCAATTGTAAACAACATCAGTGCAGGTGTACAGGTAATTTCGTTATTTAAGTATTGGAGTCCCACATTAGAGCAATACTTGATGCGGCAATAGCGTGGGCAACATAGAA
This sequence comes from Nephrotoma guestfalica, assembly GCA_963691935.1. Classification (NCBI taxonomy): domain Eukaryota; kingdom Metazoa; phylum Arthropoda; class Insecta; order Diptera; family Tipulidae; genus Nephrotoma; species Nephrotoma guestfalica. The sequence continues at coordinate 183,667,083 of OY829913.1, forward strand.
TAACAAATGCAACAGAAAATTAGAACCGCCAGCTGGACTCGAACTTGCGAGCGTTGGGATGATAATACTTGGCGCACAACTTAACAATCGACGGTAAAAAAATAGTTAACTGTAAATGGTAAAATCACATCAACTATTAAAAATAAATAAATTATTTGATATTGTAATTCGTCGGAGTATTTCTTCAGAGATGGAACTGATCTGCCTGAAAGGTAAAGTATATGTACATATATGCACTGTCAATCATTTTTAATAGTTATTTACATTTACGGATATTATTGTCGTTGGTATAAGTATATATATAATTATTTTCTTTACAACGGGGTTTAAACTAAAATATGCGAGAGAAAATAGCCATATTTCTTGACGCATTATCTGATCCAGTTTAGTTCATGACAATATGGATCAAGTTTTCCATATAAAATTTGAACTGATCCGGATTAATGGTTTTTATGAAATTTAGCAAATATGTTGTAACCCGATTAGGCATAATATTGCGAATTTGTTGACTGACAAATTTGAAATCCTTTATGATCGTAATAATGTAAACCTACATAGTTTACATTAGGCGAAAAGCTATCGTGAAACGTTTTTTTAGAATAAGTTCAGAAGAAAAACATTATCCACTACATAGTATAATCACAAATAACCATATACAGATGAGTATTTATCAAGGCACGCCGATGTGCACTAAATAAAATCGATAAATTTGTAGGGGAAAAAGTGTTTAGCCAAAATGAAAAGATGAGCTATAATATTTACGTTGCTCGATGTTTTCTCTTTCTGCCGTCCAGTATTTCCAATACGATCGAGTAGAAGTTTATAACAAAAATATTTTATTTCTTTATACAGTATAAAACACAAATTATTCTTCAAAATTGGCTTTTCATTATTCTATGAAAGTAGTGTATGGTGGTGTTTACTGTAAGCAAAAAAAAACAAACGAATACAATGAGCAAATCCAATCCATTTATTATTTTCGTTTGGAAATATCTCTCTCTACGCATCATTTATATTCATAGAAATAGAGTATATAGAATGAATGTAAAGAACTGTCAAGCGTCACAAATTCGGAGGGTAAAAGAGAAAGCATATAAATTAACAGGGCCATATTTAGAATTTTTTTCGATCGAATGCAGTGAAGTTAGGAAGTTTAATTTTATTTATATTTAATTACATTTTTATTTCTTTAATAAAGTACATTAATTATTTTTATTTAAATATAATATTAATATAATAAAAAATTATAAAATATAAAAAATATAAAATATAAAAAATAATAATTATAAAACCACTACGCTTATTTATTTCACATTCCTTTGAAATGTAATAAAGAAATAAACTTGTTTCTTTTCGTTAATTTATATGACCTTTGGTTACAAAAATAATTCAATCGGATGTCATAATATTTTTCTATGATAGAATGAGCTAACAAATTAACGTGTTCTTGAGAATGGCTATATTGATCTTCATCATTGAAAATATTTACACTTATTAGGTTGTGAAGAACGTTATAACTTATTTTTTTAAACAATTTAGAACTAGATTTTAGTTGCGTTATGTTTTTGTAGTCCGCAATAGCCAATTCCCGTTTTAATACAGCTTCTGAATATTTACAAATTTTTAATACTGACGACGAAGGAGTTAACAGACCACCCTTATTTTTTAAATTGATTAGCGGGGTATAAGAGTTACATTGTTGTATTAATGTGCGAGTCCTCACAATTCAATTTTCTAAATAAATATCGGACTATAAATCCTCCTATGTATTTAATAACATTAATTGAAAATTCACTTAGTATAATTGGGTATCCAAGAAAATCTTCATCATACATATTCGATTCGTCTACTTTTGAAATTTCTTGGTCAATAGAAATATCATCTGATGAGGCTTCAACCATTGCTTTTGCAATTCTCCATATTTTGGTAAACTAAAAACAAATGTTTACATTATAATTTCTGTAAAAAATTGTATTTACAGCACATATTCCAAAATAAAAATAAATTATGAAAAGCAAAGCACTTAGCACATGAAATAAAATAAGAAAAATGCGGCACTGGTAAAAACATATGTTTATTAAAAGAATCAACCCACGCCAATAACCAAAATTGTTTTCTTATTTTTATCTGATTTATAACTTAAATTAAGGATAATTTTACTACAAATCACTTGCTTTTCAACATAATTTACATTTTATTTTTTTATAAACACTTACTGATGGTACAAAATTTCATCTTGTAATTTTTGAAGCGTAATTAGCAGTTTTTCACGAGACATTTCATTTTATTAAATGTTTCTAATTTTTATTACTAAAATGGTGCACTACACACAATCCACTAACTATTTTAATAATATTTTGATTATTTTTTAATTATTTTAATTAATATGTTCACGATTTTTTAAGAGCACAAAATTTAACGCGTCATTTAAAACAAAAACAAAAACTGGTTTGAGGGGGTTGATTCTTTGACATATGAGACCGCCATATGCATTTTTTATATAACCATCTTGCTCTGGCTTGTGACACATGAAACAGCAAATCTTATATGGGAAAAACTTTACATTCATTCTATAGTATATAATTCTATGTTTATATTTAATAAAACAGAATGAAACGAAAACTCAAACGCACATATTATGTATATACACTCGTATATGCATACTATTTAAAATAATATGTGTACATGATCGAGTGTTCCTTCTCATTTTAGATATATCAAAATTAAACACGTGACATGAAAAGAAAGATGATCTGTTTAGGTGGATTTAGCTACATTGAATGTAATACTTATTTTATGTTGGTGTGTTAATGAAATATAAATCAAAAAATGGGAAAAAATATTTGGAGGATTTTGATACGGTAAAAATCAAAAACTTATCAATGAAAAGGAAAAAATGTATGTTATGTATATCGGTTTTTAGTGGCCGCAGTAAACAACTATTATACATACATATATGTATTTGTGTTTTGTATATATTTTGTGTTTCCTATATATACTGATTTGTCCAAATTATTGAGTTTTTCTATGTGTTGTACTATACGGATGATATGTGATTTGAATTCAATAATATTAAAATACCTAACAATTTTAGAAATTAGTATTTTTTGGAGAAAATGAATGAAATAAGCTTACAACGGAAAGGGGGCATTTGGAAAATATACTATGTAGTATGTATTTAGATTTGTTTCCAAAACTTGATCAAGTAGTTAATTTGTTTCGACTATTAATTGATATTGACTTATTATTGATTTTAACAATATTTACAAACAAAATTAATGTTTCGCTGTTGTTCGAGGTGTATAGAATTATGAGTATACACAATAACGTGCAGTTTCATTTCTGAACTACTAACCTTAAGCGTTAAAACCACCTTAAGGTTTTCCAATGACAATAAATAAATATTTTGTTGTTGGTTGTGGCCAGTCGATTGAAAATTTCGATAATAGATATTTCAATATCGAATAAGGGATATCGATTTATAGGCTTCACCAGAAGTGCAATCCAATTTTCGAATTATTACTTTTAGGCATAAAATCCAATTTATTTATTATTATTCAATTTATTTGGCCACACACTTTATTTAATTAATTCTCTGCCTAACTGGACGTCTCAAAATTTTTGGTTTGCGGAGTTTGAGATCTCATATAACGGCGTTGGGTTTATTTGCTATTTATCAATGTTTATAGAGATCAGCTCAACACGACCAAATTTCATGAGCATCACACTTTTTCGAAACTTATCGCAGGAGGCGATTCAAAGATTTGCCCCGAGGCTAATAACTTGTACCTGTGAAAACATTAAGCTTTTCACGATTACTAACAACAAAATGTTCGGATACCGCCTAAATATAACAGAACCCTCGCTTAAGAATCAGGACAAGAAGGATTGGCACGAAACGGTATGGTAACACATGCATCAAGGAGTATCGGTTGGAGCTTGTTGCTCTCCAAGAAATTTCATGGTCTAATAAATGTGGTAGAAGTGTCCTATGGACTTACGTTGCCATCTTAGGCTTGCAATTTCATTATTGATTGGACTAAACCACATTTTGAATTTTCAAGCGATGTTAATAAACACTGCCGACTCCTTTTCTATAACAATGTATAGAATAGGTGACATAGAGCTTACAACTGAATTTATGAGAATGGGTGATGTAAGAGTAAATAAGAAAGGGAGTACATAATAACTCATTTTCCTTAAAAGCACTACAAATCGATTGATTATTAAAAAATATCTTTTTTAAAGTCATGTGTTAATTTCTAAAGATGGGCTCGGATTGTAAATTTGGGTTATTATTCGCTCGGTACAATTTTTTCATTCAATCATTACTGATCGAATACAATGTTGTTGATCGATCATGAATCGATTTTAACACAATTCTTATTAATAATAATAATTATGAAGTAAGAAAATGAGCAGGGTCTAATTAAAACCAACAGATTTAAAAAACGAAAAAGTGTAAAAATTTAATGTAAATTTTACTAATATAAAACAGATTGAAATCAAAAATGATGATTGTGTTGCGCTTTATTTTAGCTTACAAGGAACGTTTCACAACATAAAAGAGGGTAAATTACACAGAATAGTTTTGGATATCGTAGATAAATTTTTAAGTTCTTTATTACTTAATGATTTATACTCGTACACTTAACATATGAAATATAGCAAAATGAAATTAATTAAAAAATCAATATTAGAGGAAGCTTGACCGTAAAAATTGACAAACTGATAACTGTGGTTATGATAAAGTTCAAGAGACAAGTTTGAGAAATCATTGTAAACGTTCAGATAACTAAAATAATCTTAGTCCTCATTTGATTTTACAAATTTTCCAACGTTTGTTTGTGAGATTACGTAGTATACTAAGGTCTCGATTCTACCATGAAGAAGACGACAAGATATTTTTTGGCAAGTGCGAGATACGGATTTTTCGATACATTCAAATATTGTATGTGGGATTCTGGCTGAAGCGGAGTATGCACAATCATGAAATTTGATCTGAATGTTCATTTCAACTAGTTTAAGTGATTTCATTAATAAAAGGTGGGATTTCCAGAAATCACCCATACAAAATTTTTCGAAATGGATCTTTTGAAATTAGGGTTGAAATGGGGGTTTCCTACGTGTGATTCTGACTGATGGGTAGTAGACGCAATCATGAAACGTTATCAGTATGTTCAGTACAAGCAGTTTAAGTGATTTCATTAAAAAAATGCTCAATTTTCAAAAATCATTCATTAAGTGTATTTCAAAAATTTCAGTTTTAAATTAGGGTTGAATTAAGGGTTTTTAATTCCCAATCCTGGCTGAAATGGAGTATGCCACTAGAGAATCCTGGTCTTATCAGGCTATATATTTACTTCTAGTCTAAACATTGTGGCTGGAAAACTACGATTTTTTCTTACATAGTTCATCTACTTTAACAGATTTTGTGCATAACGCATGTAAATGGGCAGATAAAGCCGTTATAGGAGAAATACTGACGAATTCTGGAGGAGAACGTGTTTCTAGAAATCCCACCTTTTATTAATGAAATCACTTAAACTAGTTGAAATGAACATTCAGATCAAATTTCATGATTGTGCATACTCCGCTTCAGCCAGAATCCCACATACAACCATTTTGATGGTGTTCTGGACGATGAGAGTGCAATGGCATGGAGCGTTGTCGTGCTGCAATATCACTCGTTCATGTCTCGTGTCCCATTCTGGCCGTTTTTCGAGGAATGCGTGGTTCAGATTGATGAGTTGTTACCGGTAGTGTTGCGCGTTGACAGTTTCCCTCTGTTTCAGCAGCTCATAGTACACGATTCCTTTTTGGTCCCTCTAAACGCAAAGAATTGTCTTCCTTCCGAAGCGATTTGGCGATCCACTTCTCATCTCCCCTAATAATTCGATGCAGGAAGTTCTTTCTTTCAAACCGAGAAAGCAAAACTTGCAAGTGGCTCTTCGATTTTCCATCTGTCTCTCAATCAACTCATGCGGCACCCATTTCCCTTCCTTTTTAATTTTTTCCATAGTATGTAAACATTTTGAAATACCTTGACGAGTCGTGTTTAATACCTCCGCATATTATACCTTGTGTTTGCATATCATCTTTATCCAATAACACTTGCAGCTCGGTGTCTTCAAATGTGTTTGGTCTTTCGGAGCGCTTCTTAAGAAGCCTTTATCCTTAATGTCGAAATCGCCACTTCTGAAGCGTTTAAACCAAGCTTCGCAGGTAGTTTTCGATGGTGCATGTTCGCCGTAGGTGCCTGAGATGCATTTTTTTCAAGTTGAAGCAAAAAAGCAAAGCTTCCCGCAAATGCTGTTTATTTGGCACAAAACTCGACATTTTCGTTCTTAGAAAAATATTTCGCCTTGCGATAAGTGCTGGTATTACAACTGGTTATCGTTATCAACTATCCACGCTATGAACAAAACACAACTACTGACATAAATGGCAACGAGATGTGTCCCCTAGGTGAAGGTGGTCCTCCTTATAAGTTGTCACGCCATTCATCCAATCGGTTTCAAACATTGGATAGGGATTTTATATCAAAGAGCAAGGTTCATAATTTAAATAAAAGCCTTGCATACCTTTTCAGTCTTTTACATATTAGGTGTACAAGTGTGCAAGTAGAAAGTCTGCTTTTTTGGTCAAATTCAAGTTTATTGAAAATATAATTGTTACAAGGATTAATTATCGAAATATTCGCCATTACTATCTATGGTCTTTTGCCATTTATCAGGTAGATTATCATCTCAATGCCTTCGCGATAGAAACTTGGTGGTTTCGAAGCAAAATGATGATGATATCGATCTGAATATGTGTTAATCAAAGGGAGGCCAATCTGGACAATATGCCGCATGTTGTAAAACTTCCCAGCCTAATGAGAAGAGTAGTTCCTGGGTTGATTTTCCGGTATGTGGACGAGGGTTGTCATGCAGCAATATCATCTTCCGCCTTCCTTGGCCGACAAATAGTCTATTTTCCCCGGAGAATCACTCAATTTGATCAATTGGACCTGGTAAGGTTGACCTGTAACAGTTTGACCAGGTTCCAGAAGCTCGAATAAATGACTCCTTTCCAATCCCACCAGACACACAGAAACACTTTTTTGGCATAAATATTCATTTTTGCAACTGACTTTGATGGCTGGCCCGGATCAACCCATGGTTTTCTGCGTTTAGGATTATCGTATAAAATCCACTTTTCATCACTCGCAATGATTTTCTGCATGGTTTTTTGTACCGAGATAGCAAATTCATGCAGATGTCATCGAAGTGTTTTTATTTTGTTCGGTCAGTTTATGAGGAACCCATTTCCCTTCCTTCTGTATTTTTCCCATTGCATGCAATCGAAGAGATATTGCTTGATGAGTAACTGCTGACTGTTCAGCAAGCTCTTTTCGAGTTTGACACGGATTTTCACCCACTGAAACTTTAAGTTCTTCGTCTTCAAATTGTTTTACTGCACTTGTTTTAATACTAAAATTGCCATCACGAAATCTCTTGCAAACCACTTTTTTACCATTGAATGACTCACAGAATGTTCACTTAAAGTCGAATTAATCAATTCCAATGCTTAAGCAGAATTTTTTTTATTTGAAAACATAATATAATGCGATGACGTAAATATTCCTCATCAATCTCCATCTCTTAAAATTGATGCACACAACGACAGCTTGTAAATGACTGAAACTTATGCCATAAAATCAGCAATGACTAAGCTATGTATATCCAAAATGGCGGGCGATTTGGATGCGTTCAAGCATATTTTAATGAAACGAAGTTCAGAGCCGAGTTTCTCCTTGCACACCTAATATTTGCAACGCTTCCATTTCATATTTATGAAATATTTCGCAGCAGTCGAATAGTAACGATTGAGATTTATATTAAGATATTGTTATAAGGTTTAAAACAGAACCAGAGATACAGCGACAAAATACATCGACAAAATACATTTGTCTGCGGCGATTTCGCTTTGGTAAACACAACAAGCGCGTCAGCGTTGAAGCAACGAAACAAGAAAAATAATAACAAATTAACCCTAAAATAATTCATTCATATTTTTATTGACTCTATTTAATTTTTTTACATAAAACATTGTGTACAACAATCAGGATTTGGTTTAAATTCATTTAAAAACAGTTCTAAAAATTTGGTACCAACATAATACTCTTAAACTAGTTGGTAGTACTGCAGCGCCGACCACAAAATTAGGATAAATTCTAAAAAAAATTCGGCGACAATGTCATCGTCGCCAGCGACATTGGTTGTGTTAGCATCCTATGATTTATGTGTATTATGTGTTCTGTTTATATCTTTATAATGCTAAATGAAGGGAAATTGTAATTTAACTTAAAGCAATGATAATGCTATATAGAGAGTATAATTACTGTAGGTGAAGGTAAATCTCCACTTGATAATACACTAATTACTAAACGTATATTCAATGATAAAAACATTTAATGAATTAAGAACTTTAAACCATTCATATTACAGGCATTAACTTCCTTCTTGTTACTTCGGACATAATTTTAAAATCCCATTTCCATTGAACAGTGAAATATTATAACTTAAATCGGTTAAATAGTAGCCTAGCATTATTCCATTGAAAAATCATTATATATATTTATAACTATAGACATGTTTACTTATCTGTCAAATATAAGTGTCAAAGTTATCTGTGGGGTGACCAAGCATTCTTGTAATTAGTGTCGTAGTTGCTGCATTTTTAAAAATATATTCAATTTAAGTGAAAAATATATTTATTGCATTTTATTTTTTTATAAAATATATTTTGTATTGATTACAATAATCTGTGCAATCCCATTAAAGTGTTGTGTGATGAATTGCTCTATGCGAGGTGATAGAGATGGCGGAATTAAGGTATTTAGATTCCCGATGATTCCAATAACTTCTTCGAAACTACTTAAATACTACTTCTTTGGAAGTACTTTTAAAGTAGTTTTTTGAAAGTAATTTAATAATACTTTTATATCAGTACTTTTGTAGTGGTTTTGGAATTTCATTTCCTCATGATTTTCTGAAATAAAAAATACGTTTTCAGTTTTAATTATACCTAGCATTTTTAGATATCATTAATTATTAGTATAGTAATGTAAGTATTTTAATAAAATTCAAAAAGTTAAATAAATTTTAACTAACAAAAACCAATTGCATTATTAATTTGAATTAATTTGAATATAAATCTGATTAATAATAATCATATAAATGATTATAATCATATAAATGATTATGTTTATGAGCAATTTTATTTCTAAAGCCAAGATTTTAAATTTTTTCGGATGGGTGGCTCAGCCTCTTCGAATTCACTCTCATTTGTACTAGTGATATCCTCAAGGTTATTGGACTGATTAAAGGAATCAGCACTGAACGCGTCTGATCCAGAACCAGAAAAATTATGATCAACCATTTCTTTAATTAATATCGGCTAAATTAATTTGACTTTCAGTACTGGCACTTAAAGTTAAGCCCAGCAAAATCGGTGATGTTGAAACTCTGGTAAACGAATCTAAGCCTCGATATCGAGTAACGTCATTTCTATAAGATTGCTTTTGTTTTACTAAGCAATTTGAAAGGGGTTTCTCGGCATTTTTCTGAACGATCTCATTAACACAAATTAACTTACGAACTATTTACAATTTATACGCTATATACACACTATATACACGATAATTAAAAAAACCTTTGTAAAATACTTTTAAAATTCACTTTACAGTTCAATATTTTTTTTATTTATATGCGGTTTAAATCACCGCAATTCGATTAATTATTTTTTTAGGTTAGGTTTAGAAAAATACAATTCTACAGTGTATTGAAATAGAAAAGATAAAACACACGAATAATATAAAATCCTCTTATATAAAAAAATAAACATGCATATTATATTCAACGCACTAAAATTTATTTGGGTTTTATTGTTGTAGTTATTAAGTTTTTTATTCTTGGACGAAAATTTTCGCTCGGTTATTCTTTTTAAGTGACAGTGAAAATGAAAAAAAATTAAACGCAATTTCTGTTATTCTTTTTATATTCATTATTCTCGGTATAGTCGATTGCATGTAAATCCTCTCTTTCGCTCTCTTACGTTATTTTTTTTATTCTTTTTATTCCATCTACAGTTGCCACTTTATTTCTAATAATTTTCTAATCTTCTATTTTGCTTCTAAACAAAAAACCGAATTCTCAAAGTACGGCTTATATACAAACTATTAACGAATTTTTTTGCATTCTCAAGATTCCATACTAAAGTGGGAACTATAGATGGAATAAAAAAAAATAAAAAAAATAACGTAAGAGAGCGAAAGAAAGGATTTACATGCATTCGACTATACTGAGAATAATGAATATAAAAAGAATAACAGAAATTGCGTTTAATTTTTTTTCATTTTTGCTGTCACTTAAAAAGAATAACCGAGCTAAAATTTTCGTCCAAGAATAAAAAACTTAATAACTACAACAACAAAACCAAAATAAATTTTAGTGCGTTGAATATAATATGCAAGTTTATTTTTTATATAAGGGGATTTTATATTATTCGAGTGTTTTATCTTTTCTATTTATAAAATATTCATGTATATATATACTAATATGAATATAATATCAAAAATAATTTTCAATACACTGTAGAATTGTATTTTTCTAAACCTAGCCTAAAAAAATAATTTATCGAATTGCGGTGATTTAAACCGCATATAAATAATTTTTATAATTTTAAAAACATATACATCAACATATTTGTTGATATAAATACGTTTATACTGAAAAATATTGTAGTTTCATTCATAATTGTAGGAAACATATCACAAAAATATATGAATGAACTTAATATGGCCATAACGTCAAATTAGAATAATAAATTTTTGTCTTCGTTTCTTACGTTATTTTTTTTATTCTTTTTATTCTATCTATAGTTCAGCCTTTAAAGCTTCTATCTATAGAATAAAAAGAATAAAAAGAATAACGTAAGAAACGAAGACAAAAAATTATTATTCCAATTTGACGTTACGGCCATAGATGACTTGAAATATTAAGTTCAGTCATATATTTTTGTGATATGTTTCCTACAATTATGAATGAAAATACAAAATTTTTCAGTATAAACGTATTTATATCAACAAATATATGTTTTTAAAATTATAAAAATTATTTATATGCGGTTTAAATCACCACAATTCGATTAATTATTTTTTTAGGTTAGGTTTAGAAAAATACAATTCTACAGTGTATTGCAAATTATTTTTGATATTATATTCATATTAGTATATATATACATGAATATTTCATAAATAGAAAAGATAAAACACACGAATAATATAAAATCCCCTTATATAAAAAAATAAACATGCATATTATATTCAACGCACTAAATTTTATTTGGGTTTTGTTGTTGTAGTTATTAAGTTTTTTATTCTTGGACGAAAATTATCGCTCGGTTATTCTTTTTAAGTGACAGCAAAAATGAAAAAAAATTGAACGCAATTTCTGTTATTCTTTTTATATTCATTATTCTCGGTATAGTCGATTGCATGTAAATCCTCTCTTTCGCTCTCTTACGTTATTTTTTTTATTCTTTGTATTCCATCTATAGTCCAGCCATAAAGTGGGAACCACTGATATAAATTATAAAGTACTGGATGTAGCATCAGAAAATTTTAATAAATGGTACAAGTTTTTAATAAGACCATCTCGCTAATTTTTATATACTCCTCTTTCTCTAATGAGACACAAGTTGTATAGAACCATACTCAAATAAATAGAATGTCGAAAATTATTCGAAAATGAATGTTTTAACATAAAACCTACATAAAACTTAAAAAATGTGATTAAAATATTAACAACAGTTAATTAGTTTTAATTCTATCACGTTTTATTATCTTTTTTTGTTAAAAATATTAACATTGTTTCTCAATAATTAACCCTTAATATTTTAAATGCACGCCTGGATGCACAAACAAAATGGCAAAAATTTTCGAAATTAAATGTCACAACAATAAACAAAAATTTAATGGAACGCAGTGTTACAGTATATAAGTAAAATAATTTTATTTATTACATTAATAGAAATAAATTTAATATTTTTTTTATTATATACTACTCATATATATTTACATTAAATTTAATAATTTTTTAATTATATTCTACTCATTACGAAATATCAACCTACTTAATTGTTGTCGTATGTGTGTCGTATTTTCTTCATTAATTTCCCGCGAGATTTGTGAAAATTTTATTTTTATGAAACATTTTATAATAACTTTCGCTAATTTATATATATGGTTATTATCAATTTCCGTATCAAATAGATGATCATGTAGTGCTGGAAACATTTCACCTATATTAAGATCCTGTAAGATTCTTAACGCTAGTCTCTCATCTTGATGTTTCTTCTTTAAATCTATATTGGCACTTTTAAAATACTGGTTTATAATGATGCAAAGGTCAGTTACGTCTTTGGCCGGGATTACTAACCCTCCTCTTGTTTTAAAAAATAATAAATTAAGTGCTGTTGTGTGGGCCCCACCATATTCGGAATACATCGCATTAATGCATTCGGTGCATTTAAATATTTTTCTTGCCATCCTGACGACGTAACCACTTATATATCCGATGACATTTTCTTGGAAGGCTGATATGGTGTTTTGTCGCAGGAATTCTGAGACAAGCTGGTTTTTCTCACCCTGATAAGTTTCATCTTCAATGTCAAACATGTCTATGGGATATTAAACATCTGTTTGAATAAAAATAATTATGTATTAAGTTATATTTTTGTTTAATTTGGTTTTAACTACTTACCCTCTTTTCTAGATAGCGGAAGATCACGTACAGCATTTAACAATTCCGTCTCATCAGCTTCACCTATATTGCCACTGAAGCTTCTAATTTTGCTATGAATTAAAAGCTGTTTATAACCAGCAATGAATTGCCTTGATGTCGGGTTATTATTCGTACCACTTTGTAACGGCTTGCTTGTTTCGGATACCAGGTGCTTCTCGGATGTGGCTCGTCTTAGGAGGGTTCATTAACATTTCCAAAACACTTTAATAGAAGCCGGTTACAAATTATAACCATATTAACCAATTATAACCATAATTATAATTTATAATTATATAATTATAAATTATATACCAGCCATCACAAATCTCGACCAAAACTAGTAATTCATTATTATTTAGTGTTTAAACCCATAAAATGAAACAAAAAGACAGGCGCTCGAATTAAGATATTTGTGCGCACCTGATTGCAAAATTGTGATATGTGTACAATAGGTACGAGTATATACAAAAAAATATTCTACAAAAAAAATATGTGGGCAATAATTTCGTAGTTTTTTAACAACTATTAGACTTAACTACGATAACCAGTTTGTAATATATCAAATATTAAAGTTCAAATTAAAAAAATTATACCTGTTCAAATTTTCCCGGCCATGCGAGTTATCCATATCAGTTTGCTGCATCTATACCGCCAAAATAAAGTTGTAATCCCGTCTTAATAGTATTATACTGTATTTCTGTTGAATCCAAAGTATACTCTACGAAAATAATAATCGACCGCAATATGTTGTTGGATACCACAATGTAGAGAATTATATTCGATGACCAAATCACTATAATCACCGCTCGACAATAAATTCAGCAATTCCGACGATTTCTTTACAATTGTTATAACGGTGGAAGTTTTAGTTTGTGGCTTGAGTGTGTGATAGGTACTTGAAACACTTGTGATTTTATTCGTGGTTTACAAGATATTTTCTTTTATGTGTAATTTTTATTGCGAAATTATATTTTAGGAACTATGTATTATTTGGGTTTCAACAACAAGTTATTGTTTTGAACAATTATTATTACTAATGAACCATTCGATTCGGTTATTTTATTACAAATTTCATAGTAATTTTACAATTTCGACATTTTGTTAATACATAGGCTATATACATATAATATACATTCACTTAATAGGATTTTTAATCGCAAAGTTTATATATTTATTTGCGTATAAATACAGATAATTTTTTATTGAATTCGATTTATTTATCAATGTTAATTTAGTTTTTAATTATAACTCCACGAATTTGCCACACAACTCACAGCTGATTTATCCACCAACTTCTTCCACTTATCCAAATTCACAAACTTTACACCACACAATTTTGCAATTTTATTCAAGTTTTTACCATTACTTAACCAGGTCAATCAAAAGACTCCTCATCAATTCTCCCGTTCAATTCGTTCGCACCACCTTTTATAACCAAACCAATTCGTAGGGGAAAAGTTAAACAGTTTATTGCATCAATAAAAAAAAATCCAGTTTATACTCATCTCTTACTAATCGATCATCATCATCACCATTGATCACGTCACCACCGATTTTTAAGATTACAGAGTGTCCTGGTAAATCGTTACAACTTCTGGAACGCATTGCGCAAAAAAATAATTCCAGGTGGTCTTGGCTCAGCTTATACGTTAATATATAATTTAAATAATTGGATTCAATCAAATCTTCATACAAACTTTCAAGAATGTTTAGGCCTAAGTAAAGACCCAGAAAGCCAGTCGCTTTGTTTGTTTCAAAAATTGATACACCAGAGTTCAATTTGATGCCAGATAAATACTGAGAAATTAACGTTATATTTGGCAACCAGCGATCTTTATTATTTTTACGGAGGGGCGCTTTAAGGCCTTGACCAAAAGGATTGCGGGAGTTTAATAGGTCGAATGCAACGTTTATATGCCTTATAAACTTCACTGTGGGTTCACTTCCTTCAAACTCTGGCAAATTTAAATGAATATTGCAAAATTCAATTGCAGTGGCCACGGATTGGCTCAATGTTTGAGCTGCCAGTGACACTTTCATTTTTCTTTTCAAATTCCACATGTGATTTGGAAAGTTTATTGCCTAACTTAAATCCCTCCTTCATTTGAAGATTGTATAAAGCATCGATAAATTTCCATTTAACTATGCCTTCTGACGTATAAAGAGCTTTTTCAGAGTACAATCTGTTTCTTATCAATTTCAGCATATGGCATGGATCGGGAAGTATATAAATCTTTTGCAGAGGATTTTTTGAAAAATATTGAAACAATTAGTTGATTCATATAGTTATGTATTATTTCAAATTTTCATACCTTTGAAATAAAACCATGGTTTAGGATCCTTTACGTTCAGCACAGTCCCAAGTTTTTCAAACATATTTTGATTCTATATTAAGCCATCACAGGTCAGTGATACGACCTTAGTGCCTGCCTCCGATAATTTTTCAATCGCAATTGAAACTATTTCAATTTTCATTGATGCGGAGATGCCATTGATGAGGAAATAAGCCATTGGAATTTTCCAGTGCTCTTTCATTCCAACCGGCATGAGTACCAATGCTTCTACTGCCTCCTTCTCATAATCTGTTGGGTAATCAATCCCCATGTCGATTTGTCCAATTAAACGACCACCAAATAACTCTGTTTTGCGCATGTTAGACATTTCATCCATCATCAAGGTTACACACAATTCTTGTCCTTTTTTATATGACTCCGCTTTGCTTCTAATCGCGCTTATAGCTGGTTCTGTGAATCCAGGTGTGCCATCCACTTTGAAATACCAACGTAAGACTGTTTTTGGATGTGGTAAGGCACATTTAAAAACATCGCGCACGTAATTGAATGCCTTTAGGCGAGTAAAAATGCAGAGTATGTGCAAACGTTTTTATTTCGTTGGAATATTTTGCTTTAGTAACTTTGTCCAATGATTCATTAGACGCATACCGCTTAAATAGTGTGACAGGAACTTCCTTAGCTGAATATTTAATTATATTTGCCGTTTCTTCATCCACTAATCTTTCACTCCTTAACTTCGCTAATATGTCGGTAATTGACGTAATTGTTTCTAGTTTTCTTTTTAGCTGCCGTTTTAAATTATGGATTTGCATATTTTTCTGCAATAAACGGGCCTCTAATTTTAAATATTTTTTCGCAGGAACATCTTCAGAAGTAAAAGCAGCCGCGTATAAATTGGTTGCGTTAAATCCAGTTGCCGTTGATGGTCTTTGATATTCTTCACACAGAGCTAGCGGTTTATTGTAATTAAATCCATGTGACGTGCTTGGTCGGTTTTCATCGAAACTAGATTCAATAGGACTGAACTCAAATTGAGATCCAACTAATAATCCACTAATCGAAGATGTTGAACCGCTTATGTTTGACAACTCTAAATCTTGAAGCAGTTCTGAATCTAGGGAACTTTCCTAAAATATTTATGAATTTTATATTATTTTGTAAACTACATTATTCTTAAATAATGAATAAATAATAATAATGAATAATAATTTACCTCATTTGAATGAGTTGATGTGGAAGGTAGTATTATGTTTATATTTTCTAAATCAGGTACCTCCGCCCTTAACTGAAAATATGTTTTATTAATTAACTGATTATAACTAAAACCTATTTTTAAACTATTATACATACTTCAATTACATTTACATTGATTGGTACCGCGTTTTTGGAATTAAGAATAAATCTATTTCCTTTTAGTGTTAAGACGCAACTCATGGTATTGTTCTTGTAATTGATTACTTATTCCCAAATTGTCACACCATATTTTTTTTAATTCATCACTTTTTGGAAATCTGTAAAACATAATTGTGTCGGTTTTATTTTATCACTTTATTTTTTGCGGATTAGCAGTTACGGTTATATATACTTACGTAAATAATGTTACATTAGGGTCTTGATTCCTCCGCTTCGTCTTACAATCCGCCACCACACACTTAGAAATGCATTTTTTTAAATAGATTTTTTCAAATTTTGCCACATATTCATGGTTGGTATGGACAATAACTAGCTTTTATCAATTATTTTATTGTTTTTATCACTAACTTAACACTCACTACTGTTATATTACGAACTTACTAGCTTAACCACTGATATAAATTACAAAATTAACAAAAAATTATAAATTTATTGTAAACGTCGTTATTTTATTTTTTAAAAATTGATTTTCGAAAATTCGAAATTGAAAAAAAGAGAAAGAAAATTTTATAGTCTCTGTCACACAATGAGACATACTTTTTTGTACCATCGTTTTTTCAACATGTTCCCTCCATGTATATTTAACTCAGTAATATACTCTATTTCTATGACTGTAATACTGCGTTCCATTAAATTTTTGTTTATTGTTGTGACATTTAATTTCGAAAATTTTTGCCATTTTGTTTGTGCATCCAGGTGTGTATTTAAAATATTAAGGGTTAATTATTGAGAAACAATGTTAATATTTAAAAAAAAAGGTAATAAAACGTGATAGAATTAAAACTAATTAACTATTGTTAATATTTTAATAACATTTTTTACGTTTTATGTTAAAATATTCATTTTCGAATAATTTTCGACTTTCTATTTATTTGAGTATGGTTCTATACAACTTGTGTCTCATTAGAGAAAGAGGAGTATATAAAAATTAGCGAGGTGGTCTTATTAAAAACTTGTACCATTTCATTTTGCTTGATTTGGTATTAAAATTTTCTGATGCTACATCCAGTACTTTATAAAGAATAACAGAAATTGCGTTTAATATTTTTTCATTTTTGCTGTCACTTAAAAAGACGAGCGAAAATTTTCGCCCAGGAATAAGAAACTTAATAACTACAACAACAAACTCCAAACAAATTTAATACATATTCATGTTTATATTTTATATAAGGGAATTTTGAATTATTCGTGTGTTTTATCTTTTCTGTTTATAAAATATTCATGTATACATATGCTAATATGAATTTAATATCAGAAATAATTTTCAATACACTGTAGAATTGTATTTTTCTAAACCTAACCTAAAAAAATAATTTATCGAATTGCGGTGATTTAAACCGCATATAAATAATTTTTATAATTTTAAAAACATATACATCAACATATTTGTTGATATAAATACGTTTATACTGAAAAATATTGTAGTTTCATTCATAATTGTAGGAAACATATCACAAAAATACGCTATTTTTTATTCTTTTTATTCTATCTATAGTTCAGCCTTACGTTTGCGTACCAAAGTGAACATGCGAATGAATACTACCCCATTTACATGCGACCAACATTTTTCTTCTGCAAAATCAAAGATATATAATATTCACTTTTTGCACATGAGACTGAGAGACAAGAATATAAATTTATTCAAACAAAATTTTGCCGAAGACTGTTTTGAGTCACTATACTGCCAAAATCACTATAAAAATGAAAATGTTACCATAAAATATATTCGATCCGAGTATTTTTATGGCAACCATTTTAAAATTAACAAAATTTTTTTTTTTATATTTATAAATATTAAGGATTCATAATAAAAACAGACGCCTTAGCCAAGAGTTAATTAAAAGTAAATTAATAATAATGCTATACAAAAATTATGGCATTACTATATATGTTTATTACTTTCTCGTATACTGAATCTTTTTATATAATGGATGCTTCCTATTTACCTGTAAAAATTTATAGATGAAAACAATTTTCTACATGTATATGCCCCATACTTCGCTAAACAACCTAATTATCTTGGGAACATCGTAAACGGTTCGATTTTGCGAACTGTTCTATGAACCGGACAAGTGGTGCAGTGGTTAAAGCTTCGGCACTTGGACGAGGAGGTACTGGGTTCCGAATCCCACCAGAGGCTGTGGATGCAAAGCGAATTTTCGTGATCGATTACGATCGGGGATGTTAATAAATACAACTAAGACCTCTTATGTGGAGTACAGAATTTCAGCACCGACCCCCACCGTTCATGTCAATGTACAGAGATTGACAAGGAGCTTACAATGCACAGGTGGTATAGTGAAGTGTGAATGAATTGGTGTGTGTGCGAATGAAAAGAGGGGGCTAATTATTTGACCTTCAAAGGACATTAAATCCCATGGACTAATATTACTTTCTTTTATTTAAAGAAAAGTTTTTAGTACTTTCTTCTATTTAAAGAAAAGTGTAGTTTTCGTTTATGGTTCGAAAACGTGAACCTTCTTTAGCGTTTTATTTTATTTTTGTTGTTGTTTTTTGACTCAACAAAGTTAACCAGGTTAACCACCTTGATTGAACTATCAATGTAAACAGTAGGTATTGTATATGTTAGCTTCATAGTTCACCTTTAAATGTAAAGAAATTCAAGGCAATCTCTTGGATTTAACTACCCTTACGGCTAATAATTTTTGAAAATAGCGATTATAAACTAAAATTTATCGTCAACGAACTGATGAATACTAACTCTGGAGATATACTCGACGCGACCGACGTACTAAGTAAAAAGAAAAAGTTAAAGTATGAGAATTTATACTAAAGCTATTATACTCGACGCGACTCAGACGTGATACAAAAAAAGTTGATTTAACTTTAACTTTTTGTTGGTGTTTAGTACTAAAGTGACGTCTTAGAGACATTTTATGAAATAGTTAACCAATTTTTGTTTTTATTCTTGCTACCATTTTGACACTTTGAAAAAGTCAACTGCGTGTTTTTTTTAAATTAAAATTTTTATATTTAAAATTTTTATTATTTCAAAAAAATGAAAGAAATAAAAAAATAAAAACAAAGTCAAAAGTTAAAGAAATGTCGAAAACGTAAATTCATATACTGAGCTTATCTTGGGTATACTCGTAAGCGCATTTTTGACTTTTCGAAGTTTCTGAGTAACGTCGAGTAGATCTCTAGCATAAGGATGATGCGACAAAATTACCATCGGTCTCATGCTACTCTTGTGCTAGCTTCTTAGTTCAACAATACCATTACCAATACAATAAAATGCGATTTCTCTATATATAAAAACTACATGCATGAGTAGTGTGGGTAAGTCCAATAAAAATTTTGTAAGCCATTCTATGCGTCCACACGGCATATCATGATACCTGTGACAAACCTCATTTCTTTCTGCTTTCCCAATAAAACCGGGTTTTTTGCGGCACAATAAAACCGGTTTTAGTGGGAAAGGATAAAGAAACAAACTTTGAAACCGGTACCATGATATTCCGTGTGGACGAATGCATTTCGACCAGGCCAGAGATTTTGTACGCTTTTCTCACGAAATTCTCATGAGAATTTGTATACGTATACAGTGTATAATATTCACTTTTAATATGTGTGCTAGTAATAGAAAGAAAATATAAAATTCCAACACACATATTAAAAGTGAATATTATCAGTGCACCTAGAATACTACAGGCCACACTGCTTTAAACATTTTGCTATATGACGTCAATTTATGTCGTCAGTTCCTTTTTTGACTATTGTAGGCAGCACTAAACTTATAAAGATTGTTTTGATTTTTTTTGTGTTTGTCATATTGATAAAAAACATTGTAAACAAACAACAAGAAAAATATTTTAATAATATATTTTAAAATTTAATAAAAAGCTATTGGTATTAATTCATATTATTATTATAAAATTATGCACAATTAACACAATTATTATTGTGAAAATTATGTAAACATGTACAAAATGCGTATACATTTCTTGTAATTTAAGGGAAGACATAACCTTACTTTTAACACTCATATAAATATTTTATTTTTTCTGTTCCAAAAAACTGAACTGATTTGTACCGACTCATAATTTTTTTATATTATTCGTTCCGTTCAGTTCCTACACGTATCGTGTCAGACAAAAAAAACATTATCACATATTGTAATGGAAGTATTTATTTCAGTTTGAAGGAGGACATGAAATTTTTGTTGGGTAGGAAACAGTCGGCTGGGGGGGTTCATTTAATTCAAACTTCCATTGCAATTTTCGTTCATGTCCAACATGTGTACAATTCGGAGCAACTTAGCAAGCAACCACTTCACATCATAATAAAAAAAATTAGTTTTTCATTTTTTTAAAGGAACATAATTAGTTAAAGTTTAATTAAATTTAAATTTGAAATTATTAATTACAAGATATAAAACTAATAAAGATTTTGGTTTTGTAAATATAGTTTACAGTTTATATTGCAAGTACCAAACTAGCTTATAACATCATTTAAGTAGCATATAGTATGTAGAAAAAAATATTTTTTTTTTTTTTTAAAGTTAAAATTTTTTTTTTTTTTATGTAGTTCAATTACACATATCTACTAAAAAGTTTATTTTAATTTTAGTTTTATTGTTTTTGGTGTGTATGGGCCACAATTAAAATTGGTTCAAAAACTTACGGTTTTTTTTTCGTTGAAGTCCCCACTGGAGCGCTCTGGTGGTATTTGCCTATATGAAAATTTCCAAAAAAAATAATTTTTCTTGTCCGGTTATATAATTGGAACACACACACACATGAAATTTAATTGATTTTTTTTTTCGTTTGAATTATACGGTAACTTCCACGTATACTACAAGAATACTTCTTGCACTTATGTAACTAAACTATTAAACTAAGAACTATGAATTAACTATATATTTATTTAAAATTTATATTTTTAATCGATGCAATTAGTTTTTATTTTATTTAGAAATTTTCTAAATATCTCCATCACAGTGGTTTGACCATACGTGTGATCCGTAAGGTTAATTTTGATTACGTTAACCTGTATTACATTTTTTTGAAGGCCGTTGATCACTCGAACACGCGTTGCTAAAGTTGAAAAATCCTATCTCCTGGATATGGATGTTCGACACGGCTTAATACCCACCGGTGAATTTAAATACTTGTGATCGAACGGCCTTTTGAATATTTATCTGGTACCACAGAGTTTTGTATCCGATTTTTAATTAATATAATGTTTGGAGGTAATACCTAAACACACAAAAAAAAATCACGTTAGGCCGCTATTGGAGTGCAATCCGCAATCAATACTTACTATAAAAATGGTATATGTATATTTATTTATACAAGTCCAATAATGTATATATATATTTTTTTATTTTATTACTACTTAGTAATATGAGGCCTATTTACTATAGTAATAATTAATTAATATAAATTTTCGAATAAAACACTTTCACTTATTATTATACTTTGAGTGGTGCTAACTAATCACTAATAATTTTATTAATGATTGATTTTGTTTTGTTGCTCACGCAATAAAATCAACTGTACAGGTTTCGGATGCAATCCGATAATTTTATACTTCGTGCAACACAACGTATAACAGAAAAAGTTATTTGAAAAACGTAAATTTGCTTTGGCACCGAACCATAGAGGTCATTAACAACAACAGCCGGCCTCATAAGACCATAGGCAATACGAATAATTATTCATGAACGTTACAGGGCAGTTGCGTTTAAAAATATTTTATTTTAGAAACGAAACTGAGTTTCCTTTCATATACATGATTAGGGATTCATACTGATGGCTGGCTTAGTTAATCTGAAAACTAATAGCAAAACATAAAATTAAAGCTTAATATCTTTACCATGAAAAGTACCAATTATTTTGCCATTCTCATCTTTGCATACATAATTGACGTTTCCCACCTTTTGGTGTATGACGGCTTTAACAAATAATAGAGCAAATTTTGCACAAAATCGTTTACCAGCATTACTTTGTGTATGTTGTTTGACATAGACCTCCTGTCCGGGATGATAATGCACGGTTCTGCTTCGTAAGTTATAGCGGGTTGCATATTTGTCGTATGCTTTTCTTAAGTTTTGCACTGTTTTCGCATGTAGTATAGCGAGTCGATCAACTAAAGGCAATGGTTCTGCTTCCGGTTCTCCTACTGCACCAAGTTCACGTAATATTTTGAAATGTGTGCCGTTTGTGACCATATGATATCCAAAGAGTAGATAGTATGGTGAGTAACTAGTCGACTGGTGTACGGCAGTTCTCAAAGCACAACTTATTTCAGCTAATTTCGTATCCCACATTCGATGATCTTCTTGGGCAAAAGCACGTATTGCTGCCAAAATCGATCTATTCACCCTCTCCGAGGCATTGGATTGGGGAGAATAGATCGCTGTTTTAGTATGCTTAATACCAAATTCGTCCATTAGCTCTGCAAATTGCTTACTTATGAACTGGGAACCGTTATCAGTATGAATACCCTCCGGCGTCCCATACATAAGAAATATTTCGTTTTTCAAATAATCCGTAATTTTTTTTGTGTTACTATTGTTTAATGGTTTTAACAAAACAAACTTAGTTAGTTGGTCCAGAACTATGAGGATGTACATATTTCCAGTTTTTGATTTTGGGTAAGGCCCCATTAAGTCGACGAATAGTTTTTGAAAAGGTCGCTCTGCGAAAGTGGTAGTACCCAATGCTGGCTTCGATATGCGATTGCTACTTTTAGTTGCCTTGCATATGGAACATTTATTTACGTAGTCATAAACCTGCTGACGCATTCCAGGCCAGTAATAAAATCTCCGAAGGCGATCAAGCGTTTTCTTTATCCCCCCGTGGGAAGAAGTTACTTCATCATGTTCCTGTACAATTAGAGATTGTCTCATCGTCTTGGGAATCCAAACTTTCCACACTGATAAATCACTCAGCGATTGGTCTTTGAGAGGTTCTATTCTTGTAAATACGCGATCATTATAGATTTTAAAACTAGGATATAATCCAGGCGAATTGTTTATTTTCGAGCGTAATTTTACATATTCCTCATCGTTAAATGCGTCGGAGTCGAGTTGAATGGTGGCAACGACTAAGGGGATATTCATTTTTAATTCTTGAAGGCAATCACAATGCACTCGAGACAGAGCCTCAGGTACAATATTATACTAGAGCCTTTTTGGTGGATAATCTCAAAGTCGTACATTTGCAGTTTTAGGCTCCATCGTGCGAGTCGCCCACTCAGGTCCTTTTGGGACATAAGCCACTTAAGGCTCGCGTGATCCGTTATAATGGTGAATTTAAACCCTTCTATATAGGGCCTAAATCTTTTCACACTTATAATTGCTGCCAAACATTCCAATTCTGACACGCTATAACCTTTTTGACATTGGTTTAGCTTTTTTGAGACATACGCAATTGGACGTTCTTCTCCTTCGTTCGTTTTTTGAAACAAAACACCTCCTACCCCGGAAGTGCTCGCATCACAACGAATAAAAAATTCTTTCTTGTAGTCTGGATTGATAAGAACTGGAGCACTAGCTAAAAGGACTTTAAGTTTATCAAACGCTCGATCTGCTTCTTCCGTCCAACAAAACTTAGAATTTTTTCTTAAAGTGTCAGTAATGGGTGCCGTGATATTTGCATAATTGGGTATGAATCTCTGATACCAACCGGCCATTCCCAATAATCTCCGCGTTTGTTTTACGGAAGTTGGTGTTGGATACTCCCTCACGGCGCGTACTTTATCCGGGTCTGTCCTAAGCCCTCCTTCCCCCACCAAAAATCCCAGATATCTCAATTCTTTTCTAACGAATTTGCTTTTTTCATCGTTTATTGTAAGATTAGCGGTTTTCAGCCATTGAGCCACAAGTTTAAGCAATTGGAAATGTTCGTGCAACGTGCCAGATATTATAAGCAGATCGTCCAAATAGACAAAGACACGATCATGGAAAGTATGAGGCACTACCTTGTCCATGAGTCGCGACATCGTTTGAGGAGAGTTACACAGTCCAAAGGGCATTACACAGAATTGATATAATGGCCTCCCGGGAATGGTAAATGCTGTTTTCTCCCGCGAACTCTGCTCCAACGGAATCTGCCAGAAGGCATCCTTGAGATCTATGCTCGTGATATAATTCGTTTGACTCAACCG
The DNA here is from genome assembly GCA_963691935.1 of Nephrotoma guestfalica. Lineage (NCBI taxonomy): Eukaryota > Metazoa > Arthropoda > Insecta > Diptera > Tipulidae > Nephrotoma > Nephrotoma guestfalica. The sequence goes on from OY829913.1 coordinate 183,691,753, forward strand.
ACCAATCAACCCGTCTATCAGTGGGAGTGGGTATGCATCTTTTTTAGTTAACGCGTTCACTTTTCTGGAATCCAAACATAGTCTGATTTTCCCTGGCTTTCGTACTAATACTATGGGCGAACTCCAGGAGCTTGTGCTCTCCTCGATAACTCCTAGGCTCAACATTCGATCTAATTCTTCATAAATGAGATATTGGATGGCCGGAGATACAGAATAATGTCGTTGCTTGACTGGGGCACTGTCTCCGACATCAATGGAATGTTCAATTAAAGAAGTCCGACCTAGCCCTTGATTTTTAAATGACGGAAATGAAGTTTTTATTTCTTCCAATTGTTTCATTTCTTCTTGTGTAAGTTCATGTATTTTTTCCGTGTCTACGGGTAATTCAATCTGTGCAATACTGGCCGGGAAGAGCTTGAACGCTCTCCAAAAATTTATTCCGAGATAAAGCTCACCTTGTAAAGTTGGAGCCAAATAGAATCTTATAACGTGAGTTTGATCATTATAATTCACCGGGTAATCTACGTATCCTATAATTTTATTTTTAGAACCATCCGCAGTTTTCACGTTTGAAGAAATTTTATGATACGGGCAATCAGCATCGTACAATAGTTTCTCACAGCCTTTTCCTAAGATGCTAACGGAGGCCCCGCTATCTAAAAGACCGGTGAGGCTAACATTAAATAAATCTAGCTTCAGATATGGTCTAGGACCACCGACTTCTGGTAAAACTGTAGATTCGCATAACTTCTGATGGTTTTTTCTATTTCGCCAATAATTAATTATTCTGATGATCCGTTTTGTTTTGCTATTGAGTGGCTCACCTCGGGAAGTAGTCAAGTTTGTTGAAAATGGTATTGAATTATTAGTTTCAATATGAGTCATTTTAATGCTAGAATTATCTAACGGGGGTGATTTTGTTAGATATTTGTGGTCGAATTTGTAGTTGAAGTCGGGTGCTGTAATATCTTTACCTGACGTGCCGTACCCGGGTTGATCACGACCGGCGTCGAGTTTCCCTGTCGCTTCGATTGACAAAAATTACACTGTGGTTTTATAATATTTGCTTTACCACAACCATAGCAGAAAATTCCTTGCGGGGCCAGATGGCAGTCTTGATATCTATGGCCAATATCATGACAATTCCAACACAGCAAATATGTTTCGTCACTAAACGTAACTTTCTTTTGAAGAGGTTTTTGAATGGCATCTACCTGTACGATATTTAGTTGATGATCTTTCGTGATGGATTCATACTGCTCATTCGGTTGCGAAAGTAGTTCGATGGGTTCGTTGTAGCTAACCTCATTTACTGTTATGGTTCTTCGGTGTCGATTATCATGTAGAACTCTTGGATCATAGCCAGATCGAGACCACAAACGTTCAAACCTTTGACATATGACCCTTGGTTCTTCGGTGGATCTAACGGGAATGGTCATTGTGGCGCTTTGTAAGGCCGGATCCATGTTTTCTCGAATGATCTCTAAAAGTTCAGATTCTGAAAAACTGTGGTTTAACCGACCATTTAATGTTTCAATTTCTAGCAAATAGTCATTGAAGGAGACATTCGGTTTTTGTTTCCGCGACTCGATAATTCTTCGAGTTTCGCGTTCCGACTCGCTGCTGCTGAATCGCATAATTAATGCAGCTTTTATTTGAAAATATCCGGCAGTTGGGTATTTCCTGGAATATACCCAGAACCAATTTTCCGCATCGTCCGACAACAGACGAGGTAGTATCGCATCATGATTCCAGACGAAATAGGAAATCGTTAATATCAAGCTCTTTTGGTTTCCCCGTGAAGATCAGTTTCCATTTCACGTCGTGACTCTTAGGTGAATAATAATAAGGTACGCACTTAGGAGGATATGGTTGCTGTGGTATATAATACATGGATTGTGGTATGTCTTGATGTGGAGGTATATTGCTATTGGTTGACACATTCGAAATATTGGGCTGAGGTGTAAAATTATGTACATTCGCATATGCCGCACTTACCGACATTTCTTGTCTATTTAGTGGCTGAAGGTGGGCCGTGGAAGGTTGTTCGGTTGTTTGCAATTGTAGTTGTTGCATCGTGGCTTCATGCTTTCTACTGTCTATATTAAAAAAATTACAGCCAGGCGTACCGCAATTGATTGTTACCGCAATTGAATGACTTGGTATTACTTGTTGATGGTATGGTTGCTTAATAATTATAGATTGGGAGGGTGCCGTAGTGAAAACTGGATTTTTCAAAAGTGTACCACTGTAGTTGGATGTTTTGATAATACGTTCTTGTGTCCTGTCTATGGGAGCTTTAGGAAATTCAAACTCAGACGCTACTACCAATGCAGATGTATTTTCGGGCGGTGGTAGTTGTACTTTTTGGATCGCTGATTCAGTTTTATTTTCTTCTAGAATTGATTCAATTAATTTTTCAACTAATAATCGTATCCGTCGCCAATTATGCAAGAGTTTATCAACGTCATTGTCCTGATAGAACTTTGCCTTTAAGCCTTAAAGTGCGATTATTCCAATGACCAATTTTTATTTGTAACTCTCTAAGACCATCTAAGTTATGTAGTAGATCTGTATCTTCACTTGTTTTGCCTAATATTTTACATTGCTCACGACAGAACTTAAGTTCCTCATTATAATCAACTGCATGCATTTCAGTTGGTTTTAATGAAGGATCAAGGCCTTCTGCTTGAACAACTGCAGCTAGTTTATTAGCCAACTGTTCGTCTTTGGTAATATTTATGTTTCTTAATATACATTCAACCTCTATTTCATTATTGTTAAGACCCTGAAACATAGGTAATTTTTCCTTAAGGGAAGCCATTCTATGTTATATAGAAAATTATATATACAATAAAAAGTTTTTGTTTTCTAATATGTATAAGAGTAAATATTGAGGTAATATCGTAAATTTTATTAGTAAGATTTTAAGATAACTAAAACCTCTTATATCAAGTGTAAATAATTCACCCGCAAATTTTAATATATAATTATAAATTAATAGCTATCGTAGTATATAATATTATATAATAGAGACATAATAATTATGATGTGAAACGGCGTAAGCTGCAAGTCACCTTTGAAAATTGTACCGTGCTTCCAACTGACTTTAGAGTATTGTGAATATGTTACTTTTTCATTATTAGAAATACTGAGAGATCAATGAAATCTTCACAATATCTATCTCAAAATTTAAACTAACGAATTAATAATATTTGTTTAATTAACGACACTAAGGGATAACGAACACTGCGGTACTCAACCTTATAATACGTCACTAATACATATCGCGTTTTATAACGGTTTCGTGAGAAATAGGTAGAACAAAAAAAAAGAAATCGGATTCTTCCGTTGGTCAATTTTAATAAATTCAATCTAACGTCAATCACTTTAAATTATAACGCAACTTGATGTTCAATACTGCAACAAGATAAATTATAGACCTAAAGAAAATTCAGGTCCCTGTTTCGGCGCCATTTTTGTAATGGAAGTATTTATTTCAGTTTGAAGGAGGACATGAAATTTTTGTTGGGTAGGAAACAGTCGGCTGGGGGGGGTTCATTTAATTCAAACTTCCATTGCAATTTTCGTTCATGTCCAACATGTGTACAATTCGGAGCAACTTAGCAAGCAACCACTTCACATCATAATAAAAAAAATTAGTTTTTCATTTTTTTAAAGGAACATAATTAGTTAAAGTTTAATTAAATTTAAATTTGAAATTATTAATTACAAGATATAAAACTAATAAAGATTTTGGTTTTGTAAATATAGTTTACAGTTTATATTGCAAGTACCAAACTAGCTTATAACATCATTTAAGTAGCATATAGTATGTAGAAAAAAATATTTTTTTTTTTTTTTAAAGTTAAAATTTTTTTTTTTTTATGTAGTTCAATTACACATATCTACTAAAAAGTTTATTTTAATTTTAGTTTTATTGTTTTTGGTGTGTATGGGCCACAATTAAAATTGGTTCAAAAACTTACGGTTTTTTTTTTCGTTGATATCCCCACTGGAGCGCTCTGGTGGTATTTGCCTATATGAAAATTTCCAAAAAAAATAATTTTTCTTGTCCGGTTATATAATTGGAACACACACACACACACATGAAATTTAATTGATTTTTTTTTTCGTTTGAATTATACGGTAACTTCCACGTATACTACAAGAATACTTCTTGCACTTATGTAACTAAACTATTAAACTAAGAACTATGAATTAACTATATATTTATTTAAAATTTATATTTTTAATCGATGCAATTAGTTTTTATTTTATTTAGAAATTTTCTAAATATCTCCATCACAGTGGTTTGACCATACGTGTGATCCGTAAGGTTAATTTTGATTACGTTAACCTGTATTACATTTTTTTGAAGGCCGTTGATCACTCGAACACGCGTTGCTAAAGTTGAAAAATCCTATCTCCTGGATATGGATGTTCGACACGGCTTAATACCCACCGGTGAATTTAAATACTTGTGATCGAACGGCCTTTTGAATATTTATCTGGTACCACAGAGTTTTGTATCCGATTTTTAATTAATATAATGTTTGGAGGTAATACCTAAACACACAAAAAAAAATCACGTTAGGCCGCTATTGGAGTGCAATCCGCAATCAATACTTACTATAAAAATGGTATATGTATATTTATTTATACAAGTTCAATAATGTATATATATATTTTTTTATTTTATTACTACTTAGTAATATGAGGCCTATTTACTATAGTAATAATTAATTAATATAAATTTTCGAATAAAACACTTTCACTTATTATTATACTTTGAGTGGTGCTAACTGATCACTAATAATTTTATTAATGATTGATTTTGTTTTGTTGCTCACGCAATAAAATCAACTGTACAGGTTTCGGATGCAATCCGATAATTCTATACTTCGTGCAACACAACGTATAACAGAAAAAGTTATTTGAAAATTTATTTGAAAAATGTAAATTTGCTTTGGCACCGAACCATAGAGGTCATTAACAACAACAGCCGGCCTCATAAGACCATAGGCAATACGAATAATTATTCATGAACGTTACAATATATTTTCTATAGGAATATTTATACCAAGAGAAAATGTTTTCACATTTCAAATTAGACGATTTGTGCATATATATACTTCTTACTTCATATTACTTTAACAATTTTTTTTATATTTTATAGTTTATTAGATTAAAAAACTATAAAGTGTATGGGATAATTTAAAAGTGCATATAAAAAAATTTTGTGGCGACAAACATTAGCATAAAAAAAATAAATTGGCGAGAAGAGATTATAAAAAAATATTATTAATTAACTTCACACATGCTGCATATATTCATATCTTTTGGTATAGGCTATTGCCCCATTTACATGTAGAAAATTGTTTTCTTCTGCAAATTTTTGCAGGTAAATAAGAAGCATCCGCTACATAAAAATATTCAATATGCGAGAAAGAAATAAACATATGTATATAGTAACGCAATAACTTTTATATAGGTAAATTATTAATTTTTTTTAATTAATTCAAATGAGAAATTTACATTTTTATCTATGGCGTCTGTTTTTATTATGATTCCTTAACCTTTTGTAAATATAAAATATTTTTTTTGTTAATTTTAAAAATGTTGCCATAAAAATACTCGAATCGAATATATTTTATGGCAACATTTTCATTTTTAGTGGTTTTTGCATGGTAGTGGCTCAAAAAATCGTATGCAAAATTTTGTTGGGATATATTTCTTTTCTTGTCTCTCATGTGCAAAATGTCAATGTTATATCTCTTTCATTTTGCAGGATAAAAATGTTGTTCGCATGTAACTGGGGTATAAAAGATGACTTAAAAAATCCAAGTGTTTTTTTGTTGGGAAATATATGAATTCTAATTTCCTCGCTATTCTTCCGTATTTTTTCGCTTTCAGACAAAACATTCTTTTCAACAATATTTGTCTGACACGATACCTGTAGGAACTGAACGGAACGGATAATATAAATCGACCTTTAAATTTTGTATTTGATTATTTGTATTACGAAATTCAATATGGATTAGTTTATTCCACCAGTGTACCTAGAATTTTAAGCCCACCATATTCTATGTACACTGATTCCACATTATCGAAAAATTGCATACTGGAACAACACGAGCAGCAGATAAGATTACTGCTGCAACAAAACCCCGTGTGGAGCGGCACTTTGACCAACAATAAAAAAATTGAAAGCCTAGTTATCCGGGTTCTATTTCCAAAAACCCCGAATATATGACCGGCTATTAGGTTAACGGTAGAATTGTCACCAAGTGAAGTTAAGCCAACGACGAGGATTTTGTAAGGTTAAACATGATAGGTTTAATAAGATTGGTGTACAAAATAGTTCATCCGATAAATGTGTATTTTCCAATAAAACGACCAATTAACGAGGGTTTCTTAAACTTCCATTTTAATTTGTTCTTTTTTCGAGTGCATTTCCTCGATTTGAATTGTTTTGCCATTATTCACTTCATCTTTTGTTGGTTGTGTTACCATTTTACGTTTTTTCGGGGGCAGCCAGTTCCCTTGACCGGCTGCTCGCTCAGATTCCTCTATACTGTATGGCTCATCTTCTAAATTTTTTAATCTACGCTTGTGAACCTAAAATTGAAAATAATCTAATGTAAAAATTGCGACTTCGAAACTTATTGAATGGCACCTTGGTTTTGAAATGCGCATTTAAAGCTTGATCATCAATAAAGTATTTAGCACAATGTACACAATAAAATTGGGCGAAACCAGGTTTGTCCAAATCCACAGCTTGATTAATTAATTTTTCCGGTTGCTCTTGAAGATCTTTATCAATCTAACAAAAAACGAAAAAGTAAATCACAAACAATTTTAGGTTATGTTTATCAAAACGCACTTCATCTAAATCTTTCTTGCGACTTCTAGTTCTCCACCGTCTGCGCAAATGGGTATCCCCAGAATGCATTTTCTTGCGTTTTTGTGGCATACCCATTTTGAAATTTGATTAAATAACTCTGTAGGTTTAAATAAAAAAGTATGGAAAAAAAGTACGAATGATCGTTCTTATTATTCCTACGGGCTTACAGAAAAGAATGACATATGTCAAAATCAAGTTTGACTGCTAAATATTGAGCAACTTGCAAATTGCACACGAAACATAATTTTTTAAGAATTTTAATTGCTTTGAAATATGTTTGAAACATATAATTGCTACATTTAAGCGTATAATTACTACATCGCTTTATTTTTGTTTTATAGAAGATGAAAATACTAGAAATAGCATTATAAATATCTAAATAATACCTCATCCTTATCTGTGTTCTGGTTTCAAGAACATGAGAAACGGAACCGGTTCTTTGTAAGTGAAACTCTGTAACTGCTCTATATAGGAGTCAAATAATTGTACATTTATTAACCAAATAAAATTATTATAATGTTTTGTCTTCTAATTACATTTATCTTTTTGATTATGTAAGTGTTTCTGGTCCTTCTTTCGAAATGTATTCACTGTCACATTGGCTGAATCCTATTTTAACTACTTTTTCACCCTTCTCTTTTAAAATCTCCTCTATATTCTTTTTTCCATTAAGATCAGTGAACCAATTTAGGTTGTCCGCTATTAAATGATTATTGGCACATCCATCACATCTTACGATCACTACACCCTTATTGTAAGCAATTTTCGATATTTGTTTAAAATTTCTTGTGTTGCAAACTTTACAAGTAAACCCTAATTGTATTTTGCTTTCTATTTTACCAATTGGTATGGTAACAGTTGATAAATAGCTCTTTGTATGTAAATTCCGATTGGTTCTATGTTTTATATCCATTGTAAACCCATTTACAGTCGATTCCAGAATTTGGTTATTTTGTCGTAAAATTAGACTCATTAGATTACGATGATAAGGTTTATATACATTTTTGTAACAATTAAACATTAAATTTTTATAAAAACTCATTTGAAAACCACTAAAAATTGTACTTGGCTGATGAAATTTGTTTATATATGATGGCGCGCAAGCAATCAAACGTCACAAATAATGAAGCCATTTCATACATTTATAGTTTTAGTACTGGTTCGCAGCAGAAACGTATTCATTTCGCTTCGCTTCGCCGTCATATGCCATTGATCCAAATTGACAGACAATTTTTAATATTGTATAAACAATGAAGGGAATTATATTGCATTTTTAAATTAAAATTTATATCTTTTATTGTGGAGGTAGTTTAAATTAGATAGTTTTGTTAATTAAATACTACAAATTGCAATTGTTTAAAATAATAATGAGTGTTCCACGTAGCTTTAAGTGTAAGTAGTTTTTTAAACAAACTTCGGCTTTGATCAATGTGTTTCCATCGAGAAGAAGAAGACAATTTTTTTTACTTTATTTTATTGTTTATGTTAATTCGTTCCTATTATTTTCTTTTTTTCGTTTGATTTCAGACCGACAAAATGTTGAAATGAATAAATTTTAGATAATATATATATACATATATATACGTACGGAATTCCGAATTTACAGAATTCATGTGCTGCAATATCAATTCGATTACGACAAAAATATTTTAGAAATGAGAACATAATTTTGAAAATTTATAATAAAAATGAATGGTGCTATTATTAAATTATTAATTTATTTAATATTGGTTACATTTAATTTCGGCACCGCACAGAAATGTCCAGATAAATGCTCATGCAAAAAAATCTCCAGTACAGATTCGGACGGAATAAAAGTTACTTGTCAAGGAACACCATCGAGCAAAATCGCCAGTGTTAAAGAATTAAATTTCACAGAGATTTATAGCGAACTTGTTCAGCTGTAAGTCTATAGAATTTCTTTTGCCTTATTAGACATTCACAATTATCTTTCTGAATAAAAATTATTGTAATAATTATACTTTCAGTGATTTGAGCAACAACCAAATAAATTTGATTGATTCTAACGATCTCTTAAATATGACCAATTTGCGTAAATTAGATTTAACTTCTAATTCATTAAAGCAAATTGACGAATTTGTATTTCCGGAATTAAAGAATTTAGAAAAATTAAAAATATCGCAAAACCTAATAGTGCACATATTTCCGGGATCTTTTAATAAACTACCAGCATTGAAAGTGTTGTAAGTATTACACGACTACTAATTGTGTACTAAACTTGTAAAAATTTAAAATATTTTTTATTCATCGGCAACATTTTTAACATTTCTTAGTTAAATTTATTACAGTCTAATTCGATGGGTCAATGAAAAATAATTTGAAAACAAAAAATTATTTTTCATTGTTAAAATTTACTATGATTTTGTTCCGCTTTACAAATTATAAATTGAAATCCTCCTTTAATATAGGTTTTGATTCGGTGTGTTCTCGTCGCAATCGCTGCCGAACTAGGCAATCTAACGCGACTGAACAAATATTCTCTATTTTGAACTACAGTTAATCAGATTTGTCTAAGTTTAATCGGTATCCACCCCATTCTCTATTACGGATTCACTACTTGAAACATTTCTAAAATAAAGGCAATCTATGGAACTGGTCTTTAATACGATTAGAAACAAGTTTACCTACCAAAATATGAACTTAACGCTGAGATTAGTTTCATAAAAGTCAGAATTGGCTATATTATTGACTTCTATTAGCCTTTAGAATTCTCTTTAGAAGTAAAATTACGATTGTTGAAATTTTAATTCGATCTTATTATTTATTAAGACAATTTCTGAAGATGTATGTAATATGTTCGTATATTGAACTTTCTATTCTAAATGAGAACCTGCTTGCTCTATTAGTTATATAATTTTCGGATTCTTACATGTTGCTATTGAGTAAACCATAATTGTATTCTTTATTAAATTTTTTATTTTTTGTAATTCTTACCATTTTTTTCTTCTAGGGATATTTCATCAAATCCACTAGCGTGCGATTGCGATCTAGTGTGGCTTGTGCCATGGTCAAATAAAATGTCAGTGAAATTGGCACCCGTTCCAAAATGTGCTACCCCATTTTCTGGCTATTCGTTAAAGAAACTTAAAATAGGAACGGATCTTCATTGTGAATCGCCTTTGCAATCGATTTTAGAAATGAGACCAAATCAAGATCAACTTGTTTTTGAAGGAGACTCGTTAACACTGCAGTGTCGGGCGCCCCGAGTTGCGGTTGGGGATCCAAGAGATTCTGAGGATTTACCAGGTGGAGCACATGTATTTTGGGGTTGGTCAGACAAAATTGTCGAAGCGGGTTCTAACGAGAACGTCATATTCTACGATCCGAATGTCAATTTCACTTCGATTCAAATTGAAAACAAACATTTGTCGGACAGCGGTATACTGCATTCGATTTTAAAAATACCGCATGTTACCAAAAATCATACAGGTATGTGGGACTGTCGATTGCGTTCGCAACAAGCTAATTCATCGAAAAATATTACGGTTGTTGTCATCTCAGAAGAGACTCAATACTGTAGTCAACTTAAGACAAACAATAATAAAGGTGTTTATTATTGGCCACGCACAATTCGAGGTAAAACGGTACAAATGCCATGTACAGGTGAGGGGCCTACTACTCTATACGCAACATACAAGTGTAATGATACAGGTCATTGGACCAATTTAGATACGAGTACTTGTCCTTATGTTAAGGAAAATACTAAAATTTTGGAGCAATTTTCTAAAGTAAATCTTTCTATAACTCGCGACAGTGTATTGGAAAGTGCCAAACGATTACGTAACTATACAATAATTGATGATAGTATACTAAGAGCTCAAAAATTTAGTGACCCTGTTGATATCGTGTTTATAGCAAAAACTATTGATAACTATCTTGAATATTTGAACCATGAAAAAGATTTAGGATCAATGCTTTTAAATATTTTATCACAAATTATGATCCTACCATACGACTTATTTCAAAAGGCGCAAGAAGCTGATGCATCCTGTAACAAATTAGTAAACGCTGCTGAAAAAGCTATCGAATTTACTTTGTCAGCACAAGCACAAAAGGTTAATTTGGCGCTCGAATTTTTTAAAATTGATAAAGGTATAACATGTTCTTGGTTCCGAAAAGAAAATCAAAATATATTTCAATGTAATACGGCTCTAAAAGCACAAAACTACGGATTACAAGAAAAAAATATTGATGCTTTAATACAAGTTCCAACTTCAATTTTCTCAAAAAATTTGAAATATCACGGACCTGAGACTCTGTTGGTTTCGGTATTTCGGAACAGTAATTTTTTCCCACAAAATAAAACGTTAACAAATTTTAAAATTACATCCGCCATCATTGGCGCTAAAATAATGAATCGATTAGTGGCTGAAAATTTAACTGAACCAATTTACGTCATGTTAAAATCAGTTCCATTCCATCATCCATTAAGTCAACCAAGGCCAGTTTGGTGGGACCCTGGAATGAATTCAGGTCTAGGTGGGTGGTCGTTGCACGGTTGCAATCAATCACAAATAGTACACGAAATGGTAGTATTTACTTGCAATAAGCTCGGTTACTACGGACTAATACAAAATGTCAAATATTTGAATGACTTCATTGATGAAAACGCAGGAGCTCGATTCCGACTATGTCCACCAGCTTTGTATGTTGGCGGAGCAATTTTATTTATTACCATGTGGATTAATATCGTAACATATATTGTGTACGGAGATGTAATTCAAATGGCCAGGAGGACCAAGCACTCACTTATTAATATGTGCTTGGCGATATCACTATTAATAGCTGTGTTTACTTTAGGTATTTATCAGACTGAAGATCATAAACTTTGTCAGGGAATAGGCGTTGCAATCCACTATTTTTCACTAAGCGTTATACTCTGGCTCTGCGTAAATGTAAGTAACATGTATAAAAGGATGTCGAAAAATGAACGTAATAACATGTCATTACCGACCGATGATCTGCCGAAAGAACACGTAGGTAGAAGGCCTATACTCGGTCTTTATTTGGTAGGGTGGGGTATTGCAATGATTATTTGTGGGATAAGCGGTGCTGTACATATTCGGGAGTATGCCTCATACTCATATTGCTTTTTAAAAACCGGACCTGCTTTAAGTGCACTTTTCGTGCCAGCGGGAATTTTTACACTGTTTTTGTTCATTTTATTCGGTTGCATTCGTTGCCACTTGAAATATACGCTTATTAATGGTCACATGTCAGAAGGGACACAAGCGACAGAAAATGTAGACTTAGATTTGCTGGAACCGAATAATGGACAACCGGCACTAGTCAATGATCGATGTCAAAGTATTAGTATATGTACGCCTACTACTGTGACGAATATAGATGATCAGGAACATTCGCTTGCAACTCAACTGAAAGCTCATATTGTAGTTCTAATTTTGTTTATTATGACGTGGTTCGCTGGTGCAATATCGGTGGCTACACCATTTTCTGATAAAATTCTTTATGAAGAAGAAGTCTTCAGTGTCATATATGCCATATTAGCAATTATTTTAGGGTGTTTTATAACCTTCTATTATGGCATTTCACGTAGCGATGTCAGATTACAATGGAGTTCTTTATCATGTTACGATTGCCGGCGTAACAATAAACAGTGTTGCCGACCTAAAAGTGTGTCTGATTCAAAAGAACTGAATGGAGGCCCCATAGTAGCGTATCACACAACCAATACAATACAATCATCCCGCTCAAATAGCCAAAATTCCAAGTCTTATCGACCTAGTAGCAAAACTGGTAGTGAATTTAACTCGCACACTTTACAACGGAATGAAAGCCCCAATGGTGTACAAATTAACAATGTCGGTGCTAAAGTTAATTTGGTACTTATGAATCGCCAACAATATGTACAAAATCCAGTAATGGCACCTGGTTCTCAAATTGATGCCCCCATAAATCAATCGGCCGACATATTTTATAACCCAAATCAAATTAACGTAGCACGAAAATTTTTTCGAAAACAGAAGCGACTAGCGAAACAGAATAATATTGAATTTCAAAGGAATCGAAGTGATTTAGACAATAGAAGTGACACTTCATCCTTAATGTCTTATCCATCGAAAAACATGTCCATATTTACTGGTGGGAGTAAAGTGAATAATACAAATATTCATGTTGATCGTAAACATTTACACGTTGAAAATCACAAGGACATGAAACAACAACAATTGAATCCTAATATACTGTCAGATAGTTGTAATGAAAGTGACATGATTGGTGATCCAGAACGGTTTGTTCTAGGCTCCGAATCACTGCGGGCGTATACTTCAGGCTCTCGGGGAACTAGTAATGTAACGAAAATTGCGAATACGGAATCATCATCTTTGCCTAATAGTCCAGTTGTGGCAAATATTTACACAAATGTTTCTGAAACTGGTAAACCAGAACATGAAATTGTAACAGTTCGTAATAATGATAAACGAAAGTCTGATGATAACCCGTTTTTTGATACAACCCTTGAGGATGTAACCGAAGAAGATGAGGAAAATAATTTGAATAATCCAATTCCGGACAAAAACAATATATTTATGAATACTTCAAAAAATGTTCGCAATATTGAACTGAGTCCAACAAAACCCATAAATGATGTTATGATGAATGAAATTGGATTGCCAATAATCGAAGAAAATTCGAAGACCGATGATGATATTGAAGAGGAGGATATAATTAAATTAGATAAAAATATGGAATACATATCACCGTCGTTAGAAATTTCGGGTAACCTTCAAAAATCAAAATCGTTGGAAAATGTGGCCGAGGCAATTTATAGAAAACCAAAATTAACATCAAACATAATGAATTTAATGGATAATTCTCAGATTCGTTCGATATCATATAATAATTTATTAGAAATTGGATATAGCAACAATGAAAGTAATCATAATAAACGTGCGACAACAACGACCAATCCAAATAATCACGAATCACAAAGTCCTGTCCTATTTTCTCCTAGTTTGTGTGATATCGATGATTTATCAATAACATCGTCACAATCAATAACGTTAGCACAACATAGTAAATTAAAAAATAATGATCGAATAGCACACCATATGAATACCGATATGATTAATTTAGATATATTTAATACATCGATACAATTAAGAAATTTAACGTCGAGCCCTACTAGCGAGAGCGACATTAATTATCAAAATTCTGAATTGAGTATACGAAGCCATGGGCTATACGCTCCGCAACCTAATGATCACGATTTAAATTTAACACTGACCTGTGACGATAATTTGCACTATCAGTATCAACAATCGGAATTAAGTGATGATTTAGATGAGGACGAAAATGATCATGATGATTTGTATAATTGTTCGAAAGATTTATTGTTACGCAATCATGATACAAGTACGTTGAACGACAGCCAATCGTCTATTGATGAATTATATCAGCAGATTACGAGGCGGAAAGATAATTTGATGCATCGTCATCACAATCCGCGAAATGCCGGGTATTTGAATGAACATGAGGAGGAGAATAGTCAGTGTAGTGTGGTGGCTTCATATATTGAACCCATATTGCAACAGGGTAAAAACGATTAATTTTTTGTTTTCGTTTTTGTTTTAATATGTTTTAGGATCTGACTAATTTAATTTATTTTATTTCTAAGTTTTATTTTAACTTCGCACGTATATTTTATTATCTGTATCTACATACATATCTTAGGGCGGCCATTAGGTCTCTTTTTGCATCTTTGTCCTCTTTTATTCATTTTTTAATTTTCTGGGCATATCTACTCAAATGAAGTTCTGATATAATTTTATTAGTTACGTTATAATCGTGTATTAGTTTGGCTTAGCTGAGAATGTGGGGTTTTAAATAAACTATTTCGGCTAACTACTATAAAAAGATAGTGGCCTTTTTTCTGGCCAGTTTCGGTATGGCAAATCCTAATTTATAAAAAATTACAACCGTTGGACAACCGTTGTTAGGGTTAGTACAACTTTGTGTGACCGCATGATATGTAAAATGGAATGGAAGGAGGTTATCCCCCCGGCATGCCAGTATGCCTCATTCAGTAGCAGTATGCGTCTTCCAACAGCTCACGAACCTGGCTAGGATTCAATGAACTTTATCAATCATTAATCTGAAAATAACCTGATAATGTAACCTCACTGAGGCGGGCTAAATGCCTACAGGGGATACCCGCCAGCAATATAAAATATATTAATAGAAAGAATCTTCCACTAATTACACTTCAATCCGTTCATTGCCTTAATTGTTTTTTTTCATTTTTGTATTTGGTACAAGTTCATGGCGTTGCTTTTGTCGACTTTGTCTGTTCGAACATATTTTAAATTTTCATGTAATTTAACTTTTGTGCTAGTGCGTTAGTGCGCTCCAGTGACAATCTGTCTGGGGATAAAGTTGTTAGTTTTATACAAACACTTCTCAAGCTTTTCGATTACTGGAGTTCACCGTTTTAAAATTGGCATATTGTTTTATTTAAGAAAATACAAAATATTTATTAGTTGCTTAGCGTGTTCGCCACTGAAAATAGTATGAAAATTATTAGGTAATAGACGATTAAAATCTAAACAAAACTTCTATAACGGGTTTTCGAAATTTCTTAAGGTAACGCCATTATAGCTTCTCGAAAATCAATTAATCTTTTAGAAGGCCTTTAAGAAATTCGATTAATAATTTTTAATTTCCATATTAAGCACATTCATTACTCACACACAATTATAGGAGATGTTTCGTTTCAACTAAAAAGGTAACGCAAAATTTATTGTCGTTAATTCCTATGTTAGTGATTATTCGTTAAATTGTGTATCGGTACGTATACTATGTATACGTACGTAACGTATACGCAAAAAACAAAATATGTTTGATTGTGTGTGATTATTTACGGAAAATGTACAGTTGAAATTTCAAGTTTACCAAAGATGAAATATTTCTTTTATAATGTCTGAGTGAGTGACTTGTTAAAATACATTCCTGTATGTTGTTTTCTCATTGCGTTGTTATGCGGGAACTGCTAGAATTATGATTAGAAATTAATTGAACGATTTATAAATAAGTTTTTTTACTAAACAATTGAAACACGTAGGGACGATTTACATTTTCGGGTTGTCTCGCGTTTTCGGATAATTCACGTTCTTTTCGCATGAGACCCGACTCGAAAGTGCTAATGTAGATTGGGTCAAAGAGTATCTAAAGTTATAAAGAGTAACGAAACAGCGGAATTCGTCAAAAAATGCGTGATTTAAGACGGAATTCCATTACTGCGGCTTTTTTTTATGCAGAAAATCAGAAAGAGATAAAATAAAAATCCGACAAAGATAGATAAATTTTATTTTATAGCGAAATTTTAAGGGGAATATTTGACAACTACGAAATTATAACCAATAAATTATTTAAAAAGTGAAAATTATTGTTAAATCAATTTTATTTCTATCTCTAAATTACTAAAAATTATAAATATTATTTGTAGACATCATTTTATTATGTTTTTTAATTATTTCCTTTCAATAATTAAAAACTATAAAAACGTCTTACTATAAAAAAGTTAAGGGAATATTTGACCGCGTTTATAACCTAACCTAAATAATATCACATGCATTAAAATTATGTAATACAGAGTAAATAATAAAAATTAAAAATTGTAAAATATTTTTATGTGACCATTAATATAAATTTATCATTATAACGCGATTTATATCACACTCCCCCAAACATATAAAATGTCTGAGCCAAGTGCTCACCATAAAAATATTACTAAACTAAAATTTGCTGAGAGTGGGGTGATTTTCATTTTGGTTGCGATAAAAAATACTTCGTTTTGTATTTTTTATTTATATTTATGGCAACCAAAACGCAACAACAACAAAAAATTTAAGTATACAAAATTTTACTGTTTCGCCGCTCACACACATACGGATTTTTAAATTTTATCTCTTTCTGGTTTTCTGCATAAAAAAAGCCGCAGTAATGGAATTCCACCTTTATGCAATTTAAATGGGTTAAACAATCCACTTACATATATTTATTTACTGTAATTGTATCGTTTTTTATCAATAGTAGAATGATAATATTCGATACAAATAAAATTGAAAATTATTGTGTAAGTGTTTGTATAACCAGTGCGCCTTGAATACTACAGGCTACATTGCTTGCTATGTCATCAAATTTGTGTCTACAGTTTATTCTTTGAACTGTAGACAGCAGCCATGTTCATAAAAAGAATATACGAAAATAAGCATAAAAAATATTTATACGAGGGCTAAAATAAAGGTTATGTCTTCCCGTAAATTACACGAAATATGTACACATTTTATACGTGTTGAAATATTTAACACAAGAACGCATACAATTATAATAATGTTATGAATTAATACTTAGCTCTTTATTAAATTTTAAAATACATGTTTTTTGTTTGTTTATAATTTTTTTATCAATATGACAGTAAACACAAACAAAATTAAAACAATTTTTTTAATTTTAGTGCTGTCTATAATAGTCAAAGAAGGAACCGACGACATATAATGACATGATATAGCAAAATTTTTTCTAGGTGCACTGGAATAATCCATTTAAATTACAAAAGCTACGCATTTTTTGATGAAAAATTTTCCTCTGTTTTGTTATTCTGTATAACATTACTTACTCTATGATTGGATAATTGAAACGTTTTTACGCAATTGTTTTTCAAGATTCTCTACATATTTGCCCTTTACAAATTAATAGAGTGCTCGTGTAATACATATGTGCCGAACGTATAGCTTTTGTTAAAGCTTCAATTAGCTGTTATTATAAGCGCAAGAAACGTTTGTTGTGCTGGTTTAAAGCCGGTTTACTAGGTAATTGAAAGACAATTACTCTGATAATTTATATAATATTGTTTCCTAATTGTCTTTTTTTAACTTCAATATTTTCCAACCTATTAATGTTGAATTATATTTAAAATGTGTTTCACTTACCAACCAATACAATAAGTATAAATAATAATATTATCGAATTTATCAAAAATACAGGTTTTCCCAAGATGCTTATAATCCATAATATAGGCCTATAATTTTTTAGCTTTTAAGCAATTTTGCCAATAGTTTAAATGCTCATTAGTAAAAATAATATTTTTTTATTACAATGCATATTGTAGCAAGTTTGTTAACAATTTTGTCGATCAATAAAATAATGGATTTATAAATATGTAATAATATTAATAAGAAGCGTAAGCTTGACAATGAAAGTTACAATGAAATATAGAATTCAACCTCCATTGCTTTGTACTTTTTTTGTATTTTAATTAAATGATAGAGGAATCATTTACCCACCGAAAACGAAGTTAAATAAACTCAATAAACCGACAAAGCAATTAAAAATTGCGTAACTGCAACTATTTTATTATATTTTTTTTTATTATTCTGTACATAATAATTATGATTCTATTTTTTTTTAATAAAAAGTAACAATTTAAAAATCATTATACTGAAACAAGAATGTTATATTAATATTTAAGAAAATGATAAGTGTAAATTATTTAGTAATTAAGTTGAATAGTACTTTAAGGTTAATTTTATGTGAGATGTTATTATTAAAAAACAAAATAAATATTTAAATTAATTTAATATAAATATAATACTGCAACATAAAAATAATTTATCGTGTTTCAAATTAAGTCGATTTTGATTGAAATTTATAGTTATCTATTTCAGTTTACATTATGGATAAATTTTGTCATACGATTCAATAGAGTTATACAATTTGGTAGAAGTAACGTCATTTGAAAATCTCCTGATGCTCTGTAAGAAAGCAGATTACTGTGGAATATACGAACGCTTATTTTTTACGGTAATGTGAATTTTCTGCCATTCGTGAATAACATTTTTACTACAATACTCTTATGTAATAAAAAGGTTAAAAGTTAAAACCGAAAATCAATAAAAATGTTTGCTACCTAAATTAATAACTTTTGATTTCATTTACAAAGTACAATCATGAACATTTTTGATCTTGAGTTTTTTGTGGATTTACTACTCCCTATATCGCCGAAGTTCGAGAATGTAGATTTGGTCTGTTGCAACTAAATGTTTGTGGCCTCTACAACTCAGACAGATTAACTGATCTAAAGCTTCAGACTTATGCTTTTACATAAATTTGGAGGTCCCAATGATTTTTGGCTGAAACCGGTCCACCGCATTTCCATGCGTGCTATAGTGGATACATTTGAGTCAAAATATTCACTATTGGATGTTCTGTTCTGAGATAACGTACCGGTCCGAGTATCCAAAATATCGCAGCCGTAAGTGCTTCAGTTCAAAATGAGCCAAATCAGACGATTACACGCCGTTCACAGGAATTGGAAATCTATCAAGCCACATTGCGCAACAACTTTGCTGAAGAAAGTATAACGAAAATCTTAATGGTTCAAATACTATTGATGAACAACGAAAAAAATGCCTGTTTTTTACGACATTTTGTATAAAAAAAACCCCCACAAAATGGCTCAAGAGCTATTCAACGTGATAATGAGTGTATATTTTGACAAAATTTTGACTCAGAGCCAAAGCATGTCGAAAGCGGCGATATCTCAAAAATGGGGACTAACTTTGAAATGTTACTAGCACTATTGAATTCAGCGTACTCGAATTAGGTTTACTCCCTGGCTGCTAGCTTGTCACAAAAAAAAGTTTGCGATAGTTTGCGATTCAAGCACAGTGTTATCATTAATAATAATAATAATATTAACAATTATTATTTACTGGAATTAGGAAATTGTTATGCAACTCTAAATGAAATTGAGCATTTTTTAAAAATTAAATTCACTATAATTTTCTAATTGGAGCTAAATCGAAATAAGTTTTATAGTGTAGATGTTTCAAACTCAAATTTTCATTCGTCAATTGGTGTGTTTTGAAGTATTTGAACTCGACTTAGTTTCGACTCTGCTAAGAGATGATCCTAAGTTAACCTCAATTCGACTCGGCCCGTACAAGTACTACTACGAGTTGTAAACTATATTTTTCCAAAATACTATATTTGCACAAAAAACAAACCCATAAAAAATAAGTAAATTCTCTATATACGTCTATACTTAAAATATTAAATTGTTACCGTGCATTGCATTCAGCAGGGCCGATCTGTTGTAAATATCACCTTTTCTCGGTTCGACGGAAACCTCTGCTTTCTCAGCACGGCTGTGATGATAACTTTAAAATTTACATCAACGATAATATTATTACTTATGAAATATCGTTATTCTATCGAAAATGAATCGAAGCGAAAAACGTTATAGTTATTACTCGTCGACGCAGGTTTCAGTAATTCATTTAAATATTTGCGCGGTTTCCATCACTAAAAACGTATAAAAACTTCAAAAATAACAATTTGAATTGTCGTTCAAGTGCTAAGACTTTTAAATTTTATGTCTATTACTATAGATCTATAACGTTTCTACAGAACGTTAAAACTGCAGATAAAAAATTTGAAATTAATTTAACACAAATTCTATTCATTCCTTCCCTCTTCAATCTAAACGTAAACGTTACAAAGGCTGTACAAACTAGTAATTTTCAAAAAAATTTATATGACAGCCTGCGGTTGAGTGCGGTCTAACCACTTTCAGATTTTCATATAAAGTGTTGTCATCGCACATACACATGAGTGCAAAGTTTTAATAAAATCGTAAAAGTTTTCGTTTTGGTCGCCTACTATCCGAAAGCGAAATTCAAAACACTTTAAATCGTGCAATAACAAATAACTGATTTTGCAATAATCGCAGCATGAAATTGTAAAATTTCAAGTTTAAGTCGTCCATTTATCAACTAGAAGAAGGCTATCGTCAACATCAAATGAAATGAAATTCGTTTTGGTTCCCAAGATCTTCCAAAAAGAAGTTGAAAGAGCCCTTGACAAAGATGCGGAAGGCTTCAGTCATTCTTTCATCTTCATTAATTTTTCTTTTTTATTAACAGTAAACCAATTTAGTAATATGGACATATGCACAAGGTATGCCGATTTTCGCTGTACAAGAAAGGCCACATTTATAAACGAGTAATATAAGTACAGATTTAGAAACAATTACATTGAAGTATTTTACAGATATATGGGTAAGTCGATATCTTCCCTGAAGCCGATACTAGTCCTTATAATTTATTGTGGTTGTGTGGCAGATACAATACAATGATGTAACGCACAGCTATTAGAAACTTGTCGATAATATATACAAATTGGATAAGTTACATATTCTGTGATGAATGATTAAATTATTGAAATTTTGTCAGGATCAAAGTTTAGGTTCGTTCTCCGTAAGTACGATTATGGATGTGTTTTTATTTGATATCGGCAACATCAGATAGATCAGAGAAAAATAGTAAAATGAAATAGAACCATAACCTGAATGTTCTAAAGGGATCTTGTGAGAACATTATTCGAATTTAATTAAAAACGATACATAGCAAAAAAAATTTTAATTTTGACAATAAAATAAATCCTTTGTTCACTTCAACAACAATAAAAACACGGATAGTATAGACCGTATCACTAAAGAACAATCAGTTTATTTAAACCACGTAAAAAGTTATCCGTATGAACAAATTGACCAAAGGCAATACTCGCTGTCCATTGTTAAACCAACACGCCGATTTTTTGCAGATTTACCGTTCAAGAGTGTGCGGTAGCTACTAAATGTTAGTGATTTCTTTACAAACGTGTGGGAAACTGTAGCAGGAAAACTTGCGAATTTCAAAATGAAACTTTGCATACCGATTAAGCCCAATTTGTGCTAATTAGTGCGCACGGAGAAAAACCAGGAGCCGAGAAAACGGGAAAATAAATTTTCAAATTTCCCCTGAAAGACGAAACAATTCGAACGTGAATTCTAGAAAAAACGAGAAATAATTTAAGCATAATTTAAAATTTTCCAAGGCCGGCTACCTCACGAAATTTCTGCTTATCATAGAAATATAATTTTCATAAATTTTCATTCATAAATTGAGGAAAAACAAACTAGCCCCTAAAACATACTATATTAAACAAATAAAATAGAGAGGTATCTTGGTATAGAGGTATCTCAGAGATAAGCCACTATATTTTTTGGATGGGAATGAACATACCTGCTAGGAATATGCAATCAGAAGTGCCAACTTTGTAACGATTGTTTTTTGATGCACGCTTATGATACAGTATGATTTGCAATGAAAATAAATAATATTTCTGGTTTTAAATGTTGATAAAGTATATAACCTCTCCCTCGCCTTACATAGTATTGGTTACTAATTCCAAATGGTTTAGTAATCCATACCGTTTGAAATTAATGTATATAGCATCGGTTATTGCCTCCCCCCCTAAAAACACAAAATAATAGAGTGACGGTGCGAAAGAAAAACGGGGGCAGTAGAGAGTTAATCGTGGTAGCAAGACAGACAGAAAAAAAGATATTCCAGAATATTAGAGAAAAAATCGTGTCGTACTGTGAACAAAGGTGTTTGTAAAGAAAAAAATCACTGAAAAAATTTTTTTTTGTTATAACGAATTGAATAAAAATAAAAAAGAACAAACCAAAAATAAAATAGTAATTATTGCACACATAAAATATTAATTGTCACTACGGGGTGCAAAGACACAAATTTAGTATTGTAACCCGTGTATATCCACGTTCACTTACGGAGTATCCATCCCATCACCACTATCGGTAGTAGCTGTCATTGGATATAAGGGGCTAGTGGAAATCGGCAGCGATTCTTGGTGGGACTACAAATCTGTTCACCAGAGCGGGATAACCAAACGGGGGACGGCGGCCGAACCCGCACCAATTTCTCATTGCAGACTGGAATAAAGGTACGCACTAAACCGAAATTTACTTAAATATATACTTCTGTTTGAGGCACTTAAACGAAGACGAAGAGCGATTTACGTTCATCAGTTCAACATTTAATAGTTGTTTAAGTTTTTTTTGTAATTTTTCGTTATTGTGATACTGACACCTTTGATAGTCCGCACGCTAGGGTTAATTGGGCCCTCCGCGAAAATAATTTACGTTATATCTGGGGTGTAGACAGGATGTGCGGTTAACCGATTTGAAGCGGTGGATGACGAGATGATGTGGCTTAACGCGCGGTGGTTTTATTGTCAGGTTTAATAGTAATGTGCTCCAAAGTCTAGCTTCCGGTTTTGGGAAATGAATCCTCCTACGACGAGCGATACCCGACGATTTAACCTGGTTCCCAAAACCCGTAAGCACATTACAAAAATGGCGCCGAAACAGGGACCTGAGGTCAAATTATATATATATATTGAGTAATCCGTTGAAATAACGCTAAAATTCGATTTCCGGATTGTCTAGATTTTTTTTTGTGAAGCATATTGCCAATTAACGTTTAATAGCCGTATTTGCATTCAGTACAGTAATGATATTTTGATAGACTGCTACGTAAACTCAGTAGTATTTTCTCGTGATAAACTGTACGAATACCGGTTGTCAAAGGGTTCAAGTATTCTTGTAAATTTGTACCGAAAATTTTTTTCAGTTTCTGTTTTCATAAGTATTTTGTTGTACAAATTGGGTAAACAAGTGTCATCGATTGAAGTTGCAGAGAAACCAATTACGTCGATGGCAGGTGTTTACCGCACTAAAAGTAGCAACACAAAAATTTTGTCGTAAGGCTCTAATGGGTTAAAATAACGAAATTTATTGAGTGATTGGCCACATGGTAATTATTCGGGTTATTAATTATATGATGCAGTTAGATTTTCTACCTTAGGAAGCGCGATAGAAATTGTTTTCGATTATTTTAAAACAAAATTCTCGTGCTGTAGGGTATAACATCACTGTCCTTCATATCTAAATTCGCTAAATAAAACGTTAGAGCTGCATTTTAAAACATTAATTTTTTTCGTCGTATTATGTTAAAGTTTAGGAATCGCGCGTTTAGCCATCAATGATCGTCATCAACCTCATATGCAAATAATTGTTTACTCTCTTGCAAATTACTTTATATTTTTTTTGTGTTTCATTGTTATTTGTTTATTATATTTTTTTTACTCTGGGTTTTTGGTTATATACTTTATTTAATACCTATTTAGGCAAGTAATTTCGTTTGATTATTATAGAAATAATACATTATTAAATATAATATTTTTTTTTACTCGTGTAAGTTGTAAGGTGCTTTCTAAATTATTACCTTTTAAATCGTTGCGGTACTTGTTCGTTTAACTAATAATTCTACGTGATAATCAGCTATAGGCGAATAATATCTGAGTTTCATCAGTTAGTGTTTCATTTTGATTTTCAATATGACTAATATGTCGAGGGACGGTTACCAACCTTTACTAGGGTTAAACACGAAGGAGATTGAAGTTGAAGGTAGAATACGCGGAATTGATCCATCAATTAAAGATTTTAATGTATTACTAAGTGAAGCGTTAAAAGAAGAATTACTAGATCCTACGTAAGCCCCTTCTAAAACGCATACCATGAAATACAACGAAGAGCTTGATCTTTGCAAGCAGCGCTTCGACGACATAAGTAATGTACTAAATAAAGGACTGTGTACTATTTATGACTTAGAAATGATCGAAAATCATCTTAAGCATTGGAGAGGACGTACGCAAAGAGTAAAAGGGTGTTTACATCAAGATAACGATGTAGACAAATTACTCAACCATTTTAGAAGACTAAAACAATTATATGAATTTAAGCGTGAAGAGTTGTCACAGGCGAGTCTATCTGAACCTATTGTTCCCACTAGCCAGGACAAAGAATTTTTATCTGAATTATCAACGTTGAATTTAAACGGTCGAACGAAGATTACCCGATCCTGTGACACCGTCACATCAAATTCTCTAACTGATTTAAATACTACGCTGGTAGAATTGTTACGATTACATGATCGTAACAAGCGCTGTTTGATTTTATTCCCCATGGTTTGTGTCTTCGTTTTCGGAGTTGTGTAATGTTTGTACACGTCGTGGTGATGGCGCGAGGGTGAGTAAGAAGAGGAGAGAGAGAACAATGCGCATCGAATGGGTGTGTAAAGCAAAACATTCCATAAGAATGTTTTTCTTATATGCCTCTCGTTTACATCAATGCGAATTGATGTAAACGAGAGACAGAGAAGAAAGACAATTCTTCTGGAATGTTCTGCGCGTCGTTTGTGTGGCGTACGAGTATTTTTTTTTGTCAGTCATTCGAGTTTTGATTTTTGTTGAGTAGAGTTTTAAATTTTTGGAAAATAGAGTTTTTTTTGATTTGGGAAGAGTCGAGTTATAAAATAATTTATAATATATAAAATAAATATAATAATAATTAGTTAATTTATAATTTATAAAATAAAATCAAA
Source organism: Nephrotoma guestfalica (assembly GCA_963691935.1). Classification (NCBI taxonomy): domain Eukaryota; kingdom Metazoa; phylum Arthropoda; class Insecta; order Diptera; family Tipulidae; genus Nephrotoma; species Nephrotoma guestfalica. Next base: position 183,716,989 of record OY829913.1, read on the forward strand.
AAGGCTGCAAATAAAAAAAAAAAAAAATTTCAAAATTTGGTATTTTTAAATAATAAAAGTGATCGAAATTTATAGAAAATAATTTTACAAAATTTTTTCAAATAAATTAAAATACCGCGTGCTCAAAATATTATGTGGTGCAATAAAATGTAAATTCGTTACGATAAATAATTATACGAAAAGTGCGAGTTGCTGTTAATAACAATATTTTTTTTACGATAAATTTTATGATAAAAAATCATTTTCATTATGGTCAGCGAAATGCTGCAAATTTCTAAAAAAACGTGCAAAATATAAATATTGTGATTCGTTTGATGGATACAACGTTTTACTATAAAAAAGATTTACAAAAGGATTCATACGTCGCAAATTAATTCAAATCAAAGAATACGAGGGAAAGACAACGGGTGCCACATTAACTCATCAATAACGGTTCCGTATTAAACGGACCCCGTATTTTTTATATTTCATCGGGTGCCGTATATTATCAACGGGTACCACGTATATTTCGTCGGGTGCCGTATATTTCAACGGGTACCGCATATTTAAACGGGTGCCGTACATTTTCAACGGGTACCACGTATATTTCGTCGGGTGCCGTATATTTTAACGGGTGCCGTATATTTCATCGGGTGCCGTATATTTCAACGGGTGCCACGCATATTTTCATCGGGTGCCGTATATTTTCAACGGGTGCCACGCATATTTTCATCGGGTGCCGTATATTTTCAACGGGTGCCACGCATATTTTCATCGGGTGCCGTATATTTTCAACGGGTGCCACGTATATTTTCAACGGGTGCCGTACAAGGTCAACGGGCGGCCAACCGGCCATTTTAATTTTGGTATCGGGGAGAGGCCCCGCATCGGTCATTGTTGTTGGGGAGTATTAATTAAGGTACAATTTTTTTATTCTTATTTTTATTGTTATTTCATTTTTTCTTATTTAAATTTTTTTTATTCAAAATTTTTACATTTTTATATAATCATTATTGTGATCGAGCGCCGCACAGCGGGTGCACGGTCGATGTGCATTGTTGCTCTCTCTCTCTCTTTCTCGTTTCTCTCGCTCGTTCTCCCTTTCTGGTGTTTTCTTGTTTTTTCCTTTAAAAATAAAATGAATTGTTAAATTTTTTCGGTGTGGTATGATGGGAGCGGAAACTCCCTCTGTGTCGGCGTAGTGTTTGCGGTCCCTTGATGCCCGCATCCGATTCCGTAACCAGGGCTTGTCCCCGTTTGAATGCGGATGGATGCGCGCTCCAAGGCACCGCTCTCGGTTTATAATTTCGTTGTGTTCGTTCCTCAGGTTCCGGCCGACGAATTTTGGCGGAACTCGGTTTTTATTATTTGCGTTCCCCTTACAATTCTGTATGAACACGGTGTAAGCCAGGAGCCCTGCATGCCTCAAATCCCACGACCTTCGCACTTCTCCGCTGAGAACGTAGCCGGCAAAAATCACCGTGGAGGCCTCTGCAGGTGCTTAGTGATATCTGCAGGTTGGCAGTAGCCAGCCTGTAACAGTGGCGCCCAACCTATCGCGAATTTTAATTTTTTGATTTTTTAGATTTGTACCTTCACTCTCTTTGGCGTGCGCGTCCAGTGTCGAAACCAGTGCTTCGCACTGTTTGAATTCGCATGGACACGCACACCAAAGCCAGTCGATGTGCGAATTTTTAAAATTTTTTTTTAGATTTGTAGCTTCACTCCCTTTGGCGTGCGCGTCCAGTGTCGAAACCAGTGCTTCGCACTGTTTGAATTCGCATGGACACGCACACCAAAGCCAGTCTCCCGGTTGGCATTCCCCATCTGCGATCGTAACCAGCACGGGCTGTTTGATTGCGCGTAGATGGGGGTGTCATACCCCTATTCTTTGGACATCCGACTTACGAGCTCTTTCCCATTTCCACTATGTTGTGTCAGATTGTGGTGGAGCTCGGATGTCATTTGTCCAGGGTTTAGCTTAGCTTCATTTCTTCTTTTCCCCGAAATTTCTCGACCGAAATTTGAGGAACGGAACACCTTATTATTATATTATTATTATTTTATTTATTTTTTTTATTATTTAGCCGACACGGAGTGGGATTTCCACTCTCATCATACCAACCGTCTTGTCGTTCTGATCTAAATTTTTTTTTGATATATATATATATTGGTATTTTTGATTTTTATTTTTTTTAAATTTTGGGTTGTATTGGAACCCGCCGGTACTTATTAGTACTTCATTTTATATATTTTTTGCATTTTTATTATTATTTTGCCTGCATACCGCTGGGTGTGCTGGTAGTTTTGGTTTTCTTTTTCTTCTTTGTATCGTTTTGCAAATTTTAACGAGCCCCCCCAAAATAGGTTCTCGTCGAAAAGCGCCATTTTCGGGGGTATCTCGCTCTATTCATCATAGACCAAAATTTTTTTCTTCATCAGGTAACCATTCCTTTAAATTTGTTCTATTCTCATTACATATTTTAAGTAATAATTTTGTTTTGTTTGATTATTATTCTTTATTGTTCTTTACGTATCATTTCCTTTATAATTATTATTCTGCCTGCGTATCTTTTTGGGTGTGTTGGTAGTTTCAGTTACAAATTTTTTTTATTGTCGTATCATTTATATAATTTTTTCAGCGAGCCCCTCCAAAATAGGTCCTCATCGAAAAGTGCCACTTTCGAGGGTATCTCGTCTATTCCGTAGTCAAATAAGAGTGGGAGTACGGGCCCCACGGTGCTAGTGGACCAAGGCTTCACCGTCTCTAGTATCAAATTTAATTGTCATTATAAGGTAACCATTCGTTTAGTTTTTTATTTTCAAGCTTAAATATTTTAGGTTATAAGTGGTGGTGAGTGGTAAATTTATATAAGTTGACTTTATTTGAAACCTTCAGTTTCATTTGAAGTAATTTTGAACTAAAATTGTTGCATTTATTTTAAATTAATAAAGATAATTTTGGAATACGTTTAAATTTTTGCCTCCTAACGAGCAAATTCCTCCCTATATTATTTTCCAATTCCAACATGGACGTAACCTTATTAGAACCCGACGAGGAAGACAAAACCTCTACGACAGCCCGAAGATCCACGCTAGAGGATCTGCTCGATCAAATCCCATTGGAGAACCTGAAACAAGCGCTCGCGGCGAAACAAGCAAATGAACAGAATGTTCTAGTGGCGAATACACAGACGACCTTGTTGGAATCCATGCTGCAAAAATTCGAAATTGTGGCACAGCAGTTGGTATCTTTGGATCAACGGCAGACTAAGTTGCAATCGCAGGTGGAAGGAAATCGCCAGTCTCATCCCGTACTACCGACTCATACCGCACATGAACCTACCAGTTTACCAGCACAACCGAAATTTATCGATCGACGTTTATTGTCCGGAAGCGGTCTAAGCTACACTGGATCCCCCTCGGGCATCAACATAGACATGTTTTTATTTCAAGTGGACACCATCGCGGCGTCTCGGGGAGTGTCCGACCAGATGTTGCTATTGGAGTTACACACCATCTTGAAAGAAATAGCGTTACAATGGTACTGGACATTTCGTAAACACAACCCGCACGCTACCTGGTCAGAATTAAGAAGCGGTATGATCGAGCGTTTTCAAGATCGTCGCACCAATTACGAAATCCGCAGAATGGTCGAGGCTCGTAAACAACAACCGAACGAAAGTTTTCTGGATTTCTACAATCATGTTTGGACGCTTACCCTACAATGTCGCACACCGTACTCTGATGAAGAGCTCATCCAAATTCTCATGAACAACATGAAGCCGACACTACAATACCATTTAACTGATCGTCAATTTGGCAGCATCAACGAGCTGATCAAAAGCTGTTCGGCTTGGGAGGAGTCTTTCCGGCGGCTCAAAGCTCCGGCGGATCCTGCAACCCATCCACGACGCGTGATCAATGAGTTATCAGGCGGTCCGTATGATGATATTGGAGCAGATGACTCTTATGAGAATTATCCCTTAACTGATGTTCTACCCGATAACTCAGTATCCGCGATTCAACCGGGGAGCAGGTATCCGTCGGCAGCGGCGAGACGTTCTGGCGGACAAGTCCCAGCAGACAGTTCAGGATTAGTGTACAAGCAGCATTCAAGTTATGGTAAAAATATGGTCTGCTTTAATTGTTCGGATATGGGTCACACGTTCATGGATTGTCAATTGGCTCCCGCTGGATTGTTCTGCTATCGATGTGGGTTAAGAGGTACGATTTCTGCGCGATGTCGACGTTGTGCTGAAGAACGAAACACGCCATCAAGATTGTCGGAAAACCAGAACAGTGGTTCTTGGAGGACTGGGCCACGAGAATCACCACAACCACAACTGCCACCCAGACTGATGCCGCAACGGACAAGTCCACTCAAACCGATTCAGGAGGACGCAGCGAGCAATACGGACGCGGAACTCCGCTCCCAATCGAATCCGACCAGAAAGTAAACTCGTCTGCCAGTAATGATTCCTTTCCCGATCCTTCTTCCCTACCAAATTCCCCTTCCCTTCCTGTCGCTCTAAAGTTTTTCTATAATTCTCCGTCGTTAGCTAAGTTAGATCGTTTAAAACGTTCCAAGAAATATTGGAACCACCGCGCTGCAATGAGAAATGACGTGATTTCCTCCGTTTTGTTCTCCGAGGGTAGTGACACTCGGCCTTACGCCCAGGTCTTTATCAATAAGATCCCGTTTAAGGGTCTTCTCGACAGCGGGGCGAGTGTCAGTGTTCTCGGGAATGGATCGGAGAAAATCTTGTCCAATCCCTTCGTAGAGTTTCATAATTTTCCATCCACGATAACTACCGCGAGTGGTCAAGTCCAACGAGTATTTGGTTACATACGAGCTAACGTCGAGTTTAATGGAATTACCCAAACCATGAATTTTCATGTTGTCCCTTCATTAGAACAACCGCTTTATTTGGGTATCGATTTTTGGAATCGTTTTGGAATTTCCCCAAAAATCTCCGCGTTAAATAATTCGGACGAATTAGGTGAAACTACCAACACACCCAAATTTCATATTTTAACCTCTAATGATCGTCGTAAATTGGATCTTATCCGCGAATATTTCCCGAGCAGCGATATATTAGGTTTGGGCCGCACATCCCTCATCACTCATATGATCGATGTCGGTTCCGCAAAACCAGTCAAACAACGTTTTTATTCCGTGTCCCCAGCTATCCAGAAACTCATGTATGCCGAGTTGGATAGGATGTTGTCTTTGGGGGTCATTGAGGAGTCACAAAGTTCCTGGTGTTCACCGGTCACGTTGGTGCGTAAGGCCAATGGCAAAGTCCGTTTGTGCTTGGATGCTAGAGAACTGAACAAGGCCACCGTCAAGGATGCGTATCCGCTGCCAATAATCAACGGATTGTTGGGTCGTTTGGGACACACCCGATTCATTTCGGCGATTGATTTGAAGGATGCCTTTTGGCAGATCTCACTCGACCCAGCCTCCCGCGATAAAACAGCGTTTACGGTTCCTGGACGGCCCTTGTATCAGTTCAAGGTGATGCCGTTTGGCTTGTGCAACGCACCACAGACGCTTTGTCGCTTAATGCACCGCGTGATCCCGTACCAGCTACACGATAAGGTCTTTGTGTACCTCGATGACCTTCTGGTCACATCCTCCACTCTGGCCGAACACTTCGAGTTGCTACAGCAGGTTGCTGGATATCTGACGGATGCCGGTCTAACAATCAATTTGACCAAAAGTAAGTTTGTGTTGAAAGAAGTCGACTATTTAGGTTATATTGTGGGTGATGGTTGCCTCCGTACAAACCCAGATAAATGTAAAGCTATTCTGGAGTACCCTATTCCGAAAACGACGAAACAGATTAGACGTTTTCTGGGGATGTGCGGATGGTACCGTCGCTTCATTCCAAATTTTGCCTCTTTAGCTTCTTCTCTCACCGATCTTACTGGTAAAAACACTAAAGTATGTTGGTCTGCAGCTGCTGATTCTTCTTTTAACGCTCTCAAAACCGCCTTGTCAACTGCCCCAGTTTTGACGCATCCTGATTATACAAAACCCTTTTTTATTCAGTGTGATGCCAGTGCCGTTGGGGTCGGTAGTGTCTTATTTCAGGTGGACGCCGAGGGGGTGGAGCGGCCCATTGAGTTTTATTCACATAAGCTCAATGCGGCGCAGCGAAACTACTCGGTGACCGAGCTGGAATGCTACGCTGCCGTCCTCAGCGTGCGAAAATTTCGTCCCTACGTGGAAGGCTATCCGTTCGTCATTTACACTGACCATTCCAGTTTACGCTGGCTAATGAGTCAAAAGGACCTATCCGGACGTTTGGCGAGATGGAGTCTTAAACTCCAAGCGCTGGATTTTCAGATTGGATACCGAAAAGGTTCAGTTAACATTGTACCAGATGCGTTGTCTCGAGCTTTTCCGGATGAATCCGCTCCTTGTGCGGATGAGTCTGGGAGTAAGAGCACGCCTGATCCTGGTGCCCAATTTGAGGATCCAGCCTTGCCGAGTAAAAACATCGACTCTTCTGTGAATGCGTTAATACCTTCTTTCGTCCCCATTTTGCACGTTGATCAAAACTCGGTTGCGTTCCAAGATCCAGATTACGTCGATCAAATCGCGAAAATTCGAAGCTTAAAAGATTGTTCGCACAATTATAAAATCCAGGATGATAAACTGTTAATATCCCCTTCGTTTGGTTTTAAATATATGGATACCGATTTGTCGAATTGGAAACTTGTTATTCCGAATTCATTAACTCAATCGCTTATCGAACAGGCACATGTACCTCCCACTTCAGCACATTTAGGCGGCAGCAAAACCCTCGAGCGCCATCAGCGTCAATTTTTCTGGCCTCAGATGGCAAAACAAGTTAAACAATACGTTGCTAGCTGCACTAAATGTAAAATGAACAAGGCTGTTAATTACTCAACGCAACCAGCCATGGGAGCACAGGTTACGTCAACTCGCTCGTTCCAAAAATTGTATGTTGATTTTTTGGGTCCGTATCCACGTTCGAAACTCGGTAATACCTGCATCGTTATCATCTTGGATCATTACTCGAAATTTGTCGTTGTAAAACCTCTACGGGAAGCGTCTGCTCTTTTGCTGTGTCGATTCTTGGAAAATGAAATATTTCTGTTGTTCTCGGTTCCCGAAATAATTACGTCTGACAATGGGAAGCAATTTACATCCAATTTGTTTAAGGATTTGTTGTCTAAATACGGTGTGTCACATATACGTACGCCGGTGTATTCGCCTCAAAGCAACGCATCCGAGCGTGTTAACCGAACCCTAATTGCAAGCATCAGATCTTATTTGAGCGATCACGACCATAATCAGTGGGACAAAAATTTGCAAGCAATTGCGGCCGCGCTACGAAATGCTGTACATGATTCGATACATTACTCCCCTCATTATGTCGTGTTCGGTCAACATATGTCGCTACACGGTTCGGATTACGCGTTAAGAAGATTACTCGATGAACATGATCCCAGCGAAGTCCAGATATGGGCTAAGCCAGATCGAGTCAATCTTCTCAAAGATCGTATACTTCACTATTTACGCGTAGCACACGAGCTCAATATTACAATTTACGTAGTAATAAGCGTTCTTTTCGAATTGGACAACCCGTTTTCATACGATCCTTTGCTTTGAGCGATGCAACGAACCAATTTGCCGCTAAATTAGCAAGCAAATTCAAACCCGCGATAATTACCAGCAAAGTCGGACAAGTGGCGTACACCGTCGAAGATTTGAACGGAAAAGTATTAGGTACTTATCACGTCAAAGACATCCGTGTTTAATCGTTTCTCCCTCTATCTTTGTCTTCGTGTTGTTTGTTTTAGGCCCGGCTTATGAGACATCTCAGGGTGTGGGACGTTCCCACGTTTGTTACGATTACATGATCGTAACAAGCGCTGTTTGATTTTATTCCCCATGGTTTGTGTCTTCGTTTTCGGAGTTGTGTAATGTTTGTACACGTCGTGGTGATGGCGCGAGGGTGAGTAAGAAGAGGAGAGAGAGAACAATGCGCATCGAATGGGTGTGTAAAGCAAAACATTCCATAAGAATGTTTTTCTTATATGCCTCTCGTTTACATCAATGCGAATTGATGTAAACGAGAGACAGAGAAGAAAGACAATTCTTCTGGAATGTTCTGCGCGTCGTTTGTGTGGCGTACGAGTATTTTTTTTTGTCAGTCATTCGAGTTTTGATTTTTGTTGAGTAGAGTTTTAAATTTTTGGAAAATAGAGTTTTTTTTGATTTGGGAAGAGTCGAGTTATAAAATAATTTATAATATATAAAATAAATATAATAATAATTAGTTAATTTATAATTTATAAAATAAAATCAAAAAGGCTGCAAATAAAAAAAAAAAAAATTTCAAAATTTGGTATTTTTAAATAATAAAAGTGATCGAAATTTATAGAAAATAATTTTACAAAATTTTTTCAAATAAATTAAAATACCGCGTGCTCAAAATATTATGTGGTGCAATAAAATGTAAATTCGTTACGATAAATAATTATACGAAAAGTGCGAGTTGCTGTTAATAACAATATTTTTTTTACGATAAATTTTATGATAAAAAATCATTTTCATTATGGTCAGCGAAATGCTGCAAATTTCTAAAAAAACGTGCAAAATATAAATATTGTGATTCGTTTGATGGATACAACGTTTTACTATAAAAAAGATTTACAAAAGGATTCATACGTCGCAAATTAATTCAAATCAAAGAATACGAGGGAAAGACAACGGGTGCCACATTAACTCATCAATAACGGTTCCGTATTAAACGGACCCCGTATTTTTTATATTTCATCGGGTGTCGTATATTATCAACGGGTACCACGTATATTTCGTCGGGTGCCGTATATTTCAACGGGTACCGCATATTTAAACGGGTGCCGTACATTTTCAACGGGTACCACGTATATTTCGTCGGGTGCCGTATATTTTAACGGGTGCCGTATATTTCATCGGGTGCCGTATATTTCAACGGGTGCCACGCATATTTTCATCGGGTGCCGTATATTTTCAACGGGTGCCACGCATATTTTCATCGGGTGCCGTATATTTTCAACGGGTGCCACGCATATTTTCATCGGGTGCCGTATATTTTCAACGGGTGCCACGTATATTTTCAACGGGTGCCGTACAAGGTCAACGGGCGGCCAACCGGCCATTTTAATTTTGGTATCGGGGAGAGGCCCCGCATCGGTCATTGTTGTTGGGGAGTATTAATTAAGGTACAATTTTTTTATTCTTATTTTTATTGTTATTTCATTTTTTCTTATTTAAATTTTTTTTATTCAAAATTTTTACATTTTTATATAATCATTATTGTGATCGAGCGCCGCACAGCGGGTGCACGGTCGATGTGCATTGTTGCTCTCTCTCTCTCTTTCTCGTTTCTCTCGCTCGTTCTCCCTTTCTGGTGTTTTCTTGTTTTTTCCTTTAAAAATAAAATGAATTGTTAAATTTTTTCGGTGTGGTATGATGGGAGCGGAAACTCCCTCTGTGTCGGCGTAGTGTTTGCGGTCCCTTGATGCCCGCATCCGATTCCGTAACCAGGGCTTGTCCCCGTTTGAATGCGGATGGATGCGCGCTCCAAGGCACCGCTCTCGGTTTATAATTTCGTTGTGTTCGTTCCTCAGGTTCCGGCCGACGAATTTTGGCGGAACTCGGTTTTTATTATTTGCGTTCCCCTTACAATTCTGTATGAACACGGTGTAAGCCAGGAGCCCTGCATGCCTCAAATCCCACGACCTTCGCACTTCTCCGCTGAGAACGTAGCCGGCAAAAATCACCGTGGAGGCCTCTGCAGGTGCTTAGTGATATCTGCAGGTTGGCAGTAGCCGGCCTGTAACAGAATCTTGGGTGACGGCTTACACTCCGTACACACAACCATTGCAGGAAAAACACGAAACTTATACCACTTGGGTTAATCATCCTACCATTCCGAAATCGGCCTCGAATATTTTGCCATCCGGGGGCCACGTTTATCGAAACCCAACTTATCCATATTTACCTTTAGTAACTCACACCCCTAGAATCCCGCCTAACATTCCTACGCAGGGTTACACAGGAACAAGGCCAAAAGCTTCGGTAGACTGGAATACCCATACTTCTATGAATTCGCATACGCTTTCAAATCATGTCCCTACAAATGACGAGACTCTAGCACGGTTGCCACCGTATGTAAAAGTTAATGATCCCAAATGGAAAATTAACTTTTCGGGGTTTAGCGGTGGACCAGATGTGCACGGCTTCGTTTTTCGTATAGAGTCGCTCGCCAGTAAGGAAGATATTTCCATTAATCGCTTGGAGGCTCTTATGCCACGAATGTTGACACACACTGCTGAAAAGTGGTATTGGGTCTTTGTCCGAAAATATCCAAATGCGACCTATTTTCAATTGCGACAAGCAATTCTCGACAGATTTAGTAACACTGAATCCGATCGCGCATTAAGAAGATTGATACAAAATAAACGACAGGCCGAACGCGAAACCATCGGTAATTATATTTTGGAAATGGAAAGTCTCAACGGTAGACTAATAAAGCCTTTTTCGGAACAAGAACTCGTGGAAATAATTAGAGATAATATGGGAGTACCATACCGAGAAGTCACGTTATCTACTTCATCCTTTACGGCTGACGAATTGAGAGTGGTCTGTGAGCAGTTTGAAAAGTTATGGAGTCAAAAAAATAAACCAATGGGTGTTGCACGCAACGCGAGAATTATAAACGAAATAAATTTAGATCACATGAGGCCAGATACGTCGAGTTGGCCATCTGAATCTATACTTCTACATTAAGAGAACCTTACAAACAGAAATATCCAAACGAAATTTATTTAGACGCAATCGCGAAGCCGACCCAAATTCGCCCCACCGGCAACATAAAATCATTACCTATACATCCAACCCTTATTATATGTTGGAACTATCGAGACTTGGGAGATCGATACCAAGATTGTTCTATTCGTTTATTTCTTGTTTCGACATTGCAGGAACAGTTGTACCTAGGTATAAATTTTTGGGTCGCATTCAATATCGCTCCGCATCTAGTTGACGTTTTAGAATTAAATACTTCCGAGCATTCGGAAAAACATATATTGCCCAATTCACAACAAGACGAGTTTGATCGAATTATGGCGGATTATCCATCTTTTGAAAAACATGGGCTAGGAAGAACTTCGATAATCGAACATCGCATAGACGTTGGCGAGTGCACTCCAATAAAGCAGATACATTATGCGGTATCGCCCGCAATTCAAGCTCTCATTTTCAAAGAACTGGACCGCATGCTTGAGATGGGGGTTATCGAGGAAAGCTATAGTTCATTCCTCGCCGGTGCTATTAATACGCAAGCCAAATAAGATCAGAGTCGAGAAAGGTCAATGCGGTGACGAAAAAGGATGCATATCCGCTTCCATTAATTAATTGTATTCTCGGGCGCTTGAATAACACTACCATCATCTCGAGTATTGACCTTAACGATGAGTTCTGGCAGATACCTTTAAGCAAAGAATCACGGGATAAAACTGCTTCACGGTGCCTGGCCGCCCGCTTTATCATTTTCGAGTCATGCCTTTTGGGTTGTGCAATTCTCCCCAAACGTTATGCCGATTGATGGATAAAGTGGTGCCGTATCATCTGCATAGTAAAATCTTTGTTTATCTCGACGATCTCCTCGTAACATCTTCTACTATTACAGAGCACCTTGCTTTGCTAAAACTTGTTGGAGAACGTCTTAAACAAGCGGTCCTGACAATAAATATAAAAAAGAGTAAATTCTTTATGAAAGAGGTGAAATACTTAGGCTTTGTCGTAGGAAGTGGTGGACTGAAAACGGATCCGGATAAAGTGGCGGCAATCCAAACTTTTCCACAACCTTCCTCCCTTAAACAAACCAGGAGATTATTGGGTATGACCGGATGGTACCAACGGTTCATCCCAAATTACGCGGAGATTGCTTCACCCATCACCAATCTGTTAAAGAAGAATTCTAGATTTTCTTGGACACCCGAGGCGCAGTTAGCATTTGACAAATTAAAATATCTGCTAACAACTGCACCGGTGCTGGTCAATCCAGACTACTCCAAACAATTTTTCATTAGGTGTGACGCTTGCAAAAGTGGGGTAGGTAGCGTTTTATATCAGCTAGATGATGAAGAACATAAACGACCGATCGCATTCATGTCCAAGAAGTTAAATTCGGTCCAATCCAATTACTCAACCACCGAACTCGAGTGTTTAGCCGCGGTACTCTCGGTAAAAAAGTTTCGCCCGTATATCGAAGGATATCGCTTTACATTGACCACAGACCACTCCAGCCTCAAGTGGTTGATGTCGCAAAACGATCTGAACGGCAGGCTGGCTCGCTGGAGTTTTAAATTACAAGCCTACGATTTCGAAATACTGCACCAGCGTGGCTCCCAAAATGTGGTTCCGGATACTCTCTCGCGAATTTACTGCGACAGCCTTACTCCTCCAATATCGCAAATTGATCTGAATTCTGTAGCGTTTAGCGAAGTCGAATACATAAAATTTAGAGAAAAAATTCTAGAAACTCCACGTAAATATCCTGCTTTCCAGATAAAGAGTGACCGAATATACCTAAAAGTGGGAGCCAACCTCGACTTAACTTTAAACGATACGCCTCAATGGAAACTATGGATACCTCAAACCATGACGAAAGAAATAATAAAACAATTTCATGATGAACCCTTAGCCGCCCATGGAGGGATTGCTAAGACTCTAGAACGCATACGGTATCTGTACTACTGGCCCGGTATGCGCCAGCAAATCTACAAATACGTATCTAAATGTTCTGTTTGTAAAGCTTGTAAGAGTCCTAATAGAATATCAAAACCTCCGCTAGGCCAAACGGTATTCGCTCAAAGCCCTTGGGAGAGAATTTACATTGATCTGATGGGACCGTACCCACGGTCGTCGAGTGGCAATACTTTTATTTTGGTAATTTTGGATCAATTCACGACATTTGTTCTTTTAAAGCCCCGCAGTACTAGTACTACTAGTAAAATCATTTCCTAGTTGAGAAATGAGGTTTTCCTTCTTTTTGGGGTTCCCGATCAAATTCTATCGGATAATGGATCGCAGTTCGTGAGTCACGCTTGAAACGCTTGAAACTTATTAACAGAAATTAGTATCAAACATTGCAAAACCGCCCTGTACTCACCACAGGCGAACGCAGCGGAGCGAATAAACCGCTCCGTTATAGCTGCGATCCGGGCCTATATAAAACAAGAACACAAAACATGGGACAACCATCTACCAGAGATAGCGTGTGCCCTCCGAACTTCGATTCATCAGTCTACAAAGCACACCCCCTATTTCCTTCTTTTTGGCTACAATATGGTAACAGATAGGAAATCTTACCAAATACTACGAGATATTAACGCTTTGACGGAAGATCTAGGGCCACTTACTATGGCGGATCGATTAGCAATTATTCACAGTACGGTGACTAAATACCTCGCGAGCGCTTACGAAAAATATTCGCGGTTTTACAATCTGCGCACGCGCCCCATCACTTACAGCCCGGGACAAGAAGTTTATGTTCGTCTTCATCCTCTGAGCGATAGTTCGAAGAAATTTTGTGCCAAATTTGCACCGAAATTCGTTAAAGCAGTGATCACGGAAAAAGTCGGTAACGTCCTCTACAAGTGTAAAAACGAGTCGGGTAAACTATTAGGAACCATTCACGAAAGATTTGAAACAATAAGAGCCGAAACTCAGCTTCATCGCCTTCATCGAAACTTTGCGACGAACCTGTGCTGTAACGATTGTTTTTTGATGCACGCTTATGATACTGTATGATTTGCAATGAAAATAAATAATATTTCTGGTTTTAAATGTAGATAAAGTATATAACCTCTCCCTCGCCTTACATAGTATTGGTTACTAATTCCAAATGGTTTAGTAATCCATACCGTTTGAAATTAATGTATATAGCATCGGTTATTGCCTCCCCCCTTAAAAACACAAAATAATAGAGTGATGGTGCGAAAGAAAAACTGGGACAGTAGAGAGTTAATCGTGGTAGCAAGACAGACAGAAAAAAAGATATTCCAGAATATTAGAGAAAAATTGTGTCGTACTGTGAACAAAGGTGTTTGTAAAGAAAAAATTACTGAAAAAAATTTTTTTTGTTATAACGAATTGAATAAAAATAAAAAAGAACAAACCAAAAATAAAATAGTAATTATTGCACACATAAAATATTAATTGTCACTACGGGGTGCAAAGACACAAATTTAGTATTGTAACCCGTGTATATCCACGTTCACTTACGGAGTATCCATCCCATCACCACTATCGGTAGTAGCTGTCATTGGATATAAGGGGCTAGTGGAAATCGGCAGCGATTCTTGGTGGGACTACAAATCTGTTCACCAGAGCGGGATAACCAAACGGGGGACGGCGGCCGAACCCGCACCAATTTCTCATTGCAGACTGGAATAAAGGTACGCACTAAACCGAAATTTACTTAAATATATACTTCTGTTTGAGGCACTTAAACGAAGACGAAGAGCGATTTACGTTCATCAGTTCAACATTTAATAGTTGTTTAAGTTTTTTTTTGTAATTTTTCTTTATTGTGATACTGACACCTTTGATAGCCCGCACGCTAGGGTTAATTGGGCCCTCCGCGAAAATAATTTACGTTATATCTGGGGTGTAGACAGGATGTGCGGTTAACCGATTTGAAGCGGTGGATGACGAGATGAGGTGGCTTAACGCGCGGTGGTTTTATTGCCAGGTTTAATAGTAATGTGCTCCAAAGTCTAGCTTCCGGTTTTGGGAAATGAATCCGCCTACGACGAGCGATACCCGACGATTTAACCTGGTTCCCAAAACCCGTAAGCACTTTACAACTTTATTGGTTTCTATAGGGGGTACACATAAGTTTTGAGAGATTTACAAAAGAAGGCGTAAGTAGGACCATCTAGTAACTATATTCATGTTAAAGCGTCATCATTTCCCTCTAAAAATGAGTATGATCCAATCATGTCAAACGTTACGCCAATAAAACACAATTTGTGGGAAGCGCTGCCTTTTTGTTTTAATTAAGCTGATGGACATCGATTGCTGTGTGAAGCATGTGGGCAATATGCTCCATCAACCAAAACATGTGAGTGCTGGTTCTGCCATTTTAAAAGTGGCGATTTTGACACCAGTCATGAAGAACGCGAAGGGAGACTAGTAAAGTTTGAAGACGCTGAGGTGGAGGCGTTATTGGACCATGAGTCATGCCAAACTCAAGAACAGCTCGTTGAAACTTTGGGAGTGACTCAACAAACGATTAAAACCGCCCCAAGACTATGAAACGCCGGACGCCGTTTTCGTGCGAACAATGAAAAGTGGACTCTCACTACGACAACCTAAAGCGCAGAAAAACGTGGGGCAGGCCACAACTACTACTCCATTCTAACGAAATAATCACTGGAGAACGTTATCAACAACAATTGATGCAATTAATCCAAGCATTGAATCTTAAATGCCCACAATATGCCACAAGACATGATAAAGTGATCTTTCAGCGCGACAACGCTCGGCCACATGTTGCAAGAGTCGTCAAGGAAACTATGGAGGCGCTTCAATAGGATGTCCTACTCTACTCGCCGGATTCACCAGACATTGATCCTTCCGATTACCACTTGTTCCGGTCGATGACTCTTGGCTTAGCCGAGCAGCACTTCACTGCTTACGAAGCAGCCATAAATTGCGTCTTGGATCGCCTCCAAACCCGAGAAATCTTTTCAACGCGGAATCCGTACGCTGCCTGAAAGATGGGAAAAAGTCGTAGCTAACGATGGACAATACATTGAATAAAATACATTGTACCAATTTCTCTGAATAATGCTTCGAAGTTATAAAAAAACTCAAAACTTATTTGTACCCACAATGGAACACTTTATGTCAGAAAATTATTCATTCAATGGTATTATTCAACCAAGTATTCATTCAATGGGATTGAGCCAACACAAATCTGGATTAACACAAATTCAGCCACTATATTTTTTGGATGGCAATGAACATACCTGATATGGGAGTATGCAATCAGGAGTGCCAACTTCAGTGGTTTCTAGAACACTTAACGGCGGAAAACCGCTCATTCAACGTTTTTTTTCCAATGCAATTGGGCAAATTCTGGATTAGCACAAATTCGGCCACTATAAGGAGGAATGTGCAATCGAGAGTGCCAACTTCATTGGTTTCTAGAACACGTTATTTCAGAAACTTATTAATTTAACGGTCGTTGTTGTTCAATGGAATTGGGCCAATTCTGGATTAGCACAAATTCAGTCACTATGTTATTCGGATGTAAATGAACATACCTGCTATAAAATATGGGATCAGAAGAGCCAACTTCATTGGTTTCTAGAACACTTTATGTCAGAAAACCGTTCATTCAACGGTTTTTGTTGTTCAACGGGATTGCACCAATTCTGGATTAGCACAAATTCAGCGTCTATATTTTTCGGATGGCAAGGAACATATCTGATATCAGAAGCACCAACTTGATCAATCAGAAGCACCAACTTGATTGGTTTCTGGAACATTTTATATCAGAAAATCGTTAATTCAACACTCTTTGTTGTTCAATGGAATTGGGCCAACTCTGGATTAGTATAAATTCGGCCACTATGTTTTTCGGATGGCAATGAACATATTTGATAGGAATATGCAATCAGAAGCGTCAACTTCATTGGTTTCTAGAACAATTTTGTCAAAAAATCGTTAATTCAATGGTCTTTGTTGTTTAATGAAATTGGGCCAATTCTGGATTAGCACAAATTCAGGCACTATACTTTGCAGATGGTAATTCACATGGGAATATGCTATCTGAGTTGTTTATTCTTGCATTTTAGAACAACTTAATATAAGTTATATGCTGCGGCTTTATCACTATTTTTATATTTTACACAATATACTTATACAGTGACTCATAGGGAAAATGGCCCACCGTTGAAAATATTCTGTTTAGTAAATTTTTTTTAAGAAATGAATTAATAATCAATACTGAATATTTTTTAAAAGTTTATTGTATTCTTGTTTCAACAATAATTATATTAATTCAATAACAATTATAACAACAAATAACAAATAAATAAATAAAAGGAAAAAATTGCAGCTCATAATGAAAATGGCCCATCGAAGGTTAGTTTCTAAAACTTGTTACAAACAATATTTCAAAACTAACTTAGTATTTTGTTGGAAATACTTTTTGTTTAATAACCTGAGATTAGGAATTGATTTAACAAGCTTCTTGGTATAATCAAGGCTAATCTTATTCAATTCATCCAATAATACCGTTTTCAACTCATTTTTATTTGAAATGTTATGTTTTGCCAGAAACTTTCAATAATATTAAAATCCGGCGATTGTGGTGTTGTCTTGATCACTTTTGGACAATTGTGCAGTAGCCATTCTTTTACAAATCTAGCCGTGTGTTTCGGATCGTTGTCTTGATAGAAGTGAAACGAGTCTTTTATACCTAATTTTTCAGCACTTTGTTTTAAGTTTACTTTTACAACATTTAAGTATTGATGTTTATGCATATTTACATCAATAAAGTGCAGCTTATCAACTCCAGCTGCTGAACAAGCGTGAGAAAGGAAACAGAAAAAAACAAAACAAAATTTTGAAAAATTACCGTTATTGAGACATTTTTGTTAGGTGGGCCATGTTCATTGTGAGATACATTTTTTTCTCTATTTGTTTATTTGTAATTTGTGGTTATAGTTGCTATTGAATTAATTATATTTTTTTATTGTTGAAACAGGAATAGAATAAATTTTTTACTAAACCGAATATATTCAACGGTGGACCATTTTTATTGTGAGTCATTGTACTTTTTAAAAAATATTTGTTTGGAAAAATTATAGTTACATATTTACATTAACCTTCATGTGAGTGAAGAAGAAATATCTTAATTTGATTAGTACCTATATGCATTTTGTATGGAAACTAATTTTTTCCACGTTCGTATAAGTTGTTAAATTTCTTATTTTTAAGTGTGCTCGTAATCTATAAATTGAACTAGAAATTCTGATAGAATTTAAAGTTTTTATTGTGCCTGAAACATACTAAAATAGACCGCTAAAAGTGCAAAAGGTACCCGGGTATCTCGTCACTCACATTAGGGTTAAAGTGATAATTAATTTTACTATTTTACGTTGGAAACTAGTTTCGGACGTTCATCCTTCTGCAGTCCAATCTTTGTACCTATTTACAAAGACTGGACTGAAGAAGAACGAACGTCCGAAACTAATTTCCAACGTAGAAGATTAAAATTAATTATCACTGTAATGTAAATGTGCAACTATAGTTTTTATAAAATAAATATTTTTTAAAAAGTATATGTTTGTATAAAATAAAAAAAATGTAATTTGTAATTCGACAAAAATTTTGTGTTGAAATTTTCACCTTTGTATTTTGTTTGTTTAGTATAGTATCTGTTAGGGGCTAGTTCGTTTTTCCTTAATTTAGGAATGAAAATTATGAAAATTATATTTCTATAATAAGCGCAAGTTTCGTCAGTTTACCCGTCTTCGGAAAGTTTTAAAATTAGGCTTAAATTATTTCTGTTTTTTCTTTCTAGAAATCAGGTTTTATTTGTTTCGTCTTTCACGCGAAATTTGAAATTTTCTTTTCCCGTTTTTTCGGTTCCTGGACTAGCACTAATTTTTCCTCGTGATCACTAATTAACACAAATTGGGTTTAATTGGTATGCCAAGTTTCATTTTGAAATCCGAAAGTTTCCCAGCTGCAGTTACCCACACTTTACAATCCCACTCTTTTCAATTGGGGAACCTAAGCTCACCAGAAGTGGCAGCTTCCATAGGAGCTTTTTGTTTTTTGCAAATATTACGACAAGTATAGTATTTACGAAAAAAATAATTCAGAACAAAAAGGTTCTAAATTAAACTTACAACTAATGTAGTCCGTGAATTTCAAGTCCAAAAGTTTTGTTTCGGTCATAGGATTATTTTTTCTAATCACACTTTCAAAATTATGTTCGAAATTTATTTTTATTCCAAGCTCATAAAAAATACTTGCCGAAATAATCATTTTTAACGGTTTGTGATTCTTTTCTTGTTTGTTGTAGAAAATAAAGTATAATCTGTGCTCTAATCATAGATGTATGTAC
Source organism: Nephrotoma guestfalica (assembly GCA_963691935.1). NCBI lineage: Eukaryota > Metazoa > Arthropoda > Insecta > Diptera > Tipulidae > Nephrotoma > Nephrotoma guestfalica. The sequence continues at coordinate 183,736,149 of OY829913.1, forward strand.
TCTGCACATTATAGGATTTTTCGTTACAACAGTTTAACACGGAAGATACGAGTACATACCTAAAATGACAAGATAGATAAATAATAATACGCATCGTTATTTAAAGTTGGCCAAATATGCACAAATAAATTTATTTTAATTTGAATACAAATCGTTTAACACTAAATTTTTGTGATTATAATTAACTATTTTGCTGTCTGACCTTTGACCGAGATGATGATAAAGGCTGATGCTGTCACATTAACGCATTATTACGTTTTATGTAAGTGTATCCACTGAAATTTTCTATATGTTGCGTTTAAAAAGAGCGCCGAAGGTCAAAATCGCAATTCGATTAGTTACCTTTTCCAGTCATGCCCCGCAAAACGGCATAGAATGAATAAGCCTTGTGTATTATCTGAAATGGTATAACGTAATTAATAGATTAATTGGATTTTATATATTAATTATTAATTTATATACCGAATTAACTGTCTCAATTTTTAATAGTATCAAAGAACCTGCTGATATTTGTACGGGACGGTTAAAAAACTGCATTAAAATTATAATATTCCTCTTCAATTTAGGCCTTAAACTTAACCAATTGCAGTTATATAAACTGTACAGAAGATTGCCGCTTTTTGAATAAAGTTCATCACCATAATAGCATGGTATTGCAATTTCAATAAATACTGATAACATAGAGCCACTTAGCAAGATAATTAATTATATTTTGCGGAGGCGCCAACGATATTTGATATAGAGTTGTACATAAAATCCCAAAGCTCATTGAGAATTGACACACAATAATAATTGAGTATAATTTTTCGACCATTTTAGCAACCCTATACACAGTTTGTGATTAAAAATTTAATTTACGAAAATAAATTGTGTTTCTAGTAAAACTTACTTGCAAATATGGGAATACTTAATTGCCATTTCTTTTAAAAATTGCTCCTCACTTGCAACGAAACTGTAGATTTTCGAAAATGTATATCCTAAGGCATCACAATATCCGCCTAACATACATAATACAGAAGGCAAAAAGCTATCTATAGCCGAATTTACAACCACCTGAAATATTAAGCCAACAAATTGGCAACCAAATGTAAACCAAAACACAATTGCTGAATTATTCCAATCATATGGAAGATTTGCCTTAAATATCAGTTCTTGTGAATTGACAAGAGTATTTATTGCAAATAGCAATGCAGTTGTTACATAAATTATACACCAGCAGCGAAAAATTTGTTTAGATGTCTTAAGTTTTTTGGATATTATCAATGTCTCGGTTAAATCACTTAGATCATATTGCCTAATATTCGTTTTCAAATATTTAATCATTATGTGCACTTCACGATACTTTATCATTATTACAGCCACTTTAACACTATATATTACCACAGTTATATTAGTATAAAGTAAATTCGTAATCATTTTTAAATCACTCATGTCAAATGTTGAAAATAAAATTGACATGTTATACAAATAAGTGAACGGTAAATGCAACATTAGAGAAAATATCCAATATTTAGTTTGGTTGACATGGTCTTTACGATAAAGTCCAAGAAAGAACCAAACATTTAGAATAGGTTCGACGCTTTTTATGGCATTGAATGTATTCGATTGATGGACCATGTTAAAACAATTAGTGATCGCTCTCGCAGTGTTGCCAAAAACCCGTTTTATTGACAAAATTAAAAAATGTTTGCTATGTAACGGTTTTATTTAAACTCGAATACTGCTCTCACAAGATTCCTTCTCCCTGGGAATTGATACCGAAGGTGGTTTTCTAAATATAACTGATTTTATTTGAAATTCGACTTTTATATATGCAAATCTAGATATCAGGATAATGTGGCATTTACGGTGGCATTTTATTTTTCTAAAATAATGAAAATTTCCATAATTATCATAATTACGTTTTTATAAAATATTGATGACAATTACGCCATAAAGCGGTTTTGTTTTGTAAAAATGTAATATGTATAATATAATTTCCTCTTGTTTTGCCTTTCGTTCAAAAGTAGGGGGATAATTATGCAAAAATACCCTTTTTTGCAAAATAAAATGAGTAGCTACTATTTATGAATAAACAGAACGAAAACTCGCCGTCATCCTACTTAGTAAATTTAATATACAATATACATATAATAATCTCCTTTAGTATTTTATTACAGGGTTTGACGAAATAGAACATTATTGGGAAATATTTCATCACTAACAACCTGACACAACTAAAATTCATGAAGCATCTACGCGATCTAGAAAATTTTTGCATTTTGCCTTGCAATATACGGTGTGACCAGTATATTGTAGATTTTCACTAAACAATGATGTAACAGTTGAAGGTCGGGTGGCTAAGCGGTCCACGACCGTGTGTTATCATCTAAAAGGTTTGCAGTGTCGAGTCCAGTTGAGATTCGTAACAATATGCTCCAAAATGAACTATTCAGCCGTAGTAACGAATAAAAATACTCATCGTTTATTGGAAATGCTTTTTCTCGCCCACGTAAAGTTTGGGGATAATGAAGACGCAGTAAAATTGTGTTCTACTGAAATGTGTTATACTCGTATTTCGCATTAAATAAAATACCAACAGAAGAATTTTTTTTGTTTCTTTGATTTTTTAGTAAAAGTTATGATCTGGAGGACAAACATTTTTGGCGGGTTGTTACTATAATTACAAAGGAATACAATTTTATGAAGCTACAGAAGAAAAGTTTTGTTTTAACTTTCGACCGGTTATTTTATATACCGGCCACAACCACGGATAAGAGAACTGTCATTTTAATGTTTCTTATCAAATACAAAACGTTGCTTATAACAACACTATAAAAAGCTAACAAAGAAAAATATTAAGAATTAAATTAAAACAATAAAAAGTTGTAATAAAACATATGTACATAAGTGAAATTCACAAAAAATACAAAATTCTGTTCTCCAAAAATATACTGACCGCTGACGACAAATCAAGATTGATATTTTACTAGCATCTATTATAACATAATATAACTAACTATAGTATAACTTTCAGCCCCGAAAATACCTTGTCGCTTCAAAATATTTGTATGAGATGGTGTTAAGATATAGTACCTTAAACTAAGAAGCTATCCGATGGGCGGTCTATTGGCTTATGTCTGGTGGTAGAGGAAGATTAATAGTAATTTCTTTGAATTTTCAGAATTTTTCTATGGGTTGGAGTTCAGATATAGCCCCTCAAACTCAGAAACTGTTCTTTGGCCGGTATATAGTTTGTTGTATTCAGAAACCATTCGTTGGCCGGAATATCGGCTGATGTCTAGTGGTGGAGGAAGATTAAAAGTAATTTTTGTGATTTTTTCAGAATTTTCGTATAGAGTTGAGATGTAGTTCCTCGGTCTCAGGAACTATTCGTTGGCTGGTCTATCGGCGTATGTCCGATGGCAAAGGAAGATTAAAAGTAGTTTCTACGATTTTTTGAGATTTTTTCTATGGAGTAGAGTTGAGATATAGTTCCTCAAACCTAGCAACTATTCGTTGATCGGACTATTGGCTTATGTCTATTGATGGAGGAAGATTTACAGTAGTTTCTGTAATTTTTTATTGGGTGGAATTGAGATATTGTCCCCATTCTTAGCAACTATTCGAGGGCCGAACTTTCAGCTTAGCTCAAACCTAGCAACTATTCGTTGATCGGACTATTGGCTTATGTCTAGTGATGCAGGAAGATTTAATGTAATTTCCGAGATTTTTCAGTATTTCTTTATAGGGTGGAGTTGAGATATAGTTCCACAAACTCAACAACTGGTTCTCAGCCGGACTATCGTCTTATGTTTAGTGATGTATGTGTGATTTTTACAGTATTTTATGGAGTTGAGATATAGTTCCTCAGAATCAGCATCTATTCGTTAGCCGGACTATCGACTTTTGTCTAGTGATGGAGTAAGATTTAAAGTAATTTATCTTATTTTTACAGAATTTTCTATGTGGTGGGTTGAGATATAGTTCCTTAAACTCAGCAACTGTTCCTTGGCGGAATTTATGTGATTTTTTCATAATTTTTCTATATAGTGGAGCTGGGAATAGACCCTCAAACTCAGGAATTATTCATTGGGCAGTCCCTCAAACTCGGGAACTATTTTTTGGCCGGTCTGTCTGCTTATGTCTAGTGAAGGAGGAAGATTTAAAGTAATTTCTGTGATGGAGGAAGTATATATTAAAGTAAATTTTGTGATTTTTTCAGAATTTTTCGATGGAGTAGAGTTGCGATATGGTTCTTTAAACTCAGTAACTATTCGTTGGTCGGACTATTGGCTTATGTCTATTGATGGAGGAAGATTTACTGTAATATCTGTGATTTTTAGAATTTGTTTATTGATTGGAGTTGAAATAAATTATTGGAAATTCAGCAACTATTAAGGGATCACACTTTCGGCTTATGTCTAGTAATGGAGGAAGATTTAAAATGATTTATATGATTTTTCGGAATTTCTCTATTGGGTGGAGTTGAGATATAGTACCTCAAACTCAACAACTATTTCTTGGCCGGACTATCGGCTTATGTCTAGTGATGGAGGACGATTTATAGCAGTTCTTTTGATTTTTTCAATTTTTATATGAAGTGGCATTGTGATATAGTTCCTCAAACTCATTAACTGCTCCTTGGACGAAATATCGGCGCATGTCTAGTGATGGAAGAAGATTTAAAGTATTGTAATTTTTGTGATTTTTTCGGAATTTTTCTATATGGTGGAGTCGGTAATACTCGCTCAAAATGAGGAACTATTCGTTGGCCGGACTATCGGCTTATGACTAGTGAGTGATATAGGAAGATCTGGGATTTTTACAAAATTTGTCTACGGGGAGGGTTGAGTTATCGTTGCTCAAACTCAGTAACTGTTCCTTGGCCGGACTATCGGCTATTTCTAGTGATATGAAGATTTAAAGTTATTTCTGTGATTTTTCATAGTTTTTCTATATGGTGAAGTTAGGAATAGACTCCTAAACTCAGGAACTACTCATTGACCAGTCCCTCAAACTCGCGAACTATTCTTTGGCCGGTCTGTCGGCTTATGCAATGTTACTAACTTTTGTATATTTAAATAATTTTTCTATATGGTGGAATTGGGAACAGTTCCTCAAACTCAGGAACTATTCGTTGGTCAATCCTTCAAACTAAGGATTTTGGCCGGTCTGACGGCTTTTGTGTAGTGATGGTGGAAGATTTAAAGTAATTTCTGTGATTTCTTCAGAATTTTTCTATACGGTGAGATGGGATGTAATCTCTCAAACTCAGGAACTGTTTTTTGGCTGGACTATCGGCTTATGTTTAATGGTGGAGGAAGTTTTAAAGTAATTTCTATCGTTTTCTCAGAATTTTCTATGGGTTGGAGTTGAGATATACTTCCTCAAACTCAGTAACTATTTCTTGGCCGGACTATTGGCTTTTCTCTAGATTTAAATTATTTTTGTTTTTTTGACTGTTATTTGACCAGACTATCGGCTTATGTCTAGTGATTTGAAGATTTAAAGTAATTTCTCTGATTTTTCAGAATTTTTCTATGGGGTGGAGTTGAGATAAAATCCGTCAACCTCAGCAACAGTTCGTTGGCCGGATTATCAGTTTGTGGACCAAGATTTAAAGTAGTTTCTGTGATTTTTACAGAATTTTTCAATGCAGAGAGTTGAGATATAGTTCTTCAAACTCAGCAACTGTTCCTTTTATACTAATTTATACTTTACTTTTATACTTTATTTATTCTAATTTCTGTGATTTTTCAGAATTTACCTATGGGACATAGTCTGCTCAATTAATATAGTTGCTGAGTTTGATGGACTATATCTCAAGTCCACCCCATATACAAATTCAGAAAAAATCACACATTTGACTTTTTGAACTACTAAATTCAAAATTTCTAGAACCAAGTAAAATCCGCCAAATACAGTAGATCATTGATACTGTGAACCCACGTTTAGCCGAATTTAAGACAGCCAAAATTAAAACGTCCTCTTGTCGCTGCCACTCTTCTGACACATCCGCCGAACGAAACTAAATTTAATATAAGAACCGATGCTTCGGTGCAGCATTGGAATATCGCCAACTCGAGGAAATAACTATTTTATATTGAAAGTAACGAAAAACTTTAAAAGGCCCGCAAAGTTGGGTCCATACATTAGACAGCTACGGAACTTGAAGAAGGAGAAGAGATAACTATACGTTTTACCTAAGTTGTCGTCGAAAATTAGAATTTAAAACCTCTCAATTTAAAGTGGAAATTAGTTAAAATATGTCAAGGCACTTTGGAAATTAGTTAAAATGTGTCAAGGCAGGAGTTTGTGTTGGACTAACAACCCAACCTGTTAAGATAATCTCAAAATAGCAGCATGGACGTCAATTAAGCACAACGTTTAAAAACTCAGAACTCAGAATGTACTCAGCTGGAACCGAACGAAAAGCGTCCATCAGTTTATTGAAAAATAGTGTTTTAAAATAAAAATATTAATGAAGAAAATCAACAACTATGGCTTGATACTGAGGAAACACGTGGTTAAAAACACCCAATCGTATCTTTTTATCTATTCACCACCTGAAAACGAACCCGGAATCCTCGAAATACAAAGCAACCACTTTAAAGAGCGGCTTTGAACACCACATCACACGCAGTGCTAGTTTGGCCTCTTAGCACTATAATCCCTATGAATATACTCTTTATATTAAGCCAACAATGTTATTTGGTATTTTTACCGTATGCTCGAGCTTAAATATTATTATTCAATTAAATTGTTTTCCTGTTTATATAATTCATTGTATTTAACATAAATCTAGATACAAAAGAACATGAAAAATTAGTTAAATGTAACAAACTAATAAGATTTATAAAAAAATGACTGTTTTGCAAAATAGAAAAATTTAAATCAAATTGTGCGATTAGAGGTAACGATACAGAATAAATTAAATTAAATTAGTATTTAGAAAACATTTCAAATAAATTAATAATATGTAATATAAATGTGCAAAGTTCAAAATCTATTCGATTTTTTTTTAAATTTTGAGATTTCAGAAAACTTAATTCCAACAAATAATCAATTATAGGTAATTAATAATAAAATGGATACGCAATTTCAGATGTCTATCTAGAAATATTTTATATAATTATATTATCACATGTAAATAATTTTATTGAATAATTATATTTTTTTAATATTTAGTTTTGTTTTATAACCTAACTATATAGATATTTTTATTTTTATTATGTTTAATAAATTTATTATTCTTTAATATAATTTATACGGATATTTTGAAATATATAATTATTTATAATAATGAAGTAATTTTTTTTTTATTTAGCTTACAACGATCTGGCTTGTTTTTATTCGACGATCGAACGATCCGGCGATTACATCTACGAAAGAGGAAGGACCACTAAAACCCACAATCTAAGTACACAACGGATTCAGTAACTTTAGAAGTGTTAAATAGATTTTTGTCCGTGCTAAAATGTTTAATATTTGTGTGAGTTTAGGTTTTCGAAAGTTGCCTGTCGCCAACGTTTTTTTAAATCGTACTTTGTGCGTGGTCTCCGAGAAGTTCCTTCTGGTGGAATATTTTCAAATGGTCACCTGGTATAGGTAATGTCGAATAATGCAGTTTTACTTATTATTTACCGTAAAAATCGATTAAAAAAGTGATAAAATATTTTCGCGCTCATATACGAGTAACAAGTTTTTTTTTATAGATAGAAATTTACAAAACATCATCGTTAAACCAAAGTCAAATTATTTATTCAAGATTAATTACGATTTAATTGAAGTGTTTTTCAAAGTTTAATGATTATTTGCAATATTAATTATGACTGTGTGGCTAATATATTGTTACTTTGATTTATTGTTTAACCATCGTCGTTCCACTTTGTGAGGTTCACTATAATTCTTTGCTCATTATGGACTTGTCTTCGTAGGTTTTTATCTTAAACTTAGGTTTTAAACTTTGTTTAAGCTAATATTAATAAGTAATTTTTATTTAGTTTAAAGCAACTGTTATTAACTTTTTCATACAATTTTAATTAAACTTAACTATTAAACTATAAATTTTTAACTATGTCTAAGAAATTTTTTTATTCAGTATTTCTTTTATCACAACTAGAAGAATGGGGATCTGGTCCCGCCAGTAGAGCGCTGGTCGCTCAACGATCAAACATTTATAATTATGAACGAGGTGTTCCTTGTATCGATGTTTTTTTAATAACTTTTAAATGAAATACAAGTGCATAATTTATAGTTTACTGATTGATCTTTAATATTTTGTATGGAATATAATGTCGGTGAAGTGGCCGCCTCTGGCTGTGGCGCGAAGCCGGGCTCTCTTAAGCACATGTTTCATAACATTTTTGCAGACAGCCAGTGTTATTTCTTCAATTGTTGTCCATAAGCATCGGGGTTATTAGTGTTACCTTTTCCTTCAAGTACCTCCATAGAAAAAAATCGGGTAGGCTCAAATCAGGGGATCGTGAAGGACATTCAACACCACTTTTTGACATTATCAAAATCACACCATCTTGTTGAAACCACATGTTCTGTAGGCCTAATTGATCCAATTCGGGAACAAGAAAGTTTTCCAATACGTTCCGATAGCAGTCACCAGTAACTGTTACTGCATTGCCTCTAGCATCCTCAAAGATGATGCCGCACCATGCAGTTACACTACGAAGGCGTAGTGGTCTTTGATGTATCAATTAAATCAATTGGGGGTTTGAGTCCGCCAATACTGGCTATATGGTTTTATTAACAAAGCTAACCAAGTCGAAATGTGCTTCGTCGGTCCCAAAAATGGTTTTTCTCAAAAATAGAATGTTTTAATAATTTCAACACGTTGTTCCGGTGCTATATGCTCGATAATAAATTGTTATCAACCACTCTCTATGACTGTGTCATCCAAAACAATATGGCGACCAAACAAAATCGACCTGGAACATAAAAAGCACCCTTCACATATATTACTTTTTCACTTCTAGAGGTACCGCTTTAGCGATTTTCTTTGCTGATTGGAAAGTCAATTGTATGTTATAAATACTTGTTCTTTATTAATATTAATGAAATTGAGCTTATTAAAGTAACGATTGGCATTGTATTTTGATAATTTTCATCATTGTGTAATATCTATAATCTCTTCCCGAGTGCCCTCTATGCCGAATTTCTCAAGCAATCTTGAACGAATGCCCCTTGAATTGGGTACCTTTTTAGCCCCACATAGACACTTTGAAATTACCTGATCAAATAAAATGTTTATAAATTCAATATTCAATTAAATGGCAGTTTTGTAAAATCTATAGCTTCTTTCGAAGGTCGAATTAGTAAATGGCAAATCACAAAAAGCCCCTAAAGTAGCTGACACGAATGGTACCGTTGGATTCCTTGATCAAAACGAAGATGAGCTTACTTCTATCACTTTGCACGTTAAGGCCCCCCACTATCAAGTTGTAGACGTTTAAAGAGGAGCCTTCCAACACAGCACCTTGTATTTAAGAAACTTCAATATCTTGATAAAAAAGCATTTTTATTTTCAAGTACTAATTTCATTAAAAGCTGAAAACATTCTCTTTTCTCCTTATAATTACGACTATTTAGTTAAAAAGTATTTCAAACTTAAACAAAACTTTAAGAATTCTATTTTTTTAAGAAATTTTTTTGTTTCTGTACCATTTCGCTCTTAACAATAGCTGGCGTTTTTCTGAAATAACGGGTTCGAGATCGCGATAAATATAAGGGAAAAATACTGTAAAATTTATTTTAAAAAATTAATACAATAAGTTCCACTAACTTCACATCATTTATTAAAAAAATCAATTGCATAATAAAATATGTTATTTCCAAGATGCATTCGTAATATTAAAATGTCAGTTTGCTTAATGATGTATAATTAGTAAATAACCTGAATTTGTTTTAGGATTAAGCTTAGTTTTAAGATGTTGAGGGACTTAGAAATTTTACAATGTTATAATATAAATATATTTAAATGTTGGTTTTTTGTTTTGGTGTATTTAATTATTATTGTTTTTAATTTTATATTTGGAAATTATGAACTTTGTTTACATAATATGTAATCATAATTTAACTGAATGGTTTTTATGCATATAATGGGCATTTTAATTTGTTGTTGTTGTTTTTGGAAAGGGTTCGTTTCTTCATTCGTATAATTTACTTTTATTAATTTCTTTTACTGAATTCAGGTCTAGACCATAAATTTCTAACAAACAGTTGCCTATCCAAATTTGAGATAAATACAATTAATATAATAATATATTTTTCAGTTTGTGTGTCAAACGAATAAAACGCCACGTGAGATATTAACAATCGTACCAATATCATGGGGTGTTATTTTGTAACATCACTTGTACGATATTATTGTCAAAGTTTATTTTTCCGTTTAGCGTCTACCTACACATGTCTAATACATAGTTCCTATAAAGCTTAGGAGCAACGTATGGATACAAATTCTTGAAATTTATATTTTATTTATAAATATTATATAATTAACCCACTGGACCGAAACTAGACTTCTTAGTAAGCGGCTCTAGTGACTAGGTTAACTCTGGTTGAAAATTTAATCTTTAAATTTTTTTGAATTATTGATTACGGTTTTCAATGATTCAGGTAATTTATTGTAGATTGAAGAACCGGAAAACCGGATTGATCTGCGTCCAAATTCGTTTGATATAGATCCGCATGATATGTTATTAGCAAATCGGTTCCATATTTATGGTTACAATTACTACATTATAAATTAAATACGGTAGAAGAAACATTTAACGTCCTGTACATATATAATGAAACTTGATAATCGTACAACGCACCCAATGTCAAAATTCCTTTAGATTCAGTTACATATAAATCCAATGACGAAAATCATAAAGGGAGCTTCAAGATAGCTTTCACACTTTTGTTTTGCATGATGGAGAGGTTTTAATTTGCTCCCTCTTGCCGTTCCGTAAACAATAATTTCATAAAGAATTCTGGGATGAATAAAAGCAAAGTACATCAGTCTCAATACATAACTAGGCACAAAATACGAGAGCTTTCTTACCAATCCTACTAACGGAGCTAGTTTACTACATGCGGATTTAATGTGTTCTCCCCAAGACATGTTCTTATCAAAAGTTACTCCTAAGTACTTGAAATATTCAACTCTATCAACTACTCGTACAATGTTATTTATATTAATATATGGCAAATCAATTGGACATTTTGTGGTGAATGAAAGATCATAAGTTTTGTTTTGTAAAAATTTGAATTTTGCCAATGAAAGGCAAATTCGAGATGTCATAGATAAATATCAGGAATAGTAATAGACCCAACACGCTGCCTTGAGGAACCCCACATTTCACAGTTAAAATATTACTGCTCGTACCATTAATCATAACATATTGCTGACGATTAGTTAAGTAACTATCAATCAATTTATAGGCTACTCCACGAAATCCATAACCGTATAATTTATTGAGAAGCAGCTTATGATCAATAGTATCAAAAGCTTTTTTTAGATCAAAAAAGAGAGCTGCAACATACTCCCTCAGATCCAAAACATTATAGATCATGTTTATCATTTCAGCAAGAGCCACATCAGTACCCGCACCTTCTCTAAATCCATACTGATATGCATAGAAGAAGTTAAATTCCTTTAAGAAACTCCTGAATCGAAAGTTTATAACTTTTTCAATTTTATCGAATACTGATAGAGTAGAAATAGGTCTGTAGTTAGATATTAGATTTTTCTTACCACTTTTAAATACTGGGACAACTTTGGCAATTTTTAATTGATTAGGATATTCACCTGTTTGAAAAATTGTATTTATTAATTTCGGTATGAGTTCAGAGAGGATACATTACGCTTCAGTACCTGATTTCGAATATTATCTGGTCCATCACCTTTGCCACTATCTAGAAGACAAATAATATTGCAAATCCCCGCAGGAGTGGTGGGCGATAGAAATATAGAGTCAGGATTCGAACGCAATGTATTAAATTTATTAATATCCCTATCACTTCCAATTGCTTCTCCCAGCGAATTACCTATACGTACAAAGTAATCGTTAAATATATTAACTATATCAGATATATTACTATATTTTTCATCGTTAACGACAATAGCTTGAATATCGGAGTTACAATTATTTCTATTTAAACACTGGTTGATATTTTTCCATAAGTGTGTTTGGTTCACAATACTAAACATAATTTCATAAAACTGCTTCTTTGCATAATATTTCTCAGATGATACCTTTTTATTTAAATTACATAATTGCTCACGAATTAACATGTTATTGGAGTCTAATTTGTGTTTCTTTAATATTCTGTTGCATTTCCCAATGAGTTTCAACAAATTGTATGTCATCCAGGGACAAAAGTTGTTCTTTAATTTAGCAACAACACTTTTAATCGTTGTAAATTTATCAATCAACTGATTACATTTCTCAGTAATCAGTTTAAAAGTTGTTTCTGGAACATTAATATCAAAATGCGGGCCTTCGAGAAAATCAACAAAACATGCATCAACTTTATCAAAGACAATAATTCTTTCTTGCAATATTCGTCGGGAGAATTTTCCTTTGAAGTAAACCGACGTCAAGATAAAATTATGATCACTAATATCAGAGAAACTGGTGCAGTTTTGAACTTTGCTAATATTAGTAAAGCTAGATACAACATGATCAAGAATATTGTTACTAATTGACCTCGTAGCAAACGTGTTAGTAACAATCATTCCAGAGCTTATTAGAATATTTTTGTAGTCAAAAACTATATTCGATTTTTTATATACAGGTATATTAATGTCTCCAATAACAATTGTATTGCTCCAATAACAATTATATTATAACTTTTGGACGGTTTAAACATAAGCAATCAAGACTGCTTGCTTCTGTTTAAACCGTCCAAAAGTTCTAAAAATAAGTTAACATCTGAATTTGGTGGTCTATAAACAGCCAATAATTTAGTCGATGTGTAATTAGTACTCGTAAGCTCAATACATATAAAATGAAAGGGAAACTAATTATCATCTTGCATTATATTATCGAATAAAGTTTATTTATGCTTGTTCTCAACAACTCTGAACAACTCTGGATATTATGTAGAGTACAACAGAGTTCATCAAAAAACTTAATAATTCCTGAACTGACGAAACAGGGAAATTTTTTTAGTACACAATTTTTTGATTGTTCCTTACTTCATTTACAACCGAAAATTTGAAAGAATGAAAATGAAATGACTGAATTGTATTTTTAATGAAATTAAAAATTAAATTTTAGTGAAATTAATAAATTAATTTTAATATTGGATATTATTGTGTTTAATAATAAACCAAAAATTAAATGTCAAAGTGAGTTAGTTAAAGTTGTTGTTCTAAATTTTTTTGTTTAAATTTCTCTGTATTTTCCCTATATTTTATCTCGGTCTCGAACACTTCAAAAAAACGCAGAGCGGCTCCCGATAAATAGGTAGAGCAAGATATTTTTTATCGATTTTTAACTAAAAAGTTGAATGAAAAATCTTAGTTTAGAGTTAAATAAATTAATTATATGCAAAAATAGCGCGCTAAATATAAGTTTTGACATAGAAAATTGGGTGCTCCGGATACATCTATCTAATAAAAAAACACGGCAATTATTACATTTTATCTATTCTACTAATTGGAGTTAGTTAATTGGTCTACTTTGGAATTTTTTTTAGTTTTATTTATTATTGTTATATTTATTTCATGAATTTTTATTATTTTATTTTATGATTCTTAAAACCATCATTAAGATTTGAATATTAACAAAATTTAGTTTATTTTGTGGGCTAGTCTAAACCGGGTGCAAAATAATTTAATTGAAATCATTACACTTAATTTTCATTTTACAGATAAACTTAATTAATAAATTTTAAATTTTATTTGCACTTCTAGGATTCTCAAAACTGTGTCAGTTAGTTAAATTCTATTACGATTATAAGTTATTTTCGGTGGAAAAATAATTTAAGTTATTTTCGGTGGATTTGGGATGGTTTGGATTCTTGGGCACATAGACCTTGGATTCTTAGAACCATTAACAAATGGAACGCTCTTGCGGCGAGAAACAACGAAGTTATAGTTATAAATTAATGAACTATTTTCTTAAGTTCTGTTTTAACGGTGAAATTCCGATCTAATTGATCAGAGAAGTGCCATAATTATTAATTTAATTTCAATTGGGCTTGAGTTATTATTATTATCTAAAGGTTGCCATTTTCTCGAATTTTTACAATTTTCATTTAATTTCAAAAGCTACAATACGAGTAAAGCTGATTTATTATAGATTGTGATTCCTGGAATGATGATGTTTATGGAATGATTAATTTTTACAAAACTTGCTAATATGAAGAGTTTTAAAGTAATATCGTCCCCATCAGAGAGTAAAATTGCATATAATTCTTCAAATTTGGCAATCATCTTACAATGCTAGGTGATGGAGTGAAATACACAATTTACGGTAAAATATAAATTGAGGCGTGGGAATGATTTTTTTTGTTTATTTGTCCATGAAACGGTACAATCAATTAACCTTCAATTGCATGCATAATAACATAAATTAATTTAAATTAAAGAGAACATTCTAATCAATTACGTTTTACGAATTTTAGATATCTGAAGATGTATAATATTTATAAATTATTATTTTAGGAATATCGAGTTATATTAAATAATTAATTGTATTTTACTTTGCAAACACAAAGTTATGGTTATCGAAGAACATGCAGTATCATCTAGTAATTTAGCATTGTAATGTACCGTACAATCGCTAGATGTCTGAAACCGAGTGGTTCCATCCCAAAAACAAATTTAAATTTTCCTCTCCTTCTCTTTTGTTATAAGTGAACAGGCTAAGAATGAACTTGGCATTATCCAGGAACCTCACCCAGTGCTTATTCTTATAGTACAGTTCAATCAAAGAGTTAACATTCAGTTGTATTTTGTAATGACTGATGTACATAGTTTAGCTTTTCCAAATTCAATTCCATTTTCTGTTTCAATTCCAAAAATGTTCAGCGCTATCAGGCTATCACAGCCCATAATAGCACGCACAAATACGAAATAGAATTATGTAATTAGAATATTGTAGTAATAACAAGAATAACAGCAATTAATAATAGCAGCAAAAACAATAATTCTAAATAAATAATAATTCTAATTGATAATAATTGATTGATTGATTGATTAGAATGTTCGGCCAAGACTAAGCAGGGATCCCGGATACGCCGGGCCTACTATACACCCCTTTTACGTATAACAAGATGGAGGGATAGGAAAGGTTATTAGATATGATATTCTTGACCCGGTTACAGACACCTAAGTAGTCAATAGTTAGTAAAGCACAAGACGGCACAATAATTTTTGTTCTCTGGATATAAATAATCAGCAATCATGATCCTAAAGAATTTTTAATTGGTAAATTTCCTGAAATAAAACTTATGAGTGATTAACCAAAACCTTTACCAATTTACAGTTTCCCGAACAATCTAGAAAATAATTTAAATAAAGAAGTGCCATGAAGCCCGAAAATACCAAAATTATCTAAGTACAGAAACATTTGTTTGCATTTTAATTTTATTCTGTAGTCTCCAAGCCATCTATAATTTCAAAAATTCAAACATTGGTTATAGCCATTATGATTCCTACCTTGTCTGCTTACATAAAAGTCATGAAAATTTGCAAGCTTCCTAAACAAAAATATTAATTAGAATTAAAATTTAATTTAAACAGGAATCTGGTAATTCTGTTGTTATGTAACTTTATAAAATTTCCCCTCTCCGATACTTCACTTTTCCATATAATCATATTCGTTTGATCTATTAAAATAATATTATTAAACTAATTGTCGTAAGTCAGATTAAATCCTATGCATACAATTAAATTAGATTAAAATAAGAAAAAATAGAATTAAATTGGTTAATAATGGAATTATATTATATTCCTGGCGACCGATTGAAAGAGCTTATAAAGAAGAAATTCGTTGATAAATATTTGTATAAATCAACTCAACCCGAAATTAAAATGGTTATGTGCAAATTATAATTTATTAGTTTCTAATAATAAAACTCAGTATTGTTAACTGTCCAATAAGGAAACTATAAAGGAAACTAACTATAAAGGATGGTATTAATATTAAACATTTCAGGCGATTCTAGATTCTTAAATTCCTAAATAAACTAAATCAATAATTTGAATAGTAATTATTAATTAGTTAAAAGAATTAGAGACTTAAACACTTTTAAATGAATTATTATTACTAATTATAACTAATTGAAGCCGCATTGATTGATTTGGCTTCAAAGGTCTTCCGTAATCAAAAATTTTCATTAGAACTAAATAAATTAGCTTAATCCGGAACTGCAATGAATAATAGTATTAATAATTCTCACCTGATAAACCTCGATAATTCTGCTGCTAATCAAACTAAAATATAATACATATTACTAAAATTAGTTCATCTCTGAAATCAAAATACGGCCGAGTAGAAGGAGAACAAAAACACGGTCCGTATGTATGCAGGCCCAAATAACCTAATTACGAAAAAACATCTTCATACAAATGCCATAGAAATTTCCTTCTGCTAAGACTTTCACCGACCCTGCCTATCCATATCTCGTACATGCGGCGTGTACATAAACTCTGCCCATTCACCCTCCATCCCGATAAACTATACCTTTCACTTTCAAGTCATTGCTCATTCAGAACTTCAACATTCTCCGTTAGGACGTCCCTAATCCGACGATCACCATACAATATACAGAGCAAAAATTGTGTGTATGCACGTAGAGTGGATGACGAATGAAATTACCATTCTTCAAGCATACACCCAATCACGGTCTATACATTTTATACGACGATCATCAAATCAAGGACACCACCGCGGAAAATAAAAAACAATTCACCAAAACCAAAATTAAACAAACAAAGTTCATGCTCAGGCGAATGAAAATTCATTTCTCCGCCGCATCTACAAGATAAATACAATCTAGTAAAGTGAAAAACTCTTCAAAAAGAAAATTCTATAGCATTTGTATGAAAGTTTCTTTTCGAGTTTACGTTTTACGTGCATACATACGAAGTCTATATATTGCAAGACGGCTGTATGCACACACATAGGCCCTGGTTTATCGTTTATTATATATTCCAGAATCTACTTAAATATAAGTTCTGCTCTAACTCTCATTGACCGATACAAGTCCTGCTCTACTCTCATTGACAGATACCTATATAAAAATAACTACCGAAGATTGTGTTGGTTACACTAAAATCGAATGTAAATTTGATTTTTTTTTCATTTTTGGTTTTTTTCTGCACCAACACATTTATATACTTAGTTATTTCAAAAAAATTTACTGTAGAAACAAAATTATCAGACATCGTTAGTTAGTTATTGTTTATTTCATATGTGTGGAGTTAGCAGGACTTATATTTAAGTAGATTCTGTACATTCATTTCTGCGCGATTATCATACACGCAAACATTGAAAACCTTAGAAATAATATACGAGTAAATATGTATATAAAACCAAAGGTAGGTCGTCGATCACCAAAAGATGCTTACTCTTCTTAGCAAAACAGAATAACAGAATTGAAAACACTACATGAGAATACTAGTACTCTACACCTTTATGTGTTATAAAGAAGCCGGAATTATGGGTCGACAACTCTTGGTTTTTGCACCACGATAATGCACCTTCTCATACTGCATTGGTTTTATGTGATTTTTTCGCCAAAAATTCCACCCATATCGTTCCGCAACCACCGTAGTCGCCTGATTTAGCTCCGTGTGACTTCTGGCTGTTCAGCAAACTCAAACGACCGCTGCGGGAAAACCGTTTTGAGTCAATTGAAGACATTAAACGTGAATCGCTACGCTCATTGCAGGCTATTCCGAAAATTGACTTTAACAACTGTTTCGAGGATTGGACAAAACGTTGGCACAAGTGTATTGAGGCCGGGGGGATTTCTTTGAGGGAGACGAAATAGATTTGGAGAAATAAATAAAGAATTTTAAAATTATGAACAAAGTCTTACTATTTTTTGCCGACGGCATTATTCTTCACCATTGCAAGCGCACCGTACACAAATTAATATAAATATACAATACGTACAACTATTCACTTCACTTATTAAATTCATACAAATTATTAATGAAATTATTATTTATTTAATTTATCAACATATTGTTCAATATTACTTATTTATAGTTTTTAAATACATTTAAAATAAATTATTTATTTATTTATTTATTTATTTATTTAAAGGATTCACATCTTTAAGTTGGCAACACTGTTTTGTTTAACAACCGATTTGACAGCTGACATTTGCTTTGCCATTAGTTTGATTTGCCATTTCATAATTAATAGACTTGCAAATTGTTGAAATGTTTTATCAAAATAATGGTTCTGTGTGCCAAACTCATCGTGCACTACGTCCATTTTACGGTCGTCATAATCGTCCATCAGAGCGGATAATTCGGTTAACTATGGATCGTTTTCGCACCACGTATACTCTAAATGATAATATGTAGCGATAGATGCTGTACAGCGTGGAACTGTAGATGTGTCCATTCACTTTATGGAAGATTTTATCTAAGGATCTTGGTTTACGAGCTTACAAAATTCAACTTGTGGAGGAATTAAAGCCATCCGACCATCGCACATGTCGCCAATTCGGCCAATGGACTGAGACACAAAATTGATATTGATGTTGATTTTCCAAACAAAACTTTGTTCAGCAATGAAGCTCACTTTTGGTTGAATGGGTACGTTAATAAACAGAATTTTCGGATTTGTAGTGAAGATAATCCATAAGCCTTTACCGAAATAACATTACATCTAGAGAACATTTCTGTTTGGTGTACTTTATTGGCCGGCGGAATCACTGGTCCGTATGTCTTCAAAAACGATGATGTGCGGAATGTTACAGTCAACGGTGAACGGTATAGAGGCATAATTCCTAACTTTTTTGTATCCCAATTAGCTGACAAAAATTTTGCTGATATGTGGTTCCAACAAGACGGTGTCAGTTGCACACAGCGCGGAATACAATTAATTTACTCTGAAAAACATTTGATGAAAGATTAATTTCACGTAATGGTCCTGTTAATTGGCCACTTCGAATACGGCCGCAATTGCTGCGAAGAGTGATTGAAAATTAGACCTCCAGATTACCCCATGTAGGCACCAGCCGCGGCGAGGCCACATGGCCGAAATCATATTCAAGCATTAAAGGCATAAAATTATCTATCCAATACAGCTAGTTTCACTGATATTCAAAATGTTTTTCTTTGTTCTATTTTAATAGGAAATTGTGAACCTCTAAAAACACCCTTTATTGACTTGTAGCTTAATGCAAAATAATTGAAATATTTCTGTCAAAACTGATGTGGGTAAGAAATCATTCTAAATTTAGTTTCCATTACAATTTAGGGATTTGGAACCAGGGATTGCATGCAACTTGTATAGTCGTGTAAATTCTACTATAGGAACTACATTTGAGTACAACATTTGACATTAAGTGACGAAGTTTGAGCCAGTGTTTAGTTTTGATGGGGACAGAGTTCCTGAATTGGAAAATCCATTGTGACAAATAAGGTTATTTTGGTCATTTCACTTCAGATCAGAGCCCCAATAATGCCAGATTTTGACAAATATCTGTATAGACAGTATGTAGTCGTATAGGTCATTATGTTTCCCTCAGTTAGTACCAATATGGTGTAGACTTTCGTTGATTAATGACGTTGTATTTACAATTCGAAATTACCTTGGCAATATCATTAATGAACATTGAAAATAGCAAAGGTCCCACTACACATCTTTGTGTGACACCACACTGAGTATAGGTGGGTTCAGATACCTGATTAATGAAACTGACGTATTATTGGCTCCAAATAGTAAGATAATTCTCAATCAACTTATTGAATTCATTCGGAAAATGGAGCAAACATTTGTGTTTTTTAAGGGGATGTCAAAACAGCACGCTATATATCATCCATGATGTTTATCATAGCAGTGGTAATGCCTTGAATAGATTCTAACTCATCACTTTTTCGCTTCTTTTTTATAATAACTGTATGCGCTAGATACTAATATAATACACATTGCAGAAGAATGATTAATTTATGATCAAAGTAATGGCTTCGTTCAAAGTAATGACTACATTTTGTTAAATTAAATGCGATTATGTAAAAAACTATTGAATAAATTTGTGTGGTAGTTTGTTTTGAAGTCCTACTGAATCAAATAGAAATTACATGTGCCAATGCAATAAAAAATTCGACATTACAAATGGTCTAAAAACGTTTAGCGGATTATACATATTTATAATTCGCTAGATTAAATTGTTTATATGTAAAAGCATATTAAAAAACAGAGTATTAAACATAATTTTGTTATTGGGCAGGTCACTACAGTGTCGTGAGAAGACTTATTATTTTATAGAAACAATTATAAATAATTACGACTTTTGGTGTACTCATATCCTCATTACATTACGAATATGTACCTTTTATTTTTCGAATTGACAAAGGCACATAGCAACCAATGAAACCGTCAATCAAACCGCCATGCTTAACTACTAAACGGGTCTAATTAGCAGAGCAAAGCAAGTTGAGATAACTTTTACAATTTTACTACCAGTTAAACAATTTTATTCGTTTTGAAAACACGCTTGTTTGATTTTGATTTTTTTTTATATTAGTGATCACGCACAATATTACGGTAATCGTCATTGGATTTTTAATCGTATTATAGCGTCTCGTGAATGCACCACAACATTTTAATCAATTTTTTGAGTTTATTTTTAAATTGACCATGAGTAGATTATAACATGGAAATTATGGTTTCACTAAATTCTGCAAATACCATTATAAAATATTTATGTTGTCAAATGTTAATATTTCGAATATTAAACCGAATTAAATGTTAATATTTCGAGATCGTTGAATGTCAAGTCCATATTATAGAGTTAAATGTGTCAGGCGATTTAAAGCGAAAATCGAAAAACAAATGAGCTTGCATCGTAGTCGAGATCGTATGGCCATTACGTTTACTTCATTGTATGAGCTATAATTTAATTAGATGACGCAGGTGTATTTATATGTATTAATCAAGTATTGAAGTAAAATATAAGAAAAAAATCTTATAAAAGACAAGTCTAACAGCAACAAAAGGCTTATTGATCGTTGTACGTCGTGTCTATAAGTAATACGATAATAGTATAAACTATAATAAAATGATAAAACTATTTTGTGTAGTATATTTAAGTATATTGAGTTGTTCGCAGTGTGTTGCTTTAAAATATCGTAAGTGATTTGTTGTTCTTTAGTTGTCGAAACTTTTATCGTTATTTTAAATGAAACTAACTTTAAGAAACGTAATATCGTTTAAGTAATGAGATCGCAACCATAAAACAACAATTGTTAATCATCAAAAAGTGCAAACTTGTATTAAAGGTGTAATTTTAAATAAACCAGTGATTTGAGAAGCCCTCAAACTTTCGACCAAGAGTGTTTTGTTTTTATTTACATTTTTAAGTACCTATATGTGATCCTTAGTGCAGAAGCACAAACTTTCTTTCAACTCATGAGTCAGTTATATCACTTACGAATAACGAAAAGCTTCAAATTTATAATTAACGCTTTTCATATTTCTTCTGAAGTACGTTTCCTATATGTTATAATACGAGTACATACTGAAGTTGTATTTGAAATCATTGGTAAAAATATTCCTTGACATGAGCTTTATTTAATTGTGTCAGAAAACTGGCTACTTAATGTGTAATATAATAGTGTCTAAGCTTCGGTATTTGTATATAATTTGAAAATTGCGATTTATATAACTTTTAATTAAGTCGTTAAACAATAAATTGTTAATAATAGTGAATATATTCTTGAAAACAGTATATGTGATGCACACTTTACTCGCAGTTTTATCTGTTTCAAGTACAAATAAGTTTTGAGGTTTTTTTAATAACTTCGAAGCTTTATTCAGAGAAATTGGTACAATATATTTTATTCAAAGTATTGTCCATCGTTAGTTACACTTTTTCCCATCTTTCAGGCAGCATACAGATTCCACGTCGAAAAATTCCTCGTGTTTTGAGGCGATCGAAGAATCGACCCAATTTATGGCCATGATTTACAGGCCATGAGTCATCGACCGGAACAAGTGGTAGTCGGAAAGAGCAATGTCTCGTGAATACGGCGGGTGGGGTAGGCCACCCCATTGAAGCGCCTCCAAAGTTCCATTGACGACTCTTGCAACATGTGGCTGAGCGTTGTCGTGCTGAAAGATTACTTTGTCATGTGTTTTGGCATATTGTGGGCGTTTGAGTTTCAATGCTTGGATTAATTGCATCAATTGCTGTTGATAACGTTCACCAGTGATGGTTTCGTTACGCTGGGGTAGCTCCTAGTAGATCACTTCGAACTGATCTTACCAGATGCGCAGTAGTAGCTGCCTGCCATTAATATTTGGATTAACGGTTGAAGTTGATGTATGACCAGGCTTACCCTACGGTTTTCTGGGTTTACCCTACGGTTTTCATACGGAACCCAATTTCCTTGTTTTTGCACAATATTTATGGTCTTGAGACAGTATTGAATCGCTTATTGAGCCACTCCTAAAGTTTCAGCGAGCTCCTCTTAAGTTTGGTGTGAATCTTGATTCAATATTGCCTCCAACTCAGCTTCTTTACTGCTCACCCTTTGCTTACTTTGTCCCTCGAAATCGCCACTTTTAAAATGGCGGAACCAATACTCACATGTTTTTATTGTTGGGGTATGTTGTCCTTATGCTTCACACAACAATCGATGACCATCAGCTGCAATTTTCTTCAAATTAAAACAAAACAGCAGCGCTTCCTGCAAATTGTGTTTTGTTGGCACAAAGGTTGACATTGTTAGAGTACAAAAAATATGTTGTTTACACTTCAGTGAAATGCAAATGCCACATACTGATTTTTAGAGGGAAATGATGACGCTTTAACATGAATAAACCGTAGTTACAAGATGGTCCGATACGATTAAATACTAGTTACACCATCTTTTGTAAATCCCTCAAAGCTTATTTGTACCCCCAAAATAACAGAACTTTCATGCTTTCCTGTCATAATATTTAGAATAAAATTAGTTTTCTTTTACTAAGAGACCGCTTAACGGGAACCATTGAGATTTCTAAAACAGAAGAGATTAAATTGATGATACCAAATTAATTGTCCATTGTGATTGCGGCTATAACCAATTCTCAAAATAGAAGAGGGTTGCAACTCCAAATAAACTGAAACAGGGCAAATATGTCAATCACTATTTGAGTGGCCTCTTCGGATATTGAAGGATAGCTCTGTTTATAGTTGAATAGATGATATCTTTAGTGCTTAATGGTTTTTCAATATAACGATAAAGACATATTTAACATTTCCAAGTTTGGAAGCAATTACACGAACCTTTGAAATCGAAACGAAATCTTGACTTTTGGATTAACACAAAGACTATAATTCGAGTAAAGTCAGCTTATTGCAAAATGGTGGTCTACACGAAGTACCAAACTATTCTCTATAATGAAATATTATTCGAATTTTACCGGTTTTTGTCCATGGAGATGGAGAATAAATAATATACCAGTTCATTATCTACCTTTACACTAATAAGAAATTTCCTAACATTTCCGTCCAAAAATTTTGATCAGTTTGCCTTCTCACCACGCTTTATCTTAATGAGCGTCGTTGAAAAGTCGAAAATCAATAACAAACCAACAACTTCCTCTGAACCACCCATTTCACATTATTTAAAATTACTATTTGCTAACTTATGTATAGGGATTAATTATTGGACTGTTCCACGTTTCACTTGATATTGAACAAACTCATAATTTTTAATGTTGTAACATTTTCTAAGATTTTTAATAAACTACCAGATTTTGGATATTGCAGCAAAGTAATTCGAAAGTAAAACGCCATAAATTATACAACACAGAACAACGTTCATTATTATTGTACCAGGGTTCACTCACTTGGCGAGTTTTCCGAACAGTGTACGAGGGCCAGGGGTACAATATACTGACGAGTACATTATTTGGAATCGTACCGTATTTAGGCTACAAATAAGTACATTTATGTCCTTAAACGAAAAGTGGGGTGTAATAAGCAGATTTAAAAAACTCACCAGAAAAAAGTCAAAATATTTTTCAAAGATTTTTCCTATCGGCCTGCAGAGCTCATGGCCTGCCCATCTTCCAAGTCAGAACTATATGCTATCATGGAGCTATGCAATGCGCAGATGGTTCTACTAAACTGGATTTATAGCCGTACGTCCTTGATTTGGCTACTGCGCAAAGTAGAACGTGAAAAGCGAACTCAAAAACAAAACTCGAAAATAAAACCCCAAAAAAAAAAAATTAAATGCTGAATCTTCGCAATGTTTCGCATTTTTTGTTTATATGTTTATTTTGTAATAGCCAAAATAAGTACATAGTTTGGTACTTATTTAATATTTTCTGAAAATAAGTAATTAATGTCGTACGAATAAATTCAAACCAGGAAAATAAATGCTGTAGTCCCAATAAAAGTACACCTGGCAAACCTAACCGTATTCATTTTAAAATAGCAGTTCCTATAGGATTTTTTTTATGAAAATTGTTTCAAATTAAATCGACGTTTTTATTACTTTATACTAAATTAACATTGAATTAAAGGTCAGATTCTAATACCCAAAACATAATAAGATACGAAAAATGCAAAAAACTGAGTAAAATTGCGTTGAAAGTAGTATAGGGTGTCTTTTTCGTTCAGAATATTGTGACCATTCTTCGAAGTAGCTATAAGGTCGGCGATTGATCGTCGTAGAGGAAGGACGTGTTTTTGTCTCTCCTTTAAATAAATAAATAATTTATTTTAAATGTATTTTAATTAACTAATAAAAAGTATAATATTGATATAGTTGATAATTTTAATAAATAATAATTTCAATAATAATTTGCGTGAATTTAATAAGTGAAGTGAATAGTTGTACGTATTGTATATTTATTTTAATCTGTGTACGGTGCGCTTGTGATGGTATAGAATATGTACATAACAATTTTCGTTTATATGTATTTTGATACCGTTGCTTGAACGCAACGTACACAGTGTATGTAAATCTTCAATATGTATGACTTTTTTGATTCCAATCGATGCCTAAGATAAGTGTTTTTCATTATTTTAATTCATATTTTTCTGAAATAAATTTTAATTATATAAAATATGTATTTAACTGTTTCTATTTGCGTAAACGTGTTAAGAGAGGAGCGTAAAATAAAATACCATTTCATTTATATGTTTTGGTTTAGTATATTAAATATATACATACATTTCTATTTTTTGTTTTTGCGCTTGTTGCGTGAGTGAGAACTGAGAATAGATTATTATGATCATGCTTAGTGTTTTATAATCTATCCCTTTCCTTTTATCCATCCTTTAGTTTCAACTAAAAAAGAATAAACAGGGAATAGACAAATAAAATACATAAAACAAAATTTTGAGGGGATAAATATATGACGAAATTGGATAGAAACTAAACAAGCATGATCGTGGTTATTCTGTACTTTTCGTTTTCTCCTTGACAGATGAATTCATTCATTCATATACACCCATCCTCCGATTTACACGGTAGATTGGTTCCGCGGAAAACGTATTATCGCATTCATATATACAGATCCTTGTAGAAGTATAAATTAATAATTTATTAATTTGAATTTTAGGTTTTAGTGTAAAATTAAATTAAATTTCTTAAATTTCTTATTATTCTTGTTTTGAACGTGAAAATAATAATTTAACGAATTTTGGAACTCTAGTTTAGGACATGTAGAGGTAGGCGGCTGTGATCGAATTGGAATTGTTGGCTTAACTTTATAACTTTGCTATTTCTGCGAATATTTGAATATTTGGAATTACATGGAAGCTACGGAGTACATTTGAAATGCAGTCAAATTTGCTATATGTAGATAGTTTTTCGGGATCATGCACTTTTTAATTAAATTTTTTTCTAGATTATTTGGAAGACTGTAAATTGGTAAAGGTTTTGGTTAACTTGTTCTAGGTTGGACAAATAATTATCGACGTATGTCGATTATATAATTTATAATTTATTTAATGCTGTTGTAGATATATATATGTGTGTGTGTATGTATATATATGTGTGTGTGTGTGTGTGTGTGTGTATGTATATGTGTGTGTGTATGTGTGTGTGTATGTATATATATATGTATGTATGTAATTTTTTTCTGATTTATTTATTTTATAATTAAAGCATTGAACCATATAATTGGGTTATTTGATTATCATGGATCCTACAGATGTGCTAGCTACTTATTATTATTTCTGTTATCTTACAGATTCCTGATTACTTTAATAGTTTTATTTAATTTTGGTTGAATTTGTTTAGGTATTGGGGATTCTAAAGCTGTGAAAAACATTCATTATTAATACATTACCTTACAGATTCCAGATTAGCTGTTTTTGGAACCAGTTTTCGTTTGGTCATTTTCTATTTTTATAAATAAACATATTTGTATTAGATTAGGGATGACAAGGACAAGTGACTTTCATAAATATTTTTTTTATAAATAAATCCATCAAATCAACAGAGTTAGAAGTTAGGAAGGCCGTGCGTGCCTTTCCTGGATTCGATTTATTTTATTTGTTTTATGAGAACCAAATTAATTTAGTTAATACTAATCGTTACTTTACATTTATTTTATTCAAGTATAATTTTATTATATTGTATATATATTGTCCTAAATATACTATTGTATTTTTTTTTATTTGTATTGTTGTTTCGATTGAACCGTTTGTTATGTTATTTTTGGTTCGTTCAATACAAGTTACAATATTTAGGTTGAAATAAATCAACCAATGAACTTTAGGAAACTAGAGTTGCAATAATTGGATTCGATATACGAGAGGGGTCGTTGCTGAAGTGAATTTATTTAGAAGCGGATAAAACGGCGAGAAAGTGGATGGACTAAAGAGGCCTTATGTGAAGTGAAAAAGGGCAAAGAGGTGAAAAGTTCGGCGAGAATTGTTTCCTTGAGTAAAAGTTTTGTTTATTATGGAGTACACCCTAGATGGGTGGATGGTTAGTAAGAGATAAAGATTTGTTGAAACGTGCCAACCTAGATTCATATACTGTGGTGTGAACCACTACTTCCATGAACCTCCTCGCTTTGCCGTGCGAGGTAAAGAAGGGACAAGTCAACAAACCGGTGCCAGATTGTTAGTGGTTGGAATACTTACCGATTTTTGTTCGGTGATGGTGGTTCTCCTTTTGTTTTTCGCGCACAAATACTAAATACTGCCTATTTTTACTTTTATATTATTTATTTGTATGTTAGTTTACTTTTATAATGTTTAAGATGACTTATGAATACTTCGATTTTCTTAGGTTGATCGCGGCTTCGATGTATGACGATTAAAAATGAACTATTGGTAAAACCGAACTATGCTACTACCGTCGAGGTTAGACCTCTAAGGGTTTACGATTCAGTTCTACCATTTGACTGCGATCAACTGATTGTGTATTTCTTTCTGATTTTATTGAACAATTTTCGGTTCTTATATACTAAATATTTGGTAGAGTTCTACCAACAATTCATTATTTGGAAATTCGACAATTTTATTTAAAAAAGTATAATTTAGGATGCGTGTTTTTATATTTTTGAGTAGCTTTGCATTTCCAAATTAAAATTAAAAAAATGTATTTTGCAAGAATTATAAGTCGATGAACGATATTTATTTTTGAATACAACAACAAAAATGTATAGCATATATATGGTCATATATTTTGATATACCATACTTCATACTTGGTTTTGTTGTTGTTATTGTATTTTTATATTATATGAAGAATGTCTAATGTGTGTATGACGTAGTATGACTAATGTTTTGTTTTGTTGTTGCTTTTGAATTTCATACTTTTATGTATCGCGTCGATCGCGCTTACTATGCTTTTTGTATGCACATAAAGAATGTATGTTATATGTCTTTTGATATACATATGCGATATCGTTTGCATTATCGTAGCGATTTTTGTTTTTAATTGATTAGATTTTTTATTTATGATGATGGAATTGATATTTGGCATGGGTGAGGTTGTGAATATCACAACAATACTAATGAATTTTAGAATTATTTTGAATATAGTTCAAATAACTTTGGTTTCAGGAAATTCGACTGTAAGTTGCGGAGTTGCAGAATGATTAAATTAATAAATGTTTCAATTATTTAGGAAGCCGGAAAATATGAATTTAGAATTAAATTTCAGGAAATTTACAGATGCTTGTGAATTAATGCTTCATTGTAATTGCTGATTGTGTAGTTTAGAATTGTGTTGTCATTTTATTACTAACGACTTTACATAGGTGTCTGTAACGGATCGAGTCAACCAATTTTGGTTAGGAAGCCGAAAAGTATTAATAGAATTAAATTTCAGGAAAATTCCAGATGCATGTGAAATAATAATATTTTTTCTTAGGTTGCCGTTTTAAAGAAGCAATTGTTGAAGACCAATACCATCGTTATCCATTAACCTATTAAGCCTTTATCCTTCATCTAGTAGATTAGAATTGTGTTGTCTTTGTGTTACTAACTATCGGCTATACCTAGGTGTCTGTAACCGGGCCGATTCTGTCCCACTTAACTAACCTATCCAATCCTTCGGTTTTGTTATGTGTAAAAAAGGGTGTACGGTGGACCCGGCGTCATCCGGGAACTCAAGCCTAAGAACTTGGTCGTACATTCAAAATCAATCAATCAATCAATCAATCATTCTTCGAAGTAGCTATAACGTTTTTTATTCCTTCTATGTATTCCATTGCTTTTATTCTGTATTTTTCATTAATTCTGAATATTCATAATCCATTCTTTTGAATCCACAACGGAAGGTAGAATAAAGAGTACATTCTTCAATGTGAAACGTCAACCTGCATGTTTAATAAATTTGTGCCATGGAATTTATTAATAATCGTGCAATAATATCACTAATAAACTAATGATATATTTATAGTAAAAATAGTTTTTTGAAATATAAAAAATGTATTAAATATAAGCTGGTTTCTAAAATGATTCAAAATGCTTCTTATTACTTAGTAGTAATAGTACATGACTTTACATGTATCACTTCACTTGGTGATTGATTTACTTGGTGTATATATGTTACATATTACTATATTACTACAACAACTATGATTTACTTTAGTTCGATTGGATGTTTATACCACTCGGAATTATTGGCGAATGTTTAAATCGAGAGTATAAGGGGATGGTACATTTTAATTTCAGTTGATTTTAAATTTGTTATAATTATTAAAATGACTAGGGCTGTGTGCCAAACGAATACTTGTTTGTGGAACCTAACTTATTCAAAACTTATTTTTAAAACGATCACATATATTTAAATAAATTTGGGAATATGTTTATCCCCAAATTTCCTGTCAAACTCAAAAATAACAATAAAATTAGATTTTTATGGAAGAAAGAGGCAGAAAATAAACCACCTCGCCAGCATACTTATTTGAATCGGTTTGGTTCCATAAATACGTATTCGTTTGGAACACAGCCTAAACCATTAAAAAGATTAACGAAGTATTGGTTAGCTCGCTCTAAATAAGCGTAATATGTATCATGCTTTTTTGCAAAATGCCTTTGTATGTTTGAATGTTAGAGATTATACAATATTTTGGATAACTTTGACTTTAAAATTTCGTCTTTCTTCTGTACTTCTTCCATAGAGTAATATAATGTAAATATATTGGATGATTTAAATTTTAATATAGCCTCCTCGACGCTTTACCTAATCGATCTATACAATTAAATGTCTCCCAGATCATTTTCATAGTTAAGTTTAAGTGTTTCTAGACAAAATTAAAAATAAACCTCACGCTTACAAAGGCAATATTTGCTGTATTTCAGGATACTTGATCCAGTTCAGTTAAGTTCTATTATTATACAACGCAAAGCCGCACAATAGATTTCGAATCAAAATTTATCAACTAAAACTGGATTAAGATTAAGATTATAGAATTTGTGAACTGATCTGATGTTTTTCTAAATAATTGTATCAGTTGTTGTTTACTTTCAGCAACCGAACTAACTAGATGCAAATTTGGTGACGTAGAATGTTTACGTAAAGAAGTGCAAATAATCTTCAAGAAATTCTTAAACGGTATAAATAAAAAAACCTGAAATAAATAATTTTATATTCTTATTAAGTAAAGTTTTACATCCAAGGTTATTCATCGCTCAGTATGCCGCCATTGGAGCCGCTTCATGTCAACGAAATACTGATTAAACAAGGTGTAGAAAGTCCAGTAAATATTGAATTGCTTTTTAAAAATGGTGATCTATATGGATTTACTGGTCTTGAGTTTACCAAATTTGTGTAAGTAAAATAAAATATATTCTACGGCGCAGATACTTGACCGGCTATCACAAGCAATTACTTACGTAAATCTCGCTACTAAATCATTATTACCAACGAATATAATTTCAAATTGTGATTTCCATATGATGTTTTTGCTATTGCATACACCAGGACTGGGATGTTGTACACCACTATTTTCAACTTTCGACTTAGTTTATGCCTCCTTTTTCTGAAATCAACCGTTTTCTATAACTGTGAGCTCTGACTCTTTTCTACATTTTGATAAACATGTCACGTGCCATTATTTGGTGATACATAAAACTAATTAATCTAGAAGCCTTGGTAATTGTAGAATAGAAATAGAATGATGTATTACCCCAGCAAGTTGACCATTCAACTCAATAGACTGCAATTGTTATCGTAAAAATTGAAACATAAACTAAGGAAAACCACGAAAAAAGTGATGGCACGATATCCCAGCTATGTATTCGGAGGTTACTATAGCCGTGTTTTTTATTAGCGCCCGATAGCTGTATCCGGAGCACGCAATTTTCTATGTCAAAACTTATATTTAGCGCGTTATTTTTCCATACAACTTATTTATTTAATTCTAAACTAAGATTTTTCATTCAACTTTTTAGTTAAAAGTCGATAAAAAAATATCTTGCTCTTCCTATTTATCGGGAGGACATTTTAAATTTCCTTTGTTTTGTACAACGCTTAAACCATTAGACACTTTATCTTACAATAAAAATTTAAAACGCAGCAAGATGATTTGTTTTTTATAACGTCATGCCAAAATAAATGTTATTTGGTATATTTTAGGTCGTTAAATGTTTATTTTATGGTCAATTCATTTTTTCATTTTTATGGTATAGCGACATCAGTGAATAAATCAGTTACAAATCAGTGAATAGCTACAGTTGCAATAGCAATTTCCCTTCGGCGCCGGATAGGGCTCAAATATTAAAACACGGCTAATGTTTTGTTCGATTAGGTATAAATCGCAATAGAAACAACGTAATTGATAAATGGAAAAGCGTTAAATTTTAATCATGGTGAAAGAAATGTAAATTTCGATAATATCGAAAAAAAGTGATGTGACAACATCCCGTCCCTGGAAATTACGTTTGAAATTAGTATTTTGTAGTGAGAAATTTACGAATTTTAATACAACAACTTTTGTTTCGGAATACATGGTACCCCGGAAATTTTGTGCCTGTGGACTTTTAAAAATTTAAAAATGACTAGTAATATATTTTTGTTATTATGCAAACACCAGATACATGGCAAAGAGCTGATACAAAATCAGCATTTACTTCGATGGCATTTACTTCGTATCCAGTTTGTCAGTTTTCAATTATGTTCAGGACAATTATTTTCCCTAGCTTGCTTGAAACTCATTCAATTTGCTCAGATAGCTGACCACTTTTGCTAATTGGCATAGAATCCATGATATGCACTGTTTGGCATTGAGTGCAGAACCCTTATATTTTAATAAATAAATAATTAAATATGTGTATAAAATAAGTTATTATATTTAACATATTTGGCTAGAGTACTCTCGAAACGTTGGTATTTTAGGTTACGTGCCGAACTGCACGTTTTCAGACAATTTTGTTATATTGTTGAGCGAGTGTTGATGTGTACTGTTGATTTGATGATTTTATAATGTTCAAAAGAATAAATAAATAAAAATTCTATAAAAGAAAATTTCATCTAAAATTCTGGGTAAAATTGATTAAATCAAGCTCGTTATAGAGTATTTATCCGGTGTGTATCTGCACTTAAATATAATAATGATTCATCACTTCATAGCTGCTTTATTAATCAATTTTTGAATTTTAGTGGATTCTCCAAAGATCCTAATGGCGTGCACGAATTACACTTTAAACTGCCTCATTTAATCTTTTTAAGCGACTATACGATTGGTGGACGTGTACTAATCTTACCAATACAAGGTGAAGGAAAGAGTAACATGACAGTCGGTAAGTTTAACTCTCCTAATACAATAATTTATATCTAACTTACAATTATATTTGATAATAATTTATATTGTTAAAATAGTGAACCTTGATTGTAAAATAAAATTTAGAGGGAAGCAGGTTACAAAATCGGGCAAAGATTATATGAAACTAGAAAATTATAAATTATCATTTACAACATCGCGATTGCATATGAATTTTCAGAATTTGTTCAACGGCGATAAACTGTTGAGTGATAATACTAATTTGTTTTTAAATGAAAATTGGCAAGATATTTTCAGTGAGTTGAAAGCAAACATTTTCGATGCTTTCGGGCAAGTAATGGAAAATGTTATGAACGTTATATTTTCAAGGATTCCGTATAATGAGTTGTTCATTGAATAGTTTTGCATGCTATTGGATATATATTTTTATAACTATAAATAAAGAAAACTGATATTTTTTAAGCATATTTTATTTGTTGTTTATAGCTAACTAACTCATGTTAGTTGGTCGCTACAGGTTGAGGATTAAAAAATAAATTATAACAATTAACATATTTGATTATGTGTAATTATGCAATAGTGGAAATTCCTTTTTTTATTTTATTTTTTTGTGTATTCGTTATTATGAGAAAACAAAATCGAACCTGAAAAAATAAACTCTCGGTCGAGTGATAATTTATTAGTTTTTGAGTCTTGTTGGTGGAAAACTCAACCAATGGTTCTCGTTTGGTATTATTTCAATAATTTTTTGCAAAAGTTAACACAAACGAAAAATTTTAAAATTTGAAATTAAATTAAATTAAATTAAATTAGTTAAATTAAATTAGTTTTTGTATCCAAAATAAAATTAATAGTTTTGAAATTGTGTCCCATGTACAATTAGTGTATTTAAACTATAATGATAAACAATAATTTACAGTGAGTTAAATACAAAGTGAGACAATCGCAGAAACAAACAAAAAACAAAAATAAAATTATTGATAACACAAAAGAAAACATTTTTAATGAATTGTGAAATATGATAATAAACCCAAAGAACAAACAAAAACGAAATAAATTTTTGTGTTATACCGTAGAAACGGAATTTCAAAATAGGTTAAATTGTTAGAGCTACTGTAATCGTAAGAGTATAGAAAACGTGATATTTCTATTTCAAAATTATACAAGTGCTCACCTAGGTATAGAAAATTTAGAAAAAGTGTGTGCAATAAAATAATTCATAATAATTGATAAAATTCATAATAATTTAACACGAATAATAAGTTGTAATAGTTATATCAACCATACGTTTATAATAATTATAATATAATATAAATTTTATAAATCGTCATAATAATTAAGAAGTATGAATTCGGAGCAGTCTCAAGGAGGGTTGAGAATGACGTTTGTTTGTTTGTCTGTTTTCTAGTCTTTTGTGGTCAGATATTTCTATCCATATGTGCTGATGTTCCATAGATCCAGAAAAATGTTCTAGATTCTTCTCAAGGGAAGGGCTACAACTCTGGATAAACTAGGTTGTTATTAATTTGATTTTTGTAATCATTTTATTTTTATAATTATATTTTTAAATTTTAATTAAAATTAATTAATTTTTAATTATTTTTTAATATTATTTATTTTTATTTTTTATTTTTTAATACGTAATATGTTTTTATAATATTGTAATGTTTAGTTGAGTATTTTTCGACGAGTTTTTTTTTTAAGTAATACGGTTTATATAAAAACGATCTGGTTCAGTTGGGTTATTTCCCACAACTCCACATGTTATTTGTTACAATTTAGTTTCTTGAACGATTTTGAGCTGTCATTGTTAACAATATTGTAACAATGTAAAGCTCGTGAACGTACTCCCGGAGTGATCAACAGTATAATTTTCAATGTAAATTGTGTTTTTAGTTTAATTAATTAAATAGTTTTTTATTTACTTTGGTGTAGGGAAATACTTAGATTCAGTATTAATTTAACAGTTAATTTAACTATAACATTTAATTACCTTTTTCATTTCCCTAAATAATGTAATTTAAAATTTAGAAAATTTCATTCGTATATAAATATATGTATGAAATGGTACTTTTACAAATTTTTCTTTATCTTCTGTTTCTTTTTGCTTTTCAAGTTGATATTTCGATTGTTTTTTTTTGGCATATTCGTATTTTGTTTATTTCAAATTTTCTTTTATTTTTGATAAAATAATGTAGAGAAACGATACGGAAGATGACGTGAGTGGTTTGATGGATTGTTGTTGACGGTGAATACAATGCGCTTGTAATAATAATAATAATTCCTTTAAATCGGTCTTTAAACACTTAGTTATGTTCCAGTTATGTTGACTTTCACGTATTCGATTTCATTGCGAACAGAGTGGTTTTTGACAGCGATCTTTCACAATTTTTTTTTCTTTTCTTTTGCCATAGTATAGTTATAATTTTAATTTAGTTTGGTATCGAGTAATTTAAATCGGCTAAGTGGTGTGGGGCTTATAACATATTAGTTATAAAATTCGTATAAACATTAACAATAAGTGATTGATTTGTGTGTGGCAACAACAACAACTAACTAAAGACCAATTGTTTTTGTGCACAAACAACTGTAATACCGTACGTCAACTCATTTTTTTTAGTGACAGGGTTTCCCTTCACCAGTACCTTAAGGCAGTTTGTTTGTTGGGTGACAGAGTGTATCTGCACCAGAGCACCGACATTTAAATTTTACCCAACAACTGCCTACGGGCAGGATGTCGTTTAGAAACAAAAACTGGTTCCAGCCTCTTATGAATATGAGGGAAAGCAGCAGTCCTCTTCAAATAGAAGAAAACAAAAACAAAATAAAACGACTATTTTTCGAAGAAAACAAGGCTAACCAAAAGTATGTAGTAGTGAAGAAGTCATCCTTCTGTGACGCCTGCCAGTGACAACAGTTTTCGAGGAGTATCGCCTTTCTTGATTGAAAGAGGCTTATCAATGATCACATCAAGGAGACGCAGCGTCTACGTAGCGGAGATCTTTTGATGTTGACAAATAAAGACAAAGGATTTCAAGCATTAATGAAGGCCACTAAACTAGCAGACATGCCGGTCAAAGTAGAAGAACACAAATTTTTGAACTTCAGTAAAGGTGTTATTTATAGTCATGATTTGATGTATGTGGAGATCGAAAAAGAATTAAAAACTCAAAATGTGATCAAAGTGGAACGTATAAAAAGAAAAGTTAATAATGAGCTACGAGATAAGCCACTACATATCATCACATTCAATACAATCGAGTTACCGAACCACATCAAAGCGGGTTTTTTGAGGTTGGATGTACGGTTGCACATCCCAAACCCAATGAGATGCCACAACTGCCAACGGTACGGGCACACGAAAACTAAATGCTTCCGTCCAAGAACATGTCCTAAATGCGCGAAAAATTTAAACGATGGACACGACGAAGAAGTTTGAGAACCCGTAAAATGCGCAAACTGTACAAACAATCACACCGCGTTTGACAAAAATTGCCCGATATTCATAATGGAGGTGAAATAATTAAAATTAAAACAATGGACCGCATCACTTATTTTAAAGCAAAAGAAACTTATTATCGCGAAAACGCAAATACCACTCCAGCAACGATGGTCACACATAAAAAAGAAACATATAGTGAAATGCTAAAACGAAACAAAGGAAATGTGGAAAATGACAACAACGGTAACAACAATACACACAAAAATTATAGTAATAATAACGACAATAATCACGGCAACAACAACGAAATAAAACAACGACAATAATCATAACAACAATAACAATAATAACAAAAACAACAATTATAATAACAACAACAATAAAAATAAAAATAAAACGTCAGTACTGGAAAACAAAGAAATGACGAAACAAAAATTAAACAACATTACAACACAAGATCCAGGATCGAGCAACACTAAAATTATCATCAAATCAGTGGCAGAAAAGAACAACGAAGATGTATTATCACGGAGATATGTAGTGTTTAATCCTAACGAGAGGCAGATTATACAAAACAATGATCAAGGTATGAGTGATCATGATTATTAGAGGGAAGGAGGGAAAAAGCGTTAATTTTGGTTTAAATTGTTTTTTCCCTTCTTTCTTGCCTTTAAAGGGAAGTGCGAATGATCCAATGAATGCGTGGCAATTGGTCAGATAAATATCCGCAGCATCCAGCATGTATGCCAATGGCGATATGTTGCGGACTTATCTGGCCAATAATGATGTGAATATAATGCTTTTGTGTGAAACTTGGTAGCGTGAGGGTAAGACGTTTCTCGTGCAAGTGGGTACAATTTTCTGTCCAGACCGAGCGCCGATGGCTTCGGCCGAGTGGCGATATTGGCACGGACCAATATCAGCATTATACAGTGCGACATACCATCATTCGAGCGCATCGAAGCCATCGCAGCCAAAACTCGAAATCTGGACAGAAATTTCTTATTTGTAAGTGTATATGCAACTCCAATTGAATCAGTTAGCGAATTGATCCAATTGAATTAGAGAAAAACACCTGAGAGATTTTCAAATTTTGTTTGACTGGGTGGAAGGAAAAAGTGACGTGATTCTGGGGGTGATATGAATGCGAATTCGAGAGTATGGGGGGGGAGGTGTGAAAGAAATGATGCTTGGGGAAACTTGTTGACTCAGCTTATTTTGGATTTCGATCTCGTAATCCTGAATGAGGGTGGGTCAACTAGGATGACGTGTGTGGGGTCGACAGCCAGTGCGATAGACTTAACATTTATGTCTAGCGGGTTGGCGGCCCAAGTCACTTGGAATGTTACGGATGAGAATTTGGTTAGTGATCATTATTTCATTAGGATGTGTGTAGGTGGTATAAATGTTGATATAGACCGTAAGGTCATTATGAATGGTAAGAAATGGGTCGAACGTATAAATGAGATTCTCATAATGAACGAAGCAAACGAGGTTAACCAACTTGAAGATGAAATAGAGAGAGTGAACGAAATTTTCACTATACATGTAAGAGGAAATGAATGTAAGGTGAATGGTTGGTGGAATAAAAAAATCCAGTATTGGTATGAAAGGAAATGGATAGCAATGAGTTCAATAGGTGGATATGTCATGAATGCAGAATAAATTATGCAAGGATGAATGCAAGATTGAAAAAGGCTATCCGTAGAGCGAAGAGGAAAAGTTGGCGGGAATATGTGTCCAAAATGACACATAGGATCACAAGTAAGGATGTATGGGATAAATTTAATAGAGAGAGGATATAGAGCGCAAGGCAGAAATGCAGTGTTAGATGACAGAGAGAATGGATCTGTCTTTTTACAAATGATGACGGATGTGTGTAGTAATTTGAGCGATATATATGAAATTTTGTTACCTGATAATGAAAGTGAATTTATGAACGACATGTGTAAGGAATTTGAATGGGAAGAGTTCCGAGAGGTCTTAGAAACATCCAAAACTACGACCCCCGGAACTAACATGAGTTATAAAATGATTGGCAGATTGAAATTCGAAACCAAGATGGCCTTAGTTCGAATTCTCAATCAAGTATGGATGAGTATTCAAATACCGGAAAAATGGAAGGAAAGCAGAGTGGTACCTATTCCTAAAAGAGATCGGGACAGAAATCTGACTACAAATTGCAGGGGAATATGTATGTTGAATGTATTTGTTAAAATTGTGAATGGTATGGAAAGGTCGTATAGACAAATTTGTGAATGAGGGTAATTTGTTCGGAAACCACCTTTGGGTTCCGTCGCAACCACTCTGCTAATGAATGTGTAGAAAAGTTTGTGTGGGAAGTGCGAATGGAAAAAGCATGTTGTGGCGGTATTTTTGGATATAGAAAGGGCATATGACTATCTGGTTCCGGGGAAACTTTATCAGATCCTTATGGGCCTGGGGTTTCCTTGGAAAATTTGCAAATGGGTGTATGAGTTCATGAATGAAAGAAAATTACTTTTGTGTGGTAGAGGGTATAGGTTGGAGGGAGCGCTGAATATAGGCCTCTTCCAAGGCAGTAAAATTTTACCGACTCTCTTCAACCTTTACACGAGCTCGATACGTAGGTTTAACTCCTCGGACAAGCTCATTGTGCAATTTGCAGATGACTTTGTCCTATTGGGCAACGGGAGGACCATCGAGGAGGCCTTAAGTCGGGCTCAAGAATGTGTGAATCAGGTAACAGAATGTTTGACGAAAATTAATTTGCATGTAAATTCGAGAAAATGTTGTTGTATGACGTTTCGAACGAATCGTATGGTTGACGTGCAAGTGTATAATGAGCGCAATGAGTGTATAAATTTGAATAGGTATTTGCGAATCTGGATTGATAAGGGATTGGGTTTTAAAGTGCATATGGAAAAATTAGCCGATAATAGCAAGAGTAGATTGAATGTAATCAAAAGGGTGAGTAAATCGAAATGAGGAGCTCATCCTGGTGTGACTGATATGTTACGAAAGGCGGTAGTGTCATCAAAAATTCCGTATGGACTGAGTGTATATCGGTAGAGTGAGTGTAAAGTCGGTTTTAAAAAGTTGATGAATGTGGAGAATACCTGCGCCAGGGTGGTATTGGGCGCGATTAATTCAACCCCAATACACACTTTGTGGTCTGAATTGGGTGATTCACCTCTTAATTATACGAGGGAGTGGATCACCGTGCGAGAGACGGTGCGAATGTTGACTAAGGATCATCAATAAATTGGTGAATGAAATGAAAGAGAGATTGCAAAGAGGGACAGACTACCAAAAGACACAAAGATCACGGGTGATTTTGGAAAGTATTAATGTATTTTCCAAAATTCGACCTGTAAATCCGAAGTGCCCTCCGAGCAATCTGTTGTATAGCGCTCCGAAATAAGTAACATTGTAAAGCCCTGTATACAATTATATTTATTTTTATATTATATATCATTATATACTCTTAATTTACATTATATACTTGATTTACTTTATATACTTGAATTCCTTCTACATGTTATTTTAAATGTTGTAGTAAAATTACACTTGAATACCGAGCTGAAATCGGATATCAAAATACTACCGATATTCAGTTCTGCTCCAACATTTGATTTGATTTTACAAATAAATAAATAATAAAATTATTATTATAACTTAAAATATACTTGTATAAATTATAAACAATAAAATAATAATAAAAGATTAATTATATTTAGTGTTTGTTAAAAAGTAACCACCTTTAGATTTACTCATAACAAATCTAATTGTGTATTTAAAGTTTAGTGATACAACAAAAGCGATGATGAATGAGTCGGTTAAGAGTGAGTTTTTAAAAATGCGAATGAATTATTTTGCCAATGTGGAAGTGTATACAGATGCTAGTGTGAATGATGATCGAGTAGGTGCAGGAATTTTTATTCCGTCAATAAGAAAAGAAAAAATACTACGAGTGAATGCCAGCATCTGTATAATGAATGCAGAGTTGATTGGAATTATGGAAGAAATCAAGTTGGCAATGACACCAAGGAGGAGGAAAATAGTATTATTCTCCGACTCCCGGAATGGATTGGAATTAATTAGTAGGGGTGGCGGAACTCATGGTAATGTGTATGTGGAAATGTTGTATGAGTACCTTCAATCGTGTGGGAGTAAGGTCATTCTTCAATTTATACCTTCACACATACAGATTGAAGGTAATGAAAGAGCCGATATACTTGCAAAACGAGGTTCTTTGGTTGAGGAGGTAAATGAATATGAATTCATGGATGCAAGAGATGTACTTCGCATGTTTCAGGTAAATCTGTAGAGAAAATGGGAGAGAGAGTTTGTTGAAAAATGTCAGGTGAAAGGTAAGAAGTACTTTGAGTTGGTTAGTTCTCCGTTGAGTAAACCTTTCTTTAAGGTACTCAAGGGAGATACTAGAATGACAAGAACAATGGAACGAGTGAGATTAAATCATGGAAATTGGAAAGAATGCTTGAAGAAACGCAATTTTATTGAGTGTGAATTATGTGACATCTGCTTGGTTGTGGAGGACATCGAATGTTTGATTTTAAAATGCTCTGCATTTAATCAGAGCAGACAATAATGTTCGATGTTCTCTTGAGTGCAAAGAATTTGCCAGAATTAGTACGAATGGGAATGAACGTGTATAACCATGGTATGATTTTATTAGAATGAATCAGATAGACGTATTAAAGGTGATCGATGAGTGAAAGATGAATGATTGAAAAATTTAAAAAAAAAATTTGTAGAAATTGTAAAAAATTGTAATTTGAAACTGGGCCAAATGGCACCAAATTTGGAGCTAGTGCCAAATAAACAAAACAAAGGCTTAAGTTGACCGAATTGAAACCACTAACTAAGTAATTTCTGCAGC
This sequence comes from Nephrotoma guestfalica, assembly GCA_963691935.1. Lineage (NCBI taxonomy): Eukaryota > Metazoa > Arthropoda > Insecta > Diptera > Tipulidae > Nephrotoma > Nephrotoma guestfalica. The sequence continues at coordinate 183,776,838 of OY829913.1, forward strand.
GATAAACAAACAAATATGGCGGTCGTTTTGCTACGTGTTGCTCTTAAGGGTCATTGATTGTTTAAGGAGAAGATTGAGATTGGATAGTCAGATTACTCTATGGTACAGACAAGTAAACAGAATCAATAATGATATTGCCAACTTTGCATCTATTCAAAAATACATTTTTAATGTATGAATATTTACAGATTCGAGAAACTGTCTATTAATAAAAGATAGGTAGCCACTAACTCTAGCATGTTTTGTTCACTTTTGCTGTCTTAAGTTCGATTAAGCGTGGGTATAGATAAGATATCGCACTTGAACTATACAGTTTAACTAGGCAGTTCATTCAAGTACGACGTTCTAGGTATTTGTGCAGTTATATTAAAGCCTTCATTCATTCAACTATCTTATTGTACACCATACAACTATGAAAACTGAATAAAATGCTTCCAAATGTAGTCCATTTTGCAATATTCATCTTATATTTAATTCTTATTCGTTCAATATAGTTTCTTGATTCAGTTTTGCGACCATTAAGTGCGAATCAAATACTATTCAATACTTTACCTACAACTTAATGGGAGTACAAATAAGTTTAGAAGGATTTACAAAAGATGGCGTAACTAGTATTAAACCGCATCGGGCAATCTTGTAACTATACGGTTTATTCATGTTAAAGCGTCATCTTTTTCCTCTAAAAGTCAGTATGTGTCATTTCGCTGAAGTGTAAACAACTTATTTTTTTGTGCTCTAACCACGTCAGCCTTTGTGACAACAAATCAAAATTTGCGGGACACCAGTAACAAAGAACGCGAAGAGAGACTAGTAAAGTTTGAAGACACTGAGTTGGAAGTGTTATTGGACCAAGACTCATACCAAACTCAAGAGGAGCTGAAATTTTGAGAGTGACTCAACAAGCGATTCAAAATCGTCTCAAGACCATGGATATGGTGCAAAAACTAAGAAATTGGATACCGTATGAACTCAAGCCAGGAGACGTCGAACGCCGTTTTTCACGTGGGAGCAACTGCTGGGACGAAAAGTGGATCCACTAAGACAATCCAAAGCGCAGAAAATTGTGAGGTAAGCCCGGTCATGCATCAACTTCACCCGTCAAACCGAATATTCATGACCAAATGATCTTTCAGTCATGGAAACTGTGGAACCGCTTCAATGCGATGTCCTACCCCACCCACCGTATTCACCAGACATTGCTCTTTCCGGCTACCATTTGTTCTGATCGATGACTCTTGGCTTAGCCGAGCAGCACTTCACTTCTTGCGAAGAAGCCACATAAAATACATTGTACCAATTTCTCTGAATAAAGCTTTGAAATTATAAAAGAAGTCTCAAAATTTATTTGTACCCCCAATAATATAATTTAAATTTGATGTTATAAATAATTTAGAATTACTATGTACCTGCAGCACAAAGCCACAACTCAAAGATTTAGGCTGTTTGTTTACAATTAACAGGTTTTGCTGAAATTGGAGGGTTGATTCAATTATTCAAGATGTTTAGACGATCGTGAAGTGAATTGGAGTCCTTCGATTTAAGCTAATATTTTTATATTGTATATAGATATCGTTTTCATTAAGCAGCAGTTACTATTTTTTGTAAATTCTTCAGTAATTCAGCAATAAATTTACTTGGTTTTGCTTGACATTTAAATTTATATTACATGATATGATTAGTATGATTAGTATACATATATCATAGGATATCATTACACTCATAAATTAGTATTTATTTCTATATAGTGTGCTTTTATGGGTTGCATTCTTAAACTTAGAGACCAATATTTGTTCTGTTGTGGCCTTGCGGATGAAAAAAAATCACAATCAGAAGTTTTAGTATTTCGATTGATTTGAATAACTTAATTACTAACGAGCAGTCGAGGCGGTTCAGTAAAAATTACGCTAAAACATATAAAGACAAGGAATGTTTATTGACCGTGAACATGTCGTATTTTATTTTAATTTAATATTTTTCGTGAACAATCATTTTCTTGTGGTTCAAACTTTTGAATGACGTATTGTGATCGTGCTCATAAATTATTAATTTTTCAATTAATAAATTCAAACATAAATTAAAACCGCCACCTTCCAAATCCACAGAAACTTCGAATCATAGAAATAATTTCATTTCATTTAATATTTTTCATTGTTCTTCTAAAATATTTTCTGTTTATATAATGTAATACACACATACACGAAAAAGGATCGACTGATCGTCGTAGAGGAAAGACGTGTTTTTGTCTCTCCTTTAAATAAATTATTATTAATATTTTAATTCAAATCAGTTTAGGAAAGTGTAATGTGAGAGTGATGTGCTATTTTTGAGTGAGTTTTGTTCTTTAGAAGTTCACCTGTTAATACAGATGAATTGAGACAGTTATTATGAAAATTACGTTCAACACATACAAGTATACAATCAGAGAAGTATCTTTTTATTCTAATTTTCATTCTAATTATATAAAAGTTAATTATTTATTATTGTTATTATAACTATTCACATATATGTGAACGGTAATTTATAATCGTATACATAGAAACTGACATTTCAAGGGAATTCCCTTTGTATGCACTTAAGTACATAAAATATTGGTACCCGAGAAACCAAAATTTGAAATTACAACAGATCGAATTGTAACTTACCCAATAAGCGAAAATTTGTATACTCAAAATGGGGAATAATATAAATTGATAATTATATAAAATGTTAATGAAAGGAGGAAATAGTTTTCTGCCACGGGAAATTTATCATTTGAGCTGAAATATGTTGGATTGTGTTATCCATTTGGGTTTTTATTTAAACTTAATTACATTTTCATAACTTATTTTAATAATTTTCACTTACTTTAAACAATTGTATAAATTGAAATTTTGTCGAAAGTCCTGATTAAAAACAATAAAGTTGTCGGCAAATATAATTCAATTTATTTTTATTATTATTTAAAATTTATTATTTATTTATTTATTTTTTACATATCGGAAGGTCAGGGAAGATTGTGGTTGCAACATTCTTGATCAGGGGGTCTATTTAATTACTTACGCTTTGAGCATAAACTCAATACAATCAAATATGTTAACGATCCAAAGACTTTTTGCTATGGAATGTTGTTTTTCGACGATCTTTCTGGTTGAATTCAGGTTATGTTTTAGTGAAGTTGTGTGAATGTTAGATATAAATTAACCCTGCTTTTAGTTGGATGAATTTAAATATAGGTAGCTGAATGACAATACCGAAAGTAATTTTTTTTTTTTATTTTTAATTTTTTTTAATTTTTTTATTTTATTTTATTTGTTTTTTTGTTTTTTTTTATTTTGACATTATTGACGGAATATTTAGGTCATCATATGTATGATAATACTGCCGTGCCCTTACGAACGTGAAGTCTTTCGGTTAGATGGTGTTGGATGGGAAGATCGGGCAAAATAAGGTTACAAGCAGTATGTGATGAGATGACCCATAGATGTGAATTAAATAATCTAACCAGTCTAGTAGGACTGATGCCGAATACATATGATGAATATTAGTATCCTTTACCTCAAACACAACTAACTAACATTAATTAACTAACAAACTCTAATCTAGAGTGTGAATTTAATTGAGACTAACATTCTAATATATTTAAGTAGTTAGAAAATGACTTTGCTGCGGTTCGCCCTAGTCGTTTCTGTGACTAACATCCTTTTCTAACTAACCTTATCTGTTAAGGATGCAGGCAGGGCCTGGGCCCGTATGATGCTGAAATATTATTCGCATTCAGATATAATTTGTTATTTGATTGTTGATATTTCAGAATTATGGTAACGTACCTAGGATCGCCGTTATGGTTGGCCTGTACGCCTCTATCATATCATATCATATCATATTACACACACATACACATTTTTGTTAATACACACATACATATAACATATCGTATTTATCTAAAGATAGTTAAGTAGATTTTGGATGTGTAAATAATGGATAAAAATATGTATGTGTATGTTATTTAAAATATTTTATGGAATGAGATTTTTATTGACAGATACCTATATAAAAATAACTAACGAAGAATGTGTTGGTTACACTAAAAATCCAATGTAAATTTGATTTTTTTTTCATTTTTTGTTTTTTTCTGCACCAACACATTTATATACTTAGCTATTTCAAAAAAATTTACTATAGAACCAATACATCGTTAGATAGTTATTGTTTATTTCATATGTGTGGAGTTAGCAGGACTTATATTTAAGTAGATTCTGCTCCTGCTCTAACGCTCATTGACAGATACCTATATAAAAAAACTACCAAAGAGTGTGTTGGATACACTAACAACGCAATGTAAATTTGAATTATTTTTTTCATTTTTGTTCGTTTCTGCACCTACACATTTATACTTAGTTTAAAAAAAAAATACTATGGAAAAAAAAATTACCAATACATCTTTAGTTAGTTATTGTTTATTTCATATGTGTGGAGTTAGCAGGACTTATATTTAAGTAGATTTTGACACATCCATACCCAATCCATACAAAACACGAGAAACTATAATATATTTTACTTTTCTAGCATAATGCGAAAAAAGCAATCCTTCTTTTTTTATTAAATTTTATTTTTTTTATTTTTGCGGCCATTTTGAAAATATAAAAACGATCCAACATATATTAAGGCGAATAACTTTGATTGTTTTGTTACAATCGAAGAGTCGATTAAACTTCGCATACCACAGATTTTGTGCAATATTGATAAAGGTAATAAGTACTATTAACTATAATTAGCGTATTGCTACTGTAGTAAAGTCAAAATTGCATAAAGTCATGGTTTATATTACGTTGAAGTTCAGCTAGCGCGCATTTAGGCGAATTAATAAAATTATTGCAAACGTTAGTTCCGATTAACGCGCTACCTGGAACTTCATCGTCTAAAGATTTTATTCGTATGATATTACCACTATTATATGATTTCATTATGAGGTAACTGTTACAATATGAATATTGTTTCAGATAATCGTGTGTTTGTTTGGAGTCTAAATTAATACTGTTGACAATGCCACTTTGTATTTGTTTTTAATATAACGTAGGTATCAAAATTTTCGGACTATTATTTTTGGAATCTCCTAGCCTGGAAAATTCTAATTTTTTTTTTATGAAATAAAGCTTCTTATATAGAATATGATTGTGTTTGGTTTTGATGAGAAACGTTTTTTCGGTTTTCGTTAAATTTGTAAATGTATAAACATTTACAAGCTGTATACAATTTTTTATGTGATCGATTTCCTTTTCCTTTTATAATTCCTTTTAATACGAGTATTATGCATTGTGTATTGTGGTACTATTCCACTATACAGCGTTTTATTTTGCAGAAAATTAGTACGAGATCAAAATATAGATTCTCTCCGTGTGTGGACCGGTACAGCAGTAATTTTGTTGTTGTTGAGTTGGTTGCCATAATTATAAATAAAAATTATAAAACAAGCCAGCAGAATAAATTACGTTAAAAATACTTAGAAACAACGTGGATTCTTCAACGTTTACATATTATGTAACTTTAATTTATTTTACCAGAACGATGTCCTAGGATGCACTAATATAAGTAAACGTTAACTTGTAATGTAAAAATAACGAGTATTCTTTCGCGTAAAATAAACGATACACATCCACGTTTAGAGCTGGTTTAAATTGTAGAATAATTTGTCGTTGAATAGATAACAATTATTTTACGATGATTGAGATACGAAATTGCGGCAAATCAAATATATAATTAAAAAGTAGAGGTATTTTATTATAATTTTATATTTATTGAACATTAATCACATTTTATTTAAGGCTTTGGATGCAGTTTTTATAGCATCGCTAGTATTGGCCAAACACATTTTTTTGGATTCGTGTACAGTTGTGCTCCATCCACATTAATATCTATAGATATTTCTATTTCTGATTTATTTAACACTGTTTCGTCTTTGCACTTAATTATATTTTGTTGTATTCTTCTTCTTATTATTTAATAATAATAAGGTATTTCTTATTATTTAATAATAATCCGTATTTATTTAATGAATTTAAAATGCTGCGAGTCGCAATTCTGGTTACGTTATTTGAAATAACAATATCTCAAAATTCATCTGTCAAAACTTGCAATTTAGATGCATCTGCGTTATTTATATTCATATTTGGGCTATTATTGTCAATTTTTTTATTCGCAATTAAATTATTGGTATGTGAAGTATTGGATCGTGAACATATATTTTTTTTATTCACGTAATTGATATTATTTCCATTGTTTTCATTATCGAATATTTGACCGTATTCAGTTATATTAGATGTTAAACAAGAACTTAATTTAATAAGATTTTCGCTTTTCATTTTTTTACACGCGTAGCGACGAGACGTCTAAAAAGCCGCTTGGAAACACTATGCAATTTTGCTTTATCTTTATTCATTATTGAAATATTATTTTTTGCTTATTTGAGTATTATATTTATTATTAATTTTTTTTAATATATTTAATATTTTTTTATGATTTAAAAAATTTGTTAATTTATTGCACTAACGTTTACACTCCGTCTGTCATATATGGTACAAATATGACCAAAATGGCTATACATATACGCATTTAAAAAATGTAGATGCCGCTAACTTTTCCGTGAATAAATAACGTCAAATAAATTTGAAAAGTAAACGTTCAAATTTCTTGTATTTAAAATGAAACAAAATATTTAAATAAAAATTTTTTCTCTTTCTAGCTTATGCAATTAATAGTACGTTTAAATTAAGTTGAAATATTACTTCAATGTCAACGTTAACCAAAGTTCTGCTGGGAAAGTATCTTTTATGGTAACCAACCATACGAAACATACGAAAAAACGTATACTATCGTTTCATATATACGTGTGAAAATTGATTCAAGACAAAAAAATTATTTTAGATAAAAAAGTTTGTTAAATTTTTGTACATGAGAAGAAAATTTTTTCTATTAAAATTAATTTAATGCGCTATTGTACATGTTATTTCGTAGGTTATATATTTTATAGAAAAGTACTTTTTGTTTATTTTCGAAAATTGAATATAGAAATGAATTAACATGATTCTGCCAGTCCCAAAAATAATATTTAATTTATTAGTAATATTAAGGATATATAATTCATAGCCAAACATTAAAAATAAAGATATTCTTTGTTTTTTAAATAATTTATAGGTTAAATTTTGTTAATTCTAAAATTTTCCTCGATCTACTTTATGTCGGGTGAGGATAAGTATGATCCAAAATTATAGTAAATGCTTTATTTATTTTTTTTATTTTATGAATGATTGTTGAATGATTTTTTGTACATGACTTTTGCTTTACTATGGTATAAGCGTGAATAAATTTTGTTGTATTTATTCCTCGTAATGCGATTGATCATATGGATAAATAATTGGTTATGACGTGGGGACCAGAGAAGGCGAGAATTTACTCCATATACCTTTTTGTATTCACAAGAAATACTATCCGGGACGGGAGTGTGGATATAGAAATAAATGATTATATTTTTTACTTTTACTTTAATTTATTGGATGGAAGATCTTTATTATTTAAAATCGCTGCAATGTGAATAATAAAGGGCGATTAAAAATTAAATTTATATTTATTTATTATTTTTATTACTTATGATTATATTAACACATTAGAATTCTATGGAAGATCGTAGTTGTAACATTTTTGATCAAGAGGACTCTTTATTTGCAATTTTATCAATTAAATGAACTTATTTCAAAGGCCTTTTCCAATAGAATGTAATTTTCTATTTCTTTCTAATTGAATTCTAATTGATGTGCTTTTCTGTTATAAAGTCGGATTTCTTTTTTAACGGTTGGTAATTAGTAAGGCAGCTAAATATACGTCATTATTGCATTAAAATTTAATAATTGACGATAGACTTAGAATTGTAAGGCCATCATATGTATGTATTTACATGCCGTGAAACTGTTACGAACATATATCCCTCGGGCTAATTGGTGTGGGTTTGGGTATTAGTGTAGCCGTGTTATACAGCATACGAAGAGATGACCTCTGGATGAAATTTATTAATTATTTCAGTCATTTACGACTGAGGATGATAGATACATATGATAAAATTTAGATATCCTGTACAATTACAACTAAGACAGATTAATAAATTAAGATCTCTTATCCACAGACAATCTATGTATGTGTAAATAATTAACAAACCGTATTTAAAATTTATTAACAGAGCAGTTGGGTAATTACTTTGCTGCGTGGCGCCCTAATCGTTTCTGAGACTAACTGTTCCTTTCCTTATATAACCTTCAATGTGACGATGCAGAAAATATGCTCTTGATATCGGATTACGCTTGCTTCAGGAATATGCTATACATACCTAGGATCGCCATGATGGTTGGCTTGTGCGTTATCATATCATATCATGTCAATTTTTAGACTATAAAATTCATTGTCAATCATTGTTTTCATATTTTTAAATAATTTATAGGTTACATTTTGTTGATGTCAAAATTTCTCTATATGTTTATACCATAAAATAAGATATTGTGTATCAGTCGCTCTAATGTAAATTTTAGTTCGTGTCTGCAAAAAAATTTTTCTCCGTGGGGTATAAGTAGAGTCGTTGATCAAGAAAATATTAAAAATTACAAAAATTTGAATACATTTCAAAGAACTGCGAGAAAATATTTTAATGTTCAACAAAAAAAAACACAAAACATAAAGAACAACGCGTCGGAATTAAACAGGCTTATTTGGTATAACCGTTGCCTCCTTCTTTGCAGATAAAACAATAACAATTCATCGATGCGTAAAGGAAGAGAAGAACCAGAAAACAGACAATTTTTGCTGAGAATATGACAAAGACAAGAGCTAAAATTTACATTAGACTAATTGAGACAGAACATTTTTATTTTATGGAATAAAAAGTTGGAGCAATTTTGTCATCAACAAAAACAAACATTAAATTATTTAAAAAAAACTGAAACATCCAAGAAATGTTTGACAATAATTTTATATCCCAAAAATTACTAAAAAATTGAATTTTATTTCTGCGGAGAAAAACATATTGATTGATTGATTGATTGATTTTGAATGTACGACCAAGTTCTTAGGCTTGAGTTCCCGGATGACGCCGGGTCCACCGTACACCCTTTTTTACACATAACAAAACCGAACGATTGGATAGGTTAGTTAAGTGGGACAGAATCGGCCCGGTTACAGACACCTAGGTATAGCCGATAGTTAGTAACACAAAGACAACACAATTCTAATCTACTAGATGAAGGATAAAGGCTTAATAGGTTAATGGATAACGATGGTATTGGTCTTCAACAATTGCATCTTTAAAACGGCAACCTAAGAAAAAATATTATTATTTCACATGCATCTGGAATTTTCCTGAAATTAAATTCTATTAATACTTTTCGGCTTCCTAACCAAAATTGGTTGACTCGACCCGTTACAGACACCTATGTAAAGTCGTTAGTAATAAAATGACAACACAATTCTAAACTACACAATCAGCAATTACAATGAAGCATTAATTCACAAGCATCTGTAAATTTCCTGAAATTTAATTCTAAATTCATATTTTCCGGCTTCCTAAATAATTGAAACATTTATTAATTTAATCATTCTGCAACTCTGCAACTTACAGTAGAATGGAAGGAAACAAATACTTTTATCACTACTTTTGCACTAGTTCTGGAACTTCTTCTACGTTTGCTGGGGATATATCACATACAATTAATCTCAGACATGATACATGCGACTCGTCTATGACTTGTCACCTCGTATTAGACTTGTCATAAACGATTCATCTCAGACTGGTAACAAACGTAAATTAGTAATTAGTGTCAATGGCTTTCCTGCTGGAAGGTAATATTTAAGTAAAGGCAACTAGATAAAATTTGAAAAAAATTATTCTAAAATGAATGATAAATAAGTTTATTTTATAATTTTTATAATTAAATATAAATCGTACCAGTATCTTAAAAGAGGGATAATATGTACTCGTATATTAAATATATTTGAATGAGATTTCCTGAGAACCGAATAATTTTAATATAATAGCTCGGCACTGTACATGTAGATTAATATTTAGGGTTGATTTGAAATTGGGAATTAATAATTATAATTCTTGTACTAAAACAGTCAAGATTGGCAACGTTGTATTTTATGACAAACATCCAGTCGTTGGTGTATTGAAGTATACAAATCTTCTCTTTCTTTTGAATAATGATATTAATTATATCAAATATTTCTAGCTTTTCAGTTACATAGATATAACGAAGTTGCCGATAAACAATTCTTTATGTTAAGATTGTTAAAATCCCAAATCCAATGCAAATAAAATTTCTTTTTATAAAGCAAAAATATCGCTAATAAGCTGTGAGAAAATACTAGTAACCCATTGAGTGTCACAAAAAGGCAATTTTGCGGTAAATAATAGGATTCGTTACCAACTCCAACATAGTTGCAATTAATCTTGCAAAAATGATGGATTATGAAGGAAATACAATATAGAAAACAGCTAATCATAAATTACCTACACTATATTCTCAATGCACAGAAGAAATACGGAAACGGAAAATTCTATCGCTAATCAAACCAAAATAAAAATACAACAATTTATTACACAAGCGCTGAATAATAGGATGAAGGTACATCACCAAAATAGCTCTCTCCGAAAATCTCCGAAATCAAAGCGTGGAAGAAACCACCTCTACAAACAACCGTAGTAAAATGTACCAAGAGAATTATGCAATGTCCATCCAGGAGCTAAAATTACCTCGAAACGAGCCCAACAGACGGCATGAATCTTCCCACCATGAAACCACTACCATCCACCAAGCGACCTCCTGCCAACACCACCATTCAACAAAAATCACGCTTCACAAAGCCGTGACGAATCCATGACAGATCACAAACGAACCATGGCAACCCTACAGCCCAAAAACTTCAGCGTACGACCGATCATACCAAAACTCCCAAAATGATTTAGCCCTCGCCAAATCGACGGCAAACTCCAACAAAAACACCCGAAGCATTCAGCAAAGAAACCAATTTGGACATACAAATCCAACATTCAGGCAATGATTCAATACAAAACTGCAAATCCGCCCTCATACACTAACAAATGAGAACTACCTCAAGTCCTAAACAAAACAACTCAAAACAGTCAAAAATACCTTATAAATACAGGTAACGACAGTGTTTCGGTAGCGTATGTGGAACGATTGGATTAACCTGCAAGTTGAAAAATAAAACGCTAATTTGTTTGCACACTGTATTTATTCACAAACAAAAACAAGAAAACCAAATATTCCAGCTGGATGTTCAATTTTTTTTCGTTGTGTGCACCTGTAATTAAAAATCACGTATTATTATTATTGTATTATAAATGTATGTAATTTAATTATACTTAGCTTAATTATGTTGATTATGCCATTTATCTGAAAGTAGAAATTATCAATTAATTAAATTTATTATTGTGAAAAGAAATAATTGTACTTACCAAATCAAATGGCAAATTATTGACATTTGTATTTATATTTTTACTTATAGCTAGTGCCATCTTTGTAAAGTGATTATAAATTAAAATTGTTATACTTTTTTTCTGTTCTAAATTATTATGGCATAACATTAAGCATTTCAGATAAATGTAAAAAAAAAATTATAGTCAGTCATTCCATTTGTCAAATTCACGGTGTCGAGTCAAGTTAAAATAAAAATAATAAAATTTTTTTATACAAAATTAAAGGTGTATAGCGAATGCTATTTCCAGTCCATTTTGAGAATTGTTAAGCAGCAGTAGCGTTCGCAGCCCCACAACATGGTCCTTCGAGCCGGATGTTTTCCAAAACAACGGTAACCAGCATAAATTGAGCAGCCATCTAGAAAAATCGAAATTGTACCGGTATTCAGCATATAACGGGAACCGCATTCTAGAACAAAAGCCACGCGGTGGAGCACGCTAATTCAGTTAAGTGGATACATTATTATTTTAATATCGAGCCATATATATTTAATGCTGTTCAAATAAAGACAAATATCGTGCATTTAATATTTATTAAAAGTCTATTTGGTGTTTTGTCCATATTCGTTAAAAGTTATCTTGTACCGAACTGTGTATGTAACTAAATTAAAGTAGCGTTAACAGCTTACGGTGAAATATTTGGATGAGCTTAGTGAATTGTAGTGTGAATTGATATAAACTCGAACTTATCAAGTATAATTAGTTAAGTGTATACTGCGCATTTATCAAATACTGAATGAATCATAGGCAACAACGATGAGCGAACTAGATATTTTAAAGAAACTACGTGCTAATCAGAAGGGCAGCATGACCAAATTGCTAAATTTTGTGAGCGAACTAAGAATCGATAATGTTCAAGATATCGATCAGCTGAGGACAAGGGCAAAGCGAGCACAAGAAATCTTCGATCAATTTCTGATACTCGAAGAGAAAATTATTCGGTGCGATTCAACGGAGGAATCCGACCTCGGCCCCTTTGAAGATAATTATTATACTGTGATTTCGGGGCTCAATTCGTGGATTCGAAAAAAAAGCGTAGCAGAAGGATTATCGCACCACATGCACAATGATACAGCAAACTCGTCCCACAACGGTGCTGCTGACGTCAAGCTGCCGAAAATCAATATTCCTATCTTTAGTGGGGAATACAAAGAATGGCAAACATTTTTTGACCTATTTTCGTCGACAATACATGAGAAAGAATATCTAACCTCATCGCAGAAGTTCCAGTATCTAAAGAGTTTTCTTAGAGGTGATGCAGAGCGGTTTCTTCGCAACACAAATGTAACTGAAGCCAACTACAACGAAGCGTTGCAAAAGCTTATCAATCGATATGACAAAAAACGCCATACTATCACTTCACATATTGAAGCATTTTTTAAGCAGCCATCGATCGCTATCTATGTTCTCCTAAACAAACTCGATTTGGAAACGCAAACATTATGGTCGCAGCAGGATATAGAAAACAAGGATTTTCCTACATTAGCAGAATTCTTCGAATTTTTGGAAAATCGTACGGACGCATTAGAGTCTTTGACAGCATATTCAACAAAGAAAACGTGTAAAACTCCCGCGACGAAACCAGTCAAATCTAATGCCTTTGCCACAACGGCAAGCAGCAATACCACACCATTATCATGTCCTCTGTGTAAAAGCAATGATCACAAACTCTTCGATTGTGAGACCTTTAAGGCGTTTTCTATACCCAAGCGAGAAGAAGTGATAAAAACCGAAAGGCGATGCTTTAATTGCTTCAACTACAACCATGGCATACATACGTGTAGATCTAAAGCCAGATGTCATCGTTGTCGACGTAAGCATCATACCTTGCTACACAGGGAAGAAGTTGTGTCTAGCCCAGAAGACGTAAAAAATAGTTCAACAGTAGTAAAATCACCCATTGAACCAAATCCTTCCATCTCATCAAAAAATTATCAGGTTATGATGCCATCTCAAGTCATATTGCCAACAGCGATCGTACGGCTGAAATGCAGCGATGGAAGTGAAACAAAGTGCAGAGCTCTGTTGGATTCTTCGTCCCAAGAATCCTTCATTCAGCTGTGAGCAGCTAAAGGGATTGACACTAGCCGATCCCCAGTTTAATCGAAAGGGTTCAATTGAGGTTTTACTTGGTACTGAAATATACTATGCCGTGACAGGAGGAAAAAGATTACAGCTAAATAATCAACTGATAGCAGAGGAGACATCATTGGGTTGGGTGGTAGTAGGAAGATTTGTTCATCAGCAGGAAACCGCCGCAGCTTGCTTCAGTATACTGCTCGACATTGACGCATCATTACGCGCATTTTGGGAAGTCGAATCAGTGCCAATGAAACCTCGGTTGTCAGATGATGAGCAAAGGTGTGAAGATTTATTTTGCGCAACGACCAGAAGAAGCTCAGAAGGAAGATTCATCGTTCAGTTACCATTTTCCGAGTCACCCAGCACAGTTGGGTCATCATTACACTTAGCAGAATGCCGATTGAGAGCAATGGAGCGGAGGTTCGAGCGAGATAGCACGTTTCGGGATTTATACGCCGATTTTATGAGGGAGTACGAAGAACTGGACCACATGGAGGAAATAGCTAGCGACCAATTATCTCAGCAGCACTATTATCTCCCACACCATGGTGTTGTCAGAATTTCTAGCTCAACGACCAAATTACGTGTCGTATTTGACGCCTCAGCTAAGTCCAATAGCGGCAAATCATTAAATAACGTCTTGCGTGTTGGGCCGACCGTACAATCATCGTTAATGGACATAATTCTGCGCTTTCGCCAGCATCAATTCGTTTTAATTGGCGACATCGAAAAAATGTACCGCCAGGTGTTAGTCGATCCGGAGAGCACAAAAATACAAAATATTGTATGGCGAGCTGATAAAGGACAACCGTTACGGCATTATCGATTGAAGACGTTGACATATGGAACAGCATCAGCATCGTTTTTGGCAACAAGATGCCTAAAAGAATTAGCTATATCGAGCCACGAACAGAATAAAGCAGCATCGATAGCAATAGAGCGCGATATGTATGTGGACGATTTGATGACAGGCGCAGATTCAAAGCAAGAAGTAATTGAGTTAAAAAGGAGCATTTCGGAAATCCTTTACTCGGCAGGGTTTAACATGAGAAAATGGTCATCGAATTATGAAGAAATTAGGCGAAATATCTGCGGGACATATGTGAAGACAAACAGCTTGAAAATCGCAGAGCACCGCGAAGCAACAAAACTCTTGGGTCTGGAATGGAATCCCCAGACAGATGAATTTTATTTTGCCACGAATTTTGAAAGCCGCGCAAAACATACTAAAAGATCGATGTTATCCGAATCGAGTAGAATTTTTGACCCGCTGGGTTTGCTATCCTCTACGATTGTACGGGTGAAAATATTGTTCCAAAGCACTTGGACACAAACTATCGAATGGGATGATGAACTAGCAGCCCCAACGCGTAAACGTTGGGAAAAGTTACGTCAAGATTTGGAAAGCCTTCAACACGTACGAATTCCACGATGGCTTGGGTCCCATAAAGACGTTGAGCTGCATGGATTTAGCGACGCTAGTCAATGGGCATATGCTGCAGCAGTATATTCCCGCGCCGTCAGCGGAGACAAAGTAGTCACGCATCTAATAACAGCCAAGACTAAAGTAGCACCAATTAACCAGCTGAGTATTCCTAGATTAGAGCTAAATGGTGCCTTTTTGCTCACTAAACTGATGTTGATTGTTCAAAACGCGTTGAGCTTAAGTATCGAAAGTTTGACGCTATGGACAGACTCAAAGATTGTTCTCGATTGGCTATCTACGCATTCCCGCAAATGGCCAACATTTGTCGCCAATCGCACATCCTCAATTTTGACTCATTTCAAACGCGATCGTTGGAAGCATGTGAGTTCAGCGGACAATCCTGCAGACCGCGCCTCTCGGGGCATAGATGCCAGCGAGTTAATAAACAATAGTCAGTGGTGGAATGGTCCCTCTTGGCTGGCAAAGCCCAACGAAAGTTGGCCACCACAGCGTGTCTCATACGGCACAAATGAAGAAGCAATAGTCGAAACGTTTGCTTTCAAGATAGTAATGGACAACTGCGTCATTCAAGATATCATTGAAAAGTATTCCAGCTTCTACAAAATGTCAAAGGTATTAGCATTGGTGCTACGATTCTCGCATAATTGTCAAGTACCTAAAATAGAGCGTAGCATTGGTTCATTACTACCGGCAGATGTCGACGAAGCAGCCGGCATAATAATTCGCTTTGAGCAAGCTATATCATTTGATGAAGACATGAAAAATCTGACGAAGCAACTGCCAATACATAAAGCGAGCAATCTAAAAACGTTGAATCCATTTATCGACAAAACGGGTATCTTACGAGTGGGCGGCAGACTCAATAAAGCAGCAGCGCCATATAATACAAAACATCCAATCATCTTGCCTTGTAAATCTGTCGTTACCAAAGCAGTCGTCCGAGATTATCATAAGAATTTTTATCACGCCGGTATCAATTTAACTAGCAATTTGTTACGTAGAAAATATTGGATTATACGGGCCAAAGATGTCGTTCGTGGTATCATACATAAATGTGTGAAGCAGAAACCAAGACTCGGGCTGCAGCTAATGGGCGATCTCCCAGCAGACAGAGTTACGTACGCTGATGCATTTGTAAATGTCGGCGTCGATTATGCCGGCCCGTTTAGAGTGACTCCCATGAGAAGAAGAGGACAACAGGCGGTCAAGGCATACATATGTATATTTGGGCTGTATACATATTGAAATCGTGGGCGACTTAACTTCAACAAGTTTTCTTGCGGCTCTAAGCCGGATGACCGCAAGACGAGGGCTTTGCAAAGCGATGTTCAGCGATAATGGTTCCAATTTTTCGGGCGCCAACAAACTATTAAAAGATTTATACCAGTTTTTAAAAACAAACCAGTCTAATATTAGTTCTTCTCTTTTAAGGCATGAAATTGTATTGCATTTTAATCCGCCAGGTTCTCCTCACATGAATGGGCTATGGGAAGCAGCCGTAAAGTCAGCGAAGACCCATCTCAAACGAGTCGTTGGCGATTCTATAATGTCACTGGAGGAATTTGGCACGCTGATGACCGGCATTGAAAGCATCCTCAACTCTCGTCCTCTATGCGCAAATGTTTCATCATCCGATGATATAGATGACTTGAGCTTAACGCCAGCACACTTCACCATAGGTCAAGCTCTTCTTGCACTACCAGAGGATGATCTGTTAAACAAAAAATTGTCAGCAAACGCCAGATGGGAGCTAATTAAGAAGCTGAAACAAAATTTTTGGGTCCGTTGGCATCGAGATTACTTAACCAGCTTACAGCGAAGAACCAAATGGACGAGGAAGCATGAAAATATCAAGCTAGACGACATTGTCATTATAAAGGATGATCATTCACCTTCAACGAGATGGACAATGGGGCGGGTTGTTCAGCTACATCCGGGAAGTGACGATATAGTGCGGGGAGTCACAATCAAAACAGCGAACGGCGCATATAGGCGCCCCATTCATAAACTGTGCATACTCCCAGTAAATTAAAACTATGTTTCAATGCCGGCGGTATGTTTCGGTAGCGTATGTGGAACGATTGGATTAACCTGCAAGTTGAAAAATAAAACGCTAATTTGTTTGCACACTGTATTTATTCACAAACAAAAACAAGAAAACCAAATATTCCAGCTGGATGTCCAATTTTTTTTCGTTGTGTGCACCTGTAATTAAAAATCATGTATTATTATTATTGTATTATAAATGTATGTAATTTAATTATACTTAGCTTAATTATGTTGATTATGCCATTTATTTGAAAGTAGAAATTATCAATTAATTAAATTTATTATTGTGAAAAGAAATAATTGTACTTACCAAATCAAATGGCAAATTATTGACATTTGTATTTAATATTTTTACTTATAGCTAGTGCCATCTTTGTAAAGTGATTATAAATTAAAATTGTTATACTTTTTTTCTGTTCTAAATTATTATGGCATAACATTAAGCATTTCAGATAAATGTAAAAAAAAAATTATAGTCAGTCATTCCATTTGTCAAATTCACGGTGTCGAGTCAAGTTAAAATAAAAATAATAAAAATTTTTTATACAAAATTAAAGGTGTATAGCGAATGCTATTTCCAGTCCATTTTGAGAATTGTTAAGCAGCAGTAGCGTTCGCAGCCCCACAACAGACAGAACACACATGAACACAACTCTCCGCAAGTTGAGAAACACAACGTTCAACGAACAACCACCACAAACCGCAGACACCTCCATTACTCACCATGAACGAAACCCATTCAAATCACATTTCTGCGGTGAAAAAATATGCCGTTTAATTATTTCGGATAATCTACGAAAATATCTAAAAATTGTTTTGCTATAAATTAAGTGAGGGGAAATTTTTACAAGTTCATAATTAACCTACAAAATCAAATGTAATAACAAATTTATTCAAGCAGGCGGAACAAAATTGACAAAGATAATAAAAATTGAACCTACCAATTGAATAACAATTGAACCTACCAATTGAACCCCCAACAATTAAACCTGTCAAGCTGTTTAAAGTAAAAAAAACCCTAATAGAAGCGGCAAGTGAAAGATATCCCGAAACATTTACAAGAGAATGTATTATGCAGCTATTTATACAAATACACTATAAGTATTTATCTAAAGTTATAAATCCAATCCAAGGTTTCGATAAAAGCACCAACCAGGTTGTGTTCTGAGTGCATCGAGGAATTATCCGCTAAAAAAAAGTGTATCAACAAAAGGTGAACTAGATGAATAGGATTCAGGTTCAAATGAACGACAAAAACCTGTCAAAGAACAACTAATTTAAAAACGGTCATTGAAGAATTGAAATTGAGTAAAATTGCGGGGGTTTCACTCACGATTGATGAGATGAAAGTTTTATGTATGTCGCTCAATTAATTGAGATTGCAATTTAAATGATCGCAGATTGCATTTGAAATAAATCAAAACACTAGTAAAATACAAGTAGTCGACTAGGAGGTTGCATCGATTGTGGAAGAAAATATCGTACAGGATAATGTGTTCGAGTGCCAAGTTTTTACATCAAATTTCGATCATTTGAGTGATCTTTAGTTGCACAGTTCCATACATAATCATAACCGTAAACGGTCGTAAAGGAAATGTTTTGAAAAATAGTGTAAACAATGATTAGTGCGAATTGTTTATTAATTTACAATTTCGATACTAAATTAATAAATTTCAGCCATACACGAAATTATTATGCATTTCAACAAGAACTCGAAATGCATAATAATTTTGTGTATCATACAGCCGAAAATGTCATTAAATGTGCCTAATGTATTAAGGGCTATAAAACATAGCGGGCATTTAAAGTACATGTGAAGCACATTCATCGTTTATAAGTTTTGCGTTAACCGATACATAATATTATCCGGAATTGATATAAGTCTATAAATTTTAATACTTCAGCGGGAATAGATTAAAGACGTTTCGTAAAATATTTCGAGATCCAAAACTCGTATTGGAAGTAGGTAGAAAATTAATAATCGCTCACCAGTGGGACTAGACAAAACAGAATTGATTTGGTTGTAAATATATGAGGTTTCAGATAAATTTAGATAAATTTTAATTTTAATGATAATTTTTAATAAAATATTTCTCATCTGCAAATCCTGTGTTTTTAATATTTTGTGTACAGTGCAATGTGATACCTGGGTAAGGTGTTTTTTGTAGTCGAAGGGACTATTTTGACATAGTTACCTATAGTTAAAAGCAACGATGTCACAATACAAAGATGAAGGCGGGCAATGTGAGCAGTTGGTATTATTTTTAAATTTTGAATTGAGAAGTTTTTAACGGAAACATAAATCCGCTAGAAAACGAACTTCAAAAATCTTCTAACCGATTTGTTTCAAACTAAAATTGAAATTGCATTTATTCATCACTTCAATAAGGCCAATTTTAATTGTAAAACGTAAGTAAGTTTGAAAATACAAAAAATTTACAAATTTAAATTTTTTCAATATTATTATTTTTTCTTTTTTTTTTGGGGTGTTTATTTATTTATTAAATTTGTTTACAATCATTTTAAAAACCGCACACCAAATTTTGAGCTTACTAGCTCATTTACAGTGAGGATGCAGTTTCTGTCAAAATCTAAAGGTTTGACTTTTGTCTTGCAATTTTTTCATTTTCGTTCTTAACACTTCTACACTTGTATTCTTATACTCTTAATGTTGAATATTCTCGTATACCGTGGCTGGCTCATATTTTGTAAGCAACGTCTTACTCCATTGATGGATACTTTCCATCCCCGGTTGCCTGGTTCCGTGTATCAAACGAAAGATATGTCCGATATAATACAGCTTGTTGAAAATAGTTTAAAACAATCATCAACCACGTTTACGTTAACAATGACCAAAAATAAATCTTAACTCACAAAGCACAATTATTTTTTATTACTACCATAAACATATCAAACAAATAAAAGTTTGCTGAGAGTGGGGGAATCTTTTCAGTTTGGTTGCCATAAAAAATAGTCAGTTCTTTGATATTTTTTATTCATAATTATGGCAAGAACCTCAAACCAAAAAAAATTTAGAAAATAAAACTTTACTGATGTAAGCGGGCCCCACATGTAGAGAATCTACATTGTTGGGAAAAAAAAATTGGGCAAAAATATTTTATTGCAAATTGGAGTCTGTTTTTGCTAAAATTACAAAACTTTTGAAAGCTGGCTTATTGATTCATTTTAAATACATGTATGACGTAATTTTTTGAAAAAAATTACCTGCAATTTAGGTGCAAAACCCCGAAAAATGCCAAAATATTCATAAAACGTTGATTGGAGTTAAAGTAATGGAATAAATTAAACACCTAAAATAAAAACCAAAACATTATTTTTATTTATATTATTTTGTCGCATTTGTTAAGTTCGACTGTTCTCGTCGATGGTTAAACATGAACTCCAACATTAAAATTAAAAAATCTCGTAAACATTTATTATTAAGTGCAAATAGTTCTTAATCGAACATTACAACTACTGCGTTTTTTTGAAATATGGTGTTCGAGACCGCGATAAAATATAGGGAAAATACAAGGAAATTTAGACAAAAAAATTTAGAACAACAACTTTAACTAACTTCAAGTCAATGATTTTGACATTTAATTTTTGGTTTATAATTAAACACAATACTATCCAATATTAAAATAAATTAATTAATTCCACCAGCAAACATTAAGATATCCATTTTTTCTTATTAAAAATACAATTCAGTCATTTCATTTTCATTCTTCCAAATTTCCAGTTGTAAATGAAGTAAGGAACAATCAAAAAATAGTGTACTAAAAAAATTTCCCTGTTTCGTGAGTTCAGCAATTATTAAGTTTTTTGATGAACTCGGTTATACTCTACATAATATCCAGGGTTGTTCAGAGTAAACAAAGCATAAATAAACTTTATTCGATAATATAATGCAAGATATTGACTTAGTATAAGCTCTTTAGGATTCGATTGAGTAGATCCGAAGCACAAATATTTTAATAATATGTGCAGCTGTTTCAAAAAAACGCAGCAAACATTTAGTTTTGTTCTTTAACGGAACGGCTTTTCGGTAATGAATTTCGAACATATGTAGTGGTATTTTTTACTCAGTATATTATGCTCTTTCACCAACCCCCCCCCCCCATCAATATAATATTGCTTGTCGCGGACACTATATATCTTCCAGCTTACATCTGTTTAATATGGGGCGATATTATGCGACACCTAAAGCGATATTTATGCAAATAAATCTTTGTTTAATTTTAAGATTGTGTTCGTAATAACGTATTTAAATGAGGTAAATAAAAGCAATACTTGTACTGCAACACATTTGAAAATCAAGGACACATTTAAAAAAGTTCCCTCATCTCTTTCTACTATATTGTCTCAAAGGTTTGTGAATAGTTAAATTATTAAATGTTTTACATGCAACATGTATAATATAATAATAAAATAGGATGAAAGATAATAAATTTTTTGCTATTAATTATATTTATTGGAATCCTTTGTAGTAAGAACCAGGCGCTCACCTGTTTAGATTTAACTTACATTATTCGTATACTTCTGATTGAGTAAGTTTAGTGTTTTTTAGCTACACCAATACCTATGTTTGACTGTGCTTATTTTGAACTAAAGAAGAGCACATACTCACTTTTGGTGAGAAGTACTTTTCATTTTATTCTTTACAGTTCTATCAAATACAATATCTGATTTGGCACGTTAATATTCTGTTGCGTCATACGTTTTGAAATATTCATTGCAGTATATTATCCACATTCTTCAATTTAAATGTCCGAAAATGACTTGAGTTCCGCCATACTCTACGTAATTGATCGATAATAAATTAATTACGATCTACTAATAACTTTTATGATTATTCCAGATAAATATTTTTGATAGTATTTTTTAAAGAATGGCTTACGAGAAAAGCGAAGCATTGGAAGCCTATCAATATTTCCTCATTAGGAGTATTTAGGGTGTATCACTTTTTTAATATTTAATTTTTATTACGCAAGAGGTTCCTAAGTGTAAGTAACTATTCAAAACAATCGTTATCATTTAATTCGATTTTTATTCAAAAATTTAAAATATTCACATTTTCTCTATACATTTAATCGAATATCTCGTATTTTGTGTGGCTCAACTGATTATTTATCAAATAAAATAATACAAATTATAGTTCAACATTGATAAATTATGTTTAATCAAAATTTACAGTTTTTCTTAATAAAAAAGAGGAAAACAATTGTTTGTATCAGATGTTCATAATTATATAAATTACAAAACAAAACGAATAAAATTCGATAAATGTTTTTAAATTAAATTATATAACAATATAAAATTAATTTATATTAATAAAAAATAAACAAACTAAAAATTAATAATTTACAAAACTAAAATTAAGTGAATTAATAGTTATTTAATTTTACACATTTTTTTGGTTTTAATTTTTAATTAGTTAATTTTAATTCCGATATGGCTTTTTTATTTAAGGCTTGTGCAAATTTTCTCCACATTTTAAGGCACACAATTTTGAATAAAACAACAAAACTAAAGATCGTATAGTAGTATCCAAAAGGTTTTGGTGTATTAATTATAATTACATACATATTAACTATAGTAAGCCAGAAGAAATTATAATAAAAAAAATTAACTAAACAATAAATTATTAAAAATTATAAATGGCAGTTAATTTTAAAATTAAATTAAAATTACAATAAGCGTTAGAATTTCTGTTTTTTTAAATTTTCTTTTAAATTTAAAATTTCTATATTTATATTTAAACTACATTAATTTAATTAATTATTGCTTTTAGATTTTTTTTCTAAATTTTTCATAGTTTTAAAATAATTTTATAGGTTAAGAGAGTAATTTAGAAAAGTAAATAAAAACAAATCGGTTTGACTAGTATTTCCGTTATTGAAATGAATTTAATAATACATATAATTTAATTAATATTTAAAATTATTTTTGTAATTAAAATTTGAAAATACTAAAAATAAATTTATATTATTTTTTATAGATGCTCGTCTCCGTGATATCCACCATTTCGATTTAAAGGTTGTCTTTCTTGGGAATCACTTGGTCGTTTGCGATTGAAAAATCCACACTGAAAATAATAAAGGGTTAAATTTTAGTTCATTTCAGGCGCTTAATCTAAATAATAGCTTACCATATACAACAAGAAGATAAGGAATAGTAAAATTAATGTACCAATAACGGCGGCAAGTATAACAATCCATAGCGGTACAACTTCAGGTTTAATAATTGGCTCTGGTATTGCCGTGACAAATAGTTCATGTGTTTGGATCTCTGAATCAGTCGGTTTACCAATATACGGTAATTTTGTAACACGAGCTACTGCCATTGTGGATAGTGTTAATGGACTATGCCCAGAAATTTTTTTCATTGTTTTTGCCACCAAACGCATTCTTAAGGCAATCCATGCATCTTGATTTTTTGTTAATTGTTTTACAACACATCGAAGTGCCGCACATTTAGTGGTATTACATTGAATCGAATCTAAAACGGCGTCATCTACGGCATCTCGCCGAAATCTTTGATAATGTTTGAATCTACTGTTGATGTCTGGTTCGTTGGGATTTAAACTTTGTTCTGCATTTTCATAATAGTGGTCTGTAATTAAGGGATCTTGTTTAGTATGGATGTTCTGACTACCGCCGCCTGATGATTGTGCAAATCTTGAAGACGTTTGCATTGTTGATCCACTACTACTACCGCTCGAATGACTGGAGCTACTACTAGTTCCAGATGTTCCACCGCTTGAATCACCTTGTGAATATTTGACCTCGTAACTAGTAGCTCCACCCTGTTGTCTACCTTGATTAATGTGTGCGTTTCCATGTTGGTGTACTTCACCATCAACACTTCCACGGTTTATTGCTACATCAAACGTTGATGATTGAAATCCAGATCCACCTTGTGCCATTTTTTCAAAACCACCAGAAATAGCAACCAAATCCGGTCTGGGTTCCTCGTCATCTTGTTGACTTTGCATTCTTCGGCGGCCACTTGTTGTACTGTATGAATGAGATGATTGCTCAGACCCAGAAACGGTGGCAGATGTTCCAGATCGTGTGCGTGAATCTAAACCGGATATATCTTGGTTAACATTGTGTTGTACATTTTGGCGATTTATAGCGCCATACGAAGCATTTTGTTGGTAGCGGTTTCCAGATGGGGCTGAATAAAAACCGCCATAAGTAATTGAACCTTGATTTCCAGATTGTGTATGGCCTGCTTGCCCTGATTGGGATGAATGACCAGCTTGGTCGGATACCAAAGTACGAGTTATATGGGCTGGTTGAGATGATTGACCAGTATGACCTGAATGGGATGTATGGCCGGATTGAGCTACATGTGTAGCATTCCCGCCTCTAGTAAAACCACTTGACTGTGTACCTCTTGATGCTTGGATCCCAGATTGTTGACCACCATGTCTAAGTTCGTTTAATCGGCTATCGAATGAGGCACCCTCTCGTAATCCTCCATAATGTTCAGTACTGAATTCAACCGTTTTTTTTTCACCTGTTATTGGATCATATTGCGTGCTGCTGTTCCAATGAGAGGTATATGTCACAATAGGTTTGCCTTGATGAGATGTTTGTGTGAAAGTTGTATGAGTGCCACTTCCGTGGCCTGCAGCTGCTGCAGCGGCGGCTGCGGCAGCAGCAGCTTGCTGAGATCTTTGTCGATGCACAAAGGATGCATCACCTGATGAACTACGTGTTTCCTCTTCCTCTATCATTCTCGTTCTTTCTTCTTCAGTATAGACACGACCGGTTCCATAAGATGTTGAACCACCTTGAGAAGATCCTCTGCTTGTGCTGCTTGTTATTGTGCCAGAAGTTGCACCACTAGCTGCTCCGCTACCTGACACAATTATTGTAGAACCATTTGAAGAACCTCTAACTGCTTGGCCACCTGAAATGCGTGTGCCAGATGCGGTTCCACTGCCTGATGATCCAGAAAACGAAGTATGAGTAGAAGAACTCGAGCTTGAAGCCGAGTTTGAGCTGGTACTGGAACCAGTTCCAGAGGCTGAACCACTAAATTGCCCGGAAAAATGTTTATATTGGTTCGTAATAGATGACCGCGTAGCATCATTCGTACTAAAGTAACTTTTTCGTGAGAGTTGAGGGTCAATAAATAATTTTTTGGGGTTTACATCATAACTATATGAGCATTGGACATTACCGTGCTCCTCAGCTTGGTCTAACAAGTACATAAGTTCTTGACCATCATTTGTTTCGATTGACCATAAAATAAATACTTCGGCTTCTTCAATTTCTGATAATCCTTGGTTTCGAATATTATACATATGCACAACCTGTTCACCAATTTCTTGTTCGCGACTCGCATTTTTCATATCTAAGAAATGAGAGGAATTGTAATGAAATTCTGCTGGATCAGAAGCACCTTGAATTTTAAGAACAGATTCCAACCAAATAGTAATATTTTTTGCAAACACATTATCTAAAGTAGATGCCGGATTTTCTGGATTCGTAGAATTCACATTCATACGGAACGCAAATTTTGGTTCGACCATATTTTTCTGTGGTTGATAGTTTAATAAAACTTTGAAATTGGCAATTTTCTTGTGATTCAATGGATTACCAACGTCACATTTTAAAATACGATTTGCCGTTGGTTTGCATGAAACAGTCGAGTCTGTAACGTCGCCAATACTATCGGAGTTTTTGAATGAGAGGCCTAGTGGTATATTCATGTAAAATGCTGCTTCAAAAGCATCTTCACCTAAATTCGATATTAGTACTTCAATTTCGAGTGGATCAACAGAACCCAATAAATATTTCTCGACAGTTTGTACATCCAATCGTAAATCTGGAATGCAAACATTATCCGGTCCGCAATTCTTTTGAATATTGATCGAGTCACGTTGTATGGTGCCACGATTTTGATCTAGGATTGGTCCTAAAATATCACGTTTCGATCGTACTTTTGGCAATTCAGGTGAACGGATATCATACCGTAACTCGACTTCCAATGGCGTTAATTTGTCACGAATATTAGGAGCAACATAAACTTTTTGTGTTTGGCATGCTTCCCGGCCTTTATACAAAGTAACGGTAAAATTTTTAATATTTCTGTCTTGATCGGTCAAGAAGAATAGGCGCGGTGACCGCAAATTCTTTGAATCCAAAACAAGTGATAGATCATAATCGATGTAATTTGGTACTACTCTGCCGGCATAGTTTAAACAGTAGGTGACGTTTGTACATGGCACAGATTTATTTTCACGTGGTAAGATACAGCTGTTTACCTCGTCTTGTTCAAGTGAAATAAGTTTGGATGTTGATTCAAAAGTGACTCGAGCTTGCATTTGTACTACGGATCGTGATCTGAAAAAAAAATTATCGGTTACACTCACACACACACACAAACACACACATATATATATATATATATATATATATATATATATATATATATATATATATATGTGTGTGTTTGTGTATATATATATATTATTATTATAATAATATATATATATTATTTTATATATATTATTTTATAGTGACGTACTTAAAAACAATTGCGCGACTACTTTCATAGGCTCCAACCACTAGGTCCGGATATCCATTTCCATCAAGATCGATACCACCGGAGATTGCAAAACCAAATGTTGTAGGTTTATTCACTTGTTCGGCGTAAATAACTTGTGAATGCTTCTTAAGCACACCGGCTCCAGATCCATGGAAAATATAAACAGCACCTCTACCTTTGGGTCCATCATAGGGAGCACCGACAGCAAAATCGCCAAAACCATCTTGATTGATATCTCCTAACGTTGTCAGTGAAAGGCCAAATCGGGCTTTCGATTTTAAACCTTCTCTAGTTTCGAGTTCCTTGAATTTATGCTAAGAAAATAAAATAAAATATTTAGTTTATTCCCTTTATTAATTAAATGGGGGTTTAATTACATTCTTTCCTTGATAAATAATATAAACTCGTCCATTTTCATAGTCACCAACATTATTGCTATAGTCTGTGAACATTGGAGCGCCAACAATTAAATCTTGTAAACCATCGCCATCAACATCAACCGTGCACATGGCATATCCGAAATAAGCACCAATTTGTTCACCGGTTATATTTCGTTGAATGTGCAAGTCCCACGAGAAAATTATAATTTTGCCTAATAAACCACCTCCACGTGGCATACCAACGGCAACTCCTTGATTTCCGTCACCGTTAAAATCACCCGTTATGGTTGAATATCCTAAGTATGAATCATCTTCGGCCGCCGAGCTTTCTTTTGTTTCATACACCCGGCTTCTTGGATGCAATTGACTATGGAGCGTGCCTTGTGAAAATAACTGACCTATCGAATGGCATAAAATTGGGATACAATTAGTAAACCGATTAATATGAATTACATTTAATCATTAACGTAATATCAGTCAGCATCATCACTAAATTTAATTATCACTAGTAACCATTAAATTTTTTTTAATATTAATTTTTGATTTTATGTTAATTTTGTATTTCATTAATAATTTAATAGATATGCTTAAGCCAATAAAAATAAAACTGAAAACGTAATAAATTAATAATAAATCAGTTCAATCAAAAATTAATTTAAAAAATTTAAATTTAATTTTTTTTATTAATTTTGAAAAGCAAAAAAGAAAATCTATCACCAAAAAATGTATTTGTGTTTAAAAAAAATATCTAAAAATAAAATATTTATATATAAATAATTAAATAATAGTTTTGTTAATAGGTAAATAATAATTTTATTATTATATAATATTTATTCCGTCCTTTTGGAATTTTATAGTTATAGTTATAGTCTTTTTTTCAGAAGAAGTTATCCATCTCCAAATAAGGAAAAGTTTGTTTTCTTGATGGTCAAGGTTATTTTATCCAGTAGTTTATGGCTTTGGTGGGTGGCTTGAAGGATCAAAATGCATGTGTATGTATTTATATAATATATATAATCAAATATTTGCTTTTTTAATGATTATCTATTTGTAAGCTGACTAAATTACAATACTTTTTAATTACAAAAGTTTGTTTAAGAAACTGATAATGTTATATGACATTTATGCTTTCGCGATGAAATGAGTTAAGCTGATTTTGATATGAATTCTTGGTAATGAGTGAAATTTTGTTTAGATTATTTTACAATAATTGACCATGAAATTTGATAAATTAAATTAACACGATTAGAAATCCAACGGAGATTTAATAAACAACAAATTTAACATACGTCGAAGGTTATTTCATAATAACGTAAATTTACCCCCGTAGAAATTACTTGCTCGATGCAGCTTGATACTATTTAGTAAAAACTAAACCTTAGAAGGTGTACATACAAGTTTCGTTTTATATTATTTGATAAAGGATTATTCAAAAAGAAATGTAGTATATTGTCTCTTACACCTCACTTGCACTTGTGACCCTATAATCGTAAATTTAGTGTCACATTCATTAATATTATTTTATAGCTTTGCTAGAAGTTATGTCATTTTATTGGTAAATTCGAAAAAATTGAAACAAGAATTTGACTCAGCATAACAACAAGGCTTGTCGACATTTTTATTATGATTTTTTTTTTTGATGAGCGAATTTTTTAATTAGTTTTAAATAATCGATTTAAAATATTTAGGTTAAAATTGGACAAATTTGAAAAAGCTATCGCAAACGCAACTCGATTGTTTTTCAGAAAAACGCAGCTAATGTTCTCTTTCTTTCCACATTTCATATATTGGATTCAACGTCTCTTTTATTTGGATTTAGTTATTTCGTCTATTAATAATTACCCATTTTTAACTCAATTTTGAATCAGTTTAGTGTACAGTTGAAATTAATTTGAAAATAAAATGTCACCTTGTTCTGTTATTTCACAGTCTAATTTATCTATGATATCAGAGCCATAAGATTTCGCCATTTTTTATCGTAAGCTTTAAATAGAGAGGTAGTTTTGTTCTTCCTCATAAGAATCTGCTTACATTAATATTTCTTAAGTTGGTTGAATTTGATTGATCCATTTACACCCCGCTTCCGCTAGTCATGTAGTTTATCGTTTTAAGTGACTCATTTACAATAAAACCAATGCTTGGCCAAAATATGTATTACGTTAATTTCCGTATTTACTGCAATCCCGAATCGGCGTTTTTATGTTTTTGCTAGGCACTTCCAAATACAACACGTCTCAAAACTAAAATTTTAATTGTTTCTTTGGCCTCAAGCCGCTGATTGGTATAAATTGCATACCTTTTCATACAACTAACAGATTTTTATTATCACTTGGAACGACAACGAGTCAACTAGCGGAATCGAGGTGTTAATAAGGTAATAATTTTTTAGATCCATAAAAACATTACACATTCTGCTTCCTTCCACATAACAGCATTACATATTTTCCTTGGTACGTTTTACTATGATTATTTATAAAAATGATTCCCTCCACAATTTGATTTCAGAGATTAACTAATTTTAGTATCGAGTTATCGAGGTTTATCAGGTGTTTATTATTATTACTATTATTCATTGCAGTTGCTGATAAAGCTAATTTGTTTAGTTCTAATAGGTTTTTGATTACAGAAGATCTTTGAAGCCGTAATACTTTGTAGAGCAGACAAGGTAGGAATCATAATGGCTGTCGGACCTTTTGAAATTACAGATAGCTTAGAAGCTACAGAGTAAATTTGAAATGCAGTTAAATATTGCTGTACTTAGATAGTTTTTTGGGAATTTTAGCATTTCTTTAATTAAATTATTTTCTAGGTTGTTCCGGAGACTGTAAATTGGTAAAGGTTTTGTTTAGTTTGTTCTAGGTTGGATAAATAACTATCGCTGGCTGCTCTTTTTATGATTTATGATTTATTTAATACTGTTGACGACTATAGATTATTTTCGAATGTCTTAATTTAATATTTACTGAATCATTTATTTTATAATTCAAGCGTTTAATAATGGATTGGGTTATTTGGTTCCTAAAGTTGTGCTAGCTCCTTGTTATTAATCCTATCACCTTACAGATTCCTGATTGTTTTATTTAATTTTGCTTCAATTTGTTTAGGTATTGCGGATTCTAAAACTGTACCAAACAGTCAAACATCCATTATTAATATATTACCTTACAGATTTCAGATTCATTAATTAAATATTAAATAATAATGGCTCATTTTCAAATATGTCTTTTTAATAAGAACATATTTAGTTCTTAATCTTATAAAATAAAAATGCAAATTAAAATAAATTAAATTTTCATTCACAAATATTAATTCAATAATTGGTTATTTTACATTGTTTCTTATGGAAACACGGAAAGGTTTCCCCTCTAAATAAAATACCTTATTTAACATTACGGGTTTTTAAGTCGTAAAAGGCTCTGATGATATGCGTTAAGAAACAAGTGGCCGTTTAAAACTTTGATACAATAATATCAAATTAAGCTTGAATTTTAAAGCATTTTGTTTTTGTATATCTAATAACGACGGAATCTCATAAACTTTCGATATCGACTTAATTTCTCGAAGAAAATATCTTTCAATAAATTTAAATATCCGACTTACCAAAAACTGAGTTTACGAGCCTTCAAACTTTAAATTGACAATAATCGTATTGTTAAATCGATTTGTTCTTTTAGGTATTTTCATACTTTCTACAGGATATTGTAAAATTTTAGCACAGAAAATAAATTGTAAACAATTATTGAATTATAACTTCAAAGAACATTAATACGGAGAGCTTTAAGTTAGACTTAATCACTGGTAATTGCTTAGGTTGTATTTAAGGTTTAACGATTACCGCAATATCTTCGTCGGTTCTTTATATTGTTGGAAAATTTAACTAATTTAAAGAATGTAGCTTTAAATTCGCAATTTTCTCGTTATAATTTCTCATTATTAAAGAAAATATTTTAGTTTTGATTATTAATATACAGTGGTGCTCAATAAGACACAAGGTGGTTTTCATGTTTAAGTGTTATATAAATTCAAAGTTACACATTGATTTTCACAAGAGTTGTTTTATTAAGATAATATAATTATAATACAACTTATCAATAATTGCATACATTTGTTTTAAAGTATTTTCAACAAATAGGACAGTTCATTCCAATATGTAAAACTAGCCTCAATTTAGTCTTATGGGTGGAAAATTCTGTTAGTAGATTCTACCTCTATCTCTATCTAATAGTTAGTTATATGGTCCTTTTTATTCAACACTCCCTTGCACCGGAATTTATTTATTTTGTTTAAAGCACGTTATCGCTTTTTTCGAGATGTGTTTATGGTTATATTATGTTGACGGAAACACCACCATGGATGTGTTTATTTATAGCATGCCCTGCCATAATATGATTTATTATGTCGACGTAATTCAACAGCATTCATCTTACAATGATCTAACAATCCTGCATCAATCGGTCTTCAGAAAAAAAGAGATTTACTTTTATTTCATCCGTTTCCTACTTACTTGCCACGTGTTTTGTGCAAATTTGATCCTTGACTGCACGTTCTTTTTTGATAAGAGTGGAATGTGATGTACGGCACAGCCACTTAAATTGGGTTCTACTAAACTTCTTCTAACAGTACATAGGAAATATTCAAGTATAGGCTTTTTTTAACTTCGTTTTTTTATTGGTATGAGAACATTTATTAACATATTGCGTGATCAAAATTTTCCTTCTGATTTGGGTCTGTAGCTCTGTTATAGTAATTCCCCGGGAATAGAGAACTTGGGAGAGATTAAATTATTTTGTTAATTATAAATTATTTTTTTCTGGCATACTAAGGTAAAAAGTTAGTGGTAATTTTTTTGAAAACAAAATAGAATTGGGAATAATTTATCCTGCCAGTTGTCCTATGGACTTATTAGTCCCAATTTACAAAATTTACTTCAAACATTTTTCCTCAGTAGGCCAGAAAAAATAATTTAAACAAAAATTATACGTAAAATCATTCCGCAGTTCCCAATTCCCGCGGAATTACCAGAATAGGGCCACTGGTTGCAATTTGCTTTCTTTATTATACTGCCGTGTTTTGAGCAATCCATTTTCGGGAAACAATTATATTTTTCTTCAATTTTGTTTTAAATAGTATTTGTGGTATTTTTAATTAAATATTCGATGTATGTTACGCCAAGTTCAAATTAATAAGGATGCGCGATATTTCTTTGAGTTTGAACACGGAAAAATATTGTTTATAATCATTTTCGATGAAATCTGAAAATTTATAAAAGTTATCTATTTACACAATAAGCATTTTTCAAACTGTATTGAAATTTTACCCAGCAAACAGTAATTGAAAATTGTTAGGAAGATTTTCCGAAAATTGCATTAAATGTGGAAATGACATACTGTCCTATTTTATTGAACACTACTGTATACTAATGACATGCCAAATTCAAAATCATCGCCTACTGTTTCATTTATTAGGAAAAAACAAATCGTTACAGTTACAATATTGGAATGACAATATTTCTTAAACGCATTGCATTCGCATTTAAAGACTATGGCATGTGTGTGGCTAACAATAAAGTGTTGGACATTTGAAGAAAATATCATGAGGAATTAAAATCGAACTACAAAATAATATGACGGGTGTTTCGAAAAAATTAAAATTTTTCGAAAAAAATGTGATTGTTTTTTATACTAAAGCGTTAATCTATCAAAAGAAACCATAAAGTGAAGCTTAGACTTAGTATAGATAGAGTTATATACTTAGTATATAATAGAGTACATAGTATATGACGAGCTAAACTCGTTTAGTAAGTCTACAATGGTTGGCGCACTAGACATTAGCGAAATCTGTAACAATACATAGATACGATAATAGCCTTGGTTATTTGGATGGAACAAATATTGAAAAATTAATTTTGCATGACTGTATAAGCTGATTTTTAAGAATAAACTTAAAAATATTGATTGATTTGTGCCAAACCCGTCTAGCTACTAAACCCAAAATTAAACACGTTTAGTTAACCTCGAATTTGACACATTAAGAGATAAAGATGAAGCGCCCTGTTGACGTTACGCGTTTTTTCTGTCTTTAGGGATACTTTCTATTCTTACACACCAACTCAGCTTGGTCTGGAAATTGTGCGTCTGTGGTAGAAAAAATAGCTTCTTATCAGGAAAGACGAATTCGTTCCAAATAAGTATTCCGCATACTCTTTCAAGCCGGTTTTCCCAGCTTGTTGAAACTCTGTGAATTTTATATTTTTTTTTAAAATGACACTTTTTTCGCCACGATTTAAAAAATTTGGATATTCAACTGGCGATTATTTTTCGACATGACTAACTTTGATTAACTAAAAATAAAATTATGTCACTTGGCGAAAAAATGAACATAGGTTACGGTAACTAAAAAAAATTAAAACGAGACAGATGTTTCAGTTTGCCTATTAGACTTATGATTTCCAATTTGTATTCAAACTTTCTATAAATAGCTGTTGCTACATCGACAGGCAAAAAATCGCAACTCTAAAATTTTGTTTGTTCACGAAGAGCTAAGAGATAAATTGTGGCAGCACTGTGTGAATCGACACAATCAAATATTGGGAAAATTGTCTAGGAACCCAACTAAATTTTTTTTTGGAAAAACGTTCGATATTTTTTAAAAAATTTTTTGTGTCAAAGGAAACAAATTTAGAAACTTTGTGTGACGAATAATGTTCTGCAGTCGTCTATTGAAATCAAATGCTTACTAAATACAATGTATTTATAAGAGTTAAAAGGATATTTTCTATTCGCTAATTTGGCGCTGCGTTTTTTTTAACAATTTAAAAATTTTGTAACTTTAAGGGACTAAGCAGTAAAAATGATTTATAACCTGTCGGTCTAATTTAAATATGTATAGTTAAATTAATGCCTAGCTGAAAATGTTTTCAAAATTCTAATTCGAAATATTAGCTTGTCTATACATTTCATCTTAAAGAGTGAATGATCTGAGTTAGAGAGCATACACAATTTTCCCGTTACTAACGGAGAGGAATCTTTTTGTTAAACGACAAAATATTCCTTGAGCGTTGTGTAAGTGCTGGATTATAACCTCAAGCAAAATATTTTTTTCTTATCTAGTGAATAGTATCAGCAATAATGGGACTAGAAATATACTAAAATAGTTTTTTATTGTACAAGAAGATCGGAAGTAGGTGATATATTTTAAAGTGTTCGATTTTACTTCCAATTTTCTTTTAGAGTATTTTCAAATAACGTTTTATATTTATTATAACGGCCATGGTTTACTATAATGATAAAGAATTTAGCAGTTGCGGAATTGAATAATGGTAATGCAATAAGTTACTATTTGATCAAACGATTGCGGCAGTTTCACCACATTTGATTTAATTGTAAAGGGTGTTTTTTAGAGGTTCACAATTTTAAATTAAAATAGAAGAAAGAAAAACACTTTGAATATCAGTGAAATTAGCTTTATTGGATATATAATATTATGCCATTAATGCTTGAATATGATTTCGGCTATGTGGCCGCCGCGGCTGGCGCCTACATGTCGTAATCTGGAGGTCCAATTTTCAATCACTATTCGCAGCAATTGCGGCCGTATTTCTCTAATACCTCGCCAAATGTTGTGTTCCAAGTGTTCAATCGTCTCTGGTTTATCGGCGTAGACAAATGACATAACATACTCGTATCCCAGAAGAAAATAATCTAACCGAGTTAGATCACACGATCTCGGTGATAATTGGCCAGAACCATTACGTGAAATTAGGCTGTCATTAAATGTTTCTTTGAGTAAATTAATTGTATCCCAAAGAATATCAGCAAGATCTATGCTGTCAAGATCTATCTATCTATCTAAGGTTATTTTCACTCCAAATCCGACAATTATGTATTAACGTACCCATTCAACCAAAAGTAAGCTTCATTGCTGAACAAAATTTTGTTTGGAACATCAAAATCAATATCAATTTGTGCTTCAGCCCATTGGCGAATTGGTAGCGTGTGCGATGGTCGGATGGCTTTAATTCCTGCACAAGTTGAATTTTGTAAGCCCGTAAACCAAGATCCTTAGATAAAATGTTTCATAAAGTGGATGAACACATCTCCAGTTGCTGAGAAGGACGTCGAACTGATTGATTTGGGTCTCCCTGAATGCTACGCTGCTACAGCGTCTATCGCCTGTTCGGTACGCACTGTTTCACGTCTTACTGGATGCATATTATCATTGACATGTTGCAAAACGATCCATAGTTAACCGAATTTCCCGCTCTGATGGACGATTATGACGACCGTAAAATGGACGTATTGCACGATGAGTTTGGCGCACAGAACCATTATTTTAATAAAAAAATTCAACAATTTCAAGCGTTGCTCTGGCGTGAGTCTATCCATTATGAAAAAGTAAATCAAACTAATGAGAAAGCAAATGTCAGCCGTCAAAGCTGTTCTCAAACACATGAGTGTTGCCAACTTAAAGATGTGAACGTTTAAAAAGCACCCTTTAAAATTCATGATGTTGTGTATATATGGAGAAAAACCCAAATATTGCGATTATAAATTAAAAAATTGTGTATTCTTGTAATAATTTTTTAATTTGTTTTAATTACATTAATTCTTAGTATTAAATTATTTAAACAAATATCTTTTCTATTCTACTTGTTCTACTGTTGGTTAAATATTAATTGCGCATCACAACATTAAATTAAACAAATATTAATTTAAATATTATATAAATTACTAAATAATTAAAAATTGTGTATCCTTAGTTATTTATCCCTAATAATATAACAAAAACATTAAGAGACCTAATTAATTTCATTAACCTTAATACACTAAGGTATTTCGATATTTAATATTATACAAAAATATTATTCGATTTAAAACTCAACAAAGATGAATAACGCCTGTATGGCTTAATGACAGCTAGACTATTAAGTCATCGGATTGTAATTTTTTTAAATTAAAATATAATTTGCCCCAACCTCCAACACACTCCATTTACAACCCCGCTTTAATTTTAATTTATCAAATCTCATTTAGTACCTTTTAAATTTAGATTTCTGAAAAAGATTTTTATAATTAAATTGATCCTTTAATTAATGAAATCAATAAGTTAATAATGATTAAGAAAAATATAAAATAATATTAAAAACACAACCAATCTGTTTTATTCGAAAATAAAATAATGAAACAAAATCTAAGCTTCAAGCACCGATGTAGTAATAAAAAAATAATCAAAATAATTAAAATGATTAATTTTTTGTTTTGTAGCAGCGAAAAATAGAAAAAAAGGAATTTTGAAAAAAATCAAAATTTTTTTTGTAATGGTTTTTACCTTCGCCAAACTTTCCATCTCTTGGTGGTTTATAGGGATAAGCTGCACTAGTATTTATCGAATAGACTTGTCCTAAAATTATTTATAATTAGTTAAAGAAATTTATATAACATGTTTTAATTAATAAATAATTTGTTTTCTTTGGAAATAAAATTATATGTGTTTAATGTTAATAGAAATACTAATTAATGAAATTGTAAAGTTTTATAATTATATTTTATGCAAATAATTATAGGTATAATATATAATTATATGAATATAATGTAATTATTTGTAAATATAAAATGAACATGTTACCATCAAAACTGGAAATCAATTAAAATAAGTTTGCCTATATATATATATATATATATATATATATATATATATATATATATATATATATATATATATATATATATATATATATATATATATATATATATATATATATATATAATCAAAACTATGTAGGCTATACACTTATAGGTATCACCACCCTAAAACACTATTGGAATATTTAGGATCAGTTTTGGAACAGGAAACTTATTTCAAGGTGTTTGGGAAATTTTAGGAAGAGCATTATTATAAAAACCTATAGTTTAACTACATAACCCCAATTTTAACTAATTTAGAATTTCGATTGTAACATTATACATAATATCATTTATTACTATATAGTTTCATCTATAAAAAGGTAAAATTCAGGATCTAGGGTAAACGCCATACACATAATAACATAAAATTAATAAAACTATTTATAATTTTATTTATAATTTGTTCACCTAAATTTACGTATGCATACATAAAATATATTTTATAACACTTCATTAAAAAATAAAGTCAGTTAAATAATAATTACATAAAAATTAAATTGAATAATTTAAATTTTTCAATTTCTTTTACCTTGCCAGTACCAACTGCCCGGAGCACCAACATAAACTCGTTGACCATCCTAGAATGAAAACAAAATTCAAACGAAAATAAATACATTTTTAATCAATTGATCGAATATAAATAATTATGATTAATGATTTATTTATTGTTTCGTTAAAAAATAATATATTATTTATCGTTTGTTATAAATTTATATTTTATTTGTTTTCGTGATCACGATCAGTAATTGAATTAAAAGGTAAAGTAAACCATATATCATAAATGGTTTGGTTTTGATAATATTTTTTGTAAGATTTTGTATATTTTTTGTTTACGGTTATAAGGAAATATCAATAAATTTTATGAAAAGCCAAATCAGAGGTTATGTAGGCGTTGATCGAGATTACAGATAAATTTGAGTTGTGATTTGGTACAAATAGTGGTAAAGTATGTATATGAAGAAATAAGTTGAAACTTTTTATTTTAGGTAAGAGTATAATAAATTAAGAACGCTACATAAAATTCAGCAGCGCTTACACCAGACAATTTTAAACTGTGTATGAGATTATTATTATCATTATATTAAAAAATTTGTCTTATGGTATAATTTAAGATACAAAATAATCCAAAGGGTGGTCCGTTATAGTAGCAATTTAAATTTACCGTGAACATAGGATTGGTGGAATTAAATTTTGAATAATTATACAAATCCATGGAACTTCTAAGTCGTGTAGGCCCAGTAAATATCACCATAACTGAACCACGTTCATTTCACCGATAAAATTTTACATTTTCATCATTTCACCAATAAAACTTTGCATTTTAAAATTTTGAAAAACATATGAACTTCATCTTATGTGGCTAATTTTTACTACATAAATAAAAAAATAGTTTAATCTAGTCGAATATATGAACGAGAACCCGTAAACATTTCTCGAATAGGCACTAGAAGTATAAACGTAAGGGCAGTTAAAAATATTCATTAGATTCAGTTCACTATTCATTACAAACATGTGAACGTCTCTAGTATCGGTGGACTAACATTTGAAACATTTATTCAAATAAGAAAGAGTTTAATGAGACTTCTAAGACGTGTATGGCCCAGTAAGTAAAATCACAATTGAACCTTGTTCATTTCATCCAAGATCTTGGGAAAATCTCTAAGACCGGCAATAGAAAAATTTTAAAATGTGGTTTCAAATTAAATACCATAACCGTTTAATATGTTGGACACGCTAAAATTATAATTTGATTCCACTTACCGCAAAAACATTGCTTAAATTAGCAAACTTTTGAATTAAAGTGAAGGTGTGCGCCTTTGAATGCGTTGCGGAAATCCAAACAAATCAGGTAAATATACCAATGAGCTGGTATCAACTTTTATTTTTATTATTAGCAATTTTAATGTCATTTACGTTTTTTAGCTTATTTCACATAGAAATTCGAATGACAAGTGACCAATTTTTTCCGTCAGATTTTTTTTACTAAATTATAAATGGTATAAAAGGTATAGTTAGGATGTCACTTGGTAGATGTCATCGTGGTTACAAATAATAGGATTTATAAAATTTTATTGATTTTTAATCAATAAAGTTCAGTATTACAAATTTAATATTTGAAGTTAAACAAATCTGATTATCTAATTTTACATTTTTAGCTACGGATTTACTATGCGGTGTAACAGCAAATGTGTGTAAATTTAAGTGTGTAAATAAAAGTGTGTAAATTTAAGTGTTTATTTAATTGAAATATATTGTTTTGGAAGACAATATTTAAATTATAGTTTTATTGTTTACTGTGATGCTGGAGGAATCTTTGTTGACGATTCCCGACATAAAGACTGTAGCACATTGCATCAGAATTTGGTCGCGTTTATCCCAAATCGTTAAAAAAAATCGGTCTTTAAAATGATATCACAATTTCACTACAATGAAAAACCATTTGAAGATTTTTAAATTTAACATTGTACATTTTTGGTATTATTTTTATAGTGTTTCACAATTTTCAAATTTTTTAATTTGTAATTAGTTTTAGTGCAGCCGACGAAAATATGCCATCTTATGAGGAGGACTTCTATTGTGGGAATGAGAGTACATACTGATATTCTGTAAAATTATTATTTAGAGCGACTTTAATAAAATTAAAAGAAAATAATTATTTAAAATGGTACCACCAGTGAATTTGGCGCGTGTATGCCTGTATTTCGTAATACTTATGCCGATTGGAGAGATCAGGTTACTTATTCACAGTTAGTCTCTTCTTCTTATTGAGTAAGCGAAAATGAAGAGTTCGGTTATGTTTCATGAAATACTCGTACAATAATAACCCTTTTAAGATATTAAATTTAATACATTTTCAAATAGATTTAATGAAAATGAATACGAAAACGCCACTTAATACCAAATTGGTAAATCATTGTAGTTTAGAACACCATAAATAAATACAACATATTCACAAGAATTAACTTATAAAGCTTATCCACTAACCTTTAGGATAAATACCACCTTCTACAGTATACAATAATTTTTAAAATACAAAAAGCACAATCCACGTTCTGGAGCAATGACTATTACGTTAATTTATGTCAATGTCCTAATAAGTAAACTATTTATTATGATATTAAGTTAAATTAACTTGTTTCTTATTTTTATGTTGACTCTAAGATGGTAAGAATTTTGCAAGTAATTCCAATTTATCTCATTTGTTCAAAAAATATTCGATCGTATTCCTTTTCTTATTACTTATTTTATGTGATGTTTCAATTTAATTCTTAATGGCGTATTTATATTGTTATTATTTTATTACTTTCAATTAACATGTGCGGTGTTGAAAATGTTTTAAATCAATTTTTATTATTTCGTTTCAATTAACATAAATTTCAGTTAATTTGTAATTAGAACATAATTTTGACTATGTTATTTTAACATTAACATTCTGATTCTATTGGTAATGATTTTTTCTGGCTTAGTTTGTGTGTGTGTGTGTAGAATGCGCATTGCTTGCATGATTCATGAATAGTTTTAAAAGGGTTATTCAATGTAAACTAGTTTTAAAAATAAATTAGTCGATTAACCAGCTGCACTAC
The DNA here is from genome assembly GCA_963691935.1 of Nephrotoma guestfalica. Classification (NCBI taxonomy): domain Eukaryota; kingdom Metazoa; phylum Arthropoda; class Insecta; order Diptera; family Tipulidae; genus Nephrotoma; species Nephrotoma guestfalica. Next base: position 183,817,145 of record OY829913.1, read on the forward strand.
CACTGACCTTAAAAATATTTTCCTAAATCATCATAAAATAACGGGCAGATGAATTAGGGAAATATAAATTTCTTAATAAAGCAATCGATCATTAGAAATCAAAAATAGCAAATATGTCGACTCATTGTAATTATGATAATCTTTAATTTATAATAAAATATGATTAAAATTTATTTTATTGTTGGTATAGGTATATGCGAAAGGAAATTAGAAAATCACGCATTGACTCCATATAAATAAAATATGATTGAGTATCTTATAATAAGAGTATTTTAGTATAGTATCATAAAATGTTGTGTTATGATGAGGTATAATGATTTGTTTATTGCCATAAATGCATTATGATGCAGCTCTTTAAATATAACATAAATTAAAAATATATTTTCTACATTTTCTTTTAATCTTTATTTGTAATCCATTAAAAAATCATCGCATAAAAAAATATTTAAGATCACTTTCAGCAAAGAGTATCTAATTGTATAAAGAGTAACGAAACAAAGGAAAAAATTTCATCAAAAAATGCATGGGTTATGCAATTTAAATAGTCACGAGTATTTCAATATTCAATAGAAATAAAATAGAAAATTGTTGTGTAAGTGGTATTGCACCATTTAATTTGTATTTACATCCCACGCATTTTTTGGTGAACATTTTTCCTCTGTTTCGTTACTCTTTATAACACGACTTACTCTATGATTTCAGACAATTGAAAATAGTTTTAGATCTACCATAAAAGTAAGTGGTTTATGGATTTATCATATCAATTATAAGACTTTTTGTTGTTGTAATCTAAATTATTTAAAATTTAAATTAACATTACGGCTCGTAATAATTGACGAGATGATATATTTTGTTAGTTGTTTTTGTCAATCTTAATGTGCATGAAAATCAGATTAAGAAATAGAAAACTCATAATGTTCGATTTTAATTAAAAACTTAATCTTACAAAAAATTGTATATTGTTCAATTTAATTTTATAATTAAAATTTTAAGTGTTATTTCCTTTACTAGTGTTTAGCGTATAAGTGGTTCTGTATAACTATCTATACTAAAATATTCAGCTTTTTATGTTATTGATTGGCTTTTGTTTGGAACGAAGAAGACGGCTGGAATATAAACTTGTTTAAATTTTGACAGATTTCGATGAGAAATAATAATAAGAGGGAATTAATTCAATAAAAATGGTTATCCTAATCGGCGTTCTAATTGAGGTTTGAGTTCGCTGATTATAAATGTGAACCAGTAATAAAAAATATTGACGAACACAAATAATATTTCGCAGATTTAAATTTTTTAAATGGTCAGCCCTAAATTGTTTTTTAAAATTGATTTCGGACATAAATTTAATTTTTGATATACGAGTATATCATACGAGTAGTACTTTATATTTCGAAACTGCTACTTATTTATCCAGTCCAGTGCAACTCTTATGTGGCTCTATTGTGATAATTCCATCTGAATAGGGAATACGTTTAGCATCTATTTTCCAGTAATTTTTTCCAACTGGGGAATAAATTTACGAGAAAATAATTTAATTATACCCGCGATCGCAATAAAATACGAAAAGAAATGTTTAAAAATAGTTTGCTGCATTTAATTGGTTTTTTATTGATATTGAATTTTACTTAAAAAGTAAATTTTATTTATTAAACTAAAAAATTGAACATTGATATTTCCAAAGGATATTACCATTTTGTTATGGGATAATAAAACTCAAAACTGCTATAATTGTAAATAATTTTTTTCCCAAGAAACATCATTTTCGAAAAGCCAGAATACGCTTTGGAAAAAAGATAACAAAATTACTACTATTTAGACTGAATAATATATTTCCCTATATGGAAAAGTCTTCGCGAACTAGTGCTTTAACTGTAGAATAAAAAAACATCGAAACAGTAATTAATATCCGAATTCTTGAATAGGTCGTTGCATCTTGAAGATTTTTTGATGCCGGGAGTTATCAACAGGGTGTTGGTCAACATTTTAATATCTCGATGAGTCAACCGTCGGTGAGCAGAAGTATTAACGAGGTAATTAATGCCATTCACTCCAGTAGATTTTTCGAGGAAAAAGCGAAATTTCATACAAATGTCAACGAATTGAAAGCCACCAGGCAAAATTAACTATATATAGCATTAATAATTGGCCTCACTTCGTAAATGCAACCAATAATTTTTTTTTCAGATTTTATGAAAGCTAGGGATTTCCCGGAGTTGTAGGTTGTATTGACTGCACTCATTTTGCCATTGTTCCTCCTGTTAAAGAAGATCACGAATATCACGAACATGTGTATGTCAATAGAAAGCATTACCATTCTATAGATGTTCAGCTGGTAATATTATGATTTATATTATACATAAGGGAAGTATAATGTTAACGACGTTTCGTTACGTTAAAATTGCCAATTTGCTTTTTGTTTTTTTTTCTACAATACAAAATGTTACTTCACATATAAACGTATGGGAAAATGAAACTCACCGATTTTACGCCAGTAGAAAACGTTTCGTCTACTTTTAAATTGAAAATTAAGAATGCAATAATTTAAATTTTAGGGGATGACGTATTTTGACAGAAAGTCATTGACGATTTTATTCGATCAATTTCAAGAATATGCGCCCTGTGGCACTATTCTGGTAATTCCCCGGGAATAGGGAACCGGGGAAAGAATTTATATGTAATTTCTGTTCAAATATTATTTTTCCGGCCTACTGAGGAGAAAAGTTTGATGTGAATATTTATAAATTGGGAATAATTTTTCCATATCTAAATTGGCAGAGCACATTATTCAACATTTAATTTTGTTTTCAAAAAAATTAACACCAACTTTTTACCTCAGCATGCCAGAAAAAAAATGTTTAAATAAAAATTACATATAAAATCTTTCCCCAGTTCCCTATTCCCGGGGAATTACCAGAATAGTGCCACTGGAGATAAAGAATTGGGAAAAGAATTTACAAATAATTTCAATTATTTTTGGGCCTACTGAGGAAAAAAGGTTGATGTAAATTTTTATAAATTGGGAATAACTGGCAGAGTGGCAGGGTAATTATGCCCAATTTAGTTTTGTTTCACAACAAAATTACTACTAATATTATACCTTAGTACGTTAGGAAAAAATAATTTAACTGAATTTATATGTAAACTCTTTCCCTATTCCCAGGGACCTACAAGAATAGTGCTACAGGAGGGCAGTACGAGAAACATAACCATGGATCTCTCATATAGAGAAAATCAAAGCTATTCTTTACCCAGACGTCATTAAAATACATGTTCCATTTTTGGCTTTACAACCCCAATATAAAATCATTACCTGTGTATCTTCCTGCACTTAAATTCTCATATTATAATGTATTAAATATGTGTTTAAAAATTTGATTGTCAAATTTATTTTGTCATGTGATTTATGTTAAGATCTGTTGCAGAGTATAGGGAATTATGTACTGATTGATTAAAAAGGATTTAACTTTGTAGAACTTCCAGTTCCACTATTATGAACTGTTGTTTTGGGAAAATAAAATACAGTAGAATCGAAAGATATAATAATTTTTTAAATTAAAGTCCGCACTTTAAACGATTAATTCAATTTTGAATGAAAAATTTCAATGAATTGGCCATTTGAATAGTATTCAGTTCAGAAAATTTCTATAGCATTATCCCACGTTTATGTAAGTGTGATAATCACTAACCTTGAAATAATGTTATTGATTGATTGAGTGAAAAGTCCCGGATATGGCCTGGTCCTATCGAACATCTTTTTTACACACAACAGAATCGAAACAATAGAACGTAAGTAAAAAAACTGATAGAGTCAACAAAGTTCCAGACGGCTAAGTAATCGAAAGTTAGTAAATTTGTTTAGACAACACAATTAAATCGTTCGAAAGTCCAAAATTCTTAAATAAATTTAATTTAGAAACGGTATGAAAAACTATTCTGCCTGAATTAGGATCTTATTTTCACAAATATTTCAAGTTTTTGCTGTATTTTTTTAGAATCTTCCCCACTCTTCAAACGCGAGATGTTTAAACAAGTTTTTGAATACTTTTGCGGATTAGTCAAATGAAATCCTTTATACATTATATTATTTAAATTTTTTTAAAATTTGATATAAGAATGTGACCCAAAATGGCTTGTAAGAATATCGTATGCCTTAAAAGGTATAAACAACTCCGTGTAATCGTAATTCAATTAATTCAATTAATTTGTTAAGTGAAACAATCATTGCTCCTGAAATTTCGGCCTATTCTAATAAGGAGATCAAATGTTATGTGCTTGTAACTATCTTGTTTGAGCTATGAATCTAATAGCGTTACGGACTTCGATTTATAATTTCCGAAACATGAATAATTTAAATTTTTGTTATTTTTTTATATAGTTACTACACAAACAATTGTTTGAAACATTTGTCGAAAAAAAAACTGTTGTACCCACGAGTATCTAGAAGGCGGAAAAACTGCCATGCACCTTTATCAATCAATACCTGTGCGGTTCCATTAATGTTTCGAACAACATTTTCACGGGTTTTCCAAAAAATAACATCAATAAAATGGACGAAGTGTTACGTTAAATTTACTAATAGCCTGAACAAACTGAGGATTAGTTAAATTGGATTACCAAACTTCGGTCAATTACTCTGTAAGTATTCAATAATTATTTATAAATTGATATATAATGCATATAAAAGAACTATTGATATATAATGTACATTATTTAATGATCAGACCACGATAGCTCATCGTCTATTACTTTCTTTTAGGAAGTAAAATAAAGTATTAAGTAACCTTGGGATTTTTGCGGATTTACCTATAACGAATGGCAAATCTGTCGAAGACCGAAAAAGTGGTTTTCATAAAGTTCTCTGTGTGTAAGTCTGTGTGTGGTAGCGAATGGCAAATCTGCCGAAGACCGAAAAAGTGGTTTTCATAAAGTTCTCTGTATGTAAGTCTGTGTGGGGTGCCGTGCAGACTAAATGTTTGTGTTCTCTCTACAGCGCTTCGACTGATCGAAGTGAAACTTCTTAATTAACCTTTTCCCATAAATTGAGAGATCCCAATGATTTTTGGCCGAAATCGATCCTCTGTAAGTGGCAACTTCTGTAGGAGTTTTTTCGTTTTTTGCAAATATAATATGCACAAAAACAACGAAAAGAATAATGAATTCTAAATTAATTTTGCAACAATATCGGTCTAGATCAGCATTTCAAAATTTAAGCGGAAATGACGATTTTAAGCAAAAAAATGGGTTTTCAACAAAAATTCGTCCTCTGTAACTTTTCCCATTGGGAGGTTCTTGCGAGATTTGGTAGAAATCTGGGTAGAGGAAGTGTCAGTTTCAATGGGGTCTGTTCAATTTTTGCATCAATGTTGAAAAGTATATATCATTTACGATAAACGATTAAAAACCAAACAATGTAAATTAATTTCTAACCAAATTAGAACAGATCATTTTTTGAAATTGTATCAGAAATAACGAGTTTTGATAAAAAAATAATTTTTTTTCACCAAAATTTGGCACCTCTGCAGTCTAAATGGATTAACTATTCGGAATGAAACTTCATACTTAAGCTTATACTTTTTTTTGGATAGTGAAATAAAGCACAATAATCATGTAAAATTGTGTCCTTGAGATTTTTGCTGATACACCATTCGCTATATCGCCGAAATAAAAAGTAGGTTTTAAAAATCTCTGTGTGTGCACATGGTTCCGTGCAGACTAAATGTCTGTTGTGGCTCAATCGAGGTGAAACTTCGTACTTTTCTTACAAAAAGAAAGTATTAATTATCCATTCACCTACTCACACAATTACAGTATACCACCTGCATATTGCAAGCTCCATGTCAACCTGTACAGTAACATGCACGGTGGGTCGGCGCTAATTCTGCATTCCAAGAGAGGTGTTTATTAGCATCACCGATCAAAATCGATGACGATAATTTGCTTTTAATTCGCGCATTCAGTCTCTTGAGATTCGAACCCAGTACTTCCCGATCCAAGTGCCGAAGCTTTAACCTCTGCACCACTTGTCCGTTGAAACATAATTAAAATCAAAAATTATTTCAGATAACTTTCCAAATTTAATTGAAAATGACGAGTTTCAATAAAAAAACAACTTTAATTCATCAAAATTCGGCATCTTTACAGTCCAGGCGCGGTTGACTGTTCGGAATTAAACTTCATGCTTAAACTTTTTGCATTAATTGGGAGATTTTTCCGAGATTTGGTGAAAATCTGGCTACCAAAAGTGGGAGCTTCAATGGGATTTTTTCAATTTTTATAATAATGTATTTACTGCATTTACAAAAATTAAAAGATTTAAATAAATTTAAACATTAAATGTTTAACCAACATGGGATGAATTTTTTGATTTTGTGACATTTAAGCAGGGATAATATTTTTTGATTATACAAGACAGTTTTCACCAAAACTCCCGTAAGTTTAATTTGTCGCTTTAAAAATCAAGTGTAATTCGAGATCTAGCTATAGATTCGTGGTAAAAGAGAGTCGGGTGTTTCCTCCAAGTTTTTTTTATAAATATTCATATTATTATGTTTTATTATGATTGTTCGATTGAAGAAGATACAATTTTTGTGAAACGTCGTTGAATTAAAATATTTTTGATTACTGGCTGCAAACCCAAAAAGAGGAGAGATGTTAATTCTTGTCGGCCTCATTGAATAATTATTAAATTTAGGGACTTATATGTATATTCTTTACTCATCATCATCAATCATCTTTAAATAGTAATTAAAACCAACAATGTCCCGATGAAAACTTGTCTATGTAATATTTGCCCCTATTAGATATGGTCGAACTGTTGGAAAGTACCTAAATATACCTTTGATCTATCTTATTTGACGTGTGGATCTCATTAATCAAATTGATCTTATTAATTTAAATATGCACATCACAATTATATCATCAATCATCATAATATGCACGATGGTGATCAATATTACACCACAGCTAATATGTTGATTGCATGTTTCCTCGATCGGTTTAATAATTTTATTAATTCATCTTGTCGATCTGAATTATTTTTGTATTTGCCCTTTCAACGTCTTTTTCTTAAATCATGTTTTATTTAAATAAATTTTATGAATAATTATATTCTGACATGCAATAAAATATTTACTTAATGGTTTTAGTGTAACATACAAGTCACATAACAAAACATCATAATTTTTGCAAATATATAATACAACGAGAACTGATTTTCGATGACTTGTTAATGCAAATTAAATTTATTTGTCTTTACATAAACCGTTAAAAAATTTAAATAGAAAACGCGGGTGATCACCAATCTAATACTGATCAGATTACCAATCTGATCAGCAGTTCCAATGAATAGATATTCTGATATTTTATTATCTGGAATCAAGATTTTGAATCTAATTTATCCAATTTTACAATGTTAGGTGGTCGTGGACATAATGAATAATTTTCTATTTGCTGGTAAAAGGAAATTTATTATTTATAGGTAATCTCGATGAAAAAATAAATTGAAAATCAAAATGACAAGCAAATAAATAAATGTTAGATTATAGAATCGAGATAAGAATGCAAATTTGATCAGTTAGTTTGTTACATGATAGCAATTTTTTTCGTTTTATGTTATGCAAAATTAAAAGAGAATCATATACATGCCATCAAATGTGATATAAATAAAAATCAATTCTCTACCACTTGACCACTATGGCATGCGGTACACTATCGAACAAGTGTACCGCATGCCATAGTTACAATTTCAAGACACTTCCATTTAGATATTTTTCACCAGTATGGCTAATAATAGACTACACTCACTTTTAATGAGAGCTCGAACCTACACTACTACTCAAAAAGTAAATCAACCCATAAAATCCTAGAAAAGGTTGGTGTATGAGAAATATGCAATTTATTATCAAAACGTCAACAAAATGGCATCAAAAGCATCTACGTTTTATAACTTCGTTTTAAAATCAAACTACCTAACCTATGTACGAGTAGTTTGTGAAACTTCATTAAAACCCGGCATAATGAGCAGTGAATTTTTTGGCCATGATTACGTCGTCTACAGATGCGATCGGTCTCTCGAAAGAAATGAACCTTTTCCGAAACGTCTGAAAATACCCTGTATAATAAACAAATGCGACAACGACCACAATAACACATAAAATACAGTTTCGTTCGGTTTGATTATGTAAATTAGGTTGGGAATGTATGTATGCATAATGAGTTGAAAATGTTTTTTGTGTTGATCAAAGTAAGCGGTATGGATTTGTGTTTGTTGGGTTTATTATGTCAAACTTAGGGGAATTTACTTGAGAAATAAAATAGCAAAGGACAAGTTTGGAATTAGCAGTGTTTGGTTCTGAATTTTGCTGGGATAAATTGGAAAATGTATTATCATAGTTAGCTTTATCAGTAGTAATAATTATCACATGAGTTCTATTTATAGACATTTTTATTTTTTTTATTTATTAAACCAACCACAAATTTGATTTGTCAAATTTAACTATAAATCCATAAATTAAATTGTACTTTATACGTGTATACAAATTTTGTGTATTATTTTCTCTGATTGGTGATAAATAAACAGTATAATGTGTTCATACTCCATCGCTTAAAAGGGCTCCTTAATAGAGTTTTACTGACATCGGGACGCCATTCTCCCAAGAGCCAGTCTTGAGGGCAACCTACAATTTTAGGAGTGATATTTTATCGAAAAAGAAACAACGAATAAGTTTATTCTAGTATGCTGCGACTGCAATAAATTCCGCAGTTTTTCTTTTATTTTTCGGTGGAGTAAACTTTTAGTTACTACTACCGATATATGTGTTGTAGTTTACTTTGGTACAATTATAGTGACATTAGACTTTAATGAAATCCAGTGGATTTTTTAGATAAATTGAAATAAATTGCAATTCTGAGTGCAATTTGTGGAAAAATACAATAGGGATAGAGAATCATGTAATTTTAAGTGAAATAAACAAAAAGCCAAATGAGAGAATTAAAATAGAATTAACAACTGAATTAGGAGTTAGAAAATCGAAAATTAAGTAAATTCTTTAAAATGTATAATGTATAAAAAATGTATATGGAAAACTACACAATCTTGAGGATTGATTTTAAACCGAAGCAAGTGTAAGAAAATTCCTTAATACCATGTGGATATTCTGATATGTGCAATTACCACAAATGATTTTAAACAGTAGGCGTTTATCAGATAAATGAAGAATCAGAAGAAATCGATGAAAAAAAATTCGAAATTGGTTAAATCACAATGAATATTCTTAAACAATTTTGCAACCTTTATTATTTTAAAAAAAATTGCAACGAACTAAAAATGCTGAGCTAAAATGTAACTGAACATATTGAGCTAAAATGTTTTTAATACAAAATCGGGACAAAACGCATGGTAGTCTGTAGAATAATACAATAGTGATAATACAAAAAATAAAAATAAGTTAAAATCTCTCTTTTCAGGTTCATCCCTCCTCTCTAATCTCTCTCATTCTCCCCCCCCCTTTCTTTACGGATGGTTTCGGAAAAATCGATTGGTCGGTGGTGGTAAAGCTAATAAATTATAATGGTACTATGCCACGTATACACGGTTTAGCAAAGGTAAACAAAGAAGTGCCCGTTAAAGCCTTTATACAACCGCCACACTTATCCAATATGTATTAGATTTAAATGATTCAGCAAGCCCTAGAATTTGTTTTGAATCAGTTAGAATTTAGATTTAATAGAACATCTACAACGGCAAATTTATGGTTTCCAGTGGATTTATTATAATTAGTCGAACCGCGACCAAATTACTGACGGAATATATAATTCACGTAAAACAGTGGTTTTGAAAATATCTTGAATTAAATGAGATGGTAGATGAAATTCCATTTCTATTGAAATTTACAATCTAACCCGATTTACAAATTAAAATGTGAATGTGGTAAGGAGTTAGTTTGTTGGTCAGCCACTTATCATTATACACACAAATTAACTTATTTTCGCGGATACAGTTTTTCTTCCTGTTTTTTAAACAGATATCTTGAACTGAATGATTTTGTTGTATATGATGTTGTAGTGTAGTACGATTTTTGGTCATTTGAATTTTATTTCCCTATTTATTTTAATCTGTTTATTATGTCTGCATAGCTTCTTGTATATGCATGCTATTAGATATACTTAGCTTTGGTAAGTCTCTTTGTAATTTATATTCCAAACCTTTATGCCATACTCTGTCAAAGGCCTGTGCTACATCCAAGAAGACGCTTGAACATACTTTCTTTTTTTCAAGTACGTCTTCAATTATGTTTGTAATTCGGTGTACTTGTTCTATTGTTGAATGGTTTTCTCTGAAGCCAAATTGATGTGGAGGAACAAGATTTCTTTCTGCTATTATTGGTTTTAGTCTCTTTAGGAGTAGTTTCTCGAATAATTTTGAAATTATTGTGAGTAAGGAAATCGGCCTATACGAATTTTTGTCATTAAGTGGTTTGTTTGGTTTAGGTATCATAATTACTTCTGCTACTTTCCATTGACTTGGAACGTGTTTAAGTCTGAACACTGCATTAATTATTTGGAGTAGTTTACGTAGACCTTTTTCAGGAAGAGCTTTTACTATTTGTCCTGTAATTAAATCATATCCTGGAGATTCCTCTTTTAATTCTTTTAGTGTGACAGGAGATATATTGCAGTTATCCATTTTATATACTGGTGATATGTTTTCCTCTGCAGTTTGTCTAGGTAGTGGCTGGAACGTATTCTCGAGGTGGGTTGCAAACAACGAAGCTTTTTGCTTTGCACTTATAGCCCATGAGCCATTTTCATTTTTTACTGGTGGAATTTGTAGTTTAGGTCGTTTTAAACTTTTTGTCGCTTTCCAAAGGGAGTACTCGGTATCTTTTTCCCCAGTAAGGCCATTCAAGTATTTATTAATGGATTCGTTTTTGATTTCTTTAATTAGCAACTTTAGTTTATTGGATAAAAATTAAGAGTTGTTTTATATTCTGGCGCTCGACTTCTTTGCCAGGCCTTTCATGCTTTTCGTTTTGCTGTAACCAGTTCCTTAACTTCTAGAGGATAAATAGCATTTCGGCGCATTTCCTTTGAACTTGAGGGGGTACTACTCCACACCGCTTCTTGTATACTGTTGTTGAGTTGTTCTAGTTCTTCTTATCTAGCTCTATCGGGTTTTTAATTGGCACCTGAAGATCAATATTATCCTCAACAAGTTTCTGGAATTTCTCCCAGCAGATTTTTTTGTTCGTTAGCGAAGGTGGACTAGTTTTTTTAATAATCGTTGCACTGATTGTCATAATAACAGGCGTATGATCCGACATAATCCCCTCGCTGCTTTCTAGGTATATGTAGTTTTCGTCTATACCTTTGGTGATAAAGAAGTCAATGATATCGGGTATTTTGTTTCTATCCGTAGGCCAATAAGTTGGTTGATCTCCAGAATGAAAATCGCAATTGCATAGTCTTCCTGCTGCAAACAGCTCTCTTCCTTTTTTAGAGGTCACTCTTGATCCCCAGTAGGTGTTTTTGCATTAAAATCACCTCCGATTATGAAACTTGATCCAAGTGATTTAAATAACGTGCAATAGTCTTGTTTAATTAAATTATATCTTGGGGGGCAATATATTGACGATACACTATATTCTTTGTTGTTATTTATAAACATTTTTAATGTGACTATTTGCATAAATTCCTCTTCAATTTTAAGATCTATAAAGTGTTTGATGATATCGTTTATAACCACCGTTGATCCTCCCCTTGCCCTTTCTGCTGGATGAATGGCGTGGTAACAATTGTATCCATATATTTTAAGATATGAAGTTGAAGTAAAATGTGTTTCCGATACTAGGCATATATCTATTTTTTCAGTATTTAGGAAAATTTCTAAAATAATATATATCCTTTAATATTTAATTCATTTCATCTACTAAATTTATATTGTTTGAAAATTTGCATTTTCTGTAATATTGCGAAATCCTTTGGCCAATACATATAATAAAAAAGCATTTCTGAAGTACAGCTCAAGCTTGAGTACAAAGTTGGTGTTAATCGTATTCAATTTGGTTTTTATTCAAGCCATTAGATGTTTCTAAACAAAAATTCAAATTTTTAGAATTGGGTACAAAATTTACTTTTTCCTTACGGAAGAACATTGATCATAAGCAGGTGCGTTAATATCGATTAAGTTTTAATATAAAAAATTTGTAATGTCCTAATTCTCAATAAAATAGTAATTCATCGAGGTCTTATAAGTTTAAACAGAAAACTTCTTTACTGAGATATAGGATGTCTACAAATTGTTATTATGATGGCAAAATAAATCTTGGCTAAATGGAAAGTAACCCCTTCAGACTTAGTTTTAAGCTGATTCGCTGGTGGGAAATAAATGGTTGTCTTTAGTATACCAAGAACTAGGCTGTTATGGGTGAAAACTATAAGTCCACTGCATCATGCACAACTTTGAGATACACGGCATAAATAGTACGATACACAAATAGTTTACTGTTTCTGTTTTAATTTAATATTTAATTTATATTTTGTCTCATCTAAAATAAAACAATTTCTTCTATTCAAGCGAAAAAAGCAACACATAATTTAAGAAATATAAATAAATAAACATACTTTATAAATACGAAGTCTAAAGACGATTAACTAGCTAACATATTCGATGATAATAATGTTCTGTTTTGTGTACTTTCTTGTTATTAAGTCGCAAGTCAAGTAGGTACTGTACAAGGCGCCTTTTTTAACTAATTTTATCTTTGTGACTTATTTGTTTACGTTATTTTAAAAAAAATAACTAATAGTATATGAAATAAAAACGACGTACCTTCATCTTCAGTTTTCAAGTTATGAATAATAATTAGAATATTTTCGTTGGACGATATATAAAATCTTGACTTGCAGAGATTGTGTACTTCAACCATTCGGCCGCGTTGTCAGGTTTAGATATATTGTGATATACTCGTGTTTTTATTCATATCGATATTCATTACAAATTTATGAATCTTTAAAATCTGACATCACGATGTAATACATTTTAACAATAGCATCAAATTTAATATGGAATTACTTAAGATATATTCATAACATCCTTATTTGTCATTACTTGTGAAAATCGATAAACCAAGAAAAGCTACTATAAAATTCTTTTATGATACCAAAAATAGTATAAAAGTATAAAATTTAAGTATTATTGCTTTATCATCCTATTGTAATGTCATTTTTCGATTTTGTTTCTTCTTGCTGGATGCATCTTAAGATCTTTCTCGCAACAAAATTAAATTATTCATTTCATGTTGTTTAATTTTTTTTATTATATTTTGACCATTGTGTGGATATTGTATGTTTACATTACTCGTAAAATGTTTTATAAACGTACCGTACGTATAGAACGAAAGATACGACAAATAATAATTTGCATTTAAAATGTTTAAGCTTTTTTTGATAACCTTATTCGGATATGAAATGTAAACGAAATTTATAGTTTTGTATTTTATGGATCATCTATATAAGCTAAATATAGAAAAGATCGACATGTTAAGTTACCGGAAAATGCTAATGTTTAGTTCTCACAGCTTGAATGCTTCATGCATACTATAAAATGTTATTTAAACTACGCGTTTCAGTTTATAGATTTTTGACATAAACAACAAACAAATTCATAACCTAAAAAATATTAAACAACTACAACCACCTATACAAATCATATTAAATTAGCTCTAAAATTATATTTACGCAACCCGATTGCTTTTTATTTTTGTTAAGTAACGTAAACAGCGCAGCAACTGAATTTTTGACAGCACCCAACTTCTACCGAAAAACTATAAAAGAACCAAAAACTAATATTCTGCCGTCGGATTCTCGTTTAGTGCACTTTAATAAATCCCTTTTAATAGTTTACAATTTTATTGTATTTATCTGTTAAATATAAATTAAAATATGTTCCGAATGAGTGATCATTGTATTATTTTCTGTATACATAGGTAGTATATAAGAAAAGGCTGCTAGATAAAATTTCACATATACGAAAATAAAACAACTGTAATTGTCCGCAAGTATCATTTTCAATAATTAATGTGAAATTGACCGATTAATTGTCATGTACAAAGTAAGTATTTTACTCGCATATAGTGGCCGTTATTCAGTCAGATGATTTATGACACGCATGTCGTAAACTTCATCCTTGTGATTAAAAGCCACCATTATATACTTGTTGAACAATATTTTATTATTTACTAAAGTGAACGATAATCATTCAATCAGCTCTATGTTGTTTCAAAAAATGTATTTTTTTATAGCAAAAAAATTGTTATTAGTGTATTGTGAATTTTTATTAGATCCACTCCAATATACATTTGTTCAAAAATATTATTTTTAGTACCATTTATTTATTTTAATGCCAAAAAAACCTCGATTTTGATTCACAAAATAAATTTTCATTGTGTTCTTGTCATGTTCCCAAATGTTGAAAGTGTTGACGATCTATTATTTCTCAAGTCCGACCTATTATTTTTGCCACTATATTTACTCATATCGTTTAAACTAACAATGACTGTTTTTGCGTTTATTCCAGATATGAAATAAGCAGAGTAAACTTCTATAACACCTACTTCTCTAACATCAATTTACATATGATGTAAAGGCTTCCTTTACACAAAAATTTTTTTTATTATATTTTATTGATCAGCTAATTTTACAGAAATGTCACGGAGTCATAATTCAAATAAACATATACACCTATATATTATAAGTTATAATAAGTTACGATTCGAGCCCCAAGGTTTAGAGTCTGATCACGCCAAAGCATTATGATGTCGTCACTTCATTTTAGATGGTGTCGCTCCTTGTTCATATTTAAACAACTCGGTGTTTAAAACCAGATAATTGACAAGTCGAATCAGAAAGTTGCTCTTTCTTTGCCAACACACTAAAATACCTTTTGCAAATAATTAATGATGGTTAATGGTAGTTAAATTGCTAGATTTGTAATTGTTAGATAAAAGGTTTCTAAATTAACTTTGTTATTCTGTATACATTTAGTAAAAAAGTTTGGTGGACAAAACCAAGAAATTATTTAATTATTTATTGCTTCGCCTTCGGGTAAATTCAAGTCCAATTTCTCAAACATTACCGAATATTTGAGTCACTAACTATTTGAGTCACTCACTAGTTTACCGGATATTAAATTCTTCACGCTAAATTTCCCTAATTCCTCATATGTAGTTTTAACATGAAATATTAGGTGGTACGTGAATTTTATTTTATCCGAAATTTATATTTTTCATATTTTATCCAATAGTATCCACCTTTTTTTGTTATTAATTCTATCCGATGTAACGTTAAACTTGGATAAAATAGTAATCAAATTAATTTAATTTTAATTTACATTTTATTTGAAGCTTTTAATTAACCCTAATTTCTTAATTTTCAAGAATTGATTTTTAAATTTTTTGATAGCTGTTTAGTTTAAAAGTTTGGCTTCGGCGTAATGCAGGGCTAAAGTGTAAGTATCTTAATATCATCAAGCTTCAGACATACACTGTAAGTCAAGTTAAAAATAAAAATTACACATCAATTTGTACACATGGCTTACCCTGTGCAAATATGATTGACCTACTCGTATGTATACAAAACCCACCTTCTTTATGTTGAGCTGAAAAGAACAATAAACAGATGCTGGATATTTTAGCTCATAATCTAAACATTTGTTAAATACTGTAGTATTAAAAAAATGTAAACATAAAAATTATTTATGTATCATTTGTTTTTGGTTTAACATCGTCTAGGTATTAACTTGTACATTGGATAATTTGAATGTTTATTTAAGAGCTTTAGGCTTTACCTGAAAACAGTGATAGTACTTGATTAAAAGCCAAATTTACTATGGTTCAAGTTAATTCAATTATTTAATAAAAATCTATAACTGACCAAAAAATTGGTTCTAAAAACGATTTTATCGAAGGCCAACGATTTACCCAACTATTGGCCTGTACCCTATATCTGTAAAACGAATTTCTGTTATATATTTTCCTTGATTTTGAAAAGTACAATTTCTAAATTAACGAATGAGCTAGAATTTTAATTCGGCTATATTGGCCACATACCAATAGTCGGGTAAATCGTTTACTAAGGCAAACATCGGTTTTAGAACAAATTTTTCGATCAGTATAGTGATTCAGCGAAATTGAGCAGAAATTAACTAAACTAACCGTGACTTTGGAAATCGATTTTAGAAATCGATTTTAGAAATCGAAATTTTGTTACGTGCATTTTTTAATAAACACGGCTTACTTTGTGAAACAATTGATAAAAATATTATGTTGTGACTAGCCCGGTGTGTGATACCATTTTAAAATTTGCATTAGTGTTGCATATTTTTCTGACAGTGAGTCAACTGTCTGTACTACATTACTTTCCCTCTGGCGTCATTTAAACATCAACAATTTTTTTTTTTGAGAAACTAAGAGACTTTGGAAAACCATTGTTTTTATTTGACAGAAGATAACATTGCTTACAAAAATGATGTTATTGGAAAGGCACACTCTTCTAGATCGTATTAAAATAGAAAGTTAAACAAAAGAACTCTTCGTTTTTTAAATTAAATTTTTGGTGGATGCGCATGCGATTTCTCTTCGCCGGCGATAAAAATGGAAATATACTGTAGGTTTCAGTGGTTGCTTACTGAACACTTAGGCCAATTTTTAGGCCCATTGTGATACCACTCATTCACTCCACATCATTAACCCACCTACTTCACCTACTCACACAACTACAGTATACCCACCTGCACATTGCAAGCTCCATGTCAACCTGTACATTGACATGGAAGGTGGGTCTGCGCGTGACACGGAATTCTGCACTCTATCAGAGTGTCTTAGTTGTATTTATTAGCATCACCGATCGTAATCGATGATGAAAATTCGATTTTGCATCTAGCCTCTGATGGGATTCGAACCCAGCACCTCCCGGTCCAAGTGCCGAAGCTTTAACCACTGCACCACTTGTCCGGTCTGGAAATATACTGTAAATTTATTTCAACGCAAAACTTCGTCTTCGTCTTACGTCAAAACTGTCAGCCTCGTAATAGTCTTAACTTGAGAATCGCACGGTAAGCATTTTTTCGACCAATCATATTGCTACAAAATGACGATTTTTTTCTTCTGCATTTTTTAACAAGTGATTATTGGTTGAAAAAAATATTTGAATGAATGAACGAAGAAGTATGAATCCGGCCTAAACTTTTAACTATTAATTCACCCCCTCCACTGAATAATATTCTGATTGATCAAATATTATGAATCAACTGTCGAGTAGAGGGTTTTATAAAGCCTACTAGTTTTTATTCTAGCAGACATTTTCTATATTACGCTAGTACATAATTACTATACAGGGGGTAAAGTCACGTTTCGCAACAATATAAGAAAGATAACAATTTTCTAGTTTTTTCCAGTTGGCTTTCTGGTACGTTTGGTTTGCTCTTACGATATTTTAACTTTAGGCAGTGGAATTTAAAATTATGTACAAGTAATCAAAACTACTAGATTTCCAATGAAAATGTATTTTACTCTTCATAACGGGTCTTTTATTTCGGTAAACATTGAATAATTTAAAAAAAATAACCGATTTCTATATATGAGGTATTTTTATTCAATTTGGTCCTTTGCCATTTATTTGCACTAGTTTTTGAATACAACATCAATTAAGTGGCCGTCTTTATTGGCCAAAGCAAAACCTTTTCGAGCATCTCGGGCGGTATAGCGATGATTTCGACACGAATGTTTGCTTTGAGCTCGTCATTGGTCTGAGTCTTGCTGACGTACACTTTGCTTTTCAAATAACCTCACAAAAAGAAGTCCGGATGGGTCAAATCTGGAAATTTGGATGGCCAGTCAATGTCGCCTCTTTTTGACATCAAACGTCCAGGGAATTTTCGTTGCAGAAACTGAATTGTTTGATTTGCAGTGTGGCATGTCGCACCGTCTTGTTAAAATCAGAAACCTTTTTCACGCATTTGCGGGCACACATAATGAGCCAACATCCATCGATATCGATTTCTATTGACTGTTTCGTTTTGTCTGAAATATATAGTATGACGTTTCATGGATCTCTTATAGATTCTCCGTTCCCCAAATTAATTTTTCTTGTTAACGCCGCCGGAGAGTGTGAAATGGAGCTCGTCGGTCATCACAATTTACTTCCAAATATCAGGTTCAGTGTCAACCATTCGAGCAACTGTTTGGCCTTATTTCAAGCGACATGGACGGCCTGTCGGCTGTATTCTTTGTGTTAATTGCACTTTATACTGAAACAAATGCAAATCCTCCTTTAAAATGCGCCGCAAAGTGGTTCCACTGATACCAAAATGCTGAGCGCGGTGACGATATGACACTCTCTCTGACCGCTTCAACCAGGTCATTGAAACGTCTTATCGTTGATGAACGGCATGTTGAGGATCTCTCACTGTCCCGTGATGAACAAAATTCGACACCAAACGGCGAATAGTGTTGTCAGACGGTGTCTGTTGACCACGATATTTTCGACGATATGCCCATTGAGTTAACACAACTGAACGACTATTTTAAATATACTGCGTCACTCGTTGTTTCGGTGTTTCAAAAACAGGTCTAATCAACTCAATCGGTTGACAAATGTCACAGTTATTCGATGTTAACATATCGACATAAAAGATGGCGCACCTTGTATTTTCACGGAGCGCCAGTTTACCCCCAGTTTGCCATATATACATTTATTCAAATTAATCGCCGATTGGAAATGAAGAGAAAACACAACCTATTGGAATAAAATAAAGATGTACGAGAACAGCTTGCTAGAAATGATTGCAATACGATTAAAAAATGGTATATCGGAGATAATGTAGAATTTACGAGCAAACAAAATTTTGTCTAAAATCACTGCTCCAATCTTCAATTGAGTTTTACGATAAAATTGACTTTTACACGACAAATTAGTACTATGCGGTTGTATAGCTGTAGTTTTTTCGAAAAGTAATTTCATTGTCAGTTTCCTCGTGCTAAAAATGTTTATGAAAATTTGCAAATATGTGAATGGGATACAGAAGAATATATTTTTAAAATTAATTAAACTGAAAATATGTTAATTACGGTGGAATATAAAAAATATTATAAATCATACTATTTTAATATAAGCCGTTGAAGGTAGATGTTTGTTGACTATGTAAATGGGGAGCGGAATACTTAGTGAATAGTAGTAGGTGTTAAATGCCAATAATTGAAGCAACTCGCATTTCTACATTTTGCAATGGAATACCTGAACAGAAGAAGATCTTTCATTGGTTCTGTTGTGCGTTACATAATCAATAATGTTTCACAATTTATGGGGTTAAGGTGCTTTTATATAGGATATATTTGTACTATATTTATAAAACTTCATGACTTATTAGTTTCTCTCGATGAGTACAAATAGTAAACCAAGAAGGCAATTGGTAAATCGAAGTCGTACCATGTTACGACACTTCTTCTGTCCGCTTCCCTTATCTTTATAAAAATAAGCTATGACCTTCCGGCAAAGATGAAAACTGTGGGGGAAATTGTACTCAGTATATATTTAACAAAAAAAATCTCTCTGTTTCAGTATAACTACAAATGCGTCTAACCATGGCACTTGATTGCTTTATGTAATAATTAAAACAACTTTGTGGTTTATTATTTAAACTACTAATTATTTTATTAAGTATTTTAAACATTTAAAAGTAAAATTGATATAAAAAATAGAAACAATTAATTAATAAGAAATACTAATAAATAAACTTTTTCATAAGTTAAATGCTTGCTCTTTACAGTATGTTAAATAAGTGATTCCAAAACTAAAAAGTGGGATTTCAAAAATAACCCTAATGACCTTTTACGCAAGGTGATTTTTGAAATAAATCGTTTTCTTTTGCCAGTTTTGGCCGATCGGAAATTTCCACCACTATTATAAAATTGGGACGCATATTATTATACGTTAAGCGTTACGAATGGTTTTTGGGTTTCATTTTATTACAGGTACTACGTGGTATTTAAATTTATCATTTTATAGTTAACTTACAATTAATTACACTGATTGCGAACTCAAATACTTAAGCAAACCAACTTAAATTTTACTTAAACAATTACTTAAATTGAACGGGGTTAGTACTATTTGGTTTTACGCTCGATAATTAACGATATTACTAATTTCTTTGAAAATACACCTAAAGATCTAAAAAAAACAAATTTTATAATACAAAAATCGATATTCACAGATTTCTATTTGACTGTTTTTCAGTTTAGTTTATTTACGACCCTGAGGAGGTTACTATGCTCACTTGAAGTACTCGTAGCACTAACCCTTAATGTTACAATTTAAAAAATGTTTAATTTATTCTCATTACAGTTTTTCACTATCAATTTTAATACGACACTTATGTAAAATATACAAATTTGAAATAAAAGCAATTTCAATAGCTAAATAAATCTTTGTAGTGTGTACATATATTGAAAACTAATCGTTGAAGAGACGTGAGAGCATTATTGTGTAGGTGGAAAAATAATCAACCATACGATTTTAAACATATACTTGCATATAAGAATAGAAAAGCACTCGTACATACATAATTTTTGTTTCAACATATTGAGATAGTCATGTCCATAATTGGACAACATTAAACTATTTAACATTAATAAAAAAAAATGATTGTAAGAACGCACATAACTTGTAATTATGGCTTATATTTCCTAGAGTGACGTATCGGTGCAGATCAAAGATCAAAACAATTACTTATATTTATAATTAATTATGTTTCTTACTATTTTGCTATATTATTTTATATTTTTGTTTTGTTTTTGCATCAAGACCACCAAAGTGTTTTATGTTTTATACATTTTTGCAAAAAATTCATTATTCATATGGATTCCTCGTATTATAAAAAATATTATAAAGGAAATCACGCGGTTCATTCGTATTTTATTTACTTTAATTTTACGTAAAATGCATACATTTTTGTTCATATGTTTTCAACGAAACATATTTACATATTTTCAATCTCATATTTCTAAAATAAATATACGAAGAAAAATTATATTTAACATAATAAACACTTTCTTACCTTTGATACTGCTGCACTGAAACCAGCTTGGCATGATCCTTGTCTGTGATAACCATAATACACTGTGAATATAAAATTAAATGTATAAGATTTTAATAAGATATTATTATACATTTCATATCATTTATATATTTTAATTTTTAACTGGATATTGAGCTCTTGAGATTTACATAAAAATAACTAATTTTGATTCCTTTTCCATTTATTGATTGCTTGCTTCTTTTAAATGGCGAGCGTAGGTGAGATATGTGCTAGTGTTACGTAGTAAGTGAATTAGAATTAGTTAAATGGTATAATATGATCAGATGGATTTAGTTAGATGTGTTTGGTAAGATGTCGGTAAAATTATTATTAATTGGGACATATAGAGGTAATATTTAGTATACTAGTATTTTCAATTAGTAATCGTGGCACTTAAAGAATGACAAACAAATGAAGAAAACATTTCCACTTTCCTACTATACATCTGTTCTATTAAGGAAGCATCCGTTTTAATATATTTTTAAGAATCGTGCACCACCATTATAATATTTTTTCAATTACTTCCAGCTGACTGAGATCTGAATTGCATCATATGTGTATGTAACGGAAATCGAAAACAAGAGATTGTAAAATTAACAACTTCTGCTATATTTGTACAGGAGACTATAAACAATTCAAAGAAACTTATTGATTGATTGGTTGGAATGGCAAGCCTCAACTTGTGTTCCGGATGTTTCGTCTTTTCACCCCTTTACACAGAACAAAAGGAGGATAGGACAGGTTTAGTAGTAGCATGGAAATCGACCCAGTTACACAATTAGTTAGTAAAATTGTTAGTACAAAATATAAAAATCAGTTAGCACAGGATAATCACATCTTATAAATCAAATTTTAGATTAAATTAAAAAACACAGCTCGGGATTTTGAAAAGGTAAAAATATTAATGTAAACTAATGACTTTATTTTAATGGAGACTCCATTGAACTTATAATTTTAGCCGTATTTCTTGACAGTTGATCTGATCCGGTTCAGTTTTCTCGTGAAACAACACAAACGCACTTAATAGATTTCAAATCAGAATTAGTGACCCAAAAATATTTGGATCCTGTTTTCCATATACAATTTGAACTGATTCGGACCAATGGGTACCATGAAAGGCATCAGTTCCTATTGGCAATGCAGGATAATTTCTGGAATTTTATTTAACTAGTAATTTACAACTAATTGTAATTCCGAAATCATGCATTATGCTGTTTACGCAATGTGAAATTTAAATTATTTAACGAAATATTCCGAATATTTCGAAATTAATCAGTACCAGGTGGTTCACCACAAATAAAATCAGCGGTGATTTTAATCCAACTAAAAAATTATTTAACAATACATGCATGTTAAAGGAACTAAGCAATTTAAATTTTTTTTATTAGATTTTACATTTGACTTTAAAACACCAGACAGTCTTAGAAATAATTAACTTTAAATAAAATGAATGAAACCAAATAGAATGGTTTCAGGTATACGATTCACCCAAACTACACACATTTGTCCAACTTGAACTCCCTTAATATTAATTAATGAAAGTATATTAGAAAATAATCAAATTCCAGCGTAGAACTGGGATTGAATCTAACATTATATTATAGGTAAATTGATAGAAAAATGTATTAGGTGTTGCAGAATAGTTGCTGGAATTTAATTTAATTAGTAAACTTTACAGCTACGTATCTGTAATTACAAATCATGTATGAGCCTGAAATAAATTATAATCTTAGAAATAATTAAATTTAATTAAGGTTGTTGGAACAAATAATAAGTTTAGTGTTTACTAGGAAATAACATTTTTTATTATGTACATAATTTAATTTTTGGAATTAATTTAAATAAAACTAGTATTAGCAATTTAGCCAAAATTTAAAATTTATGATGATCACACTGGTCCAGGCCGCGAATAAAATAAAACAGATCATTTATTCTAAGCCTGTTAAACAATGTAGTCAATTCTTCATTTATTAATTAAAAACATAAACGGGAAGTTACCAGCGAAATGCAAAAAGTAATTCACACTGAATTTAAATTAAAACGTGATCATTAATATGATCAACAAGAACTTGCTTGATATCACACTATTTCACGCATAACGATACACCGCAAATCAAAATGATTTGAACTGATTTAAATTTATACACGATTAGCCATAAACAAATTAAAGAAACTTTTAACATAAGAAACTTTTAATATATTACGTCACTCAATAAGTCCCGACGCTGACGCTTAAATGGCTTATCTGTACAATCCCATCATTACTTGCTTATTTTCAATATTTCTGGCAAAAAACTAACGGTAATTGGTGAATAAAAAGTCTGCTTAAAGGGATTGTAAAAATTTTTTGTCGCTAAGTTGGCACAACTGTCCTCTATCGTGACGTGAAGTTTGAGCGCAATCTGTCATTTAGTTTGTTTACAGTGCTCTATTTTGTCAGTTCATCTCAATTGTGTTTTGCGATTTTTTATAATGGTCTTGGTTCGCAGTGTTCTGTACTCGGAATTCTTGCCCGAAGGCCAGACAGTAAATAAAAAATATTATCTGGGCGTTATGTGGCGCTTGAGAGACCAAACTCCAGGCCAGGTTTGTGGAAAGAAAACTCAAGGACTTTGCACCACAACAACGCACCATGTCACAAAGCTATCATTGTGAACGAATTTCTGACCAACAACTCAATAAATATCATCGAACAATCAATCACCCCATTCACGTGATAGGGCGCCGGCTGACTTTTTTCTCGTTCCAAAACTCAAAGTACCACTTCGAGGCACCCGTTTTCCATCGATAAAAGACATAAAATAGAATTCGCGGCGAGAACTGAAGTCGATTCAGGAAAATGCGTTGGAGAAATGTTTTGATGATTGGATTATTCGTTGCCATAAGTTTATTATTTCAGAAAAGGCCTACGAATAATAAATATTTTATATTTTATTGACCAATTCCAATTACTTTTTGACGAAGCAGTAATGGGAAAAAATTAATTTTCGATTAAACACTGTTTTTTGATGGGAACAAATACCGTTCAAGCAAAGCAATGGTTTGAAAGTGTTACTTTAAGAACACTGCTAGATCGAAAGCAACCGGTAAATGTTGGTTTGAGGAGTTTAAACGTGGCCGTACAAATGCCGATGATGCTGAACGCTATCGAATTTTCCGATTCGTAACCGTCTGTTTGATCGTTTGCTGATCTGTTTGGACGAAATCCACTCTGCGGTATATAGTAGCCATTACAATTTAACTAATCTCAATTTGTTTATAGTGGGTAAATCAGAGCCGTCTTCCACCCTTGTGGAATTTCCTCAGTAGAGCATATTAGATAATACATCCAGTATAACTTTTGATCACCGCCGTATTTGAGCATTCGCAAGAAATTGTGTTTTCACCAGGAGCCATG
The DNA here is from genome assembly GCA_963691935.1 of Nephrotoma guestfalica. Lineage (NCBI taxonomy): Eukaryota > Metazoa > Arthropoda > Insecta > Diptera > Tipulidae > Nephrotoma > Nephrotoma guestfalica. Next base: position 183,841,672 of record OY829913.1, read on the forward strand.
TTATTGTTCGTTTTTGGCATTACGATTAAGATTTTAATTTTTAGTTGCAGAGTCGAGCAGAGAATATCCTTGAGGACATGTAGTTGTTATGTATTGTTTTGTATTTTGCGATAGTTTTCGCTAGCGTGCTCGATTTTTTCTGGAATTGAAATCTTCGTTCAACCAGTTATTTTAAATCCTAGGTGGTCAATGATTCGATTTGTGATGATCTATCGCAAAATCAGGCTTCGTTTGATTTTCTAGTGAACGTATGATTGCGTTTCGTAGGAAGTAGATGCAGACGGCAATGGCATTATGGTGTAATGTTTATTCGGCGGTAATGTGTTTCATATTGAGGTTTAAAATAAGGTGTAAAGCGTCTTACGAAAGACCGGATTATTCTAGAAAACATAAAAAGTGTACAAAATCGTTTTGGACGACCGTAACATGAGATAGCTGACACTATAAAGATATCAGAAGGCAGTTTACACACTATTTTGCATGAACACTTGTTCATGTGAAAGTTGTGTTCAATTTGGGTGTTGTATGGTTAACTACTCCATAATACCGTAATAAACAGGACATTTTGCATCGGTATGTCATTCAGGATTAAATACGTATCCACCACTAACTCCGGAATCAAAACGTCAGTAAGGTGAGTGGCCAGAAGCCGGTGAAAGCCATGCGAAGCCACCACAAACGTGAATGTCGGCCAGTAAGGTTTTGGCCTCCGTATTTTTGGATGCGCTAGGTATTTTATTCGTCGACTTATTGATGCGTTTTCGAGAAGAAATTACGAAAACGGCCCCAAATGCAAAATAAAAAAGTGACAAGTTACGATGGCAAAATTACACGAATTGAAGAAGTTCGAATTGCTTCTCCATCCACCGCATTCTCCGGATCTGGCTTCCAGCAACTACTACCTGTTCGCAGACCTCAAAAAATTCTTCAAGGAAAGATATTTGCGTCAATTTTGAGGCCAAATATAATTCGCTCTAAATGTACACCAACAATTTTACTATGTTATTAACATTTTACCAGGAAGTGTATTACGGCTGAGAATGTTAAATTATTATCATGTTTTATTTGTGCAATTAAATTGTTTCCTCAAATTAAATATTTTGGTGGCTTAATAAAATGAACGTTACCACAATGTAAGTGAACACACACGTGTCTTATGTAAAAATCGAGTATTTTAAACCGAGCGGGAAAGTTCTGGTTGACCTTACTCTCGTGATAATGTATGATTTGGGTATTGAACACAGTGCGAATATTAGTAACTTGCTGCATTTACATACAATGGAGCGAGTATACCGAAAACAGTTTCCTTTCATTTATTATTCCTCGGAGTCAATAAAATGTTAAATTTAAGCAGAAATTACGATTTTGGAAGCTTATATTTTTGTCTTTATGATAGTTGTGTTACTTTGATTTGTATTTGAACTATTTACGAAATTACGAATATGAAAAAGTACACATACACAACACATGGAAGGAGGCCTACAAAATCAGTGGATCTTGGAAAGTGAAAGACATCCCAGGTAGTGTTAAACGAGTTACTCCTACGTCTGTTTAAGTATTTTATGAAGAATGGAATTATGTAATTATGAAACAAAATTTATTTATTTGACCCATTTCCGATAATGTGTGCATTTATATAAACAAGCGTGTTTGGCTAGACACATTAAAACTGGGAAATTAGTAAAATAAAAAAAACACTCGCGCAATCTAATTGAACCCTTTCTCATAAATACTATATGTATATTTTCGTTAAATAACAATATTTTGTACATTTTCAATGCACGTATGTTATATTGTTGTGAAAATTCAATTACTTTACATACATAATTCCCAAACAGAAAACACATGTGGATCATATTTCATTTCTAAAGTAGATAATAACGGAAAATATTGACTTCAGTTTTAAGGAAATTTCGATTTTTAATGGTGTAAAATTATCTTGCTTTTTGTGTGTTTATTATGAGAGGCAGACAAGAAAATTATATGATTGACATTTGAAAATTGTAATTGGTTCCCGAACTATGGGTCTACACGTCCCCTATTTATCAGGATATCAAAAAATTATGAGTGAAAAATATCTTGTTTGAGTATCAGATCGAAATGCGAGGTTTTAGCTAAATTTTAGACTTTAAGAAAAGATAGTTAAAAGAAATCAATTTCCTAACTAAAGCTATAATACGATTTCCAAATTTAATTTGAACTTGAAGGTTTATTTAAAATATGTAAATACAAGCAGCGTGTATACATACTGCTTTAAATAACGTATAAGTTAACCCTTTATCAATCTAAGAGTAAATGCATTTATAGTTATTGAAATGAATTTAAAAAATATTATCGTGATCGCACCAATTACTTTTGGTTTCATATTCCATATAATAAACATGTTATGTTCAAACAATTCCTATGTTCACATAATTGTTAAACACACCACTTATTGTACGAGTATTGTACAAATATTTTGTTGCGATTTCAAATCTCTAATTAATCTTAATAAAATTTAAGTTATTTTTAGGATTGAGAGAGGGGTTTGACCATAATACTTTTGAAATAATCGGAACACTTAATTAGCTACATTTCCTCTTTATCTTATTTCAAGATATATATATATAGACAAATATAAAATATCGTCTTCATCTGTTTATTTAAGCATTAAGTTGCGGTCGAAATTTACAGCCGGTTTAGTTTAATTTTTTTCGAAAATGATTAAATATAAAGATCCTTGGTTAAATTATTTGAACATTTGACAGTGCTGAGGTCATTATGTGTTAGTTCAGCCTCTCCTTGACCTAGAAAATTATTTTCCCCTTTATTCCAATGTGACCTCTGGTGGGAGCGAATACCGAAATATTGTATGAGTAAATAATATTAGAGTAAGTTTAATTATACATACTAGCTTTTTATTTATTAAATTTAAACTTTTAAAAAAAAATCACTGACAGCATTTTTGCAACATATCTTTCTTGTGTTTAAACAAAATGTTTCAAGCTGTGAATCTACTCGCGAGTATATTCTATAACCTTAAGTAAAATACACAATTTTAACCTAAGTGTTGGCAACACTTTTAAATTATCACGATATAAACTAATCTATTGCGACTGTAATAGTTTATTAATTATTTTATAATCCGGTTCTAACAATGCTCATGTGACCAAATATGGCCCAATTATAGGTAAACAAATACTCGTCAATTTTTACTCTGTACCTTCTAAGTTTTGATATTGGCCTGCGATGCCGTTACATTTTCGGTTATTTTAAAGCCTAATCTGGCCTGCGGTTTTGTTGTTGTTGTTTTTAATTGTTGTACTTCATTATAGTAATATAAAAATTCCCTCCAGCTCTTACGATATAAAGTGTTAATTGGATATAAAGTGATAATTGTTCAACATAATTACTAGTTCGAATTAGTTTAATTGTGGTTTCCTAAGAATTGGTTGATCTTGTTTATTTGAAACCATAATTCAGGTCTAGAAAACTTAATTCCATATCAAGTCTCGAAAACTAAGTTCCAAATTAACATCTAAGTGAATCCACACACTATAATTGATAAAAGTTTGCCACAACTAATTTGTTAGTGAATTTAGAATTTTACTACCACTTTTGAACTGACTATTGCCCAGGCTGTCAATTTTAAACTCCAAAAATTAAAAATATTTATACAGCGATCCATCTTGAATTAGCCATGAAAGAATTAGTCATGGTTAAGATTCTAAAAATTAACTGTGTTAGCATGTGCAGAATCGTATATCATTCGTATTCTCTAACCTATTCTAGGGCCGATACGTTTACTCTTCGATTGTTAATCAAACCTTAAAGGAGGTGATGAATAGATGAATTTGCGAATTGGCAGGAGTTAATCAATTTTTTTTAAGTGAAATAAAAACTTCTTACAAATACATTCTTTTGCAAGAATTCTCAAAAAATTTTACAAATCACAATCCTGAGAAATGGCTGCCATTTCCAAAGAATGTTACGTTGAATGGTTTGTTTAAAATAAATGGCTATTGTAACCGAGAAAAATGTACTACTCGTCTATAATTCGTATATTTTTCAAATCTTTTTCATTAAACATTGATTTTTGCACTAAACGGTCATCGAAATTAATCACAATCAATAAATTACAATGATGGTTACACACTTTATATTTCTCGCACACTCATACATAAATTCGACAAATTAACGTTGGAATGGACTAAAATGATACCACCAATCATCACCCAAAACAACATTTATTACACTACCTCAAACTTATAGGACTTGACTTTACCGCCAGAACAAAGTTTCATTCCCAATTCGGTTTTGTGATCGATCACCTTGTTTGGTTAGCTAAAATATTAAAATCTAAATTTTAATTCTATTTTGAATTGTGACGCAACAGCTCAAAATATAAATATTGGTCGTTGCGAATAAAGGTAGATGTGCCATAATTTTTTTAAATTCAATAATTATAGCCAACTGTAACATTGGTTTTAGTTGAAGTGGGATAAATTTATAATTTGATAACCCGAGGCATATATCACGTATCCTTTACTTGAAATCTTTGGGGTAAGATTTTACAAATTTCTTTTAATTTAACTAAATTTGATTCATCTACGAAATTTACCTGCAATTTATTGTAAAACTTAGACTTTTCATTTATTTTGTTGACGCTGTATAAAAGCCGGTTAGTAAACGATTTTATTTGTGAATACTATACCGCGAGCACACAGATGTTCAAGGACGCGCGACCACATACTGGGATTTAAATCAGATAATGACCCGAGTGATTAATTTACTGGACAATAAATCGCCCATGAAACAGTATTTTTAGCTAAAATTTTGCTCTCGCATTTTATTTATATATTGATTAATTTAACATTATTTTGATATGAAAGAAATAAATATTTTTGGTATTTGTATAAAACTACGAGATCACGATATTTTTTTGATAAGTATTCAAATACCTAATTTCTGGTCTATATAACAAGGGAGAAAAAATGGTTAACTAAATTTATATTCGTTCTTGGAAAATGGTAGGTGTATCGTATAGTTATGTGGTTCCTAATTATTTAATTTAACCCTTCCTCCTCATTTACCCAGGGCTAATTAGTAAAGTTAGCGTGTGCCGCTTAACGCAACACAGACCCGTTACACTATATCACATAATGGCATATTAATTAAAATCTTTGCAAACGCAAATGCACCAAACCAAATTCGGATGGAGATCCAGTAAGCAATTAAATTGATAATTTAAATTTTGTTTTAAAGAAAACACTGAGTAAAGCAAATCGGAGTAGGAACTAAACCCAATCTTTAGTGAAAAAAATATCGACATAATTTCTAAAAAAAATTACCAGGCCCTTTTATTTTACCGGATGGTCGAACAAAACATTATTCGGCAAACATTTTTTCTTAAGTAAGTATTTTCTTTGATTTAATCTAGCCTAATTTTCCGAAAAAAATATTTTTGTTATATCGATTGTTTGTTTCTCTAAAATTTGCGCCTATTTCCTACATAGTTTTGATTTTTCAGTTGTTAAAAAATGTTCGGGTTGCCACCGCACAATAAATTTTTGTAGCTTAAAAACACCAACAGATGGAACACCTTTTATTTAAGAAATATCTAGAATGAAAATATTTAAATAATAGGAAAATACCGAAAAAATTAGCAAAAGTTGGAACTGAATTCGATGGAAATGTTTGAAACCATAATTGAATTTTATCAAATTTTAATCATTCAAAATTACGTCAGTGGCCTATTCTGGTAATCCCCCAGGAATGGGGAACTGGGGAAAGATTTTACATATAGTTTCTGTTTAAATTATTTTTTTCTGGCATTCTGAGGAAAAAAGTTGTTGTAAATTTTTATAAAAGGGGAATAATATTTCCATAGCAAAACTGACAGGGATTATTTCCAATTTTATTTATTTATCCAAAACATTAACACTAGCTACGTATTTACCTTAGTATGCCAGAAAAAATAATTTAAACAGAAACTATATGTAAAAACTTTTCCCAGTTCCCTATCCCCGGGGAATTACCAGAATTATAAGGGCCACAGGTGATGAATAATGTTTCGTCGTTGCTGTTTTCATGTTTTCATATATTGTTGACGTTATTTCCATGATAATTTTATTACTTTAAAGTTGTTCTTACAAAAATTAAAAAACAGTAACGTAACGTAAAGTAAACAACCGCTATGTTGGTTTAGAAAGAGAAAAAAACTTTAAATTTTTTGTTCCATGTCTCTGTTTTAAGATTTTGTTTGTAAAACCATATAACTGAACCATTATTTAACTGTTAATAACCGAAAACATAAACTGCTAGTGAATTGTTCAATGTGAATAGCATGTCATCATAACCTCCGTAGCGTCCTTTGATATTATAAGAATCGCACAACTCGAGATCATGTTCATTATTTTTTGATATTTTTTCTGACTTCAATATTACAATCAAATTATCAAATTATCAAGTATCAAATTATGTTGATTGAAATGTTATGTTGCCCATGTTTTAAATAACAAATGATTTAATTAGCTGTATTTTTTGTAGTTGTAACAGAAAAGCAATGCTTCCCGCAAATGCCGTTTGTTTGGCACAACACTTGACATTTTCGTTCTTAGCAAAAATATTTTTGTGTTGCTATATGTGCTGGTATTACAACTGGTTATCGTTAGCAACTGTCCACGCTATGAACAAAACACAACTTCTGACAAATGACAACTAGATGTGTCGCTAGCACCATCTATGTGTGGAACCCGGAAATTTAGTTGCACACTTGATACATACACATTTTCTAAATGAATCTGTTAAACAAGAGATTAGGTGGGAATAAACATGTATTGCATAAAAGAAACCGAAGTAAATATTTGTTTTCTCGCTTTCGACGAGTGTAACTGTTTCAATCTATTTCATTCTGCTATCACATTTGTATTGCTGGGAGTATTATTCCATCGTTTGTTTTCGGCTTCCATCGGTCACAATAATAAATAAAACAATTTGGCTAAGAGTTCCGACTTTTTTTTGTTTTTGTTAAAATTTATTTTTTCGTTTCTAAAACACGTAAAACAAATTGGAATTACTCAGGCGTTCATCTAGTAGCGACAATGAATGAAGGCGATCGATTTCAATAGTAACCCAGCAATGCAATGTAGCACTCAATCAGAGTATAAAGGTCGTATAAATAGCTAAATGCTATTCGTATTGTTGCCGAGCGAAACATCAGTTTTGTTTCTCCTAAAAATAAATTTAACTCTCTCAATTCGAGTTGAGTATAACATGTAACATGTTAACTTAACAAGGTACAACCACACATTTAATTTTGTATGGTTTATTTGTTATCCATGTACGTATTTCCATTTCCACCTGAAAAACATTTATTAAATAAACATCGTTAAACACTTATTAAATAAACACACCTATTACCTTCAGCTGAAATCTAGAGACTGATAGAAACGAATTAAATTTTTTTAACCTGTTTGAAGAGGATATAATTGAACATACTTTATTGAATGATCCGCCTACAAATCGAGCAACCAAAACTGGTGATGAAGAATGAGAGGGATTGAAGTTAAAGTTCATCCAGATTTAAGATCCGATGTCAATAAATAATCACATGGAAAAACATTGTAAGTGGTTGTTCTTCAGTTATAAGAAGATCGCTTCTCTCATGGCGAACTTTATTTGGGATGATGTAGAGTAGGAAACACTAAGAATCGTTATTTATACTCTCCTTCGTGAAAATCTTTCTATGTTCAGTTTAAAAAGTGTTGTAATTTGATTTAAAATACACCTTAGTATCATTATATGTGTTTGATTAATTCGCAAAATTTGCTTATACTAATTACTCATAACAGTTATCTAACAAACACCATTTATAAAATAAAAACCTGGAGCGGCGGGAAGCTCCAAGTGCTAGTCACGAATAAATCACAACTTTTTCTCATTTTCCCATTGCGTTGTTTCTAATGCTATCTCAGATATTTTATGAGTGATACTTTATACTGCTCAATCCGTTCTCTCATTCAAACCTTTAAACATTCAACAGATTACGATCTGTGATGAAATGGAACACATCTACGACCTCCTGTCGGAGAACTCATGGGCCGACTCATCTTTCATGCCAGTATAGGCTGGCATGGAGCTATGCAATGTGCAGATGGTAATAAAATCGGACCTATAATCGTACGTCCTCGAACTGGCTGACACTGGCGTAAAAGTAAGGACGGAAAAAGCAAAACCGCGAAAGAGTTGGAAAAGCCTTGGCCCCAACTGATTGCAGGGATAATAAGAAAAAAACCTTTAAACATATTCAAATTGTGAATCTTTTTAACGGAAGTTTATACATTTTTATTTGTTTTTTGAATGATGAGCACTTTCTTGTCGCACTTTCATACTTACACAAATTGTTATGCACAATACGGTCTCCGTATTTACTTCTTTCATGCATTTATACCTAGCATAACCTAATAAATTAAAACCAAGTTATATTTGTTTCTGTAATTTAAATGTGCTCTTAATAATAGATCGATAAATTTAAATTAAAACCTTAATTAAGTATTGAATATTCGTTTACATCTAACGTATATACTTTTCTTAATTACGCTCAATTGAATATATGTTAATAAAATATTGTCATGTAATAAATTACAAGATTTTTATTTCAATTCTCTTTATTAACAACAAGCGCGCGACTTCAAAACCAACCGACTTGTTATGGAAACATACTCGTACATATGTATGCACGTTAAGAAAGGAAAGAAAAATATTGGTAAGAGAGTTTAGTAAATTGCCATTCAATTAACATATTTTAACAGTTGAAACTTAAGTCTAGATCAGTGGCTGGTGTATTCCTTTACGACATCCAGACCAATATAATCAATGACATAGCAGATAAAAGTCGAATAATTTAATGTTAAAACACCTTTAGTAATTAAGTAAGCTCTGTGACAGTGGATACAGATTTATAGAAAGTTGTAATTAAAGGTGTTTAAAATATGATTATAAATCTTAATTTTCTGATTGTTTTATACTTGGTTAAAAATTTAAGGTTTCCTAACTTTCTTTTGTGTGACTGTATAGGTATAGTGATGAAGAACCTATTTTTGTGATTTGAAATAAAATTTTGAAGTCACAATAATTTTATTTCCATTTGCACGGACATACAGAAAATGGTCTTTCGATTATTAGAAAATCTAGTTTTTCTTTGAGGTACCCAGTTAGTTCCGATATAAATCTTGCAATGTGGAGCATTAAGACAGGATTAGGTCACAAATAATATATTTTAAAACAAGCACTTCTCGATTTAACCATTAGTTAAATTTTGTAGATAGCAACTGTTTGATTCATTTTTCAATTATTTTATTTGTCTTCTAAGATGCTAACTGAGTTTATTCAATTTAATTTTATTTAGAGGTGCTCTAGGTTGTTGCCTTATCCTTCTCGCTCTTGTTAGTTTTATCTCCTAGGAGTTCTCTAATTTTCGGGATTTTGTCACGAAACTGCTAAATAAGATACATTTTTCTTCTAAGGATTCTCCCGTAAAAAATTCCCAATTGGAGTGCGTATTTACTACAGTTGGGTTATTTTCTTTTTGTATGATTTTTTTACTAAGTATCAGAAGTACCGGGGAATGGTCCGATCTTAAGTCATGACTTTTGTCTTTCTGTATATAATTTACGGGTCTGGTTTTAATTATGATGAAATCAATCAGATCAGGTATTTTATATCGTTAAATTGACTACATAGTCTGAGTTCTCTACATTTTAATTGCTGTTAGTCTAGAGCCTCAGTGAGTATTGCATTGAAATCTCCTCCAATTATAAATTAATTTCCTATTCGGCTGACAAATTCACAATAGTCCTTTTCTTTTAGTGGATGCTTTGATGGGCAGTATAACAACCCTCACATAACCATCTCTCGTTTTGACATTAACAGATGTCGTTTGAATATCTACTTTTTAAAATTTGATTAAATTTAATTTTTAAATTTTCCGCGCAATGACGAATACTATACCTAATTAGAACAGCACTATCCTATTTAGAAGTAGTTTCCGGGGTGGTTAGTGTAATGTTTAATAGTGAAGTGTGTTTCTGGTGTAAGACATACATCAATGTTTTCTGTGTCCAGGACCAGGCATACAATTCTAAGATAATAGGCCACCTATCCGAAGTATTAAGACGGTTTAATATCAGTTATTGCCTTTGGTGTGTACTATCGTTTTGACCAAGTTTTCCTTGATTCTCATTGTTCAAGCGAGACTGAGCAAACGTATTTCTCCTCATGTCACCTTGTGGTGTTTCGGGCGCTTTAACCTTATTTCTTGAAATTCTGTTATACTCCCTGTTTTATTTTTGATATTTTGCAATTCTATATCATTTTCAGGAAGAAATCAATTTTAAGGGTTTAACGTAATTCCTGATATGATATTCACTTGCTCATTTGACACACCTGGGTTCTATGTTACAGTATACATGGTTGAGTAGGCTTATCATTGCATACATTACACTTATCGTATAAACTTAGATCTTTAGGTTATTAAGTATTTTTTCTAGTCTGGACTGTTTGTTTTCAACGAGTGCCATTGATGGCCTTGTTCATTGAGCATTTTTGCCAATTTCCTATGGGTTTCTACATTCTCCAGCTTTAATTTAAAATTTTCCCATTTAATCGCATTTATTACCATTGGAGGTAGTCGAAGTATTTTCTTATGTAACTTGCTATTGGAGCAGTTTAGTAATTTTTGGACCTGTGTCTTATATTTGCGGTACAGACGGCGTTTTATTTCATATCCTTTTATTTTATTTTTTTTCGCAATGTATAGACTTTGAATGTTAGTACGTAAAACGTAAACTTGAAACTTTCATACGGATGATATGGAATTTGGTTTTTGAAGAGTTTTTTCGCGTTACTTGATTCTATCTTGTAGATGCGGTGAAAAAATGAATTTTCATTCGCCTGAGCATGTAGAGTATCTTTGGTTTTGCTGAACTGTTTTTTATTTTTAGGTTAATTTTCGTTTAGAAATGTACCATCTTCCGTGGTGGTATCTTTGATTTGATGATCATCGTATAATATGTATAGATTGCGGTTGGGGTGTACGCTTGAAGAATGGTACTTTCGTTCGTCATCCACTCTACGTGCATACACATAGATTTTGCTCTGTATATTGTACAGTGATCGTCGGATTAGGGATGTCCTAGTGGAGAATGATGAAGTTCTGAATAGGGAATGACTTGGCAGTAAAAGGTATATTTTATCGGGATTGAGGATGGATGGGTAGAGTTTATGTGCACACCGCATGCGAGATATGGATGGGTAGAGTCTGGGAGGATCTTGACAGAAGGGAATTTCCATGGCATTTTTATGACGATGGCGACCGTGTTTTTGTTCGCCTTCTACTCAACTATATTTTATTTCAAAGATTGGATTGATTTTATTTCAAAGATTGGCTGATTTTGATTATTATTATTATTTTGATTATTATTTATTGGATTTTAGTTTAGAGTTATCGAGGTTTATCAGATGTGCATTATTAATACTATTATTCATTGCAGTTCCTGATTAAGCTAATTTATTTAGTTCTAATGAAGTTTTTTGATTACAGAATATCTTTGAAGCTGTACTACTTTTTCATTAAAAATTAATTGGTTGTAATTAGTAGTAATAGTTCCTTTTATTCTTTTAACTAGTTGATAATTACTATTCAAATTATTGATTTATTTGGGAATTTATTATATTAATACTATCCTTTATAGTTGGTTTCTTTTATAATTTCCTGATTGGAGAGTTAACAATACTGAGTTTTATTTAATTTAATATAATTTAATTGTATATTTATAAAACTATTTTAATTGATCAAACGAATATGATTGTATGGAAAATTGAGGTATCGGAGAAGGGAAATTTATAAAGTTGCATAACAGCGGTGTTGCCTGATTCCTGTTTATATTAAATTTTAGTTCTAATTAATATTTCTTAGGAAGCATACAATTTTCATGAATTTTGTGGAAGAAGTCAAGGTAGGCCTCACTCGCTATAACCGGGTTTGCTAATGAATTTGATATTTCAGTGGTTGTTGGAATTTTTGAAATTATAAATGGCTTGGAGACTACAGAATAAAATTTAAATGCAGACAAATATTGCTGTATTTAGATAGTTTTTGTATTTTCGGGGTTCATGGCACTTCTTTAATTGAATTATTTTCTAGGTTGAACGGGAGACTGTAAATTGGTAAATGTTTTGGTTAGCTTGTTCTAAGTTGGATAAAAAGTTATTGCTGGTTATCAATTATATGGTGGAGGAAATGGTTAATCAGTCATAATAATGAAGTTTTATTTCAGGAAATTTACCAACTAAAATTTTTTAGGATCTTGATTGCTGATTATTTATATTCAGGAAACAAAAATTATTGTGTCGTCTTGTGCTTGTGCTTTACTAACTATTGACTACTTAGGTGTCTGTAACCGGGTCACGTCTATCATATCTAATAACCTTTCCTATCTCTCCGTATTGTTATATGTGTAAGGGGTGTACGGTAGGCCCGGCGTATCCGGGATCCTTGCTTAGTCTTGGCTGTACATCCTAATCAATCAATCAATAATTTTAAAATTCATCTACAATTTTGATAGAATATTTACTATCGCAAAATGTTCAAATACCTAACCGTAGGAATTAGATAATTATTAAATAGATTTTCTTAATTTTTTCGGATATCGTATGAGTTTCACTTAGATAGGTTATTGTTTTGTACTCTTAATCTTATTTAAATGGAAAAGAAAAATTTGTTCATTGCTTATTCCGGAGCAAATAGTTAATCTAATTTATGATTGGTGCTGATTAATGACTAATATTCGGGTGTGATAATATTTTAAAAATGGATTGGAATAATAAAATTAATTTAATCTGGATTTAGGAAAGGATTCCGGAATTAATAGTATCTATGCATCTCAATTTAATAACCAATTTAATTTCTTGGACATTGGTGTTTGGAAGCAGTTTTGTTGGTTAAACTTTCGAATATTGTAAAGTGAAGTGGTAGTCATTAATCTTAAGTTAATCTACAGGAAATATTTTGGAAGGCGACCCAGTTATTAACTATTTAAATTTAGTATTTAGTTATAATAAGTTATTATAAGTTAAACAGTTTACTTATTCTTGGTAAAGCAGTTAATCTATTTTAAGAGTGGTGCTGGTTAGATACGGATACTCCGGGTGTTAGTGTTTAAAACTGGTTTATAATAATAAAATTTAAATTAAACATTGGCTGTTAGGGAAAGAATTCCGGATCCAATAGCACTTATCAGCAAATAATTCAAATTCTAACAATATATTGACTCCAGGAGTTAAACATTCTGGAAGCGGTTTTGATGGCTATACTTAACTAAAGTATTTCAAAATAATAATTAATTTCAGATGCGGTTCAAAGGGAAGCTGACACAATTTGAAAGAGTCTGCAACCGGGCCAGGTCTGTCACATCTACTGTTGGTTGTGCATTCAAATCAAATCAAAATTTATTAATCCTATTTAATTAATGATGAATTTACATTTCAGCTTTAGAGGCAGATGAATAATAAAATTTTTAATGTAGGTTTATTTTAGGTGCTGTTTCCAAGAAGCAATTGTTGATGGTCATTAAAACTTTTATCCCTTGTATTGTCTTGTGTTGTACGATCAATGTTCTTGTAACCGGGTCGCTCTCCCAAAAAAAAAAAAAAACCTTTCCTATCCTTACCATTGCCTACCTTATCGGCTATTTCTAGGTGTCTGTAACCGGGCTGATTCAGTCCCATCCAATTAACCTGTCTAATCCCTCGGTTTTGTTATATGTAAAAGGAGTGTACGGTGGGCCCGGCGTCTCCCGGGAGATCTTGTCTAAGAACTTGGTCGTGCATTCAAAATCAATGAATCAATCAATATCCTTTTATTTTATTTTACGAAGTAAAGTAATGTATAGCAATCAGTAAATTTTTCGACCTCTAATTTTTAGAAGATGTATCATTCGCTATATCGCCGAAGTAAAAAGTTGCTTTTAAAAAATCTCCATGTGTGTGTGATCGACGCGGACTAAAAGTTTGCAGTTTTGCATCAACACACACGAATCTTAATTAAACTCGACTACATAATTAATCGAGACCTATGCGTTTTTACCGCATTAAAATGCAATCAAATTAGGTTAACTATTAATTAAGTTGATTGATTATAAAATTCACTGCAAATAGCACTCGATATTTTAAATTTCATACTACCAAATATTTTAAGACCCTGCATTATGATTAATCAAATTCGTTTTTATGATACAAATATTTTGATAACAAAATCCCATTCATCTTCATTAATAATCACATTTAAATCAAAATAAAATCTCAATCGATTCAATCATAACACTTGCATCATTACAAAACGCATAACTAGCAGATAAGAAAATGAAAAAAATCATCTTCAATTTAGTTTTCCTTTTCTATTTTAGATATAAATTCATAAAATAAAGACAAGTGAAGTGAATAACACGAATAAAAAAATTAGATTAACATATCAAAACTATAAGTTACTAACTGCGACACATAACAATCTAAGAAACAAAAAATACCGGAAGCTTAAAAAATAAATAAAATATAAAACCTCGTTTTCTTAGTTCTTCTTGGTATCATCTTAAATAGTCAAATGTAAAGCATTTAACTAAAAGAAGAAAACTTGTAAGTCTGTGTATAGAAAACAAATCAAAATACACAACACCGAATACAGATTCTCCTCTGTACAATAAATTGTATGTTTTCGTAGAGGTTCTGGTTGTTATCATATCTAGGCTACAAATCATCGACACAATTAACCAAGAAATAAAAACACCAAACTAATAATAATGAGTAAATTCTAATTTTTTGTAGTTTATGGTGGTAAACAAAATGAAAAACTAAAATAAAATCTACCAGAGAATTAAAAAAGATCAATTCGAATTCGAGAGATGAGCATCTCATATTGCATAGCATAGGATTAAATAATTGATTGGTTCTGTATAGGGTTTCGATTTTATGTTAAAATAGAATTTTGTGAGTTTCCAAAGTGTTTGGAATTACATATGTTGACTTTTTTGAAAATAAGATTACCAAAACATATAAATCATCATCTGCCACCACACAAAAAGGTTTCTTTTATAAAGAAGTAACAATAACACTTTGTGGTATTCACGCGTATAGGCAAGATGTTACCTTACGATAATAATCATCTTTTTGTTTAAATTTAGTTTGAGGTGCTAAAAACAAAGTTTTTGAGAATATTCTGACTTTCATATACATAGTTATCTATAATTTACAAAATTGGTCGTGTATGTTGAATCGCCCAGTTTATGCTTTATGAATTCTTAATTTTTGGTTCTGAATTCACTGAAAATACAATTAACAAGCGGTTTGTAAATCGAATTATGGGGAATTCGTTTATTATAAAATAAAATACTATAAGAAGAGGACCTTAGGCTATAGTCATAAATACAGTGAGATATATGTATTTATGTTATTATAAATTTTAGCAGAAATGCTGACTTCGCAACTATAAAACGAAATTATTTGGATATTTCGCATTATGAAAATGATAAGGTTCAAATACTAGGAGCCTATCAGAAAATAAAATGTTTTCAACAAAATTGAATGGAGAACTTCCTCCTATTTTTAAAATAAAATACTGCTGTATTCATATAATAAACTCACACTCAAATAAAATAAAAAGTACGCAAACAGACTATTGAAAAAAAACTTATTTTGATTTTCTACCTTTACAAAAAATAAATGAAAATGAGCATCTTACATTTTGATATTTAGGGACATAAATGCAACCTTAGTAAAACCTTAAAATTTGGTTTATTTTAGAGTCGATCTAGGCACACAGCAGTATTAGCACTTAAATATAATAGCAATGAAAAGTGTTACGTGTACCCGTATAGTTGAATTAGTTACATAGTTTATATTAGTCACTATAGATGTCACTATAGAAGAAGGAAAATATTTAAGAAGAAAGGGTGAGAGAGAGAATCTTTTCGTTGATTTGAATGAAAATAGCTCGGAATAATTGAAAATAGCGTCCACTTTTTAATCGAACGATTGCCGTGTTTTTTTATTAGCGCCCGATAGATATATCCGGAGCAGTAATTTTTCTTTAAAAAACTTGAATAATATTGCTACTTATTGGTGCAATTAGTGTTTTTAAGACTAATCTGCATTTTTAATTAAACTGCTATCGGGAGCTCGTTTCTACTTGCAAGGAAACTTAAAAGTTTTTTTTTCCTTTTCAAATTGATAATGTAGAAAGCTGAACTGTTGATTATAACGTCAAGTCAAATTAAATGTCAACATAGATATTTCAGATCATTAACAACTCGTCTATTGGAATTGGAATCAAATTGGAAGTTTTTGGGTCTTTTCCAATCTATAGAAAATTTGTAGACGATTCTTTCGTTGCGATTTTACGTATGAAACAGTTACACCTCTTATTGACAGAAACCCTTGTTGACGATTCAAAACGTCAGGATGGCAGACACAAAAGTCTAGTTGACAATTCGAAATGTCACACAATCAAGTGAAGCAGATGCAGTTGCTTATAAATTCATTAGTAACGCGACAATAAGAGTAATAGATAAAGGTCGAATAGATAAATTTCCACTCAGCTCTCAATAGCCCGCTCCGGATAGCGAATAAAAAAATACAGCAAATATTTCACTAGGTCGATTTTTGGTGCTAATACATTGGCTAACACTTAAAAAAAAAAAATTAAATGATAAATTTTCACCATATTTGGTGTTTTCAGTTTACAGACAGGTCGTTTTCAATTTACAGATCATTCGTTATTCCATACATATTGACAAGCCTTTGTAAACCAAGAGCGTAATACTTGATTTATGCATTATAGCAAAGAGTATGTACTTATAAAGAGTACCGAAAGAGCGGAAAAATTTTCATCAAAAAATACATGAGTCAATTTAAATGAGTTATACAATACACTTAATCAATATTTTTTTTTATTTGTTTCAAATGTTGTCATACTCGTGACTATTGATAGAAAACGATAAAAATTACGGTAAATAAAGATGTTTAAGTGGATTGTTTAATTACCAGCAGCATAATAAATGCATTTTGTAATGAAAATATTTCCTTTGATTTGTTACTCATTAGATACTCTTTGATTATAGTTAAGACAACTCTTACAACCAATGTGATGTTGCTGCTACTAAAAATTGGAATTCATTATTTTCTAGGGCCGTTCAACGTACGTCGTTCAAGAATTAGAACTATCATAGTTTTCAGAAAGCACAGGTATTTTAAACCAATATCTGAAGTTATACGGTTATAACGCAGGTTAACAATGAGGATAATTTGATTTTTCTCTTAACAATGAGGATAATTTGATGGTGTGATTTTTTAACTTCCAGAAGGTTTTTAGTCTTAACTTGGAAACGACTGCAAGAAACAGCATAGCTTTATATCGTAACTGACTAAATGGTTTAAAATTTTAAATTCACTCAAATCTAGAAACGGTTGTTGATCTATTTACCGTTAGTTATCTATTTGGCAACAGATACTTGTTTTTTGACAATGGTCTACAAAAAAGATTCCCCAAAATCTAGTGTCCCAGTATTACCTCTTACACTTAGTCAGAACTAACTGACTATTTTATTTTGTTTTGTCTTTTAGGGGGCCCACCCATAAACATCTGGAGAACTAACCAAACAAAATTTTAGCAGAAATTTATATCTGAATATATATATTTTATCCTTAGATTACAGTATCAGTTTTGGGAGTAGTCAATAATCTTGGATCAGAATCAGGAGTTTAGGTATGTCTATATTTCGAAGGCATGTTAATTGTCGAAAGCTCGGCAAATTTATTAGTTGGGAATAGTGTTTTCATTCAGCATTTGTTACTAAAATTAAAAAATTAAAAATCATAGAAGAGCACTGATAATATTTCGCTTCCCACACATTCTGGTATTGATTATTGACGAGTTACTTGATATTTTGCAAAAACTTGGCTTTAACGAACCAGCTATCCAATATTTTAGACGAAAAGATGGTAACTCCTTTTGAATCGAAATCTTTTGGATTTGTAAAAAGAAATATTTATACAAGCGATTGAATGAGGCCTTGGAAAATACTTAACAAATATAATTGCAAACGCTCTCTCTATTTGGGTAGTGTAGAAGAAAATCAAATCGATGGTTTTATAAAAATAGCAAGTTTAAAAGTATTTGAAAAATTGTCAAAATTTTCTTATCTTAGGTCATTTTCATCGACAATCTAAGTAAATCAGAAAGAATTATTATTATTTTATCAAAAGAGGTACCGTAAAAGAGAAGCAGTAAAACAGTGGTGAGTTTAATTTAGCATACTCGTAATTTTAATTATTAATAAAAAACACTAAAATTCATCATCACGGAGAAACAAAATTTTTGAAACTCACGCAGGCAATCTCGACATTTTTTAGCAATCATCTTAAAAATTCAATAATATTTGTGGTCAAATATTTTGACAGGTTATTGCATAACTATCATTAAAATATTGATTAGCTTGTAAAGATAACTTGTTATAAGTTAATTTATTTGTTTTCTATAAGCAATAGAGTCATAAGCCTTTAATTTATGCTAACGTATTGAGATATTCTAATATTTGCATAGCACAAACCGAAAATTAAATTTTTAACCAAACAAAAATTATTTGTTTAACTTAAACGTTAGATGTTAAACCTAATGAATTAAAAAATATATTTCACTTACTTGTCCTACACGGTGAATATTCCGAAACATCTTTGAAGTTATCCCTTGCAATATAACACGTGCCGACTGGTTCAATGCGCTCAACCGTTGTTGGTTTCATTGAATAGAATACGTAACGTGGTGCACATGCCTATAATAAAAAAAAGTATAAAGTAAAAAATTTATTTAATTAAAATTAATAAAAATATTAATAAGTATTTTTTATAACAAACAATTATTTTTAGATATTCAATTTTGAAATATTCAGTTTGGAAAATTTAGGTCAACATTTTTTGTAGCATGGCGCGGAAAATATAAACAAAATATTAAACGAATGATGCAATTTTAGTACGATTTGTTTAAAGTACATATTTGTATAACACTTCATTCGGTTCCGGAGCTATCCGCACATGTGCGGGGATCAATAAAAATTTTGTTGTGTGAGCACAGTGTGATGTGTTGGTTAGAAAAAAAAAACTATATTCTGAAATAAACTTCAAATAGCAAAATAGCACTTTGAAAAGAAAAGGTGTGGTGCCTCATCTGATTTCGAATGTAATTTTAGAAAATAATGTTTCCCGCGCATTCTATTCATATCTAATTTGTTTAGTAGGTCATAACAGATAGAAAAGCGTGTAACTTAACATTGTAATCAATTCATTAGCATTTTTCACTATGTCAAATAAAATAAAAATTTTCTTTTTTCTATTTAATACAATTTTCTATTTTAGGAAAATCTAAAATATATTAAAAAATAGAAATTTTTACCTGCTTTTTATAATTTGATTGACTTTTCCTTTTTAGGTCATTTTATCGCTATCATCATCATCACTTTACAAAATTACAAATGGCTAGCTAAAATAAATATGCGAAACAACCGTAATATCACTGACCTTCAAGATATAAAAAACATTCCGCATCATGTTATCATCATTAGATAAAATAAAAATGTTTGTCTTATTTTCCCGTTTTACCAAAAGAAGTTTAATAGAATTGAGATACAATTTATAGTTTTCTCGTTCTAACTAAATAAATCAATAGATGCAATTTGCAAAGTGATTTTGCCATAAAAACAAAAAACTATTAAAAAAATAAATATGTTTAGTATGAAAACATGTTTTAATGTTCAAATGGATTTAATAGAGTTTCGTCAGCAGAAGACAAAACTATTTTAATAACAATTATATTAAAATTACCAATTTAGATTAGTTGTTGGAGCGGTTAACTAAAAACGGATCGTTTGAGGTAGCATAACGTTAATAATTAAAAGGGAACTGTATAATTATTGCGTTTATTATAACTACTCGTAATAAGTGTAATATAAAACCATGTCATCTATTGCAATCGATTAAATTTTGATTACCAAGCGCAAATTTAAATCTAATTTTATAAATTTTATATTCTCTACTAATGTCAACGAAACGAACGCTTAAATTAATAATGTAAAATAAAATGTGAGAAGGTCGTTTTAAATAGTATTGTTGAAACGAACAGATCTATTATTTAAGCCATGAGGTTAAAAGTGGCAATTAAAGTTAAATCCGAAGGGTTTTTAGAAAAGAAACATCTTTGTTTTAATTTGGTCAGCCAGTTAAATTCAATGTGACTCAGAAAATGCTCAATGATCTATGGCAATTCGCTTTACATCAATTCCTCAATTTACTTCTAGATATTTTCATTTTTCCTTTTCTTTCCATTCCCCTAACTTTTAGTCAGTAATTATGATAATAAGTATCTAAATACAATAATATTACCATCTTCTGGCGTAAACCGATAACGAATTTGAAACTATAAACTTAGAAACTGCTTCAGACATATGTGTGTTAGATTTTACTCTTCGGCCCGTGTCCTTGTATAAATATGTATCGTAAAGGAAAACTCAACTAGAAAAGTCAGTATTTATTCATTTACAGACTCGGCTACTTATTTTTATTTTTGTGTATTTATTTTACATATGTTATCCATCTATGGAATTTCATCTGAAAAACATCAGTCACTCGTCAACTGGCGCAGTCGACTATTCTTCACTATCAACAATACCGGTTGTCCACAATATACCTGCCTACTGCATTACAATTAAAATAAACATTATTATACAACAAATAATTGAAATTGTTGAGAATCCTGTCGTGCTGCGAGTTAAAAATAACACTCTTCAAATAGCCTGTTTGTAAGCGTCCCACTTACTGAGCACTAAATAAAGAATGTTGAACAAGTGAATTTAAAATAAAAAAAGATGGGGTCAATATGATGTGGTAACACCCGACTTTCTTTACTACGAATGCACATCGATCTCGAATTCACCACACTTGATTTCTAAAATGAAAAATTAAACTTACTGGAATTTCGGTAAAAGCTGTCTTACATAATCTTAAATCCTTATTCCCTCTAAAATTTCTGAAAACCAAAAAGGTTAACCCTTTGTTGAAAATTTAATCTTTAAATTTATTTAATCGTTTTATTCTTTGCTGTTTTTGGTAAATGCAATACTTTTCAACATCATTGCAAAAACTGAAAAAAAAATCGTATCGAATGATATACTTTTCAAAATATTTACACAAAATGGAAAAGGTCCTATGGAAGCTCAAACCACTAGGATCTTACAATTTATGAAAAAGCTTTTGTCTAAAGTTTCACTCCGATCACACACAAAGAGATATTTTAAAAACTTTTGTTTACTTCGGCGATATAGCGAATGGTAATTCTGCAAAAATTTCGAGGTCGAAAATTTTCATGATGACTGTACTAAATTTTATTACGTAAAAGTCGATAAAATGTGTGTATACATTGACCATAAACAATGTTAAGTGAGTCTTTTCTGCACTAGAAAAGTGAAACCTCACTTGTTTTTTAGAATATTTACACATTATTTACGCTACAGCGGACGACATTTTGTACAGCCAAAAATTGCAAAAATTTACTGGTTTACAAAAATAGCCCATAGTTAACTTTGTTTAGTTGAGCTGAGTTTACTTTGTTCGCAAAAATTATACAAAAATATTATTTCAATGGGCACAAATAGACGTGGTTTCAAGACATTTATTTCTCGTAACTGGATTGGTTCTATTCAAGCATGTGATACGTCAAGTACCAATCCAGTTGCTAGAAACCAATTGCAGAAAAGCTCGTCTTAACAAACCCTATTTAGCCAGGTTTTACGTCTATACCAAATTGCTTGTTTGCTATCGAATCGAAGAATTTTTGAAAAAGTCAAAACAGAAACATTTCAAAGGAAAAATTTAGTATGTATGGGTTAACATTTATAGAGTCAATGCAGCTCAATGATCGACCATTCAGAATATTATATTATGTCGCAAACAGTTGCAGTTAAGCGCTAATTTAGTTTTCAAACATGTGTAACTGTCTCATTTTCTCGTTGGTCATTAATGATTAGTCCGCTTTAACATATCTTATTATACGAGTAAATACGCACTGATTTATTGAAAATAGTTATTTAGGAACTTCTATTACGTCGTGTTCTGACTATTCCAGAAAAATCCCATATACCCTCCCGTCGTATAAACGATATACGTTGAAAGCGCACGATGACTACGCAACCACGTAACACATCGCCTGAAAAGTTCCCGGTCTAACAAAGAAAACACATTTTTTTTTTGGGAAATGCATTTTATTCATCAACATAATTTCCTCCTCCTCGATTCAATCGGTTCAATGCCTCTCTTACATTTCGATGCTTGTTTATTTATCTTTATCTTCAAAATAAGCTTCAGTTTCGGCAATCACTTCTTCATTAGAGCCAAATCTCCTTCCCTGGAGCTTTTTTTTAGGTCTGCAAACAAGTAATAATCGCTGGAGGGCATATCTGGCGGTGAATGCGGAAGCAATTCAATGTGCAACTTTGCCATTATTGTCATTTTCATGGTGAAAGAGCAATTTTTTTCTTCATTTGATTTCGTTTTTTAGCGATTTCATCCTTCAAACTAATAACCCGAGATAATTTTTGCTATTGATCTTTCTTTCTTTCTCAAGTCAACGGATATTATACCATGTGCAACCTAAAATACACACGCCATAATCTTTCCAGCCGACTGTTGTGCTTTTGGTCGCTTCGGACGAGGTTCACCGGCCTCTCGCCATGCAGCTGATTACCGATTTGAGTTTGAAGTGATGGATCCATGTTTCATCCATTGTCATATATCGCATCAAAAGTCCTTTTTATTGATTTTAAACAGCTCCAACCAGCGCACAGAATCTTCGACGCGTTGTCGTTTTTGGATCCATTGTGAGCAAACGTGGTACTCACTTGGAACACAGCTTTCTCATGAACAAATGTTCGTGCAAAATATGACCAACATATTTTCCATTGATATCTATACAATGTCATCTATCTCACGCAACTTCACTTTACGGTTTTTCAAAACAATTTCGTGGATTTTTTATGTTTTCTGGAATCACAGTTTCATTTGGGCGTCAAGAGCGTGGTGCATCATCGGCGGTTGTACGACCATTCAGTATACCAGTCAATAACACTAATCAAGCCACTGCTTTGCTTGAACGTTATTTTTTTCCATCAAAAACAGAGTTTAATCAACACATGAAATTCTTTTCTCTTTCATTGTTTTGAAATTGACAAAAGTAGCGTCACTAAAACAACTGTAACTTGAAAACTTAATTCTCGAAATGTCATGAAATTTTAACAGGTATCGTTTGAAGGTTGATAGAATTTAGAAATCATATGGGTTTTAAATTTGTGGCACCATCTATGTGTCAGATCGAAAACTTTTCAACATATTATCGCCTCCGTGTTCCATTGAGAAACGTAAGTATTTCAATTTCATCGCCGTATTGCTTCTCCGCCACACCTTCATATTTATTTCCATTAGAGCTTAAAATATTAAACTTTCATTTATTCGTAAATATCACCTTATTCCAAAACTCTAGAGGCTTGTTAAAAACCTTTTAGCGAATATTAAACGTTTTTTTGATTTACCGCAGAAATTAGCGGGTTTCTTCTTGAAACGCGAGCTCAAAAGTCGGGTTTGTACAATACATGGTGAACGGTTTATAGTTTCAGTTTTACAGAAAGTATTCAGCCAGTTTCGAAGTAATTTTTGGAGCGCTTTCTATGGGATTAATCTTAACCATTTTCACCACTTCACGGTGCTCGCGATCCTTCAACTTACTTGGTAGTCCAGATGTCGGTTTAGAAAAAACAGATCACGATTCATTATAATTCTGAATCAGCCTTAGGACAGTAGGTTTTGATGATTTATTTATTTCGGCAAATTGCCGTAAAGACTTGGGTTCGTTTCTTAATTTAATAAATAAATTCACGAATTCCAAAAGGGAGCTGTGGTTCCGGCGTGACATTTTTATTAAATTTGTTTTATCTTAATTAGGTTTTCTTTTTAATTATATTTCTGTGATCCAGCTAAATGGCAACTCATTTAAATATATTAAGTTAACCGTTATCTAGTCTAGAACAAATTGTGTAGGTATATTCGAAACCGTACGCAGAGCTATTTAATAATGTGATGTGAATGTGTAGCATACAAATTGTTGTCTATTGCTAACTTAATGAAATATGAGACTAATTGTGTGCGTTAATTAAATAAATATATTTATTTCAGTTAATAAAATATGATTTCCAAATTTTCTTTGTACCGACTTTATATAATTTTTCGTTTACTGCACAGATCGTATGCAGACTTATTTTGATGACTGGATATGAAAAGTCCAGTTTGCGTATTGACACATATAATGGAATAAATTATTTATCTACATAATCGTAATTTTTATTAGTTTTTGATGCGACATACTAAAACTTCTAACATTGTGATGTTAAAGACTTACTTATTTGATAGGTATTAAGTTAAAAAAACTTTAAGAGAACCTCTAAACTAAAGTAAGCGAACTCATTTAGTTATGAGAATTATCGTAATTAGAACTTTAGTAGCTTTTCGTCAGAGTCGCAAGGATAGTTTCCCATGAGATTTGGTAAATAAATTCGCACACAGCTGTCATATGGATTATATTTGGCTTTATAAATTAACACAATTTATAAATTATGAGATTTTGTAACGAAATAGGAGTTGTGACAAAACAACCATTTTGTTTCTCATCCGAACTAATTTACATATATAAATGGTGAAAAATTCATGAAATCAAAAATTCAACATATGGGACCGGAAGTCATGTTTTAATTTTGGGATTTTTATATTTTGAATGTGTAGTACTGGGTAAAAAAACTGGGTTGTTGTTGTTGCATAAGATACAATCGGTCAAAAATTTAAGAATTTGTTGAAAATGGTGATGTATTTAGACAAATATAAAAAAGTATTTATCCGAAAAATATTAAATAGGGCTCATTTTAAAGGTAAAAGAATAAGGATTAAGAAAATATTACAAAAATAGTATCATCTTTCATTTTCAAAAAACCCCAAACTGGCCAACTGGTTTTCCTCAATTTTCTGAAAAACTTATTTTTTTTTTATTTTTTTTTTATATGTTTTTTGTTCGCCATTTAATTCTATGAAACATACCAAAAAAAATTGGGTGATATTTTTTGTTTTCTTGCAAAACACGTTTTAATATCATGACCTACTCTATTTCTGCATATAAAATTTTTAACTTTTTTAAGTTTTATTTTATTTTCACTCCAACATACCATGCATAAGATACCGACTGTATCTTATGCAACAACAACAACAACAAAAAAAAATCGAGTTCCACAATATTTTTTTTTACCCAGTACAACACATACAAAACATAAAAATCACAAAATTAAAACATGACTTCCAAAAATTTTTGATTTCACGAATTGTTCACCAAATGTATCTCACATATTTGTACTAGTTATTTTATGTACATACTTTTCGCTTTAACAAGGTAATTTATTAAGGACCTAAAAATTATTACTGGACGATTATTACTGGATTAAAATGGACGGGTATTGAATATAAAGATTGCTTTCTCTAAAGAGTTGGCTTAAAAATAATCTCGATTTGCGAAGACACCATTAATGGAAAGTTTGGTATATGGCATGAAGACGTACAGGCCAGCCATAATGGCGATCCTTGGAATGTATATCTAAAGCATATTTGGAAAACGAATCTTACTACAAAATTATGCGGGCCTAGGCCATACCTGCGCCCTCACATTAAAAGTAATTTCAAGAAAGGATTAATTAAGCACAGACTAGGGCGTCACGCAATAAAGTCATTATCTTAGTACTTTGTTAATAAATTATTCATACGATTTGAATATGTTTGTTGTTATAAAGTAATAAATATAGTAAAAAATAGTAAAATAAATATAAATTTATATAAATTATTAAACACCTTTTATTATTTTATATTAAAGCGTTATTAAATTATCAAAATCCTTCTTTATAATAACTAAATTAAATTTAAGGTTACCGTCGACAATCCAAACAGGTATCTCAGGCCGGGAATGAACCTATTACTTGAATTAAATATATTATACATATTTGTGCGGCTCATATCGAAGCAAAGTTCGCCGTCCCTGGTTTTTACGATATAACTAATTCATTCAATCGCTGATCAAGAAAATATTAAAATTAAAGAAAGCTAACACATAACAAAAAAGAGTAAAATATTTGTGCAACAAAAACAAATAAAAAACACACAACAAACAACAAATAAAAACCATCTATTGACCCAATTAGCTCATTTTCTAGTTTTAAAATAAATGAAACAGGTGCATTCTTTACTATATCTTTTGTCTCGTTCCTAGCAGTTAAAACAACAACAAAATGCAACAATGAGGAAAATAACAATAAATAGTTTAATCTACATACACAGTTATATGCTATTTTTCACAACAATTTAAAGCCATGATAAAGCAACAATTACAAAAGAAACTAAACTGCAGATAATTGTGTTAGAGTATATGAACATTATATGAGCCCATGCACCTAGAGAACTAGGCGATTCTGCTTGATACGCCATCAAATTTATGTCTACAGTTTCTTTCTGTTTAATGCTTCTTTTAATAATTATACAAAAAATTAATTCTTACCTAATAGCCCGTAATATAATTTTTAATTGATATTATTATAGAATTTACTACTATTTTCACCGTGATAAAAGAACCATTTATTTGATGATACTGCCATCTATAACCAACCATAGACATAAATTAACGTTATAAAGCAAAAATTTAAAGCAACAAGGCCATTCGTATCTAGGTGCACTGTATGAACTAGTTAAATAAGCAATAATGCGGGAGAACAAAAAACATAGCATTGTAGTGTAACCAACACGATCTTCTGCAGTTTTTGGTATGTCGGTATCCGAGCTTCAGACTTTGTTCATGGCTTTAAATTGTTGTTGATTTTGCATTTGTTTTTAATATCATTATATGTATATCAAGATTTTTATAAGTATAATCTCATTAAAAGAAATTATAATCATAATCAATAAGTAAATGAGCATACGACGATTTAATGAAATTTAAAATAAAAAGGAACTTCTCTGATTTTGAAAACACTTAAGGAATAAACAGAACCAGAGATGCAACGACAAGATACAACGCCTGTCAAATTAAAATAAACATAGACCATAGCATGCTAACACAACCAATGTCGCTGGCGACGACGACATTGTCGCCGAATTTTAGATTCTATTCTGATTTTGTCGTCGGCACTGCAGTACTACCAACTAGTTTAAGAGTATTATTGTACACAATGTTTTAAATGTAAAAAATTAAATAGGGTCAATAAAAAGATGAATGAATAATTTTAGGGTTAATTTGTTATTTTACTTGTTTCGCCGCTTCAACGCTGACGCGCTTGTTGTGTTTACCAAAGCAACATCACCGGCAGACAAATCTATCTGGTTCTGTTTATACCTTTAAACTTAAAATTTTAACTGTAATATTCATTCTTTTTGGGACTCCTCTGCAAACCTTGAGAATCAGTATACTTTGAGACTCAACTAAAATTTGATTGGATCTCACACTAGCTGATCCTGACTTTGGGTTTCTTCCAACTTCGTTTTGGCATGTATTTGTGAACAATAAGGTTCAAAGTATATTTATAAATTTGCGGCATGATACGAATGACTTATCTGAGAAAATATTTTACGACGAAAATCATTATTTCAATTTTTATTCGTTTACTTGATTATACCGTATTTCTGCTCAATTCCTTAAATAGAAATAATTTTATTATTGTTATCAATTTTGGTAACTCGTATAACATTAACTTTTGATGAATGTATAGTTTACAAAACTCAAACAATAAATTTCTTTGAATCGAATTGTCTTGTATAAATACATATTCGATGGCGGTATATTTTGGACCAACATTTTTTTGCTGCTGAATGAAATGTATTTTGTCATGTTTTATAACTCTTTTCGATAATTTATTTATTTTAAGTATTTTAGAGTTTGCTTTGCAAAAATAAGAAAAGAAGATGGAATAAAAGATGTTCGATGTAAAAAGCATTGGACTATATAACATTATCAGCATAAAGATGTTTATTTAATAAATATCGTGGATTAGGTTAGACTATTTCAAAGCTTATGTGTACACCATATCCAATCCATATTATTATTAGACTAATTAATTTGTCATTTTTAACGCCAAGATAAATTTAATAAGGTGTGTTCATGCCCATTAAATAAATAAAACGTTTATTTTTAGAACTTTGATTTATCCAAAACACTATAAAAAACGCGAAAGCACAAAAAGCAATTTCATAAAATTGATTCGAAATCATTATCACATCATTCTCTGTAATATAACAACATGAATCCTTTACCTATCCTAGTTAGACCATACATACATAGTCACAACTAAATCATTTGAAAATTAGAAAAAACATTGACATTTTTTGTTGACAGCTTAACAGTTTTCTGTATTAATATAATGAAAGTGGGGCATTTAAAAAGGTTAATTTCAGGATATAATAACAGCAAAAGCGAAAATGCAAAATTGGGTCAATCTACCATAATAGCAAAATGAAAGTGAAAAATTTCGTGGCGAATTGGTTAACTAAGGGTATAATGATATATAATGATAATGTCATGTCATAAAAAAAACATACTCGTATAGTGTAGTTTAGTTATATGATACTCAAAATACATAAACATAATTGGAACATAAAACGTTATTATTATCATACCGCCAATTTCAATGTCAGTATATAAAACATTACATAAATAATTTTTAAAATGTCATGCCCTGTTAAATCACAATTTTCCATTTCAATGACTTTACTAACATTTTGTACTATGTGCAATTATTAAAGGAGCGACCAAATAAAATCGATTGTAAATCTTTGTCAAATTTGACCTTTTAACTTTGATTCGCTCATAGTGCATTAATATAAGAGAAAACGGTGACACGTACATATATCGAGAGCTTTTCTGTAAGTTACGAGAAAAACGAATTTATAAAAAAAAATTAAAAATAATAAATTTTTATATCATTTATACCCTTTATATGGAAAATTGTTCCTTGGGAAATACAACAACAATATTCTCTATATACATAGCATTATCATCAGTCATTTCGGATTTACAGCGATTTATTTTTAAGTCTTTATCTGTCCGATTTATTTATTCGATGGACAATAGTTCGATTTTTTGTTGCTTATTCTTATATATGTACATTTATAATACGTCTGTATTACGATACCTGAGAACAATATCTATCGTATAAACATGTCATGATACGAATTACCAATGGTCAATAAATAAATGAATCTTTTATGAATTTCTATTGCAGGCAGATCACATATACGTATTTTACTCGTATATGGAAATATTATATTTGCATATAATTTTTTTTATAAGATTCTGATAAATGTAAATTTTTAATACTTTAACTAGACAACAATTGATTTTTGTTTTTAAAGCGATTTTGTATTATAACCCCAATCCATGTCTATGAAATTGTTATGCATTTCGTCGCTGTTATTTTTATTTCCATTTTTCGTGAATCAGAGCTTTCTAACCGACAGTTGGAGGAATTATTTAGCTTCGAAAATATTGAACGAAAAATTTGACACGCACGCAGGGATTAGGAGTAACAACTAACTAACTAGTTTCATTTGTCAAGTAAGATAAATTTACGCGCTTTAAACCAAGAGGCACATCAAATTCGATTCGTTTCGATTTTTAAGTTTTCCGTATGTAAAACGTAGTTTAGTGACCCGTGCATTTGAAAGTTGTATACAAAACGGGAAGGAACGAAATGAAAACAAATCTTACACCATTCAAATTAGTTACACATAAACGGAACTGCATACAAACCGTACTGAATTTTTCTATGCATACCATTGTGTGATATTATGTTGCACTATGTGTTTAAATTGATGCTTTAAATGATGACTGCCTAGTTAAACATTTCGATGGCCTACTGCAAATACTATAAAACCAGTCAGCGAAGGAGGACTTGATCAGACGTGTTGTACAATATTTTCAGTTGTTTTGCAGTGTTACTATCGTGTGGTGCTTTATTAGCATTATCTCACTCACTGACATTTCTTGCTGTGTAGTTTGATCAACTGAATTACACTCATATCCCGCTATACAAATGTCCTTCCGTGGTCAAGCGTTTTCATTTATTCATTTCAATTTTCATTGTCATTTATATTTATTATACCGTCTTGGGAACCGATTGCTTATAATTTGTACGAATTTATATGAAAAATGTTGATTCGATAAACGGAATTTCGGTTGAAGACCAGCTTTATTTATGACCTGTTTTACAGTGTCTAGTATAACTGGATCATTGGTTTTGTGGAATAAGTGTTTTGATTATTTTACAATGCGTGTGCCGGGTTGCCCGCACTTTGACTTATTCGACGTTACCGATGTTTACGTATTTTGTTGTGTGTATAACTGCATTCATCAACCTGCTGCTATTCAACGTACTCGTTAATGTAAATTAGCACTGTGTCAACTTGAGTAGCAGTGCGCTAAATCAGTTTTGGAACGCTTTGTATTTAATGACTGCATGGCGTGTTCGTTTATTACACAGGTGGAACTTATTTAAGTATCATAAATTCATCTGCAGTGCTCGATGGCTGGTAAACCTAAACCAACAAAGGCTGGTTCCACATTCGATATGTGAGTATTAATCCTACATTTTATAAAAATTTTGTCGACGTTTGATGCCGTAAGTTGGTGCTTGCATCTAGTCACCGTCAAAAGACTACGTTAATGGAAGCTTTCGAGGAGCATTTTATCAACTACCAAAATGGGGCGTTTGACGAGTGCAAGACTAACCTATCGAATAAGTTCAAAGCTATTATTGTTTATTATTATTGTGTCTTACAAAAATGGAGGGGTGAATCTGTTGTCGCTAAAAACTGTCTTAACAGCCAAAAATCGTTAATCCCGAAATTTAATTCAGAAACCTACTAAGTTTACTCTTAAATTAATTTTTAAATATACTAGAAACTTTTAATTCTTCTAAAAATTTCCACTACATTTCGCAAGGATCTCTTAATTTATTAAAAACTCAAGTATGAAGTAACGGGTCAAGATTCGAATTTAAGTTGACAAAATATAATATTACAGTTCTAATCCAAACGATAAAAACTGAAACAAAATCTAACACCAGAGTATATCTAACTTATTTACTCCTCCAAATTATTTGATCATGTTTCCAGACATGCTTTTAAATTTTTCGGTATTTAATTTCTTATCTTTTTTAATCTTAGAACTGTACTGTATTTTGTTAAGTCACACTGCTAAGCCGATCGGTTTATCTTTTTGCGAAGATGCATTAGGTTTGACCTGTCTTTGAGAACTAGGCATCTTTTCATTCCTACCAACGTTTTTAATGTTATGAACATGTACTTTACTGTTAGGACTTTTCGCCTGTGGGGTTCCATACCTTTGACAGCTAGGGAATCCAGAAATTTGCCAGTCTTGGCTAACCATCACCGTGTTCATCTTATCCTTAATTAAGTCAGTACATCTAATCATTTTCGTCGGCCTATCACATTTGGCTGTGGGATGCAATTATTTACAATAAATTAAGTAAAGCATTTTCGTCGTAATTATGGTTTATTTAGCCATGCATGAAATGCATTTAGCCCTCTTTACTTCATTTAGTTAAGTCTTACTTTTGTAGGTGGAGTCATTTGGTTGTCTAATGTTATTCTTTCTTTCATTTGTTTATTGTTTAATTAAATTAAAATAAACTTGTATTATTTCTTTGCACATATTCTGAATACATTGCAAATAAGACTCAATATAGAGTGGTGAATAATGGTAAATTTAATTCTATTTTGAGTGCAATTACTAATCGTTAGAATTTGTCGAAATTCTTTGGTCCCTAGTATATTTTTGTTCAAAACTATTCGACAATGAAATACTTGACGAATATAACTTTGCAGTTAAATTTTCGTTCATTTGTGTTTTCGTACAAAATTTGATCCAATGTCTCGAACTTTAAGTTAATTGTAAATTTAAATGTCTTGGAATAATAAACTTACGATTTATTGTTTGACCCTTCTAAATAGAAGAGTACACAAATTTATGTTAAACGACCTGTGGCACTATTCTAGTAATTCCCTGGTAATAGGAAATTGGGAAAAGAATTTACCTAGCTTTTATCTATAAACTTGTTTTTTCCAGGCTACTAATTAAAGAAGTTTGAAGTAATTTTTTTTAAATTGGGAATGATTTTTCCATAATGAAAGCGGCCGGGAAAATTATTCCCAATTTTATTTTGTTTTAAAAAATGCCACTAAATTTTTACTTTAGTGTGCCAGAAAAAAATAATTTAAACATAAATTTCATATAAATTCTTTCCCAAGTTCACTATTCCCGAGGAATTACCAGAAAGGTCCTATTGTACCTGCAGGGCCTAACCTCCTTGTACATTTAATTTACATGAGAAAAATTGGTAGAAAAACTTGAAGGCGTCTACTAAATTTGAAAAGTAATTGATTTCGTTTCTTAGGATTTATAAAAGCAATATTTGCACAGATTTTCGTCATAGGGCAAAGTTGTTGGCTATTGGTTGATTAAACACCATTGATGACGATAAAAATGAAAATGGAAGAATTTATATGTTATTAACTTAGATCGGGTTATTGGCTCTTACTTCAATAGATGCGCGTCAATACTAATTGATAGTACACTCCGTTTCAATTAATATGAGTGTAAAGAGTTTTTCTAGATCGGTTCAAATTTTGTGTAATAAGCGGTCTGCTAATTTGGCAGTGAAACTTTTATTTTAGCATTTAATTTACCACATAAATCTGTTACTCATAAATTGGTGCGCAATATTTTATTTATTATTTTAGCTAATATGATTTCCAATTTAGCCCAAACTTATGTAAATTTATTGTTGAGCTTCATTGGCGTGGATACTAACTCATGGCAAATTGAAAAATTTGTCTAAAAAACTTTTTTCTATTAGCATCCAGCTAGATTCCAAAGTAGGAGCTGACACATACGTATTACGTGTCTCGATAATTTTTATAGTATACTTAGGTTAGGTTTTTAAACTATTTTCTGTTAGTATATCAATGAATTATCATTGCTGAATATATTTTGTATTGTTAAAAAATAATAAGACGGTAACCCAATCAAAATATTTTGATACAAAAATAAAGTATGATAAGCTATTTAACATACACTAATACTAATCTTTTCTCTCTCTTTTAATTAATTTTACCGAGTGTGTCTTTTTGAATTAGCTTTAATAGCTAAGTGTTCGAAAGATAAGGGTGAACAACATATATTTAGCGCCGCTCCCAGTTTGCAAACAACTCATGGATCATATTAACTAACCTTCTCCTCCTAAACGGGCACGGATACCCAACCGTGTTGGGTTTCGTCAACCAAAAGTGAACAAATCAAAACCCACAAAATAATTATTTTTAAAAAAGCTGAATTTATTATATCTGTCTCTAGGATGTACGGCCCTTCTCCCAAATATCTCGTAATTTACAGCGCTCGAAATCGAAGTGGCAATTCATTGTATATCCATTGAACTGTGTCTATGTCTTCTATGCGGTCTCCTCGACCTTACAGCTTGAAAGAGATTAGAGTAAAGCTCGGTCTAGTAAGGCTCTCCAATGCACCCCAAACAGCCATTGTCTGGTAAGTATATCTCCACAGTCGCTTTCAAATTTTGCCTTCTTATTTTGAACCATATCCCAAACATTGTTTGTCATAACCTTCTCTAATAATGCTTAGATGTTCGATTTCTTTGAATGATGAATTCTTGTTTCTTTTTCAGTTACAATTTTATGTAAACAATTAATTATCCAGATCGGTTTGGTTTATATTCAAAATATTTTCGAAGCTCTGTTAAGCTATTAATCAGCTCCGTTTGATAAAGAACAAAGTTTTAGCTGTAATGAGAACTCTTTTAATGCATTGCAACGATTTTATTTATTCCGGTTAAATAAAAGTTGGGGGACCAGTAGCACAAACAAAAATACGTAAACAGCTTCATCAATGCTACGTTGAGCAACAATCGCTATCTTGTTAATACAGATTTGGATGAATGGTGTGGGAACACAAAGGATAATGCAAAATCTACCGCCACCGATATGCCATTATGTCTCATTTAGATCCTGTAGCTGACTTGGATACAATGGACTGGACGATCAATAATCCGAAGCAAAAATCATCGAAACCTCATTGAGAAGGACCAGGAGAATAAAATCTAGATTTCTTAAATTAAAACGATTTTTCTTTAAAATTAAAAATTTAGTTTTTTTTAAATTAAGAAGTCAAATTTTCCGAAACTCTGATAATCTAATAAATTTTTCGTCCTAAATTTTGTAAAGCTTAGGCATAACCACGCGCTGAATAAGAAAATTTGTGAAAAGGCTGTAATTGTCCCGAAACGTGCCTCCATAATTGATAGGAGTTTGGTTTCCTTGTTAACAGTTTCAACACCTTCGAAAATAATTGATATGTCATAGAGGGTGCCAATGATTGTTAAGCTTGCTTGCGCAGTCGCGTTACTTGTAATAAACAGAACTTTGTTTAAACTCATAAAATTATCAGTAACTAGTAAAGATCACACCTTACTTAATATCTCGCCAAATCATAAATCACTTTTCCATTACCTATGCTGAAAGATAATTTTGTCTATAACATTTACGATTCTAATTTTTCAACAGTATAATTTATTCCAAACGTTAAACCATTGATAATTTTAATTAATTTCCGTTTTTTATTTTGTCTTTCTAATAATTATTATTAATAGTTGTAAAAGAAAACATTTCCGTTGAAAAATCAAAATATGTACTCGGGCGCCTCTATCCACGTATCCCACCTTTTGTCAAAATTATAATTAATTCATATTGATATAACGATTAACAATGGTACTAACTAAAATGTAGTCAAAAAATTAGCAGAAGATATACCTACATATCCATTAGATCCGAATGTTTATTCTAACATAATTCGATATCAATCAATCAAAATTATGTTTTATAGGCATTAAATTTTATTTAAACGGGAACACACAAAGAAATTGAAAGGAAATTTGATTCGTTTAAAGGCAACAACAATTTTTGTTTTTTAAATAACAATAAATTTTTTGTTTTTGTTCGGTTAAGCGTGTCTGAGACAGTGGGTAAGATTGACCTAAGCTAATAGTTTTCTATTTGGAAAATATATAAAAATATTTGTATAAATCGTTTATTTTAATGTTATCTACCAACGTCTAAAAATATGATAATGGAACACACCTTTGGAAAGAATATTAATTCGTCTTATTTTATTTTATGTTTATTAATTTCCTCGACTCGATTTACGAGAAGACGTCAATTCTACGTTTATTTTAAGAATTAATATTTTACGTGTAGAGAAAGACATTATAAATCACACACAGTAGCTTGATGATTTTCATCCGTGCTATTGTACATTTATATTGTCTGGTAGTGGTGTGATAAATAATGTCCGCATCTTACATTTCTTATAAATTAATTAGCGCATATACTCGTATATGTTTCAGATGATTAAAGCTAATGCCAGCATCACAAGCAGTTTGTATGCTTGGTGTTATTGTTAAATTATGATCATGTTATGAATATCGTATAATTATAACCAGAAGCAGAAAGTAATTCTATGAATCCCAAAAGAGATTATAGAGATGAGATAACTCCTCCGTATTGTATATGATTGAAAATGAAATTTTTATGTATGAAAAAAAATTCAATGCCAAATAAATTAAATAATACAATTTTTATTTAAACGATAGAATGAATACAAGTTTAACAAATGTTATCCATAATACGCACAGACATTATCATTTGAAGTGAAATTAAATATTTTGGAGCGTTAACCTTGATTTGGTCAGCTCTAAAGATGTTGACTAGATTTTTATTTAATTTATATTATTTGAGAAGATTGGCATCCGTAGTTAACAAAAACAATTACAATTTCAAACTTAGCACCAGATAAAAATTCATCGTCTATTTTGGATTTTATCTTGTGTTATATTTTTTTGTGGCGTGCATTTTTCAACGGAAATTTAATATCAATAAAAAATTGCTATACGAATAAATAAATTTTTCTTCATCCACCAACAACCAAATATAGTCAAGGAAGAATAAATTAACAATAACCAATTTGTATTCTTACATCAATATATCAATTGTAACCCAGCTTGTATACAGTTTTTTATATTAAATTCTTTTTAATTTATCAATTGCCATTCAACAATTTGCCAACGAAACATCAAATAAAACAATCAAATAATAATAACAATTTTCTGAATTTCACCGAAATTTTGTGTAGTGTAGTGTGCAAGGGTGTTACAGTGAGAAAATACATGTCAATTTAATTTTAGTGTGACCAAAATGTGGTTAAAGGAGATTTTAGTTTAAAACTGGAGAACATGTGCTACTAGAAGAAGTTGTAACTAGTTTTAACTAATATAGCCAATTAATTCGCGTTTCTATACCGTTCATCGTTGACTGTAACATTCCGCCAATCATCGTTTTTGAAGACATATGGGCCAATCATTCCGCCACCATCATGTAATGGTGTTTCGGAAAAGGCTTGTGGATTATCTTTACTCCAAATCCGACAATTATGTTTATTAATTAATTTATTTATTTATTGATAGATTGACATAACAATTTTAGTAGAGGAAAAGCACATATGGAAGCATAATAAATGAACATCAACAAAAAAATACTTCTATTAGGCATAAAACCTCAGATTTTTTCAAAAATAATGTACTCATTCAACCAAAAGTGAGCTTCATCGTTGAACAAAATTTTGTTTGAAAAACCAACATCAATTCCAATTTGTGCTTCAGCCTATTGGCCGAATTGGTGGCGGCGCGTGCGATGGTCGGATGGCTTTAATTCCTGCAAAAGCTGAATTTTTTAAGCACGTAAACCAAGATCTGTATATACAATTTTCCATAAAGTGGATGAACACATCTCCAGTTGCTGAGAACGACGTCGAATTGATTGATTTGGATCTTCCTCAATGCTACGCTGTACAGCGTCTGTCACTTGTTTGGTAAGCACTGTTTGGCGTCCTCCTGGATGCGAAAATGTCTAATTGAGGATTAAACAGGACTGTACTGAAAATCAGCCCCATTTGTTAGGTAATTTTTAAATGGTATAATCTATTGTGATATGGCCGGAATAAATAACTTCAAATTTTTTCGTGTGCACTATTACACGAAAATTTTATTTATAAAAATAGTGTCTCGCAATTTTTAATGACTTAAAAAGGTGTTAAGTGCGCCCATTTAAAATATTGGAAAGAGCTTAACCGTTACATAAAAAATGAATTACAAATAAATTGTAAAATTTTATAGTAAATTAGTAGTTTTTTATATACAATAAAAATATTTTTAAGGCAGACTAACCTATAAAATATTTTTTCATAAAAACAAACATCTATATTTGTCCAGGAACCCCCCGAGTGCAAAAAAATATTACAGTAAATTTTTTATGAACACGTATTTTTTACAAAATATGAACACAACAAAAAAAAAATAAAAATGTAAAGACGAATAACCTAGCTAGAAAAATAAATCATAATCATGTGTATTGCCGATTTAAGCGTGACCTCACACGATGTTTATCGACTTATCACTAGTATTTATGTGAAGCAATTCTAGTATTGGCCATTATTTATAACGTTTATAACGTAACATGAAAATAAATCGTAACCTAATCAATTCTGGATGTAGCGGCGTGATGGGCGATATAACTAATGCGTGATCTGATATAACTAAATGGTTGTAATGCCAATTAATCGTTGAATAAATCATTGGTTGACATCCAAGAATCAGGGCCGCTGCCGCAACACCTACCACATAAACAGGTATCAACTACACATCAATTGTTGTCACCTATATAATCAGATCCTAATCATCATCCTAAAACTATTTGTTTCACTGTACGTGTATGGATTGCATTATCAACATTTAGGTGTATCTAAGAAAATAAATAAATCTTAAACAAATACATTTTATCTAAAAGCTCAAAAACCACAATTGTCATTAGCTTCAACTTTTGTTGGTATGATGCTATATGATGCTTTTGGTAACAACCAATGTATATATGCAAAACCCGTTTCAGAAAATGACAATTTTTCCGAGTTATTCGCTATTGAAATCTTGATATGTAACTTTATGTCATCAAATTTGGTGTGGCCAATTTACAGAACAAAATTTTCGTTTATAGAGCCGAGCTACATTGTATGAATACCATTTTAGTACATATCGGAAATTTAACAATTACAAAGATTCCAGATAGTTTGTGAATTAGGCCATTAAAGTACATTACGGTGTTGGCAGATGTTTGGAAATTTGTATATCTTCCACATCGTGGGGAATGTTGGAATAATAAAACGATTTTAAACATCATAAATGAAAAATATGAAAAGCGTATAAGCTTTTCATATTTTTCAATTATGATGTTTAAAATGGTTTTATAGGACTCCTATAGGATGGTCCTATGGGCCTATAGGACTCAAATGCAGGTACCGCTATAACTAATCAGGTTATGCCTTGGGCATAGGGGACATAAGGGTGCCGACCAGTTAGAGTCGCATTACACCTTTATTGCTTTACTTAAAAAAGTATTAACATAAAATGCAAAATTGCTTAACTCCCAAACTGCAGTTTAGAAACTCAACTAATTCATTCATTCTATATTATTGAAAAATAATATTGCCGAAATTTTGAATTTCAAATCTACTCTATATTACAAGTTTCCCCATTTTTAAAATTAAGTTAACAAATACCTAGCTCAACAGCACCCTCAACACTAAAATGAAGTTTTAACTCTACAAGCAAATATGATAATAGTGTAAATACTCCCAATTTTGGTGTAGTGCCGTGCTACTCTACGGCACATGAGTTATAAAACAAATGTTCATATCTCCGGCAATTGAACCGATATAAGATTGGTGTTCTCGCTATTGCCCGAACTTTGGGTTTATTCATAATATATATTTTAGAAGAAATTGTGTCATGAGTATATGGAACTCGGTATAACATTCCTGAAGTTGTTCATCTATAAAGAAAATCAGTTATTTGTACTAGTTATCCAACAGATTTATTTTAAATTATGAGTTTAGTTAGTAACTCATTTAGTTACTAGAGTTTAACTTGCATTTTACACTAGGTTCTGGAATTTGCCATATTGATTGGAACTAGGTTTGATCTTTACTGATTATGATCAAAATCATAAGTTTGTACAGTAGGAATTCAACTCCAGATTATGGTGGTTATGCTGAATGTCGACCGTATCCGATTATGCAACGATTGAAATAGTGAATTAAAGCGAAATTTGAAATTTTGGTCATTTTCCACAGAACTATAGGTGAAGCGACGGTTTCTCCTTGGCTTGATTCAAATTTGATGATTGCCGGGTGTCATACATAATGTTTAGGTATGCAAGTTATAGAGGTACCCTTTGGGTTTCCAAGTAAGGATAATATTTTTTGAAATATACTATAATTATAAACTATACTAAATTGATAATGCAGTATTCCAGTTTCTTGTTTTTTTAATTTAATTTTTTATATTAGTATGGTTAATACCGGTAATATATTTTTTTTAAAGAACGATTATTTTGGACGATTTCGGTATTGTGGTGTTTAAGACGGTGCGAGTAATATCAAGAAAATCATATATAAATTAACAAAAATATTTTGGATGAAAATGAAAACCTGAAAAAGCATAATAAAGGAGATTTATTCAAGATAACTTAAACTTGAAAAAAGTAAAACACAAACACAGGTTTATGCAATAAATGCAATAAAAAAAACTTAGCCGCATCGAGATTGAGTGAGAAAATAACATCTTCTAGAATATTTAATCAACAACGTATGTAATACTAATACCATATAATTTTGTTAATTAGAATTTAGTGTCCAAGAAAAATATCGATTTGGTTGGTGATATTCGTTTAGAGTTTCGTGAAATTTACCCAATATTTGAGTGTAACTATATAAACCATTAGCCAACATTACAAGGTTTATAAATTTGCTGGTATTGTTGTGAATAAAAGCAAGATCCTGCTTTACAATTTCATCATACTGCAATTAAATTATCAGTACCGCTGCAGTAACGGCAACTTACAAACGAATTCCTAACAATGGTTACATACTTTTATAAGGCACTTTTATTTATTTGAGTACATGCAGATAATAAATTCCATAACTTACTTCTCGTATAATGCAGGAAAGTTTAAAAAAATCTTGCGATGTTGAACTTTGACCATCTTTAAAAGGAAGACAAATCTAAAATGCCTTTATTTTCAGACAATTTCCTGGATAAGTGTGTAACGACGACTATACATTTAACAGACCTTCTTTTTAAAATTCAAATCCGCAGTACATAAACATTTTCTCGTGTGCACTAAAATATATCCAATAGTGCAACAAAACTAAAAATTTTACAATACACGATTGTTTTATTTAAATTTTTTTCGTTTTGTTACTTTGCCATATCAAAGGCAAGCAACGAATTTGTTAAAAAGAAAAACGACATCCAGCGCGCTAACAGACAAATGTCGGCTTTAGTTTTGTGATCTCCCTCATGTTCACTAATCGATACATGAAATTCCGATTTTCGTTTTGGGAAATAGCTGTTGCATGGTTTAACATTTTTTTCTATATGCGATCAATTATACAAATGGATGGATTTTGCTCAACATAGACGACTCCACAGCTTAAAACTATCTGACGAATCTGCACGATAATGTACTAAAATGCATGTGATGATAATGTAAATTTATTTACCAGAACAAAACAATACGAAAACAATCGATTAATGTGATCTTTATTTGTGCAAGGAAAACAAAAATGGCTATAAACATGGGTTTGCCTTAAAGGAAAAAATACATGCATACAATCATGATAAGAACACAATCGTTTCTTATTTGTTTTATTTTTAAAGTAATTGAGATAAGAAAATTGAATAAAAATGAATTAAAAACAAATAAATTAAATTAAACATTTATAAAATAAAATTTGCAAAAATTTTAAAATTTGTGTATTGTTCTGTGATGGAATCCGCGCCTTGATTTGTTTTCCTTCGACTATTGTAAATTTAAATTTTATTATCGTGCAGTCGGCAAACACAATTCCGTGAAAATTTCTTTAATATTTAAATGAAACCGATTGGACGTACAATCTATACAATTGTGTGTGCTATTATTGAACTTTACTCGACCAACTTTGACTCTAATTTGGTTATGTTTTGGTAGTGTTCATTGAAAAGATCTGAGTTTTAATCAATACCGTATAAATAAAGATACAAATATTTACAACAAACCTGAAGTTAAAAACCGAGCAAAATTTAAATTGAAGGTAAAACGAGATCATCCCTCCGCCTCCGGCATTTCAGCATGCTTCATCCAGCAACAGCATACACCTTCTAGCAGCCCTGTAATCTGGCTAGGACCAATCATTCATTAATTTTCAATTAAATTGTATGTAACCGTCGCCAGCAAACTAAAAATAAATATTGAGTATTGAAGTAGCGAACAACCGGATCAATAACCTTTGATAAATAATGCAAGGGTTTAATTACTGATTTACTGTTAATCGAAAAAACCAGAAAGAAGGAAAAGATTCAAATAAAGATCGTATAATTTGGAATTATTTTTTCCTAACCTTCATCCGATTAAATTTGACCACCTCCATTTAGTTGCATGATCATTTTAATTTCGCATTAGAGTCAGCTCTAAGTGGCATGTCTTGGGGCTGGGGTAGTTTTTCCCATTTTATTCGCCTATGTATTTCCTAGCGGCCACCCAAAATTGTATTAACCTTGGGTTAATTTAATGGTTGATTGGCGTGGCAATTAAGTTGTTTACGTAATTCCTCTCTGTGCCAGTCGCCCTTATACATTACAAATGTGCATCTAACATTAAGTAGAAGTCTTTGCGTGTGGTCTCAGTAAAAATTATAAAGATGAAATTAAAATCTGACTAACTTCTTTTAACCGCAAGAGGCTCCTTGGTTCTTTAACCGTAAAGTTGGTTTAAAATTGTACTCGAAAATAAAATTATCTACACGTCTATTTGTTTTTGAAAATTCAGGAGAGTATTTTTTTGGCTAAGTGCGAACTAGAATCGCATTTAAAGTATTCCTTAATATATATTCTTAATATAAACCTTATTTTGACAACAGTGACGACACTGAGATTCAGTGCTTAAAGTCGAAAGTACCGACGTCTTGATACATTGCGTTCCCGTAAAAATTTTTGAATTCATCTAGTTAAAATGCCCCTCTCCCACATCGTCTATCGCTCATCTGGCCTGGTAGTCTCCGGCTAGTAATCAGCGATGGTAGTGGACATTGAACACCATCCCAGGTTTTATTGGGAATAAAACCAAATGATTAAACTGGTCAAACCGTTCAACATTATCAGCAAAGTGTATTTAAACTGGGCAGCTAAAATCATCTGAAACTATCTGTAAATTTGACTGCTTCAAATAGAATTGAAGTACAGTTTTGTACATAATGTTTTATAATTTTATGTTTAATTTTTTGTGATATTTTTTAGATTTTGAGTTGATAAAAGGAAACATACGAATTTTACGTTGAAGAATTTTATCTAAGACGTGACAAACATTTGAGTATACTTAGGTCAAGACCAAACAGTAGCTAACCTCTTTAAAATTATTTTAATGTAGTTCAAGAAATAAAATTCTAATAAAACTAGTTAAACTAACTGCTTTCCTTAACAAATTTAAAATTACCATCAGATAAGTATTTTCGTTAGTTATATTCTGTAATAATTAATTTTTGTTTAATAACACACTAGCTGTTAGTTTTAAAAATTTTAATTTAAATTTTCAAGTAAAATTTTTTTTTAAAATTATTATGAAAACTACAAATATAATTAAATTTCCATAGTAAATATCCAAATTATTGCATTTTGTTAATAATTGTTTCCGTTACTTAGAGCACACTCTTCTTTTGTCTTAGAAATCAAATTTTGTCTTAGAAATCATCATTGTTAAGCAGAGTAGCGAAACAGATACGATATAAAATCACATTAAAGTAAGTTTTGCACGTGTATTGCGTAACTCAGTTTTTGACGAATTTTTTTTATCTGTAAATAACTCTATTATAGTTTATACGCTGTGATAAGATCAACCTTTTTTTAAAACAAAAGAAAAATAGTTTTCTATAGTGGTGTTTTGTTGAGAAATAAAATAACAAAAACCATTTTGCAATTGGGAGTGTTGGTTTCTGAATTATTCAAAGCAAAAGAAAATTGTTCATCATAGTTGGCTTGTTTATCAGTGGTTATTATCACTTTTAATTCTGCCAACATCGTAGTTTTCCTATAAAGTTATCTAACAGAACCTACTCTCTTTTTTAAAATATTTTTGCTTAAAGATGTTAAGATACCAAGAAAAGCCCTTTTTATTTTAATAAAAAAATACAAAAAGGCAAACTATGCCTTGCTAAATTTAAGCGAAAAATGGTATCGAACAGTCAGCATACCGGCGGATTACTCAGTTTTACAGCTATCACTTTGATACATTCACAACATACAGTGAAACCCGGCTTAAGTTAATTGTGCCTAGAATTTTGTCGAGAAAATGCAGGTGTGACCGGTTACTAGTACTCGTATATGTAGAACACCTGTAGGTGCAGTCAAATGAACATCTGACTGAAAATGTACACTCTTTCATTCTCTAGTAAATACAACAACAAAGCGTGCTTTAGTTGTTTTATTTACTAGAGAATGAAAGAATAAGCATTTTCAGCGAAATTTTAATTCAATTTTAAAGTGTTTATTTTAGAGAAAACAATTGACAATTTTAGAGAAAATATTTTTTACCATAGTCTAGTGCAATAATTCCTTTGTTATCAAATCGATTTACTAAGTTTACAGAAGAGATCTCAAGATCAAAAATATATTTTGTATATATGAACTTTGTATCTCTATTTGAAGTGTGTATTCAAATTTAAGTAGATTTTTCGAATATTTTTAAAGTGGTCCGTCGGTAAGTTTAGTTGGAAATTGAATTTATATTCGGTGATACGCAGAGAATGAGCGTTTTCAGATCCGCCAACTGTTGGCATCATGGCTAGTGAAATCATCGCCAATTTGATTTTAAAATGTCATAGAGTATAAAATGTTCATATAGCGTTTGCGGTGATTTTACTCAACACGTTGCCTACTGTTTGGTGTCCTGAAGCGTCTAAATGATTTGAATAGTTTAATCAGTGATATTATCCATCTCTATTCTATATAGGGTGGTCGAGTTATGTTCAAAGTTTATATTCGGAGATCACGAGAACCAGAATCTATCTTGTGAA
Source organism: Nephrotoma guestfalica (assembly GCA_963691935.1). Lineage (NCBI taxonomy): Eukaryota > Metazoa > Arthropoda > Insecta > Diptera > Tipulidae > Nephrotoma > Nephrotoma guestfalica. The sequence goes on from OY829913.1 coordinate 183,886,115, forward strand.
GATTTTGCTTCTTGCTATTTTAAAATACATAGAACAAAATTGAAACGACAAATATCGACTGGTATATACTACGATATAAAGTATGGAACCCTTGGCACACGAGTCTGACGTGCACTTGCCCGGAAATCTATTAAACAAAAGTGGTGATGTTTTTTAGCTGGACACTTGAATCATGTAATTGACTATTCTAAACAAGACCGACGAAACCGCAGACCGGATTGTAGACAAATAAAAAAATGATCTACCTTTCAACATGTACTCGTATGTATTCACGCGAGCGATTTCTAAAACAAAATTATAACATAAAATAAAATTAATTTTACGATTTATATGTTAATATACATTACAAAACAAAATTATTGAATTGCATATAGTTTGAGTTAATTTCATTAATTTGCCGATAAAGCAACAAATAAAAAAATTGATTGTAAATTTGCTGACATTTTGAAATTTCCAAGAGCTGAAAAATGTAGATTTACATTGTCATAAACAGCACTTGTTTGTCATAATACTAACGTCATTTTTTGGTATTACCATTTTTTATATAGTTATAAAGTTGTTTTATCAAAATCAAATGTAATTGATATTTAACTTCAGTAACTCCAATCGTATGAGTATTGGTGATTAGGGTTGCGGGAGCAATCACATTTAAAAATTATCTGAAAAGAATTTGGAAGATGGGACACACATTTAGATGCTTATGGCATCGAAAAACGAATACGTGAAGCAAGAGCAAATATAAAACAATTCATATTGACTTGATGTTAAAATGGCCTGCCTAATATAGAAGGAACTGAGCGATGAATTTGACGACGATACTCGGGAATTGACCAAAATAATTGGACGATGTCGAGTGATGATAACGAGCAGTTAAAATTTAGAAGATTTAGAAATCGGTCCACCGAAAGTGGCAGCTTCCATAGGAGCTTTTCCGTTTTTTGCAAATATTTTTAAAAGTACTATGTACCATTTACGAAAAAAACGATGAAAAACAATACATGATTTTTAAAAATAACATTAATAAAATTAATTCAAATCACTTAATTTATTTAAATTACACGGAAACGACGAGTTCTGGTAAAAAAAATAATTTCTCCAATATTCGTCATCACTACAGTCTAGGCAGATTGACTAATCGGGATGAAATTTCATACTTTTGGGAGATTTTTGCGAAATGTGGTGGAAATCTGTGTGCCGGAAGTAATAACTTCCATGGGAGCTTTTTCAATTTTTGCAATGATGTTGAATACAGCATTTATACAATATAAAAGACAAAGAATTTAAATTTTCAAATAAATGTAAAGATTACATCAACAACGATTGACATTGTTGGCTATCTTAAATTTAAGCGGATATGATAATTTTTGATTATACAGGACAATATTAATCAAATTTCAATATTAATCAAAATTCAATCAAAATGCTACCTCGTTGATCGGTCCATATTAGATAATAGATAGCACACGCATTTTCATTGCTTTTTCCAAGTGAATTTTTAAATGTCGTCACAAAACATTGCGTTCGCTGTCAAATCAGTTACGCTATCCAAACGACAAGCGGTTGATTGATGTACACCTCATGCTAGAATAGACATCACGAGCTTCAGGAATAAATGAGCAACGAGAAGCAAGAGTGGAAATTAAACGGTACGTGATACCCAAGCGTATTTGACTGAAACAGTCGAGCTACGGGAAGCGAGACTTGAAACTGTTCGAGTACGTATTGCTCGCACCAGACGACAATTTTACACTTTATAATGCTAATTATAATTACAGAATTCATTTAAGTGTGTTTACTGGAAAAAAGGATAAATTATGCGTGTGCTACAGTGCCCTTAAATTTAAGGATGGAACACAAGGAATGTTCTGCGCGGGTGAAAAACTTGAATTTACCAGAATTACATTCACCACCCGAATCATTATCGACGTTGGTATCACGTGACACAAGCCAAGTGAAACATTTCTTGGCAAATATTCGCAAGCTCAATTCATCTTTCCAAATAACATCGTTCGGTAGATCAAACACGGATCACAAATTTTTTCAAATCTATTTCATGAGAAAAACGACGTTGTCTATTCAATACGAGCACTAAACGAGAAATTGAAAAAGTAGCAGATCTCAATATTGATCTAAACCTATTTGAAATCATCAACGATAAATCATATTTTATGGTCAATGTGGCTTACTCTGCAACAACAATTCACTATTCCCATGATGGTAAATTCATAAAACGATACCCAAGAGACTTACTTGCCGACTCACTGCCAAAGACGGATATCCACTCTATCTTCAATTGTAGACGGCGGAAACTCAACACTTTGAAAGTACGTAGCAATGATGTTGAAGTCGATAATCGTTGGGTTGTATCGTATTCACCGTTACTCTCGAAAATGTACAAAGATCACATCAAATAATAATTCATCAACGACATACACCAGTTGTTCATTTGGCAGTGCACCTTGAAAATGGACAAAAGCGCATTGTCACCGCCAACAAAGTTAAAAGCTTTATCTCATTGTGCTTGGATGATATGTTTGCAAAGACGCTACTTTAAACAAAATATCAACATACTACACATGGAAAGGATCAGCGAGAAACTAACTAAACGTCCCAAACAAGGTAAAGCAACTGAAGGACATCCCAATTTATTTTCTACCGACGCGTTAGGACGTTTGTAAACTTTTTACCCAAATAATGCCGAATGCTTTAACTTGCGATTACTGTTAATTAACGTAAGTGGACCGACACCCTTCCAAGAATTGTGAACAGTAATGTGCCACTTATCATGAAGCTTGCCAAGATTTAAATTTTCTTGAGAACGTTGCACATTGAGACACTTAACTCGCTAATGCATCAATTCAGCTCAACCACAGCAGATACTCACGTTAGTTGCAGTTATATTGACAACGTGCTTTCCATCCATTCCAAAAGATCATTGGGGAAAACACAAAGACTAGACAATTGGGAATGGATGCGTCACGCCGATCTGCAAACGAACTTTTCGTTTGTGATTTGCAACGAGGAACACACTTTTATGTCGACGAATTTGGTACATTTATTCAAACGAATCTTTCGCAGTTGGTTCCAGAACAACGCATGGCGTATGACAGAATTATGCATTACGCCCGAAGTCACAGGTAAAACTTTTCTTACTTCACTTATTTTGGGAACCAGACGATTACGAAAAAATATTGCAATGGCAATCGTATCGTCTGAAATTGAGCCAACCCTATTGGATGGGAGCCAAACAACGCATTCAGCACTGAAATTGCCGTTAAATGTGTAAATCACTGAGACACCAACATTCAATATCAACAAAAATTCTGGGATGGGTAAAGTTACCCAATCATGTCAACTCATTTTAAGGGACAAAAAGCATTGGAAGGAACAGCTCTTCGGTGGTGCACTGAATTTAATGTCTGGTGATTTTCGACAAACTCTAACAGTAATACCAAGTTTAATACCCGCTGATATGCGTGTACAACTACAACATGATGCATACGCTGAACGTTTCGAAAAACAATTGTTGGATATTGGGAATGGAAAAAAGGCAATCGATGAATCCACACAAAGTATTACATTGCGAACGACGTTGTCAATTATCTAACTTAATTCTTGAATTCACTTCATTTGTCAGGAATACCACTGCACGTTTTAACATAGAAAATTAACGTGCCTATCATTCTTTTCCGAAACATCAACGATTCTACAACAGGACCAGGCTTTCAGTGAAAAGTTGATGAACAATATCCTCGGAGCTATAATTTCAAATGGAAAATTGAAAGGAAAGGATTTATTGGTGCCACGCATCCCAATGACTCTGACAGGTATGTTATTCAAACGTTTGCAGTTTGCAGACAATCACTATAAGTGTGTGGTCTAAATTTTAGAAAATTTAGTACAGCTGTATGTGGCATGCTCACGTGTCGGAAAACCTTCTGATTTATTTGTGAACGTACCAGACAGAAAGACAAATAATATTGTGTATCCAAAAGCATTTCAATTAACAGAATTAAAATACAGACACTTTCTTTCTTTCAGTGGTATTGCAACCAATGCCGAGTACTCTTACTAAATATATTATCACATTAAATTTAAGACCACGCGAACGAAGTCGCGTGCAATAACTAGTAAATTAATAAAACTGACTTACCACAACGGGTCCATCTATTCCAGCCGAGGCAACTGTAGCACCAAACCATTGATTTGATTTCGAATCAATTTGTTCACCAAACTCGTTTTTTTGATGGCCTAAATAAATCAAAAATGAAAAAAATTTAAGACAAATTATTATAAAACTAATTAAATATAATTGTTTACAACATTTAAAATAACAAAAGTAAGAACTAAGTTGTACATATTTACAGAAATTTTTCAAAAGTTAAGAAGTAAAATAATAAAATATTAAATAATAAAAATTTGGTGAATTTTATTGCATTTTAAAGTGAAAACCTCAAAAATCAATATTTGTGTTCATCATAATAATTGTCATCTAAGTGCTAAGGTAAATTTAAAAAGTAAAAATAATACAACAACAATAAAAAAAAATCATAATATTTATATTTGAGACAAATTATCGGGGTCTTAAAATATTTTTGATTAAACAAAAATCCAAAAAAAAACATTTATGGTAAATGGTTTGCGAGTGAATATTTAGTGGTGCGTATGATTTAAAAACCGTTTAACACATATTGAACCAAGTTTACCGAAAAATACTAAACAAGTTAAACTCGGGCAAATAGTGTTAACTTTTGAATTTTTAATGATAAAAAAACAACATTACTTTTTAAAAGAAATAAAAGATAAAAAGAAAACTCTCTTATATTTCATTCATCGATTAGGTGTATTACATAAAACAGATACCTTTGTTATTATTACTATTACGATGATTACGACTACTACAACTAGCAGCAGCACGCACTATATTTACATCTGCTTTTCTAAAATGGTGTGGCGAGATCATATTTAAATGTATCCACCTAACTAACGGTATCTATAAAAGTTGTAATAAAATGTATCTATCTACGTGTGTAACGTCCGATCTTTGTACACCAACCCACCTTTCAATTGTACAAAGCATTTGCCAAGACCTATAATAAGAAATCAATATTGATATTTTGTAATGACAGGTCCAAATATTTTATCTCAGGATGTTTACTTTTTTAAATAATGTAATTTTATGTATTGTAATATTATTTGATTTTATCAAATATTATATTAACTTATTTATCTTAAAGTATTTGAATTTAATAATTTTTATAAAAATCTATGGCGTGGTAGACCGCAATTGGCCTGCTGCCGGCAACATGAAACTCTAGAACTGTAGGGCTACTGAAGTTACACTAAATTTTATTGGGTGAAAAATTGTCTTATTTAAAATTATAATAACAAATGAACTCCAAAAGGAGTTTATATAGAGCAAATCGAATTAAACGATTAATTTAATTCTCATTGTTAAATAAAGTTATTCTAATAATAGTGTAAAGTTTACTCATTTACTCATTGAAAATAGTATGTTGTATTATAATCTACGTAAATAATTTAAACATAAAGTGAAATTCAAAAAATTCCTTTTAGTTCAATAATAATAGATTCATTTTCGATGAGTCTTGAACGCCGTATGTTCCGATTCACATGCCGAAGGAATAACCACCCGCATTACCGGTTTTTCTGTGTTTTTAAGATTTAGTTTAACTCTAACTTCTTAAACTCAAAAATGTTGAAATTTTTATTTGATTTTCGAGTATGACTGGTGTATGATAAATAAAAGTTAATTTATGTAGAAAATATAACCAGCTCAAAGGGAACCAATCAAATTGTCCGAAAATCAATAATTATGTGAAGCCTGTGTCTGTTGTATATATATATATATATATATATATATATATATATATATATATATATATATATATATATATATATATATATATATATATATATATATATATATATATATATAATGTATATATATATATTAGAATATACAAGATTCTGACAAAGTGTGACAATCTCTATTAATGCTCCTCATATTACTAGTTAATGAAATAAGTTAGATACAAATCCGAACGACATTTAATGAGGTTGAATAAGTTAGTTCTATTGGATTTGCAAACAATATGTTTCTATTAAAGCAGGAAACTGCTGACATTTAGCAGAAACCCCATGAAGTTACAGTAATGGTAGTCTGGCCTCTGAATTACTCGAATTGAATTCAAAAGCACAGAAGATAGCATAGGAAGATTACTTTCCTAACCTGTAAATGGAAATAGCTGAGGCAGAATAAATCGACAAACTCAAAGCATTACGTAGCTTTTCTTTCTGGTTCTTAAGATGGTCTAGTCTATTAAATATTCTTAAAAACCATAAGCTCGTAAAACCCCTAAACATATACAGAACGAACAAATTAGGGAATACAAATTAATTCGGCCCGTTTTCAAAAATTGGATCAGACTATAATACATTTTTATAGTGACAGCTGATTTCCGTTGTTTCAGACAGATTAGACATCTGCCGTTAACATTCAATTTGTATTGCTTTGAGTTTCATACAAAACGTGTTTTTTACGGTGTTGAATATGTCCGATTTTCTGATAACTAAACAGCATTTGTGGCAAGAGTTAATTTTTTATCTTAATTTGAAAAAAGTGCAGCTGAAGCACATCGAATGCTTGTGGAAGTTTACGGTGACAATGCTCCAACCAATAAATCATGTAGAGAATGGTTTCGACATTTCAAAAATGATGATTTCAGTGTTGAAGATAAGCCTCGCTTATAGCAGCCAAAAAATGTCGTAAACGATGAATTAGAGGCATTGCTTGAAGAAGATTCGACACAAAAGCAAGAGGAGCTTGCCGATACGTTGGGGGTGATCCAACAAACAGTTTCTGTATGATTGAAATCTATGCGCATGATTCAAAAGCAAGGCAATTGGGTTCCTTATGAATTGAAACCATGAGACGTGGAATGACAATTTCTTTCTTGCGAGCAGCTGCTTCAAAGGCAAACAATAACGGGATTTTTACATCGAATAGTGACTGGTGATGAGAATTGGATCTTCTACGATAACCCCAAGAGGAAAAAATACTACGCTTTGCTCGGCCAATCGTTGCGATCGACCTCAAAGTCAACACCAAAGACGAACATTCATGGTTCGAAGGTTATGCTGTGTATCTGGTTTGTCCAAAGAGGCGTTGTGTACTACGGGCTGCTACAACCTGGCGATTCCATTACGGGCGAGCGGTACAGACTACAATTAATTCGTTTGAGCCGTGCATTACGAGAAAAACGATCGGAACATGAGGATAAAGTTATTTTTCTTGGCTTCAAACTTGGATCGCCTAAAACGACGAAACGTTTTTCCGAGATGGGATTTGAGAATTGCCTGATAGATGGGAAAAGGTAGTAAGCAGCGATGGACAATATTTTAATTAATCTGTTCATTAATTTTATTTTAAAATAAATGCATTTTTAAAATTAAAAAAACGGACCGAATTAATTTGTACTCATATATAAATTTTGGCTTATGTTATACGTTGCGGTTCAAGCCCATGCAAACCGTCGGAGGTCATTAAACACTTTTGTACGAAGAACTTTGAAATGAACAACCCTATAAAAATGTAAAGAAATATTCGAATGTGTTTTGTCTAAACTTCGAATGAACTTATGGGAAATTGTATTGATTCTTTGCGTATTGCCGACCGATCTTACAGTAGAATATAATTTCTTTCAGTGTTGGTTATTGTTTTAAACGGCTTTAACCAAAATGATAAATAGCCTTTAGCTAAATTTCAATTGAGAAAGATTATTAACATTTATGAAATTCAAACCGAAATTCTTTCAATCTTTTTATTAACTAATCAGTAGATACTGATATTTTAACATCAACATTTAATTAGAATAATTTTAAATCATTTATGTTATCATCTTGAAATACAAAAAATAATATTTAGCTTATTTTACATAAATCTACGAAATGATTTAATATTTATAAAAAAAACTCTACAGCGTTATATAGGTTTCAATCAAAAACTGTATATAGTTTAGATCTGAATCACGCTCGGTCGCGTATTCTAATAATAGGCAAACACTATTTTTATCCCGTCTATGTGACTATATATATATAGTCTCGCATATACACGAATCATGTGAAGAAAACGTTTCATTCATATGGATCAATGTGCGTACGTATATACAATTATAAGTTAAATTCATTACAAACCAACCACCTAGTTGAAATACAGTATGTATTATGAACTTAAAATATTCTGCTGATAAGCTCGAATTATTGTCATATAATAAATTTTTAAGTTGAACAAACTGTATTCGTCAGACATAAAATATTCACTAAGTTCAATTATCGTTAAATTCTAAATTGTGTGATGTAATCATTGAATAATATATCCAAATTCCAAATCAAAGACCTGACGATATATTAACTATAATTTTTAACAATAAGCTGTGAACTTTTTGTTTAAATATCAAAAAGATTTTTTAATGAACTCATCTCAAATTTCTTTGGAAACTTAGCGCGCTGTTTAATGAACCGCATGATATCATTTTGCAATTTAACTTCTTACAAAAATTATGGTTACAGCCCAAAACCAAAATTGAAAGTGATTTTAAGCCTTTGTAACGCAGCGAAACCAATTTGTGTGTGATTCATTCTCTAATAAAAATATACCTTGCCGTGCTCGCACTTTAAAATTAAGATAAAAAGAAAACCAAACGACGAAATCTGTGACAACTTTTACGAATTTTCTTACGGATAAACAAAATAGTTCTAAAAATAAAATTAAAATATTTTTCTAAGAAATTACGTTTTATTTTCTTATTTTTTCTCTTTTTTTACTTTTCATAATATTTTATTTATTATGAATAAATAAAAAGTAAAAACCAAACAATTGTCACAGAAGAATTCTACAACGTCTTAAGGTTTTTGACTTTATGTTGTAATAAAAAAAAATAAAAAAAAACTACTCAGTGTGCATTAGTTTTAGTGGTGTGTGTAGTGAACAAAATTAATTTAATATTACAATATTACAACATTCGGTTTTCATTTTATGCTAAAACTTTTAAACTTGTTACATTATTGTGACACCTTAAAAGTGTTGCTTACGAGTATTAAATTGCGTTACAATAATATACCTCTCGGTTGTCTTTGAGTTAAAAATATTATCATAGCGAACCCAGCCGGGCCTTTTGGTTTTACTACTTATATAGACAGGTTCTTCAGGTTTACTACTATTCGAACAAAGATAGTAACACCATCACGTTAATTATGCATTTTAGATAGGAAATCGAGAAGTCTGGTTGTTACACAATATTTCAATATTCGAAAACTAGAAAGTACCATTTCTTAGCACTGCGTGTGGCATTTTTTATACGAACCAGCAGGCGACTGACAAAAAGCCTAATTAAAAATCTATTTTTCAATCAAACTGCCATTTTTAACGGACAGCGAAAATGTAAATTTATTTTACCAAATATCAGCACCTACTTCAAAATAATTTTCAGTTTATAATTTTTCAACCCTTTGCTTTGAAGGTTGGACAAATGAGATTTACAATTTAGAAATTATAAAACGCTATTACAGTCTGTGAAGGAAATTTAGTTGGCGAGAAGTTAGAAACCCATGTACAAATGTTTTAAATCGCGGAAACATATTCAATTTAGTATGTTTCGCTGATTACGGATGAATATATTTATAATGGACGCCTCTGCCTTTAATATAAAATTTAACTTCATTCGAGAAGTATAAATATTTAAAAAATTGAAACAAATTTTCAAGAACTACGAGTATTTTTCCAGTATAATGCTTATTTGGAAGCGAGGATGAATCTAATCCTATTCATATAAGCTTAAAAGTAGGACAAAGTAAATGTAAAAAATAATTAATTTTTTCCTTTCCTAATCGTTAATTTAATTTAAATTAACTTATATATATCACAACCACCACTGGATTAAATATATAACGTATGTAGAGAATTCCGTAGTAATAAACTAAACTTAATTAAAACAATTTTAAAAAAGTGTATCTATGGGAAGAGAATGTTAATTTTTGGCGGGGCATCCCTCTTTTCAACAATACAATACAATACAAAGGCGAGCGATGGTCGTTCTTCAAAGAATATCCCACAAATCAACAAACATCCAAGAAATAATACATACAATAATACAGTTAAATAGTTTTCGGTTTTTCACTAATGTCGTTTTAAGAAACGTCCAAGTATTGCTATCTAGAACGATGTTTCAGTTAATTGTATTTTCTAAATAAAACAACAATTCAAACAAATCCGTTGAAAATTTTAATGGACCTATCAACTCTATCGGAACTAACTAATTATTTGTGGTGATTCAATATCACCCAAAACCTTTATGGTAAATGACTATCTCCAATAATAATGAAAAATAACCTAAATAACCTAAAATAACTTTTTCGAGGTTTTACGGGCACCGTAAACTCAGTACAGAATACTGAAACTCTAGGTTTTTTTTGCCTAATATTGTGAGAAAAAACTTTTTCATTGAAATTTATAAAATATGAAACAATTCTATTTCAAATAATTATGACATACCTTACGCTTGCATAGTAGGTTTCAATTTATTTTCTCAGACTTCTCTGAATCATTGATTATAATTAAGTCAGTAAATAGTATTATTTTTCTTATCGCCTAGCACCATGATTTTGGATTAAAACGGACTCGGATAATGCGTTCCAAAAGGAAATAACTCTTCTAAAATAAGGCTATTTTGAAACGGTAAGTAAAGTGACCATGTCTAAAAAAGCCCTAACACTACGTAAAAGAAAAACGAATTTATTAATCTCATATTTTAGAGAATAAAACCTTTCAACAGTGCATCATAAATTAGAGGTTACTTAAGGCCCACCAAACTGAACTATCCTTTAAGAAAAAATTATTTTTAGGAAATATTAAGATTGTATCCTACTTAGTCTATATAACTCGAGAATTATTTTAAGGGCAAAGGGATCCATTCATTTGATTCGGAGAATTAAGATAAGAGAATTGTAGTTTTTTAAAAGTGAACTTTAAACAAACCAGCACCATTGTATCACCAGGCGTGAATATCACATAAAACAGAAGATTAAAGATCTTTAATATATATCAAGATCAGAGTTCGCAAAATGAGAGTCAGAGAAAAATTCGTCTTCATGTTAGACATTACATTTTCGGAGACATTTCTAAATTAAGTGAACGAATGAATCTATGATCTATGATCGAACCAATCAAGCATCCATGTCAAACTCTATTATCAAAGAAAAATTCAAGGAATCTCGAGTCATGTAGAACGCTTGGTTTTTTAACTTTTAAATACTAAGCTTCCAACAGAAAATCAAAAAAATCGTAAGATCACCTGCAGAGCGACTCTTCTCTCCCTCTCTCTCTCTCTTTCTCTCTCTGTTCCGAAATCAAATAAATATTAAGGGGTGTCATAGGAAGTTCATAAGTTTAAAATTTACTATAAAGACTCTAATACTTTGAGTGGGACCGACAACAAAGTTATAGGACGATCTCAATCATTTGCATTAACAAAGAAAACACTAAATTCAAAAAACATTGGTCGTGCATATATTCCTTGGAAATAAATTATTAGATTTCTGTTGACAATTTGGTAGTGAAAGAAATGCTTAAAATCACACTCAATTAGCATGATAAGATCTAAATTGCGTCGGTTTATCAAGAAATACAAACCTGAGGATATCAAAACATATGTGAAATGGGAGCAAAGTATTAGAAATTGTGAACAACAAACAACAACAATTTTACCGTTACTAAATTAAAATAAAAAAATAAAAGTAAAACAAGCATTGGATGTTTCATTGAATTTTCCTGTGAAATTTCAACAAATTCTGTAACCTCATAAATCAAACCATTTTGCCAAACTTTATTGTTGGTTTGCTGATTCGTTCGTATAACCAGTGTCATTTCGTTTTCTGTTTCAGTGCGTTTGGTTTTCGGTTTATGTAACCTGTAATTAGCACATTAAGGTGGAAGCTAAGCAAATCGCGTTTGTCTCGTTCCGACCGTCAATCTTAGTAACAAAAGTAACAATGATACAACCAATAAACAAAACAGTGCATATAAAATGAAAATAATAATAGTGAACTCCTAATTTATACAAATGTTTCGAAGACACGATTCACTAACAAAACTAAAATAAACTATTTCTAGTAGCGGTTACATTGTTAAGAGTAAAATATGTATTTATGGTTTTATTAATTTATTATTATATTTATTCATAATTAAAATTATGAAACAATTCATAATAACAGGAGATTATTAAGTAGTATATATAATGCTAATTTATATGAGAAATAAGAGCACACGCAAAACATTTTCAAAACAAACTATTGGTAAAATTAGTAATAAATTTTTTAACTTAACGTGGTAAATACCATTTAAATTTCAAACCACCATTTCGTTAGCAGACGGGAAAATTCTATTACGGTTTTGCGTTGATAATATAAGAAGGCAGCTTTAAAACACCTTTTAAAGTGCTCTTTATACGGATGATTGCTTTGATTGCTTAGATGGATAGTTAATAGATAGAGTCTATAGATAGAGTTCAGATGGATAGTTTATCCAATTAAGCGATTTCCACTCATTAAACTACAATTGTAGCACTGTAAAGACAAATAGATATCTAAACGGTAATATTGTTGGAAACGATGCAATGTTTCTGGGCAGGGAACTAATTACTTTTAAAACCCATTTTTGAATAACCAGTAATAGTTAAGCATTTTTTAGGTTTATTCCACCCCAACATGTTGTTCCATACTGTAAATGGAAATCAACTAAAGCATAATAGAAAAATTAGTTAGAAAAGAAAATTAAAATTAGAAACAAATATTTCCTAAATTATAAAAATTTAGATTAAACATGATTTCTCATAGGCCAAAAATTTATATTTTTGACCAAAAAGGCTATGTAAATGTCTTTCCTATTTGATGTTTCAAGATGTTCACGCATAATCGCAAGGAGTTTTGCTATATTTTATCATCGTTGAAAAAACATGCAAACATCGCTACACAACAGAGACCAAAAAACAATCAAAACAATGGGTGGAAGTGTACCGAAGCGCGCGAAAACACAGCAATCGGCTGGCAAGGTTATGACAACTGTTTTTTGGATGTTCATATGGTATAAATCATATTGAGCATCTGGATCATGGGAACCACTTACTGCGCAATATTACAGTGAATTATTGAGTTGATTCGCTGCCTATAGCAAGGCCACATGACCACATTTAGCGAAGAAAATAATCTGTTTCATCAAGACAATGAATCGGCTCACAAAGCAATTAAACGACACTACATTGACCGAATAGCTCTACGAACTGCTTCTCAACCCCAATATTCTTCAAATTTGACACCTTAATCGCAGGACCTGACCCAAGTTTGAACCTGGTAGCTACTCGGTACCTATTTTGAGGAATACTATAAACAAGGCATCGAGCGAGAGAGAAACGAGAAACTCGTTGGAATAAGAATTTTCTCAAAAAATACCTTTCATTTATTACTCAGGCCCGGGACTTTGTAGACAGCAAGGTACATGTAATACATTTAGTCAAGCCACAATTTTGGAGTGTCTAGTCGTAGTACATATTCAAAAAAGTCTCCTTGCGACGTTACTTCGTTGAATAAGTTTGTTTTCACAAATAAATCGGTGTTTGAAAAATAACCTTTTTGAGATATATAAAGGTGTATGGAAGATCCTTTTGTTTGTGGTTATGGCCCAAGCAAACCACAAAAACGTATATTAGCGGTACAATTTACTGTAAAAAACGGTTGTAAAATATTGTTGAAATAATGATTTCAAAAAGTTCCCATTTGATTTCTGAAAATGCATTTATTTTTCTATGTATGTGTGTAAATTATATTTGTTTTATGCAAATAAATTATATAGTATATTTGTATACTAAAATAGTGACTAAGATTCGAAAGATATTGGCAGATACGAGTACCAGCACACACATTTTCAACGAAATTTTTTTTACGAGTTTTGCTGTAGTTTTGTGTTTGATATAATTATAATTACATATGTAGGTATATCAATATGTTGCATGTATTTTGCTTATACATATTATATATTATATAATTTTATTTAAAAATTTATCGTTAAAAATATCGTGCCACCATCTACCAACGTGTTCCTTGACCAGTACGATTTTTTGAGCAATCGCACTTGTATATTATACTATATATAATACTATATATATATTATACTATATATACTATATATAATATATACTATATATAATTTATTTGATTATTTATTTGATAATACAGTAAATCTTGTTGAAATATTGCATTTTGTATATCTTTTTGCTTTGAATTAGTGCAGTGAATTAGTGAATCTCAGGAATCAAAAACATTTTTTATCAAAATATGAATTACAAGTTTCCGTGCCACAAAATTAATTCGTCGGTAGAGAAGAAGGAAAATAATCATAATTCAAAATTTAATGTATGGAAATCGGTATGGTATGATAGTATAGACAAATATTAGTTAAAATAAGTTTTTAATTAAAAAATTAAGCGAAGATGAAGATTAAAGCTTGGAACACATAAGATTTGTTTCGTTCCTATCTTTAAGCATTTTGAACGGCTAACGTAAAGCTAGTAACCCAAGCATTTTAAAATGTATAATAAAGCCCTCAAATTCAAAGATGCCACTATTAGTGGCGATAAATATGACGATCAGCGTCAAAATGAAAACGGTTCTATTTTTTGAGGCGAAGTGTGACATTTTTAGTCTTAGTAGTAAAGTAAAATTTTGACAAACCACCAACAACTCAAAACTAAATTATCCATGTAAATTATGGTCAAATTATATACGTGCATATGGGGTTGCATAAAATATTACCGACGAAGAGCGGCGATGTATGCGCGAGTTAAAGGTTTTTGCGTTGTGGCTTAGGAAAACTCTTTTTTTGTAAGTTCTTTAACAATTTTTATTTAATTACACGGTTTTTCACTTAGGTGTTAATCAATTGACTTATAAAGTTAATCTAATTTATTTTATTGATTCTACTTTAAATGTTAAAAGAAATAAAGAATTAAGATAAAGGAATTATCTTAATTTGTTAAATGTTATGTCTACGAAATATGGATTAAAATTATGAAATTGTAATATGAGTAAATAAAAAATATGAATTGAAATATAATTTTATAATTTAAATAGATGCAACAATGTTGTGGTGGTGATAAACAGATGCAACGTTGTTGGATGTTACAATGTTGTGGTGGATGTAGTTGGTACGTGATGACGTAAATCCTCCCCCCTAAGCATAATCCTTGGCCGTCTTTGTTGGTTGGATGTTCCTTGAACTTTCTGTTGACATTTGTAGCTGGATCCTCTCATTAATTTGAATCCTAACTATTTTGATACATATACATATAATAAATTATTATAATATTAGTATAATAATAAATACAGTTATTCCAAATACTGGTTTATGATATATGTTATTAACATGGTGTGTATTTAATAATTTGATTTGCTTGTTATTATTAATAGTTATTTAGTGTAATTCTGGTATGCTTAATTTTATTTTAGTGTTATTAATTTTTAGTTCCCCGTATGGTAAAATAGTTATTCCCTTTTAATTATATATTATTTTATTATGATTATATGTAAAATTATTAATTATTATACTGCAATTATCGAATTTAATTAATGCCACTTCTGGTAATAGTTTAGTTTTTTGGTTACATGTCGATGTGAATAATATTTTAATGTTTGTTGATACATAAATGTGATTTTCCAGGATGTGATTGATCTTCGGTTCAAATGTTATGTTTATTATAAAGGGTGTTTTTTTAAGAGGTTGCCGATTTTTTTTTTGAATAAAACACATATAAAATTATGAAATGACCAAAATTTTTTTTTATTTGGTAGATAATTTTTTGGCATTTAACATTTAAACACAATTTCTGGCATATGGCTACCACGACTATTTTTCACAAATGTCATTCTGGAGGTCCAATTTTCCAGCACTTTTTCAAGCATTTGAGGGCGTATGTCAGCAATGACACGTTGAATATTGGTTTCCAAAGCGTCAATCGATTGAGGTTTATCCACATAAACCAATGACTTCACGTATCCCCACAAAAAGTAATCGAGTGGCGTCAAATCGCACGAACGCGGAGGCCAATTCACCGGACCATTTCTCGAAATAATGTTGTCGTTGAAAGTTTCTTTCAATAAGTCGATTGTTTCACGTGCTGTATGGCAAGTGGCACCATCTTGTTGAAACCACATTTCATTCATATCCATATCTTCAAGATTTGACAACAAAAACTCATTTAACATGGTTCTGTATCGATTTCCATTCACGGTACGCGTCGTCCTTCCTCATTTTTAAAGAAATATGGACCGATGATCCCACCAGCCCATAGACCGCACCAAACAGTACATTTATCAGGATGCATTGGTAATTCTAGAACGGCGTGTGGATTATCTTTGCTCCAAATGCGACAATTTTGTTTGTTGACGTATCCATTTAACCAAAAATGCGCCTCATCACTGAAGAGAATTTTACGGTAAAAAAATGGATCTTCGTTCAATTGATTTAACGACCAATCACTGAATTCACGGCGCAAACGATGGTCGTGTGGCTTTAATTCTTGCACCAATTGAATTTTGTATGGCACCAAACCCAAATCTTTACGTAAAATTTTCCATAAAGTCGATGGACAAAGTCCAATTTGCTGAGCACGACGACGAATCGATAAATTGTCGTTTTCTTCGACACTGGCCTCAACGACAGCAATATTTTCTTCTGTACGAACTCTTCTCATTCTTGTCGGTGGCTTGGCATCCAAAAGAGTGAATGTAGACCGAAATTTGGTAATTACGTTCTTTATGGTGGTCTCTGACGGACGATTATGTGCACCATAAAATTCACGAAGTGCTCTATAAACATTTTTAATTGAACACTGATTTTGAAAATAAATTTCCACGATTTGAAAACGTTGTTCTGGAGTTAACCTATTCATAATGATTTGCCAAACAATACTGAGTAGAAATGCCACTTTGAGCTGTCAAAACAACTGTCATAAAATAAAACGACATCTATCGGAAAAACAAACCTCCTAAAAAAACACCCGTTATTACAGCTTATGTCCTTGTTATTTAATATATTTGGTACTACATTCATTTTTTATATATTGCAGTTTATTACTTTTACAGGTGTTTTCAATTTTAATACATGGATTTGTTATAAATTGATATTTTTCTTGGTTGCGGATTAAGAATTTGGAATTAGGATTTTCGTCTAGAAAATTAGTATGGTTAATTTGGATAAGTTTAATGTAATAGAATGGTAATAGTATGAAAATATTTCTTGGGAAAAGTTTGATATTTTAGTAGAAAATATTAGTGTTGTTTTATTATAATATGCTTGTAGTTCAAGTAGTTCATTTACTTCCTCATATGAACTTAATATTACATTATTTTTTTCTAATAATTTATGGATATAACTCATTACATTTTTTGCTAAAATATAATTTGGTATAATATTTAATTTTGCGAATGTGATAGTCTCCATTATATTTTTAATATGAATTCTTAACATTTTTATTTTATTTTCGATCATATGTATACTTTGATCAATATGTATTATATTTTAAAGTGTTAGTGTTTTATCCTCTATTTTATTGGTTTCATTAACTATCCATGTTGAATATTGTTCTATATATTTTTGAAGATGATTAAACCTTGCTATCATTTCTTTATTAATAAGATTTTTGTTATTATATGTGGTATATATTGTATTTTCGTTTTGTTTAATT
Source organism: Nephrotoma guestfalica (assembly GCA_963691935.1). NCBI lineage: Eukaryota > Metazoa > Arthropoda > Insecta > Diptera > Tipulidae > Nephrotoma > Nephrotoma guestfalica. The sequence goes on from OY829913.1 coordinate 183,903,928, forward strand.
TGATCAAGTGTACTACTTATTTATTCGTAATCATTTAGATCTAAATTGCTTTTATTATAGATCATAATCCATTGATTAGTCCTCCTTTTTTATTCCTGTTTTTAGGTATTAAGTTTTCTAAACTATCTTTTACTTCCTAAATAGACTGTCTGTTCTAAAGTTATAATAATTACGACTTCGACGTAACTTCAATTGCAAATTGAAATATTCTTTTTATATTATTTTCTATAGTTTCTATGTTTTTTACATAGTTGTTTTGTAATTCTATAATTTGTAATAATCTTGAGTGATTATTTGCAACTCTTGCGTTTCCTAATTTAATTGGTAAAATTCCTTTATTATGACTAATACAAAAGAGTTCCATATTTTGTTGGTAAGAAACTTTGAAATACCTGTAATTAAGAATATGAAATTATGTTAATATCTACTTAAATAATTAAATCGTTTATATTTTTATTGAGAGTTTTTCTTTTCTTTTTATGAACTTTTCTTTTGTTCGTAACTAATGTACGAGTAAATTGTTATTTTGTATAACCTTATGTTTTTGAAATCTAGGTGCTAACTTATTTCTACGATTGTCCTGTTCGCAAATTGTACTTTCTTCTTCAATTTGCGGAGGATCAATTCTTTCTTCATTTAATTTATTTATTAAACTTTCTTTTTCCTTTTTATTATTTTCGTATATTATTTTAGTTAGTTCGTTGTATTGTTTTTTATGTTCATTGTAATATTCCTGTTCTGTATTGAATTGTTTATTTATTGAAAAGGGATTTGAATCTGTAAAATATTCGTTAAGTAATTCGAATGGTGTACTTTGTACTACTGTGAATTTAATTATTATAATAAATAATGACATCACTAATGATTTCTTGAATTTGTTTCTCTTTGTCTTTAGAATATATAATTCTAGCTATCGGTGAATTTCCTGTAGATGGTTTAGCCGATGTAATATGAAGTTCATATAATTTAATAAAATCTTTAAATATTGTTGAGTTGAATTCTAACCCATTATCGGTCACTAATTTTTTTGGAATCCCTTGATGACTCATTAAATGTTTTAAGTGTTGAATTACATTAATACTGGTTCTATTAGCACACGAAAATTTAGAAAATTTATCGATTAGAATGAGAAAGTTTCCTTTATGAATAGAATATACATCCATATGCACTATCTGTAATGGTTTTGTAGGAGTTTCTGTTATTTCATATTTTATAGGTTTCCTATTTCGTTGATATTTACTAAAATTACATATTTCGCATTTATTTATATAATTAATTATCATTTTTTTCATTTCTGGAAAATAATATGTTCTCGTGTGATCCGATTTATCATATGGTATTTACTAATTGTTTGTATTTGTGAATTAACATTTACTACATCTTTTACAAGTTTTAAACTTCTAACTAGTTTAATATACTATATTCATTGCCTTGAAAATTTCTTCATTGCATATGAATCCTGTTGATTTATTGAAATTTATATATTCTCTATAAATTTTCAATGTGTTCTCTTCATTTATACTACTGAATTTAGTTATATATGTACCTTCGTTTCCTACGAAACAATATTTTAAACTCTACTTTTATTCCTGTTAAGTTTTCTTCATTCTCAATTATTATTTGGTTATTAAATTCATTTAATACAGTTTGTGTTAAATTAATACTTTCACTATTTTGATTTCTTAATTCTAAATTATTGTCTACATCATTTGAAGTAGATAACCTGTCTTCTTCAGGTAATGATTGATTTAAATTATTATTATTATTTATTTTTTGTAAATCAACATTTTTATTTATTTTTTAATAATATTAATGGAATATTATCCTCTGAATTGGTACTTTCTGTTGATGAACCGTCAACTAATAACCTATTCGGATAATTTTTAGTTTGTTTATTATTTTTACTTTCTTCGATAATATTTATTTCTATATTTTTATTTAGATCCTTGTTTAATTGATTAATTTATAATCTTGAAAATGCATCTGCATTGGTATTTTTACTTCCCTTTTTAAAGATTATTTGATAATTATATTCCTCGAGTTTAAGACGCCAACGAATCAGTTTACTGTTCGCTACTTTTAAGTTGAACAGCCAAGTCAATGGCTTATGATCCGTAACAATTTTGAATTTATGACCAAATAAATATGATCTGAAGTACTTGCATGCCGACACAATAGCTGGCAATTCTTTTTCAATTGTGCTATAATTTTGCTCCGTTACCGTTAGGGTACATGATGCATAGCATATTGGTTTATCATTACCAATATTACCTTGTGATAAAGCTGCCCCCAGCGCTACGTTACTAGCATCTGTGGTGAGATTAAATGGTTTTTCAAAATTTGGATATTGAAGTATAGGATCATTGATTAATAAATTTTTACATAATTCGAAACAACCTTTATATTCTTTGTTACGAATAATTTTATTGTTTTTAAGAAGACAATTTGTCAAAGGTTTAGTTAGTTTTGCGAAGTCTGTTATAAACTTACGATAGTATCCAACTAACCCTAAAACACTTTTAATCTGTTTTTCATTTTTAGGAATTGGAAATTCCTTTATAACTTTTATTTTATCAGGGTTTGGTTTAACCCCTTCTGTGGTTACAACATGACCAAGAAAAGCATTTCTTTGTGAAGCAATTTACTTTTATCTAATTGAATTTTAAGGTTCGCATTTTTTAATCCTAGAAATACTTCAATTTTCTATATGTTCTTGTAATGACGTAGAGAAAAGTACACGTCATCCATATAACACAGGCAATTTTTATCTGGTAATTTTCCGAGCACATTATCCATAACCCGTTGGAATGTTGCCGGTGCGTTTTTAAGGCCGAAGGGCATTCGAACATATTCGAAATGACCACCTTCTATATTAAGAGCTGTTTTTGATATATCTCTGGGATTCACTTCTATTTGGTGAAATCCACTTGTGACATTTAAAGTAGAAAAATATTGACACCTTCCCAATTTATCGAGAATGTCATTTATATTTGGAAGAGGGTAACGATCATCGACCGTTTTCTCATTCAACTTCTGGTAATCGACTACAAGTCGCCATTTTTGTTTACCGGAACTATCTAGTTTCTTTGGTACGATCCATATCGGACTCGACCATGGACTAAAACTTGGACGAATAATACCTAGTGACAGCATTTTAGTTATCTGTGATTTCACTTCCTCTTTGTGAGGAATATAAGGATAGCGATATGATTTAGTAAAAACGGGATTTTCGTCATGTAAATCGATATTATATTTAATTTGATTAGCGAAAGAAAGATCATAGTTTTCGTTATAAAATAGTTCTTCGTATTTTGTACAAAGTTTTAATATCGACTTTCTTTCTTCAGAGTTTAAATGATTAACTCTTATTAATTGCGATATTGTATTGGATGAATTTATGGAATCAATATTATTAATATCTATTGCATTATTATATACCTCGGTGGTATAACTTAAATATAATTGTTCGACCTTTATAGGATGTTAAATTATGAAATTTTGGTTTTCATTTTTATAATTGATTACCTCTACCTGAGCAAAACAATTTTTAGAACGATATATACCTTCTGGTATAATAAGATCAGTTTTTATTTTTATAGGTGTGATGTAGACATCTCCGTTTTCTACATCTACTGGAACTAATGCAATTATTTTATGGTTAAAGGCAACTGTATAAGACTTTGACGCTAAATTTGGTTTAAATTTAAGCGGATTTTAAAATGATTATTTTCTAAAACAGATTTTTCTACATTTATTATAATGTTTAATTTTTGCATTATTTCGAGTCCGATAAGACCGTCGAAATAATCATGAAATTTAAATAGCAAGAATTCTAAATTTTCTTTAGTTTGGAACTCATATATTCCATTTAGTATGACTTTTTGATTAATGTCGTGATGATTAAATAATGTTTTTACTTGAACTGTATTTATTTTTATTTGTCGTGACGGATGCACAAATTTAGGATTTATAAAAGATTTGTTAGATCCTGTATCGATCAAGAATTTAAGATTTGTATTCTCATTTAATTTTATATGAATATATAGTAACAATAATGCTTGTTCATTATTATTATCAATATATCCTATTGATGTCCCCAGGCTTCTTGGTGAAAATCCTGTTCACTTATTGTTATTATGATTGGTTGTTTCTGATTAGAATAGATATCCAAGTTTGGATAATAATTTGAATTTTTAGATATTGGTTTATATTTTCTGTTAGTGTTTAATTGAAATAGTTCCCTACTTTTAAAATTCGGGGGACCAAAAGATCTAAATTTTTAAGAAGGTCCTGGTTGATGCTTATTAAATTGATTATAACTATGTTGATGATAATTATTATTTCTATTTTGATTTCGATCCAAATAGAACGGTTGTTTATATCTACTAACGGCACTAGATGTATCCATTGGTACAGGTTTAACATTTTGATTAAATTGTTTATTTTGATAATTTAAATTTGGTTTATGATACATTCTTGGTTGATAATTTGGATTTATTTTAAAAATATTATTTTGGAATCTAGTGTTGAAACTAGGAGTTTTATAAGGAATTATTGGTTTAATATTTTGATTAGACGTATTATTTTTTATTTTTTGGTAATGCATAGTTTGTTCCTCCAGACAATAACTGAATGCTTCAGGTAATGTATCAGGACGCATTGCCCTAATATTGGATCCTAACGGTTCTTTGATGCCTTAGAAAGCAAATGAGGCACATATTTGCGTATAATTCCTTTTTTGATTGAATTATCGCCGAACTATCGTCATTTAATTTAACGTTACTTATAATTATACTATATATGTAATTTGACTGTAGAACTTTTCTATTGTATTATTATTTTGACTAGGACCGTGAAGGTTTTTAATTAACCAAGTCTCATGACGCTTATCGCTATAATGAGTTGTTAAGCTTCTTTTTATTTCATCCCAATCTTCATCTCTACCTAATCTAATGGTACTAATATGGAGCTTCACTTAATTCTGTACATAAATTTAAAATTCCCTCTACGTTTTCTATAAAATCGTAGAATGTTCGTTTGTTTTCATCGAATCGAGGTAAATCTTTTACCGCGTCCGGGATTCTTAAATGGCCGAATAAATGTTTATCCATTTTGAAAATTTTATTTTGAGAATTTTGTTCACTTTCCAAAACACTGTTTGATTAACCAATTTTTAAATGTTTTATCTGTTCTGATAAAAGATTCATTTCTACTAAATTTCTTGATTTTTTGATTTTTATTTTTCTAGAATTTAAACTTTTGCAATAATTATTAATTAATTCTATGACCCGTTTGACCTCCAAGCGTAATATTAGTATCTAACTTTTTTTAGATTGGATTTTGGCAATGGGAAAAGGCAAATATCAAAATTTCACTCACCATAGAATTAAAACTAGTGTACGGCATATTGTTTGTTGAATGTAACTTGACGTTGGTGTAACCTTGGATTATTTGATCACTATAATCACTAACTATATTTTTTTTTGTTAATTTTGTTCGTTTGAAAAATTGTGGAATTTTATTTGTATTTCCCCGTTTTAAGAATATTAACTTATATTTATATTAAAGTTTACACACTTTTAATGTTCATGAACAAAAATTTTTGTTCACTTTAAAATTTTATTTTACGTTTTAATTAGCATTCACTATTTACGATAGACCGAAAGTATCATACGAAACTGCGCCAGTTAAAGGTTTTTGCATTGTGCCTTAGGAAAACTCTTTTTTTTGTAAGTTCTTTAACAATTTTTATTTAATTACACGGTTTTTCACTTAGGTGTGAATCAATTGACTTATAAAGTTAATCTAATTTATTTTATTGATTCTATTTTAAATGTTAAAAGAAATAAAGAATTAAGACAAAGGAATTGATGAATTGCATTTCCTTTGCTTTATGTTAAATGTTATGGCTACGAAATATGAATTAAAATTATGAAATTGTAAATATGAATTGAAATATAATTTTATAATTTAAATAAATGCAACATTGTTGCATGTTGCAATGTTGTGGTGGTGATAATCAGATGCAACGTTGTTGGATGTTACAATGTTGTGGTGGATGTGGTTGGTACGTGATGACGTAACCCGCGCCTATCTGTTTAGAGGGTAAAACGAAGCGGAACAAAACGAAACTAACAATCTAATTCTTGCGCCAAAACTTGTAAGACTGGCTTAATTAAACTAATTTTGTTAAGACTACTTTTTTAAGGCCAAAGTCTTAAATGATTTTCTGGCAAAGTCGTCTTAAAATTGTGGTGTGGGCACTCTCCGAAGACTATTGGAGAGCTGTTAAATAGTATTATCTCCAATTATTTATGAAATATTTAAGAAAGTGTGTCAAATGTATGTAATTTACTGCTTATGTATAAAAAAAATATAGTAATACACAGTAAAACTATTTTTTTTTGGATAAAGACACAAAAACAAATCAGAACACAAATAACAAACAAATAGGATTTCAGTTAGAAATGAAACATATTTCTGAAAAATTATCAGCCACACAAATATTTAAATAAATAAAAAATTATTCATTTGTACAAATATCAAACTGTGTATGTTTTACGGAAGCTACTTTTTTTAGAACCTCCGCCAACTAAGAAAGACTACGCGCAGAATATGAAAGTGTCATAATTAAGACTAAACTCAAAACAAAGATAAAAACTCTAACCAAAGATCATTTTGAAGAATGAATCCTTGCTTCTGCCTTTGGTTGCTTCATTGGTATTTTCAATTTTTATTGTTGGTTTTCTTCGCGACATTTAGTAAAGATGCGCTTTAGTTCCATACCAAAACTTATCGCTAGCCTGAGAAAACTAAATTTCGTACCAATTTTTCGCGAAAACATTAAAAATAACAAAAATATTTTACTTTCTTGTACGTAGTAAAATAAAGAATAGTAATCATGAAAAATTTTAACCTCAAGATTTTTGCAGATTTACCATTCGCTAAATGGTCGAAGTAAAAAAAATGGTTTTCAAAAAAATCTTTGTGTGGCTGTGTATGTGTATATGCGTGCATGCGTGTATGTGTGTGTGTGTGTGTGTGCTGCGTGGTATCATAAACATACATATTCAAACATAAACTTGGTATGTACTCGTACGTGGTATTATTCATACATAAACTTTTATATAAATTAAAAAACGATTATGAACTAAAAGATTCTAAATTAGTTAGTAGTTAGTAGGTTCAGATTAGTTTTCCAAAATTTAGCGGAGATAATCTAACAAAAAACTGTTTTTCAACCCAAATACAGCCTCTGTACAGCCTAGATGGACTGATAAATCGGGATGAAACTTGATATTTAAGCATTATCCATAAAACGAAAGATCGCCGTGATTTTGGTTCGAAATCGATCCAGCGAAAGTAACAGCTTCAATAGGAGCTTTTTTTTCTTTTTCTAGCAAGCACGAAAAAATTATTACAAACTAAAATTAAATTATAAATTATGTTGAGATCATTTTTCAAAATTTTATCGGAAATGACGAGTATTTATAAAAATCTTAATTTCACCAAAATTCGGCACCTCTACAGTCCAGGTGGATTGACTAATCGGAGTCAATCTTCATATTTCATTTTTTTCACTGTTCCTATCCTTGAAAAATTTGGTAGAACTCTACCGGAGTGGGGGCTTCCACTGCAGATTTTTGAATTTTTGCAATCATGTTGAAAAGTTTAGCTTTTACAAAAAACGATAAAGAATTAAAAGATTCAAATCAATTTAAAGATTAATTTTTCAACAAGTGTTACCCTTGTTGATTTTCTGAAATTTAAGCAAAAGTTCCGGTAAGTTTAATTATTCACTTTGAAAATCAAGTGTTGTGTAGTAGAGATCTACCATATGTACCATATATTTTACGGTTAAAGTAATTAACTTGTAAACCAACTTCGACGGTAAATATGGATGGATATGGATGGATTATGGATAATCACCAAACCCTTTGGTTGAAGTGTTAAATATGAAAGGTTAAAATTATGATAATAATAATTCATTATGCCGTGATTCATTTGAAGATCAATAAGTTATTTTATATGCCTGAATAAAATAGTTTATGGTGCTTCACTATAAAAAAAACAATACTTTGATTGAATGAAAATATTAAAAATAATTATAAAGGGTGTAGGAGCATCTTTAGTATTCCTGACCCACTTTTATTTCGTTTATAAAATAATTTGATTTTATATACGATTCTAAATTGGGTAAGCAAAGCCGATAATTTTGAAAAGGAGGAACTGTAGGGGCTAATGGTTTAGATAGCTCTCACGAGAAGATGATTTAGAAAAAAACATCTCGAGGCGCATAGGAGTTGAGTTCTAAACCATAAACATGTCGGGAATATATTAGCCGGTGGCACCATGAATAGTAGTAAGTGATGAAATACCAAGTTAGCCTGCAAACATTTTTCAAATTCATTCAATGATTATAGAAAAACGGGTCATTATTTTATTCAATTTCTTCATTTAAAATTAAAATTAACCAACCTTCAATTATTGACCAAATATTTTAAATACATGATACGAAAAACGGGCGCAGCAAAACAAACCACAATTTATTACTTTCACCAACTACGTGTGGTGTGTAATAATCACCGGTAAAAATTATAAATCGGAAGAAAATCAGTGATATTTATCAAATTTACAAAACACACTGTAAATTATATATAATAATCGAAAATTATGCATAATCTCCGGTTTTAACACTTTAACCGTGTCATATACATTTGTGGTAAGGTAAAAGAAACAAACAAATAAACCTCTCCTTTTGTTAATTATTGTTATTAGAGAATATTCTCAAAATACAGGCGATGCATGTTTAATAAATTAATTAATTAGTTCCCTAAAATAAGTTTAACTTAAACGTAATTTCGTAAAAATGAAACTAGAAGGAACGATCGTCGCAAAAATTATCCGTTTTTGTTATTGTATCCCGACTAGTCCAAGGCAACATCGAAAACAATGAGGAAAACATTAATATAAATCGAGGCCTATATGCTCGAGCTTTATTTTGGTCCTATTTTACTCGGTATTAGTAGAGAAACGATCGTCGTTAAATTGCGAAGTCGCAACGTTTGTAATGCTTATCGATTACCAGTTCGGATAGTTACATGGTTTTCCTGGTGAGTTATAAACTATTACATATGTTTCTCTCGTTGAATAGTAAACTATTATTTTGGAATGGTTTTTGTGACCTAATCTCAAAGTTTTATAAAACTTAATAGAAATTAATCAAAATGTGTTCTTAATTGAAAAATAAGGACTAGAGTTGTGAATAATGTTAAATTGATACTTAAATTTAATTGAGGGCAATGTCAAATAACATAGTTGCAAATTGTATATAATTATATTTAAATACAAAAACTACAAATACATAAAACTATGGAACTATGGAATCAAATCCAAATGCATATAAAAGTTATAATAAGCAATAATAATTTATTGTAAAACAAGGTAAGTGCCTAGAAAATAGTTAAAGAACGCTAAAGTTAATATGTAATTCAATTTCTCTTTCGAGTTTAAAATTTTTAAATTAAGTCATAATTATATGAAAAATTATGTTTTAACATTAAGACAATAATAACAAAATCAACAGACAAAACTGTTAAAACTTAAAACCAATGTTATAATATTTAATTTTTATTTACATATTTTGTACCATTTCTATTTTATTTTCCTCTTCAAGACCTTCAATAGACGTATTATATTACATACAAAAAAAATTATTCTTATGTTAAATTTGCCATTTCTTCAATTCTTATACAAACAGCTGAGCACATTGAAGACTAATAGGTCTTCGTACAATTGCAAAAACCAACAAAATAAAATTTAGAAGCGATAGTATAGTAAATTATCCAGATGTATACCAGATTTAAACATCAAAACTCACAAAGCTCTTCTTCCTTGGGCATACACATTTCTTAGAAAATTTTAAGATGTCAGTTATATCATAAATTTGTTTTATATAACTGTAGGTTTATTATGCATATAATTTTTACGATGTGTAGGTTTTATTGGAATTTTAATTTACCAATCATTTTGGTAATTAAAAATTAATATATGTCATCGCGTTTTTTGGTCTCAACTCATAAAAATATTAGTCCCTACGGTAAACTCTCATGATTTTAATTAATATTCAATTTTACATCTAAATTTGGTGTTTATTTAAAATTTCCATTCCAAAACAGATGTAAAGTATAAAATCAAAATCATCTTCACAGCCACAACAGCCACCAGATTCTTTCTATCTTTCTTTTGTTTTCGTTAATGCTTATAATTTACATTTACAACCGTCCGTCGCACGTGTATTTTAATATGAACGTACATACACACATAAATAAAATAAAAAATTTATGATATTGTGATGATGATGTTTTTCCGAATGCAGCATAAAAATTAGAAATTAGACCTTAAACAAAAGCATCATGTGTGTGGGATGTTCGAAAGTTTTTTTTCAACATGCTCGCATATTTATCACGTGACACAAGTGGCAATAATAATATTAATAATAATAATGATTCTGTGATGGCAAATAAAAATAAAAATTATTGAGTCTGATAGTTTTAAAAAGTACTTGCGAGGGGTAATAACTGTGTGTTGCTATGTAGCATATGATTTGTTTCCGTACGTCATAAACAAATTTGGAAAATTTATATTCAAAACACGCATACTTTTAATGACCACTCAAAAATAATTATTACCTGAGTATTTTTATAAAAATTGTTTATTGAATTGAGATAACGAGTATAATTTATCCGGTCGTGCGGCCTTACATCAATATGGGTGTGGGCGTACTAATTATACTGTTGGACGTGTACATTACAACTTTGATTAGAAATACGAGTATTACGTTCAGGCTAAAGATGGAATCAATAACTGTCTTACTAATAAATTAACACGTAATCGTCTCACAAGAACTTTATTATATTCAGTGTTACAGTCAATATCAGTGATTCATGTTATATTCTCAGTTAATAGAATAAGATCATTATTCTCCAATATGACCATCCTACATACTGTTTGGTGGTCATAGAGGTACATTCAAATATATTGTCGTGATACTCTATGAAACTGAAAATGCATGGGCGAACAAGTTTGATTATAATAATTATTTTTTAAGACATTTATGTTCTTTTTTGGTTTCTTGGACTTTCGGATTGATATCGATTCAATTGATATCGACTAAACTTGTAAATTCTTATTATTAAGAAATGGTATGTACTTAATCGTGTCGTCATTTTATGATAAATATTTTTTTTGGGAGAAATGGTTAATTAACTGTGTGTTATTTGTTTCGTCTCGATTTCAATTAATATTTTAATTTTCTTAATTTAACTTTGTGAATTGATTAATTGTTGGTTGTGGGATAGCAGTGATGTCAGATGTTTAAGGTTATGTACTACGAATAAACAAAAATATTTAAATAGGCCGACATTATATTTTAAATCTTTGTTTTATAGGTTTAAAAAATCTATAAAAATCTAAATCGGTTTTATCTCTTAAATTAAAGTTGATTTAATTAATCACCTGAAGATGCAAAGGTAGATAATTAGATAATTCTACCGATCTAACAGGGCGCAGTAAACTGTTTGTTTCTAAATTATCTAAGCAGATTAATGGTTATTAACGTCCCTTAAGCTAGCAGAACCCATACAGCAGAACATTACAAGATAGTATGAATAATTTTAGGCTAATAATAGGCTAATTAAATGCTCTACTAAAAAATTTTGGGCTCCACCCCTTCCAACAAAAACGATGGGTTCTGCTAGCTTTAGAAAAAGTTAGCAGAACCCATATCGAAAAATATTTTAAAAAAAATTGGAAAATTCAAGGTTAATTTTAGGCTAATTAAATGCCCTATGTAAATTTTATTATTCTGCTCATTCTTGAAAAGGCATAAGGTTTTATCATTTCAGAGCTAGCAGAACCCAAATCGAAAATCGAACCAAATCCGAAATTATAACCCAAAACAAGATCAACTAACATACAAATTATTTTAGGCTCATTATGGCCTAATCAAATACCCCATTAAAAAATTTTGGGCTCCACTAGTTCTTGATCAAACTTCAGGTCATTTAATCTAAAGCTAGCAGAACCCAAATCGAAAATCGGACCAAAGCCGAAATTAGAACCCAAAACAAGATCAATTAACATACAACTAATTTTAGGCTCATTATGGCCTAATCAAATGTCCCATTAAAAAATTTTGTACCACTAGTTCTTGACCAAACTTCAGGTCATTTAATCTAAAGCTAGCAGAAACCAAATCGAAAATCGGACCAAAACCGAAATTAGAACCCAAAACAAGATCAATTAACATACAAATAATTTTAGGCTCATTATGGCATAATAAAATACCTCATTAAAAAATTTTGGGCTCCACTAGTTCTTGACCAAACTTCAGGTCATTTAATCTAAAGCTAGCAGAACCCAAATCGAAAATCGGACCAAAACCGAAATTAGAACCCAAAACAAGATCAATTAACATGCAAATAATTTTAGGCTCATTATGACCTAACCAAATGCTCCATTAAATAATTTTGGGATCCACTAGTTCTTGACCAAACTTCAGGTCATTTAATCTAAAGCTAGCAGAACCCAAATCGAAAATCGGACCAAACCCGAAATTAGAACCCAAAACAAGATCAATTAACATACAACTAATTTTAGGCTCATTATGGCCTAATCAAATGTCCCATTAAAAAATTTTGGACCACTAGTTCTTGACCAAACTTCAGGTCATTTAATCTAAAGCTAGCAGAAACCAAATCGAAAATCGGACCAAAACCGAAATTAGAACCCAAAACAAGATCAATTAACATACAAATAATTTTAGGCTCATTATGGCCTAACCAAATGTCCCATTAAAAAATTTTGGGCTCCACTAGTTCTTGACCAAACTTCAGGTCATTTAATCTAAAGCTAGCAGAACCCAAATCGAAAATCGGACCAAAACCGAAATTAGAACCCAAAACAAGATCAATTAACATGCAAATAATTTTAGGCTCATTATGACCTAACCAAATGCCCCATTAAATAATTTTGGGATCCACTAGTTCTTGACCAAACTTCAGGTCATTTAATCTAAAGCTAGCAGAACCCAAATCGAAAATCGGACCAAACCCGAAATTAGAACCCAAAACAAGATCAATTAACATACAAATAATTAGGCTCATTATGGCCTAACCAAATGCTCCATTAAAAAATTTTGGGCTCCACTAGTTCTTGACCAAACTTCAGGTCATTTAATCTAAAGCTAGCAGAACCCAAATCGAAAATCGGACCAAAACCGAAATTAGAACCCAAAACAAGATCAATTAACATGCAAATAATTTTAGGCTCATTATGGCCTAACCAAATGTTTCATTAAAACATTTTGGACTCCACTAGTTCTTGACCAAACTTCAGGTCATTTAATCTAAAACTAGCAGAACCCAAATCGAAAATCGCACCAAAACCGAAATTAGAACCCAAAACAAGATCAATTAACATACAAATAATTTTAGGCTCATTATGGCCTAACCAAATGCCCAATTAAAAAATTTTGGGCTTCACTAGTTCTTAACCAAACTTCAGGTCATTTAATCTAAAGCTAGCAGAACCCAAATCGAAAATCGGACCAAAACCGAAATTAGAACCCAAAACAAGATCAATTAACATACAAATAATTAGGCTCATTATGGCCTAACCAAATGCTCCATTAAAAAATTTTGGGCTCCACTAGTTCTTGACCAAACTTCAGGTCATTTAATCTAAAGCTAGCAGAACCCAAATCGAAAATCGGACCAAAACCGAAATTAGAACCCAAAACAAGATCAATTAACATGCAAATAATTTTAGGCTCATTATGGCCTAACCAAATGTTTCATTAAAACATTTTGGACTCCACTAGTTCTTGACCAAACTTCAGGTCATTTAATCTAAAACTAGCAGAACCCAAATCGAAAATCGCACCAAAACCGAAATTAGAACCCAAAACGAGATCAATTAACATGCAAATAATTTTAGGCTCATTGTGGCCTAACCAAATGCCTCATTAAAAAATTTTGGGCTTCACTAGTTCTTGACCAAACTTCAGGTCATTTAATCTAAAGCTAGCAGAACCCAAATCGAAAATCGGACCAAAACCGAAATTAGAACCCAAAACAAGATCAATTAACATACAAATAATTTTAGGCTCATTATGGCCTAATCAAATACCCCATTAAAAAATTTTGGGCTCCACTAGTTCTTGACCAAACTTCAGGTCATTTAATCTAAAGCTAGCAGAACCCAAATCGAAAATCGCACCAAAACCGAAATTAGAACCCAAAACAAGATCAATTAACATACAAATAATTTTAGGCTCATTATGGCCTAATCAAATACCTCATTAAAAAATTTTGGACTCAACTAGTTCTTGACCAAACTTCAGGTCATTTAATCTAAAGCTAGCAGAACCCAAATCGAAAATCGGACCAAAGCCGAAATTAGAACCCAAAACAAGATCAATTAACATACAAATAATTTTAGGCTCATTATGGCCTAATCAAATACCTCATTAAAAAATTTTGGGCTCCACTAGTTCTTGACCAAACTTCAGGTCATTTAATCTAAAGCTAGCAGAACCCAAATCGAAAATCGGACCAAAACCGAAATTATAACCCAAAACAAGATCAATTAACATACAAATAATTTTAGGCTCATTATGGCCTAATCAAACGCCTTAATTAAAAATTTTGGGCTCCACTAGTTCTTGACCAAACTTCAGGTCATTTAATCTAAAGCTAGCAGAACCCAAATAAATTGATAGATATTTCCGTAAAAGGTCATAGGATTTTTCTGTATGTTGGTTGGGTGATCGAAGACACTCCAACGAATCTAATGACATACGTCACGGCACCATTAATCGCTTTTGACATTAATATCAGCACAAAGTGCAAGCCGTTCAATCTATACTCGTAAATCGCATGGAAGGTAATACGGAAAATGAGATATTTCCGTAAAAGGTCATAGGATTTTTCTGTATGTTGGTCGGGTGATAGAAGACACTCCAACGAATCTAACGATATACGTCACGGTACCATTAATCGCTTTTAACATTAATATCAGCACCAAGTGCAAGCCGTTCAATCTATACTCGTAAATCGCATGGAAGGTAATACGGAAAATGAGATATTTCCGTAAAAGGTCATAGGATTTTTCTGTATGTTGGTCGGGTGATAGAAGACACTCCAACAAATGTAACGATATACGTGACGGTACCATTAATCGCTTTTAACATTAATATCAGCACAAAGTGCAAGCCGTTAAATCTATACTCGTAAATCGCATGGAAGGTAATACGGAAAATGAGATATTTCAGTAAAAGGTCATAGGATTTTTCTGTATGTTGGTCGGGTGATAGAAGACACTCCAACAAATCTAACGATATACGTCACGGTACCATTAATCGCTTCTAATATTAATATCAGCACCAAATGCAAGCCGTTCAATCTATACTCGTAAATCGCATACGGGTAGAAATATTTTTTATTTGGAATTTATTTACAAATCTGAAACTTATGTTTAGCCTTCTTTAGTTTTTTTTTTGGCCCAGATGGCCATATTTCAGGGCTTCTTCAAAACCCTGTTTATGAATCTCAGTTCCATCCAGCATTCCCAATCCCATCATAATCGTTTAAGAATTGATCGAGTTCGGTCCCTAGCGGCTATATTTCAGAATTCCTTCCAAAAATCATTTAAGAATCCTATTTTCATCCAACATAGCCAATTCCATCATAATCTGTTAAGAATTGATCGAGTTCCGTCCAAAGTGGTCATATTTTAGAACTCCTTCCCAAAATAATTTAAGAATCCCATTTCCATCCAGTATATCCAATCCGATCATAATCGGTTAAGAAATGGCTGAGTTCCGTCCCAGGTGGCCATATTCCAGAAGTTCCTCTCAAAATCAATTAAGAATCCCATTTACATCCAACATACCCAATCCGATCATAATCGGTTAAGAAATTGCTGAGTTCCGTCCCAGGTAACCATATTCCAGAACTTTTTCCCAAAACCAATTAAGAATCCAATTTCCATTCAGCATATATCCAATCCCATCATAATCGGTTAAGAATTGATCGAGTTCCGTCCCAGGTGGCCATATTCCAGAATTTCTTCCAAAAATAATTTAAGAATCCCATTTTAACCAACATTCCCAATCCCACCATAATCGGCTAAGAAATGGCTGAGCTCTGTCCTAGATTAAATTCGATCGAATCGATTAAATTAAAAAACATTCGGATTTAACGGACATCCCCAATTAGTCCATTAAATCGAGCGTTTACTGTACGTATGTCAAATATTACAAATATTATAATTCATTATAACGAGAGATTAACTAATACATACTCATGATAAAATAGTCAGGACAATTTTAGGGCAAACTTCACGCTCGTGGACACACGCGTGAAGTTTGTCCTAAATTTGTCCTAAATTTTGTTTTTGTAATTTTAGGACAAAGTTAGGACAAAGTCCCAATTTACATATAAAATAATTTTAAAATTTAAAATTCGTTATAACGAGAGTTTAACCCATACATACACATTTCTTAAGGTTAGGATGAAGTTAGGACATACTTCACACCCGTATTGGGGCATCTGATTAGGCCATAATGAGCCTAAAATTATTTGCATGTTAATTGATCTTGTTTTGGGTTCTAATTTCGGTTTTGGTGCGATTTTCGATTTGGGTTCTGCTAGCTTTAGATTAAATGACCTGAAGTTTGGTCAAGAACTAGTGGAGCCCAAAATTTTTTAATGGGGTATTTGATTAGGCCATAATGAGCCTAAAATTATTTGTATGTTAATTGATCTTGTTTTGGGTTCTAATTTTGGTTTTGGTCCGATTTTCGATTTGGGTTCTGCTAGCTTTAGATTAAATGACCTGAAGTTTGGTCAAGAACTAGTGGAGCCCAAAAATTTTTAATGGGGCATTTGATTAGGCCACAATGAGCCTAAAATTATTTGCATGTTAATTGATCTTGTTTTGGGTTCTAATTTCGGCTTTGGTCCGATTTTCGATTTGGGTTCTGATAGCTTTAGATTAAATGACCTGAAGTTTGGTCAAGAACTAGTGGAGCCCAAATTTTTTTAATAAGGCATTTGATTATGCCATAATGAGCCTAAAATTATTTGTATGTTAATTGATCTTGTTTTGGGTTCTAATTTCGGTTTTGGTCCGATTTTCGATTTGGGTTCTGCTAGCTTTAGATTAAATGACCTGAAGTTTGGTCAAGAACTAGTGGAGCCCAAAATGATTAATGGGACATTTGGTTAGGCCATAATGAGCCTAAAATTATTTGTATGTTAATTGATCTTGTTTTGGGTTCTAATTTCGGTTTTGGTCCGATTTTCGATTTGGGTTCTGCTACCTTTAGATTAAATGACCTGAAGTTTGGTCAAGAACTAGTAGAGCCCAAAATTTTTTAATGGGGTATTTGATTAGGCCATAATGAGCCTAAAATTATTTGTATGTTAATTGATCTTGTTTTGGGTTCTAATTTTGGTTTTGGTCCGATTTTCGATTTGGGTTCTGCTAGCTTTAGATTAAATGACCTGAAGTTTGGTCAAGAACTAGTGGAGCCCAAAATTTTTTAATGGGGCATTTGATTAGGCCACAATGAGCCTAAAATTATTTGCATGTTAATTGATCTTGTTTTGGGTTCTAATTTCGGCTTTGGTCCGATTTTCGATTTGGGTTCTGATAGCTTTAGATTAAATGACCTGAAGTTTGGTCAAGAACTAGTGGAGCCCAAAATTTTTTAATAAGGCATTTGATTATGCCATAATGCGCCTAAAATTATTTGTATGTTAATTGATCTTGTTTTGGGTTCTAATTTCGGTTTTGGTGCGATTTTCGATTTGGGTTCTGCTAGCTTTAGATTAAATGACCTGAAGTTTGGTCAAGAACTAGTGGAGCCCAAAATGATTAATGGGACATTTGGTTAGGCCATAATGAGCCTAAAATTATTTGTATGTTAATTGATCTTGTTTTGGGTTCTAATTTCGGTTTTGGTCCGATTTTCGATTTGGGTTCTGCTACCTTTAGATTAAATGACCTGAAGTTTGGTCAAGAACTAGTAGAGCCCAAAATTTTTTAATTGGGCATTTGGTTAGGCCATAATGAGCCTAAAATTATTTGCATGTTAATTGATCTTGTTTTAGGTTCTAATTTCGGGTTTGGTTCGATTTTCGATTTGGGTTCTGCTAGCTTTAGAAAAAATGACCTAAAGTTTGGTCAAGAACTAGTGGAGCCCAAAATGTTTTAATGAGACATTTGGTTAGGCCATAATGAGCCTAAAATTATTTGCATGTTAATTGATCTTGTTTTGGGTTCTAATTTCGATTTTGGTGCGATTTTCGATTTGGGTTCTGCTACCTTTAGATTAAATGACCTGAAGTTTGGTCAAGAACTAGTGGAGCCCAAAATTTTTGGTTAGGCCATAATGAGCCTAAAATTTTTTGTATGTTAATTGATCTTGTTTTGGATTCTAATTTCGGTTTTGGTGCGATTTTCGATTTGGGTTCTGCTAGCTTTAGATTAAATGACCTGAAGTTTGGTCAAGAACTAGTGGAGCCCAAAATTTTTTAATGGGGTATTTGATTAGGCCATAATGAGCCTAAAATTATTTGTATGTTAATTGATCTTGTTTTGGGTTCTAATTTCGGTTTTGGTGCGATTTTTGATTTGGGTTCTGCTAGCTTTAGATTAAATGACCTGAAGTTTGGTCAAGAACTAGTGGAGCCCAAAATGTTTTAATGAGACATTTGGTTAGGCCATAATGAGCCTAAAATTATTTGTATGTTAATTGATCTTGTTTTGGGTTCCAATTTCGGATTTGGTTCGATTTTCGATTTGGGTTCTGCTAGCTCTGAAATGATAAAACCTTATGACTTTTCAAGAATGAGCAGAATAATAAAATTTACATAGGGCATTTAATTAGCCTAAAATTAACCTTTAATTTTCCAATTGTATTTAAAATATTTTTCGATATGGGTTCTGCTAACTTTTTCTAAAGCTAGCAGAACCCATCGTTTTTGTTGGAAGGGGTGGAGCCCAAAATTATTTAGTAGAGCATTTAATTAGCCTATTATTAGCCTAAAATTATTCATACTATCTTGTAATGTTCTGCTGTATGGGTTCTGCTAGCTTAAGGGACGTGGTTATTATCAAATTTGCGGCCACAACAAAAAAGTATTTTAATTTAAATTAATCTATTCAACTCTATTTAACCCTATTTGTATTCAATTTGTTTTTTGACATGCTTATTCTATCCAACGTTGAGGCATTTGTTTTAATTAATCCATTATTTCAATGACTGATATTTATATCCTCTGAGATAGCCGCGACGAGTATTACATAAATTATAAAGAACTACTTCTCACGATTTTACAATGCCAAGATTATCTAGAACTTTTCAGAAATGCTCTGTTTTAGAAGTAAAACAGTCATCTAGTTTCTCACTACAATATTCATAAATTGACGTAAATCAACTGAAGCAAATCAATAATTTAAAAAAACTACATTGTTAGATGATAGTTAAAACAGATGTCGTGATTGAAATAATACTCGTAGTTCAAATACAAACAATTATTGTAAGAATAATAGTTTGATTAAAATGATCAAGTCTTATATTTATTTATTCATCGAAAACTTGAACAATTATTTTATTGCAATACACATTAAATTGTTTTGAGCAATACTTTACCAACGATAGTATCGGAATATACTTATTTAAATGAATCGCGCAAGAGTCAAGCTAACCAATATTCATTGTGAAATTCATTTAAATTTAATTTAGTTCTCTTTTTTATTGTTTTGAATGTTATAGTTAAATCTATTATTGGACAATAAATTTTAAATTAATTTATTGCTTTTGCTTGAATTTTTTTTATAATATAATTAATTGAGTATAAGTCTTAACCAGCTGCTTAAAAACTGACATATGTGAAATTATGTAGTACATACATATAATGTACTTCTCCGAGTGCATGTAATGATGTTATATTTTATAATCCAAAGAAGTATAATAGGATCTATGAATTATTTTAAAATAAATATCTCAAGTTGAACTTCAATAACATAAATAAAAATTAATATTTTGTGGAGTTTATCAATGCTAAAATACGGTAGGGTTGAGTGCTGTACATTACGAATGTTAAATTGGGATTCTTCGTTGATTAACTGAACATTTATAAACTCCCTTTCTTTTACAGCGATAGAAGTATCACAAGCAAACACAATTACCTTTTGTTTTGAATGTGTGTGCAATCAATAAGGCACCAAGCTCTAACCAAACAAAAGCTTTATAAGTATTTTTGAATGAAAAGGGGATCATTCTCTCTTCTTGATTTATAAACTCAAACTAGTTAAGGCGGTTCACTTTGATTGTTAGTTCCACAAACAGGAAATGTATTCGTGCAAAAGGGATAAAATCCCGCTATTTTAATAACAGGCGTTTGCCTATCAACTTCCCAACAAATTTTAATAATAGTATTAAAAATTATTAATTTACAATGAATTATGTGCAAATTTCATTTCAATTTTTGAAGTATACTTTCAGAAGAAATACTAATTTCGTCAAAATTTCGACCAATCGTCAAAATAGGTAAAACACTTATTTTGAAAACTAATAAATTAAACTTGATTTATAGATAACATTAACCCACACTATGGTATTATAACTGATAATTTAGACGAATTTAGGTAAACAAAACCGGATGAAGAAAAAGTATGGAAACACTAAAAAACTATACTAGTAGAAATAAACGTCTGATCGAAAAACAAAAAACCGGTGCTCAATGTTTTTTAAAAAGCTATCCAGTGACACCCCACTCCATGAGGATGGGGAGGGGAACTTTAAAATTACGTTTTTCTTAGTTGGAGATTTAGATTATAAGCCTCAAAGTACAACTCAAAGTACGTAAGTTTATTTAGATTTTTTTTTGATCCGTGATAGAAGGCTCTGTAACCGCAAAATTATAGTTTTTGCAAAAGTCTGGAAAAACACTTCTGAACGAAAAACAAAAAACCGATGCTAGTAAAGCACCCTATTGTGAGAGGCAGAGGGATTCACAGGCAAAGGAATCCTCTCCCTGTGCAATATGAACAATTTTGTTATACATTGATAGTTTTGTAAGTTTGTTGTATGAAAAAAAAAAATTTGTGATGTACAAATCGATCTCGGTCAAGCACTCTTGTGCTGAAGAAAATAAAATTTCTTACTAAAATTTTCTTAATTACGTAGCCGCCATATTAAACTTTTATTTTGTATAAATATAGAATAGTAAAACTACTAAATATCAGTCATTTTATTTGATAGTAATTATTTAAACAATATTTAACTATTTAGGTAATTAAATTAAGGTAATAATTTATGCGAAATTTTGAGTAACGTCTTAGCCTTGAGTTTTTTATAAAATAATGTATATCGATCCAAATAATTACCGAAAAAATAGTGGGATGAATATGTTGTAAGCAGTGAACGTCCCTATCTTCTTTTTCTACGAACATACATCGAACTCGAAAACACCACACTTGATTTCTAAAGCGAAAAATAAAACTTACAAGAATTTTGGTAAAAAATGCCATGTATAATCAATAATAAGGTCAACTCTTGTTCAAAATTGTATTTTTAAATTTATTATTATAAAATATATTTATTATTGTAAAATAAACAAATTTAGAAAAATGTATGGAGCGCAGTACAGATTAGTTTTGTTTTCTTTAACATAAAAAACTAAGTAGGTTTCGTCAAATATTTTTAACTATGACAATCATCAATAATCGGCAAATGAAAAAATGAAAAATGGGTTGCTAACAGAATGAAGAATGCTTATGTGTAGTCCTTTTCATGTACCTCGTTTTGAATATTTGAGTTTCTTTAAATTGTTAAGTTCGTTTTAGAACATTCAATAATCGATTATTAAGCAAAATAATGTTTAAATTAACAGTTAAACTAGCTCAACCCGAGTATTACAAAATCACGTTGTTTAATTGATTGTATTCATTGTATGCGGAATAAATTCGCAAACTAATTTTGTTGAGTTATAGATTAAATTGTCCATTATCGCGCGTTTTATAAAGTAGTTCATTGAAGAAACTACCTAACTACCTATGTAATTAAATATATATAAAACAACCAGCGAGATGAACTAGGTCTTATTAATGTATTTCTTAAGGAAATTATGTCACCCTTAATTATAAATCATAACTGAACAAATAAATTGCAAACTTTCAAGGTCTTATGATACACAATTTGTAAATAATAAATATTCAACCAAATTTATTTATATTTTGATTACAAATTTAAAAAATTTGTCATGCTTGTTTAAATTTTTTTGTCATATTTATACAACTCTGATAAATAAAACGATGGGTCTCTGTCTATTTTTAAACGCTTCTTTAGAAATATTTTGGTACATAAAATGCAAATCGATCTTAAATCATTAGAAAACCATTTTGGGGTTGGAAATAAATAAATTAATTGATAATAAATTAATTGATACAAATAAAATTGCGTCACACGAGTTCATGAAACCGAAATTATAATTAATTATTATACCACACGTCACTTTTTTACTATTTTAAATTTACATATGTATTGTGGCTTACTCAACTACAAATAAACTAATTTAGTAATAGAAACAGCAAACCACAAAAGTTGTAATTTTAAAAATATAACTCAATTTTATTTAATGCAATAAATCATTAAATTGACAGGTACTAAAATTGAAACCTTGTCGCTCACTAACCAAAATCAAATTACGTATGATTTTTCTGGTTTAACACACGATGTAGAAGAAACCAAAACTATAAAAAGATAATTTTCAATCGTTATTAATAATATCTAAATTTTATAATTAAACGTGACTTGAGGTGTTGATTGATCTATCAAACATTTAAAAATCGAAATGATTTTGTCTAGGCTGTTGATTTCTTTCTCTTCACAAAACCATATCAGGTTTTGTAGTGGGTGTCGAATTATACAAGAGATTCATCAAACACACAAGCAAATTGCCGTGTTTAAATTTAAATTCAGTTCAAATTAATTTCATTTGCGAGTTTCTATTAAAATGGCAATTAAATCGGTAAAAGCGGTTATGTACGTGAAATAGTACAGTGATAAGAATATTCTTGTAATGGCTAATACTAATTATCACAGGTACCCTCGCCTTGCAGTTTTATTAGATTCTAAGAAATTTTAATTAACTTTTACATTACTTTTCAGAATTATTCGAGAAATAAAATAAAATAATAGAAATGTTTATTTCAGGATGCAGTTCTAATTTCCTAAAATACTTTTGAGTTTACTTAACCAACTTTTGAACCCAACTTAATTGTTTTCATTAATCTTATTTAAATTTAATTGATTCTAAGATTATCAAGTGCTTTATTCAATTAAATCCAATGTTAGACATTATTAAATTAAATTTCAGTTGGAAGCAATAATAACTGCCGATTGTACTTGTAATCAAAGTACTTTGATTGAAGATACGATGATTAGTGAAGACATCGAAAATGTGATTTGATAAAGTTTAAAATTTTCACACGGTTGGCTGTGATTTTACTCAACGTGTTGTCAACTGTTGAGTAACACGAAAGGGCCCATTGGTTAACCGTATTAATGGTTTTTAATTTCCTGTAATATTTTTTATAATTTCAGAATCCTGATTAAGCTGTTTATATTTCATTATTAGAATTATAGATTGAGATTGTGCCCTGAGTTAACCAAGTTATAACCGAGCTATATTTTATACTAACAATTTTACTAACTAATTGATCTGTCATCTGTCTGTAATCGGATTGATTTCCATGCGGTACTAATAAAGCTGTCCCATCAGCCTTATGTCATACTCATGTGTAAATCGGATGAATACGTGGGACCGGCATTATCCGGAGCACAAGTTTAGACATAGCTATTGTACATGCCAATCAATCAAAATGTAGTTAGAAGGTAGGATCACATTGGAAGTGTTTTCAACATCATCATCATCATCTTTAATCGTGTAAAAAATTAAAAATTGCAAATAAAATAAAATTAGTTTACCGTATGAATCGAATTCGATAATTTTACAATCATTGTCATTGGTAAAATGACATTTATATACAGCACCGCCTTTTTCTACACCGTTTTGTATACTTGATGAATCAGCTTTTGGGGCACCAATTATAACCCTGCAATAAAAAAATATATAAATTAATAGGTGATAGTTTATCATCAGTGAACTAAAAAAATTAAAGTTGTTTTAACGTTAATCGGTATATTATTATATTGTTCCTTCTTGTAGAAATTATTTTATTTTTTCTGTAGGTTGGTATAAGCTTCGCTAGGAGTCCTTCGATATATTGCAAGTAATAAAAAGCAACTACGAGAATGTAGTCGTGTTGAATATAACACCTACATATTTGTCCTTATTTGGTGATCCAAATAGCACAAACTACTACAACAATGAAGTTTAAATTATAGTTTTATTCGATCCCATTTTGACTTTGACCAAATTTTCGAGAATGACCAGCCGAATCTCTAGGAATTATTCAAGGAAAATATTACAACTAAATGAATTATAGATAATTATAGTTAACTCTAGTTGAAATAATGAGATTGTAAGCTAGTTCTATCGCATAAACAGCCGTATGCTTAGGCTATTGTGTCCCGAAAACATTCTTGTATATTTTCGAACGGTACTCAACACGATACTGTTAAACCATCTACGAACACTTGGGGTTTCGTTCTACTAATTTCACTATTAGTTGTTTACTTATAGACTAGGCAGAAGGTCAGGCAAAAGCTAACATTTCATTTATTATCATTAATAAATTCCATTTTTTCCAAAAATTCTTAAATGATCGAATTTTTATTTTAAATCTATTTTTTGTGGAATAAATGGTTCACGAATTAATTACATAATAAACGTAGTATACACTAATAATTAAGTTGAACTTAATTCTAACAGATTATAGTCATACAACAATACAATCGAAGCAATTTTAGTTTGTTTGTCAAAAGTTTCAAGAAATTACAATACGACACTGTTGACAAATTTGGAGAAACCATAGACAATATAAAATTATGCCAGAGTCAGCCTGCAAAGGGCCTGTAGTAGATGTACACATACTCTGTCTAATTGGAAGTCTACAATTGTATATGTTTTGAGTCATTCAGTACATAATTCACAGGATAATATTTTTATTGAATACAACCTAGAGTGGTTAATCAAATTTTTAAATCAAGGAGCTAAGCATTTTTCAGAAAAATATGCTGCAGATATCCTCGACGTTACTCAGAAGCTTCGAAATGTCAAAAACGCGCTTACGAGTCTACCCAAGATAAGCTCAGTATATGAATTCACGTTTTTGACATTTCTTTAACTTTTGACTTTGTTTTTGTTTTTTGATTTCTTTCATTTTTTTGAAATAATAAAAATTTAAAATATAAATTCACGCAGTTGACTTTTTCAAAGTGTCAAAATGGTAGCAAAAATAAAACCAATTGGTTAATTATTACATACAATTCTGTAAGACGTCACTTTAGTACTAAACAACAACAAAAAGTTAAAGTTAAATCAACTTTTCTGTATTACGCCTGAGTCGCGTCGAGTATAATTGCTTTAGTATAAATTCTTATACTTTAACTTTTTCTTTTTACTTAGACACGTCGGTCGCGTCGAGTATATCTCCAGAGTTATTATAAAAGTTCCATACAAAACAGTGCAGCTTACAACTGACATACAACATTTTCGACATTATTAATTAAGTTTTAAAAATAATAATGTTGCGGAGCATATTTTTAAGTTCATTCGGGTAAGCAGATTCCTTACACATTAAACTCAGAAATCTCTTTGCTTTATAAGTTATTTCAAGAAATAAGAGTTTAGATAGTATACAATTAACTAGACTCAATATTATCAATTTAATACAAATATTAAATTAGCATTAATGAAATTGGCACTAATACCAAAATTTTCGTAGGAAGAGATTGTGATTTAGAAGATGAAACCAAAATGATAATGCAATCAAAACATATGTTAATATTTATTCCGATTTGAATCGATCTGCAAAACAGCACAAACTACTTATACAATAATGTACATACTTTTTTACACATGCATGGTTTCAAAGAATCATCGATATCCTAGTAAAATATGTGAATCCTAGTTATAGATGTGCAATGTGTAATATATTTCTGCCTCTATACATTTGAGTATTGCAAACAATACATCACGACAACCGCAAAGATACATTTAAACGCCTCTAGACCAATTGTTGCATTGTTTCTAGAATATTTATAGTTTGATACTACACATTATAATCCGCTTAACTGGAATATATATTATTTAAGGGCACTTATATGGACTTTTTATGGCTTGATGAGTTGGCTCAATACTCTTGTGGAACGGCACTTTATAAGTTACTTTATGTTCATCAAACTCTAAACATATATTTAGAGTGATATATTTTTGAAATAATACCAACCAATTAGCAGTTCGAAATGTTTCGTTGACAATTGTAAATGGGTAATGGAAAAGAATGAATATATAAGTTAAGAATTTTTAAATTTTTTTAGCGTTATTCCTATATATTTGCTTCCCTTAGTATTCATTTCGCGCAAATTTTTCATATTATTTTGAAAGAATTAATTTTTGTTCATTTCTGTATTTATAGAATTACAACACTCATACAAATTATTGCCAGTTACATTTATAAATAATAATCTAGATGGCAGGCAGAATTCTCCACATAACCGTGTAAAAAACTGTTTCAAACATTCATTTCATATGAAATTTTAGTCAAGTTTTCCAAGACGAAAAAAACGCAGTTTTTATAAAATCTCACACCCTTACCACATAAATAGATCACAGTTTTAATTAGTAGAGTTTTAGTTTGAAAACGCCATACTATTTGCAAATTCCGTATGTTAAAAAATTTGTGTACCTATTCGTGTAAGAGAGTGTTTTTTTTTTCAAAACTTAAAGATCCCATATTTAATTTAACAAGTTAAATATGATTGTAGCCCAGACGATGGTCGTAGTTCTTCCTTTTCAATTTTTCGTTTTAATTTTAGTTTACAAAATTTTAAAATATTATGCATAATATTCATAGTGACATGTACTCGTACATAACAATTACGCTTTCGCCGCGTTAAAGAATCTCACAACCAATGAATGCAGGAATGATGATCAAAGAGACAGTCGCATACAAATCATGCGGGTTTTAGGAACACATAACGTTTTGGCTCAGGTTTATTTTAAAATGGGTCATAAGAATAAAGAAGACAACGAGGTCATCGAATAATCGGCTGTGAGCCACATATAATAGTGAATAACCTGGGCCTCTATTTGGGAATTCGATTCGAATGATCAATTCGATTCGAACATGAATTTGTATTTGGGAATTCGATCGAAAACAGAAATGTACACTGTTACATAATGAGAATGGAAATTTTTTGTTAATGGTCATACCTGTACTAAAATTAAACATCTTGTTGAATTTTGACATTTTTGTCAAATTTTTGCCATGTTTGTTACTAAGTAAATTTAGCTTGTTAAAAAAGTTTATTTAAAAACAATGGATTCAACAATTAATAATTAATTTCAATAATTAATTTAATTCAGTTCGAAAGTTTATTTGTAGATTCTGATTATTAATATAAATATTCTTATAAAATTAAAATTTGGTTTCATAATATATATGTACATATATTAATATTTTATTTCATCACATTTTCTTATCTAAAATATTACATTGTGAATATCATCTTCTATCACTATCTTCTTGTAGTTTGAATTTCCTTTTCTTTATTTCTCACTCCTCGAATTTACATTTTCGTTCTTCTAGCCGATCCCTTGCCTCGATGGCCAATTTGTCCTTGTTGAATTCTAATTTCATTTCCATCAATTTGATTTCCTTCTCCTTTAATAGTATCTCCGTCTTATACAAATCGTATTTCTTTTCGTTTATTTTTAAAGTGCGCTTCATCACTACCTTGGTGTCTATTACCGTCCGGCTGATTGATGTTAATTGTGCTGTTACGGTGTCATGATTTTTTTTTGATGTAATATTTGGTCTTGTATATAGGAGTTGATTTTTCGTTTTATTTTGGTTCGGTCTATTATTTGCTCTATTACTTGATGTCTAAATTATTTCGCCGCTGTTATCATCAGTTTCAATATTAATAAAATTATGTAATTCAGATGGTGGATAATTTGGGTTGGTTGGTACACTTAACTGTGTATCACCAAATGAAATAGTGTCAGTTATTCCATTCACTGCTTCTCTTAAATGTGTGACTCATATGACAGTTTCTTCAATTGCAGAGAATGTGCAGAGGAAATATCTTGATGCGCCGCCACCGGTAACTGAGACGTTTTGTTTATTTTCCGTCACTTTTCTTTTAATATTATACTAAAAATCGGTCCACACTTTCTTCCAGCCATCTGACGTTCTAATGGGTGATTCATTGCTATTGAGTTGATTTCCGATTTCACTCCAGAGACGTTTTGACGATTCGCGAGCATCTGCCGTCATATTGTACCCTTTGCAAATTCGGGATGTACTTCCATATATGACACTAAAATGTCAAACTGCTGCAGGACTGTATTTTTGGATGTCCTAAAATTTATAAGTGTATACAATATACTTGAAACTATTTTTTATTTTACTACTATTTTTGTTTACTTTTTGATTTGATACTCTAATACTACGAGGAGCAAAATGAAATTCATGATTTCATACAAAAAATACTATTGACGATAGTATTTTTTGTATGAAATACAAATGATTGATGTATGTACTATATTTATATATATAAATATGATATGTAGTTATCATATTTATCATAGTTATCGGCTGCCATTTTTAATTATTTACATTTTAAAATTGAGTGTCCTCTTTATACGGCTTCGTTAACAAAACTAACAACGAACACAAATTCGATTATGAACGTACAAATGATGCTCGTGACCGAATTGTCAAATAAGGGAAATTTTCAATCGTTTCATGTTTATACGTTTTGTTTTATTGTTGTTGTTGTTCGTTTTCATTTTATGCGTTCTCGAATTCATAAATACTGATTGATTCGCAATTCATTTGTTGACAGAAAAACACTTTTATCCGGCCTACTACAATCCGCTTACTCTATCTATTGTGGATGAGCAAGTCTATAATTATTTCATTTATTATTTATTAATTATTATTAATTTTATAAATTATTTTATCTAATTTCGTTTTTCGTGTACTTTATTTAATTAAAAATTATAAATTAACGTACGTATTAATTTCAATAATTTTCATTTATATTTTTTAATATTTTTAATTCAATTCATTTAGATATGTACTTATTTAAAGTTCACTTTGTTTTTGGAAAAATTTACTCCGTAGGCTTTGTATATTTTGTAAGGAAAAATTATATACAAAATTTTCTTTAGCTTTGAAAATGATGTTGATGAGACATCGAAAGCTCAGTAAATGAATTATTTTATTTTAGTTTAATGATCGCTATACCAATAAAACATTTCTTTTATTATTGGCTCGATTTTAAATTTTTAATTATATTACGGAGGAAAGTAATCCCTGTTGAAATACGGAGAATAGTTCCAAGCTACAACCTCGAAAATTCGTACTTAATTGGTATAATTATAAAACTATGAATTTTATAAAAGTTTTAAAACGAAAATGGATAAGATCTTAAACAAGCTGCAGATTCAGGTTTTTAATCTGTAAAAATCGTAATCAAAGTTGATTATTCTGGCAGCATTTTAAAAACCGAAGTAATCAGTAAACAATTCTCACTCTTACGGAGTGAGAACAAAAGTTTTGTTTTAACGTCACAGACACTGCAAAATAGGTACCACTCAGAATTTTTTTATTATTTCTACACATAGTATCCAATTATCCACCATATTCAGATTAGAAGTGTCTGTATCCTAGCTAAATAATTTACTATTCCTATTAAAATGCATACCGCTTACCAATTTTAATAATTTCCTCATTAGATTGAAATATTTGTTCGTTTATTCCAGTTGATTTAACCAATATAAGAACGATAATATTATCATGATCGGCCACCACATCTTTGATAATATCATATATAAACATTTAGCATGAGTGAAGTCGTTTAAGTTTCTAGCCTGGTGTGCAATTTAAATTTGCGATATATATTTGTTATGTGCGTATTAAACTAGAGAAAAAATTAATTAATATCGAATTTCGTTAGAAAAATTATAAAAAAGATTTAACTACTAGAAATAGTAATGCCATGCATAGCAGTGTTCCAAAAAAAAAAATTTGAGATATATTTTAAAAGGTAAGGTTAATTTAACTATCTGATAACCGACCAAATGGCACAGTGGTTAAAGCTTTGTCGTTTGGTTCGGGAGGTACCGGGTTCGAATCCCGATAGTGGCAGGATGCAAATGGGAATTTCCATCAGCATATTACGATCTGGGATGAAATGGAACACAACAATGACCCCCTGTCGGAGTGCAGAACTCATGGGCCGACGACCCATCTTCCATGCCAGTATAGGCTGGCATGGAGCTATGCAATGTGCAGATGGGTGACAAAATCGGACCTATATCCGTACGTCCTCGATTTAGCTGGCAACTGGTAAGTAAATAAGCGAACTGCGAAAGAGTTGGGAGTACTTCGGCCCCAGAAAAAGATTGCACAGATTAAAAAAAAAATTGAAAATAAAACTATCTGAAAACTGAAATAGGTAACGTACTTGACAGTTGAAAAAATGAGCAGGTTTTGACCATTGGCATATCTGCTTGTGATAAAACTTGAAACTGGTTTGTTTGAGTTGCATTTTATATTTTACTTGGCTAATTTTATTAAATATTCAGCTTTTTTCCAGTGTGATGTTACGAAGTAAGGCCCAATCCCGTATTACGCCCCTATCAATCTTGTAATTATAAAAGGTAAAATGAATCTATTATAGCATTAACCATTTTCTATAATGGTAATCTGAAGGATAAACTCTTCCCGTTTCAAATATTGGTTGCAAGACCAAATATAAGAAAAAAAATATTGTTTCGCAAAACATAAAACGTTTGCTACTGTTGCTAGTTTAAACTGAAATGCTAAGTCAAATCTGACTGTGTGAAAATACAACCTTTGTAAAAATAATTAAAATAATACCTCCTACAAATTCACGTAGACAATTAGCTTCTGCTCCAAAACTTCCTACCTGTAATCACACAAAATTTAATACGAAATATTTTAGATCCCTGGAATTTATCAGTTTGCATATACATTTTCATGTAATTTTTGCTTTGAATTAATTGCGTTAATGCATTTTAGCGGGATCGAGACTTGTTTGGAATATTTTTTAAATTAATTAATAATAATTTTTTGGCATACGGTTAAATTAGGTATGATTCATTTGTGGTCTTACATTTTAATTCGATTAATCAAAATTTAGCTCTAATTGCAAAATATCGATTGTGAGGCCAATTATGCAATTTCTGTAACTAAATAAAATTTACGGTGACCAATACATAAATTTATAAAAGCGTTTGCAGACGTGATTTGACAATATTATAGCTGTGTCCAGTTCAGCGGGCTTTTCTATCCCGTATGTCGTTTAGCACAACAGCATTTGAAATACCTAATCTAATCTAAGTTACTAATTTTCTCTACTAAGATTATATATAGTTATCAAAAACAAATTAAAATTTACTGAATGCGTCAATCCTAATCCATTTGTAGTAATTCTTTTTAGTCTAACAAATGCATCCAAGATCAACCGAAAACAGAAGAGCCAACGCCCTCAAACGTCTTTCGTGCTTTTAGTGTATATAGTGTATTACGAAATTTTTTTTCACATAGTGCCAGAGTTAAGTCTGTTTCTTATTAAATAGTGCAGTGAGGTAATTTTCCAGTTTTTACAAAATTTGGAGGACTTTCTAACTCTGCATTAGTACTCTACATTTTGGTATATTTCGCGTATCATACTCATATTTCTATTATACTAGATTATGTTGGCTTTAAGAGAAACATGTTCGTGAAACCAACTTATTGCCAGAAATTTCCATGTCGTTTACTCCTCTTTTAATTTAATTGTACCATAACAATCGCGAATTACTGTCGTGTCGTGACTACTAATTTATTTCATTTGCTATAAATGCTTAATTCGGCAGGCAAAAAATTCAGTTACCGTAAACTATGTGTTTCCACAGTGATAGGTCTCAATAAAGTCTTATATTCTGATTTAAGACTAATAAATTGGTTCATCATCATCAAAGAAGAATTACTGCGTTCGGAAATTGGTACCAAAATTTGAGTCTACCGATAAAAGTAAAATCTAATTCTTATCATTCAACCAGCGTTACCAGTTGAATACTGCAGTCATAAATCTCTTCCGCATATCATAGTTAGTTTCTATTAACGTATTTTTACAATTTTAATATTGTTACACATAACGCAAAACTATTATTTATCAATCGTGATGTTAATTTTAAGTTCGTAGGAAAAAATGTTTAAACAATATTAATACAATTTTAAATGCAATGTACTTGGAATTGACAATATGAAATTATATAGATTTAGTTTATTTATAAAAGTGAATTAATCAGAGGATTTAATAACGTCAACAAAATCACCCTACGGTACAAAAGTATTTTACATCTTTGCACTTTCTTTGGATTTAATTTTTGCTGTATTCTGGTTTGTAAAATAAGAAAAGTAACAACTTTAATATACATAATAAGGTTTCAGTTTATTCATTCATACATTCGTGAATTATGTTAAACGCTGTATTCAGTCGGTTCGCAAGTCTAAAATTGATGTAATAAACGAACCAAAACAAACAAAGTGGATTTAAATAAGTAGCAATGTAATGCGCTTGTGTGTATGTATTTATATAGCGTAAAGTTATAAACTGTCTTACGTAATCTTATAAAATTGTACTATTCTTGTTTTGACCTCATTTGCAATTTAACATAATGTATTTTATCTCTAATACTTAGAGCCGTTTAGTTTTAATATTCGTTTATCTATGCACAATCGGTCGGATCATCTTAATTGACATAACTTACGAGTCTGTATACTCTCTCAAAGCATTTTTATTTTTGGCGCCATTTTTTTATTTGTTAAAATAAGTTAAACATTGTGCCGTCACAGTTGACAAACATTTTTTTTAAATGTTTATGAATTGTCTATGTATGAAAATACTGGTTGTCGTCGGAAGTCAATGGAATCAAGTTCGTGTAGTAATAAATTTTTTGTAAAGTTAAAATCATAAATCTGCGAAACATATGGTTTTCTTAAGCGCTTTTTTCGTTTTCTTCTACATACCCGTACGAAAAAACCTGAATTTCTGACACAAACAAACAAACACTAAATATTTGAACTGAGATTAAAATTTGAGATTGTGTTTCATTCAAATCTGTTTCAATTTACTTATGTATTATTTTGTTGTTTCGTTAAATTTCAGACACATTAGTGTTAAGTTATTTTTGGTCTGCGTGTAAATCAGAAGTTTCAATTTATGAAGAATAATAACAACACACAGTTTATATTAATACGTAACATAAGTTGGCCTTCAATTGAAGTAATTTTTAAAATTACCTTTTCTCTCGCAGAAATTACATTTTTGGTAATGTTCTTCAATTTTCCTTTTCATTTTTATTTAGGGCAAGGCCGGAATTACTTGCATAATATTGTTTATCTGCTGATATAGAATAATCGAATATAACTTGTCATTCGGACGATTGGAATTGGTTTGCGAATAATAGAGGGAGAGTTCGACGAATTAAGATGCCTAACTTCAAGAAACTCATTTCCTTTAGGTTATAGTTCATATATGGTGGAACAAAACGGGAAATTCAATAATTTTTTTGATATTCATCGTTGTTTAATAGGTCATTCTGGCTGATCAGTACAGAATGATTGTCAAAAGAAGCCTCTGGAATTATGCGGAGGCCCACAAATAATAAAATAACACAATAATTAATTGTCGAGGAAACTTAAACCGTTTGCTTAAATAAACTACTAAACTTTGGTTAAATTGTATTCAAAACGGTAAGATTGAGACTTGCCTCTAGGGGTTATAGCATAATACTTATACTTATAATTCACCATAAAATGTAAGTATTAAAAAAAATGACAAAAAAACTATAGTAAGGAAGAAATTTTTACATAAAATCGGTATACTGCTCCAGCTAAGATAAATTTTCTAAACAGATTTGTCGTTAAATTTAGAATACTAAAAATATTTTGCTCACGATTTCGCTGTTAAACTAAATATTCGGTTATTTATCTGCATAAATTGTGCCTTTCCACACGAGTTTTAAGCATCCCGTCTCATAACTTCGAGAAAAACCCACGTGTTCTAACGCATCTTTTGATTGCTATGATCTCGCTCATTTGCTGCAAGAGTGAATTCAACATTTTTCATTTTTCGTGAAGCGATTTGAAAATAATCCTCACAATTGTTTGTAAAAAGGGACGATTGTCATACGAGGGCGGATTGAAAATGAAGCTACCTAAGTAGGAAAACAACATTTTTTTTGCCAAAAACCATTTATTTCTCAACGAGACTATCCATTTAGTTCGACACACTTAGTAAGACGATATTCCAACTTTTTTATACCACCTAAATAATACAATTTCGGGAACCCCTCAAAATACGCGTTAGTTTCGATAATCACTTCTTCGTCTGAGATGAATCTTTGTCCTGCGAGCCATTTTTTCAAGTTTGGAAACAGGAAGCTCACTAGGAGCTAAATCTGGACTATAAGGTGGATGATCAACCAATTCGAAGTGTATTTCACGTAATTTTAGCATCGTATCTAATGCTGTGTGAACCGGTGCGTTGTCTTGAAGAAAGCGCACTTTTTTCTTCTTTAAATGTGGTCGTTTTTCCTTGATTACATCAACCAATTGATCCAATAATGCACTTTCCTGTAATTGTGGATCCTTTTTTAAGATAATCGATGAGCAATATTCCGTGTGCATCCCAAAATATAGCGGCCATAACCTTGCCAGCCGCTTTCACTGCCTTTGCCTTCTTCGGAGCACTTCCACCAGCTTTCACCCATTGTTTCGATTGATTTTTGGTTTCAGGTGTGTAGTGGACCCACGTTTCATCAACAGTAATTAATCGACGCCAAAAATCAACAGGATTACACTTTATCATGTCCAAACACCGCTGTGAAGTGGTCTGTCGAACTCGTTTTTCGTTTTCGTTCATATGACATGTTTACCATTTCAACAATCTCACGCAACTTGACTCGGCGATCATTCATAACGATATCGAGGATTTTCTTGATATTTTATTCGGTAACCACCTCTTTTGGCCTTCCTGTTGATGGTATTGGTGCAGTGCTTCTTCAGCCGCGCTTAAATTCAGCAATCCAATATTTTACCTTGTAATCTGACGAAGCAGACTCACCGTAATGTTTATCGAGCTTTTCTTTAGTCTCTTTCGCCGTTTTCCCTTTCAAATAGTAGTGTTTAATCACTGCACGAAATACGTTTTTTTCCAGTTTTCAAGAAACACAGAAGTTGCTTACTTCAAACGACTACAACAAATAAACTAATCGATGAATTTGGGTGAAATTTTAACAGCTGACGTTTGACAGATCGCAATTTCTAAAATTTTGTGTTTGTGCTGCCATCTAGCGCTAGGTAGTTTCATTTTCAATCCGCCCTCGTAAGTAAAGAAAAACATTACATCTTCTTCATCTAATATTATTGAAAATTTCTCAAAGTAGTTTCCAATATCTTTAAAAATTTATCTCTATCGATAATTCAGTAGTTGTTTATATGAAATTTTAGTTAATAATCATACGTTTTTGATATAAAAAATAAAAATATGAATTATTGGGATTCGTTTGATTCGAATACCTTAGAAATGGTAAAATAAATAAATTATGAGATAAATGGGTCTTTCAATAAAGACGCTCGATTTTTATTATCCGCGGTCTATTTTTTGATTTGAAAGAATATTTTATGGCATTATAGAGGTTCAATTTTCGGTGAGTTCGTCGTATAAATCTGGCGAAATTTGCTAGATGGCGTTCGTTACTACGTTGACTATGAAGAATATTTGTATCAATAGTTTGCGGTTTATTTACACTGACCTGCGATTTAAGATAACCCCAAAGGAAGAGTATAAATGTGTTAAATCGCACGATCTCAGTGGTCGATTCATGTCGCCGCCGCACGAGATAACCGTGACCTTCTTAGCAGTCGCCGTGGACAGTTAGATAGCAATGCCAGTTTCGTTCTGAGAGGAATGCGAACCGATGATTCCGCTCCACCAAAATCAGCACCAAACAGTGACTTTCACGGGAAGCATTTGGTGCTGGTGTATTTCGTGTAGACTGGCATCGCCCCAAATCCAACAATTTTGCTTGTTCACTTTTACATTCATCCAAAAATGGGTCTCATCACTAAAGATGATTTTTAGGCAAAATTTGGCTTAACTTCCTTCTAACTACTCCAAAGTCCAATCAGCCAACACACGGCGTTGTCTATCATCTATCTTAAGTTCCTGGGTCAATTGGATGTTATACGTTTGTAAATTTAAGTCCTGACGCAACTTTCCCGTATACTCTCACGCACAGCAGCGATGTTTTCAATAGACCTTGCGCTTCGGTGACGTACGGGTGTTGACTGATTTATCGAACCGGTTGACTCGAATTTGGCCACCCAACTTCTAAGGACGGTTATGGCGAAGATAAAAATCACGTAATGAGCGGAACGTTTCTCATACGGGGGCGCTGATTTTGAAAATCAAATTTTATGATTTACACAAGTTTGCCTATAGTGTCGGCTTCCGACCTTTCATAGTGATTTGCCGTACACTACTGAAGAATGCACAATAAATTTGACAGATGTTGCTGTAACAACATCACTGCTATAACCTAACAAATTTCGAGCGTCCCTATTGAAAGACCATTTATATGAAAATCTTTTCTAAGAATATAACTACCGTTGCCCTAATGCAGAAAAATTACGAAAAATGAAATTCAAGAATTTCCTTTACAAAGATTGTCACAAATTGTGTTTGGATACTCTCATATTTTCCAGAGACGTTTTGCGACTAATTTTATTACGGAAATATACGTTTTCCAATTTCCGATGAAACTGTTTGGCTTTGTCAATTTTCAGACCAAAGTTCTGATTACACCGTGAGTTCTGTACTCTAGCACATTATTTATAAATTATCACAATTAAAAAACATGTTATTCATTTTTGGAAGACAACATTCTAAATAGAATTACGAACAGTTTGACCGGTGACAATTTTAAGGTATAAATTTTCTTACAATCGTTATTACTATAAGATACTGAACCTAATTCGAAAATGTTAAACGTATTTAAATTTAGAACGGATTAACATGGACAAATTATCCATGAAGAATTCTGCAAGGAGTAAAATTAGAACACACATGTCATTCTGTTGGTGTAGGATTCTGTTTCACACGGTGATGCCACATAGATTAATTCTCGAAATATTCGCCATTATTATCTATGGTTTTTTGCCATTTAGCAGGTAGTTGTTGAATGTTTTCACGATAGAAACTTGATGGTTTCGAAGCAAAATAGTCATCAGCTGTAACAGTTTGAACGGGTTCCAAAACCTCTTAGTAAATGACTCCTTTCCAATCCTACCAGACAGACACTAGCTCGTTCTTGGCATGAATATTCATTTTTGCAACTGATGTTGATGGCTGGCCTGGATCAACCCATCATTTTCTGCGTTTACGATTAGCGTATAAAATCCACTTTGCATCACACCCGTAATGATTTTGTGCAAGAAAAATTTTCTTTTGTACCTAGAAAGCAAATTCATGCAGATGTTAACTCTTCGGTTTTTGTTTTCTTCGGTCGGTTTATAAGGAACCCATTTTCTTTCCTTATGTTTTTTTCTCATTGCATGCAATCGAAGTGCTATTGCTTGATGAGTAACTCCTGACTGTTTCGCAAGCTCTTTTTGATTGTGACACGGATTTTCATCCAGTAAAACCTTAAGTTTTTCGTCTTCACATTGTTTTACTGCACCTGGACGTGGATCGTCCTCAACACTAAAATTGCAATCACGAAATCTTTCAAACCTTTTTTTACTATTGAATGAGTCACAGAATGTTCACTCAAAATCGAATTAATCAATTACATAGCTTGATCAGTAAATGTTGCTTGTCGACATTCTTCTCTTAAAATTGATGCACACGGAACGACAGCTTGTAAATGACTGAAACTTATATCATAAAAACAGCAATGACTAAGGTACATATATCCAAAATGGCCGGAGATATGGATGCGTTCAAGTATATTTTAATGTAACCAACTTCAGAGCCGAGTTTCTACTTGCACATCTAATATTTTCTACATTATTTAAATAATTTCTTTTTATTTAATAAAATATGATAATTTTTCGAACATATATCTATATTCGGGATCTATTGTTCGGGAACATTTCATGCCAGGTGCAACTATTATGTACTTATAAACTTGCCTGTACTTGCCAGTTCAATATTTTAATATAGGTAATTAGTAAAAAATTAAATTATTCTATTATTTCATTAAACATCAATGCACGTAAACAACACGTAAAATGCTGAGCTAAGGAAGGAAAATTACATCCATTCTCTTCCACCTTTCGAACCATACTATTTCTCTTGTTAATATTTTCCGTTATTGTGTTCGGCCTCTAAATTTAACGTTATTGATTGTAGTTTGTTAGTCGATTATTTTCTAAAGAAAATGCGTTTTGACCTAAACGTGAAAATAAAAATTATTAAAATATGAGGATAAAACCGGTAAACAATGATAAGAGCAATAGTAATAATCGATAAGAGCATTTATGACAATCAAATTAAAAAATGTTGAGAATTTATAAAGTAAAATTTAGGTAGCTGATTAGTCAATTCTGATCAAAACTTCGAAGAGATGCGAATAAGTTGAATAAAAAATTTGGCGTATCATTAGTGTGATTCATAATTTCCGATTAACAGTAAAAATAATAAGCATTTTTGGTAACACTTAATTCAACGCGATTTAATCGCAAGCAGTAACTGCAGCCTGACGAAGTATATAGAATAGTTCAAATGTGTTTTCCATTTCAAAGGGTTAATGTACAAATCATAACTCTTACGTATTCCAAATACCTGCGTTCAATATTGGAGGGGATAGTATAGGAATTAATTTCAAAAATCGATTAAGTTTATTATTCAGTCTTATAATTTCTAAGTAACTTACAACTCCGAAAAATTTACAATAACCTAAATGTAAAATTTAAATATCAGGCTACTCGCGTGATACTTTAAAAAAATGTTAGCTTAATTTCATCTGTTCTGATAATTTTAAGATACAAACATATTTTATTTCTCAATACTCTGTATGTACAAAATGATATCTATACCACAGTGTCGAGACCATATTAGTCCACAATGGCATTACCGGTTTAAAGAAACATTACTCTAACTCATATGTTTACTTAACTTAATAATTTAATATGGCCAATTCAAAGAATATAATATAAAGTATGTATGCCAACTAAACACAATTATACTTGTTACGAGTATGTTGGTGAACCACCTTCGTCATAGCAAAACTAAAAAAATTAAATAACTACACAGCTTTAATCCTTATTTGGTTAAAATATTAAAAAGTTAAAAATATTTCGTCTGTATTTTGTTTGATTGCAAAACTATCCAATTTACCATACTACAACAACCACACTGATACGAAATGGATTAAATAAGAAGTTATAAGTTCCGAAGGCGTTAAAATTGTTTTCTTTTGCTTGAATATTTAATTTTCAATTTAAATTTTTGCATGGGTGGATATGTTGTATGGTGTGCGAGTGTCATATTGTTGAATGAATTGAATTACAATTTTAAAACAAACTACTTTTATTAGTTTAAGGTGTAGGCAATATTTGTATCAGATTAAAATACCAGAAACACCTGTTCCAAATATAATGGAAGAAAAGCAATTTTATTTTGTAAATAATGCATCTTGTTGATATTATTTGATAAGTGTTTTGAAAATTGTGTATATGGGTCAACGATATCAAACATCACTATGACAACGTTATATTTTAATTCACTTGAACATACATTTTATACAATGGGTTTAGTCAAAGTCACCCACACAAGATTTTTGTGCTTAATATTATTTATTTCAATTTATATTAAAATGTTCGTGTTTAATTTATCAATTTGAATTGCTGGGTATTATAATTTGTACAATATCGGAGAAGAAGATTTGTTTTTAGCTGACCGACATGCCTTAGTCTAACCTGATATTATTTAATACATACCATCACTATATCGCAAACAAAATAATTTACTAAAACTATCTACATTTGTCTCTTATTTCTTATTTAATCTTGTTCTTTTATATTACGTGTATGTACAAGATGATTACCTTGAAAAGAATTTTATATTTCTATAACGTACACTCTTTTGACTATGTTTATAATTTAAAGTTACTGTAGATTGTATGTATATATATTTTTACAAAAGATGTGATGTGATAAGTAATTATAGTTAATAGTTATGAAATTGTTGTTTATTTAATTTATATTTTTTCAACTTAGATATGGTTATTTCGCGTGTTAATTAGAAAAATGTGTGGGTGTTAATTGTGTATAACACTGGGACGCAATTGTTATTTTTAAACATTTCCTTACTCAATTTGGATATATGAAACCGGTTTTACTACAAAATTATTCAATCAGGCTCACTTCTATGTAATTTAATTAGACAGTCAAATTTTAATGAATTATGAGCCAATAATTTAAAAAATAAGCATTACTATCATCCTTTGGAAATATTCGCATTATATAAGCTGCATTAACCAATTCCATAGTTATATGGCATTGAATAACAAATAATCTATTATAGTTATTCCAAATTTCCAAAATTATTAGTAATGCGGTCTATTCTAGTAATATTGAAAATTCAAAAATTATGTACATATTACTCTTAAGGACCCGTCCGAATACCGTTATAATTTTTCAACTGACATAATTTTTGAATATTATCTTGGAATGCGCCTTATTTTGAAGTGCGAAATTATGTTTACTATTGTAACGAATTCCACAAATTACTAGTTTTTAAATAACATGAATACAATTCCTGTAATATTTAAGTCAAAATAAGATTCAGTTCTCTTACTTTCTATTTACAATTTCCGTTACTCCAAATATGTTATAATCGTAAAAATATTTCAGTAAGCAGAGAGCAAATGAACTTATTGATTATATGAAAGAGTGAATTATTCTAGTATGTAATGCCAAAGTTGTCAAGGAAAAATTATTAGATGTACTCGCGTAACAAATTTCATCTTCATAATAATAAAATTAATTGTGGAAAATGAATCTTAGAGGCCCTTTTTTCAACATCGTCGTCTCATTCATTCAAATGTCAGTACCATGTAACAATAAAACATAATACTACTAAAATGTCACTCGCATCAATTTTTAGGAAAATTTTAATAAAAAATAAAATCTATTATTTTAAAATATGCTTAAAGAGAATAGGGAAAAACTAAAAATTTTAATTTAAATTTTTAAAAAATAGCAACAGAAAATTGATTGATTGATGATAGATTGGACTGTAGAGCCAAGTACTGGACAAGGGTCCCGGATAACGCTGGGCCTATTCCTAGAGCCTGTTTACACATAACAATAGAAAGGATAGGAAAGGTTTTAATTTTGGGACGAAACGACCCGATTTCAGACACCTAACACAACACATTTCTAATCTACTACTGCTACTACTAATCTACTTCTAATCTACTATAGGTGCTTAATAGGTTTAATGGATAACGATGGTATCGGTCTTCAACATTTGCTTCTCCAAATCAGCAATCTGAGAAACAAATATTATTATTTCACGTACATCTGTAAATTTCTAGAAATGTAATTCTAAATTAATATTTTCCGGCTTCCTAAATAATATAAACATTTATTAATTTAATCCTCCTGCAATTCCACAATTTACAATAGAACTTCTATGGTTTCACCATAGTATTGTTATATAAATATTTTATTAATTTTGGTCACCAAAGAATATTCGTTTTATTATCAATTATTACCATCTCTCAACAAATGATGGTCAAATGTGAAAAACCGAATTTGACAAAATTTTTGGATTCGGATATAATGAATGGAACCGGGCCGCTTCCTAACCGATAACTTACCATTTTAGTTTGCAGAGCTGAGCTAGGATTATAATAAAAAAGGTCAGCTTGTATTGGGATTTTAACGTGTCTTTTTGATGAAGTGTAGAACTTCGACCACTTTGAATGGAACTTGCCCATATCCACAAAAAAAATTATTGTCATTAGAATGTGGTGGAGATTTAAAAATGGATTTTAGAGAAGTTCTGGAGTTCGGCCGTGCTAGGCAATTCCTTAATTAATTATGATCGAATTTGGTATGTTGAGCTGAATCGAGATTCCAACATAAATCCCGGATGAAGTTCTGGATTTTTCTACAAAATAAATTTGAAAATAATCGGCCAAGGAATTATCGAGTTCCTCCATTCACCATAGCCGAACCAAACTTGGCCTTAACCCGCCAAGAGATGACTCAGTCAAATCCAGCTTCCCCAACACTAAAATTTGCTAGAATTCCAATTCACCCCAATGCGTACCCAAAACTTAATTATGGAAATTTATGCATCTTCCGCAGTATACTGTCTAAAAACAGATTACTGAGACAATTTCGCACATCTCAATCAATCAAAACAGATCAAGGTTTACGTGAGGTGACGGCACGAACGGAAGATAGAACCACACAGAAGGCTTTTTACTTAACTGCTGCATGAGCAAATCGTTGAATACGATTTAGAACTCAAATCAATCGATATTCGTGTCTGACTTTCCCATGCAATTGCGACCCTGTTTCGAGAAATATTGTTGAACCAGATAAATTCTTTCATAGAAAATAGCGCCACACTAAGCAATCTAAAAAAATAGTCAGCAAACAGAGGAAGCGTAGCACAAGGTGCTTAAATCACCACTCCGTATTGCCGGCGTTACCGTTCTTGTGTTATATAAGCATATTTATTTTTATTAAAATTGTACAGCCCTGCATATCTCATTGTGAATGGGCAATTATTGTCCAAAATGAGCTGTGTTAAATTTCGGGTGGAGTTGGCTTTGGCTTTCGTGTCGACCTGTCATTTTTTATATTCGTTAGATTTAAATTTTTATTTTTAAAATGTTTAATTATGTCTAATTCAATAATAAGAATAAGTGATTCAATATTGTTAATCATGCGACCTAGTCAGCCTAAGTATAATATGAATTCCGAAGATGTTAATTAGAAGACGCAGAGGAGGTTCAATTTTGTTACGAGTTGTTGTATTACTCTTTTGTGCGATGGCCAGTTTCGTGAAGCTTCGATAACTGCAGTTACCATGTTACAAAACATACAATGGTATAAATTGAATTTGCGGTTTACAAATAAATTAGAAGAAATTTACCTTACATTTGTAATTTATTAAGGGCTGCTCGTTCTGTTGTAAATGAGCTTAAAGCTCAAAATAAGACGTGCAGCTTCTCCAAAATTGTATAAGCAAATAATAAATAAATAAAGTTAACAAAACTTGTTATTGTGATAATTAACCAAATAAATAAATAAACAAGAATAAATAATTTATAATTTTGTGTATATTTTTTAAAACTGTGAAATAGTTG
The DNA here is from genome assembly GCA_963691935.1 of Nephrotoma guestfalica. Classification (NCBI taxonomy): domain Eukaryota; kingdom Metazoa; phylum Arthropoda; class Insecta; order Diptera; family Tipulidae; genus Nephrotoma; species Nephrotoma guestfalica. Next base: position 183,947,607 of record OY829913.1, read on the forward strand.
CTAGTTGAATAATAAAATAAAAATGAATTTATATATAAAATAATTATTTAAATAAAATACTTCATTTATATGTATGTATGTATATTAAACATGCATACAAATATTCTTGCTACTTAACAAAAATGGCGTGACTATTATGGTGTGACTATTGCCCGCTCATTGCGGGCGATGAATTTTATTATTTTTCTAATTAAAATAATTAATTTATTGGTCGATAAATTTAATCGTCCGTAAAGAAAACAAAAATTTCTCATCAGGTAGCACTAACGGCGAACGAGAAGAAATAAGGTATTAGCATCTGCATCGTAAAATCATGTAGACCTAATAATTAATTCAAAACTAATTCAAATTCTGGCGATCTCGTTCGGACGATGAACATTAAAAAATGTACATTGATATTCCTAGCAAGAGTCTTCGGGAACGGAATGATTTTTCTTAACTTAGTCTAAACTTAGCTTTAGTATGTGCATCTCAAAATCGTAAATAAGTTTTAGTCAAATTATCATTGTATGATTTGTTTTTTAGGGTGCCTTAAATATCATTAAAATCAAAGCGAATTTAACAGAGTTTCGGTTTTCCAATTCCTCGGGTGTCCCAAATAACTAGAATTTTAGAACGAATTCACTCCACAAGAGTGAATTGGTTATTTACAGGTTAGTGTTGGTTGATAGAAATTTATTATTTTCTGAGATTAAGGTAGATCGAAGAAAGATACATTTCTCAGCAAAGAGGTGTCTCGAAAATGGGATTATGCGATTCGCAAACAATCGAGAAAATGCTTCCGTTTAAGAATTATAAGGTGGGTATACGACAATACTAAATTTTAAGTCATCTTTGTGATATCCCAAGGCTATGAAAGAAAAGTTTATGATTTAAACGAATTTTTAGTTTATTTTGATTTATTATTTTATTATATGTGTTTGCTATTTTAAAACACAAATATGTACAACTAAAGTCCTTACAGTTTTACACAAACCGTTAATCGTGAATCCGAGTTTTATCCCATCATGTTGAGAAAAGACTTGGAACAATTCGAGCTTCTTCATAAAAATCGTACTTTATTAGTTAGTTCCATTCTAATTAGCAATTCGCAGAACACCATATAACACAAGTAGTATTGTAATTCCATTTTCATCGTACATACTAACATACGTACTTACTTCCATTTTCATCGTACATATATACCTTCTGCCCTAATTGGTTGAGAAATAGCTTAGTTCTATATTCATATTTATAATTTCGTTGGTTTAGTTTTTTTGTGGTATCTGGTTAAATAGAAATACATATTTTGTGTTATTACAATTCTTAACTTTAATTGTTTAAAATGTTGATTAGAATTATACTTTTTTAGTAGCTCATTCACACGCCGTATATTTCATCCAGCTATATGGATAGATGCTACTCACATTCACAATCCAAAATGTCCATGATATTTAATTCTAAATAAGAAACCAAATTTAGATCGATCGTCAATTATAAAATATTTTAGAGATAGATAAAATTTATTTGAATAAGCAGTTTTCATTTAATCATTAGACACGGTTTATTTGTTGAAAACTTGCCGCCTCCACACGAATTGTATAAATATGAGCCAATGAAGATCACCTCATATCATCAATCTTGTGTATGGTTTGCTCATAACCGGTGTCGACTAACCAACATTTGCATTGACCAAATTGGTTCTTTATCGACACGAATTACCAAATGTTAAAAGTAATCTTTAAAATATGAGTGTATTTATGTTACAGCTTGACAACGAACATAGATTCAATCTTGAATTTATTTTTTATTTTTTGAGTTATGGGGAACTGATTTAACAATTTTGAGTATAAGAATATGATAAGTAGCGGCGCGAGAAGGGTAACAAATAGCTCGCCAGATTCAGCCGCCTGGCGACAGCATTAGAACATTTTTAATTTGAAATATTCTGTGGTTCATTTATAAATAACTTTATAAATTTTACAATGGAAAAAATGGAATGGACACAATGGAAATGTGTGGCGGATGTTTACAAACAAATGACAGACGTCTCGATTTTGTTGCATATGCATGCATTGCACACATTCTTAGAAGTGAAATTTATGATTTAATAGAACTTGGATGATGTTGTGTATACAATAACCGGAAATACACACATCAAAAATAAAAATGTGAATATTAATGGTTTTTAAAGTGTATAATATGTGCAAATTTTATAAAAAGCTTATGCCTAAAATTTGAAGGTTAGTTTTAGATGTCCCATATTTAATATTTCAGTTTTCATTCATATTGCTTCACACAAATACATTAAGTGTAAAAATACGAAGACTCCCACTCAATGCGTATTAATCTGTCGCGCTCTCTCAAAATAAAATAATTACCCCACAAATTTTATGAGTAAATCTTAAATTTCATTCAATTTTTATAATGAGTACGACTTCTTTCGAATAATTTCTTTAAATTTAGAGGTCAGATTATTATATATTTTTTCATAACATTTGTATTCATGTGATGTCATTTTTTCGTTTAATATTGTACATTTATTTTTCTTGTTAATACGAACATAAAATGATTACTTTTATATACGAATACAATTCACGTTAACGCGAATTGTTTATGGCGATGATTTGTTTGCATTTGATAAACTGAATGTGTAAAGTGTACGAAATATCTGAAAGTGACAAAATTTACCGACAAAGATTTGACATTTCCCGTGATGTAATTTTTCTGTGGCAGTTATAATGTTATATTGTATATGCTTGAAAGGTGCACATACATTAATTTTCAGAAATTTAACTTAATTAAAATTTTCACACTAAAATTGATGACTTTTTGGCATTTCAAGCCGTGTTGCGCAGAAATGGCATTATTATATAGAAAACAAAAAAATATAAATTGTCTGCTTTAGTTCATTTGGTGTATTATGTTTGATATTTTGGTCGAAGAAAAATTAAGTCGAACATAAAAAATATAAATCAAATGTAAGTCATATTAGTGCTGTGTAATCATTTGAATATTTGTAATTTATGTGCATACTCTTACAGAGTATAATCAGCTGTGAAATGTAAATGAATGACATTAAAAAACGTATTATAATGCAAAAATAAAGTAAAGTTGGCTCATCGAACCTGGCTCATCGAAATATATACGGTTTGTGTTGATATGACTTACACATTTGGACGCGTTTCAATAAAATAAAAACTGATATACATAGGTATATGTATTTTTCATCTCAAAACTAATAAAATACATAAGTAAAAGAAAACAAACCGCGTTATGATTTTAAAATGAGTCAGATTCTACTGTTTCAGTTATACTTTGGCTGGCTCGGAGCCAAATACGCCTCGTACAAGAGTAATATTATCATTTTGTACAGTCAAACTTCGCTATGGTTGTTTAACAAATTTATTTGATTATTGATTCATAATTTGATACTACTGTTACAAATTTTATAATTCAGTTACTAATTGATGCTCTACAATAGTTTTGTTTTTCAAAGCAATTAAGCCGAACAATATTTTGGAAATATCTTATAATTATATGATTTTGGGTCATTTAAATTTATTTAGAATAAATTGTTCTTAAAAGGAAGCCGGTACTCAAAAATTAATAATTCATTAACTGTAGAGAAATTAAAGAAAAGGGCAGCAGACAAGCAAGTAAAAAATTTAGTGTTATACCACAGAGAATTATTATTAGTAATAATAAGTACTTTGTAGTTATACGAATAATTAATGCTGCTAAATTACATACTACGACGGAATCATTTAATAAATCAGTCACTGGCGGATTTTCTATGTATTTGAAAATTTGAAAGTACTATTAGAAAATGTTAAATTTCTATTTTTAAAACAGATATTCCTAATGACACATTATTCATCAATGAGCTGGAGCAGAATACTACATAGAAAAGCATACTATTTGTAATTTTAAAATATATTGAAATTTAATAAATTCATTTTAATTTTCTTTTATTCTCCAATATGATTAAATCCCATATGTTGTTTACTTTATAACTACGAAATATGTAAAATAAAGTAATCTTGCAAAAATTCGATCTTCTATGAATCTGGACATTCAGGCGGGCATATATCTGATGATATTGGAGTCATTTTTGGAGTGGGGATATCCGTCCGCCCGTCCGTTATTTTTGGCCACATTTAACATTTTCGATATATCTAAATAATTGACCAATTATTGATTAGCCGACAAATGTAAAGTCAAAACTAAACCATTTTTAGTCATGTGTTCATTTACAACATGACAACGTGTTTTGGTTATTCATTCCTTATTGTGCGACCATTTTCGTGTAAAAAACATTTCGTAAATTACGTAATGGGTTTGGCCAACATTGATGACCTACAGAGCCCGGAATTCGCAAAACTGGTGACCGTTTTGAAGAAACTGGATCAGTTGCAGATCCTAGAGTATATGAACACCATCGTCCAGTTCGTACAGTAACAGTACAGAGAAACAGTAACCTAGCATCGCTTTGATGCGTCGTTCACCAGAATTAAACGTATCGTTAACCACTTCACATCAAATTTTACAAGTTGTTTTACACATGCTTCCCTACAAAATTCAAAAAACTTAACAATTGCTACAATAATTGCTATGGCAAATAAGTTAATATGTCAACTAGCCATCAAGATCAAGCGATTTGACACCGTTAGATTATTAATTCGTCTTTCGCGTTTTTTGAAAAGTAAAATCAATCAAAAATTTTGATGTTGGGATGCAGGCCTGTAACAGGATTCGTGGAGGTCATATGAACGATGTTGTATTCTATAATTAAATTGCATAGCACCAACTATCTTTTCAATAAAAAAAATTAAATTTTCAACATACATTATGGGTTTTGCTTTTAATATAAAAAACACAGATGGAACCTGTTTATTAAGGATGTATGGATTCGATATTTATATTGTATCAGGGCCGTATATATTTAACCTACCTGATTGAACAAAAAGTGAAGTTTTCAATATAGGTACCAAAATGAGTGTTTTGTATCGAAAAGAGACATTTTTGACTATAAATTTATCAAAGAAAATGTATTTGTTTTTTTTATATTAACATTTATTAACACTGCAAATATGTTTCGGTCCATTTGATTTTAATTTCACTAAACACAAATAATGAGAAATTATGTAAAAAAAAGAGTATCCTTGCCCAAGCGTTGCTATTGTTTTCATGACATTTTAGAGCTTTCGTAATGTTCCCACAGGTATATTTACAAAAAATAATTCTGAACTGCTGAATAAATTTTAGTAAATGTTCTTCGCACGGATTTATTGATTTCGTTTAATTTTATTGTTTGTATTTCCACAAAAAAAACACCACAAACATACATTAAAACTAAAGCATTTAGTGTTACACATACTAATTTATTAAATTATTAAGATAATCTTAAGCTTAATGTAATACAACAATTTTACTAATTGTTACTTGGCCTTAACCGACTTTTCGACCTCGTCTGGCAGCTTGAATAGTGGATCGCTCGGTTCCAATTGAGCAAAAACTTGTTCAAAATGCGCTGCTTAACATCCAGACAACATAAAAATGTCATATAGCTTCAGGCCAAACATTAATCGTTAATCGTACAAAATTTGTTTGGCACCAACAGCTCCAATTTTTCATTATTATTATTATATAATATTTAAAATAAAACAAAAAATGACATTAAATTCGTAACAGTAATGCGCTATATTAATTAATTAATGTAATTCAACATCTGGCAGCTCGGTAAAAGTTCAAAGTTGCAGCAAAATTGTATTAATTTACTTTTCTTTAATTGCTTTTTTTTATTTTATGGGCTAATTTATATATCGTAATTCAAACTAGGTGCAATTCACTAGTTTTGTAATTTATAGTAATGTATAAATCGTAAAATTAATTAAATTTTATGTTATAATTTCGCGATCGAAAAGATCCTTTTTCCATAGATAACGTTTGGGCATAAGAGTTTGGGCACTCTTATTGAAAGCTCGATGATATTTTATTTGTGTAATATTCATGGGCCTTGATTGTATTACATTGCTTAACTTTCTTAAAAAACAAAAAATTAGCTAAGAAGTAAGACGAATGAATGGCGTTTGTTTTTTACTTTACAAATAAGAACACCAAGTAAGAAAGCTTTGGAATATTGTAAAATATTCGAAAATTGGAAGTTGTGTTATTGCGTCGGTTGTGGCCGTTTTAGACCCAGATATTTAGTTATATTAGTTTTTTTTTATTTTTATTTTAGTTTTATCAAAATTTCATTTTTTCTGAACCGAATTTGGTTAGGACCCCGCATCTCAGTCGTTATCGAGAAATGATCTAACAATAGTCACACTCGACAAGTCGGCACACACCGTTAAATGCCAATGTAAATCACTTCGTAAAATACAATACATAAAGCAAAATATATGATATAATCTCAACAAAAATTACGTATTAACTATTAATTCAACGATAAAATTAGGTAAAAACAATCAATACAGAAACACTCGAAGAAAAACTATATTGCCTACTAAGATTGTATTTTTTGTGTTACGAGTAGGTAAGTGTAATTCAATGTCACAAACCATATGGTTGTTGTTTATTTGAAAAATTATTTTTCAAATTTAATTAAAATAAATTGACAAAATAACTGTCTCTGTTGTGTTCGTATGCCCCGTAAATTACATTTCTCAGCGCGGATCTTAGAAGCAAAGTAAACTTACAGGCATATACCACTACATCAACGATTCTTATTTCTGACTGTATCAGAAATTTTTTTATTAGATCATCAATATGAGAAGATCGATCAAAAGCTGTAAAGTTGTTTTCGATTTTTTTTAAATCTTATAATTTCTTATAATAAAATAATGAACGATGAAAAATAATTTATTTTTAGAAATTGAGAGTGGGTAACAGTAAAATAATTTTTTAAATGTTGATTAACAGTTTCACTGGCAATGAAACATACAAAAGTTTGATGGACGAATGCAAAGAAAATGATTTTACGATTACAAAGAATTATTTTTTAGCTGTTGATCGTTTTCTGTAGTTTAATTTTAACATCTAGAGTAATTATTGGCAATAGCCAGCGTAGGTGTTTATTTAAATAAGAATTTAACTAAAAATATCTTGACCTAGCTTAATACATATACAAGCAACTTTCATGAGGTACAATCACTGAATTTACTTAAAACTTTACTTACTTAAAAATTTTCAATTGAATTATAATAAGCATTTTAAAATTTTAATATAGGTGGTTCTAACGTAAATATTAAGAATAATATTAAACATTACGAAAAGCCCGGTATTGTAACAGAAATCACACAAGTTAAAATCATAAAAGTTGAATAAATCAATAATCGCTCAGCTGAGGTCGCTCAGCTAAAAAAGGAAGACTACAGTCGACTTTTTAAATCACTAGGGCCAAATTTTATAGGCTATGATTTTAATGCAAAGGAGTTATTTAATACAGCGTAAGAGCAATTCGCATCTGACAAAGAACAGTGACACAACTCAAAAATTTAAAATTTTCAGGAGAGCAAAAACAAAAAATAGTAATTACGTTATTTAATAGCAAAATCATAAAACGAAGAACAACACTTCGCGCTCTATCACTTTGGTGAAAGAAAAACAAAAATGTCTTTTTTGCGGTATATGAAATTTAACATTGCGCATCTTTCTAGTGAATTACTTCCTAAAGTGTATATTTTGAGTTGTGTCACTCTGCTTTGTCAGTGTGAACTGTGAATTTCACTCCAATAAGATACATTTTAATAGTTTTAATTAAGCTAGCTCGAAAATATTTTTCAATCCTTTATAAATTATCGGATAAAATATCTCGTACAAAGAGGTTTTAAACGGTTTGGGTTATTTCTACTAGTCATAATAAAAGTTCATATGATTTGGGCGTACCTCGGTCGATCGAGTTTGAAGTTCTTACCTGTGGCTCCAACTAATTGCATTTTGGGTGTGCTGCAATTTGCAGGAATGACATTACACAAGACGAAAACTGATTTGACGAAACTAAATTGAGATTACCGTATGCACCGAACACAAAGCGCATAATGTCGAAGATCTATTCCAAGTTGAGTTGGAGTACCCCACGAAAGTAAGTTTTCCTTAGAACAGAATCCACGAACACCAGAAAATTAAAGCAAGCACTTAATAATCTCAAAGCGACGTTCTTCTATAACGACAGTGACCACATACCAGTCGTCTTTAAATGTAAGGCAAAGTATCCACATTAAAAACCGTTGGTTAAAACAACAGTTTGATTGAAAGTTTCCAGTTGGCTTTTATCTAATGTGGAAATTGAACCTACAATAATGACGAATAACCCTAATAAAAATTATTTTCTATTTCTCTAGAAGCAAGACCCTCTAAAGTGCACAACAAATAATGCCGCCAATATTTTGAAAGCAAACGGAAGTTTTTCGCTAACTGAATACTTGCCACTTACTACTTACATGGGTACTTCACAACGGTCAACGATAACTGACGACATGACTTCTGCTGCTTCTGTTCGAGACTTGAACACTTCATGAGGCGGGAAAGCACAAAAATGTCACTGATGTTTCTCAGCGGTGCAATCATACTGTAAAATTCCATTAAATTGAGTTGATGAAGTTACTCATATGAAAGCAAATGTACTGCCAGATGTGGGCAGCCGAGCTCATCGGAAACCCCCAATTATGTCAAAACTTGCTCTTTTATGATTTAATCACATTAATCTTGCTCAGGAAAAACTGCTACAACATTGGTAGATAAGTGCTACCCGCTCCACAAAAATGCGACGGTTCTATTTTCGGAAATAACCGTGGCATCCATCGCCCTTATAAAAACAGTCTGCGAGGTTTCTGTAAACGTTGTATTCATAAAATTTACTCTTTCGCCGAAGAAATTATTGTAGAAGTGTTTCTTTCATCACAACCTATCCACGCTCTGTAGTGAGCAAAGTCTAGGTGAACTCTGGAAAAGTGTCGGGACTTAAGAAACAAATTTTAATAAACATAGATTTGGAATAAGCATTTGAGAACATTAAGCATGGCTGGAAGTGTAACCCCTAAGAAGCATCTTAGGAGAAAGGGGTTTTACAAATCATTTTTTACCTCTACAACTTTTTACTATTAAACCCAATGCCCCGCTAATTTTTCCGGAAAAGTCGTGTGTTTCCGTTGGATTGGGTCTAGTAAAGAGTTGTAACCTCTTAGAAGTATCTTAAGGCAACGAGTTTTTACATCGATTTGTATGTATAACATTAAAATATTAAACTTAGTGTTCGCCTATTTTTCCTTTAAAGTCATATTTTTTAGTTGGATTGGGTCTAGTGTAAAGTGAAAGTACCCATCTCAAAAGGTGTAACCTCTTAGAACTATCATAGGACAAATGGTTTTTAGTCTTTAGTCTATTAAACCTAGTGGCTCCCTAGTTTTTCCGAAAAAGTCATGTTTTATAGTTGGATTGGGTCTAGTACCAAGTAAAAACACATTTCCGAAGAGTTATAACCTCATAAAAATATCTTATTTATTTATTTATTTGTTCAATAATACGTTATAAATTTTATTCATTTCAATCTAGCTCCCATTCTCACATTCCATTTTGAGCAATGATAAATCAAGGGTAAATAAACCTTTGTCGCAGGATCTAGCAATAATGCACCGACTTGAATTGCTACCTTGCTGATTTTTCTCTCCAACAATACTTCCAATGGTTTATCTAACGATATCAAATCACATACAATCTTCATAGTTTTGTGGTAATTAGAATTTTGATGAAATTACTAAAAAAATAATTAAATAGAATTGAACGCAAAAACATATGCGACAGCTTGGCTTGAAACTCAAAGCCAAGACTCTCAGGACAAAGAGTTTTACTTCGATTTTTCGCACCCCTACAACATTTGAATATTAAACCTAGTGTTCCCCTAGTTTTCCTTAAAATTCATATTTTTTTGTTGGATTGTACAAATTGAAAACATCTATCCCAAGAGTTGTAACCGCTTAAAAGTATCTCAGGACTAGGGGGTTTTACTTCGATTATTACCTCTACAACTTTTGAATATTAAACCCAGTGATCCCCTAGTTTTTTCCGGAAAAGATATGTTTTAGATGGATTAGGTTTAGTACCAAATGAAAACACTTGCCCCAAGAGTTGGCACCTTGGTTGGTTTTTCCATTGATTTTCACCTTTACTACTTTTGAATATTAAACCCAGTGTTCCCCTATTTTTTTCCGAAAGCCATGTTTTTTAGTTGGATTGGGTCAAGTACAAAGTGACAACACCTTTCTCATGAGTTGTAACCTCTAACAAGTAGTTTAGGACAAATCATTAAAACTTCGATTATTCGACCACTATATCATTTCAATTTATTTCCGTATGATACTCCTATTTTATTTTGAATTTTTCAATTTGTCTGAATATCAACTGATGATATAATATTTATTTCCCTGAAATAATTCGGGAAAAACTGTTAAATTTTATTATAAATTGGAAACAGTGTTATTGGTTTTAGGATAAGTTAAACAAATCTCACTTCCGTCATGGAGACAACGTAGTACATATTTAATAAGTAAAAGACACAATGTCTTTGCGGGATCACTTATAGCTTGAAATAAACAATAGGAAAAGAAAGTTGAAGTTTATCAAGAAATATATCTAAATTTATATATTTAGAGATCAATCGTGACGTCTTCAAAGTTTTACTTTATAGAACACTAATCCGGTGTAATTGTGTAGGTGGAGGAATGAAAAAGGGTATACTGTTTTAATGGCTAAATCCATTGGCTAATTAATACATTCCTTTTAAAAAAAAAAGAGAGAGAGAGAGAAAGACATCCGTCACTTGCGTATATTTAAAGGAATGTCGAATGTTTATGTTATATTATACCGATTTTGGCTGATAAACAGTTTCAAAATTCGAACTTAGTACTATTTGTGAAATTTAAAATAATTTTGAAATACTTCATCACTACTAGTACTTTAATTAATTGTTCTAGAAAATGAGTTCAATGATAAGAAAGGTTTTGTATATTGATGTTAGTGTATAAATGTAAATACTGTCCGAATTAATTAACGCGCTAGTTTTCATTGGTGTCATTAAATGATAATTGTTTACGGGATGCCATATAATTTCACTTAAACCTCTATTTGCGTGAATTTTCTTTGGGTTGGAAATTCCACTGCAACAAATATGTGCATTACGAGTAATAATATTATAAGTTCTATAGGTGTTTCAAATCAAAAGAGAAATAATCAGTTTAGATGAATAGGAGTTTACATTAAGATATAATTTCAATAGGGATATTTAGGTTTCGGAACATCTGGAAGCAAGCTGTTTTCTAACAATAAGGTTTTAGAATAGTGATTATCTTTTGCGAACGAACTTAATATAGTTCCAGCCGCTATACTAACTAATTAATCAGTTTGGTGTTTTTTTACAGGATCAATTTCCTACCTACTAATAAACCTGTCCTGTTATCCTTATGTTATGTGTAAGGAAGTTGTATGATGGACTGGAGTCACCCGAAACACAAGTTTAGCCTTGGTTATACAACACAATCACTAATACACATAGTTGACAGACATGCCAATTGCGAAACAGTATTGCATTCCAATTTTTTTTAAACCTATTGCAAGCTAAAATTGACAATTGTACCAGAAATGAGTAAGGAGGAATGACATCATAAACAATTGTACAGATTTGATATTTATAATAAAGATTTTTGAATTTTGATGTTTTGAACGTAAAGTATGTTGTAAAAAATAGACAAATTAAAAAAAATTGAATTACTTAATTCTTAATATTAAATCATTTTTAGAATTCATATTTGCTGTATACGCCTTGCAATTTCAAGAATATTCATTGCAGGAAACATCTGTTGAAAAGTGAGAGTATTTGCGAGTTACAAGACTTGAAAGTTTTGTAGTTGCCGGAAGTTAATCTGATATGAAAATAATACTCAGACCCGTAACGCCGTCAACCGACCCTACTAGGCATTTATTTTATTTTAGTATTGTTTAGTATTTAGTATTGTGACAGAAAAATCTGTAAAAAAATTAATTCGCCTAAAAATTTCGTCCAATCGGCCTAAAATAAATATATGATGAAATTATGAACTACATATATAATTCTCATTCCCTTCGTATTTTAATATGTTTGTTTAATATTTCTCGTCATCTAATTAGTTATCGTGAACGGAGTGAAAAGCAAATATGCGAAGTGTGGAAAAGCATTTCTTATTTTTATTCACTTGACTCCGTATAAAAAATTTTTACAAAATATATAAGTTTGGAATTCATATGTCTAATTTCAGCTTGACTAAAAATATTTTCATTAACAACGAAAACTATAAGTGCCGCGGACACATAGTGTATTGTCGCTGTGGTATTACTTGCTGAAGCCGTTGTTGATACATAAAATATCACTCAAAACAAATATTTGTGTTTTAGTGTTAACTATTCCAATATATTTAGAGAAACTGTTCCACAAATTCCTGTAGTTGATAATATTCCTTACAAAGCATTTGACAAATTTTATCGAGGTGTTCGATGAGTGTTATAATAAAATTTGGTGGGAAGTATGGTGGAATTATAAAATGGTAGAGAAACCGTTGCAAATACTGATGGTTTATTCTACAGCTCTTGCTAAGAAATCTGCATATCGATCGAGGTTTACTTCGAAAAATCCATGCACTTATCAGAATTCTGTTAGTAAAATATTTAATCAAAATCTGACATTTAACTTTTGTGGTGGTGGTTTATTTAATGAAATGTAATATTTAATCTCAGTTTTAGAGATCCAGAAAACTCGCGATTACGGAGCGTCATACTATATGCTTTGTTTGTCCCACAAAATTAAAAAATTGGCTGTGTTTGCTAGAGGTATAACGACCTTCGCATATTTTATAATATACTAAAACAACGGAAAAAGTTCGCTTAAGTGTGGTTCTTTATATGTAGTTAGTTATATTAAAAGAAAAAATCAAGGGTCATTACAACCCTTTATCAGTATGTTTGTCCCAATTTAGTCTCAGTATCAGATGCAAATACAATCAGTATGATATGAAAGACAATTATATTTAACAATCAATTCAGTTCAATTCACTAATTTTATTTTTCTGCGTACAACAATAACGCTTAAATATGTTTGTGATCGCTATCAAATTACTCAATCAATCAAATTACAAAATTATTATAGTTTTTTTGTGCTTCCATTTTACCTTAACAAACATTGAATGGCATGAATGAGCGAGTTAACAAGTAATTTGTTGAAGCAATAAAAAACATTATATTTATAAAAAAAACGATGAATAATAATTTTTTCAACTTTTAACTTTAGATAGAAAATAGAACAGCTGTTATATGTTTACTTTATAGATATTAATAAAATATTCAAACAAGTTTGTGCTTGTAGTAAATATAAATTCTATTGTAATTCTATCCATTTTTGGTGTGGGTACTGTATGTATACAACCACAAGAAATGTGTGATGATCCGATCAGTTTTATTTGACGATTCTACGTCAGATGTGTTTATTTGATTTACCTTTCTTGAAAATGTAGTGCAGTCGTAATTGGAAGAAATATTTTAAAAACTGACTATCCCGCGTCACATAATTATGACCCGTTGCTTAATATGTGTGAAAATTGTACAACTACGTATAACTACACATTATATAAAATACACCTGCTGACACCAAACGAACATTACTTTTTTGCTAAATTCCAAAAATAAGTTGAAACTATTTTTAAAAATATAATTATGAATGACATGAGCGGCGATACGACCAAATAAAAATCTGTAATTTAAAATAAAAAGTAATTGTAATTCTTAGTAAAATAAATTTCCATATAAAAGTTTTTCCGTTTGATATTTTTAACGATCGTTAAAATATGATCTCATTTGTATATATGTATATTCGTACGTAAACTACGTGTATGATATTTGTAATTTGAAACCGTTTATTCACGAATTTTTGTGTAATTAAATTACAACGCTAGGTAATAAAATTATATGGCTATAATCATGCATTACAATAATACGGTATTTACAAGGTTTAACTAGTGCATACGAAAAAGCGACAAGGTTAAGTATTATAACGAATTTGATCGATAGCTGAATAGTACACGGCGATCAAAGAATAAAATAAAAATTAGCACTTTATGTGTTAATTGATAAATACCTCTTTTACCTTCATACAAAACGTAGGTGAGATCGAATTTTTGTTCCTCAATAATTTAATACAAACGGAAATCAGAAATCGCGCCTACGTTATATATGTTACGACATTCGACAATCTGTACACACACGCATTTTTAATTAAATTTATAAAATTTATTTATATGTACGTAACTTATTGCTATATTTTTGTGAATGGTTAATTAGTTCAAGTGATGGATATAAGAGGAAAACATTAATGGCATAAAATTTTCATAAAATTTTCAAAACATATTACCAATGTCGTATTTTTGTAAAAGTTTTTGCGACGACAATATTTTCGTACGACACAGAAGTTTTAAAGAACTTTTAATTTAAAAGGAAAATCTCTCTTTTTCGACTTGTGTTGTGGCAGTGTTCAAAATTATAACTTATGCTCATTTATTAACTTTGTTACCGTAAAGAAATTGATACGTATATCGACTAGTCTTGGGCGTAGAAACTAAATAAAATAAAATCAATAGTAAAATTGAAGTTGTTTGGTGTCAATAACAGGAAAACCTAAGTAATGTGTCTTATTTTGGTTTTAGATTTTCAATTCATCATCCTGATGAAATTTTCTTATATTTGACATATCAAGGAGCCAGAAATTTAATAAGAATATGTTTGTTTACTTGTGAATACCTTAAATAGAGAATTTGAATATTTTAAAAGAAGTTTATGTTTCTTAAAAACTACAATTAAGGCGGAGTTAGTAGTAAATAATCGTTGGATTTGGCATTCTTCGTATACCCATCCCGATAAATTTCCTTGGCACATTCTTATCCAATCGGTTAAATTTTAATGGATTTTTTATTTCGGATCGAAACTGATTGTAGTATTCTTCCGGATTTTCAATCTACATAATCGAGTCAAACTATTAGTAAATGTTAACATGTACAGTTTTTGAACACAACTCGATGGTAATTTAAAACTAGAGGTTCCGTCTCTGGGGTCTCTGCACCCCCCCTCCTCCCCCTCATGTTTCTCAGATAAAGCATGCTTCGACAAATTTATTGCTCTCTGGAACTACACACTTTACAAAAAGCTTTGTATGATCAAAAAGTATTAATTATTTTTAACTTCTTAGTCAAAAAGTGCTCTCAAGAGTAAAGTAAAAATCTCATAAATATCTTTTCGAAAGTACCTCGAGACTGAAAATTTTTCATTATAAGTAATTTTCTGCTGTCTTGCAATGTTTCCGAGATAAAAGCCTGTATTTGTTAAAAAAGCTCACCCTGTATTAAATTACGTACGTTTTTTTTTAAATTTACTTGGTAAAAAATAATTTTATTGTGCTTTATTACGATAAAATTTATATTCCATGCATTTCTAAGAAGCCACTTTAAATGATAGGCTTATAGTTTGTTTTAACCTAAAATGAAGTTCATTCATTTTTGTTTTGGGTGGATGTCAAAAAGAATTGGCATAGACAAATTGCAGCCTGTAACCATTCCACCATACTTATGTCTCACTCTTTGACTCGATTGAGTGATATCACCTACTCGCACGATTACAGAGTTTCATTTACGGTTTGCAAGCATATCTTAGACTGTAGACTGGCTGACGTGGAAGATCGTACTCAATAAAATTTCATGTTTGCTAAGATTCGAACCCACCACTTCCTGGTTCAAAAGCCGAAGCTTTAATCACTTGTCCAGTGAGAGTCAACTACTAAAAGCAGAGCCACCTAGATATAAGAGCCGCAAGATTCCACCTTTTTTTATCGTAAGCTTTTGTTCTTTCTCATAAGAATCAGCTTACGTTAATATTTTTCAAAGAAATTTTTCTAAATAAAAACCGAAATGAAAAATTTGGATTTGCAATTTTAATATAATAACATTTCATTGGCTCCATTAAAACGCTTCCGCTAGTCGTGTAGTTTGTCGTTTTAAGTGAGGACTCACTTACTGTAAAACCAGTGCTTAGTCAAAATATGTATTATGTTAACTACCGCATTTACGTCAAACCCCAATCGGTGGTTTCATGTTTTTGCTAAGCAACTCCAGTTTAAAACTAAAATTTCAATTGTTTCTTTCACCTCAAGTCACTTATTGGTGTACAAATTAGATAACTTTACACACAACTAACAGATTTTTATTATCACTTGGAACCACAATTACTCAACTAACGGAATCGAGGTGTTAATAAAGTAATAATTTTTGAGATTCATAAAAAATGCTGTGTTAGTTCATGTTTTTTGTTTAATTTTCTTAGAAGGGTTGTGGTTTTTTGGTTGCAATTAAAAACC
Organism: Nephrotoma guestfalica; assembly: GCA_963691935.1. Taxonomy (NCBI): domain Eukaryota; kingdom Metazoa; phylum Arthropoda; class Insecta; order Diptera; family Tipulidae; genus Nephrotoma; species Nephrotoma guestfalica. The sequence goes on from OY829913.1 coordinate 183,964,012, forward strand.
ATCGTTTTATTGCCCAATTCATATCGATGAGACCAGCATTCATTTATAAAACGAAACTGTTTAATTGGATTTTTACACAATTTGAGGAAAATCAATTTACGTACCTTTTACTAGACCCACACAACTAAACAGAAAGTTCAATTCTTTAGAAAAACATTAAAAATATGCCTAAATATTAATAAAAAATAAAAAATTTCATATATGTGGTTTTTGAATTTGTTTCTAATTGTATAAAATAAAAATTTTAATTGCTCAATTAAAATTTCATTCGCAAATGTTAATTTAAAAATTGGTCATTTTTATGGAAAGGTAGAAAAAGTTCCCCACTAAATAAAATACACCATTTAATATTACGGCTCTTAAATCGTAGATGGTTCTGCAATAGTCGCTTAATTTTCTATTTCACTTGTTTAAGAACATCTGAAAAATTAGCTTATAATAAAAATAAAATAATACTGCATGGAAATTTAGTTTGTAACTATAAAGCTAACTCATTTGGTCTTTGCCAAGCAGAAGCAACTCATAAAATCGGAAAAATAAAATTATTTTTCCAAAAAAAAATATTTTATATGAAAGAACCATAATGGTAAAAGATAAAAGATATTGAAAGAACCATAATGGTGTTCCTAGGTGGATATAGCAAATGTCTGGGATATAAACGATGTAGCAACGAAATTCTAGCCTAGCCCTTAGCCCAGGGTATTCAGAGGGCTGCAATGTCTCTTATATACCTATGTAGAATCTAGGTAGCCGCGCCCGGGAACCAAAAGCCAGTGGTATAACGGCAAAAACAAGCCTTGAGTTCAACAATATGGAAAGTAAAACTGCAGGTGGTCCAGCGGCAGAGATGATGCCGTATCCACTGTCTTCGAAGTTTAGCCCAAAGAATCCTGGAGTGGACCAATCATTGCTTAACCCATTTGGAAGAAGCTCTAAATTACGAGTACCAAGGAGGACGATGAACTCCGTGAAAAATTAAGAGAAATTAAATAATTTACAGATAAGTTGAGTTGTAAATTCTTCTTTACAATTTTAAAGAAAGAAAATGAAGAACCCAAAAAGCCATTTCAAACACGTGTAGCACTTAGGACGATACCTAAATCTGCGATCGATTATGACCTTAATCTATTCCAGACCAATAAAGCTAAATTGCAAAGAGAAACAAATTCGCTCTTAAGCCGGAATAAAAGAACATGAAATAAAAAGAAAACTTATCACTCTGCAGAAAGAGGTTTATAGAAGCCAGTAATCATCAAGAAACAACTACTTCCAGAACAACAACCAGCTATAAATCAAAAGAAAAATCACCTTCACCAATGAACGTCTTTTGAATATCTAATTATTCCACTATACAATCGATTATGAAATCGGGTATGGTAGCCGAGTATAAACTCGTATCTCTACATAATGGCGTCTGGAAAATTAATGTTGAAGACTTTACAACCTATAGAGACCTTTGGATACAAAGCTTAATTCCGATAAGTGTCAATGATTTACCTTGGAGGACAAGAATGATCGTCCAATCAAAGTTATGACTAAAGGTCTACTCAACCAGCCTGCGCAAAAGAGGAAATTGTTGAGAAAATCAAGGAAAAAGGTTATTAAATAGAAAATGCTGAAAACATCATTAAGAAGGAAAAAATGGAAACTGTGCAAGGAGATTAAATCAAAAGACGGTTTGTACTATTTATACTCACCTTTAATAACAAATAAAAAGAGGAAGATGTGTATAATATCAAGACAATACTTAACATAAGAGTTAAAATACAGCCATTGAAAAAACAGAGGTTTAATACCGCAGTGCAAAAAATGTCAAGATTTTATTCATACCCAAGTATTTCTGGTCAGTAAAGATATTGCCGCAAAATACATCCCGCAAACTACATTGAATATGGAATAGCTAAGGAGCTACAAAGATTAAGAAACAAATAACGAAAACCAAATCTATGATTACCGGGGCCAAAACCTAATGCAAGTAAAACCGGAAAACCAACATTATACTCGCAAGTGACAATGCCAACCAGTTAATTTGTAGGTCACTATCGACAATACAGAAGTGCTCCAAAAAAGCATGACAACTCTTAAACTTTCCGCTATCTAAACAAGAGAAATACCTTGAAGCTTTAGCAACAAATTAGATAAGCAAGAAGACTCTCTAAGTGAAATGGTACCAATCTATTAAAATGACGCAAAGAACCGCAAATAAAACATAAAAATTGTAACCTAGAATGGAAATGGGCTAATGCAACATATTACTTAAAAGAACAACATTACTAGAGAAACATAGATCTATACATTTTTCTAAATACCGAATAAAAGATGTTTGCCTAATATCGGAAACATCGGCAACGATTGAAATTCTAAAAACAAGTTGAGGATAATCTTAATTTTCAGGTGTCAGTTAAAAGTCCGATACAGCTAGAATAAGAATTACAACAAATCAACAATAGCATACAAGAAGCGGCGTGAAATAGTATTCTCTCAAGTTCAAGGGAAAAACGCAGAAATATTATTTATCCTAAGTTAGGGAATAAGTTGTAGCAAAACGAAACAAAAGAAAATTCTAGCAAATGAATTCGAACACCAGAGTATAAAACAACTCTAAATTTGTTTGTTCAATAAACTAAAATTGCTAATTAAAGCAATCAAGAATGAATCCATTAATAAATATCTAGTGGCGCTACTGGGGAAAACGGTACCGAGTATGCACCTTGGAAAGCGAGAAAAAGAATAAAACGATCTAAACTTCAAATTCCACCAGTTAAAAATACATAATAATGGAACAAGGGTTATAAGAGCAAAACAAAAAAAGTTCTTTGTTGGCAACCCACCTCGAGAACACGTCTCAGCCACTGCCTACACAGTGGGTAACCGTGGTGGATGATCATCGGTCAATAAGTCCCGAGGCTAACTACTAAAAAAAACCTTTTCTTGTAAAATTCGGCTTTATTCATCAATATAGTTTTCTTCAAGAGTGATATATTTATTCCAGCGCTTCTCTAACATGTTGATGTCATTTTTGTAGAACGATTTATCTTCGGCTTCAAAATTTGCGTCTCTTTTCCTGGAGCATTTCATTGACGTCTGCGAATAGGTAGTATACGCTGGAAACCAGATCTGGAGAATATAGTGGACGGCGAAGCAATTTGAACTTCAATTCGTGGAATTTTGACATCGAAACCATTGACTTGTGATACGGTGCATTGACGTAGTGAAAAATATATTTTCATTTGGCGCTGTTTTTTCGCCAGTTCTTCTTTCAAACGCAAATATCCTGTTTATTTAACAGCTCCAAACAGCGCTCTGAATCATCGACCCGTTGTTTTTTTTAATCCAATCTGAGCGAGGGTGGCATACCTTTGAACAGGGGTTTCTCATGGATAAACGTTCCTGCAAAATAGTGTATACACTGTGTTTTGATATCTTTAAGGTGGTAGCTATCTCAAGCAACTTCACTTTACGGTCCTTTAATACGATTTTATGCACTTTATATCGTTTCTGGAATAAGTGCCGAATTCGGGCGAACAGATCGTTCAGCTTCATCGGTGTTTGTACGGTCACGTTTAAACTCAACAAACTAATGTTGGATGGGTGCTTTCAAAGGAATAGAGTCTCTATAACACTTCACATCATTGCATCATTGCACTTCACATCAAGTCATTGCTTTGCTTAAACAGTATTTTTCCCATCAAAAAACAACGTTTAATCAACACACGCAATTCCATTGTTTTGAAAATAATAAAAGTAGCGTTACTAAAGAGTGTTTCAATAGGGACGCTGTAAAATTTGTTGTGTATTGTTCAGTAGTGTATGGCAAATCACCATATAAGGTTATAACGTTGAACAACGTGTTCAAACCCTCAAATTTTATTTTTAAAGTCAATGCTCTGTTGGAGAAAAGTTCCGTGCATTACATGATTTATATCCTCGCCACAACCTGCCGAGTCGACCGGTTCAATAAATAATCTGTCAACACCCGTATATGCTACTCAAACGCAAGGTCTGCTGAAAGGATTGGTGCTGTGTGGGATAAACTAACATTACCGTATCCGACAACGGCGAGCGCTACAGATCGATGATAAGCAACTTCTTGTGGCGGATGATACAGATACCGACATGTGGTTCTAATAGGACGATGCTACGTGTCACACAGCGCATGCCACGATGAATATTCTGCACAAGCGATTGAAGGGCATGGTTATCTTGGGTGGTGGCAACGTGAACTGGCCACCGAGATTATGCGATTTAACGCCTTTAGACTACTTCCTTTTGAGCTATCTTAAATCGCAACAAATAGTTGATGCCCTCAAAGTCAACGTAACGAACGCCGTTCAGCAAATTCAGCCAGATTTACGCGACAAAGTCATCGAAAATTGAACCTCTTGAATATGTGTCATCAAACAAACGAGCGTCTTGACTGAAACACCTTTTATAAGAACTGCAACCTGTAAACTAATGGACGGAAACTTTGATACCAACCGTTTGAAAGTTGGTACTTTTTAAAAGCATATGAGAAACCCCTAAAATATGACGAAACTAAAATGATGTTGCGTCACGAAATAACTAATTATAGTACTAGGAACAATTATGCATATAGTTAATTGTGCATATAGTTTGCTATGTTAAGGCCTAACATTTAGGCGGACTAGGTTATTCTGTACTATACTTAACTCTTCTTCGATAAATGGCTTAAAATAGTTATTTTGAAAGTTGAATTTCCGCCATACTAAGCACACTGTTTTAGGAACAGACTAATCGCATACCGTATGGTTAGTTCATATTCCTTATTTTGTTTTAGTGAATCCGAATGATATGTCAGGTTTTTCCAACACACGATGATTTGCTGAACCATACATTACTTTTAAGAGAGACAATTTTCTAGACTATATTATTAATGGCTCTAATGTTTCAAACTCATGATTCCGATTCCCGATAATCGATTTACAGTCACGGCTAAAGTAAATTCCTAATTCCACCATATGTTGAAATTCGGTAGACATAGTTTAGTGGCAAATTGGATCTAATCTTTATGGTAGAGGAACCTGTCTGTACTCAATACAATGATTGTCCAATTTGGTTGGTGTACATTATTTTGGTTCGGTTGCTACTTAATAAAACTTTTTAGGAGCCTACTAAAGTTGTTGACGATCGTGAAATATAAAGGAGTGGAAGTATCGAACATAATTGTCGTGGATGGTTTGGCAGCTCAGCAAGCTGTTTTCGATGAGCTCTAGTGTCGATGACAAACGTCAAATTAATTTACTTATTGGAAATGTTGAAAAAATATTTTCTTTTGTTTATTAAATTTCCTTGTTCAGTCTTTCTTTATTGCCTAGACATCTACTTTTTATGTTACCTAAGCAGACCACTACTTATTTAATGCGTCACCTTACTTATTCCGTAATTGTAAGTTAAAAATATGTATACATATCTGCAAGTATTCAAACATGTTTGCAGAAAAAAAACGTGATTTACAGTTACTCCGACGTTAAGCAAAAATTATCTGGTGCTAGTCCAAAATTTCCACAAAAGGAAAAATTTGCACAGAACACTAAACTGTAGGTTGTTTTACGGTATACGCAAACTTTGTTAGAAATCAACGGTCTACTCTTTATGGTACTATTAATGATGAAAACCATTTTCAAAACTCTAAAACATTAATTACTACATCTTAGTTGGAAGTCGGGAGAATGCATTTTACATTAGTAGCGTACGCAATTTTGTATGCGGCATTATTGAATTGGTTTTTGATCTCCAATAAATTTCATTAAAACCGTAGATCATGAATCACCATATGGTACGAAATCTAACCAAATCCAAAACTTAACCAATATTTGAGGTAATCATAATTCATAATCTACCCTTCAAAATATCCAAATTTCTACCAATGTCAAGTGAAGTGCACAGGAAATAATAATCAAGTCACTGGAAAGCGCGATATCATTTCTGAATAAACGACATATAATTTTCTCTATCTCAATTTCTTCAAAAACATAAAATTTAAGAATTATAGATAAGAGATGAGATAAATCATAAACCGAAAGGTAACATAAACTGTAAGCATAACCCATGATTCAGCAAATTTCTTTAGATTACGATGATAACCTTTCGACTGGTTTTTAGTAAGCCTATGAAAGTGTTGCTTTGATAATACAAATGAAAGATGACTGTTAATTGTTATCTTGAGGTGGGCATATCGTTTTGTGCTTTTGTGTTAATGCAAGCAAAAGTTAGAACTCAGTTTCGATACGGTTATTAAATGATAATACGAGATCTGTAATTGTAAGATTTATAGCCAGCCAGCCAATATACATTTACAAGTACATAGTGAAAGATCAGCTTTGCCGTAATACATTGTTATTGGAGTAAGTATGATTTTTATTTTCATCCCACAAACTTATATGTACTATATATGATTTACACAAATACGTAATAGATATACGTAATCATTTGAGTTGCGGTCCATAATTGGGTTGAGGTAATAATTATTACGTCATTTTTGTCTCGATTCAAACTATTGATTCATAATAATTTATTAGTGTGAATAATAAACGCTGCGGTAAAACTTTAAATACGTAAATATTCGGCCTTTACCTAATTTTTGAATACTGTGAATTTTTGACATATTTCAGTCATGGGCTGTAGTATGTGTATTAAAAAAAACAGAAATAAGCTTAAATCACGCAAATCCAACTCCCACAATGTCTACGAACTCCATATCGTTGATGTAATACAAATAATATCATATCAGAATATTTAGATACGATCTAATTAAACCGTATGTACATTTTTAATTGCCTTATTATCATTTGAATATTCTTATAAATTGGGAACGTTTATGGATATGAAGTATGTGACATGGTACGCTACGTATTATAATAATATAAGTTTATTTGGGGGTGACATTTAGAATGATAGTTAACATCATAATATTATTAAAATTAAAGCGTTCGCTCATTTCTGTTTTGACATTGATTTCGTGAGGTCATTTAGGTTAAATACGAGTACGTGTGATTTAGCAGTACTGTTTTGAAAAACTATTGAATCCTTTACTGTCCAAATCTGTCACTGACCACAATATCCAAAGATACTATTAAGATGGTACCAGCACTGTAATATTTATTGGCTAGATAGAGGGAAGTTAACCGGTGTGAAGTTTTTAACGAAAAGTGTAGCTACACAAATTAATGAAAAGTGTAGTTACACAAATTAACGAAAAGTGTAACTTCTAAAAAGTGTAGCAATTAAAAGTGTAAATAATACACCTACTAAAAAAAGACCGTCAAAAATGTATACTTCATGCAAATACCGGGATCAAATTTTATCATAATAATTCTAGTCTAAAAGTTAGGGTTATTACAAGTAAAAAAATTAATTCTTTAAATGTTTGAAATGATATACATATCCGAATCTATGGTTGATTAAAAAAAACTCAGAGATGAATCCAACTATTGGCATATAACGACCAATAGTTAACAACTTAAGCTGTTCAAAACAGTTAACTAAATTAAAATAAATTGTTTTGAAATGGATTCACACAAGAATTAGGATATACATTTCATAAAAATTCAAATATTTTTCAAAATACTTGCTACACTATGGCCAATTCAGGAAAACTCAGAGATGTTACCAAGTGTGGACATATATTTTCTGAAAGTGGATGAATCGTTCTGTTCAAAACAGTTAACCACGTCAAAAGAAAAAGATTTGGGGTTGCTTCACAACAATTTTAGTTCGGTAAATTTAATGAATATTCTGATATTCGTCAAAATAACTGCTACACTATTGCCGATTCCAAAAATCTCAGAGATGTTACCAAGTGTGGGCATATATTTTCTGAAAGTGGATGAATCGTCCTGTTCAAAACAGTTAACCACGTCAAAATAAAAAGATTTGGGTTGCTTCACAACAATTTTAATTCGGTAAATTTAATGAATATTCTGATATTCGTCAAAATATCTGCTACACTATTGCCGATTCCAAAAATCTCAGAGATGTTACCAAGTGTGGGCATATATTTTCTGAAAGTGGATGAATCGTCCTGTTCAGAACAGCTAACCACGTCAAAATAAAAAGATTTGGGATTGCTTCACAACAATTTTAATTCGGTAAATTTAATGAATATTCTGATATTCGTCAAAATAACTGCTACACTATTGCCGATTCCAAAAATCTCAGAGATGTTACCAAGTGTGGGCATATATTTTCTGAAAGTGGATGAATCGGCCTGTTCAAAACAGCTAACCACGTCAAAATAAAAAGATTTGGGATTGCTTCACAACAATTTTAATTCGGTAAATTTAATGAATATTCTGATATTCGTCAAAATATCTGCTACACTATTGCCGATTCCAAAAATCTCAGAGATGTTACCAAGTGTGGGCATACATTTTCCGAAAGTGGATAAATCGTCCTGTTCAAGACAGTTAACCACGTCAAAATAAAAAGATTTGGGATTGCTTCACAACAATTTTAATTCGGTAAATTTAATGAATATTCTGATATTCGTCAAAATATCTGTTACACTATTGCCGATTCCAAAAATCTCAGAGATGTTACCAAGTGTGGGCATATATTTTCTGAAAGTGGATGAATCGTCCTGTTCAAAACAGCTAACCACGTCAAAATAAAAAGATTTGGGATTGCTTCACAACAATTTTAATTCGGTAAATTTAATGAATATTCTGATATTCGTCAAAATATCTGCTACACTATTGCCGATTCCAAAAATCTCAGAGATGTTACCAAGTGTGGGCATATATTTTCCAAAAGTAGATGAATCGTTCTGTTCAAGACAGTTAACCACGTCAAAATAAAAAGATTTGGGATTGCTTCATGACAATTTTAATTCGGTCAATTTAATGAATATTCTGATATTCGTCAAAATGTCTGTTACACTATTGCCGATTCCAAAAATCTCAGAGATGTTACCAAGTGTGGGCATATATTTTCTGAAAGTGGATGAATCGTCCTGTTCAAAACAGCTAACCACGTCAAAATAAAAAGATTTGGGATTGCTTCACAACAATTTTAATTCGGTAAATTTAATGAATATTCTGATATTCGTCAAAATATCTGCTACACTATTGCCGATTCCAAAAATCTCAGAGATGTTACCAAGTGTGGGCATATATTTTCCGAAAGTGGATGAATCGTTCTGTTCAAGACAGTTAACCACGTCAAAATAAAAAGATTTGGGATTGCTTCATGACAATTTTAATTCGGTCAATTTAATGAATATTCTGATATTCGTCAAAATATCTGTTACACTATTGCCGATTCCAAAAATCTCAGAGATGTTACCAAGTGTGGGCATATATTTTCTGAAAGTGGATGAATCGTCCTGTTCAAAACAGCTAACCACGTCAAAATAAAAAGATTTGGGATTGCTTCACAACAATTTTAATTCGGTAAATTTAATGAATATTCTGATATTCGTCAAAATATCTGCTACACTATTGCCGATTCCAAAAATCTCAGAGATGTTACCAAGTGTGGGCATATATTTTCTGAAAGTGGATGAATCGTCCTGTTCAAAACAGCTAACCACGTCAAAATAAAAAGATTTGGGATTGCTTCACAACAATTTTAATTCGGCAAATTTAATGAATATTCTGATATTCGTCAAAATATCTGCTACACTATTGCCGATTCCAAAAATCTCAGAGATGTTACCAAGTGTGGGCATATATTTTCTGAAAGTGGATGAATCGTCCTGTTCAAAACAGCTAACCACGTCAAAATAAAAAGATTTGGGATTGCTTCACAACAATTTTAATTCGGTAAATTTAATGAATATTCTGATATTCGTCAAAATATCTGCTACACTATTGCCGATTCCAAAAATCTCAGAGATGTTACCAAGTGTGGGCATATATTTTCTGAAAGTGGATGAGTCGTCCTGTTCAAAACAGCTAACCACGTCAAAATAAAAAGATTTGGGATTGCTTCACAACAATTTTAATTCGGTAAATTTAATGAATATTCTGATATTCGTCAAAATATCTCCTACACTATTGCCGATTCCAAAAATCTCATTTCATTAATTTTACAGAATTAAAATTGTTGTGAAGCAATCCCAAATCTTTTTATTTTGACGTGGTTAGCTGTTTTGAACAGGACGATTCATCCACTTTCAGAAAATATATGCCCACACTTGGTAACATCTCTGAGATTTTTGGAATCGGCAATAGTGTAGCAGATATTTTGACGAATATCAGAATATTCATTAAATTTACCGAATTAAAATTGTTGTGAAGCAATCCCAAATCTTTTTATTTTGACGTGGTTAGCTGTTTTGAACAGGACGATTCATCCACTTTCGGAAAATATATGCCCACACTTGGTAACATCTCTGAGATTTTTGGAATCGGCAATAGTGTAGCAGATATTTTGACGAATATCAGAATATTCATTAAATTTACCGAATTAAAATTGTTGTGAAGCAATCCCAAATCTTTATATTTTGACGTGGTTAGCTGTTTTGAACAGCACGATTCATCCACTTTCAGAAAATATATGCCCACATTTGGTAACATCTCTGAGATTTTTGGAATCGGCAATAGTGTAGGAGATATTTTGACGAATATCAGAATATTCATTAAATTTACCGAATTAAAATTGTTGTGAAGCAATCCCAAATCTTTTTATTTTGACGTGGTTAGCTGTTTTGAACAGGACGATTCATCCACTTTCAGAAAATATATGCCCACACTTGGTAACATCTCTGAGATTTTTGGAATCGGCAATAGTGTAGGAGATATTTTGACGAATATCAGAATATTCATTAAATTTACCGAACTAAAATTGTTGTGAAGCAACCCCAAATCTTTTTCTTTTGACGTGGTTAACTGTTTTGAACAGAACGATTCATCCACTTTCAGAAAATATATGTCCACACTTGGTAACATCTCTGAGTTTTCCTGAATTGGCCATAGTGTAGCAAGTATTTTGAAAAATATTTGAATTTTTATGAAATGTATATCCTAATTCTTGTGTGAATCCATTTCAAAACAATTTATTTTAATTTAGTTAACTGTTTTGAACAGCTTAAGTTGTTAACTATTGGTCGTTATATGCCAATAGTTGGATTCATCTCTGAGTTTTTTTTAATCAACCATAGATTCGGATATGTATATCATTTCAAACATTTAAAGAATTAATTTTTTTACTTGTAATAACCCTAACTTTTAGACTAGAATTATTATGATAAAATTTGATCCCGGTATTTGCATGAAGTATGCATTTTTGACGGACTTTTTTTTAGTAGGTGTATTATTTACACTTTTAATTGCTACACTTTTTAGAAGTTACACTTTTCGTTAATTTGTGTAACTACACTTTTCATTAATTTGTGTAGCTACACTTTTCGTTAAAAACTTCACACCGGTGGGAAGTTATACTATCATGTCTCCGGAAACAAGGAAGTTATACTTTTGAGAATGGTCAACATCTATGAAAAATGGATGCAATATCTCGAACTCATTATTCTCGAACTCTCGCTGTTAAACGATGGTCATGGAGTCTTTAAACATTAGAAGTGGAGAGGGATCGGCTTTTAGTATATGATACAAATAGGTATGATTATGATTTGTGATTGGACTTTGCTTCAAATATGTAAACTGTCTATGCAAATATTGATAAAATAAATTTAAAAAACATATAGTGACGACCTCTCTCTCTCTCTTTCTCTGCTTCATCTAATCGCGTGAAATAAATTATGAATTGTTTGTTTGAACGTTTCAGAATGATGACGGATGAAATTCCAACAGGCCCAATTTGCTGTTTCCTAGAGGATGCATAAGTGATTTTTACATTCAGAATCGAATTCAGGACTCCTAACCAGGCATGTTGATTATTACTTCAATTTTTAATTTTTTTAAATTGAAACACTGAATATTTTAAACAATTTCGCACTTTCGTTGTTCGAACCAATTGTACAATTGTGTACATTTATTTAAATGTGACCGGAGCATATAAAAATAAAAATTACAAATATGTATGTATAGCTTTAATGCTGTAAAATGGAAAAATGGAAAGAAACATCGAGATGGCTCCCCCCCTCCCCTGATGGCTCTCCCAGCAGCACAGCAGAACTGGGACCCAAAGAAATCAGATTGTATAACCTAATAAAATTTAATGAAATCGCAGAACCTTCCTTATATAACAATCCCGAGTACTCAATATTTAAAAATAAATTGAACATTGACATATTAACTCTCTTCCTCCCGTTTAAAAATGCTTAGGTATTATGATCTTAATTTTTTATCGAATCTACATACAAGTAAATTTAAAAGTATTGTACATATTATGTCGTAGCAGTATTATTCAGTTGTTACACTATCAATGAACTTGTGGAGATAAAGAATGAAGTGATAAATCCCAGAGTTGCAATATACTCGTATAATAGAGTTGGTATATCAAATGGGAGATCGGAACTTTACACTTTTGTACACTCATGGAGACAATGCTCCATCAATTTCAACAATGGCTAATAAAACTGTGCAGCTGTCTCATAATTAGTTTAAATTTTATGTCATTTGGAAAGTGAAAAATATAAAACAAGGAACAACATTAGTATCAGTCCGATTCCAATTTGAAGAAATTTTTGAAACACTGAAATTGAAATGGCTATTTATTGGCTTAGTTAAATAGCTCCCACGAAAACCGATAGGACTATAAAAAAAACTCTATCCGAAGATACGGGACTGGGTTAGAAAAGTTCTGGGATGCATGTAGAAACTGTTTGTAGGACTTCGTTTCCCTTTTGCGGTCCGAATTCATTATTAAAGTATTCTTGAACTCATAACACGAATTTGGTTAGAAAGCGAGTTCGTAAGAATGCAAATTTCAAGTAGTGTTGATGGAGAAGTGGAGAAGACCATTGAACACTTTATGTGTTCTTGTTTCGTTTAGTTTTATTTGAGATTCAGTTAAGGATACTTAAGATATCAGCATTTTGAAATTCATAAATACACGTTTTCGGGATTAAGTGACTTATGAGAGTTTGCTAGCAAATCTAACAGTAAAGTGTTGGAGAATTTCTACCTTGTAACACTTACAAACTTTAATCTAACATCACAATAAGTAGTCGTTTTGCATTTTTGGTGGTGGTAGCTTAGGCAAATGGTTGATCAAAATCATTCAGGTTAAATATTTAACTATAACTAACTAGATTTGTCATTTCCGGCATTACCACAATTAGCTTAAAATAATTTGTAAATTTTATCTAAATAACCAACAAATAGGACAAATTTTATTGTTTATAAAATGAGAGCATAAATCAATGTTAAGGTCGAAAGTTAGAATAACCACCAATTATGGAAATATGCAAGAGGGATTGAACAGCAACCCAATTTCGACATAAATTTGGAATAATAACATTTTTAATCGAATCATGTTTAAAATACTGAAAATAACGAATAGTTGTAAAAACAACACCATTTCAATTTACCTATTTCGATGAAAAATGGGTTCAAAACTTGAGCCTAATCGGCAATCGTTGTAACACTCTGTGGAGTATACAAAATCTTGGCAAATCCTTACTTACTATTTGAATATTAAAGTATTAACAGATTGGAAATATTCCTTGTTTCAAGTTGCTCACCGCTTGTTGTAGATGACATCACTGTTAATCGACCTTGAGTATTTTAAAAGCCAACAACCGTAACATTGTGAGCTCAATTTTAAATATTATCAAACTAATGCAAATTTACATCAACCATAAACATAATATTATAGAGAAACATTCGGGTCGGTCTCAATATTTTTAAATTAGCAACATATCACAATTATGTTAGACACAGTAATAAAAATATTTTAACTTACGAGCTTCGTGAATATTCCTGATGTAGGGCCACACTAAATCCAAACATAGAATCTCGTGAATGTGAGTGCTGGACATAATTAAAGGTATCCAAATTATATCCGTTTACAAATAAATCGGGAATTATAAATCCAAACAGCAGTAGTATTGCACAAAATATGATGTTAGCCATATTTTTTTAATAATTTCTACTATTACTAATTTTTATTAAAAATTCACTAATTAAATTATTATTTTCTCGCTCTCTCCTTTGATTTTTTCTCCTAAATTAAAATCTTATTTTTGAAATAAGATTTCTTCTTCTTTAAGGTTACTCACTATAAACACATCACTGATATAGAATATTAATTTAAATTAACAATAAACATTTAACATCACACAATTATGCAATAATCATTTTAAATTTTTATATTCTTATCAATAACCTATAAGAGATTACGTCGTCTTCGCGTAACTATGATGATTATGTTACAACAACAAATTACAATCACATACAAATTGAACAAAATAACTGTAACAACGCGATTTTATTTCAAATAAACAAACTACACTAAACTAAAACTTTACACAAAAATATCAAATAAATTTTAAAATAGACGATCGTCTGACGATGAGAACATTTATAAAAACTTTTCTTGAAAAAAGATAAAAATATCTTCGCGGATTTTTTTTCTTATTGCTTACAGAATCAACAAAAAGACGAGAGAATAAAATACACACAAACACAATTCTTTCCAAAACTAAATAAAATTTCGTTTTTGTTGTTGTTAACTTTAAAATTATAAATTAATATGATCACATAACATTTTTTTAATTTTTTTTTTTGTAACCTAACTTGTTTTATTTGTTATCACAAACTAAACACAAAAACTGGAATTTCTTTTGGTCGTGGATTACTGACTATTCACTAATCACAAAATTTTGTGCAATTTTACCAAGATCTTTACTGTAGTAATAAAACCAATAATTCGAATTTAATTTTATTTTATTTTTCTACTTTTGACTTATACACCCGTCGAAGTCGTCGAAACAACTGAATTTTAGTTTGTTTTTTTTACTTTGAAATAAAATCTTAATTTTTTTAATTCACTTTTTGTTGCTGTTCGTTTGGTAAAGAATACGAAGAAAATATATTATGAAAATGGTCATATTGAAGTTACGAACCTTTAAATTAAAATTAATATTTTTGTCATCTAGTGACATTTGTAGGAAGCAAACAGCAAATAATATTTGTAGCGCCACCTCGTATAGATACATCTAACAAAACTAAGCTTTTGTATCTTGGATAAACTGTATGCGGTATCTGTTACAATTAGACCGCAGCTCCAGTTTAGCTATTGAAATATAGAGGGTACTATTTAAAAGTTATTTTTTAAGCTTATTTTCAAAATTTAATTTAATTGACATTGGAAACGAGTATTAATAACGAGCATTAGTTAAAGGTCTCAGTTTTGGTTAATTCTCAAATCAACACAATAATTGAAGAAAAACGATAATATGTAATTTATACTTATCATGACACGTAGAGCGACAGAGAATACAGTAAACAAAATAGATAACTCACGAGTAGATTAGGCCACATATTATAGTACAGTTTTTATCATTTATGTTTCTTTTAGAGTTTTGGGTGCTTCCAGATCCGTCAAATGTTGGCAACATATTGAATAAATTTAACATGCTGGAATCAACACATTCGCTATATCACAAAATATATCGCAACCCTGATAAGATAAATGTTATTTCAGCCATCACCATTGTTTTTCAATTTTGTCTATCGCTGTACTACATCAAATTACCAATTATGAATCTGATTCGTTGCAATTTTGAATAATGTTTAATCAGTTTCATTCAAATTACCATCATGATATTAGCACGAACAATTATAATGTGTTACACCGATTAATACAAACAACAGGTCGGCGGAGCTGATAGTGCTCATTGTAGACTTGAGCTAATGTTTATTAATGGAAATATTGAGCAATCCAGATCAGAATAGTAGAAACATTATGGTCGCACTACTGACATGTACAAAAATAGCCGATGAGCGCAAAAGACAGAAGCGATAAAAAAGAGATAAAAGGAAATTAGTGGCAACTTAAGTGAATGTAATGTGTGTTTCATTGTAATCGTATTCCAACGTGAATTACAAAATAATTGTGAAACGTATTGTTGTTGTGTTTTGAGAATTAAGTTTGAGTGGATATTTAGGTAGTTTTTGTGCGGATATTTTTGGTACTTTTGAGAATATCCTGAAAGTTGCTCGTATTGTATTCACAATCCAACAAGCCAAATTTGACAGTGCAAATTCCTAGCAAAATTAATGATACGCTTTCATATTCATTTTAAAATTTTAATTTGTAAAAGAAATCTTAAATGGATGTTACCGAGTTAAAGAATACACGGAAAATAATTTGTTCGTATGGACAGCTGCAGTCGTTGCAGAACATTATTATTATTATTATTATTATCTTTATTTCAATAAAAATTATAAATGTAAGATTACAGAATAAAATATAATACACAGGTAGAAATAAAGAAAAGCCCCTACTAGGTAAGGAAATACGTATGTGTTGGAGCACAATTAAATTAAGCAAGTAATACAAATTAATTATTATTCTCTAGTATCTATTGCTAAACAAAAGAAAAGGAGTTATTGACAATTATTAAAACATTAATATTGGAACTTTACAAGCTTAAATAATATTTAAAAAAAATGAAAATTTGCAGAATTGTAGCTAAAAATATTGCCCAATATCATTTATATTAGACAGCCAAATTCGTAATTCACGTTCGAATTGGTATTTGCGCTCTATTGTGAGAAGTTTTAAATGCTTTGGTAACATATGAAACCGGTAGGGTGCCATAAAGACATAAAAACGCCTATAGTTTTCATTATTGCATCCAACACCAGCAAAGATGTTTGGATTCCTCATGTTATAAGTACGTAATACACGATCGTGAAAACTATGACTGGAAATAAAAAACATTTTCAACACTTTAAAAACGTATAAATATCTTAATGGTAGAAGTCTGAGCTCACGGAAAAGTGGAACTGTGCTGGTGCTTACAGAACGGTTATAAATTAATTTAACAATCCCTTTCTGTGCAGTATAAGCGGCGTTTTTTGAAATATGGTGTTTGAGATCGCGATAAAATATAGGGAAAATACAGGGAAATTTAGACAAAAAAATTTACAACAACAACTTTAACTAACTTCTAATTTTGACATTTAATTATTGGTTTATAATTAAACACAATAATGTCCAATATTAAAGTAAATTAATTAATTTCACCAGCAAACATTAAGATATCCATTTTTTCTTATTAGAAATACAACTCAGTCATTTCATTTTTATTCTTTCAAATTTCCAGTTGTAAATGAAATAAGGAACAATCAAAAAATTGTGTACTAAAAACATTTCCCTCTTTCGTCAGTTCAGGAATTATTAAGTTTTTTGATGAACTCTGTTGTACTCTACATAATATTAAGAGTTGATCAGAGTTGTTGAGAACAAGCATAAATAAACTTTATTCGATAATATAATGCAAGATATTGATTTAGTAGAAGCTCTTTAGGGTTCGATTGAGTAAATCCGAAGCACAAATATTTTAATAATATTTGAATTGCTTAAAAAATCAAAATATAATTTATCGCGGTCTAGAGCAGCTTTTCAAAAAAAACGCAGCAATAGAGATCAATATGTGAAAAATAAATCCCACCCCAACTAGAGATGCCATACATAATTATCGATTCAACCAGGGCATGATAGAGTTTTCTTAATGTGGTTTTCTTAACGTGGCTTGAGAGCAGAGCGGTTTCAGATTGTAAAATTTATAAACAGCAGCGATAACGCTTTTCCTGACTTTATAAAGGTGAGAATCCCACTTTCACTGCGAGTCAACAATTAGGCCTAAGTAGTAAAACTCTTTCACACCTAGAAGTTGAAAGCACTGTGGAGAGCAGGGATTTCTGTTGCATAAGCAGCTATGAAACGTCAATGAATTTGGGACTATTCCTACGTTAGGTCGTGTAAAATTCATAACTCTAGATTTATCGCTTACAGCTAACCGATGGTAATAGAACCATTTACTAAGTTTTGACAAATCACTTTGCAATGCAATTTGAGATTCTCATGAATTGCAATCAAATGGATAACTCAACGCCAGGTCATCGGCGAACGCTGTGGTCTGACCCAACAGATCGATATCTAAAATGGAATTAATGTAAATAAGAAATAGCAGAGGTCCAAGCAGAGAGCCCTGTGGAACACCACAACTCAAGTTACCTGGGTCACTGATAGCGCTTTCCACTGTAACCACTTGACGACGATTTTTAAGATAACTACCAAACCAATCTAGTATGACGCCTCTCACCCCTATATGAACTTCAATTTCGTAAGCAGAATGTCGTGATCAACACTATCGAATGCTTAAAAATAAATGCTTAGAAATAAAGCAGTAGGCTTTTGAGACTTGTGTATAGCCAAATATATATTACTTTGAAACTGTAACAATGCCTCCTAGTAGATTTTCCCGCTGTGAAACCGAATTGTTTCTCGTTTAGAAATTTAATATTATCGAGATAATTGAGTAGTCTACGCTTCACCATTTTCTCAAATAGTTTAGAAAAAGTACATAAAAGAGCTATGGGCATATAGTTATTATTATAGCTCCAACTCATCTCCTTTTTTATAAAGCGGTATTAACCCATTGTATATCTTGAGCATTCACAGAGATCAGTAGATAATGTGGTATTGTTAAACATTGAGAATGTGCTGGATGTAACATTTATAAAAAAGTTACTAAATTCATTGAAAATGGCTAACGAACTAGAAACAACCAGGCCTAAGTTTTTTCGTAGAATCTCATCAATTAGTTTCCAAGTTTTCTTAGAGTTATTGCCTACTGAGGAACATTTAATTTTGTAATAATTATTCTTTGAAGTCTTGACACTGCTCTTCACATTAATTGACAGTTTTTTAACGAATTTTTGTAGTCTACCATTAAATGGTTACACTTTAGTTTCTTCGAAAACTTATGAAGCGATTCTAGAATGTTAAGAAACTTTTTGAAGGCTAAGTTGCAGTCCGCTTCGCAATAAACTGAATGCCAAGTTTCGAAGGGCCAAGTTTTTAAGGATATCATAATTTACTCTAGGAGAGTCCGCATTACTGCCTAATGTAATGTTGCGACAAGTATAGCTTGCTATTTTAGTTTTTAATTAAGTTGTGATCGGTAATAACCAAAGGTAGGTTATCAACTTCGAACGCATAATTCTTTATCGATTTAACAAATACATGAACAAGACATGATTGAGCCCTAGTTGGCGTATTTATTAAACCAAGGAAACAGTAAGCCACTAGTGTTTGATATACGTAACTTTCTGTAAGGTTTGTTAAATTGATATTCATATCGCCTAACATTATAATGTTATTTTTGTTACTAGATTGCAGAAATATATCGAAGTCATTGTAGAATGAAGTTATGGGAGCATAAGCATTATCTAAGTTGTAAAAGCGGTAAATGCAAACGAACGTCCATTACGTAGTTTATAACCTTGATATATAAAATCTAGTGATTGAAAAAATTAATTATTTGCTATTCTGATGAAATGATTTTATATAACAGGACTGTGCTCGCAAAGTATCATACCTTCATTGCCAATTACAGCCTATGTAGGTAGAAGAAACGAACCAAAAGTTTATAGTTGATGCCCTCATTCCGCCAGTCCACACTTTGATTCCTTCGTCGTGATACTTTCCTCGTTTCCTTCCCCTTCACCAACAAACTGATTTTAGTTTGTTGGTGAAGGAGAAGGAAACGAGGAAAGAATCACGACGAAAGAATCAAAGTGTGGAACGGCGGATTCAGTCTTTTGCTAAAGTATCTTATTCTGATATAGCATCAATAGCTTTACCGGATATGAAAGTTTAAGTCATTGTACAAAATCGCTGTACAAATTATTAAACTCCGTCTATATACACACGGATTCTTCTCACTAATGTAAAATACCCCAAACATGTAACAAGTGTTGTTCGTAATGCTTTTCTTTGTAAGCTCGTTTTAATTGCAAATTCATGTGTTTTTTTTTTAACATGCGAAATTAAACTTTTTATTATTATTATTATTATTACAATATATTTACAAGCATAAGCCGAAGCTTTTATACTACGAAAAAGAAAACAAAATCACAAAAGAAAAAAAATTAACAATCCTCAATTATACACAAAATTATTTACAAAGGGGTATAAAAAAAATATTACAAATTTTAATTACATTAATAATTTCTCTGTACAGTTAAATATACAAGTTTTTTAAAAATTTTAAGAGAATTAATATTTTTAAGTTCAAAGGGTAAACCATTCCAAATAATAAACGCATTCATCAAAACCGAATTATTAAACGTGTTACTTTCGTTAACGGGCAAGTTGATGTTTCTAGTGCGCAGAGACCTGGAAAAACTAAATTTTTCATACAAATATAAAGGCAATCCAGAGCTAATAATTCTAAAAATAAATACAGCTGTTCTATAGTGATAGTACTCGAACAAAGTACATCCCAAAATAGAAGTTTTTAAGCCAGAAATATGATCAAATTTTCTGAGGCCATGAACATATCGAATACAATTATTAAATGTAATTTCAAGTAGACGCCGAGAGGAACTGTCACATCCACAATAGATCACATCACAGTACATGAACAATGGTACAACCAAACTTTTAATCAAAAATACTCGCAACTGAATTGGACATATTTTTTTTATTAATCTTAGTGAATATAAACTATAATTGACACGTTGACACAATGTGCTAATATGGTCACTCCAAGTAAGTTTGCAATTTAATATCAGTCCTAAGTTATTAACGGTTGGAACAAATTTTATTGTGTCATCACCCAAAACAAGAGTAGGTTCAATAATGTTCGAATTATTTTTACATAAAAATAATGCTTTACTTTTATTAGGATTAAGCGCTAGAGAATTATGTTTAGCCCATAAAAAATGCCACTAAGATCTTCGTTCAATTTTATTACAGCCTCATTCAACCCTAAAGCTTTACATCCGATGTACAATTGTAAATCATCAGCATAGAGATGAAAAGAACAATGATGAATACGCCATGGAAGATCATTTATAAATATAGAAAAAAGCAACGGACCCAGAATTGATCCTTGTGGTACACCTAAAGTTACTTTGCCCATGCTAGAGCACTCAACACCGTACTTAACAAAATGCTGCCGACTATGCAAATAAGAGTACAACAAATTAATTGCAGAGTCAGAAAATTTATAATATAAATAGAGTTTTTGAAGTAGAAGTATATGATTAACACTATCAAACGCTTTAGAAAAATCCAATAAAACCAATAAAGCTTGCGAACCTTGCCCATCCAAAATCGAAGAAAGATCGTCAACAATGTGTACCAAAGCCGTTGTAGTACTGTGACCAGGCTTATACCCTAACTGAAATTTACAAAGAAAATCAAAATCTTTAAAATGCTGCAGAATCTGGATTTGCATTACTTTTTCTAACACCTTAGAAAGGGCAGGTAATATACTTATTGGTCGAACATCATTAAGACTGGCAACTATATCATTTTTTGGAATTGGAACAACAGAAGCAACTTTCCACAAATTCGGAAAAACTGATTTTGACAAACATTGATTAATTATATATGTCACCTGTGGAAGAAAAAGGTCAATAAATAATTTTATTATTATAAAATCAATTTTATCATATGCAATAGCATTAGATTTAATTGATCGGATAGCACCCATAACAATTAGCTCGTCAACATAATCAAAAGCAAATTTATAATTATTATCAGAATCAACAGATCCAATATCTGGCAATAGCAGAACCACTAAATCTTCACGAAATTTACAGATATCATTCAAAATATCTTCAGCAGTGAACATTATGTCAACTATAGAAACAGAACACGAAATACCAAGTTTCTTTAAATTGGTCCAAGTAATTTTAGAATTATAAACATTACCAAAATAAAAACTATACTTAGCTTGATTGATAATCTTAGTAGTTCTGTTTCGAGCCCTTTTATAAGAAGTAAAGTCACCATCTAATCCACTCCTTTTATAATTATTATACTTCAAATCTCTATACTGAATATAATCCAATATAGTCTGGTTTAACCATGGAGCAGTTGGACAATAGTTAATGATTCTTTTACGGGGTACACACATAAAATCTAAATATAAGAAATTTGAAATAAATAAATCAACAATCATATTTACGTCAGAGCAACAAAAAGGAATAGACCAATCAATCGAAAAAAAACAATTTACGAAATATTCATAATTAATTTTCTTATAATTGGGCACAACAGAATAAGACAACTTATCTCTAGTGCGACAACATTTATAAGAAGCAAAAATCAAATCATGGTCAGATATTGACCGGTCATTGACCATAACTGATTATATTATGTCGATCAGGCTTAAAAACAACAATCAAGTCTAAAAGGCTTTCCAGCCTCGTAGCTCTAAACGGCAAAAAATACAAATTAAGTATATTAAAACAATCAATCAATAAATTATTATTTAGCATATTAAAGTTAAAATCACCTAAACACTTTTCATATTCTTGTAATAAATCTGTAAGAATACCATTAATATTTGTAATGTCCCCTCTCGAAGTGGGAGGTGGGTTATAAAAAACAACAATAAGGAATTTACTAAACTTACCAAACAGTTCAAGTGTCATAAATTCAACTTTACCATTTGAACCACATGATAACACTTTGACATTCAAGTTTGATCGATAATATAATCCTACTCCACCACCACGAGCATTGATACGATCAGACCTCAGAAATTTGTAATTATTTATTTGAAGAGATCTAGTAGAAATTTTGTTATTTAACCAGGTCTCTGATACAGCTAGAAAATCAAAATTAAATTTATGAAGAAGTATTATCACCTCATCTAAATGCAACGTCAAACTACGTACATTAAGATGACCAAAAAATAAATAATTGTTAATAGAATGTGATTTATCATTTGGAATGGAATGGTTAGTAACATCTAAGGCAAAATTATCACAATGAGTCTCTATATCACAATTTGTGATGGATGTTGTTTCACTAAAAAATGATTACTTCTAGGCTTGTTAACAAATTTCTTCACAAGAGTACCAGCCGGCCACGATGATGCAGTTAACAATTTGCCCATATGAACATTTGAAACTGATAATTTAAAAGACGGGTATTCTTGTATAAACGAAATGGAATTTTTCACTAACATCAGGATGCATTCTTGAGACAAATACATGCAAACGCGGCTCCACAGTACGCAAACTACTCTCTTTAGCAGTACCAATAACAAAGTCATCTTTCAAACCCAAATTGTTTGTAAGTGTTTGATTTTCACTAATATTATGAATACTAGTTATTTTTTCATTTGACAGACTTACACAAGCAGTTTGCGTTGGAGTGGCCAAGCTTAGATTGACAGAAGACGTTAATACAGAATTAGGCCTTACTAAATCTACATCAGCTTTACCATCAGTATCGATGGAATCAGTAGAGCCCAGGTCAATCATATTCTTATTTTCTATATTATGATTATCTTTATCAAAATTTCCCTGACACTTTTCCAAATAACACATAGATTTTTCAATATTCATTGAAATTTGTGACAGTTCAACTATTTTATTTGTAAATGTGTTAAACAAATCACAACACATATCACAAAACCAATTGATGGATTTTGAATGTACGACCAAGTTCTTAGGCTTGAGTTCCCGGATGACGCCGGGCCCACCGTACACCCTTTTTTACATATAACAAAACCGAAGGATTGGATAGGTTAGTTAAGTGGGACAGAATCGGCCCGGTTACAGACACCTAGGTATAGCCGATAGTTAGTAACACAAAGACAACACAATTCTAATCTACTAGATGAAGGATAAAGGCTTAATAGGTTATTGGATAACGATGGTATTGGTCTTCAACAATTGCTTCTTTAAAACGGCAACCTAAGAAAAAATATTATTATTTCACATGCATCTGGAATTTTCCTGAAATTTAATTCTATTAATACTTTTCGGCTTCCTAACCAAAATTGGTTGACTCGACCCGTTACAGACACCTATGTAAAGTCGTTAGTAATAAAATGACAACACAATTCTAAACTACACAATCAGCAATTACAATGAAACATTTATTAATTTAATCATTCTGCAACTCCGCAACTTACAGTAGAATTTCCTGAAACCAAAGTTATTTGAACTATATTCAAAATAACTCTAAAATTCATTAGTATTTAACCGTTGAATTGGGCGAACACGAAATAGCAAAAAAAAACACATTAACTAGATTAACTACCGGATTGCATTCAAATATCCATCCATTAAAATATCCTAAATAATTTAGAATTCGCAAAAATTTCGTAAGTTTACTAAAAATTTTTTATAAAACAGATGAATTTTTCCCGACGCCCATCCTTTTTCACAAGGAAACAAATACTTTTATCACTACTTTTGCACTAGTTCTGGAACTTCTTCTACGTTTGCTGGGGATATATCACATACAATTAATCTCAGACATGACACATGCGACTCGTCTATGACTTGTCACCTTGTATTAGACTTGTCATAAACGATTCATCTCAGACTGGTAACAAACGTAAATTAGTAATTAGTGTGTCGTCAATGGCTTTCCTGCTGGAAGGTTATATTTAAGTAAAGGCAACTAGATAAAATTTGAAAAAATTATTCTAAAATGAATGATAAATAAGTTTATTTTATAATTTTTATAATTAAATATAAATCGTACCAGTATCTTACAAGAGGGATAATATGTACTCGTATATTAAATATATTTGAATGAGATTTCCCGAGAACCGAATAATTTTAATATAATAGCTCGGCACTGTACATGTAGATTAATATTTACGGTTGATTTGAAATTGGGAATTAATAATTATAATTCTTGTACTAAAACTGTCAAGATTGGCAACGTTGCATTTTATGACAAACATCCATTCGTTGGTGTATTGAAGTATACAAACCTTCTCTTTCTTTTGAATAATTATATTAATTATATCAAATATTTCTAGCTTTTCAGTTACATAGATATAACGAAGTTACCGATAAACAATTCTTTATGTTAAGATTGTTAAAATCCCAAATCCAATGCAAATAATATTTCTTTTTATAAAGCAAAAATATCGCTAATAAGCTGTGAGAAAATACTAGTAACCCATTGAGTGTCACAAAAAGGCAATTTTGCGGTAAATAATAGGATTCGTTACCAACTCCAACATAGTTGCAATCAATCTTGCAAAAATGATGGATTGTGAAGGAAATATAATATAGAAAACAGCTAATCATAAATTACCTACACTATACTCTCAATGCACAGAAGAAATACGGAAACGGAAAATTCTATCGCTAATCAAACCAAAATAAAAATATAACAATTGATTACACAAACGCTGAATAATAGGATGAAGGAACATCACCAAAATAGCTCTCTCCGAAAATCTCCAAAATCAAAGCGTGGAAGAAACCACCTCTACAAACAATCGTAGTAAAATGTACCAAGAGAATTATGCAATGTCCATCCAGGAGCTAAAATTACCTCGAAACGAACCCAACAGACGGCATGAATCTTCCCACCATGAAACCACTACCATCCACCAAGCGACCTCCTGCCAACACCACCATTCAACAAAAACCACGCTTCACAAAGCCGTGACGAATCCATGACAGATCACAAACGAACCATGGCAACCCTACAGCCCAAAAACTTCAGCGTACGACCGATCATACAAAAACTCCCAAAATGATTCAGCCCCCGCCAAATCGACGGCAAACTCCAACAAAAACACCCGAAGCATTCAGCAATGAAACCAATTTGGACATACAAATCCAAATTCAGGCAATGATTCAATACAAAACTGCAAATCCGCCCTCATACACTAACAAATGAGAACTACCTCAAGTCCTAAACAAAACAACTCAAAACAGGCAAAAATACTTTATAAATACAGGTAACGACAGAACACACATGAACACAACTCTCCGCAAGTTGAGAAACACAACGTTCCACGAACAACCACCACAAACCGCAGATACCGAGCCATTACTCACCATGAACGAAACCCATTCAAATCACTCCAAATATCAAAAAGGATTCACTGCAATACAGCTGCAGCACATCCTCGCCGCACATCCTGTGTAAACCAATCACACACATACACCACTCGTCAAAATCTAATCCAGTTTTCGCAACACAGAGAAAAAGTATAACCCCCTCCCAATCGCCAAAAATATACATTCCTTTATATGTACAATATTCATTTTGCGCGATCTCGACCTGCGACAACATCCACTCCTTGCCGATGACGCCCACCGAGGTCGACAAGGAGAGGTCAACGTCAGCCGCCTCTCCACAACGACGGCAAAACTCTCACAAAGTTAACAAAAGTCTAAAATATTATACATATAACAAATCAACAAATTATGAACAAATAAAGTCTAATCGACTTTCCCAATTCACAAATTGAATCATCCACATTCAAGAACATTTAGTGCAAATCCAAAGAAATTCGCCCATTTAGACAACGTAATACGAAGTCTTAGTGTAATACTACAAAAATATAAATACAACCGTGAGAGAGCAGAGAATATTATAAGATCATTTTGTTTATATTTTGCGCATCCCATATACCATATTTTCACTTATATGTATATCCCGTAGAATTATATACTATAGAATGAATGTAATGATCTTTCCCATATAAGATTTGCTGTTTCACGTGTCACAAGCCAGAGCAGGATGGTTATATAAAAAATGCATATGGCGGTCTCATGTGTCAAAGATTCAACCCCCTCAAACCAGTTTTTGTTTTTGTTTTAAATTACGCGTTTAATTTTGTGCTCTTAAAAAATCGTGAAAATATTAATTAAAATAATTAAAAAATAATTAAAATATTATTAAAATAGTTAGTGGATTGTGTGTAGTGTATCATTTTAGTAATAAAAATTACAAACATTTAATAAAATGAAGTGTCTCGTGAAAAACTGTTTAAATACGCCTAAAAAATTTCAAGAAGGAATTTCGTAAAAAATAAATTATCCTTAATTTAAGTTATAAACCAGATAAAAATAAGAAAACAATTTTGGTTATTGACGTGGGTAGCATCTTTTAATAAACATATGTTTTTACCAGTGCCGCATTTTTCTTATTTTATTTCATGTGCTAAGTGCTTTGCTTTTCATAATTTATTTTTATTTTGGAATAAGTACTGTAAATACAATTTTTTACAGAAATTATAATGTAAACATTTGTTTTTAGTTTACCAAAATATGGAGAATTGCAAAAGCAATGGTTGAAGCCTCATCAGATGATATTTCTATTGACCAAGTTTCAAAAGTAGACGAATCGAATATGTATGATGAAGATTTTCTTGGATACCCAATTATACTAAGTGAATTTTCAATTAATGTTATTGAATACATAGGAGGATTTATAGTCCGATATTAATTTCGAAAATTGAATTGTGAGGACTGTTGCACATTAATACAACAATGTAACTCTTATACCTCGCTAATCAATTTAAAAAATAAGGGTGGTCTGGTAACTCCTTCGTCGTCAGTATTAAAAATTTGTAAATATTCAGAAGCTGTATTAAAACGGGAATTGGCTATTGCGGACTACAAAAACATAACGCAACTAAAATCTAGTTCTAAATTGTTAAAAAAAAATAAGTTATAACGTTCTTCACAACCTAATAAGTGTAAATATTTTCAATGATGAAGATCAATATAGTCATTCTCAAGAACACGTTAATTTGTTAGCTCATTCTATCATAGAAAAATATTATGACATCCGATTGAATTATTTTTGTAACCAAAGGTCATATAAATTAACGAAAAGAAACAAGTTTATTTCTTTATTACATTTCAAAGGAATGTGAAATAAATAAGCGTAGTGGTTTTATAATTATTATTTTTTATATTTTATAATTTTTTATTACATTAATATTATATTTAAATAAAAATAATTAATGTACTTTATTAAAGAAATAAAAATGTAATTAAATATAAATAATTTTTTAATTTAAACTTCCTAACTTCACTGCATTCGATCGAAAAAAATTCTAAATACGGCCCTGTTAATTTATATGCTTTCTCTTTTACCCTCCGAATTTGTGACGCTTGACAGTTCTTTACATTCATTCTATATACTCTATTTCTATGGTATATCCTTAAATAAAAAAAATTAAAAGAAATAAGGATTTCAGTACAACATGCAATAAAGACTTGATATCCAAATTTTAAATTAGCTTTTTGGTCGTGATTTGTTCAACTTTTCCAAGAAAATACCATCTACTCATATAACGAAATTCAACAAAATCACTGTGTACATAAAAAACTATAAACAATACGTATGCGAGAGAAAAAACAAAATTATAAAAATTAGAGACCACGACAGTATTTTTCATAGAAACAGATTACATAGAATGAATGCTAGCAACTGTCGTCACAAACTGTTTCATACCACAACAACACAAATAACTCATCCATACGATTCATTGATTATTATGTAATAAAATATAATGTATAATGTAAAATAAAGTAATAAAAATAACACTTATCTTAAGCATCCTTTGTAATCTAAAAAGTCCTACAAATTGAATATTAACATACAATGCGTACGATGCATTCAAACAACGGTGTCGAAATACATATAAACGAAATTGTTATATACATATCCTACACCACTGCAAGCGCACCGCACACAAATTAATATATTAACACAATACGTATAACTTTTCACTTTACTTATTACTTCTTTACACACAAATTAGTATTAATATTATTATTTATTTATTTCACAAGACATATATTAATAAATAATATTATGATTAATATTATAATTAATCAATTATTAGCACAAAACTATTTATTTATTTATTCAAAGGAAAGACAAAAATCACGTCTTTCCTTTACGACGTTCAATCGCCGACCTCACAACACATATCACAAAACCAATGTACATTTTTACTACCACATATCAAATCATACGATGCTTTTTTCAAGCCCGCGCAACGATAGTGAGCGACTTTCTTACATAAACCATGACAAATTTTCATTAGCGTCTTTGTCACACATTGAGCAATCATTAGGTGCCATTGTAAGATTTGAATAATAAATATATACACAGAAAATGTTACAATATACAATACGGCGAAACGGCCAAAACTAATATTAACACACACAAAAAAACACAAAAGATCACAAAATATTCACATATATTTACATTAATATTTACAACTATAACATATATTTATATAATTATAGCACATTTATAGAATAAATTAATATATTAATAATTTTTTATTTAGAGAAAAAAATTTCCGAAGCTGACTAAAGACTCCACTTTGTGGAGATAATCAAATTATTATTTGAAAGGAAAATTTTGATTTCATATGTGTGTAATTGTCAAAATTGTATTTTTATATCATTTTTGTAAATCTCGCTTTAATAATGTTTCAATTATTTAGGAAGCCGGAAAATATGAATTTAGAATTAAATTTCAGGAAATTTACAGATGCTTGTGAATTAATGCTTCATTGTAATTGCTGATTGTGTAGTTTAGAATTGTGTTGTCATTTTATTATTAACGACTTTACATAGGTGTCTGTAACGGGTCGAGTCAACCAATTTTGGTTAGGAAGCCGAAAAGTATTAATAGAATTAAATTTCAGGAAAATTCCAGATGCATGTGAAATAATAATATTTTTTCTTAGGTTGCCGTTTTAAAGAAGCAATTGTTGAAGAATTGTGTTGTCTTTGTGTTACTAACTATCGGCTATACCTAGGTGTCTGTAACCGGGCCGATTCTGTCCCACTTAACTAACCTATCCAATCCTTCGGTTTTGTTATGTGTAAAAAAGGGTATACGGTGGACCCGGCGTCATCCGGGAACTCAAGCCTAAGAACTTGGTTGTACATTCAAAATCAATCAATCAATCAATCAATTTTTGTAAATTTCGCTTTAAAAACAAATTGTCATTCCATGCAGGTTTGAGCAAAAAGTATGTAACTGGGCGAATATATTCGCTCGGAGAATAACAATGCGTGCCTTTAATATAATTATCCAGTTGCTGCCATTTTGTTTGCTTTCAGCCAGAGGTGGGTCTTAAATTCTGGCGACTATTATACTATTATAACTTATAAATAACATCACAAATATATATCGTCATTATAGTTCAAATGGAGTTTATGTATGAGCCGGTAAACCCGGCCAGTTGCCAAAGTAGGTACGTTAGTACCTACGAATTCTATTTATATTACATGGTAATTTTCCTATTCACATATGCGAATAGCGTTGGACGAAAATTGTCAAGTTGTAGAGGTCAGTCAGCTACTTTGCTAAATTTCTTACCATTTGGAGTTCATGTAGAAATGAAATGTGTATCCTGTATTGACTGACTATTTTACCTTTTTTGAAGACCCTCCTCAACGACATCGCACAAATAGATGCTGTATAAGATAGTGGAAATTTGCCAGCGGAAAATAAGATATTACACTACTCGCCACAAGTGGCAGTACTATCATAAAAGAGAAACTTTTTTGTTATATAGGTAGTTACCAGCGGAAGTTTTTATTAATTTTGTATCTCTCTCAGTAGACTTTGCTTCATGTGATTGACCAGCTACACGCTAGATACGCAGGCGACACAGGTCTAGATAACTAGATAACGGGTGATTAAATTATAGTATTATATATTTTATAAACATTATATAGCATTTTTTTCAGATTCCCTTCAAAATTGACATTTGTGTTCAGTAGTATGGTTGGCAAATTACCATGGAAAGACACACAATTGCACAGGGTTTAAATCGACCTACAATAAACCTACAATTGGTTCAATCGACCTACAATAAAGCTTATTGTTCGTAGTGTAATTAAAAAATTAGAGACAAATGTTACTGTTTGTGATGTTAAGAATCCAACCCATGAAAAACTTAAACGTACTGCTGAAAATATCGAAGCCAAGAAATAAAGTGTGGATGAAAGCCGAGAACAATCGACGTCGTTCTTAAGAACTTGGATTTTCTTATGACAGCGCATTTCAAGGCGTATAAAATTCAGCTTGGAGCAACTTGAAACAGATCCATTATTTCATGGAAAATCATCTTGAGCAATGAAACTTATTTCTGGTTAAATGACTATAACTAAGCACAATTGTCACATGTGGAGAGAAAAACCCCACATTCTGTTATGAAACATGCTTTCATCTAGAAAAATTAAGAATTTGGTGTGGCTTATGGTTTGGAGGTGTAATTGGACCATATTTTTTGAAAATGAAAATGACATTGCAGTTACCGTCAATGGAGACCGCTACAGACACATGCATACTAATTTGTTGTGGCATGAATCAGATAACTTCGACTTAAACGACATGTGGTTTCCACAAAATGGTGCAACCCAACATGCCATTGAGAGAAATGTTAATGAAGTTTTATTTGTACGAATCCGTTGTATTTTCTTCAATTCATATTTACTAATTTATACTCAAAATTGCTGTATTTTTTAATTTGCCTTAATTCAGCTGATACCGGTATTGTCACGGTGCCATTCAAGTTATTAGATGTGCCAGTAGAAGCTCTGCTTCACAACACATCCAAATCGTCCGCCATTATGGATGTACGTAGCTTAGTCATTGCTGTTTTTATGATATAAATTTCAGTCATTTACAAGCTGTCGTTCCGTGTGCATCAGTTTTAAGTGATGGATATCGATAAGCAACATTTACGTTATTGCATTCTATTCTGTTTTCTAATGTAAAAAATGCTGATCAAGCTATGGAATTGATTAATTCGATTTTAAAATTACATTATGTGAGTCATTCATCAGTAAAAACGTGGTTTACAAGATTTGATGATGGCAATTTTAGTGGTGCAGTAAAACAATTTGAAGACGAACAACTTAAAGTTTTACTGGATGAAAATTCGTGTCAAACTCAAAAAGAGCTTGCAGAACAGTTAGGAGTTACTCACCAAGCAATATAACTTCGATTGCATACAATGGGAAAAATACAGAAGGAAGGAAAATGGATTCCTCACTGACCGAAACAAACAAAAACCGAAGGGTTGACATCTGCATGAATTTGCTTTCGCGGCACAAAAGAAATAATTGTTTGCACAAAACCATTACGGGTGATGTAAAGTGGATTTTATACGATAATCCTAAACGCATAAAACCATGGATTGAGCCAGGCCAGCCATCATAAATGAATATTCATGCCAAGAAAGAATCATTTACTACGAGCTTCTGGAACCTCGTTAAACTTTTAGAGCTGAACGTTATCAGGCTCAATTGATCAAATTACATGATGCTCTGGAAGAAAACAGGCCATTTATGGGCCAAGAAAGGCGGAAAGTATATTGCTGCATGATAACGCTCGTTCACATACAACAAAATCAACCCAGGAACTCATCTTCTCTTTAGGCTGGTAAGTTTTACAGCATGCGACGTATTCTCCAGACTTGGCTCCCTCTGATTACCACTTATTCAGATCAATGTCATCATATTTGAAACATCATTGGTTTACGAAAGTTGAAGATTTGCAAAATGGGTCGATTACTATTTTGCTTTGAAACCACCAAGTTTCGCGAAGGCATTCATCATCTACCTGATAAATGGCAAAATACCATAGATAGTAACGGCGAATATTTCGATAATATTCGAACATTTCGAAATATAATTGTTACAAGGATTAATCTAGTAACAATTATATTTTCAATAAAGTTGAATTTGACCGTAAAAAGCGGAGTTTCTACTTGCACACCTAATAAAAGTAAATTCATCCATAAAACAAACTTTTAACGATTCAGGTTGTATACCAATTGACATGACGTTATTAACATTCTTCTAACTGCCAACTGTTAACTCATCTAACTGCGCTTTCAATTTTTATTGTAAGATTAAGTATGTTATAGTTTAAGGGTTGTACAAGAGAGAGAGAGAGAGAGAGCAAAAGAGAAGAGAGGGCACAATATTTGTATATTGATTTTTAACTAAAAAGTAGAATGAAAAATATTAGTTTGGAGTTAAATTAATTTATTGATACACAAAAATAGCGCGCTAAATATAAATTTTGACATACTCGTAGAAAATTGGGTGCTCCGGATACAATCTATATGGTGCTAATAAAAAACAAGGCAAGTGAAAACAAAATTTTACCACTTACAAACAAATTTCTATAATATTTCTCATTTTAATGAATTTATTGTTGAAGCGATCACGGTTCGTTCCATGTTTTGTGTTTTTATAAGGTGTAAGAAGCCACATGAACCGATCCCGGGTATCTGACATTCGCATCCAAGACTTTCATATTAGAGTCCCAAGCCCAACAAGCTGAAACGTTGATATACTATAGCTGCGTTTTTTTAATAAGCTGCTCTGGACAGCGATAAATTATATTTTGATTTTTTTAACTAATTTTATCTAATTTAAATTTATATATTATTTAAATATTTATGCTTCGTATTCACAGAATCGAATCCCAAAGAGCTTATACTAAGTCTTTAATTATATTATTGAATAAAGTTTATTTATGCTTGTTCTCAATAACTCTGTACAACTCTTGGTTTCATGTAGAGTACAACAGAGTTCATCAAAAAACTTAAAAATTCCTGAACTAACAGGGAAATTTTTAGCATACAATTTTTTGATTGTTCCTTAGTCTAGGTTTCCACCAAGATTATCTTTGCTATTTTAACAAAAGGATTTTTTTTGTGTGTGATAGAAATTTTGACGTTGCATGTCAAATCTGTTTTCTCATAACCACAAAATTATTAATATAAAATACATTACACATACATATTATATATTTGGCTTTTATAGCATAAAAATGTAATAATATAAAAAATCGACTCAGATTATGAAATAGATGTTTGTACCGCCGCAATTACAATTGTCATCTGTTGTAAAGCAAGCGAGTTGGTGGAGAAGCGGAAGAGAAACGGCCCAGATGGTGTGTTCGACCTATATTCAGTGAAACAGTCAGAAATAATTATGGGGCTCATAATTTTCTTGCTTGATGAAATGCGTCTAAATGACCATGAATTATTTTTTGTTATACCAGAATGTCTGCAGCGTCTTGTGACATGCTGCTAAAATTAATTGGTTCTATAATTTCAAGACAAAATACCAATTACCGAGCCTGCATTAATCTTTTCACCAGAGTGGTGCTAACTTTAAGGTTCGCAACACAATAATTTTGGATATATATTAAATAAATTATAAATTGTAAACATTCATCTTGAAACTATGTTTTGCATTGTAGGCACCACCACATTCTGGTTCCGAATTCTATAATTACAAGCAGTTTTTTTTTTCAAGTATACTATTAGCTGCCTGTGATTATAGATATCGGTTTGTTTACATGGATATTGTATACCAAGGACGTCAGCAGATAGAACTATCCAAGCAGCTGTTTGCCTGCCCAATTTTTGCTTGGTTGAAGGTTAAACATCGCTTCATCATCAAAAAAAACATTGCTCTACTACTCTTGTCGAAATCTGACTGAAGGCTGGAGAAAATATGGAGAATTACATTCAATTTTTAGGCAGGGCAGCTACAATTCATCTTCAACTGCCGTGAAGGTTAGAAATGAGATCGCAGAGCATTTTATGACCGACGGATCAGTGCCGTGGCAATGGGGCTTTGTTTAATTATAATTAAAAACTTAATTATTTTAATGTTATATGAAAATATTGTAAATATATTTCATTTATTTGGAATTTATTCATTTATGTTAGTTATACAGGGTGGCTGACACGAAGTGTTTCCAAAACAAAACGCCACAGGATTTTTATTTTTTGAAGAATTTTATTGAATCAAAGTAAAAAATGTTCACAAATATTTAAATTTTTGAACTGCATTAGCAGTTTTTGTTTTGGCCACACTTAACCGCGGTTATCGCCTTCAAATGGCCGACAAAGCTGGTTCTGCGATATTTTGCGATTTGCATCCTTGGGTAGTGGCATCTTTGGGCAGTGGAAATGAACCGCGGAACGTTGTTTCTCAGCCAATCTTGATTGACGCGCGCTTTATGACTAGGCGCCGAGTCCTGTTGAAATGTCCAGGCTCGGCGGCCGAAATGTGTTTGTACCCAAGGCTTCAACGCTCCCTCCAACACATGATCCCGATAAATTTTAGCATTTATCTTGATGCCACGGTCCAAAAAAACGAGTGGTGAACGTCTTTCGGCCGTTACGGCGGCCCAAACCATCACCATCGGCGGCGCTTGGTTTCGAGTGGCAATCCGTTGGTCCAAATTTTCAGTAGAACGGCCGGGCAAGTAAATCCGGTCAATAACGAACATATTGCTCAATAACGAACAGTGACTCATCGGTGAAAACCAAATTCGGCAAATCGCCACTTTCGTGCAAGCATCACAACTCCTTTGCTCTTTCCACTCTAACTTTTTTGAGCATCGGTGAGACCATGCGTTCTATGGAATTTCAAGGCCTTTAGTCTAAGATGATCTTTCAATACGAGCTGCATCCGTTCGAGCGAAATGTTCGCCTCATGAGCCAGGTTTCTGCTGCTACGGAGCGGATTCCTAGCCAATTTGGCCTTCATCTTCTGAATGATATCCGGCGATGTTGCTGTGCGTTTCGGTCCACCACGGCGTTTTGCAATGCTGTCAGTATCGTCATAACGATTTATGGTGCGATACTTAAACATTTTATTCACATGCAAATGTTTTAACTAGTTAACAATCTGCGGCTGTTTTCCAGCCAAATATAGAACAATCACACTATTACGCTTGAATTTCATTGCGGATAACATTTTTTCTGAATATTTCCCACTAAAATGCTTTTGTACGCTTATAAACAATAGAATGAATTGTCATTAGTGTAACGAGCGCTCTGTCATCACTGGTTTGACAGCAATGACAGTCTGAAGTTGGTAACACTTCGTGTCAGTCACGCGGTAATGTAAGATTGGGAATATACTTTTAAATTTTATTAATCTTTTGCTTCATTTAAAGATTCCATTTTCATGACCTTCTCCATATACTCGTATGTCATCATAGATGTATAATTGTACGCTATAATTTTCCACTGGGGTTAAAACCCGCAAAAATATTGCAACTGGGTCACCAAAAAGTTAATGTATGTCTAGTGATGGTCTTAATCGCTCCCTATTAGTGACATTGTTCACTAGCCTATTTAATGGTTTCAAAAACTTAATGTCGTTGTTGTTGGGCTCACAGATCGAGTATTTTATGCTCGGTTTACTGGTTGGAAAACTGGCGATTCTGTAAAATTAATTAATTATACTTGAATATACGACTATTATAATTTTTACCGTGTTAATGATATTAGAACGCTCTCGATAGCAAAGTAAGTAGAGCGCTTGCTTTGTGATTCGGAGGTCCCGGGTTTCGAATCCTGGTGGTGACAAAAAGTTGCGACTGGTCGTTTTTAATGTGTTATGTGTTACATTGTGCATTGGTTATATATCTCAAGCCATAGTTATAGGCTTTTCTTCATTATTACTTTTATTTCATTTAAAAAAAAAAAAAAAAAAATAATACCATATTAAAATTTTAATACATAATAAGTACAAAATTTTACTTACCTGTGGCACTATTCTGGTAATTCCCAGAATTTATATGTAATTTCTTTTCAAATATTTGTTTTCGGCCTAATGAGGAGAAAAGTTTGATGTAAATATTTATAAATTGGTAATAATTTTTCCATACCTAAATTGGCAGCGAAAATTGTTCCCGAAGTTTGTTTTCAAAAAAATGAAAACTAACTTTTAACCTCAGTATGCCAGAAATTTAATTTTTTTAAATAAAAATTACATATAAATTCTTTCCCCAATTCAATATTCTCGGGGAATTACCAGAATAGTGCCACTGGAGGAGAAGTAATAACTGGAAGAGGTGAAAGTGAATTTTCAGCTGATGTCCCCGGTATTGTACTGTGCAAACAACTTTTATGTCTGAAATATTATAAATTTTATTAACAAACATGTATGAAACCATATTCTGTACTAGAAATGCTCGTTTCACTAGCACACTATCCAGGCAACGCAGTTTATTAGCATGTTTAGGTTCCGATAACATTTTATAGCTGGATCCGTTGGGTTGGACCTATTTTCTTTTGAATTTGTATATCTAGTGTACTGGTTTCTTAAGTTTCTATGACCTATATAAAAGGTAAGTAAAGTAAAGTCTAAAGTAAGTCTTAAGTAAATTGGTCTCAAATTCTATAGTTTGGAATATTAAGTTTATTTCCGTGTATATTTCATCCCAGTTCTAATTATCATGCCAAGATGCGCTGTTTTATTGGGGGATGTAATCAAATAAAACTGGACGGTCAAACGCATAATCCAGAAGTCCACTCTCAAATTCATATCAATTACGACTTAACGCAGTTGAAATTTTTTTGCTTGGAAGAATTCCTCTTTTTTATTTGAATTTGATCATCCTCGTTGTTACCTTCTAAATACTCTTCCTCCAAAAACTCAAATTTTTGAGTACTCTCATCATACATTTTTAATAAAATGGCAAAAATAGGTGTTTTTAAACCTATATTTAAAACTCATTATTTAATAATACGTACACGTTTTTGTTGATTTTTTTTTTATATTTCTGTATACGAAACATGAACAAATTATTCAAATGTCATCATGTAGAACCGTCCATTAAATTTCATTCGGGAAATTTTGTATTTTAGTACTAAAATGTAAAAATACAATCGAAAAACATCTATTCAATGTTTTTCTTATATGTGTGTATAAAAAAATGTATGTTGAGACACGCAGTTTTCTGTATGTATAATATTCGTGTGAATCGCTTTGTTAAAATAACAAAGATAACCTTGCTGGAAATCTTCGCTTAATTCATTTACAACTGGAAATTTGATAAAAAAATGACAGTGGTGTTGTATTTTACTTTGTATTTACGTATTCAAAAACATGTTAATGCATAAATTAATTAGAAATAAAAATTATCCCATTTACATAGCTGTAATGTCAACAACTCTATAAAAACCTTTATACAACGTGATAATACAGCATAACCTTTAGGTCAGACATGGCACACGATTGCGGCCTCGAAGGCCGGCATTCTGACGCTAATTATGACTATTCCAATATGGGTGGTAAAAACAAGGCGTTTCTCATGGGGCACTTCTCTTTATGACCTATACGAAGAAATGAAAAACCGGTATAATCAATATCGCATGGTACCCATTGACACATAACTGGTACGTGAATCTAAATTTAATTCACACCGTACAATAAATTAATGTATCTAAACTGTAATCTAACAACACAACTGATTATTTAACTTTTGCCTTGAAGTTAGTTAAAGTTGTTGTTCTAAAGGTTTTTATAAATTTCCCTGTATTTTCCCTACATTTTATTGCGGCCTCGAACATCATGTATAAAAAAACGCAGCTTATGATACCCTTACAGTTGCGAAAAAATTCCTCGATAAGAATCATTCTTTTCTGGTGACGCAACTATTAACTTATAGCAACCGCCTATGGGAACATCCGAATTTCGAAAAGAAACATTTCAAAAACTACGTACATTCTGTTTTGTTTCGATTTATATCTGTATTTATCGGTTTAATAATTTCCTGCCGCCAAAATTAATAATTTAATGATTATAATGATATAAGGCTTGGTTAAGAAAACGAAATAGCTTGGCAGTTTCCAATCGAAACCTAATAAGACCCGTGCTCAAAAAAATTAAGGGAACACAAAAACCTGAGCTTGAACGGAATATCAGTCTGTTTCATTCTCATTTCCAATTTTTCAATTATGGATTGAACGTATCGGCATGGTTTTGACAGTCTGAACGAAATTATTAAAAATATGTTTTATATATTCGTGAAGATATAAAGCAAACCTTTTTCTTTCTTCCCTCGTTAATATTTATTTGACACGTAAATCGTTGGTTGGCAAATTTAGTTATTTTATTATTGACATATATTTTATTGCTTAAAATAACATAAAATTATAAAATTTGTACCTAGGAATCGGGTCCATTACCCTAGTAGAAAAAAATTAATAATTTATAATGGATTATACAAATACAATTCTGTTTTGGTAATTAAAAGACTTGTATGGGGTCCACTTCAAATGATTTTTAGTTGCAGAAATTAGTCAATTTGGATCACAATCGAGATTTAGCATTTGCCTCTCAATTTTAATTAAGACAAATGACAATATAATGATAAAAGAATCATAACTAATTTAACCGTATATGCCAACAAATTATTTTCGACATTCTATAGGTTTCAGAGTGCAAACCATTAATTTTCCAGGTGCCAGCCAGATTTCGTAATTGGTTGTATGAGGGACTACTTTAATATCCCAACAGCATTAATTGGTGGCGGTGCCAACAGAGAATGTTTTGCTGGTTGTTGTTCTGGAACTAGTTGGATCTTGATGATTTACTGGCTTCTAGTAACTTCTATTGATGTTGAAGATAAAGTTTTTGTGGTTCCTGGAGCGTGTTGACCTTTCCTTTTCTTGGTTTGTTTTTTCTTCTGGCCTAAGATTTGATTTGTTTCTCTTTTTAATTCATCTTCATTCGTAAGGAAAGGTCATCATTGAGGTTTAAGTGTCACCCCAACTGTTTTTAAATTCACAATTTTCTTTCTTAAAAATTGTAAATTTTTCCTTTAACTTAGCTGTAAATTATTTCAATTCGCTTAATTTTTTGCAGAGTTCAGCGTTTTTTTCCTTGCACTAAAAAATATTTTCAGTAGAAGATATTGATGATCTTGATAATTTGAAAGATAGTCCAGATGGGTTAAGCAATGATTGGCCCATCTTTATAATTCTTTGAGTGAGCCTTCGAAGAGTGTGAATTTGGCAGCCTCTCTGCTACTGTTCCACTTAGGGTATTACATTCCATATTTATTGTTCTCATTGCTTGTTTTTGTCAAGATATACCAAAATTTTGTTTCATGTAATTCTGCAAGTAATTTTTTAATAATGAATTTTGAAATAATGTTTAGCAGAATTATATGGAACATGTATGTATATGATTATTATATAAATATTATAAAAGAAAAAATGAATTTCGTATCCAACCCAAAAAAACGTCGCAAGATGGAAAAGTTCGATTTTCCTAAAAGGATCGCAATTAGTTTATCCTTATAAACTCAAAGATTTGGTATGATTTCAACGTTTGTTTAAAATTTGAAAACCAATAATTTTGTTAAAATTAGATTACCTAAATAAAAAATATTTCCAATATATTTTGTGGTTTATGTGTGTGTTGATTTTCATGATCATAAATTATGTTTAAAATTACAGAATTATGTAAAATAGAATTTTGTAAACAGAATTTTTCCAGAAAACAACGAAAAAACAGAATTTTGTAAAGACAGAATTTTTGTAATACTGAATTATGTACCGATCCCATGCATATGCAGGTACTGTGACCTTCCCTTTCGATCAGTTCTTTTTTGGTAAATTTTTCATCAGAACGATCTTCAATATTTGTTTAAGTATAGTACAACCTTTTATATTCTGCACTCATCGGTTTTACGTAAGTACTTCACTATGTAACGCCACCTCGGACTGATAAAAATCAGTGTAATTTCATTTTCAATAAATCTGCCCTTAAATCAGATTAATTTTATCGTTATTTATAGTAATATCATATCTCTTTGAGTATGAAACTGAAAACCACATTTCCCATTTTCCGCATTTTAAATGACCCATAAAAATGTGTAATAAAATATCATAATAAAGCTTTATAACATTAACAGAAATAGTCAAATAGCATAAGGGGTAAGGAACTGTACACGATAAGTAAACACACCCTCCCTCAACATATTCTTTGTGATATTTGATTTTATAAAGCCAATATGCGAGTGTTGATTGATAATGTTGAAAGAGACATACTTATACGAGTATATGATCTGTACAGTGTACATAAGATAACAGAGAAGTTCAGAGAGGATTAAATGACCACGATTAAACATTTTAAAGTGTTTACAGATATATCATTTTTAATGAGTGAAGTGGATTCTCTAAATATATTATTATAAATACATAATGTTTATTATTGAGTAAATAAATAATTTTTAATAGAAATTATGAAATTTGATATTTCCCATTTTTTTATGACGATAAAAATATAATTTTGTATGATGAATGAGACGACGACCACTTAAATGTTTATTATATGATTATGATGATATACTTATGGCTCTTGTTAGGGTTATTGAATTAAAATGAGTAGTGCAGACTTTTGATGATTTAGGTTTTATTGTTATTGAAACGTGAGGATGATAATCCCGCTGGCTCTTGTGTAAAATGCTAAACATGAATGGGAAGATTATCCAAATTACTACATTGTGCTTGGTAATATTTTATTGGTAAAACATTAAAATATTTTTCAGATTTATACTGGTTGAAATAATTAAACTGCCTAAAGGAAAATTGTGTGCCGTCGGCTTATGAAATGTTACAATGAATACTTGATTTTATTACCAAAAACAAAATAAGAAAATAAATAGCAACCGTCGTCACCTTACACATTGAAACGGGAAGTAATGAATAGGCCAATTATGTAAATAGCTAACGTTAGTTGTACTAATAAATGAACTATTATTTTTATGTGTTATGTTTTGTTGCATCCTAAAATTTTACACATGAATAAACAAGAATGTCACACTTTTATTATTATTAAATGAAAAGATAATAAATAATAAATTGTTAGGTATAAAGCAGGGGCTTAGATTCTTAAGCACTATCAACTTAAAGAAATTCGAGGACGGATTAGTCAACAGTCGACATACTAAAACCTCATTGATAATATTTTTTCTAATAAATTACTAGAATTCTGTACATGCTGTCGTTTGAACGTTACCATGAGCATGACGAATATTCGCATATGTTCCCTTACTATGATTGACATCATTCATCTCTATAAAACCGGAAAATAAACAAACATAAACGATTCTTCATCGAATTCAATAACATTCTTTCTTATTTAACACAAACAAATTATGTTCTCCTGAAAAATCAAGTATTTAAACACTCAATAATCAAACCCGAAAAAGGATTCTGATTAATGGGAAATAATTTAATTAATAAACATAATTGATTAATGAGACAATGTTATACTCGTACGAGAATAATGGTAAAGTAGCCCTATAATCAGTTTAGTAGAGTGGAAGAAATTTATTAGACAATATGCGGCAAATACAGCATACACGATTTGATTTTATATGATTAATTTTACTTGTGTTATGAATAATTTTTTTTTTTTCAAAGATATACCATGCAAATATATTTAGAGTTGATAGTTATTATACGCGTAGGTTATCGTATAATTATGTATACCATGTGAATGCAATTTCATATGACTGAAGTACGAGTACGGATTAATGTTAATTCTGTTTGAATTCATATTTACAGTACGAGTTGCCATAAATTATATTATTCCACATTCCACAGTTATACATTTGCAACTTATTCAAAAATTTGTTGATTGAACAATTTCATAAAAGATATTACTTTCTGTTTGTTTATTCAATGAAAAGCTATTGGTAACCGATGCGAAGGCATTTAGATCATGCTATAGTCAGTTATTTCCACCGTAGAAGGCAGGAGCTTCTGATAACATTTTTCCTTCTGAAATACGAGTTTACTCTAAGTGGAGGTGTAGCGGCTCAGAGTCCTTTTCACTTCGTGGCACGCATCGTAGCAAAACTATTTATACACCGCGCCGCTTAATTACGAGGCATAGGTCGTTTTACTGAATAGAGCTATTTCGCCATCTATACATTCGCGAATCTCAATATTTATCGATAATCGATAAATATCGAGAATTCAAATATTTACACCTGAAAAGAAATGAAAAACGAAAAAGGATAGTCGAGTTTGAAAAGTTAAATTAGACACAGTCTCACACACATACGTGGAAAAATTAAAAGTGAAAGTGCCGAACAATCGTTCACACACCGAGAACCATTTTGTGATCTAATGGTAAAACAATATTATAAGTTTCAAAATTTATATTTCAAAGCAATATAAAATAAATAGTAAATAAATAATTTATAATATACTAAAATACAGTGAGTGTTAATTAATATATAAAAAACCTAATAAACACCGCTATAGAACCATTTACTCCAGCTCTATCAAGTTTGTTTTGCTTTTGAGACCGCTTCTTTATCTTAAGCCAGGAGTATGATATGATACGATATGATAGAGGCGTACAGGCCAGCCATAACGGCGATCCTAGGTATGTTACCATAATCCTGAAATATCAACAATCAAATGACAGATTCTTTCTGCATGCGAATAATATTTCAGCATCATGCGGGCCCAGGCCCTGCCTGCATCCTTAACAGATAAGGTTGATTAGGAAAGGATGTTAGTCACAGAAACAACTAGGGCGAAACCCCAGCAAAGTCATTTTCTAACTACTTAAATATATTAAAATGTTAGTCTCAATTATATTCACACTCTAGATTAGAATTTGTTAGTTTATTAATTTGGGTTAGTTGTGGTGGAGGTAAAGGATACTAATATTCATCATATGTATTCGGCATCAGTCATAATATACTGGTTAGGTTATTTAATTCACATCTACGGATCATCTCATCATATACTGCTTGTAACCTTATTCTTCCCTATCTTCCCATCCAACACCATCTAACCGAGGGACTTCACGTTCGTAATGACTCGGCAGTATTATCATACATATGATGACCTACATATTCCGTTGATAATGTAAAAAAAAAAAATTAATTCGGTATTGTCATTCAGCTACCTATATTTAAATTCATCCAACTAAAAGCAGGATTAATTTATATCTAACGTTCACACAACTTCGCTAAAACATAACCTGAATTCAACCAGAAGAGATCGTCGAAAAACAACATTCCATAGCAAAAAATCTTTGGATCGTTAACATATTGATTGTATTAAGTTTATGCT
The DNA here is from genome assembly GCA_963691935.1 of Nephrotoma guestfalica. Classification (NCBI taxonomy): domain Eukaryota; kingdom Metazoa; phylum Arthropoda; class Insecta; order Diptera; family Tipulidae; genus Nephrotoma; species Nephrotoma guestfalica. Next base: position 184,007,813 of record OY829913.1, read on the forward strand.
CAAAGCGTAAGTAATTAAATAGACCCCCTGATCAAGAATGTTGCAATCACAATCTTTCCTGACATTCTGGTATGTTCAATTTTTGATTTGTTTATACAAATAAAAATGAATTGAATTATATTTGTCGACAACTTTATTGTTTTAAGTCAGGACTTTTGACAAAATTTCAATTTATAGAATTGTTTAAAGTAAGGAACGAAAAAATATTAAAATAACTATAAATAAAAACAATCAATTATTTGTTTGATTGATTGATCAGAATGTATGGTCAAGACCAAGCTGAGATCCCGGATACGCCGGGCCCACCGTACACCCCTCCCCCTTCACATAACAAGATGGAGGGACACAAAAGGTCACCAGACATGACAGACTCGACCCGGTTATAGACACCCAAGCAGTCAACAGTTAGTAAAGCACAAGACGGCACAATAACTCCGCTCTCTGGATACAAACAATCAGCAATCAAGATCGTAAAAAATTGTTAATTGGTAAATTTCCTAAAACCTAATTATTATGAGTGATTAACCATTTCCTCCATCCAACTCGAGAAAACAATATTACTATAATTATGGTCCAATTACTAATATCATGCAAAATAAAATCTAGCTCTTATTAGCCTAATTTATAATTAATTTAATTTAACAATAATAATTTATTACTCAGAAGCTGAATAACCGGATAGAGGAACAATACTATAATTAGTTAATCTCTGAAATAAAAATACGGCAAGTAGAAGACAAATAAAACATACGGTTTGTATGCATGCAGGCCCAAACAACGTAGACACGAAAAAACTAACTCACATAAATGCCATAGCCCCACGACCCTACCCATCCACATCCTGCACATGCGGAGGAGAAACAAACCCCCAGTCACCCGAGTATAAACTCTGCCCATCCACCCTCAATCCCGACACACTGTTTTCACCTTCCTGATTCAATCCTCATTCAGAACTTCACCATTCCTCATTATGAAGTCCCTAATCCGATGATCATCGTACAATATACAGTACAAAATGTGTATATGCACGTAGAGTGGAAAAACGAAACACAACTCTTCATGCATACGACAACCACGCTATACACACTTTATACGAGATCACCAAATCAAAGGCATCACCGCTGAAAATGGTAAATCTCTAAACGAAAACTACCCCAAAATAAAAAAACAATTATCCAAAACCAAAGATAACTAAAGTTTATGCTCAGGAGAATGTAAATCTATCTCTTCATCGCACCTACAAAAAGCAAACTAATAAAATCATAAGAAAAATCTTCAAAAAACCCATATCATCCGTATGACTGTGCGTTTACGTTTATACCTGCGAAAACCAGCACGACACCAAAATATCACACTCGTTCCCACAGGTATATATTCATTCAGCGCCGCACCAATTTCCACAAATATAAACGCACAGTGAAAGCTCTTTCTCGTGTCTACGCTTTATATACATATGTAACTATATAGTCCATACACTGCGAGACGTCTGAAAACACATATATAGGCACAGGTTCATCGATTATTCTATACATATTCATTATTGTGCGCTCACAAAAGCTACTAAAATATTTAAGTAAATTTTGGGCGCTCATCATACACACACATTGAAAAACCATTTTACAATAGAAATTATGTTCGAGCAAATATTTATGTACATATATAAAACAAAAGATAGGTTGCAAAATTACGATAATCAGAAAAAACGAAAAATAATCGTCGATCACCAAACATGCATACTCTGCATAGCAAAACAACAACAAAAATAACTAAACAAATCAACAGCCATAAAAAACCTTTTCTCGCGTATAGACAATACTCGAATAACCCACTATATGATCCACTATAAAATATGTTTATATACTTCAAATTGAACAAATATGTGTTAATATGTATTAAAACAATGAAAAAATGAAAAATACACTTATCTTATGCATCCTTTGGAATCAAAAAAGTTCTACACAATGAAGGTTTGCATGCAATGCATATGATGCATTGAAGTAACGGTATCAAAATACGTACATATAAACAAAAATTGTTATGTACATACTCTACATCATTGCAAGCGCACTATTATACAAATTATACAACCATGCAATATGTATAACTTTTTACTTCATTAACTAAATTCACACAAATTATTATTCATATTATTATTTATTTATTTATCAACACATACGAGTACGAGTACGAGTATATGTATATTATTAATTTATTAGTTAATTTAAACTGATTTGAATTAAAATATTAATTTATTTAAAGTAGAGACAAAAACACGTCTTTCCTCTACGACGATCAGTTGATCTTTTTCTTTATCTTAAGCCAGGAGTAGAGTTGACATTTGAAAGAAAAACTCGATCTTTCGGTTCGACATTTCTGTCAGATTTTACGAGTACCAGAAGTCATTTCGTACCGCAAGATCGCGTTTATCTTTAAAATAGCACAATGTGTGTTTTTACCGCACGATGTTCAATATTTTCCACTTTCTTAAATTTTCCAAACACGTGTTCATTGAATTACGCACAGAAATTAAATGAAATAATTGACTTGCATGAATTTTTTTTATCGGTAGAGGAATAAAAAAACAAAATTAAAAATGTTCATTATCATTATTTAATAAAGAATTACCGAACTTATTGTACCTCTTGGTATTTGCATTTTTGTAATGTAGGTACATCAAAATAAATGTTTAAGTGAATTAACTTTTATGGTATAAACAGAACCAGAAATACAGCGACAAAATACAACGCCTGTCAAATTAAAATACACATAAACAATCCTAACGCAACCAATGTCGCTGGCGACGACGACATTGTCGCTGAATTGTTTTTACATAGAATCTGTTCTAATTTTGTCGTCGGCGCTGGAGTACTACCAATATAAGTTTCAGATTATTATGTTGGCATCAATTTTTTTAGAACTGTTTTTAAATGAATTTCAACCAAATTTGAATGTTGTACACAATTAAATTAAAAAAATGTAAATAGAGTCGATAAAAAGATAAATAAACTATTTTAGGGCTAATTTGTTATTATTTTTCTTGTTTCGCCGCTTCAACGCCGATTTTAGTGTTTGCCAAAGCGACATCGCCAGGAGACAAATGTATTTTCTGTTTATAACTTTATTCTCTCATTAATACATAATGGGAATGTCAATGAGGTTTCACTAAAAACAATGAGAAGTTTCATAAACATTTGATGAGGCCTTTCTAAAAGCAGTGAGAATTTCAGCGCGCTGGATAAGCCCAATGAATTGATTTAATTGCAACAAAAAAGTTAAAAGCCATATGTAATATGTTTTGAGGATCTCTAATTTTTTATGGATAATTAGCAGATAGGGCGAGGTTCCCGCTCTCCGTCAGGCTATTAGTTTCATATATGGTATTTTCGCAGACAATTGTTATGAATAATTAGTATAATTTGATTTGATCAAATATACGTGTTAAATATAAGATGTATTTCAAGTAAAATTACAACACTTCTTTATATACAACATTTACTGATGAGAGGAATCTTTATTGGAACTCCAATAAATTTAAAATTATGTCGTTCCAGTGCCGTCAGAAGAGCTGAGTTAGTTGTTGCACCATTTGCCATCTAGTTAAGTATCTTGGTTTCAAGTGAGTGACGTCGGCTTCTGGGATCTTTGTGGCGGGATGCCCAATTAAAAAATGTGATGGTCTGGAGTTTAATATGTTCTCGATTTCGACCAGCAAGGTACTCATTTCTTCTTCATGAGTCAAAATTGTATTACCAATCACACGCCGCAGGTGATATTTTGCTACTTTTTCGTCGGATTCCTAGATACCGCCAAAGTATGGTGCAGCAGGAGGGATGAAATGTCATGATATACATTTCCTGTGAAGATAATCCCTTGGTACTTAGGCAGATGAACAGACAAATATATGCCTTGAATGCCCTTTGTCCTCGCTCCTTTCGCATGTGAATGAGTATGTAACTTGCGTAATCCATGCCAACTTTTAGAGAAAGGCGAATAAGTTCTACACAACAGCTTGGCAGGTTTCTTATTAACTGAGTTCTTCATTGTGCTTTAAATTTGGCACAAACGACGCATGCATGTTTATAGTCTGACGAACTAAATTTCGGCACCTTGGGATCCAATACTCTTACCTTGAAATGACTAACGTTAATGACGGTCCAGCATGCTTATTTTCGATATGAATGGTATGTATTAATAATCTGCTGAGTTGTGATTTTGGATGTATAATTATGGGATGCTTTGTGGTAAAGGATACATCCGCGTTTTCCAAACGACCGTGTGCGAAGAACTTCGAATTCGTTTAAGAATGGATTCATTGTTTTAATCATGCTGGTTTATTTGATTTCCTTGCCGGCTCGCAAATGTTCCATTTCCTCCTAATAAAATTTCCATTGTTCATACTTGCATAATTGAACAATACGTAGAATAGCTCGTCTCGTGTTAATCCTGCAGTGCACGTTATCTTGTTCCTTAATTTCGATATATATCTTAATACGTATGAGAAGACAGATTTAAGTTTCGTTATCGTTGAATATCGTGAGATCAGCGGATCAGTGGTTTCTATAGCGTAGTGGGTAGTAAATGTGAATGCCCCATTGTTTTCTTCTTCAACGAGACCGCAGTCGCTTTGCTGCGAAGGGCAATACTCGATCAATTGATGCTGTCAAGCTTGACCAGGCGAAACCCTTTGAAGCGCAAACGGCTCGATTGTCGGACGAGGAAATATGATGCCACTGTTTGCGCGTTAACGTAGATAGAATTTCGAAGGTGCGGTTGCCCACGAATGTGTTCCATCGCTTCGGGTGACTGAATAGCCAATCTAGCGAAGATTCGAAATTAAATGAATATCAATCTTTCCCTCAGAAGTTGCTATTCTGTTGTATGCTACTGAGCCGGATGCGTTTTGGTTTGCATCAGCGAATCCATGTATATCGACGATACATTTATTGCCGGCGTGTAATAAACGACGTATAGAGATTAGGTCGACGTCCTCCAACTGGCTTCGAATTTGTTGCCTTTTATCTGAGGCATCTTTGTGTGGAGGTTCGTCCCAGTCCAGGCTAATCGCCCACAACTTCTGTACGAATATTCAGACGACGATGATGATAGGCGCAACGATTCGTTTGGTTAGTGAAGTATTTCCTTCCAGATTAGATGTGAATGTAAACTGATCCGTTGCAGGATTCCAATTAATACCCAATACCTTAATTGATGGTCGCTCTTTTGAAAGGTCATTTATACACTTTGTGTATTAGACGCAACGATCACGCTATCCAATTTATCATCTTCACCAATAGAAATGGTTGCTAAATTTGATCTCCACTTTCGATGATTGATGTCGTAATAATAAGCCACTGATACTTTCTTTTAATCGCGTAACGTCAGATTCAGTTTTGACAAAGGTCATCAGGTCGTCTACGTAGAGGCCATTCCGAATTGCATTCGAAGCGCGTGAACTTGAATTTTCGTTGTCACTCGCTATTCGTTTTAATACTCTTGTTGCCAGGAACGAAGACGATGCTAGCCCGTATGTGACGGTGGTCAGGTAGTGGCGGATGGGCTGCGTTGGGTGATTGCGCCATACGATTTTTTGTTAGTTAGTATCCTTAGTATCGACCTTAACTTGCCGATACATTTTCTCGACGCCGGCGGTTATCAAACAAATTTGTGTTCTCGAAATCGTAGGATGATTGAATATAAATCGTTTAGAATATCAGTCGTTTAGAGATGCTCCGATAGTGGTTTTCGCGGACCCGTTGAAGATGACCTCGACTTGGTTGTTGTGATGGAGTGCTTTAATACCCCGTCATGAGGTAAGTAATGACCTATGTCGATTATTTCGGATTGTGGAATCTTCTTTATAAGATTTAAAGTCTGGTACTTGCTCATGAAATCTCGATAGAGAGCGTATAATTCGGGTTCTCGCGCGAAATGACTATGACGCTTCATAGCTCTCAATCGTTGAATGGCACTGGGCAGTGAATTACCTAAATTGCGATGAACTTATTTTACATTGGAGTTGAAATGACTCTATGTGTAAAGATTCTTCTGGAGATAAAATTGGTTTGGCGTTCGAGATAGATTCTAGCTCACAAAATCTGCGTAGAGTTTTGTCCAAATCGATGTTGCGGTGTGCTGTGAACATCGAGACCAAGCTACTTTCTGTTTCATTGTAATAACATCCGGACACAACCCATCCTAGTACCGTATTTTAAGAATAATTCCATTTTCATTACTCTTAATTTGACCCGACTCTGACAAACTGAAAAATAATCTGCGCCGATTAAAACATCTATACGAGCAGATCGATGAAAGTGGGATTGGCTAATTGAATTTGCGACCTTGATTGGAATACAATACTCTCGATGGAATAGGGCGGTAATTTTGAGGTAATTTTTAAAGGTTGATTTTTGTCTCTGCTAGACGGTTCGGACGTATAGCGAATGCTGTTTTTCCTTTCGCATTTCCCATTCCGGTTAATGACAATCTCGCGTGCGCTTCCCTCAATCTCAATCGCTGTATGCAGGACTCGGTGATGAAGTGGGCTTGAGATGCTGAATCTAATAGTGCCCAACACATGCATATCCGCCCATTTGAATGATGAATTTCAATCAAAGCCGTTGGGAGAATCGTCAATTTCACAGCATTTTGTAACCAATGAACAGACAGAGTTGCTTCGTTTGTGCTTAACGGCGGGTTTGATTTAGGATGCGGTTGCTGGCTAACCTGCGGTCCTATTTCTGAATACAAAACGTATCGTGTCACGTTACGAAAGTTCATATACCATACGAATTTGAATTGGTATTTCTGAATACGATCGTACGTAATTGTTTGGTGTGTGTGTTTGCTGTAAGGGAAATTCATTGTAAATGGTTTTAGCTGCAATAAAAATATTCGACTTGTTATATTTCCACGTTTCATTTTATTTTTTTATTAAATTCAATATTTTATTAACAAATGATTTATTAATCGTCAAAAATGTTATTTTGTATTATCTAATAGGGGATTCAGGATACCCTTTAGAATCTTGGTTTATAACGCCATATAGAACTGCGAATGAAGGAAGTAGAGAGGCCCCTTTTAATACAAAGCACGCTAGAACGAGGAACATTATAGAACGCACAATCGGATTGCTGAAAGGCAGATTTAGATGTATTTTAGGAGCCCGTGAACTATACTACAACCCTTGCAAAGCCTCTCAAATTATAAACGTATGCGGCACCCTCCATAACATATGTTGTCACTTTACAATTCCATTTGAAGTAGACCCAGATAGTATTAGAGAGCAAGAGACAGAATTTAATTTTTCTAATGAAACCGAAAATCCTGCAGCTCGTCAAATTAGAAGCAACATTTTAAATTCAATAATATAGTTTTATTAATTCTAACTTTATTTCATTTTATATTAAATTAATGGCAATAAATTTTCCTTGCATTTATTTAAATATATTATCACAAAAAAAAATCATTTGTTTTTATCACATTTACATAGCATACATTGCTTCACCTTATAGTGTGGGCAGGTTAGATTTATAATTATCACATTAAATTTACTTCTTGAAGCTCCAACTTCTTAATTGCTAACTCTTCTAATTTATTCTTCTGCTTTCTGAAGGAGGACCATTATTCAATACGGGCACATCCAAAATTGAGTCGCAAAAATCGCGTGCCCCATTTGTACCATCGACAGCCCGTTGTACTTCCACTAGTCGAATCATAGATTCTTCTAGTGGATAAAATGCCTGATGTCTCGAGGGCCCACTACCAGTTCCCGCTATATTTTGTTTATTTTGTCTTAATTTCTTTTTATGTGGAATTTGTAGTCACTCCATACTCACTTTTTGTAGTTACTTTTTTCCAACCTTCAAGGTTTCTAATTGGAGGCCCGTGACTATTTAAATTATTGGAGATTTCAACCCATAAGGACTTCGATGAGATACGTGCATCTGCCGTGTTGTTAAATCCCTTTGCCAGATCGGGATGATCTGCCGTGAACGCCACCAATAGTTCATATTGTTTAGAATTAGTAACTCTTGCCCTAAAACATACCATATTATGTTACCAAACATTAATTTGTATCATTTAATAATTTATATGTTAGATATTTAATTTATATTACAATTATGAATGTGCTTGTACAGTGCTGGGAAAAAAAATTGGGCAAACATATTTTATTGCAAATTTTGGCGAGACTTGGAAATTTATTTGCATTTTTCGGGGTTTTGCCCATAAATTGCAGGTAAGGTTTTTTTTTCAAAAAATTACGTCATACATGTATTGAAAATGAAACAAAAAGCCAATTGCTTTCAAAAGTTTTGTAATTTTAGCAAAAAAGACTCCAATTTGCAATAAAATATGTTTGCCCAATTTTTTTTCCCAGCACTGTATATTTACTAACAATTTTTATATAGAAATTGTTATTTACTCACATATCACAATTTAATATAATTATTTTTGCTTGGCGTCCTTTCGACAACTAAATACATACCGAACATGTATCCGGTCATGATCGTATAAAAACTGCTCGAATTCGTATTGCACGATAAGGGACATTTTTTATCACATCGTACTATACGAATTCGGATTAGAATTATACGAATTCGTATTCAAAAATACCATTCATACGTATTTGTATAATTTTTGTACGAATTCGTATTCAGAATTAGGGGCGCTGTGCGTGAAGAAAGAGTATGATGCTTTCTATGGCAGAATTGGCACCGACACTTCAAAGGGCATTTCTCAATTAGATGTCTTCGACTCAAACAGTTCAAGCATTTACCATTCGCCTTCACCCAGGGCCCCTATTTCTGAATATGATACGTATCGTGTCACGTTACGAAAGTTCATATACGATACGAATTTAAATTGGTATTTAATACGATCGTACGTAATTGTTTGGTGTATGTCCATGCTATAAGGGAAAATTATTTTAAATGGCTTTACCTGCAACAAAATTGTTCGACTTGTTATAATTTGACATTTCATTTCACTATTTTGAGTTTTGATGGTTTGGTTTGTACTTCCAAGGTATGGATGCGATATTATTATTTTCCTTCTAGGTTTTCAAATAAACATCACTTATGGTTTGGGGATTATTATATGTTGTAATATAAATAATAAATAGTAAAATAAAATTGGAGTTTTGTGTAAATAAAATATTTTGTATTTTTATTGCCGACAAAATTGTTAGGATCGAAAATATAATTGAACCACTGAATAATTTCTTGTGGTGTGATAGGGCCCATTAGGCGTCTTGCAACTCCAACCTCTTAAGTTTAAATTAATTGGTTTTATAATTAAATATAAATTTATTGTGTTTTTGTAAATATTTCAATATAATTTTTCGATTATGGTCCCGAGTTTTTTAACAGTGCCTTGACCCCGTTCTACATTCGGTCATTCACTGTAGTACGTGCTAAGTACATATTGACTACGAGAATTCATATATGTATTTATACTCTCATATAAATTTACGTAAACAAATTATACGGCCATGTTTAAGTTTTAAAATAAAAAAAATTCTTTAAAATTATTATAAAATAATGTCTATTTTATTTTGAACTCAAATAGTTTTTGGTTTTTCTATGGAGTCGTTAACTAAATATTCATCGTACAAAAATTCCTTCATGAACGTATAAAAATTGTTCGAATTCGTATTGTCAGATAAGGGAAATTTGTGAAAGTACAAGTAGGTACGAATTCGTATTACAATTGCACGAATTCGTATTCAGAAATACCAATGAACAAATTCGTACAATTTTTGTTTGCATTCGTATTCAGAAATAGGGGCCCAGTTCTTGCGTCGCTCGACGTTCATTTGGTTAAATTTCTGGCAGGGAAATAGCAAATGATCGCGGCTTCATTGCATATTTCGCACTTAAGTGGTGGTTTTGGTAATGACATGCCTTTTAACTTTGGGCAGACCTATCGGTTTTCTTAACGACATGTTGGTGGTTTCTAATATGTGTCTATTTGCCATTGATTGATTGATTGATTGATTTTGTATGTACGACCAAGTTCTTAGGCTTGAGTTCCCGGATGACGCAGGGTCCACCGTACACCCTTTTTTACACATAACAAAACCGAAGGATTGGATAGGTTAGTTAAGTGGGACAGAATCGGCCCGGTTACAGACACCTAGGTATAGCCGATAGTTAGTAACACAAAGACAACACAATTCTAATCTACTAGATGAAGGATAAAGGCTTAATAGGTTAATGGATAACGATGGTATTGGTCTTCAACAATTGCTTCTTTAAAACGGCAACCTAAGAAAAAATATTATTATTTCACATGCATCTGGAATTTTCCTGAAATTTAATTCTATCAATACTTTTCGGCTTCCTAACCAAAATTGGTTGACTCGACTCGTTACAGACACCTATGTAAAGTCGTTAGTAATAAAATGACAACACAATTCTAAACTACACAATCAGCAATTACAATGAAGCATTAATTCACAAGCATCTGTAAATTTCCTGAAATTTAATTCTAAATTCAATTTTTCCGGCTTCCTAAATAATTGAAACATTTATTAATTTAATCATTCTGCAACTCCGCAACTTACAGTCGAATTTCCTGAAACCAAAGTTATTTGAACTATATTCAAAATAATTCTAAAATTCATTAGTATATTTAGGACAATATATATACAATATAATAAAATTATACTTGAATAAAATAAATGTAAAGTAACGATTAGTATTAACTAAATTAATTTGGTTCTCATAAAACAAATAAAATAAATCGAATCCAGGAAAGGCACGCACGACCTTCCTAACTTCTAAGTCTGTTGATTTGATGGATTTATTTATAAAAAAATATTTATGAAAGTCACTTGTCCTTGTCATCCCTAATCTAATACAAATATGTTTATTTATAAAAATAGAAAATGACCAAACGAAAACTGGTTCCAAAAACAGCTAATCTGGAATCTGTAAGGTAATGTATTAATAATGAATGTTTTTCACAGCTTTAGAATCCCCAATACCTAAACAAATTCAACCAAAATTAAATAAAACTATTAAAGTAATCAGGAATCTGTAAGATAACAGAATTAATAATAAGTAGCTAGGACATCTGTAGGATCCATGATAATCAAATAACCCAATTATATGGTTCAATGCTTTAATTATAAAATAAATAAATCAGAAAAAAATTACATACATACATATATATATATATACATACACACACACATATACATACACACACACATATATATATCTACAACAGCATTAAATAAATTATAAATTATATAATCGACATACGTCGATAATTATTTGTCCAACCTAGAACAAGTTAACCAAAACCTTTACCAATTTACAGTCTTCCAAATAATCTAGAAAAAAATTTAATTAAAAAGTGCATGATCCCGAAAAACTATCTACATATAGCAAATTTGACTGCATTTCAAATGTACTCCGTAGCTTCCATGTAATTCCAAATATTCAAATATTCGCAGAAATAGCAAAGTTATAAAGTTAAGCCAACAATTCCAATTCGATCACAGCCGCCTACCTCTACATGTCCTAAACTAGAGTTCCAAAATTCGTTAAATTATTATTTTCACGTTCAAAACAAGAATAATAAGAAATTTAAGAAATTTAATTTAATTTTACACTAAAACCTAAAATTCAAATTAATAAATTATTAATTTATACTTCTACAAGGATCTGTATATATGAATGCGATAATACGTTTTCCGCGGAACCAATCTACCGTGTAAATCGGAGGATGGGTGTATATGAATGAATGAATTCATCTGTCAAGGAGAAAACGAAAAGTACAGAATAACCACGATCATGCTTGTTTAGTTTCTATCCAATTTCGTCATATATTTATCCCCTCAAAATTTTGTTTTATGTATTTTATTTGTCTATTTCCTGTTTATTCTTTTTTAGTTGAAACTTGGAAGGGATAAATTATAAAACACTAAGCATGATCATAATAATCTATTCTCAGTTCTCACTCACGCAACAAGCGCAAAAACAAAAAATCGAAATGTATGTATATAACTATATATTTAATATACTAAACCAAAACATATAAATGAAATGGTATTTTATTTTACGCTCCTCTCTTAACACGTTTACGCAAATAGAAACAGTTAAATACATATTTTATATAATTAAAATTTATTTCAGAAAAATATGAATTAAAATAATGAAAAACACTTATCTTAGGCATCCATTGGAATCAAAAAAGTCATACATATTGAAGATTTACATACACTGCGTACGTTGCGTTCAAGCAACGGTATCAAAATACATATAAACGAAAATTGTTATGTACATATTCTATACCATCACAAGCGCACCGTACACAGATTAAAATAAATATACAATATGTACAACTATTCACTTCACTTATTAAATTCACGCAAATTATTATTGAAATTATTATTTATTAAAATTATCAACTATATCAATATTATACTTTTTATTAGTTAATTAAAATACATTTAAAATAAATTATTTATTTATTTAAAGGAGAGACAAAAACACGTCCTTCCTCTACGACGATCAATCGCCGACCAAATTCATTCTAATATGTGTCTATTTGCCATGCTAGAAAATCCATAATTAGAAATCCATGCTAGAAAATCCATTTGAAAATTGAGGATGTTCTAAATCTGCTGTGTACTCAGCCTATACAATGCTTTGAATTTATCATATATTTATCATCTATTGTACCATCTGTACCAACAGAAAAATGTGCCAGTGGTCTCGTGTTTCTGCGTTTTCCCCTAACGCCTTTATTCCAAGGTGGACTTCATCAGACGTATCCATTAGTCCATTAGTCGTTACATTATCAGTTGTAGCACTACTAATTGATAGTTGTTCTATGAAAGTGAGTAACAACGCATTGATAATATGGCGCTTGCGGTCGTAGCGAGCTTTCAATTAATTGCCCTTTGTTATACTAATATGACGCAATAGAATTGCTGCTTCACAATTGCTGCTTTCACATCTTAAGCTGTATGATTTGAACTCAAGACGTTTCGTGCAGTAGACCTTATTCTAGCACGTGAGCTACTAATCTACACAAAAATGTGGTGTGGATAAAAATTTATTATAAAATGCCAAATAGCTTGTGTTTTGTTCAAAAGTACACGAACTTATTACAAATCTAGTCAAGTATACTCGCTTAGATTCGAACCTACTATTCAATAATTGTGCCATATTTTGTTTAGATTGGTTGACCGATTTAGAATTGTATAGTGAACAAACACCAACATGCTTTCTCTTTTATATACATATACAGATGTAGATGTAGATGAGTGCGTCTCGAGACTAACCTGATTCATACGGAAAGATTATTTTGTTTTATCTTTAATATTATAACCAATATTGTAGCTACCAGTAAAAACAAAGCCCCTATTTCTGAATACGATACGTATCGCATCACGTTACGAAAGTTCATATACGATACGAATTTAAATTTGTTGGTCGTACGTAATTGTTTGGTGTGTGTCCTTGATATAAGGGAAATTTATTTTAAATGGTTTCGTATTCAAAAATACCAATCAAACCAATTCGGACAATTTTTCTTGGTATTTGTTGAATACAAATGAGGAATAGGGGCCCAGGATCCGCTTAGATTCGAATCTATACAATTCAAAAATTGTGCCATATTTAGATCATATCAGTTGAACGGCTTAGAATTGTACAGCGAACAAACACCAATATGCTTTCTCTGTTAAATATAGATATATGTACATCAATACGATTTTGGAGTAGTTTACAGTTTATTTCCCTGGTTAACTTAATTGCAGAAGACTTGTACACAGTCCAAAAACGATCGACATAATTTTGATTTTTTAGTGATCCATTATGATAAACCTTCACACAAACTTCATTTACCACCCTCGAAGAAAATAAAAAATAATTGTATATTCTATTAACCAGATCACATATTTAGTTATTCCTCAAATTCCAACCAAAACTCACATAAATCATTTTATCGCCCTCGCGCTCTTTCCCAACATAAATCTAAACAAATTGATTAACAGATAACTACATATTACATACATAACCTTTAACAATAAATATTTACAATCTTTCTTCTTTATACATTGTAATTGTATGTTATTGATTCGTTAAGATAAATATAATTCCATCGAGCGTACAAAAATTATTTCATAATTATATTTCTTCTATACCTACAGATCTTTTTAAAAATTATTTTGTATTTCATTTTGAATAATAAATAGTCACAAATAAATTCTCATAAATCTGGTTAACAATCATCTTTTAAGATTTTCATCTTAAAAATAACACACAAAAATTATTTAAAATTAACAAGTAAAAGTTTTTATTTTGTGTACAATAAATCCACAAGATACGTAAACACCAATATTTTAGATTTCCATCTGTGTTTATGCTCATTGATAACAATCAATGTGGTATAAATAAAGAAATAATCGTACATAAATCGTACAAATTTTCCAATGATGATTGGAAAATGATGAAAAATGATGGTTAATTTTTACCTCACAATAAAGTATGTACAATAAAATATCTATATACCCATTTATAAAGTAGCTCTTAACCAATCAGAATTAAGTATGAGTAAAATATTTTCTTAGCCAATAAGAAACGTTCGCTGTTTGAAAAAAAGATAAAATGAAATAACACTGTACGACGACGGCATATCAATTGGGTATATTAGACATATTAAATTTTTCCCCTTCGTATTTTAAAAATTTGTTCTCTGCGTTATTCGTATGCTATTTAGTAGTTAGTTGGTGATTTCGTTAGTTACTTAATAGACGTCTCAGTTATAAATCGCGCATTTAGTCGAAGTGAAAAGTGGTTCCGCAACTAAAATATAAATTGTGCAGGGTGGATTTTTTATAACAGAAAACTTAGTGATACAACGCATTATGGATACATCAATGATGAATAAAAATTTATCAACAACACCATTCTCTATAAACGACATTTTAACAAAATCCAACAGCCTCCGGCGAAAATCATTGGATAATTCGTGTTATGATAAGAAAAATTGTCGTTCAAATTCTTTGTCACCGGCTACGATAATAATGGAAACGAAATCTGAAAATGATGAAGAACATTGTGATGATAATTTTAATTATGCAAGAAAGTTACGTGATAGTTCTTTAATATATTATAGTGGTAATAATAATAGTAATAATCACAGTAGTTCACGCCGTGGTTCATTGGACTGTTTTTTAGTGGAAAGTGAAAACGAACATCATCACAATACGGCGAATCGTTTAATAATAAATTCAAAAAATTATTTCCTTGATCGGAATCACTATCATCACTATCATCATTCGTCACATCATTCACATTACAGTAATAGCCATAAAACTAGTAATAATAATAATAACAATAATAGTGGTAGCAGTATAAATCATAATTTGGAGTCCCCTTTGGATATGAGACGATGTATTAATACCGATTCAGGTAACTATAACAGTTCACCTTACACCTTTCATAATTTGTTTAGAAAATATTCTCACCTTATGAACAACAAAAATAAAATGAAAAATTATTATTGACACGTGTCAAAATACATTAGCTAATAGTTTTTTAAGTTGAATATGACTTTCCATGAAAAATTATATAATTTCACTTCAGCCTTTTGTTAATATTGCTATTATCGTTAAAAGCTTTTTTGGATGATACCATTTCATGCTATTTTCGAAATAAAAATTCTACTACGGTACCATCAACACGTATGGTACAAAATTATAACTGTTCTTTTATATTGTTATAAAATATAACTTTACTAATATGTATACAAAAGCATTAATAAAGTGACTTATTTAGATTGTGATTCACCACCGCCGTCATCAAATGCCATCCCATCGCATCAACAATCAACCGCCTCATCCTCATCGTCTTTGTCTTATAATTTAAGTCAAAGCACATCATTAGACGATAATTTATCATCACATCGTAAAAAACGTTCACGTGCTGCATTTAGTCATGCTCAAGTATTTGAATTAGAACGACGTTTCGCGCAGCAGCGATATTTATCTGGTCCCGAGCGAGCAGAATTGGCCAAAACATTGCGCCTTACGGAGACGCAAGTTAAAATATGGTTTCAAAATCGTCGCTATAAAACTAAACGAAAACAAATACAACAACATGAAGCGGCCTTGTTAAATGCAACCAAACGAGTGCCGGTTCAAGTGTTGGTACGCGACGATGGAAATTATGCGGGACAAAATTCACACTATGCAGCTGGATTAGATCCGGCCCTCGTCAATATGTATCGGCATCAGGTATAAGCTTAAATTTCTATGATTCAGGGTTTGTGTTAATTAATTTATTTTACAGATGCAAATGGCATACGGAATTCCCATACCACCATTATCATTTCCATATTTCTATTCATCTAAATTACCCAACACCACATCACCAAACTCGTCTACATTGGCCACACCACAATCAAAACTACTTTCAAACGGAATAGTGCAACAGCCGCCGTTAAATTTTTCTAAGCGAGAGGTGGAAATTCATCAAATATCATCATCTTCAAATGAAATTTTAGAAACCAATAAACATAATAGCAATAGTAGTAGTAATAGTATAAATAGCAATATTAGTAATAAGCACGATGATTGTGAAATGATTGAAGAGAATGAAAATGTTGAAATCGACTAAGTGAAATTCTCATCGGTATCGCAAATTGTAAAAATTGTAATAATATAAAGATGTTACCTTATCAATACGTAATTGTAAATAAAAAACCAAAATCAAAATAAAAATGTTTGAGATTCATACTGCAGACATCAGAGACTGGGACCACAAAGGACGGTTAGTTTGTTAATTTTGATTTTTAATATTTTTGAAAGAGGGTCATAAACGCATGTAATTATTATTACTTTAGGAGGTCTCAAGTGTTATTAGTCGAGACAACGATATGAAACAGAAACAAGTGTTTTCCTCTTTTAAGCAACAATATTGTGTTTTATAACAAAGTGGATTGAATTACTTGTGGTGAATTATAAGTGTTGTGTTGTTTGTGTACGATATTTTAGAAGAATACATATATGTGTGTATGTGACCATGTGTTGTTTATTATTAACAAAATATGAGTATAGCTAGTGTATATTGTCTTTTTCAGCGCACTTGAAATTTTATGAATGAATACAATATTTTAAGGTGCCTTTATCAGGTATGTAAATTAACTATTTACGATTATTTACATACAACTGTATATTCAAGTGTCATGTTTTTGTGGAAGATACTATTGTCCCCTATTTGTTTCCTTGATCTATCCCTATTTCTAGGGTCCCGCTGAGCAATCACACTGCCAGATTTATTTTCGATTTGGTTCATACTTCAAACTTAGGAGCACCGGGTTTTCCTAAATCGTTCCTGTAAGATTTCTGTGTTGAATGTGTATTAGAAGTTTTAATTCATAAGTTAAAATAGTTAGTATAAACACAATATATGTATAGGATTTCCCAAAAATCACCGGAGAATTAATATTGTTAGCATTATTGAGATTTAATTTCCTTTTAATGCAAAATCAATACTTCCTTTTCATTTACTCACGAACCATTTATTCACCTACTCACACATTTACAAAGAACCGCTTGCATGTTGCCGCGATCCACGTCAAGTAGAGGTAGTAGGTTTTGAATGTTTTACAATTAATGGATCAATCAAACCAGTTTAAATCGATTGAATTATTTACCCAGAGTTTAATAAATGTTATAATGAGGATGGAATGATATATAAGTGGTATGCTACAGTTTGTAAACATTAAACCTCAAATAATGGGAAAATTTGGTATTTTTTTTGCTTTTGCAAAAGAAAATTAATTATCTTTAAAAAAACTGAAAATTAACTATTATAGGATTAGCCTTTGACTTTCGTGTCAATAAGATCTTTTGTTTCTTTTTGTATTTTAAATAAAAAAAATAATTGTTTTATTTGATTTAATTTTTACTTATAATTGTACAAAGTCTGTAGAGTTGTCCTCGATTTTTTTTTTTTTTTAAATTAGAAGCTGAAAAATTAGACGAAAACAATCAGACAGTGATGTAAAATAGTTAAATGTATGCATTGGAGCTCACATTATGGAGGAACTCCTTAGCGATGGATGCGGTGATATTTATCAGTTAAGCATACATTTAAAACAAACACCAAGCAAAGAACTAGAAATTTGGATATCATTTGAACCGCACATCTCACTATTAATGAGCTTATATTCTCAACATGGAGTGTGTAGACTCAAAATTTTTGTACGAGGATATATTATAAATAAATAAATAAATATGTCATTGTAGTTGATAGTGACACGCTAGTTCGTGTGGTCAATTAAAATTTGATAGTTGTATACTTTTACAAAAGAAATTGGATTGCAATTATAGGGTAATTTAGTTTTCTTCAAGGGGACGTAAGGATACAAGTAGAGTACAAGTTGAATATATTATTTGTTTTCGTTAATTTTATTTAAATTCAATGAATTTTCAGTAGAAGGCAAATGTACTTGTACTTCTTGATTGTACTTGTGTATTCAAAATTTAATTAGTTTAGTATTATTTCGTTAAATTATGTAAATTTTAGTTCTTGGGTGCTGCTTAATTCCTGGTATTAGAATTACAGATAGCGGTGAATTTACTTAACTTAAATTAGGTTCTAGAGATATCGTATAGTACCTACAGGGTGGGGGTCACTGAACATTGTATTTTTGAGATAATTTTTTTATTTTGTATTTTTTCTCTTTTTATTTTTCAATATTAGAAACAACGTTTGGGAGATTCAGTAGCCATTTATACGATTGTGGAACGAGCAAAAATGGTTGAGTTTTATTTTGCTAGTCAAAATTCAATAATTCACACCCAAAGAAAATTTCGAAATTTTTTTAACACCAGAAATGCACCATCATGAAATCAAATTCGCAATCTAGTCGCTCGTTTTCAGTCATCAGGATCTGTTAGTGACGTATCTCGGAGTGGAAGACCGCTTGAAGCACGAAGCCAAGATAATATCGAACGAGTTCGGGAGAGCTTAAATGAGAATCCTGAAACATCGACTCGTAAACGTGTCACTCAGCTTCAAATGTCCAGAACTTCACTGCGTAGAATAATGAAAAAAAAATTGTTGCTGTTTATGTACAAGATACAAATGGTACATGAAATTTTGCCGCAAGCTATAAAAACCCGCTAAAGATTTTGTGCAAAATTGGCCGAATTATTAACGGATGATCCTGATTTTATGAAAAAAATTATAATGACTGATGAAGCGCATTTCCATTTAAGTGGTTATGTTAATAAGCAAAATTTTAGAATCTGGGGCACTGAAAACCCAAGAGTGATTCAACAGCGTTCGTTGCATCCACTTAGAGTCACAGTTTGGTGCGGAATATCAGCAGACAAGATCTACGGCCCGACTTCTTTCAAGACGAAGATGGCAATGCATTGACTGTAAATGGTGAGCATTACAGGGCTATGTTAGAAAATTTCTTGTTTCCTGAACTTGATAATACTCAAGAAATGTGGTTTCATCAAGAGCTACGTCCCATACTGCAAGGGAAACAATGCATTTGCTGTGAACGGTTTTCGGTAACCGTATCGTTTCACGATTTGGAGATGTTAATTGGTCATCACCAGATTTCTTTTTGTAGTGATTTTTGAAAGATCGTATATACGCAAATAAACTGCAAGGACTGCAACAACTACAAGACAACATAATAAATGAAATTATTGCAATTGATCAACCAGTTTTGGCTTCAGTTATGGACCAGGTATAGCAAAGAGCAGCAGCTTGCGAAGAGGCTGATGGCAGGCATCTAACAGATACGAGTATTATGTTTAAAATTTAATTTTTTTAAAACTCTTCATGATTAAAACTATCTTTTATAATCAAAATTATTCATTTTCAATAAAAAATTAAAAAATTATATCAAAAATACAATGCTCAGTAACTTGATGGTCCGGGAAAATCTTAAACTAATAATAATTAGAAATCTATTTTTTCTTAGGTACACTTAATAAACTCATTTTTATTATCACTTGTTTTTCTATTTAGCAAAATTAAATTTTGAATATTTTACTTAACATTTTTTTCAAAAAGTTTAAAAAATCACACGATCGATTTCGACTTGTTAGGTGATCATCAGGAGTATCTACTTAGAAGTTTTCTTAGGTAGGTTACTGATTTAAAGAATGGAACACCAGTTGGCCAATAGCCACAGGAACCCGTAGTTATTACTGCATTCTTTCTTCTAGTGATTAGAACTGTGTTAGAATATCATAGAAAAAATCTCATTGATTAAATGTAACTATTTTCATGAACTCCTACATGACTTAATAAGGTATTTAATTAAAATGTTGAGCTAAATATTTATTTATATTAATTATGTAGGTATCATGTATTCTAGAGATGTGCACCTACTTCTCATTTTTAAATCTATCTTCTAGTAGATTCCTGAGTGGTTATTTTACTTAATTTTAATAATAAAGTTAAAATTATGATAATATTCGCATTAATCATCATTATTAGTTCCAGATTAGCTGTTTAGTCCATAATATTAATAAATGCTTACATTATATGTATATATTTTGTGTGTCATAAAACATAAGCGGTCTTTGAAAAACAAACTAATGTGCGACAATAGCAAAATGGTTATGTTGTGGTCAACGGCTTCGAAGGTGATGAGTTCGATTCTCATTAAAGCTATGCTTCTTTATTTGCTTAAAAATTTAAATAGTTCTTTTCATAATTTAAACAGTTCGTTGTTGGTTTCACAAACAAAGAATCTAGAATTCAATCACTACGTAATTGCCTTTTACCAAAGAGAATGTAATGTTATAAAGAGTAACGATACAGAGGAAAAATTTTCATCAAAAAATGCGTGGGTTATGCAATTTAAATGGGTTATGCAATACACTTACACAAGATTTTCTTTTTATTTGTATCGAATATTGTTATACTCGTGACTGTTGTTAGAAAACGATAAAAATTACAGTAAATAAAGATGTTTAAGTTGTTACGATTGGACAATCTCACATGGAGTTTTCGGGAATCGCCAATTTCGTTCTAACATTTATATTTGTCGGTTACCTAGTTGAAAGTATAACAATTTACTAGCCCCGCGTCTTAAAGCGTTTTTAAATTAATTGTTGCTACTCTAATTGTATCATTAACAAATTTTATTGTTATTGTATATAGTATTTACTTACATAAATATAATTATTGGTAAAACAAGATTGTTCTGCTTATCATAGTAATGATGACTCGTGCTCCGTTGATTTTTGTTCTTCTCCCACTATTGTTTTTTTGTTTTTTTTTGCCGAGTAGCAAAATAAATACGAAAAATTTAATGCAAATCATTTTCATTTTGGACGTGTGCCTTACTTAAACTTATACTCTAATTTTAATTTCGGGTGGCAAGTGAAAGAAACTAAAGTTTTATATCAAAGCAAAATAAGTGCATTGCGGGAATTGTAACGTGCACGCAGAGAAGAGAACTGCAAGTAGATGTATACGAAAATTTCGTTCATGTACAATAAATAATAATTGGTCTGTCCAAAATATGTATATCGCCACTTCGGCTTTTCCGCGTCATCATAAATACTTGTTACGAAGCATAAATATTTATTAGAAATCATAACTAAAGTATAACTTTAAAAACATTAAAAAGTAATAACTATTGGATAAAATTTACAGCACGGAATACAAACGTACGACTTGACGTCGATACTGTCGTGCACGGTAAGGTCATATCGGTATAATTGACTTAGACCCGTTACAATTAGGAAGGTTCCGTGGTTACAGTGGAAACACGCTATCTTAAGATTTCGGGCATATGTATATGTAAAATATGACAATTCGGAACATATACATATCGTGATTTCAGATTTTCAAACTGAGTCGTTACCGTTGGTTATATGTCATCTTGCCGCTTACAGCTATAAGTGTACAATTTTGTTAATTTTTTTTTTATTTATTATTAATTATTTATATTATTATTATATACATATATTATTATTTAAATTTTGAGTTTAAGAAACGCCATTGACAGGTTTGGCTAAACAATATTTAATTTTCTTAAACGTAGTGTATCGCTAGTAATAAGGTTGAGTTTAGATAGAATAGGTTCAGAATGCAGGAAATTTTTTTAGTGTTATACTTAATAATGTTTAACGTTTAGTTATAGTGTTAAAAATTAATATTGTTATATTATAGACATTTTCTCAATATGGTACAGTGCTAGCAATAATTAAAATTAATTTATGTATATGCAGGGTGGGCCATCTAATTTTTTTCTTTGAATTAGCGGTTATTTTGAGTATGGTAAGGGTTATGTCACTTCTGATTTGATAGAAAGTTAGTTTTATCCTTCCGCTAAATGAAAATGGTTGTGTATTCGCTTGAACAACGCTGGGAGATATTGAAACATTACTTCGAAAATCAAGGTAACGTTGCAGAATGTGTGCGAAAATTGCGTGCGGTTTTCGGAAGAAATGAAACGCCGGGAGCTCCATATGTGCGTTATTTTGTGAATAAAGTTAAAGAAACAGGCTTGCAAATTAATAAACCAACACGAACCAAGCAGCCAACCAAGCGTAGAATATGCGTGAGTCGCCGGGAACGTCAACTCTTCATCGTGCTCAAGAATTGAACATTTCACGCACAACATTGCGACGAATTCTGCATAAAGACCTTGGTATGACACCGTATAAAGTTCAATTGCTTGAAGAATTGAAGCAAAGAGACCACCCATTGCGTTTTCGGTTCGCTGCGTGGGTTTGCGATCGATTTGAAGAAGATGCTGATGTGATTTGGCCGCCTCGGAGCTGTGATTTGACGCCGTTGGACTATTATCTTTAGGGTGCCGTCAATGATAAGTGTTACGCCGATAAACCAGCAACGATTGATGCTCTCAGGAACAATATTCGCATTGCCATTGAAGAAATAATACCGCATACCATCGAAAATGTGCTCAAAAATTGGACCGACCGTATGGGGTATGTCAAGGCCAGCCGAGGCAGTCATATGAATGAAAAATTATTCCATAATTAATCGGAAGGATTGTTCTTTACAATGAAAAAATAAATTTGAAAAAATATTGAGAACTTTTTGTTTTATTGCATTTAAAAAAAAATTATTAGGCCCACCCTATATATTCATCTTTCATTTTTTTCCTTGTCGTTTTCCTTTGGATCCTCGATAAGAACATATTGGTGATATAGACATTTCGTTTGTGGTGTTTTCCAGTTAAATTTTCATTTATGCGATTTCGGTTGTTTTACGTTTCTCAAAGTTTGCTGGTACATGTGATACAATGTTAAACTTCAAATAAAGTAATAAAGATCGTATGGTGCAGTGACTATGAGTGGGAAGCGTCACAATTCAGATTATGCTTCACTGGTGGTGTATGACGTCCACGACGCACCTTTTGGGGAGTTCGGCGAGTATTTAAACATGAGGTAAGTTAATTCGAATGTTTGTATTATTCGTTAATTGTATATACATATATGAGAGTTCAACTTAATTTTGTTTTGCTTCTGTTCTTGTTCGGTATACTGACCATGGAACAAATATTTTATGCAGCACCTCAAGCTCCTTGAATTGCGCGTAACAAAGTGTATTGTTTAACCCATTTAAATTGCATAACCCATGCATTTTTTGATGAAATTTTTCCTCTGTTTCGTTACTCTTTATAACTCTAAATACTTTTTGCTTTTACATAACAATTATTTTTATTATTATGTACGATACATGATATTTATAAATATTATTTTATTTTATACTTTTTAGTTTTTAGGTGTCTTAACATTTTTCCATTAAATAGACGTATTTCTATAAAAATTAAGGAAATAAAAATTGAGGGACAGCGCCTAGAATCTATCTCACGATCCCAAGAGTTGTAGTTGACCATTAATACCACTCGACCACTAGAATGCAATCGTGGCGCCAATAAAATGTAGGCTCCAACAAAAATCTTACACGAGATATTCACTAAAAAAAGAAAACCTGCACTTCAACAACTACCATACAATAAAATAACTATTCCATGTTTTGATTTTATTTACTTTAATTGAAATTTATAAATCGATCCAAGAGAAATATCACAATAATATATAAGAGAATAATTGTAGGGAATGTACTAAATATATATAACGGGTGTGTTTCACTACAAAACAAATCCAATTGGAATATTTTTGAATTTAACAGTGTACATTTTTGGTATTATTTTTGGTATGTATTTCACAATCATATTTTTTTGAAATAACTTGTTGTGGAAAGAGTTCTCGCAGTAATTCCATTGTAATCCTGGCTGTATGCGATGTGGCACCGTCTTGTTGATACCACATGTTAATCAAGCCCAAAGTATGCAGTTGTGGCGTTAAAAAGTTTTCAATCATATCACGATATCGCTCCCCATTCACAGTTACCGGTACGCCGTTTTTATTTTCAAAGAAGTAAGGTCCAATGATTCCTCCTGACCAAATTGCACACCATACTGTCACTTTTAATGGATGTAAAGGTGACTGATGAATAATATGAGGGTTTTCCATTGCCCAGAACCGACTATTCTGTTTATTCACATATCCATTTAAATGAAAATGTGCCTCGTCACTCATTATGATTTTTTCATGAAAATCGGGGTTGTCATAGGCGAGCTGTAACATCCTATTGGCATATGTACGGCGGCGTAAATGGTCTTGTGGAAGAATTTGCCACGTTCTACTTCACAACTGTCAAGTGTGAACTGTCAATACTAATATTCGCCTAAATGGCGGCAAAACAAAGTAGTATACCTCATGTAGTACAGTCATGTTTTAATTTTATGATTTTTATGTTTTGAATGTGTAGCCTTGATTGAAAAAAAAAATTTGAAATACTTTAATATTTTTTGTTGTTGTTGTTGTTAAAGATTTAGGGTGTCAAATTTTGAGAAATACGATAATCATGATATTGTTTATATGTCAATAAAAAGAAAAATAATTGTCCGATAATTATGATTTTGGGCTCAAGTTCAATGTAAGTTAATAAGGATTTCTAAAAAAATATAAAAATATTATATTGTTTAAATCCTTCTTCTCTAAATTTCCCGCCAAAATGACCTTTTTAAATTTTCTCAAAAACCTATTTTTTTTTTTTTTTCTAGAATTCGATAATTAATATTTTACAACATATCAAAACACTAGAATACCGTTATTTTTTGTTTTCTTGCAAAAATCGTTTTAGTAAGAGAAGCATTTCATTTTTATATGGAAAAACTGTATTTCAGTGGATATTTCTCAGTGTTTTGAAATTGTTTACAAAAAGGATAGTTCAGTTAAATTATTAACACTAGATATACCGACAATTTGACCATACCTATTTCTACCGACACCAGTCAAAATGACTGGTTTTAGAAAAAAATGGTTAGTGGGGTTTCCGGTCTTAATGTATTTAAAAAAAATGATAAATTACTTCAATTAAGTTAATTGTAATATATTATATTAATTATAACTATATTCATTAGTTAATTGAACATAATAAGTAGAAAAAAATAAGGTGAAGTAGTAAATTGAAAATATAAATTTTAAAACCAGTCATTTTGACTGGTGTGGTAAATCTAGTGTTAATATTTATTATTCAAATTTAATTACATATATTTAAAATTTCAAACCCAAATTATTTTGATAATTTTATTTTATTGTTTAACATTAAATCTTATTCAAATTACAATTTAAATTTAACATAATCGTCAGAATTAGAATATTTTTTACATTTCAAATAGCCATCCTCTATTGGAATAACTGCATAGAAACCGTGAGTTCCTATTACTGTTTTTAAATTTCCAAACCTAGTTGCAAGTTTGATTTGCTTGGATTTATGTTCTGCGTCTGAACAAAATCCAAAATTGATATCTGTCTTCAACGTTTTAGCCCATTTAAATAATTCATCTGCATTGGTTATTGTACTGCTGTATTCCATTGTGAGACTAGCTCTGGATGCCATTCTTTTGATGGTACCTCCTACTCCATCACATGCAAAATCACATAAAACTATCACCTCCTTAGACTTCAGCGACAATTTTTTATTTTTTAAGAAGTTGGACTGCTGAAGTGAAATGAAGCAATGAGGTGACAGATTCTTCAGCTTATTAATGAAATAATCCAGAAATTCATCCAACGGTTGAGAAAAGGTCTCCAGGTTGCACCTATCGGTAGAAACCCACTGACTAAATTTTAACTCAGCACCCTCGCAGCCATGTTCCCGAAATGCATTTTTCAAATATTCTTTAAAGTTATCCAGTCCTGGGCAGCTTTCGCATTGTAGAAGGTAACATGTTGGTGTAAGCTCATCACATAAAATATTTGAAATACAATCCCGGTAGTGCGCTATCTTTCCGTTGGTAATAGTTTCCATTTTGGTGCCATAAATAATTAATTTTACATTTTGATGTATGGTACACACCCAGACTGTGTGCATTCCACTACTACCTGGTTGTACACAGTATTTTGGACGAAGTAGTGAAAATTTAGAAAAACCAGTTTTTTTTGATTCGTCATCCTGATACATTGTCTTATATCCTTCGTAGAACTCTTTCAATGTACACATCATTAGCCGCTTTTGAACTTTAACTTTATCGACTGTTAAACAATCGTTTTTGCCTGGCATTATCCGACTAACATCATCATCAGTATAATAAGATAATACTGCTTGTTTCAGCTCATTACTTATTCGCTTTCCTACTTTAGCTGCTGGACGACTTAGTGGACCATTCTTGTCTCGTAGATCTTTAGCGGTTCGCACCATATGTTGCGTTGCCTTGAACTCATTCTGGATTTCTTGAATGGTTAGTGATTTTGGCAATATAGTAAGTAGCTGAATCTTATCACTGGTTTTCTCCAGTTCTTCGAATTTAGCTTTTAGATCACCAATCAATTCATCATATAGTGCAACCTTCATTTGATCTTCGGTTGACTGATTCGAAACCGGCACGATTCCCGGAACCAAAGATGTTGATGGTGTTATTGAAGCTAAATCTATTACTTTTTGCTGCTGATGTTTTGGCCTAGCTTCTAACGTACTCGGATATATAGGAGACTTTCCAGGAAAGGGTAACACTTCATTCATTTTTTCCAAAACGGACACATTTTTAAAATAACACTCTTCACTATCACTGCTATTATCGTTATCGGCTATTTGCGGTGTTAGAGGTGATGTTGTTGATGGTCCCGCAACTGGTGGCAACTGTGATTCTATTTTTCGTCGTTTGCAGGTAATATTTATAAAGCACGTTGAACAGAGATACAAATTATCTTGATTCTCAACTGATTGTGGCATAAATTGCTTAACATAATCCGTAACTCGTTTTAGTTTACTCGAACACTTTGAATCGTGATATGGTTTACCACACTTTCGAAATTTATCTATTATCAAATTTAGCGCACTAGTACAGGCTATCCGCCGGGAAGGTATACTACTTTGTTTGTTTATGATTTTTGATTAAATGAAAGAGAATGGATCTTATATTGATAAATGTTTTATTTAATGTCGGCAATTATGTATGGAATACAATATCAGATAAATGTCCGCCTCTGTTAGCCTCACAAATGCGAGCCCTTTTGAGCACATTTTTCATTACATTCTCACACATTTCACGCGGTATTTCATTAATTTCATCACGAATATTTTGTTTGAGTTGCTCAAGCGTTTCTGGTTTGTTTACATAAGCCTTGCTTTTTAGATATCCCCACAAAAGGAAGTCCGGAGCAGTCAAATCAGGCGACCGTGGAGACCAATCAACATCACCATTTTTTGAAATAACTTGTTGTGGAAAGAGTTCTCGCAGTAATTCCATTGTAATCCTGGCTGTATGCGATGTGGCACCGTCTTGTTGATACCACATGTTAATCAAGCCCAAAGTATGCAGTTGTGGCGTTAAAAAGTTTTCAGTCATATCACGATATCGCTCCCCATTCACAGTTACCGTTACGCCGTTTTTATTTTCAAAGAAGTAAGGTCCAATGTTTCCTCCTGACCAAATTGCACACCATACTGTCACTTTTAATGGATGTAAAGGTGACTGATGAATAATGTGAGGGTTTTCCATTGCCCAGAACCGACTATTCTGTTTATTCACATAACCATTTAAATAAAAATGTG
This sequence comes from Nephrotoma guestfalica, assembly GCA_963691935.1. Lineage (NCBI taxonomy): Eukaryota > Metazoa > Arthropoda > Insecta > Diptera > Tipulidae > Nephrotoma > Nephrotoma guestfalica. Next base: position 184,035,910 of record OY829913.1, read on the forward strand.
CCTCGTCACTCATTATGATTTTTTCATGAAAATCGGGGTTGTCATGGGCGAGCTGTAACATCCTATTGGCATATGTACGGCGGCGTAAATGGTCTTGTGGAAGAATTTGCTACGTGTCTACTTCACGACTGTCAATACTAATATTCGCCTAAATGGCGGTAAAACAAAGTAGTATACCTTCCCGGCGGACACCCTGCACTTATTTATCCACTTAAACTTACACTCAGTTTAACACACTGTTACTTTTTCAAATTTTAAAAAATCTTACTCCTTATTTAAAATGTTGTCTACAATTCACAATGTCAACTAATCAAAAATTTTAATTTTTACTCCTATTTATATCAACAATGTTCTTTTTTTGTTTTCAAAAGAATTACTCATCGTTTAACAGGTACGCCTGCGTCAAGTAAAAATAATCCACCCTCAATAAAAAAGGGGGAAACAACATTTTATTTAGTCTTTCATAAAATAACCCAAAAAAAGAAAAGGAATTTATGGTACTACGACTAACCAAACGATATAAACCAACCCCCTGGTTTATATCGTTTGGTTAGTCGTAGTACCATAAATTCACCTCATAATTCTGTGACTCATACTTAAATATGACGCAAAAATGTACAATAAATAAAATACAAAACACACAAATTATGTGAACTACCACTTTTGTAAACAATTTCAAACACTGAGAAATATCTATATAGCTTTCCATATAAAAATGAAATACTTCTCTTACTAAAACGATTTTTGCAAGAAAACAAAAATATCGGTATTCTAGTTTTTTTATATGTTGTAAAATATTAATTATCGAATTCTAGAAAAAAAAAATAGGTTTTTGAGAAAATTTAAAAAGAACATTTTGGCGGAAAATTTAGAGAAGAAGGATTTAAACAATATACTATTTTTATATTTTTTTAGAAATCCTTTAACATGAGCCCAAAATCATAATTATCGAACAATTATTTTTCTTTTTATTGCGATAAATACAATACCATGATTATCATTTTTCTCAAATTTTGACACTCTGTATCTTTAACAACAACAAGAACCAAAAAAAATTAAGTGACTCAAAATGTTTGTTTTAATCAAGGCTACATATTCAAGACATAAAAATCATAAAATTAAAACATGACTTATGGCTCCATAGAGTGAATTTGTGATTTCAGAAATTGTTCATCATATATATATATATATATATATATATATATATATATATATATATATATATATATATATATATATATATATATATATAAATATATATATATATATATATATATATATATATATATATATATATATATATATATATATATATATATATATATATATATATATATAATATATTTATTTATATATAAATACATAAATATATATTAAAATTTTTAAATAATATAGTTTAAACAAATAACTCATCATTACAAAATTCCCTGAGAGTACTCTGAGGATCAGATGAGGTGCCTAAAAAGAATGTATTAGTGTACTGCGGATGTTCACGCATTTTTGGTTTTAACGTCTAATTCGACAATAACTAGTAACAATCACTAAATAAAATCAATTAACTAGCAATAAGCGATATAAATAATTAAATAGATATTTAAGAACATTACAACAACATAATAATTATGAATTTATACACACATTTTCTTTATATATAGGTACTCCTTTTTTAACACTTAAATATTTTCTTATAAATTTCTTTTTTCTTATTTTTTATTTCCTTATTATTCTTCTTGTACCGCATTATTATTAATAAGTTATACATTTTTTTATTTCCGTTTTTTTCACAATTGTGGCGTGGTTTAGTAAATCCGAACATGTGGCGATAAACCTGTTATCGCCCATAACAATAACGCAACTCTAAACCGTTCAATCTGGTGTTAGCCTTTCTTAAAGATTGTTTGGAAAACCAATATTCACTATATTGGTTATATTCCAAAACTGTCTAATGGGGTATTCTAAAATAGCGAGAACAAATACGGTTTCACATAAGTAACAATAAGAAAACCAAAGAAAATCACACAAAAGAACTTAAAAGACACTTATCCGCTAGCGGTAAATTTTAATATATGGTTGCCGATATGACCTCCAACTTACGTTAAGTTTCAACCATTCTAATTTTTATTTTTTCTGATTTTTCTAACCACAGAAAACCGAGTTATTAAACTTGTAGCTTCACTAGCAATATCTGGCACTTACGATTTGGTAAGAATCCCTAAATGATACTCAAAAACAATATTCCACTTCGCCAAGAATAGCTTTACTCATTTACACAAAATATTAAATTATTCTATTGTTCACTAAATTATTTGAAACTTCTTATAAAAGGTAAGTACAAGCGAAAATCCCACAGTAAATTGAATGTAAAACTAATTCGCTTTAACTTGAATTTTTGATTTACGAAATTATATAATAAGCTCCCCATACATATATATATATATATATATATATATATATATATATATATATATATATATATATATATATGTATATATATATATATATATATATATATATATATATATATATATGTATATATATATATATATATATATATATATATATATATATATATATATATATATATATATATATATATATATATATATATATATATATATATATATATATATATATATATATATATATATATATATATATATATATATATATATATACATATATATATATATATATATATATATATATATATATATATAATATAAAGGGTGGTTACATTTTAAGGACCGACGTTGTATGTGAACCACACCTAAACGTCAAGTTTTTTTCTCCATTTAATTTGAAATTTCTCAATTTCAGACTAATTCAAACCAATCGAGCAACGCGTTAAAGTTATTCAGGCATATTATGAAAAATATTCGAAGAAAATCATCTTCAGTGATGAGGCACATTTTCACCTCAGTGGATTCGTCAATAAGCAGAATTGCCGCATTTGGGCGAATCATAATCCAAGAGTGATTGTCGAAAAACCAATGCACCTACAAAGAGTGACTGTTTGGTGCGGTTTATGGGCTGGCGGCATCATCGGGTCGTATTTTTTCCAAAATGGTGCCGGTCAGGCAGTTACTGTGAATGGTGTTCGCTATCGTGAGATGATAACGAACTTTTTATGACCCAAATTGGAAGATATGGATGTGGACGATATGTGGTTTCAACAGGACGGTGCCACTTGCCACACAGCTAACGGAACAATGGCTCTTTTGCGCGACAAATTCAATGGCCGTGTTATCTCACGTGGTGGCGATGTCAATTGGCCGCCAAGATCATGTGATTTGACACCGTTGGACTTCTTTCATTGGGGTTATTTGAAAGAAAAGGTGTACGTCGATAAGCCAGTAACAATTCAAGAGCTAAAGGATGAGATAATTCGGCACATTAACGGCATAGAACCTCAATTATGCCTAAGCGTCATCGAAAATTTGGACCTTTGGGTGGAGGTGTGCCGCCGAGGTCGCGGCGGCCATTTGGCCGATATTTTGTTTCATACATAATTGAACCATACCATATTATCATAATAAAAAGAATTTACAATAATTTCCTAAATAATTTGTGTTTTATTCAAAATCAACATCGGCCCTTAAAATTTAACCACCCTTTATATAAATATACCGACAACTACTTACCCTATAGCAATGCAATCGCATCCACATAGATTACCACAACGCACTTAATTAACACCACCGAGATTATGTACCAATTATAGATATGAACCCATGAATATGTATATTTATAATGCTATATACTTTACGTACTCTAAGCAAAAACGAAATATTATGTACGACCTACGTTTACGTTTATTTACACAAATGCACATTAATTGAATACACTGATTTTGGTGTGCATTATATACTGATGCAATGACCACAATTAAATAAAACAAAATTTCTTGAGTTCGTTAACCTAAACCAATTTTACAATCGACAACAAATGACGTAATAGGGAATTCATTTTAAAAGCAACAACAATATTATTTTAAAAAATCAAAATCAGCTGATATGAATGCAAACAATCCTATGAAGATTAATGCAGGCGTAACAAGACGGTGTCTTCTCATACCAGCTCTACGTCGCTTTGTCTCGTTCGCCACTTCACACGCTACATAGTTTATAAAAAAGTATCAAAAGCCACCGAAATAAAGCAATTTAAGTAAATGGTGAAAAAGAAAATCTTTTTATTTCAATCTGCCGAAGGCATAATACGTGAAGTTGGGCACAGTTAATTTTTTGTAGGTAAATAAACCACGATTGATTTTGAAGTCAACACTAACTCGATCGAATCTAAACTATTAAATTTAAATTAGCAATAGCCTGTGCGAAGCAGCCCTGGGTTGGGCCGCGTATTGGCAGGGGCGTCTAAGTTATCTTTATTCATGATGTAAATACTAAAAATTGTGTTATTTGTAGTTACAATTAAATTGAGATTAAATTGTGCTGTCTTGAGTAAATATGTACAAACTATTAGCTATTTTAGGTGTATGTAACCGGGCCAAGTCTGCCATAACTAACTCTCTTTCCTAACATTCTGTTTTGTTAAATCTGAAGAGAGTGCACGGTGCCTTCTGGGAGATCGTATCTAGTAAGCTTGAACGTGCACTCCCAATCAATCGATTACATCTCTGATAATCATTAACGCTGGTCAGGTGTTAATACAAAATTGTTTAAGTCGAATTCGCTTAATAAAATGTTTTCATCAAAACTTTAAATTGTTCTTAGTTTATAATTTAATAAGCTGTGATTATTTTTTTCTATCTATGTTTTTATCTTAGTGGGAATAAAACTTATTTTTTTTCATTTTATTAAGAAACCCCGACGTTTTAACTGTATATCTTGTCATTTTCATAATTTTAGATATATATGTTTTTCTCCAGAACCTATTGTTTGAAGGCCGTAACACTTTTGTACAATATTAATAATGTCATTTTGTACTTGCAAATTAGTTACAACTCCGCAGTGTTAAAGGTTCTAACTAATACCGAAAATGCGTTCTTCATAATGATAATTTTTATAAAAGTCATCACAACAAATTTTATAATAAACATAAAACTGATTATTTGTCCTTACACGTTTTTCGTATAAATGCTGTACTTTAAAAGTATTTGCAAAAAATTGAAAGCCGTATTATTCCGATTGGCTTTTATGATCAACTTCTAGAAGTTCGGATTCAGGAATGCAAACAAACAGAATCTCACACAGAAAACGAAGAATAGTACATTCGCCAAAATCTTGTGGTTAGAATTTATGACTATTCTAAAACTCTTCTTACTTAATATCAAACATGTAAAATTTGCAATTTCCATAAAGAACTTCCTCAGATGATGTCTTAACCATATACGCATTAACCTTAGTGCAAATTATGATAATAGTAATCTTAATATGCATGATTAAAGGGTATGAGCTCGCATCTTAACTTAAACCATCGTTTAAGTTATCAGTTCCAGAAAGCCTTTCTTCAGAATGGGGTCATGTGGCCTGTGGGCATCTTTGCTAAAGAGTCATATCTATACAGGACGGTCATTAACGTAAACGTACCTCATTTATTGTCCGAAAACCAAGACTGCTTTCGGTATTCCCCAAAATGTGTGGAGGGCACCGATCAAAAATTCATATTGTCCTATTCAATTCCACTTCTTTGCCTCATGATGTTGTTGCTCTAACTGAAACTTATTTGAATGGAATCTGCCACAAATATGAATTATTTATTTAGTTTAGTTAGTTTCCATAGTTGTTAATTTGTAATTCTTGTGTTCTTGAAATAATTGGCGTAACTCTTACGATTGATTTGGAAAAAAATTCACAGTTGTCTTCAATGGAAAAAAAGAAAGAATTTCCTGTGTTCCCTGTGTTCTTTGAATGGAAAAAATATCGTTCAAACAAAGCAGTGGTTTGATAAGTGTTATCCAGACTCTGCACCAGGAAAATCAACCGTCATTGACTATAAAGATATTTTTATAAGATATCTATAATATATAAGGGATAAACATGAGAACGATAAATATTTGTTTTGTATGTATATAAAAACTATGCTGAATTTAAACGTCGTCGTACAACCACCGATGATGCACCACGCTCTGGACGCCCAAATGAGCCGATGACTCTCGAAAACATAAAAAAATCCTCGAAATTGTTTTGAAAGACCGTAAAGTGAAGATCATTGTAAAGATATCAATTGAACGTGTTGGTCATATTTTGCACGAACATTTATCCATGAGAAAGCAGTGTTCAAATTGGGTACCGCGTTTGCTCACAATGGATCAAAAATGACAACGCGTCGATGATTCCGTGCGCTGTCCATGCTTCCGTCTGCATCCACCGTATTCGCCAAATTTGGCCCCCAGCGATTATTACTTGTTTACAGATCTAAAAAAAGCTCTCGGGAAAGAGATTTGGTTCCGATGAAGAAGTGAGTGCCGAAACTGAAGCTTATTTTGAAGACAAAGATATATCGTTCTACAAAAAAAGCATCGAAATATTAGAGAGGCGTTTAACTGATTGTATCGCTCTAGAAGGAAATTATGTTGATGAATAAAATGTATTTTTTCCCCAACAAATTGAGTTTTCTTTGTTAGACCGGGAACTTTCAGGCGATATGTTATGTAGTGTTGAAAAATACTTTTAACATTTTATTTGTCAAATAGGTTTTTTGTAATTACACTTTATGTGTAGTTTATATTAAAATTCTTCAATTTTAAATTTATTTTATAGTTAAACAAATTTTGTGTTTTGTATTCAATGCAATCTTCCATCAGTTGAAGTACCAACAGTGTAATTTATTTTGTACGGAAATGAAGTTTTTATATTTTGAAAGTCAACATCTTAATACTTCATATTTATATGTATTAATATATTTTATAACTGTTATAAATTAGTAATAGTTTTCTTCTTTTAAATAAAATGTTTTCATTAAAAACGTCAATCTTATCTCAGACATGTTATTTACAATAGATTTTAGGCAAGCCACATAATCTACGTCTATGAACTGCCCTAGCATTATCATACATGATTTCTCACATACGATTCATCTCAAACATGTCAAACACGATTAATATTTTAGACGTCGTGTATAATTCATCTCAGTCATGCCATGTACGATTCATCTCAGACATATCACAATCAAGAATTTGTCCCATTTGCTGAAAAATTACTATGTAAATGTCATGCTTGACTGTCGCTGATGAGTCATTAGTGTATGATGAATAACTTTCCTGCTGGAATATAATTTAAATTTGCCGTATGTCAATCGGTTTTCAGTCATTGTATTGCAACCGAAGTAATGGCAGCTCACGAGTATCTGTCTGTTCAGTCAAGCATCGCATAAAGGTGAGAGATAGCTAGATTTAGTTTTCAGCTCTGATACTAGTAAATTGTTAGTTGAAGCAACAAATAAACGATCATGTAACGATGACGAGTATCATCCAACATTATGAGTGACTATTCTTTAATGATACGATATTTCGGTCAAATTTAACTTATTGAATTTAACTTTAAGATTATGATCTTCTTAATTTATTATTACTTGAGAATGGTTTTATTTATTTTATTTCCGATAATTCATACATTAATGCGTGTAAAATTTGTTTTACTCAAAAATTTTCGAATGTTTTTGCGAATCTGTACTTTGCTCACTAAATATAAACTCTGCGTTAGGCCCCCCCCCCATGGTACGATAATGGGATTCATGCCTTACGTAACTCGAAGAACTCTGTTCATTAAGTGTGATTTATTCAGGTCTTCGAAGAACTTATTTTTATTTTTAATTAAAATCTGGGAAAATTTTTTGCAGAGCATATCTTTCTAAAATGCAATCTGAAAACTTTCGTGAACCTCGGAAAAATGTTAATGCATAAACTGAAAGCACCTATCAGACGGATACCTTTCAACTTTAAATTATCTTAACAATTCTTCCAATGAACCCGGAGAAATTATGAATTTGAAACTTTTTGTTGGTTGTGAATAATGTCCTCTTCAGATCATCACATAGCAACTTCCGGAACACCCCATGAATCTCCTTAACTTTGTCGTCTGTATATGAACGATGCTCTTTTCCATTCATTAATGTTTTTTGTTTGGATTGTTTTGCTGATAACAGTAAACAGTCAAGAGTATAGTATTCTCGATTTCAGGCTGCACCTTGTTGTGGTGAAGAAATAATGATGTGGAGTTGAATGCATAGTTAAGTATCAGGCAGTATTTTTTAGAAACCACAATAATATCACTAATTTTGATTACGTACTTAATTGTACACGCCTCTGTAGAAGCGAAAATATATGTGGTTTGGGAGAGCGCCCCGAAATCTTGCATTGCAAAATCTTGCAAGTACAAAATCTTGGATTTTTTTAAATCCCGCAAACCAATATATTACCAGTTACAAAATGTTGCAAGTTCAAAATCTTGCAAGTACAAAATTTTGACGTTTTATTATCTATCTGCGATACAATATTGCGTGTTAAAAAAATTAATGATTTCATAGAGTGATTAGTGATTTCTGAGTACATTTATTTCAATTTCATACTTTGAAAATAAAATTATAAATTAATAAATATGTAATTTAAAAAATAATGAAAGACAAACAATAAATTGAAAAAGAATGATGCTTTTCGCGATTCTCTTTAAAAAATCAATCTGACACAATTATTTCATCTGGAGCTAGCCCCTTAATCTTGCATTATAAAATCTTGCACTTAATATCTTCTCTGAGAGAGATTCTCTGTGGCAATATTTTCGCGCCAAGAATATTTATTGCAGCTGATTAATTTCCATTGAAATTGGCGTAACTTACTACTGAACTGTTTGGCATTGGGTTGCACCGTACAACTGACAAATTTGAATCCATCACAAAAATACTTTGTATGCAAATGCTTTGTATGTAACAGAATACCAAATCTGTTATTTAAAAACACACTTTAGATGTAACAACACTTCCTAGCTTTATTAAATACAGCTTGTCAGTTTTGTTTTTTATCTTAAGCTTACGTAAAGGGTTTCTTAAGATCATTTACAATCAAAATTGGGTTCATAAAATTTTCGGTACACCAGATTTTATTGATGAAGTAAGCGCCGTCTCCGATATGTTTTATATTCGGTACACCAGATTTTATTGATGAAGCTTATCTTGGTGAATTCATTTTGACTGAACATATTGAAACAATAATAATAAAAAATTAAATGTAAATATCAATATAAAAAATATCGTAAATTACCTTATTACCTTATGTGTTATGCCTTAAGGTTCAATATCTAATTTATAAATCTTTTACTCACTGTATAAAAAATAATTATTTTTATTTTGCAAAGTGGTTTTAAACATTTCCACAAAATTTCCAATTGGGTTAAGTAATACAAAGCAGAACTTACCTATTTATTTTTTCATCTTAAAAATTAAAAGAAACGATCATTATTTAATAATAAAAAACTCTAAAGCATTTCTTAATTTTAAGTTGCTATATTAGTGTGGTAGTAGTGTTTTTTGAAAGAACAAAAAATTAAGAATTTACTTAACAACAGACATTGTTATAATTTTTAATGTTTTCTGAAGTAGATTTTAATATATTTTAAGTAGTATTTCTTACTAATAATAATGAAGAGATATCATTATTTATGAATTCTTTAATTTTATTTTTTATTTATTTGAGATTGTTTTTTTTGTGTTACGTATTATACACGAATTAGTAGATTAATCGTTCAGAAATGTAATTTGTGACCTTGAACTCATTTAAAGATCACTTAAATTTTGTAATAATGACTATAGGTTTTATGTTAAACTTGTTTTATGGAACACATCATGTTGTTGCTATAGTTCGTAATTTTAACAGGATGGCGCAAATAACTTAAGTTTCGTCACTTTAAACGTTTCATATAGACATTCTTCTAAAAATTTCTCTGCATCCGATTTTTATAAAAGCTTCAACTTTAGTTTAGCTTAGGCGGGAAGTACAAGTAAGACCCGCAATATGAAATTAAAATGTATAGATGTTTATTTACAATCAGCATATATAAAATCTGCAGGCGATTATTATCTTACTTACATAAGCGTATTAAATGAAGTGTTTTCACGTTTTCTCTATTGCGCTTAAAACCTACTTCAATCAAATAGAACACTATCTTGTTCCCTAATTTCCTGTTTTCCGCCGTCAAATTATCAACAAATTATGTGGTGATAGAAATAGAGTGATGTTTAATCATGCGCAGGCTGGTAAATTAATAAAAGCAAAACAGAAAATTATTATGTGCCGAAACGAAACAGAATAAGACTTAAGCCCGATTTATGAGCGTGGATAAACGATTAATCTAGGATTAATCAACTGTTTACATTTTATGAACCAGTTTTAATTTGTCCTCTCTGATTTATCATCTGTTTTTTGATATCTAAATCAGACGATGAAACTTTGTTTGTTTTTCGTTTTGTATATTTACAATGACAGAAGAAAAATTCGAAAATGTTTAGGTTAATATTTATTATTAATTAAATAAAATTTAGAATGCGTAAATTATACAAAATAATTATTAATGTAATACGAGAGCTACATATATCACATTAAATTACGAAAATTTAGCTTTACATAATTTTGTTTATATTTTGTTTTATTTGCCAAATTGGTACGTAAATACAATTTGAAATTCATACAAACTTTTCAAGAAAACGTGTTGCCAGCAACAAAAAAAAACTGCTATAAAACTGCACTGCAAGAGAGGATAAATTTTTATTTATCGGCGTTTATAAACCCCGCAAACAATAAAATCCGAGGGGTAAATATTATCTTTATTCTAGGATTTTTTGTAACTTATTATCGTATCATTTTATTCTCTTCTTGCCAGCTATTTTTTCCAGTAATACGAGTACATGAAAATCGGATTGCGGCATTCTGAAATACTGGTAGAATTTTTGCTCGTCGTTCATTAATTGTGGGAAAATTGTCCAAAATTCACCTTCAGTTTCTCTTTCTTGCGTGAACCGCAAAAGGACGATAATGACACCGTTGATTAATTTTTAATTTTTTATAAAATTTTATATTAATTTGTAAGTACACAATTGCAATAGCTTATATTAAATCGATGCAAATTAAATTATTAGGGCTGCCAAAGTAATATCAGTGAGGGTCGCGCTAAAATGGGGGAAAATATAATCGTTCACCGAAGTCGCCACTTTCTATTTTACTGAAGGAAGGCCTGTGCAGCTTGGTGTCGTTTAATAAGCCGAGATTACAGAACGGAGTAAATCATATTCGCGCTAAACCTCAATAATAACGATAATAAATTGGATTTGAATCGACTTACATGCTGTTAAAAATAAGCTATTAGCTTAAAATAGGGTGTGTAATTTACAAATTTTTTCTAAATTAAATTAAATACATAAATAAATAAACACAATTCACTTAAAAAATAATTCTGTTTCTTTTACAAATTTTACATCGCAATTGTTTTTTCGTAAAATTAACAAAATTTTTGTAAGGTTTCGTAAAACTTTCATTATAAATTTATCAAAGCATTCGTAAATAAAACAAATTTCATTTCGTAATTCCGGTTTCTGTGCAAATTTACTTTTACAAAGCAATTTAGTATTGTTTGCGGGCGAATTTGTAACATACTTTTACAAGTTTCTCTGTAAAAATAACCGAGTGTACCTGATTCATTTTTTCGCGTTACAAATAATTGTGTTATTTTTACAAACTTGGCGTCGTAAAAAAATTGTAAATTTAACAAGATTTTCATTAATTTAACACGAGCTTCGTAAGGTGTTGATTGTAGTATTAACGGATAATTCGTAAATAGAGTAAATTTTACTACTTAATTTCAATTACTTTGTACGTGATATTTAAATTATAGCTGCATAGATGTGTCGCTGATCTAGTTAACTGGATTACCTCATAAGAGAAACCTTAGTATGAAATTACCGTGTTATAAATAATTCTTGTGATGTTTATTAAACGCAATGTGGAGTACAAATGTTAATAATACGGACGAATTTCTATTAGGTTTAACCGAAGCCACCAGCTTGTAGCCTAAAATGTATTGTAGTTGAAATTTCCGTACTCACATACATATACCATTTCGTACATGCTAAAAGAAAGTTTACATACCTATTGGATTTCGCATTCCAAGGTTTAAGGAGCTCTAAAAGTATTATAGTTAATATTCTTATAGTGTGTAGTGAATAAAATAATTTTATTTATTACGCACTTAAGGTTTAAGATATATAAATAGAGCAAGCTTGCTTACCATATATGATGTTCTTCTTTTTCTTTATCCAACATAATAGCAATCATGCACAAATCGTGTAATTTCAAATGTGAAAACATTTTCTCTTGGTATAATTTATTTTTTATTTAATTATATGTATATTTCGTTGTAAACTTTATTTCTGAAACTTGCATACACAAAAATTAAATTGCTACTAAAACATTTTTGGATTTAGGACAAGATAACTTAGAATATCTTGTACTCTATACGTAACCAAAAGATACGAATATATACGATAATCATACGAAAAAACTGTCTGAACGGATAGTATAAATTGATGATGTATGACACGATACGTGTAGGAATAAGGTATTGAAAAAGTGATGTTACAGGATATCGCCCCATGATCGTTTTGTCAGCTGGCAGTGAGGATTGATCAATACATTTTATCGTCTAGTAATATTCATAGCGATACAACGTTTTATGGCAAAAAAAAATCGGTCGTAATTGGTCGAACATAATATGCATAATAGCTATTTTATTGCAAAGATTCGTTTATAATTATACTGCCATGCATGTTCTATTGCCATTTTTTTAATTGGTACTGTTTGAAGGTGGAATATTATTTAAACCAAATATGTTAGAAAATTGAAGTTTCGGAATCTGACTTAGAAGAATTGTTTAATAGTGTTTTTCGTTAGATGCTAAATTTATAACTAGGATGTGTTTCGTTGCTGAAATTAACCTCGTTCGGGATAATATGTTTTATCTCTGTCTAACTACTTTTATTTGTTCACCACTTGGCAGTATTATTGCGCGGTTAGAATGTGTCGGATTTACATAATTTGTACTATGGCTTGCTTTAGGAACGTTTTTACAGTTAATATTGGTGCAAATTTAATAATCAGATTTGTTTATTATCTGCTTCGGGTCAAGGAGATTGGTCAAAATCGCCCGTTCCTTAAAACAACGTTTCAGGGCCAAACCAGCGTACAAAATTTTCATTTTCGACTACTCTAAAAGGATTTATGTAGGAAATCTTTACCAACTGATGTGGTTGGTTCTTCCCAAAGCAACTTAGTTACTAATATTCTAATAACCAATACTATAACATTTGGTAACCAATTCAAACCAAATATGACTATTCAATTCCCATCATCGTTTCCGATGAAAACGTTTTCGTTTTTTTAAATAAGGGGTGCTAAAAAGCTGGATGTTTCAGTTTTCTCAAAAATTTGTGTGATAATGTACATTAAGCAGAATGTTCATATTTACACAGTAAAAAATTGTAATACATTGTTCTTAATCCATTTGTGCTTTTCATTAATGGGCCTGTTTGTATGTAAATAATTTTCTACATGTGAATAACAACTTTTCAAACAAAAAACTAAAATTCAACTTGACAATAATTACATTTTCATTCAACTTCGGTTATTGAAATCCTAACATATTGGCAAATCCGGAGAATTGAAAAGCTTTTGGAAGCTGTCCGTCAAGGGGTCCGAGGGGTTCGAGTACATATGGAATGACCCAAAATAAAAAAAACTAAACAGTATTATTCAAAACGTCTTTCACCAAACAACAATTTTGTCATGTTTTTAGTTCACAAATCACAAGTTCACACCGTTTTTGCTTCGTTTTGTGAAAAATAATTCAATTATTATGGAAAAGCATGTAGTTACGACATTAAATTAAAATTGGTCCGATTTTTGGTAATTTTCTTTATGTAGATGAAGAGTTTATATAATAAGTATATCGTATATATATATATATATATATATATATATATATATATATATATATATATATATATATATATATATATATATATATATATATATATATATATATATATATATATATATATATATATAATTCCTTCTTCAGAATTAATAGCTGATAGAGATGATGAAAATATGAAAATGGGGCGAGCCACAATTCTGGCACCACCAATGATTGACCAACTTTTCTGCTAGAATCGAATAATACGATTTTACTAAAATCATCATTGCGTTGACTCCGTTTTAGTAACCGTGTTGGGAATTCGATCGGCGATGAATGCCAATAAATATATTATTATATGTAATGAAAAAGTAACACGGCCTCAAAAATCGGATCGAATTGGCTTGCGTAGCAGAAGCCCAATACGCCATCGAGCATTGAAAGCTTTTGACGTAGTGATGAATGTTTTTGGCTACCTCGTTGTTATAATTTATCTTCTTGCTGCAGACGCTAATGTACGTAAAGAGAAAGACGAGAGTACGTAAAAGAGTACTTAGAAGGGGTAATCGTCGTTGTTCATGATCCAGAATCTAGAAAGTTGGCCAACCTTAATATAATCACACACTAACAGGTATGCTAATTACAAAAAGAGATAGATGAAATCTATCTGATTTAAAAGAATTATTACTGCAAACACATTCAACGTCAACACCAATCCATTAGACTACCCGCCTCATCTCTCAGAAACAGAAGATAAAAAAATATTTGCAAAAGTACCATTCTCTACATATATTTAAATATGAATGAAATTTTTTAAATTTTAAATTACATTATTGATTACTCAGGAAAAATGGAAATTAAATGAAAAAAATTACTGTAGCTACATACTGACCCTAAGTATTACCTTCCACCAAAGTAAGGAAAACAAAATTAATTAATTAATTAAACTAAAAACTAAATTTACATTGAAAACTCTTACTAAGCAGTTGACGTTATACTCTGATTTTAATGCTGTTGAACACCCGATGTTATTGCAATATATGATGACGTAACACAGTTGATCTCGTATTATAACTTATTTAATAGTGTTGTCATCAATGATTCTGAATTTTATTACACACACATTTTCAAAATTCTCTATACTCAGTTCAGTATACACTTGCATAATTTTTAAATATAGGGTGTTTGGTTAATTCATTCTTCAGAAAGAATATAATATTGATCACGTGACCTAAGAACATTCCGAACGAAATGTAATAAACTAATATAAATCGAATAAACCTTTTTACAGCATCGATTTGTTTTTATTTTGTCAGCATTTACTTTTGTTGAACCATAGATAATATACAGGGTGGCTGATGAATATTGCTACATTAAGAAACTGTTTGATTAATTCACGTAATTTATTTTTTCTTGATTCATTTGAAAGATAATTCATTTTTATTAAGTTTTCTTAATTGGTTTTAAAAATAATGGAATTTAAATGGTCACCACGCACGCTGACGCATGTGCGACATGTCAGCAAAAAATTATTCATTACTACCTGAAGAGTTGCAGCGAGAATTGCCTCAACTATCGTTCGAATGGATTGCTTTAAATCATTCAAATTTGTTGGTTTTGTTTTGTAAATTTCCTGTTTGCAATAACTCCACGAGAAAAAATCAGGCGCAGGAAGGTCAGGAGGACTTGGGAGGCCAACGGAACTTGTAACTCTGTGATTTACATGTATGATTTCAGAATTTAATTTAAAACAAAAATATCAAAAAATCAAATAAAGAACTTTAAAACACAAAAATATAAATCAAATTTTGATTTAACAATTAAAAATTTAAAAAATAATTCTTAAGGATATTTTTGAAGTTGTCCTTCGATAAATTAAAGTCAAATAGGTCGTCGACGATGTTGAAAGATTTTTAGACAACCTATTAATGGGGTTATTTTCTCCATAGTTTGTGGAATGGTGTTCTAGTGCTAAAAACTCATGGTTTCGAAATGTTCTGCAAGGCAAGTCAATGAATTGATATGTTTTCCAAAATGTACGCTGAATCAATATGCCCAAGCAAAACGTTACCAATGAAAGACGCACCTAAGAGAAGTCGTCTATTTTCAAATGTGCATATTTTGTAATCCGTGCATCTTGTTGAGTACGGAGGTAACCGAACCACATTTTCATGAAATAGTAAATTGTGATCGTAATTCCAGTCACTTTCCTTTAACAACAAAATCAGAAACTTCTTTTGAATGCTTTCAATTCTTTTAATGTGTACAGCATAGTTTTGATTCCATACCGGTACAGCGTATTCCAGTTGAGATCGAACGTAAGCGAAATAGAGTGAACATAAGGTTTGAATATCTTCAAATTCATCTGTCCATCTTTTAACAAATCCAAGCATGGTATTCGCAATATGCCTATTGAAACTGACATTTTCGACCAATGTAACACCTAGATCTATGATCTCATTAACTCTTTGCAATACTTCGTTGTTGACTTTGTACTAAGTAATTAGCGGATTTCTCTTACGATGGAAAGACACGATTTTGCATTTCTTAATATTTAAGTAAAGCGAGTTTCGATCACACCACTCACTTAATTTATCGATGTCTTCTTGAAGTTTCTTCGTATCTGGCATTCCATTAACAGTTCGAAAAATTTTCACGTCATCAGCAAATATGAGCACGTTTGAGTTTTTGATTATCTCGGTTATTTGATCTATGCAAACAATAAATATCCACGGCCCGATGTGAGATCCTTGGGGAACACCAGACGTAATTTTAATAACGTTTGATTTCTCATTTCCCATTATTACAAATTGTCGCCGGTTTGATAGATAAGACTTGAACCAATTTATGTAATCGAGTGAACACCCAAATGCGAATAAACTGTTTTACTGAAATCCGTGTACGCTACATCAACTTGACGATAGTTTTCTATCTCATTAATTATTTTACTAGTGAATTCAACCAGATTAGTTGATGTGAATCGGCCAGGCATAAACCCATGCTGGTTTATTGATATATGACGTGCAATTGTGGATTTAAAGTTGTTGCATAAAACTAATTCAAACAATTTTGGAATTGATGATGTAGTTGATATTCCTCTGTAGCATGTAACGTCGTCTCGTTTGCCCGATTTAAAAATTGGTGTAATTTTTCAAATTTTTCATTTTTCAGGAAACACCGCGGTGCTTAAGGAGTGGTGGAATAGGTAACATAATGGAATTGCTAAAATGTCAGCGTACTCCTTCAGAATAGAAGAGGGTATATTGTCAAGACAACAACCGTCTCCAAATCCCTTTAGAGCCGATAAAATGTTATCCCCATATATAACAGGAGGAGTTATTGATACGTTGGTATTGCTGGGTTGTTCGTACAATCCACTAGTAACGCTTGGTTTATAGACTGAATGGAAAAACTTCGCGAACATGTCAGCTATATCTTTGGAGTTTGAGGAGCTGGTATTGTTATATGTCATATTTGCAGGGTATCCGTCAATTTCGCGTTTATTCCTAAAGTATTTCCAAAAATGTTTTGGATTTACTTTGATTTTTTCTCGAATTTGATCGAGATACGACCTGTATTTGATTTGAAGTAAATTTCAAATTCGTTACTATGTTGTAGAAACATTGTTTTGTCGGCTTCTAACCCGCTTTTCAACATTTTGGCATACGCTTTCGGCTTCCGATTTTTTAAGTTAACTAGTCTATCACCGAACCACTGAGGGTGACCATTTTATGGTTTACACTACACAGATACATAAAGTTCGGTACATTATGCCTTCTGCATAATGTCATTAAATTTATCAACATTTTCGTTTATATCATTGGAATTAAGAGTTGTTTGCCAGTTGATGGATTCAGGTAACTTTGTAGCTCCGCACGGTTTGTTTTCTTGAAGTTGTGTTTGATTTGTTGTAGGTGTTCCGAACTCGCCATTAAATTAGTTGAGTCAAATACAATATCTAAAAACTTGTGATTGATATCGTTAATTACAAAAGGTAACACGGATTCTGAAATTTTGAAAGTGTCAAAGTTCAGTAATCTATCACGATTATTAGCAATTGTGTTTATCTGGTCCAAATTATAACCAAGCATGGCGTCCTCAATTGATATTGCTTTATATTGCTTGGAAAAATACAATTTAGTTCCGTGTCCAGATTCCATATTATATTTGGAAGTTTAAAATCACGAAGCACAAGAACTAAATTTGACGAGTTTGCGGTATTATTAACTTCATCAATCGCATCAATGCACTTTGCGTAATGATCACTATTTGATTGAGGTGGTATATATGTTGCGTAAATGAATGGTTTGGTTAATTTTGATTTTTATACCAATTTGTTCAACTCTCGATGGGGCTAAAGTTGCTGGAGCATTCCAGAGTTTAGAAACTGCTATAAGTACGCCATCACCCAATTTCTTTGAGCTAGTTTCGAGAGACCGATCACATCTGTAGACAACATAACCATGCCCAAAAAATTCACTGCTCATTATGCCGGGTTTTAATGAAGTTTCACATATTACATAGATTAGGTAGTTTGATTTTAAAACGAAGTTATAAAACGTAGATGCTTTTGATGCCATTTTGTTGACGTTTTGATAATAAATTGCATATTTCTCATAAACCAACCTTTTCTTGGATTTTATGGGTTGATTTACTTTTTGAGTAGTAGTGTAGGTTCGAGCTCTCATTAAAAGTGAGTGTAGTCTATCGTTAGCCATACTGGTGAAAAATATCTAAATGATTGGGTGTGTCTTGAAATTGCAACTATGGCATGGGGTACACTATCGAACAGCCCAAGTGGTTGAGAATTGATTCTTATACATATCACATTTGGTGAGGTTAATCCTTGTGTTTCGTGGATAGTCATGACTTTACTAGATTCTGGTATCTTAAGCTGGTATCTTATCATCTTTGGTAAAGGTTAGATAGAATGTGTTATACAACAGAGGTATCGACATCAAAGTTGACGGCAGGTTTATAAATTTGGCTGAAATTTGCACGGTATTTTTACTACTGATTTTAGGGTAGTATGCCGTTAGAGCAGGTGTAACGTCAGCTGGGCATCTATACGTCACATTCAAGTATTCCGTCTTTGTTACGAATGCACTTGCATCGTAAAATTGCATGTTGACATGATGTAATCTGTCAATATATGGTATTTGGTTTTTATCATCCAGAATATATATTTTAGGACATTTACTAAGGATAACCTCGAGTCCTATATATCCACCATGCACCATCATATACTCATCGTATCACCATCATATACTCATCGGTCCGATTTCCATTGATTAGATATGAGGCAATCGTTTTGTAATTTAATTTTATTTTATTAAAATCGATGTTTTCGTGCTCACAACGAGATGTTAACTTGAATTTAATATCAGCAAGTCCTTCATTTGTAGCACATAAAACAAGATCACTGCCAAGTTTATGCTTGTTTATAATCCAGGTTGATTTACCGCATCCAGGTACACCCTGAATATTTGTAATATCCGGCATCTTTATGTTTTCCTTAAGATAAATATTGTTTAACGAGTTGTATGCCTGGTGATCCAACATAATTTCCGTACCCGATGAACAAAAAATATGTAGAAGTTTTGTAGTTTAAGTTCGTTTCGCGACAAGTGTTTCTTAAGATTACAATTTTCCGATTTCTCATCTAAGGCAACACAAATTAAAATAGATGAAGTTGCTAAGTGTTTGCCATTTATCCAGGTGGAAATGTGAGGTTCAGCAAGCAAGAATTTTATAGGAGGAATATTTTTAACAAACTAATTCCGTTAATATAATCTTCATGATGGTTGTTTTTTACGCCTCTTGTTACCATAAGTTTAGATTTAAATGATGAGACGATCGATTTGTTTTGTGCTGGTTTAATATCAATGTCAGTTTGAGTTTCGCAATGTTTAGACGCGTAGATGTTAGTCAGCCTTAGAGTCTTAGAGTAGTTTTCGGAAGATGAAAAATACTATAAACAACCGTTTGAATCGCACATTGCATCTCTGATTATAATAGTTTTTACTCTCGCTGACTTGATGATGTTTTCCGAACGCGAAATGAAACGAGCATTGATATCATCAACCTCACCCGCAATACGTATTTTGAGATCATCATTGAGGTTATATGTTGAGTCGCACGGTTTACAAGTTTTAAAGTTATTTGGATGTTGATACTTGTATTCCGAAAAACGATTGCTTTTTTGGAAACTCAAATTCCTTTATGAAAAGGCCTTTTAGCCACACATCAGAATTTATCATTGAATTAAATTGTAAATCATTGACACTGATCCGGTAAGAGACGTAGTCATTTACTTTCGGAATGATTCGAACCGCGATTAAATTTACGATTTGAAATTTATTTTCCACAAATCTCTTGAATTGTTCATCAGTCACAGATGTGTGAATTCTGCTGATAAAAATCCATCTTCGAGGTTTCATCACTCTAATTGTTTCAAGGTCATTTGTCGAAACAGTGGGAGATGTTTGGATACAGTTTTATAATTGAGAAAGAGGTGCCGTGACTTCTACATTAGTATCGGTTCGTGTTGATTGTGTCTCAGAAGTCGGGCTCGAAATTGGAACTGGTACTGGTGAACTAGCTGCAGATATTCCTGATTCAGATGGCGATAGATTTCTCATATTAGATGTTTTGTCATATATAATATTCATTTGTTTGTTATTCTGGGCAAAAACTTCATGTTCATGTTGAGTAGGTGGTGTAACCTGTGCAGTGGATTAGTAATGGACAGCATGGATAATTCGTTTGGTTTATTTACCGGAGCCTCTAACTATATATATTATGTTGTTTTATTAAAAACAAAAATGAAAAATATTAAATTATTTGCACACGCACTATCACAGTTTGACATTTCAAAACAGAATAATCTGCGTTTCGATGTAGTATAAAAAGAATGCGTTCCGAAAATTCTATATAAATAAAAGAACAAACAAAAAAACAGAATACATAGAATGATTAAAAGTACATTTTATGTCAGTTTTGGAACGTTCGGAGTTTACAGAATGAATAAACGAAAGCACTCATAGGTATCACATTTTTGTATACTCTTACGACGTATAGTCGATGTATAGTATAGCTCTATCAAATAACACAGTTTAACCTTTATTCTTCAAATTCCGTTTTTACGGTAACAAAAAAATTGATTTGGTTTTGTTTGTTCTTGGTTTGTTATCATATTTCGCAATTCATTAATAAATGTTTTCTGTTAGCAAAACATTTTTTTGGTTATCGTTTTTTCTATGTTTGTCTCACTTTGTGTTTAACTCACGGTAAATTTTTGGTTGTCAAGGTGTTTTTCACAATTTACTGTACAAAGATGTATGTTTAATTATAACATTGAATGTTCACTTAAGGTGTTTTCCAAACACCGACTTATTACAAACTTTTGACTTATTTGACGCCGTCTTACCGACTTATTGTGACGTAATAACAAAACACAAACTGCATTTTCTATTACATGGAAGCAAAAAATCACTTCATTTGAAAATAAAAACTACATGTATTACAGTTACTCAAGACCCAATTTTGGAGATATTTCTGTGTAGACGTACTTATTCAAATCAGTCCTCTCGCGAGGTATTTTATTTGAATAAGTCGGCGTCCACAAATAAATCGGTGTTTGGAAAACAGCCTTATGCCTATAATACATATAATTTAAATAAAAAAAATGTATATATTCATATATCCAATTCATTTTGCAAATATTATTGAAATAATACCAAACGAGATCTCTCCACCAATAAGATCAAAAACCTAAGCAATGCTCATCCGATACGTTTTTTCATCGTAAAGAATACAAAAAAAATTGAAAAAGAATTTCAACTACTCTTGCATAATTCCAAAATCAGATTCGTTGACCATTATCATCCAGATCATACAAATATATTATTTAACCCTCAACTTGTAGCGATCAATTTAAGTTGACGCTGCAAAATATACCGAACTTTGAAATGAAGTTAACTGACATTTATGCTAGCAAACACACAGCTTTTACATTTTCTTCTGAATTGGAGTCCTCCGATAAATATTAGAGAAAAATAGAAAGATAAAGTTTGTTTACCAAAGAAGATATATAGTTTGGTTGATTGGTTCTACACTCTTTTAATACGCTCAGTAAAATTTGAAATTGTTTACGCAGGTTAACATAAAGTCGCATTGAATGCTGCTTAAACTTCTTCGTGTGCCGGAGAAAACTGATTCACATTGTGGCCATCACTTCTGACGAGTTCATCAAAAATGAAGATAGAAGGTACATTTTAAAATGCAAGCCCGAGGACAATTTCATAAATAAGTATAGACAACGTCAATCTGTTGAAATACTGCATGGGCAACGTGGACATTCAACATACATCGCCAAGTAAGTACTGCTCAAAGCTATTCGAAATATTCGATAAAAAGTTAGTTACAACTAGCAGCAAAGCCAGAATCTGCATGAGAATTTTACATGATCAGCAAGTCGAAGCATGCGTATGCATTTATGCATATGCGACTCTGTCTGCTCCCGCTAAAGCAATTTCTCTTCTATATTCCTTCCGCAACGCACATATGCCGGATCAGTACTATAAAGTTCTCCGCTTCGTGAACGACGACGCAGTTTGCTTTTGCACAAACATCAATGAACGCTATATGAAGCGTCCACTCTATCTGCATCCGGTGTATAACTTTGAACAACAATCGCCGGTAGAGATCGCCATTGATTCTTGAACCTCATTACACGAAAGCGATTGTTGATCAAGATACATACAATGCACCGAACTCATTTTCTGACTTTGTCAGACGGTGTCTAAATGAAAATTAAAAGTCGCTCGATTATAGTCTTCTTGCCAAATATTTACCGTTCCAAAAAAGCTAGCTCAGAGCTTCAAGCGTCCGTGTGACAATTCACTGAATACGAGTCTGACTGCTGAAAAAGGCAAGCAGGCTAAAGCTTTCATCCAGCTGGCAGATTACCAACGATAATAACGTCGACAATGATGAAGGAGAAACCGATATGAGACTGAAAAATAACAATTTCCAATCATCATTGGTCAACAGGAATCATCGGATCATCGGCAAGCTTGAAACTGTTCATCATAGGCAATGCTGGAAGTGGCAAAACGTTTACGCTCAACTTGGCCAAGGAGCAGATTTATCACTGTTAAAATGAGAGAAGGATTCGGTTAAGGTTGGTGTGCTTACTGAATCTTAGTTAAAAAAAATCGTATGCCGCCAAACGCTTTCACTAAAGAGAATTTAGATTTTGACAGCAATCATGTTTTGTTTTCTGTGTTGACAGCTTCAATAATAATTATACAATTTTAAGAATATTGCGCCATTTGTTTTAATATAATATTATTACATATCGAAAATCCATCGAATTTAAGCACATAATTTCGGTGATATTATTTTATGTAAATATTAAAAAATAGGCTCCTACATCCAGCGTCACTGCGCAAAATAAGTGACATTTGAGTTTGTATCAAAAATTACAAGAACATTTTAATAGCACAAAAGAATTGTTTTAATTGAATTATTTATAAAATTGGGCGGTTTTTTATGTATAATCTAAAATTTAATTGTTTTACACTACATAATAATATAATTGCTTTTTTCACGATAATCTGAATTAATTTTGAGAATGTAACTACTTATAAATGTTTAACAACTGTTTTATTTTAACTAAAATAATTTAAATTTGTTAATATTGTGCGTACACCAACTACAAATTTTAGGAAAGGTTCAAAATTATTTTCTTTGTTGTTATAGTGGATTCGAATATGCTTTAAATGTTTCAAACATTACTCTCGCGTTGTTATGAAACTTAAATAGTTTTAAAAAATAATAACATAACACCTTAAAAAAATCGCCATACGGTTAAGTGCAAAAATCGTATGTTATATGTCAATGTATCTTTTCCCGACGGTGCCACCTGCTGGATGACACCTAGCACTGGTTTTGTTTTTCATGCCCTATGGTCATAAAAAATTAGCAATGCCTTTTACTTTTACTAAACATTGATTCTAGGCTGATTCTTGTTGAACAATTCTTCTTGTACATATAATTGTTCTCGCACAATTGTCCTCACACAGTTAGTTATTCTCAAACATTTTGGCTATAGATTATGGCTTAAAATAATCATTGTTCTTAAAATATCAGTGTGCTGAATCTTTAGCAAAATGTTTGTGAATAATTAGACTAATTCTTTTCAATTGCAATATTCGTTAAAAAAATTGAAATAATTGTGGAGCAATAGTTCTGTTGTTTGATAATAAGCAGCGTCCTTTCAGCGTTTTTACTTATGATTTAACAACATGTTGCTGAAAGCGATATTATTAAACATTTTCCACAACCATTTCTACATACACATACAAGCGAATCCGCATTGGAAGTATGCGATCATGAGGTGAATATAGTAGGAAGAGCAAAACTATCAACGGTTGGAATGACACAACAAATTATAGTACAAAACGCTTTAAAAATGTTTAACCCAGCAGAATCAATAATGTCCATGAAACGTTCTGTTCAATCCAACAAATCTGGATTTGTCATTCCAGAAATTATGAGGATAACTTCAAAAACAATCAATTTGTCTTACATGGTTCCATCAAAGATGAAAAATTTGATAAGGGACCAAATTGTGAACACAGATTCATTGTGTTAATCACTCCAGATTTTCTTTGAATTCTAGTTGGAATTCAACAGTGGTACGACGATGGGCATTTGATGAATTCCCCAAACTTTTATCAGGTTTTCACCATTCAGGCATCTTACTATGATGTAAATATCAATATAGGGTATGTTTGCTGCCTAATAGAAAACGGTTGACATACATGAATTGGTTTTTTTTAGAATGGAAACCCACGATTGACGATGGATTTTGGAATTGGCAAAATATCCGGATTTCAGATTATGTTTTGTTTCCAAACTTGTTTGTATCGTAACTTACAACGTCTTGGTTTGACGAATTATGATACAGATTCAAAATTTACAATAAGTGCAAATATGGTAAGATTTGCGCTTGAATTTGTCGAACCTATCGGGAAAATTGACGAATACTACAAAACTCTTGAAAATACTAATTTACTCACCGAAATGAATAACTTTGAGGATTATTTTGAGGATACTTAAAAAGGATGTCTCACTGCAAATACTCAGAATAGAGCACAGCGATATAACCAGAAACTCACCCAAGTCCTTGGGTATTTATTGATAAATTAAAGGAAGAACAAGCATGAATGTAATTTATTTATGAGCAAACGAAAGCAGGGAGATTTATTGCTAAAAAAATAATGTTATTTTGATTTAGAGATGAAGTTAGAAAAAGTTATGAAGGAAGTGAATGAGATGAAACCGTTGGATTACTTGTGTAATCCACACTTGTGTAATCCTTTGCACAAATTAAAAATTAAATAAAGTTACAAATTAGTTTCTAAGTAATTTGATATTTTAGCAAGCTTAAATCATGAGAAGAATTTCCTGAGAAGAATTGTTCGAGAAGAATTGTGTGAAAAAATGGTCTAAGATGAATTGTGTGAGAACAATTGTTTCAGAATATTTACGCAAGAATAATTGTATAAGAAAAATTGTTCCAGAACTATCAGCCGGCAGCGCATAATTTAAAGCGCGTAATTTAAATATTTACAAATAACACAAAATAAAAATTATTGGTTTTGGACAAAAATTTCATTCAAACCCATTTTTATCTACACCAATTTTATGATTTGATAGGGGAAACAAGGTTAACAGAAAAGATTTTTTCACCAAAAGCGAAAAGCTTTGACTAAAGGGCTAACCATACAAAAATTATAAAATTAAAAATAAGTACGAAACTAATTTTCTTTTAAATTCCAGCCATACACGCCGCAAAATTTGTAATGATTGTTAGAATAAAATCAAACAATATCCGTTCTTATATTTGGCACCTTTTTATTGTTTATTTTCAGCTGCCACGAATTTAATTTTTTTTTTAAGTTTGGACTCAAATTTTCGCTCAAATAATTTTTGTTAAGTGACAATTAATATTTAACGAAGCTTCGTTAAATTTTTTAATTCAAATTAATCTTTCATTGGTCGAACGCACGGATACAACATTTATCGTAAACTTAATTTTTTTTAAAGTTACGTTTAGAATTTGTTAAATCTTTGTATGGTTAACATATAACACGTTTTTCAAAATTATTTCGTGGGTACTTTAATTTAAAACTTTTAGCTATTTGTATTTCGTGGTATTATGTAAATTTGAGACATGCAAAATCTATAATAAAATTTAGTGGGAAATTGAATAATTTACTGACAAACACACAATTTTACATGTGGCTGTAAAAGTATTTATATTCGTTTGATTACTAATAATAGTCCATTTAAATGGTACCAACTATTTTCTTCTGCAAACTGAAGAGTAATGAACATTCATTTACTATTTCTACGAGCGAGACATGAAAAGAATAGTATATTGTATAATTAGGAGGAAAATTACTGCATTGGAGGAAGATAGTGGCAACCACGACAGTCCGGGAATGCACTTTTCCACCGAATTGTACATACTATTTTTTCTCCGATCGGGCTTTAAAACGAATATAAACCCAAAATAATTTTTAGTATTATTCATTAATTATCATATTAAGAAATCAAATCAAAGTAAAAAATCGAAAATAATATAAAATTATTGCTTATTTAGCCACGACATCATAAGACATAAATATATTTTTTTTTTCAAAAGTTGTCAAGTCAAGGGTATATCGATGAATCCATTGTCAATAAAATTGAAGTTGCTCATAAGGTTTTCGATACAACGGATAATGAAACAGCCGATGCAAATAATGTTAATGATTTTAATAGTAATATATCAACAACAATGCTGGGATGCGATACTACTAATCCACCAATGTTCAATAAATGTACTAATTGTACCAATTTTCAGGAAATGCAGGGAATGCAGTACTTTTCCTCCTAATTATACAATATACTATTTGTTTTTTTTCGTTTGACCTTATAAGTGTACTTTTATTTCTTCTAAACAATTAAAAATCCATACGGGAATATATTCCCGGCCTAGACCAGAAAAAATATTCTCGTACTATTATTACTTGTTGCTTAGCAACAAATACAACATACTGGAATCATGAGCTTTTCGTTTCGAAAAAACAACGGAAAGATATATTTTTTCCTACGATCGGAGAAAAATGTATTTTACGTTGTTTTTCCGAAACGAAAAGCTCATGATTCCAGTGTGTTGTATTTGTTGCTAAGCAACAAGTAATAATAGTACGAGAATACAACGTAAACAACGGAAAGATATATTTTTTCCTACGATCGGAGAAAAAAATATTTTCGGTGCGAGTATTATTGTGGTAACAAAATCAAAATTAATAAAAAAAAATATATGCTTATAAATGTTAAGGATTCATAATAAAAACAGACACGCCATAGATAAAACTGTATTGTTGATTTTGAACTAATTAAAAATAAATTAATAATAATAGGATTATTATTAATTTATTTTAAAAACTAAATAATAATAAATTAATTTATTTTAAAAAATTATGGGATTACTATATACGTGTATTTCTTTCTGGCCTATTGAATATTTTTATAAAGCGGATGCTTCTTCTTTACCTACAAAAATTTGCAGACAAAACAATTGTTTCACATGTAAATGGGCAGAACCGGTAGAATTGTTGTTGCTTCCCATATAAAATTTTACTATCGTCTAAAATTCCCGTATAACATTCAATGATTCCGCCCCCTCTTTTACTGATTAAAACTAAATCGGCGTCATTTCCTCCTTTTGAGATCATCGTGTTTCTATCATCTAATTTTCTACGTAGATTTTTACATTATCGTTTGAGTGGTTGTTTTAACCATTGCATCTAGAATATTGCGAGATATTACTTTTTGTTATTTCATTGGTAAATAATTTGATATTTAGTTATAAAGAACATTTTTGAATAAATTTTCCAATAAATTTAGTCTTAATCAAATACCCTTTCTCGTTTAGTTAAAATCGTCTATTCAAATAAGTTGAACTATTGCGAGATGTTGAATATGTTTTTGGTCTGGTTAGTCTTTTGTCTTCAGTTCTATCTTGGAAGGCACGCATGTTTGAATTCTTCTATAATGAATTTAGATAAGGTTTTTTCTATATTAATCTGTAGTGTTAACGAAATGGAAACAAACTTTGATTTCAGGTCGGCACCAATAGGTTGACCAACTAAAAAAATCATAATTTTAATGTTTATACTCAAATATAGCTAAGAGGAATAATGTCTGCTTGAATTAAATTGTTTCTGTAAAAAATCCCAAAAATTTATCCATAGGATGCACAGTGGTTCAAATTAAAAATTTTATAACAAACCCGTTGGAAAGCCTATTCTATAGATTTCAAAAGGGACGGAAATAGTTGAATGGTTTATGCAAACCTAATAGGATTTCCAACCGTAAAATAAAATATGTATAATGATTTAATAAATTCTTTTTTAGTAAAAAGAAAACTTCGTTTAATCTACAAAAATATGAAGTATGTCGTGCAAACTGAGCAAATATAACCGAGCCTGGTAAAAAAAGTGCCGAGCAACTTAGTAAGTTCTTCATTTTTAGTGTGGAGCTAATTATGAAATACTAAAAATAACACAAAACTGCAAAGGTGGTGTTGTTTGTTATATTTTATATATAAGAACTATTAACAATACTCTCAAAGTAAGTTTAAAAAAACAGTTCACACAATGTGTTTATAAAATATTTAGAAATTTGAAAAAATATCTGTGCTAATAAAACAAAACAATGATCCGCTTTTCACGAATCAATTTCAAAATCAAGCCACCAATATATTTCAAATTATTATACTTTTGCCACAAAATATAAAATATCTCAAAATATTTTTTTTATTTATAACAAAATTTTTTTGAACACGTACTAATAATATAATTATTTAGTTTTCAACATTTCTTATTTATTCTACACAAAACGTAAGAAATAAATCTGTTCTCGTAACACAAGTATATTTTATTGTTAGAGGTAAATTATATAGTTCTGTTGAGCACATGTTCATCACATAAAATTGTTTGATTTAACGATTTATTTTTATTTTATTATTTCTTACATTTTGGTTTTGAGAAACTTAAGTTCCTCTTTTTTTTAAATATAAAAACAAAGAAAAGTTTTTTACAAAATTTTTGTAGAAATTAATTAATTCATGTAGGTGTAGCAATCCTTTTCTTGAGAAATGCACTTTGTAGTAAATTAAATTTCCCATTCACATCGGCTATAAGATCTTTGTTTACTTTACATATGTACGTTTTTATTTAGTTCATCTCTGCACACGAGAATGCTAGAATTACAAAGTAAGCTGTTGTTATAATAATTAATTTTATTTAAGAAGTTCCACTCATGTGTTGTATACGATACTCCATATCACAATTTGACTCACGCATTAAAATCGAAATACAAACAATTTTCTTTTAATTTTATTGATTTTTCAAATACAATTTAAAAATAAAACTATAAAAAGGAAACACTATTGTCTAGTCATGGCACGACTTAACATCAAATAAAAGAGAGAACTATAATTCATTATTGTAATTTCTTTCTCGAGTTGTTTATACTAAATAAAATACTGTACTCATTTATTCTAATTTTAAAATTTAAGTATTTTTAATTGAATGTCCATTGATTTTTTGTTTTACAATCCATTTCATTAAACTAAGACACTTGTAATCGAGAACGACGGATCGCAAGTATCCGGTACATTGTAAAAACACCAAACACACCAAAACACCAACTACACCAAAACTATAAACGAACTCGTAGAATATATTTCTTAAATTTATAATTATAAAAATATTGCGGATAAGTAAATTAAATATTATTTTATGAATTTAATATTTTTCTACTTGGGTGGCAAATTAACTACAACTTTACTGATTTTATTAGTATTGTATATATTTTAATAACTTCAAAGTGTATTTAACCGTCAAAATGACTGTATTTCTTTGAATTAAGAATAGACAATATGTGTTGATCTTGATAGTTTTGTATTTACAAATATTTAGGAAGAAGCGTATATTTATATAAATAAAAATTATGTGTACTACTGCATAATATAAAAATGATGTGATTTAAGCAAAGTCCATTGAAACGTTTCTATATTTCTTACGATGTTTCTGAAACAGAATGGCTTTTCATAATTCATCGCGTAGTTATATGGAATAATTTTAAGGATAACGAGCTTGTGAGTCACAATCTGGACCAGTACCTATACCTTAGTTACGACTGGGAAAAAAGTTAGAGTACAAGAAATTTTAGATAGTAGAAATAGTTTATCATTTTATAGGGTTTTCCAATAGGAATGATATGATTTTTAAGTGACGTTTCGGCCATTTGTAATATGTCATGATATGTCATTTTTTGTTTCATTGTATTCAGTAATGTTTACAATTTCATCATGGTGAGATATACGCAAGAACAACGTTTACAAATTGCAATTACAAACGATAACGATTTTTTTAAGAAAATCATCTTCTCCGATGAGGCTCACTTTCATCTGAGTGGTGCGGTATATAAACAAAACTGTCGATTCTGGTGCGAAGAAAATCCACAAATTATTCATGAAAAACAATTACATTCACCTAAATTGATAGTTTGGTGTGGTTTTTGGTCTGGTGGAATCATCGGTCCGTAATTTTTTCGAAATTAAGCTGGTAACACCGTTACTATCAATGGAGATCGGTATAGATCGATGATAACCAACTTTTTATGGCCGGAATTGGAAGAAGTTGATCTTGACAACATTTGGTTCGAACAAGGCGGGGCTACGTGCCACACAGCAAGTGCAACAATTGAATTATCGCGAGAAAAGTTTGAATCATATCACTCTTATTGGAAAACCTTTAGAATTGTTTATAAATATGAAATGCACTGTTAACAAAATATTCGGTTCATAATTAAAACTTACCAAATCCTGTACTTATAAAAAAATACATGGGTATACATTTAATTGATTGTCATGTAAATATTAAAACTTAAAAGATATGTTGTTAAGAACTATCACTATAAAAACTATCTTATGAGCAATACGGATTCCACGTAGTGAATATTTTTGAACTCACGTAGATACACAAAATTGTAAAAGTTGTTAAAATTAAATTTAAAAAAATGAGCTGCCATCGGATTTTTGTTTCTACAATAAAATATGTAATGTTATAATATGAAGCGTTTCACTTTAGAGTTAAGCTTCCAATGAGTTATCTGTGTTTTCTGATCTGTGCCAATAAGTATAGTTTATAGGAAAATACTACTAGATAAAATTTCAACTACGAAAATAAAACAACTGTTGTTGCCCGCAAGAATCCTTTTCAATAATTAAACTGAAACGTCGACGTCGTTCAAAACATTAAGATATCATAACTATACAGGGTGCTTTTTATGTTCCACACCAATTTTGTTCGGCCGCCATTTTGTTTTGGATGTCATTTTTCAGTTGGCATTTGACAGTTGTACACAACTCTCTATAGAGAGTGGTCGATAACAATTTATAATGGAACAGCTAATGCCGCAATAATGTGTTGAAATTAATAATATATTTCACTTTTTTGGTGTTAATCATGTGCCGAGCAAGTTAACCATTTAGCGTGTAACGAATAATTTTGAAAATTTGCATGCACTGGGATATACATATTGTAACGATGAATCAATTACAAGGTTGAACTTCTCTGAATTTCTCGTTTCAAGATTATGCTTCTCTGAGTGAACGGTCTTTCCAAATATATACAAACACAATTATTTAAATCACCGAAATGAAAAAGAGAAACGAAAGTTGTAAAGGAAATGTTAGTTCCGTTAGTGAAATGTGTGCTTATTAATAAATCATTTAATTTTAATTGGTCCTGCACTGCTCCTAAATATTGTGTTATAACAATTTTTTGATTGACTACTAAAGTTTCTACCTTGGTCGATATTGTAGGAAAATATATATATTTGTTTCTCCTTGATAATAGTGAATTAATACAAGGTGTTTTTTAGCTTTTTAGTTTAGCTTTTTAAGTCGCGAGCACGACCAACTTTGATACATAACCATGGACAAACTAACCATTGCACAGATTTCGATTGCATTAATTCTACGTAAGAGTTTAGTTAATAATAAACTAAACCAATTACGGAGCAATATCAGTAAAAACTAGTATGCGCTATTTCAACCTCCTTATACGTAGGGAAAACTTTAGTCAAATATCCTACAGATTTTAACGATTATCTTGTTGATCTTGTTAAAATATAGTTGTTACTACATATCAAACATAGAAAGATATTATGTTTTACTTTTTTTACTCATTAACCTGTGGACCTCCTTAAGCAGCTTAGGAACTGCAGAGGGAGTGAGACGGAGGATACTGTCGAGTCCGTTGGGTCCAACTAATCGACGTAGCACGGCTATCATGATAAGGTGAGTAAATACTGTTACCAATGATCAGGTTTGTACAAATAAATTTACATCACCGCAAGGCTGTTTCGGCAGCGCTACTTCTCAGACTTGCTAAGTCAGGGGAGGAGATCGTTCTGATCAAAGAACCTTGGATGAAAAACAACAAGATCTGTGGTCTGTCAACGAAGGAGTACACTCCATTTTAAGCTTATAGGACGGAAAAGAGCAGGTCATGTATCCTGGAGGAAAATAATATAAATGTTTTTCTACTTCATACCTTCTGGGGTAGCTCGAACATCAATGACAGGGGTTAGTTAATTTTCCAATTTCTTTTAAGAACTAACCTCATTAATAGTAATATAGGTCAGGAACCCACCTTTATCATTAGCAATCGACTGGAGGTTCTCGATATTACTCTGGTCTCCGATTTTATTTCACCTATGATCAGGGAAGGAGGATGGTGAAGGAGCATTGCTTCTCTGACCATTGGTACCTGACGTTTAAGCTCAATCTCCAAATTACAAATCAATGCGTGTTCAGAAATCCCAGGAGGGCAGTATGGCGCGTATATAGGGAGGTATTGGAGGGCAGTATTCCGTCTAGAGTCACAGCACTCTCCGACACGCGTAGTGCTCTGGATTCAATGGTGGATACTCTTACTAGTGCTTGCAATACCTATATGAGGGAAGCTTGAACATTAACAAAGCTGATGGGAAGAGAATACCTGTTTGGTGAACCTCGGTACTTGCGGAGTGCCGAAAACTCTGTGGGTCTGCTTTCAATAGAGCGGAACGATCCAGAGAAAGTCAAGACTAGGACTTCAGGAATGCCTCAGAGTATACAAAAGGGAAACTAGGAAGGCGCAAAGGAATTCTTAGAGGCTCTTCTGTAATAGAGGGGAAGGGGTCTCGGATACCTAGCGCTTAAGAAATATTTTCTTTGCCAGTCCAGCTGTTCCAGGCTATCTGATAAAACCAGATGGCGAATAGACGGTTTCTAGTGAAGAAACTCTGGAACTTTTGATGGAAAGTCACTTCCCGGGAAGTGAGGATGCGTCGATTGCGGGGCCTTTGGATGACTAGGGATGACTGCGGCATCCAACTGTTGTGTACAGAGGATATTCTGAATACACGCAAGATAAAATGGGCTAATTAAAGTTTTAAGCTCATTAAGTCAGCTGGTCCGGATGGGATTGTACCAGCAGAAATTCAGAAGAACTCGGAGGTCTTACTTCCCTGACTGGAGGTTATCTTTAAAGGGTGTCTGAAGCGGGAATCTTCAGGATATAAGAAACACACATCTGACATCTTCAGGATGTAAGAAATGGAAGGAGGCTAAGATGATCTTCATTCCGAAAGCGGGTAGAATCTCGCACAGCAACCCTAAGGACTTAAGACAAATATCTTTGTTATCTTTTCTGCTGAAAATCATGGAAAAGTTGCTGGAGGTCCTGCAACTGGGCACAGTCTCAACATGCGTACCATAGGGTAGGTCCGTGGACACAACATTACATATCTTGGTTCGGGAAATTGAGAAGTCACTGGATTTTCAAGATTTCTCGTTGGTGGCGTTTCTCGATATCAAAGGCGCTTTCAACAACGTGAAGGTGGAGGCAATTAGGGAAGAATTTTTGCCACTTGAGATCCTGAATACTCAGTAACCAGGATAATTAATCACCTGCTAGGTAGCAGAAGGGTTATAACGAGGATGGGGGAAGTCTCCGTCAGAAAACGGGTTGTTCGGGGTACACCCCATGGAGGTGTCCCCTCTCTCATTCTTTGGAATGTAGTAATCAATGGACTACTATTGGAACTGGAGAGGGAAGGAATATATGTGGTTGCTTATGCCGATGACGTGCGATAGCTGTCTCGGGAAAGCACCTGGGTACAATCAAAGATGTGATGCAGAACGCGTTATCAATCACTGCGGGTTGGACCAGCAGATGTGGATTGGGGATTAACCCATCTAAAACAGAGCTGGTCCTTTTACTAGGAGATATACAATTCTGGTAATGGTTCCACCAAGTTTAAATGATACTATGCTGACCCTTACCGATAAGGCGATATTCATAGGGATTCTTCTCGACAGTAAGCTCAGTTGGAAACCAAACACGATAGAAAGAGTAAAGAAGGCCACTGTGGCACTCTACTCTTGTAAAAATGCCATCCGAAGGAAACGCGGCTTGAAACCGGAGCTGGTGCACTGGATTTGCACGGCAGTTGTAAGGCTTGTACTGCTGTACGGTGTGTGTGTGTGTGTGTGTGTGTGTGTGTGTGTGTGTGTGTGTGTGTGTGTGTGTGTGTGTGTGAGTGTGTGTATGTGTGTGTGTATGTGTGTGTGTGTGTGTGTGTGTGTGTGCGTGTGTGTGTGTGTGTGTGTGTGTGTGTGTGTGTGTGTGTGTGTGTGTGTGTGTGTGTGTGTGTGTGGTGGCCAGCTCTGGAGAAATTATCATACAGGAACATTATGGCGAAGGGGAAGAGGGCATCTTTTTTGCTCATTAGTGGGACGTTCAAAATTACCCCCACTAGTGCCTTAGAGGTCATGCTGTACCTTCTCCCGTTGGATATTATCGATAAGCAAATGGCGAACAATACGGCCGCCCGGCTATCAACGATTTCAGGGTGGAAGTGCCTGCAAAAAGGGCACTCAAATATAATTTGGAATATATAACACTCCTTTTATGCTTTTGCAAGCATTTTAAGGTGATTCTCCCCACTAGGGAGGATTGGAAGAATGGTCTCATTATGGAAACCGGGATAGTTAAATTCCTCACAGACGGCTCGAAACTCGATGGTAGAGTGGGAGCTGGTGTGTTCTGTGAGGAATTAAATGTAAGTCTATCTTTTCGTCTAGCTGATTACTGCAGCGTGAACCAGGCTGAAGTTATAGCGATTGAAGAAGTCATGAACTGGTTGACTGATAACACTATCTGTGTGGACAGTCGGGCGGCCATTCTTTCACTAGATTCAATTTCCCTGGTGTCGAGGTTGGCATTGGATTATCACACGTCTCTTAACGAGATGAGTGCACACTTGAATACCCAGTTGGTCTGGGTTCCGGAAGAGAATCTGTAGGTAGGCCTTTGTCTGTACTGAAAGCAGCGAGTTATTGGAAATCAGTTGCTTTGGAAAATGCTAGGTGGCTCGACAGTCCGACTGGCAGGGTAGCGAAGCAAGAATAGCCTGAGCTGAGCTTGAAGCAAGCCAAGATCTTAATCACACTAAGGAAGCGTGACTTAGGTAGAATTGTAAGAGTACTTACCGGACACGGCCGGTAAAGAAGGCTGAATAGCACTAGATGGTTTTAAAGGGAGTTTAATGATATTGGATCCTGTGGTATCTGTATTACAAAGATTAACAAAATAAATTTCAAAATGTTTTCTATTCTGAGCTTACAAATACAAATAACACAACAAAATATTAATATATTCGTACGGTACAACAACTTAGAACTTAAATTTGTATACTACAATGGCGTAAATTTGCCCAACTGTGAGAATCATTTATCCACAAGTTATAACTTAGCTATAGTCTTCAGATAGCTGTTTGACTGCTGTTTTAAACGTTTAGTTATTCCATTCGGTCTAATAGAAGAAAAAGTGGCTGTGGTTAAATATCATCAAACATTTTCTGCTTCTTTAATGTTCTCGAAGACGACTAACAGAAGATAACATATCCGTTAATATGAGTGTCACAATACAGCCAAATCAGTTAATACAGTCAAATTTTAGCGAAAATTTTGTAAAAAAAAAATAATAACAAGTTTTGATATAAATATCGAAAAATTTGTCGAATAATTTCCACTTGGATTTCCGATTGTTTTAAGAATATGCACACACTTAAGCATACATTGCAGCTAAAATTATTTTTAATTTGAAACACGAAATATTTTTATAAACAAAAAATTTAGAAATACATAATTCCAAGTGGATGATTCTGTTACTACACTCAACTGAAAATTCGAAATCGTTTTCCTTGTGTTTTTAATATTTAGTAAACGATAATAAAATCTTTCCAAGAAATATTGATTTTTATAATAAATCAAAATCGTATTTATTTGCATTTGATATTTTATTACTATAAATAAAATATTAACAAGCATAATTTATTTATTAAAAAAACTTCCCAGACA
Source organism: Nephrotoma guestfalica (assembly GCA_963691935.1). Classification (NCBI taxonomy): domain Eukaryota; kingdom Metazoa; phylum Arthropoda; class Insecta; order Diptera; family Tipulidae; genus Nephrotoma; species Nephrotoma guestfalica. The sequence continues at coordinate 184,072,366 of OY829913.1, forward strand.
AATATCGTTTAACATTAATTTTGGTTTCTTAACTACATGATACTATAACTAATCACTAAAGAGCATAATTTATGATTTTCTAATTAATTTATTCAAAAATATATAAAAATCATATTGGATAATACTTATTATTGATAAATAATCGAATGGAAATGAAAACTAATTAAATGTTGTATTTTTAACACTCCCGTTTTGTATGTTAATGGCAACACATATGATCAATCAATCAATTGAAAATTTTAATTTAACTTTTATTTCACTCGACTTGTATTTCGAGACGATTTATTACGCGGAATATGTTTAGTGTAAATTGACTACATGATTTTTCAAAATTTGACGCCTCTAACATTTTTTGGGTGTTTTTAGAATTGTGATTAACAATTAGTTTGTAACGTAAGTCTATGCGGCAAGAAATAAATTTATAATATTATAATTAAAATAGGATGTTCAAGGTTGATTTCAAGAAGTTCTAGATGGATATATTTCTAAGATATAGGGTTTGGAGAACCCATTAAGGGTTAACAGCAGAAACTGTTAAATCCAGATATACATTGCGTAATATGTAAACATTTTCAGTTGCAAGACACTTTACACACGGAAATATTTTTCAGATCAAACATTAATACTGCATATGTGTGTTTGAAAATAATGAAATCGACACACTGTACAGAAAATAATAAACAATTTATTTTATGTAGTTTTTGTTAAATCTAATTAATTTGATTTTTTTCAAGACTTAAGAAATTTTAAGATTTTAATGTGTTTTTGAAGCTACAAAAAAGCGAGATGAAAAATTCATTTTGAATTTTAATTCAGATAAGATAAACAATCAATTAGATAATAAAAGTAAATTTAATTTTAATTTATTATTTTATTCTTGTTATACTAACTATCTCGAACAAAAATTAAAAATAATGATGTGGTTATATGAAACGCAGAACATATTTTAAATTATAACAATTAATTAAATAATACCACGCGATAGATCATCATCATCAGTATATAATATATATTATGATAGAGATCTGCTTGTGAAAAAGTAGATGAAAATTCGAAAAACCTCAAGAATAATTTGTAATTCCGTGTACCACGCAATATAAAAATAAGATGAGTTTTTTTATTTGGCAGAAGATGCCAGAATATAATTTCAATGTTAAGTTTGAGTAAATTTATTCGAACGATTTTAAATCGAAAGAATACTTATGTAATAAAAAGTTGATAAAGTCCTGTTCACCCCCTAATAAGGTATAAAATTACAAATTTTTAAGTACTATACAAGAATAAATTATGACATGAGAATAAACCACATACGTTTAACCGATTACAGTTGCCCTTATTATCTACTGTCATGGTTTTTATCAAATTCTTATATTTCTGGATTAAATCACAACATTTAATTTAAAGAACAGAAGATCTTGAACTCTCTTAGTTATAATTAATATATATTTTTTCATGTATACAAATTATTAACCCATCAGATACTCTTTCTGATACCCAAGTATACTTGCATATAGTGTGGAGACATTTTGTGTTAAATAGGACCATATTAGTTATGAAAACTACTTCAAATATTTTATTTGTACGACTTACATAAACATTAAGTGAAATTAAAACGTTATATTATGAGAAAGGCACTTGAGTAAAGTGCTTGTAGAAATTTTAATAATAACCACTCATAAATAACCAAAAATATATATACAAAATAAACCAATTTTTAATTGACAGACGTCAGAAAATTATTAGGCTCATAAATATAAAATAAATCATGAATGAAATATTCAAGGTTGAGGTTATTTCTCGCTAAAATTTTGGAAAATTCCTTCAACATTATCTTCAACAATAAATGCATCTCTATACCAAGCTGAAGTGCTGTGCCACACATTTTTAATCTATTACCATGTAATTTGATATCATTTATATATGGTCTGACAGAAATGTCTAAAAATAACACAGTTCGTTATGAGTAACTGTACCAGATTATATATCAAAAACCTATTCATCATTCACGTTTGTTTTTTAACCCCATTAAAGTATTTAGTACTATTTAAAATATATTCTAAGTCTCATTATGTATTTAAAGCTAAATAGCGTACAAAAACTATAAAAAAGTAATCATAACATCTCAGAATGTAAATATCCTTAAATGTAAATAAACATTAAAAAAAATATGCCATCGAAAAATTATGTCGGCGCTGAGTTACTGTCGCCTCGTTCAAAAACTCTAGGTTAATAAAAACAATATTCGAATGCGTTAAGGTGATGTCTCTGTCAAGAATAATTTGTGTTTTGTTTATTGAGCCGAAATCCTATAAATTGGCTTGACAATATCGGTACAGTAAGAAAATAAATTTCTGATTCCAGGTCGTGACCTGTCACACCCATATTTGGCTATTTAATGTCGTATATTCAAAACGATTGAATAACGAATCAGTTTTAGTAATATGATTGAATTATTAATTCGCGAAAACGCTGGAAAGTGAATATACTCGTACAGCTCTCAAATTTAATTGGTTTTAATCTCGTTTGGGCAAACATATCTTACATATCCAGTACATAAACGTTTATGGTCCAGCCTTATCTGCTTATTAATATCTTATTATGTGTGCTTGTTTAACTTTTAATTATTATAATTAACATTTTTCTAGAATTGATGAAAACTATTAATTGATATTTGCATTTTTTTAAATACGGATTTAGACAAACACTCGTACACAACAAATCATAAATTAGGACAACTTTTACAGATGTTTATAAATCAATTTGTTCGAAATTTGTTTTGTCGTTCAATACTGTTGCGTGCTACTCGTATTGTTTTATTTTCCAACAACATGCCGGGTTGTTTTGCTTCAACTGCCATTATTCGTTTCCACGTTACACTGGTCATCCGACTTTCCTTTCCGTGGATTCTACCCCAAAGGCCTTCGGTTATTTCAGTCGGTGACTTCCTTAGCATGTGACACAGCTCAGCCATTATAGTTTTGTTTGTTTAGAAGCACCTCAGTATTCTCCTACATCATTTACATATTTACAAACACCACTAGCTTATTGTTGATCTTATGTGTATGCTTTCAACTTTGTGTAACCTGTTGAATATTGCTCTGGTTTTGTTGTCGTGTCTTTATGTTTTTATCTGTTCCATCCGTTTTCGCCAGTGTACAACCAAGGTTTGTTTCGCTTCATTGATCTCTTCTATTTGAAGAATTTTAATGTGCTTGCAAAGAAGTGAGATTGATGAAAATGTTTGATCACATTTAAAACATTGGAACACAATTATACAATAGATTTTACCATTTCCACAAATCAAGGAAATGGTAAAATCTATTGTATAATTGTGTTTTAATTTTTAACTTTTAACTTTTAATTTTTTACTATAATTTATAGGTTGTCAGTACATGCAACAATGTGATGGATTAATAATTTGACAATCAAGAAACAATTAAGCAAATTTTGATTTCAATTAAGAAAATGTTTCTTAGATACAATTAAATTTTAATTTTTTTATTCTAAACTTTACTATAACCCAAAAATCTATTTTGTATTAAAACATTTAACGGTATGCCTCAAATTAATTAAATTTGTTTAAAACAAATTGAAGTACATTAAACCAAACAAGCAAATTTATATTCAAAAGAAATTATTTTAGCTACAGCCATCACAAGACAATATTTTTCAAAACCGGAAATTTCAAAATGAAATATATATATATATATATATATATATATATATATATATATATATATATATATATATATATACGAGTATATATATATATATTAGGGTGGTCGAGAAGAGACCGGGACATCCCCTAGAAATGTGGAGTTATGCTAAAAACTTGAATAGAAAAATATTGGATCAATCCGAGATAGTTTAGAGGTCACGAATTGAGCGCGAAGTTCGATAAAAACGGTATTTTTTTAATTTTCCACTTTCAACCGAACAGAAAAATTATTTAAAAAATTTTCTCAGCCTAAATAAGAATTGTGGAGAATAGAGTAGATAATTACCGTTTCAAAACATCAAAGATATCGAAATCAGCTTTTTTTTTTTTTTTTTTGGCACTAGCTCCAAAAATTTGGTGCCATATGGCCCGTTTCAAAATTTACAATTTTTAATTGTTTACATTTTTTACCATAATAATAATAATTTAATTTTAATTTCTTGTCATTCACCTAGCACACATCGATCCCCTTTCACACTTCTATCTGATTTGTTCTAATAAATTCATACATATTCTTATACACGTTCATTCCCATTCGTAATAACTCAGTCAAACTACTTGCACTCAATAGAACATCGAACATTTGTCTGCTCTGGTTAAATGCAGAACATTTCAGAATCAAATGTTCGATGTCCTCCACAACCAAACAGCTTTCACATAATTCACACACAACCAAATTGCGTTTCTTCAAACATTCTTTCCAATTTCCATGATTCAATCTCACTCGTTCCATAGTTCGTAACATTCTAGTATCTCCTTTGAGCACCTTAAAGAACGGTTGCCTCAAAGGAGACCTAACCAACTCAAAGTACGAAACTATAATAAAAACCCAAATAATAAATGATTTTTTTAAGCTTGGAATTTATATTCAACATTACAAGAAAAATGAGGTGTGATGAATAATCAATAGAATGTTTTATGACGTCATAGCAAACCGCAGGAACTTAACGCTGTCATCATCATAAAACACAACTATGTTAAGTCCTCATGACTCATTCGTCTCATAGTTATAGGTATTTAAAGACGCCTACCGCATTAATTATGACCTGCTATGGCTAACAAGTTATATAAACAAAAGAAATTCAAATTAATTACAGTTTAAATCCAAATCTCTAGAGGAAAGGACACAAATTTGTAATAATTAAATCTAGTCCGTTTAACAGTCATATTAATATTTTTAAGAAAGTGCTACTAAAGTTGATAAAATGGCAACTAATTTACGGTCCACTATAGAACTTTATCTTCTTGGCCATTAGTTCTGTCAAATTATTGGTGAAGTTATTCTAAAAAAAAAACAAGTGTTGTGTATTTCTTTACAATCACTGTACTGTAAAATTAACTATTCGTGAAAATGCAGGTCTGACAATCCAAGAAGTGTTTATTTTTTGGTCAAAAGCACCAAAGTGAAAAAGGAACATCATTCCATTGGAAAATTGGAACATTTGCATGATGAGTGGAAAAATCTTCTAAAGAATAAAAATAAACCTTCAAAAGTTTACCGCGAAAGAGAAATTGCCTTTAATAGTAAACTGGATGATATTTTGGATATCGCACATACCAATATCTTGTACATGATAACTAGTGAAGACGACAAGCGATTCCTCTTGTCACAGCGTGAGAAAGGACGTCCCGGATAATTGACTGGAGCCAGACAATATGAAATTGAATAAGAAAAGCGAAAATCGGAACGTACGTAGGCAGAAAAAAATCGTAAACGAAGATATCTTGAAGAAAAACTTAAATCAATTCCAGTAGACTCACAAGCATTATTATCGTCATCAGAGAGTGACAGCGAAAAAATATCTGATAACGAAATGAGCTACGAAAATATTGGTTTGCCCATGCTAAGCGTAGAAGGAGTCCGTAGAGGAGGCAAATGTTTCATTACTTCTAGAATATTGTCAGCTTTGGATAAGTGGAAGATTACCGTTCGTGCAGTAAGGCATTTAAACACTGCCGTAGCTGAAATTTTTGGACATTCTATTGAAGAACTCGTTTCGAATCGAGCAAGACTGACGCGTCTTCGTGAAACAAATAGAGTAGAAATAGCAGCATCAGTTAAATCGACTTCCAGTTACAACACGCTTAGTACATTGGGATGTAAACTTACTTCCTGCGTTTTCTGGAACGTACACCGTGGATCGTTTGCCACTGATTATTTCCCATATAGATGAAGAACAATTATTGGGCGTTCCCAAAATATTAAGAACAACTAATTTGTAAATGGCGGAGGCTGTTTTCCAAAGCATAATTGATTGGAGAGTAGCTGACGATGTCGTGGCGGCTTGCTTCGATACAACATATTCAAATACTGGAAGATTAAATGGAGCAGCGATTATTTTATCGCAGAAACTGGAACGAAGTTTATTATATCTTCCTTGTCGACATCACATATGTGAAATTACATTGCGCACATAAATACATCAGCAGTAAATGGTGCGTTGTTTGTGAGATTCAAAAATGTCTGGAATTCCTTAAATAAGGATAATTTCAAAGCAAGCACAGATGATCCCAAAACGTCCATACACAATTAAATGATGTGAAAGCGTAATTGCCGGATTTTTGTAAGAACGAATTGGCAAAAAAACATGCTCGGGATGATTACAAAGAATTATTGGAAATCACTATAATTGTTTGGACATGATACCAAATGAAAATGTCCGTTTCCAGCTGCCAGGGCCCATGCATCATGCTCGCTGGATGTCCAAAGCATTATGTATTGAAATTATTTCTTTCGTGGAGAATTTAAGTTAACAGCACCAGAACAGAAGGGAGGAATTCCCGGGCCATTTGCATTTTTATCGTACGATTTTATGTGAAAATTGCACAAAATCCGCTAAAGCACCCAAGTTGGGGATTTGAACTATTTACGAGATATTTATTTCTAGAAAATACGAAAGCATCGGATTCTCTTTTTCGACGAAAACGTCTCTAATTCAGAGAAAATCAGAATGGTGCAACAGTTGAATATTATGATGGATGTAGAGGCCGAGTCTATTGAGCGCGTCGAGTTGAAAATTGATGATGTGAAAACATTCATTACGAAACAACTAGCATAGTTTGTTACACCAAACACTGGATGATAATTTCAAGAACGGAATGAAGATTATCAGTCAAATAAAAGTCGTAAATGATATCGCAGAACGTGGTGTTGATTAATACAAGTTTTTAATGAGAAATTAACAAGAAATGAAGATAACATGCTATATTTACTAAAAGGACTGCACTCAAAAGTTTTCAACATATACCAAAACAAAACATCCTTAATGGGAAGAAGATCATGTTAGATTGATTATTTTCATCATAAACATCAATTCATAATATCATTGTATAGAATAAACATTATGCATCAAGTTTCCGGTCGCCAAATGAATCAACAGTGAGGCGTTTAATTACAAAATTTGAGACCAAATTTACGCTGATGGATCAGAAGATCATTGTTCGTTGTCGCCCTTGTCGGTCACTCGAAAATATAGCCACAGTAAGGGAATCTGTGGCCGAGAATCCAGGAACTTTCATTATGCAACGAATTTTGGTAAAAGATCTGCATTTGCACGCGTACAAGGTTCAATTAGTGCCAGAAATCAAGCCAAGGGACCATGCGCAGCGCCGTGAATTTGCTGATTGCGTATTGGAACATCATCAAATTAATGCGGATTTTCAATCATTTTTTCAGATGAGGCACATTTTCAACTCGACGGACACGTAAATAAGCAAAACTCTCGGATTTGGGGTGCTGAAAATCCTCGTGTGATACTCAAACAACCAATGCATCCAATGCATGGATGTAATTGATGTGGAGGACATGTTTTTCCAACAAGACGGTGCGACCTGCCACACAGCACGTGAAACCATGGTGTTACTGCAGGCTAAGTTTCCAGGCCGTGCCATTTCTCGATTTGGCGATCAACATTGGCCACCAAGATCATGCGATCTACCACCGATGGAGTTTTTTCTTTCGGCTATGTGAAGGAAAAGTTATATGCGAATAGGGCTGAAGCAGTTGAACATCTTAACGAGGAAATACGGTGCGTTATTGGTGAAATACAGACACATTTATGCGAAAACGTTATTCAAAATTTCAACAAAAGAATAACTCTGTGGAAGAGATTTCGTGGTGGCCATTTGCCTGTTATTGTATTTCACGTTTAATCGGAACTATTTTTTTATGTTGAAATAAAATATTTGCTTAGTCCAAAAATAAATGTGTTTTCTTTCAAATTAAATCCGGACCTCTTGCGGAGAAACCTTTTATATATATGTATATATTTATATATATATATATATATATATATATATATATATATATATATATATATATATATATAAATATATATATATATATATATATATATATATATATATATATATATATATATATATATATATAAACACAAATTATTTAGGAAATTATTGTCAATTCTTTTTATTATGATAATATGGTATGGTTCAATTATGTATGGAACAAAATATCGGCTAATTGACCGCCGCGACCTCGGCGGCACACCTTCACCCGATGGTCCAAATTTTCGATGACGCTTAGGCATAATTGAGGTTCTATGCCGTTAATGTGCCGAATTATCTCATCCTGTAGCTCTTGAATTATTACTGGCTTATCGACGTACACCTTTTCTTTCAAATAACCCCAAAGAAAGTAGTTCAACGGTGTCAAATCACATGATCTTGGCGGCCAATTGATATCGCCACCACGTGAGATAACACGGCCATTGAATTTGTCGCGCAGAAGAGCCATTGTTTCGTTAGCTGTGTGGCAAGTGGCACCGTCCTGTTGAAACCACATATCGTCCACATCCATATCTTCCAATTCGGGTCATAAAATGTTCGTTATCATCTCGATAGCAAACACCATTCACAGTAACTGCCTGACCGGCATCATTTTGGAAAAAATACGGCCCGATGATGCCGCCAGCCCATAAACCGCACCAAACAGTCACTCTTTGGGAGTGCATTGGTTTTTCGACAATCACTCTTGGATTATCGCCCAAATGCGGCAATTCTGCTTATTGACGAATCCACTGAGGTGAAAATGTGCCTCATCACTGAAGATGATTTTCTTCGAAAGTTGATCATCCACTGTTGCCATTTCTTGCCACCATTCTGACCATTGACGACGTTTGGAATGGTCAAGAGGCTTTATTTCTTGAGTCAATTGCACCTTATAAGCGTGTAAATGCAAGTCTTTATGCATAATGTTCATCAACGACGAGCGTGAGAAGTGCAATTGTTGGGCACGACGACGAGTTGAGGTGGACGGTTCTTCAGCCACACTATCGCGAGTGTACGAGAATGCACTGGTGTTTTAAAATCTCCTACAGACCCGGAAAATTTTGCACGATTTTTCCGATTGTACGCACATTTGGACGATTAAATTGACCGAAAAAATCACGAAGTGCACGATATGCATTTTGATTTGAACGCCCATTTTCATAGTATGCCTGAATAACTTTAACGCGTTGCTCGATTATGAATCTTTCCATGGTTCAAATTGAGTTAGTCTGAAATTGAGAAATGTCAAATTAAATGCAGAAAAAAACTTTTCGTTTAGGTGTGGTTCACATTCAACGTCGGCCCTTAAAATTTAACCACCCTTTATATGTAGGAAACCCTAGTTTTTTGGAATGGTGCACAAAAAACAAAATAAAAGAGGAGCGACATATATAATACAGATTTTATTCTTAAATTACTCGAAAATCGTGTAGTTAGAACCGTGTAATTCGAGGAAAGGTATCCGTGTTTTACGAAACTCGTGTCCTTCAAGTACCGTGTTCTAAGAGGGTTACCTATATATATATATATATATATATATATATATATATATATATATATATATATATATATATATATATATATATATATATATATATATATATATATATATATATATATATATATATATATATATATATATATATATATATATATATATATATATATATATATATATATATATATATATATATATATATATATATATATATATGTATACCAAAGGAGTCTTTGATATAAACCAACCCCATAAACATGACTTCATGATTTGATATAATAATATCAACTCATGAAATCAAATACTCTGTTGAAATTAAATATAAAGTTTATGTTCATGTCCAAAAATGTAAGTTATAATTTATGTGTTCGTTTTAAGTTAAGTAAAGTTTAATTTTTAGTTGAATAATGTTCACGTCCCAAAAATTGTAATATTTTCTTGCCATATTCAGCAGTTTGTGATATTCTGAACTGTGACTAATTTTCTTATTTAGGTGGGACTTGCCATCGAAGAATAAGAATTATACACCCAATTCTAACTGATAGCAAATTCTGTAACATTGTAACATCATCTGAGATTCACACATTTACAGCAGTACTAACCTCAAATTTGCCAACCTATTAGAAACCCAACCTTTAAGGAAGCATATTTAATAGATTAAGTGTGCAATCGCACGAAAAATGCGAAAGGCTTCATAGGTTTAAGGCCTAAACCAAATTGTTTAGAATAAAAAAACAAAATCCGAGTTTAACTACGTATATTCCAACAAGTTTGAACAAGATTTATAAAATTTAATTTTGTAAGTACCAAAAACCAACAAATCAATTTTTACGAAAAGAGAAAAATTAATTTTATTTTTTATTATACACAAAATAAAAATAAAGAAAACAATTTCTGTTGAATCTTTGTGAATTGTGAAATTAAATAAAATTTCTTATTTTTATTACTCATTAATATGTAAATAATATTTTTTTAATTCGTGGTCTAAATTTGTTTTAATTTAGTTCAATTAATTAAAACAAGATTTGTGAATTTGAGTTTGAAACAACTTTTTGTACGGAGAAGTGCTCGAAAATTTATAATAATTTCAGAGGTGTAAGTATTATTTGGTAAAGTATTTGTTTTGGTTTAGATTTGTATTATACAATTACATAATGATTGTTTCCTTGGTAATATACGATTACCATCAAACTGTTTAGATTTAAACATATCGACTGAGCTTAAGACTATAATTGAAACATTTGATAGATTTGAGAATTGAAATATTGTGTTTTAAACCAACAATTTTTATTTAACACAAGTTTAGTGTAGCCTTTAAATATATTTAAGAATTTATGCGTGGCCCAAATAGCTGGCGTTATCCCAAATTACACAAAAGTAAAATATAATATCTTGTACTTATTTACTCTTACAATTTATAATAATTACTCGGAAAATTTCAATACCATCTGGTTAAAACGTAAAGACAATTTAAATTTAACTCTTCAAACTATATCACCATTAAAATTAAAATCAGGTTTATAATACATAGCGTAAGACATGTTAAAACACACAACTGAAAAGACAATAATTACGTCTTCCAACTAAATGAATATAATAAAAGCAATAATATTTTTAAATGTTTATTTATTTATATTATAATAAAAATATTTTCATAAAAGTGTATTCATTTTAACAGCATTTAAGTTTTTTTTTAAATTATGTGTACTAATAATATATAATATAATCGACATAATAATCTGTTTATATGTAAACAAAACACAAAAAATTAACTCATGTCTTTCAAACTCATTAAAACTCTTTATGACGACAAAGCATATTTAATTTTTATAAGATGAATGTAAAACCATCAATAAATAAAAGGATTGGATTTTTTGAGACTATTAAATTACATAAATGGTTAATTTTATGCGTTTACTTAAATCTTAATAATCGGTGTTCAGTAAAGAAGTTGGTGTGAAATTAATTTAAATCTGATCAGGAATTAATTCATATATATAGTTTTATAACGTTATACGGTTTACGAATTATAACCTCAACAAACGTGTTTTCGGAAGCAGGAAGAAAGGATTAATCATCTTCCCTAAGGTATATATTGATTAACGGATGGATTTGACTGACTAAGATTTAAGGATGTTTCTTATACGAGTTCATCTAAATATTTCCAGAAACTGGTATTCTAATTAATAATATTCGACTTCCTAAAAAATAAAACAATAATTCCCCGAAGAACTAAAATTCAAATCACCATAAAAGATATTCTAAAACCTGATAGTTGTAAATATTCAGTATGTAGTTTTAATTAATTCACACATAATGATCCTCAAATTAGTTGATTAGTTAATTGACCTGTATAACCAAGTATTCAACGCCGGGCCTAGTTCTACCGGCTGTTTAGATATAAGAGGAGGGAGGATAGGAAGGTTTTTTTTTAGGACTGAACGACCCGGTTGTAGACATCTAGCAATCGTACGGCACAAGGCAACTCAGTTCTAATCTACTAGAAGAAAGGATCGAGGTAACACTATAAGTGTAGTGGTTTTCATTAGTTGCCCCTTTACATCAGCAACCTAATTTCATCTTTACCGAACTACTGAAATTAAATAAAATTACATAATTTTATTTATTTGCTGGCGTTAGATAAATTATTTAGATTAATAAATGATTGATCCAATAAATCAAGCCAGGTCCCAAGTATTTTGTATGCTGTTCCCATGCGGTAACCCAAATTTGTACTAAACCAATCCAACGATTGCTTAACGCTGTAGATGTACTTTTTGTCGCATTGTCTCTCTCTGCCCATTGATGATGAATTCATTCCGCCATGCCACACTTTGATTCTTTCGTCGTGATTCTTTCCTCGTCTCCTTCCTCTTCACCAATAAACCAACAACAGTTTGTTGGTGAAGGGAAAGGAAACGAAGAAAGAATCACGACGAAAGAATCAAAGTGTGGAACGGCGGATTCAGAAGAAAATAATAATAATTAACGATTACATTTTTTAAAATTTTCGTCATCTGTTTATTCCTTCAAAGTTTCTTTTCTTTATTTACCAATTTACTCTTTTACATAACAACCTAATTAATCAAATGAAGAAAAAAACTAATACATTAACTACTGGCACATTGTAATCTACAGTACCAATCATGGTGTTTACGAAACTACTAATGTTTCAGAAGCATATATTTAAATTTGTTTGGTTAATTATTTAAAATAAATAGTATTAATAAATCCGAAAGCTATCTCCCTTATTCCACCAGTGGCACTATTTTGGCGCTCCGTGGGAATAGGGAATTGGGAAAAACATTTTCATAGAATTTTTGTTGGAATTGTATTTTGCTGGCCTTCTGATGTGATTTCATCGTTTGGTGTAAATATTTACGAAACAAAGTCAATTGGGACATTATTTTTCCAAACAAAATTGTTATGCAGCAAAAGTTTCCCATTCCACTTTATTTTCTAGAATACTTACACCAAACTGATACCACCAGTAGGCCAGAAATATACAATTCAAACAAAAATGCTATGAAAATATTTTTTCCAAATCTCAATTTCTAGGGAAAGCCACAATAGTGACACAGCTGCCGTAAATAATTACTAATAAGTTCTCAACTCTCCTTTAAACACTTTTAATATTTATATATAAATTTAAAACAAAGCATAAAATAAATAAATATTTAAATCTGTAACAACTCTTGGACGATTTTCATTAATTACCACTGATGCCTCCTGGTGGTATTCATGCAACTCAAAATGAATTTCAAAAAACATAGATGCCACTTACCTACTTTCTTTAATTACCATTAATATTTATTGCAGTAATATTCCCAACAACAAGTGAATTCCCTGATACTAAAGTTGTATTTCTAAAAAATTTAACTTTTTAGGTGATCATTTATGTTTCTAAATTAAGTCCATTACATAATTTATCAAATTTAGATACAAAATTTTTATTGATTGATTGATTGGACTGTAGGACCAAGTACGAGACAAGTGTCCCGGATAACGCCGGGCCTATTCTTACAGCCTGTTTACACATAACAATAGGAAGGATAGGAAAAGTTTTTTTAGGAACAGAACGACCCGGTTTCAGACACCTAGCGATCGTACGGCACAACACAATTCTAATATACTTCTAATCTACTAGAGGAAAGAAAAAGGCTTTATAGGTTTAATGGATAACGATGGTATTGGACTTCAACAAATGCGTCTCTAACTCAGCAACATGAGAAAAAATATTATTATTTCACGTACATCTGGAAATTTCCTGAAATTTAATTCTAAAATAAATAATTTCCGGCTTCCTAAATAAAATTGATTGATTTAATCGGCCCGGTTACAGACACCTATAGATAAAGTTGATAGTTAGTAATACAATGCCAACACAATTCTAACCTAAACAAACACCAATTAATATTTCAAAGAAATGTTATTTCACAGCATCTGTAGATTTCTTGAAATTTAATTCTAAATTAATATTTTCCGACTTCCTAAATAATATAAACATTTATTAATTTAATTCTCCTGCAATTCCACAACTAACAATCAAATTTTCCGAAATCATAGTTATTTAAATTAATTAAAAAATACTCTAAAAAATTTAGATACAACATTTCTATGTCACAAAAACTTCTCGTAGGTGGAAAAGGATCTTAAAGGTTTTTAATGAGTTTTTTAAATTTCCGCCAAAAAAAATTCCTTAGGTTTGCTTTGTGTCTCCCAGTTACAAATGCTCATATACAAAACAAATCCTATTATCGTGGATCATAATGTAATCATATAATAGTGGTACCATCGGAGGATTAAAATCTTTAGAGGATAAAGTTCCAGATAGCGCGTTAATCGGAACTAACGTTTGCAATAATTTTACTAATTCGCCTAAATGCGCGCTAGTTTAACATATATGTACCTAATATAAAACACGACCTTATTTATGCATATTGAACAGTATAATTTTGGCTTTACTACAGTAGCAAAACACTAATTATAGTTAATAGTACTTATTACCTTTATCAATATTGCACAACATCTGTGTTTTGAGAAGTTTAATCGACTCTTCGATCGTACAAAACAATCAATATAATTTGCCTTAATATATATTATTAAGATATTTGTTGCAAAAATAAGAATTAATAAAAAGAGATCGATTGCTTTTTTCGCATTATGCTAGAAAAGTAAAATATATCATAGTTTGTAGTGTTTTGTATCTATTATGTATGTAATAGAATATATTAAGAGTATTTTATCGAATGAATTTTTCTAATTTTTGATAAATGCGATATGTTATTTGTGTATGTGTGAATAAAAAATTTGTACGTGTGTACTAATTATATTATACGCACAGAAATTACTAAATAAACAGATAAACAATGAAGAAAAGAAAAACAATGAAAAATAAAAATAAATTAATTTTTTGATTCAAAGTTTTTATGGATTTGGAAAAGATGACGGTTTTTATTTCCCTTTGAATTTGTTAATTTAAAAATTAATAATGTTTCAACAAGATCACAATTTGTCATTTAAAAGTTTAAACTAAACCGCATGCAAATGATTGTTCATGAAAAATATGATATTAAAATTGTAAAGGAATCCGTGTCGACCGCGGTTTATTGCTCATGAAACTAATCTAATTGTCGAATGATAAGAGTTATACCCTTAAGTGAACCCACACTTAGCCGAACTTAAGACAGCAAAAGTAAAGCGTTTGATCGAACGAATTGTGAGGTTTGATCAAACTCACTTAGACCTGGGCATTCACATATCTGTCCCAATGAAATTAGTTGTCATTATATATTAATGGTAGTCGCCAAATCTATACTCGTTTTCTAACCACTTATCCAATTCGAAAACACAAAAACAGTAAGTAAATCTTGTAAAATGATTAAATCTGAAGGGATATGTTCATGGACCTTCCCCAGATAGTTCTCAAACAATGGCGTACCTCAAGAACAAATCTAATTTCTTATTATGGGGCCCAAAGCTTGTTAACATATTTTTTGCTATTGGAAGAAAATCTCAATTGCACCCAAGCAGAAAGGCAGAGCTTATATTCAAAATATGAAGATTCCGGATGGATTCTTCATCAAAACTCAAGGCCGGCTACAGATAATTCATTTTTCATAAAATATCTTTGTAAAACACATTCAACCGAAAATGTAACGTTCATTTCCAAAATCTAGGATAACTGTTCACACGCGCTTCTTACGTACGAACAGAATCAGAATATCAAGGTTTCAGAAAACCCATTTTTAAATGAAAATTGAAACTCGACTTAAATTAAGGCTTACTCGCTCCTGAGTCTTTTGAAATTAGCAGTAATCGTAGAGGCCGAGGTCGCCTGGGCTCATCGTTGGAGTTGAGAACACTCGCTTGCTTGGTAAGTTTGCGAGTGTCTGCCAAGTAATAGAATTCGCGTAACAATAAACATTTGTTAACAGAAAATATGGTTTAAATAACCCACACTAATTAAACAATAGACTAGAACAACTTCTAATTTAAGCTCCCTATTTAAAAAAAAAATCCTTTCTAAATGGACTTGTTTTAGCCAGAGCACAAAATAATTTTAAAAGACACCATTTATTATTTTAATCAGTTACGTTTACCAGTTTTTACGTGAGCTGCTTTTCATATTATATTTGCAATGCAATCGTGGAGAACCGTGGGTTCTTTATCTAAAGAAAACATATTCATTCCTCCAAATAATATAAGCTTTTATAGAACAGAATAACAGTTGCATTCGCATGCCCGTATAGTTAGAGTCGCACATACCCCGAAAAATAAAGGCCTAATCACTGAATCGTTATGCAAATCCTTGTTTAAAATTGTATTTCTAACAGTTACAATAAAGTTTCAGTTTTACACAATTTACGATAGAATAACATATTTCGTTAATAGTCAGAACTGTTTCAACTAGACAATTTTATTTCTTTAAACATTAACTTAGAACTTCTCGATGTTGGAGATCCATTCACGTGGTTTGAACGTGGTTAGATAATTTTATATACGTAAATCTAACTGTTCAAACCATTCAATGGTCAAATCATAAACCAACAGTTAAAAATAAACCTTATTTTACGAACTCGGACACTTTCATTCCAAGATTCCAACGATATTACATTGCCTAACTTAAATCACTGCTCAAATTTTAGTTTCTGCACTCATAGTTTGGTTATATTCTTAGCCTAAATTATAACTCGATTATTTAAATCTTAAGTCTCATAGCTTTTATTGCAGAATAATTTCAATGCTTATTATTTTGAAGCATACAATCAGCCAACGTTGTACGCTTCAAAATAATATAAGCATTGAACGAGCATCATACTCGTACATTAAACTGATTGAGGTTTGATAAAAACTATTTAATTATAAATAAAATTATCTAACACTTGACCCATTTATAGTTTATGTTGAACCATTGTTGGTTAGTCTTTTGGTGGAATTATGAACTCACGGTGGTTTATAGGATCCGGAATGGTGTTCAGCATAAGATTTGAATGAAATAAACATCACTATTTCAGCTTAAATACGATAGCGATGTTTTGCCAGATATAAGAAAAAACTGTTTGACCATTTGGCCTTTATCGGTAAACTGTCAATTTTATAGTATTCTTGATATTTTCAGTAAGGAGATAAATAGTTAACGTTTTTATGTTTCGCAGTTGATTATCTTTAAGAGAAACAACGACACTATTTTATAAGCCTTCGACTATTTGTTCATACAGTGAGTATAAAAATCCCAGATAATAGTAAAATAATTATAAATAAAATAAATAATAAACCACTAGATGCTTTGTGGCAACTTCGCAGCAGGAAAAAGTCGATGTGTACATACGTTCACATTCTGGTAAACAATAAGTTTATTTCGAATATCAATTTTAATCGCCTTTTGAACCTTAAATAAGGAATTAAACATAACTTCATAGTTTTCTCGAATTTCTTAAAAAATTCCCAAAATTTCGCGTAAAATTTAGTGTACAATTCTGATGTATTTCTCCCAATCGACTTTTGTTTTTTTTTTGAACTGTGTTTCTGTCTTAAGAGTCATTAACTTCATTCCAGTACTCCACTAAAAATGTATTAATAAATCCCGTAATATTAACCAAAAATCTAATTTCAATATAACTGGCCAAAAACTGTTTGCACACCAGATAATATCGCTGTTGTGAGGCAAAATGTGAGAGATAATCCGAAACAGACAACAACGCGTCGATCACTTGAATTGGGCGTTTCAAGGACCAGTTTGTTGCGAATTTACATTCAGCTTGCCAAACTACGCGTGAGAATATAGACGAATTGCAAAAGGTCTTCAAAAATCGCTTAATTTCGCGTGGCGGAAATGTGAATTGGCCTGCAAGATCAAACGATTTAACGCCATTAGATTACTTTTTATGGGGATTTTGAAAAGCAAAGTGTACGTTGATAGTCCAGGCACTATCCAAGACCTAAAAACAACATCATTGCCGAGATAATTGCCATAGAAACGTCAATCTTGGAAAATGTCATTAACAATTTTGATCATTGGATCGGCGTCTGCGTTTATTTTCCTACGTTTCAATTGGACAACTCGCTTTTTAAACATGCTGTTGAACCTTTACGAACATATAGCCCATGGATTAGGTGATGTAAGATTGGGTTCAGCAGCTTTATACAGCAAATGATGAGATGACCTATGGATGTAATTGATAAATTATTCTAGGCGTTCACGACTGTAGACGATAGATTCATATATATGATGAAATTTAGATATCCTATTCCTAGTCACTAACTAACACTGACTAATAAAATAATAAATCCTATCTACAGAAAAGTATTAATACAGAAAGCCCTAAAGAGGGAGTTTGTTTTTCCTCTGATATGATAATATTTGGTGGTTTCTGGATTCAAATAATTTTATTTGATTAACATGTTTTAGGATAACCAGGTTTGATTAGATCTTATTTAAATATCTTATATTATTCAAAATAGTTAAATGACAATCCCTATTAATAAAAGTTTTATTTCAGGAAATTTACCGTTTTATATGACAACTTAATTAATTATTCAAATTTTTTCCATGAAACTGATTGCAAAAAATGTATTCTAAAAGAAGCTAAAATTATTATGATGTCTTGTGCTAACCGCCTTATGGTACATTACGTTTTCAAGTAACAATTTACTAACTATTGACTACTTAGGTGTCTGAAACCCGAACACTTAGGTGTCTGAATCCCTCCATCTTGTTTTATGTAAAAGAGTGTGCGGATAGACCCGGCGTAAACCGGGATTCTTACTTAGGTTTGGCTGCACACTCCAATCAATGAGTCAATCAATCAAATAACAGATCATAAATTTGTCAACAGGCTCTCACCCACGATTATAGAAATTATATCCTTATAATGAATGATTAGGATCCAATTTTAATGAATTATGTCATGTCACTCAATGAAACTAACATTTGATTGTAGAACCTGTTAATTGAAAACCAACCTAAGAAAATGGAAGCAGATTCACAGGCGTGTGTTGTTCGTGTATTTCCTCAGTTAAGTAATGGGTGATTTTTTAAGCGTTTGGTTTATAATTTTCAAAAAACACAGTAAAATTGCAAACATATATGAAATTTTTATTTGAATCGATAATTAATGTTTGCCATTTACTTTTTAAAGATTATTTCTTATAAATGTTGGCCACGTCTACGTTTTAAGTGGTCACCGTTGTTGTTGGTTTACTGGCATAGACGAGATACATCACGTAACTCCATAAAAATAGTCAAGAAGCGTCAACGCACGATCTAGGTGGTCGATTCACCGGACTGAAACGTAATATACATTGCTTACCGAACTCATTTCTCAATAAGTCCATGGTTTCGCTTGCTGTGTGGCTTTTGGCCCAAATATCAACCAGATCTTGCTGAAAGATCGACCAGATTCCTTAATGCATTTTGAGCAAATAAAAGTCCGAAATCATCGAGCGATAGCGAGCGCCATTGACGGTAACGTTGATCGGGTCTAAGTCTTTCCATTATGAAATGACAATGCTAACTGAAAACAGCAAAAAGGCCCAGGTAAGATTAAACAGACTAAACGAAATAGAAATTAATGTTGACCTAATTAAAACATTATGTTAAAATGAAGCCTCGTAGAACAATATAATTTAGATGAGAACTATGCACCCTAAAACCACAACATTATTATGTCTATATGATGTAACGGTAAAATCAATCATGTGTTTATAATATGTTATGATAAAAGGAGATCCAACACTGCTTCTTATGATGGGTCATTCTTCCCCGCACAATAAATGAGTAAGCAATCATTGTCCAGTGTTTTAATAATTAGTGGCCAAGTGCAGACTTATGCATCGTGAGGAAACATAAAAAATCTTCATACGAGTAACAAACTATTTGAAATACCCAAACCGATTTGTACATAAGTACAAATATGTATTATTTGTGTTTTTATATATTTCAGTACTTGGGGCCAACCACTTGCGCCATAACTTCCCGAAATGTTCGAATTATTATAGCAATTCAATTTGATTCCAATAAATTATGCACCTCATCACAATAATCTGTTTCAAAATCTACCCAATATCGATATAATTTTATTTCGATGAATTGTAAAATCTCCATAGTAAATTCCTTTGGGACCCGAAAAATGTGCGAAAACCAATTGTGCGAAGATACAATTCATCGAAAAAATTCATAATAACTAAAATGCCCTAACTGTTGGCTCAGATTTGAGCAGTTTCCCATGATGTTAGGCAAAAATGAAGTTCTGCGTAATTGCTCAGCTTAGCCTAGAGATTTTCCATGTGGATTTTCTCGATAACTGGAGCATTTTTAAAGCAAGCATCAGCTTGGGAAATATCTTATGCAAGAGTATTCGTCGATTTTCGAGCTTCACATGACGAGAGTATTCATATCTCAGCTCCTACTAAAGAAATCGCCAAGCGGCTTACTGCACTAGATAGAGGACAAACTATAGCATATCTATGTTAAATACCATATTTATGTGAATTACCTGGAATTTACACTGATTTTTTTAAAATTGGGCGATCGAACCATCGCGTGACAGAAAAGTTAAATTTATAGAAATTTAACACAGGTTTACAATTTTTTGCGACATTTGGTGTGCCGTAGTTTTAGGTTGAGATTTTCAAACTAAACTTGAATCTGTTCTACTAAAATATTTAAAAAAATGTTATACGTGTTTTTATATATTTCAGTACTTGGGGCCAACCACTTGCGCCATAACTTCCCGAAATGTTCGAATTATTATAGCAATTCAATTTGATTCCAATAAATTATGCACCTCATCACAATAATCTGTTTCAAAATCTACCCAATATCGATATAATTTTATTTCGATGAATTGTAAAATCTCCATAGTAAATTCCTTTGGGACCCGAAAAATGTGCGAAAACCAATTGTGCGAAAATACAATTCATCGAAAAAATTCATAATAACTAAAATGCCCTAACTGTTGGCTCAGATTTGAGCAGTTTCCCATGATGTTAGGCAAAAATGAAGTTCTGCGTAATTGCTCAGCATAGCCTAGAGATTTTCCATGTGGATTTTCTCGATAACTGGAGCATTTTTAGAGCAAGCATCAGCTTGGGAAATATCTTATGCAAGAGTATTCGTCGATTTTCGAGCTTCACATGACGAGAGTATTCATATCTCAGCTCCTACTAAAGAAATCGCCAAGCGGCTTACTGCACTAGATAGAGGACAAACTATAGCATATCTATGTTAAATACCATATTTATGTAAACTACCTGGAAATTACACAATATTTCATTTTACATGATCTCTGAAATCTCCATATGAAATCTTTACCTGTAAGTACTGATGTTTAAAAGAAATTTTTAGATGAGAAATTTTGTTTCGATGAATTGTGTTTTCGGTGAATAAGTTATTTGGAAAATTGTTTTCACGCACATTTGGTTATTGTAAAGTTGTAGTTTTCATATTTGTTTTTCGATGAATTGTTTTTCGATGAATTGTTTGTCGCATAATTGTTTGTCGCAGAATTTTCGTGGAACCGTTTAATGATTTGATCTTGGCTTACGAAACACAAAGCGAGCTTCTATTAAATTTTACGTTTCTATATATAAGAGTTTATCACCACTCACCAGTCACCACCGAGAAGTAGATAATTTCTAAATTGGAACTATGAGGAAGTATATAGCTATACATTAGAGACATAGTTTCAAGACAAGTATTCTTCGAAATATAACATTTGCCGTGTTTTACGACACTCATTGATCCGGATCAGTTTAAATTTTATATGGAAAACCTGATCGAACATTTGTTTTAGATCGCAAATTTTGATTTGAAATATAAGCATGTTTGTGTTGTTTCAAGAAACATAAACTGAACCGGATCAGAACAAGCATCATGAAACGCAACTATTATTAACTTTTTGCTGTGCCAAATTTTCGACTATTCCGCAAATACTTCATGAGCAACTTATAAAATATTTCTGTGATTATTTAAAAAAATAACTAAAATGTTGCCCGGCACAGAAACTGATTTTATCTGAGTTCTAATTTATTTATTTTTATTAATTTTTTTATTTATTATAGTAGGAATTAAATTGGAGGAATTTCCGTTTCATTTTCCCTATAACCTTTTTGGAAAAGGTTTCAGCACTTGCCTTTGCTCCTGTTAATTTCAATAAACTATCTGGACACAAAATTTGCGTCGATGGCATTGAACAATTTTATTATTTTTTGTCTAGGAATAGATAGAGCTAGGGACTGTTTATTGAAGTATTTCGATGCACGGTACATTAGTACTACTCATACCCTAGTTAGGTGAGTTAAGTTATTTAATTTTCTTTTTACATCATCTAACCTCTATAAGAAATTCTCTAATTAAATATATTGTTCAGCTAGATCTCTTTTCAAGATAGAAGTCAATTATTCTTAGGCTCGAGATGCTTACATCTTATAGATAATTCAATAAGTATATCCTAAACTAGGACCAAATATTTGCTTTTGGTTTTTGTAATAACTTGCTAATTTAATTTGAACTGCTTCAAAATGAGTGCATCGCGCTTTTGCTTTATTTAAGGTGATAGGGAAAAAATAATTTCATTTGATGTCACTTGAAATTGTAACGGTACAGAAAACCACATACAAATTGAATTGTCGTCTGATGTATCGTTTGACGATTATCTTTATTATTGTCTAATTTGGACAACACGGCAGTCTACTGTAATCGGGTGTCGCATACACATGGTCCAGCTACATGGCACCCGAGTTTAACAAGCTTCGTTTCTTGCTTTATTTATGTATTCAATATATACTTTCTTTATTTCAATATCGAATTACATAGAAGTATATCATTTTAACAGAATACCGATTCACAACAAAGCTAGCTAACCGAGTTTTGCTGAGTTTAGCCAAGTTAAATTACCAACGGCTACAGACGACAAAATTTAGATAAATTTGGACATGACTCGGTTAGAGTGGCTGTCCGACAAAACCGTGTGAAGAGACTTTAGGTTTCATTTAGAGGATATTTTCACTAGAAGTGACCAGCGATGGAACATAGGTCATAGTCATAAAAATTGAAACTGAAATATCCTGTTGTTGACCTACAGTATACATAAAAATAATTTTAGTGAAACTGTTTTTTGACTTAAAAATCATCTGTTTTCTACCTACTGTAGGTCCTAATCATTAATTTTGGTTAGAAAATTTTATGAATGCAAGGCTTAAAGGCCAGCGAACATTTAACATTGTATAGTTTGTTTGCACCACTTTAGGTGAGTTGGCGCAACGACCACGAACATAGTAGAGGCTGTATAGTTTTGTTGAGAAGCTTATAGAATGTGGGTGGATGTAGCACTAAAAAAATGGTTCAAACAGAATTCAAATTAAACTTTTACGTGTTTGCTGCTTGAGGCATAGAACCACACTCTAATTCTATATTTTAAAATTTCTTTAGTTTGGGAGTTGCTCAACGGGAGCATACGGTCCCCTAGAGAGGCATACCTTATATCTGAGGAGCCATATGCTAAATTCGTAAATTAGGGGGCCATGAAACTGTTGCCATGAAAATTGTATTTATTACTAATATAAATATGAAATTAAGAAGCAAAAAATAGGCATGAGAAACACTGGGCTAACGAATAAAATTGTTCAGGTTTAAAACATAATTCATTAATCAATTTCAAAACAAAACAACATTGCAAAAATATTGTGTAGTATTGTGTATTGTGTTTTTGACAATTTTTAATTTTACAATAAATCAACTAAATTGTAAAAGACATGCTAAATAGGGCATAAATGCTAATTATGATTAATTAACAGTACTTAGAGAAAGTAACAGGGCCTACGGACGATCCGATTTAGTAGAGCGGTCGGATGGTTTTTAATGGTGTAGAATGTAAAATTGGATGGTTTGTAGTCTAATCGTCCGACTAAACTTAACCAAAACTTAACCAAATCGGATAGTAAATAGTGTTGTTTGACCGACCAAGCTGTTAGTAACGCTAGTGTTTTTCTGTTACAAACATTAGATATAAAAATCAGTGTAATGTCTAAAATAATATTAAAAATACCAATAAATTGACTACATCGGGTGCTATGTTCTATCGTGTGTAAGGAACATTGTATTTTGTCCGACCAATCGTCGAACCGACTAGTCGCATTGTTTGTAGGCCCTTTAATGCAGGAATCAGGATTTAAAAGGCCAATGATAATGTCGGTTACATAATAATAGTATAATTATTTGAAATAGGAATGAATAAATTATTTATTAATTGAATAAAAGTAATAATTAAAAAATGATCAACAAAATTCAATCAAAATTACTTGATCTTACCAATTTTTTACATTTTATTTTCATATTTTAATTACATATTAATTACTAATTCACTAAAAATATATTCGAATCATTCAATTAATAATAATTTTGAGTTATTTTTTTAATTTATAATTTTTTAATGTTAATTAACTCAGTGACATTTTCAAGACAAATAAATTATAAGTATCACCAATATAAGCACAATCACTTACGATATTTATCGAATTAGTAGTACTTTTGTTCGAGAGTAAAATTTTTTGACTTAGAATTTTTAAACAAACATATTTATATTTTAACAAATTTCAAAAGTAATCAAAATCCACAACAGTTAACACTCTTGGGAAATCAAATTATGTCATATGTAAACCAAACTAAAACATTTTTGAAAAATAATCCAAATATTATGGTTACTCGAGCCGACAAAGGTCAAAGGCAATGCAACAGTTATCACCGTACGTATAGTGTATTATACGAGAAGAAAAAAATTTAGAAAAAATGTATAGTTTGTGTCCAAAAAACCGCTAT
The DNA here is from genome assembly GCA_963691935.1 of Nephrotoma guestfalica. Taxonomy (NCBI): domain Eukaryota; kingdom Metazoa; phylum Arthropoda; class Insecta; order Diptera; family Tipulidae; genus Nephrotoma; species Nephrotoma guestfalica. The sequence continues at coordinate 184,097,188 of OY829913.1, forward strand.
ACAAACCCATATGAACAAAATGGTGAAAGAATGGCATGATTCTGGAAATATGGTCAGTTTAGTAGCTGTATTTAGACATATGTGAACTTCATGGCCAGCCATCAATTGCTTCCAGAATTCGAGAAAATTCAGGGGATAAAAGTGTCCCAATATGCTTCACCTTTTTTAATATAACATTTATTCAGGTTGCTATATTTGAAATTAGAATTCATCATTAAATGATTAAATCACATTATAAAACTAAAAATAAGAAATGAAAGTAATTTTTAACAATTGCTCGGTAAAACAATTTGTTTCGGTTGTAAAACACAGATGAACATTGCAAGTTGAACATGTATTATTTGTATACGATTTTAAATATGTTTTTGACCAACTATAACTTCTGATATAAAATGACAGATTAACCAAGTCAAAGGAATTATTATATGGTTAAATATTGTGTTATGAAACACATTAAAACAGATTTAAAGAGAAATGAGCAAAAATAAGTGAATAAACAAGGAAAATATATGGGACATATGCCCCATTTACGTTAAAGAGATACAAAGAAAAAATTAACAAACTAAAAGTTAATAATTCCAAAATTGGAACTATTGTAAGTTCTATAGATCGACCTACATATCCATTATCATCTTATTTAGAAAATATTTTGAAACGTATTGTCGGAAAACAGATTCGTATAATCAAAATTCAGAAAATTGCAAGCAACAAATTAGTAACATTATAAGACGTAATTCCACCAAACTTTATTATGGTTTCCCTTGGCGTTGTATAACAAAATGGTAGAAAGTAGTATAAGCAATAATTGTAGAAATACGAGTATATAGAAAAATTCTAATTCAAAAGTACAATTTTTAATTTTTTTAGCTTTAGATATTGTTTTATACAATTCACATTTTTCATTTGATAATGAAGTTTGTAGGCAAATTTTTGATTTACCTATGGGTTCCCAATAAGTCTCATTGGGGATTAAGCCCCAAAATTTACCTATTTTTGTCATGGAAAGTTTGGAAAATTCGACATTAAATTTTTTAAATTTTCAACCATTAACTTACGAGTATTATAGGTAGATATGTAGACGATATTATAACAGCGATTCCAGAAGACAAAATAAACACATTTTTAGATGCATTCAATTCAATCGATAAAAGTAGTAGAATTAAATTTACTCTAAAAAAAGTATCAGACAAACTATCATTAACCTGATAGCAAAATTTCTTGTGATTGGTACCACAAAAATACTTGGTCTGGTGGTTGGCTATCTAAATTTTATGTAATGGCTTGCCATCCCGTACAAACTTAATACAGTAAAAATTCTAAGTCAAACATATTAAAACTCTCGGACAATAAATTTCAGCATAAAAATGTTAAAATATTATATGATACATTACCTGAAAGTCATTATGCCAAAAAATTAATAGATAAAATTGTTAATAAACAAATTTATTTTAGTATTAAATTCTAACTCTCTTACATGAAAAATTTATTCGAAAATATTAAACTTTTATTCAAAAATTATAATTTCAAAGTTATTGGACGTTCAGCGAAAAATTTAAGCAATAATATATTTTCGAAACTAAAAGATCTGGTTCCATTAAAGCATCAACCCAAATGATGTTTACCAAGTTTGTTGCGAGTGTAATGCATTTATGTTGGCCAATTCAAACAATTAATAAAAATTTAAATAATCTTGACCAAAATTCTTGTGAACTTACACAACATTTAAGAAATATTAAGCATCTAATTACATTAGATAACATCAAGAAAACCACATGGTACCATAGGTCCTTAATGATGGGTTCCGGAAATGCAACGACGAATTAGCCTTTCCACACAGTGCGGTAAAATGGAAAGGTAAAAGGTAAAAACCTTCCTACCTCTTCGCCTATAAACTAAATTTTAAAGTGGGGATATTTTGCAGCACGTTTGTAGCAAGTGCGGGTCGTGTTGTATACTCACTAACACAAACGAAAAAATAAAAACAAATTTTAGGGTGATAGTTTTTTTTTGTTTTTACTCGATTAATATGAAAATTAATTTTGGCAGAAAACGCATTTTGCGTTTATTTTCTACCAAATTGAAATTTGTTTCAATACCTACTAGGTTTTTAAATTTTATTTCTTGTTTATGCTCAAGCATTCAATATAAAACTAAAATAATTTTACACAAGGCAAGTGCAGCTTGAGTTTTGCCAACATGAAACATGAAACATGAAAGTTAAAATTTGTAGATGAAAATCCGCTAGATGGAATCCGTGATACTCGAATAGTCAATACTGATTTTTCGTTTTTATAAAAATAAGTTTTGTTGTTCATTTATATTGCTTTTAAAAATGACACCGAAAGCGTGTTGAAAGCTAAAACAAAAATAATGTATTTTTGTTAAACTGCGATAATTGCCATTAAAAAAATTATAAAATATGTTGAGTTTAATTTCTCGTTTTACGAGTATTAACATTTGTCCCGTCACTCAGTAAAATATAATATTTAAAACTATTTTAATATCATCTAGTGACTCACAAGGCTCAATCCTTGCGCCGGTACTTCTCCAAAATTACATATGTATACCAAAGAATCACAAACAAATATATCATCATTGTATGATCACTCATTCAGTGATCCACGCTATATTAATATTGTAATAAATAAATTGAATCATGCCTCAGAAAATGCATTAGAATGATCTACTTCACACATATACTACAAATCAACATCGTAAAACCCAATCCATAGTATTTTTTCTACGTTGGTATTGAAATTAAGGCATTCTTCACCGGTGTGAAGTTTTTAACGAAAAGTGTAGCTACACAAATTAATGAAAAGTGTAGTTACACAAATTAACGAAAAGTGTAACTTCTAAAAAGTGTAGCAATTAAAAGTGTAAATAATACACCTACTAAAAAAAATTCCGTCAAAAATGCATACTTCATGCAAATACCGGGATCAAATTTTATCATAATAATTCTAGTCTAAAAGTTAGGGTTATTACAAGTAAAAAAATTAATTCTTTAAATGTTTGAAATGATATACATATCCGAATCTATGGTTGATTAAAAAAAACTCAGAGATGATTCCAATTGTTGGCATATAATGACCAATAGTAAACAACTTAAGCTGTTCAAAACAGTTAACTAAATTAAAATAGATTGTTCTGAAATGGATTCACACAAGAATTAGGATATAAATTTCATAAAAATTCAAATATTTTTCAAAATATCTGCTACACTATGGCCAATTCCAAAAAACTCAGAGATGTTACCAAGTGTGGGCATATATTTTCTGAAAGTGGATGAATCGTCCTGCTCAAAAAAGCTAACCACGTCAAAATAAAAAGATTTGGGATTGCTTCACAACAATTTTAATTCGGTAAATTTAATGAATACTCTGATATTCGTCAAAATATCTGCTACACTATGGCCAATTCCAAAAAACTCAGAGATGTTACCAAGTGTGGGCATATATTTTCCGAAAGTGGATGAATCGTCCTGTTCAAAACAGCTAACCACGTCAAAATAAAAAGATTTGGGATTGCTTCACAACAATTTTAATTCGGTAAATTTAATGAATATTCTGATATTCGTCAAAATATCTGCTACACTATTGCCGATTCCAAAAATCTCAGAGATGTTACCAAGTGTGGGCATATATTTTCCGAAAGTGGATGAATCGTCCTGCTCAAAACAGCTAACCACGTCAAAATAAAAAGATTTGGGATTGCTTCACAACAATTTTAATTCGGTAAATTTAATGAATATTCTGATATTCGTCAAAATATCTGCTACACTATTGCCGATTCCAAAAATCTCAGAGATGTTACCAAGTGTGGGCATATATTTTCTGAAAGTGGACGAATCGTCCTGCTCAAAACAGCTAACCACGTCAAAATAAAAAGATTTGGGATTGCTTCACATCAATTTTAATTCGGTAAATTTAATGAATATTCTGATATTCGTCAAAATATCTGCTACACTATTGCCGATTCCAAAAATCTCAGAGATGTTACCAAGTGTGGGCATATATTTTCTGAAAGTGGATGAATCGTCCTGCTCAAAACAGCTAACCACGTCAATATAAACCACGTTAAAATATATGTCCACACTTGGTAACATCTCTGAAATTTTTGGAATCGGCAATAGTGTAGCAGATATTTTGACGAATATCAGAATATTCATTAAATTTACCGAATTAAAATTGTTGTGAAGCAACCCTAATCTTTTTATTTTGACGTGGTTAGCTGTTTTGAGCAGGACGATTCATCCACTTTCGGAAAATATATGCCCACACTTGGTAACATCTCTGAGATTTTTGGAATCGGCAATAGTGTAGCAGATATTTTGACGAATATCAGAATATTCATTAAAGTTACCGAATTAAAATTGTTGTGAAGCAATCCCAAATCTTTTTATTTTGACGTGGTTAGCTGTTTTGAACAGGACGATTCATCCACTTTCAGAAAATATATGCCCACACTTGGTAACATCTCTGAGATTTTTGGAATCGGCAATAGTGTAGCAGATATTTTGATCAATATCAGAATATTCATTAAATTTACCGAATTAAAATTGTTGTGAAGCAATCCCAAATCTTTTTATTTTGACGTGGTTAGCTGTTTTGAACAGAACGATTCATCCACTTTCGGAAAATATATGCCCACACTTGGTAACATCTCTGAGATTTTTGGAATCGGCAATAGTGTAGCAGATATTTTGACGAATATCAGAATATTCATTAAATTTACCGAATTAAAATTGTTGTGAAGCAATCCCAAATCTTTTTATTTTGACGTGGTTAGCTGTTTTGAGCAGGACGATTCATCCACTTTCAGAAAATATATGCCCACACTTGGTAACATCTCTGAGATTTTTGGAATCGGCAATAGTGTAGCAGATATTTTGACGAATATCAGAATATTCATTAAATTTACCGAATTAAAATTGATGTGAAGCAATCCCAAATCTTTTTATTTTGACGTGGTTAGCTGTTTTGAGCAGGACGATTCGTCCACTTTCAGAAAATATATGCCCACACTTGGTAACATCTCTGAGATTTTTGGAATCGGCAATAGTGTAGCAGATATTTTGACGAATATCAGAATATTCATTAAATTTACCGAATTAAAATTGTTGTGAAGCAATCCCAAATCTTTTTATTTTGACGTGGTTAGCTGTTTTGAGCAGGACGATTCATCCACTTTCAGAAAATATATGCCCACACTTGGTAACATCTCTGAGATTTTTGGAATCGGCAATAGTGTAGCAGATATTTTGACGAATATCAGAATATTCATTAAAGTTACCGAATTAAAATTGTTGTGAAGCAATCCCAAATCTTTTTATTTTGACGTGGTTAGCTGTTTTGAACAGGACGATTCATCCACTTTCAGAAAATATATGCCCACACTTGGTAACATCTCTGAGATTTTTGGAATCGGCAATAGTGTAGCAGATATTTTGATCAATATCAGAATATTCATTAAATTTACCGAATTAAAATTGTTGTGAAGCAATCCCAAATCTTTTTATTTTGACGTGGTTAGCTGTTTTGAACAGAACGATTCATCCACTTTCGGAAAATATATGCCCACACTTGGTAACATCTCTGAGTTTTCCTGAATTGGCCATAGTGTAGCAAGCATTTTGAAAAATATTTGAATTTTTATGAAATTTATATCCTAATTCTTGTGTGAATCCATTTCAAAACAATTTATTTTAATTTAGTTAACTGTTTTGAACAGCTTAAGTTGTTAACTATTGGTCGTTATATGCCAACAATTGGATTCATCTCTGAGTTTTTTTTAATCAACCATAGATTCGGATATGTATATCATTTCAAACATTTAAAGAATTAATTTTTTTACTTGTAATAACCCTAACTTTTAGACTAGAATTATTATGATAAAATTTGATCCCGGTATTTGCATGAAGTATACATTTTTGACGGTCTTTTTTTAGTAGGTGTATTATTTACACTTTTAATTGCTACACTTTTTAGAAGTTACACTTTTCGTTAATTTGTGTAACTACACTTTTCATTAATTTGTGTAGCTACACTTCATTCTACGGTCATTCTTCGATAGTTTTACTGTTTAAATCGTTATTTTATTCACGATTAAACAGTAAAATTATCAAAGAATGTTTTAATTTCTATACCAACGTAAAAAATATACTATGGCTCATCGTTTTGTTAATTGGATGGTTGAACGAAATGAATCATCAAAAACTTTAAGGTCATTTATCCGCTTTTATTGGAAAAAATCATCGAAAATTTTGATGTTCGGATGCAAGCCTGTAGCCGAAGCCGTGTTGGGTATATGAACGATATTGTTTTTCATACATAAAGGGCAAAGAACCACCTTTCCTTATCAATAAAAAATGTTGACTTTTCATCCCAAAATGTGTGTTATATTCACAAATGAAAAAAGGACTAGCAGATGGCTCACCCTGTAGTTTAATGTTAATATTATTAATTTCATTAGCGATTTTCGACCTATCGGGCCATCTTAGGATACATTTTATTTAATATTACATTAAAAATTATTTTTTAAAATTAAAATTTTTAAATAATAATTGGTAGAAACCCTAATTACTTGTCATTATATAAAAATTAATAAAAATAACTAAACTGATACAACAGTTTTAAAATTCAAACATCAAGATTGGAGATTTTGCGCTTGTACCAAAAAATTACATTTGCCAAATTATAATTTAATTTAATTTTAATAAATTATTCATTGTACAATATTAACATACAAGAAATTATGTTTTATTGATAAAATTTTTAAATAAGTAAATAGTCTATAAAGAAGTCAGTTTCAAATATTTATAAATTAAGACTATTAAATAAATAATTGTATTTTACTTATTTTATTTTGTAGAAGCGGTTTTACAAGTTTCTCGCTTAAACGTTAAAATCGAAGTAATTATTTAAATCTAAAATTCTTACCTCTAAACCTAAAATTACTAACTCATCCATTGTTGCCTCGACTCGATGAATATGATTCCCTTGGTTACGCTGATCAACAATACGTTTAAAACAGTTTATGTTGCGGATTTTGATTTTCTGTGTTGCCTGTCTTATCACTAAAGGCGTTCTATTTATATTTTAATTGCATGGCAGTTTCTATGGGAGCTGGTATTATAACTATATACCAATACTGGAAAATTACTGGTTTCATTACTGGAAAAAATACCGTCTGGCTAATTCGTCCTTTAAGTAGCGATCAATTTCTTAATTAAACAGTTGCCCCGCTACTCTTACAAAATTAAAATAAATTCATTATTAAATTATTTATAAAAACACCTCGTTAGAGTAAATTTTGTTCATCTATAGATGATTTTATAGTGTAGAAACAACGGCTATAAACATTAAAAGAAAAATCATTTTTATTTAATAAAGGATGTTGATATTTTTTACTTTTCGATTTAAAATATTCGAAATGGAAATAAATAAATTAAATTATAATTATATTTGATTAATAAATATTGTATATTAAAATTGATGTATGTCTAAATTATTGTCTTAAGATAATAACGTACATACCCGTACAGTATGTGTATTTATTTATAAACATTAGAAACATTAGCTAGTTGTCTATTTTATTTGTGTAAATTTCATGTAAAAGGCACACAACATGTTTAGATTTCTTTTTGTGTTGTCTATACAAATAGAAGCGATTATGAAGGGTTATTTATAGTAATCTGCACATTATATTTTATTTATGGGGAGAGTAACATCAACATTTTTCTATAACATAATTAATCCCATTATTACCAACCATTTAAGTGTGCAATAAGAATTCTTTAATTCATTCCTAATTGACGTATTGTTCGTATTCGATTATTACCTGCTATTGTTCTACATAAAAGAAAATTGCTGCTCTAGAGAAGGTTGCCACTATTTCAGAAACCAAGAATAAACCACACACATAAAAATTAAACCAAACAATTTACAAGAGAAACACGTGTATGGGCGGTGAAAGATGCGGTTACTCAAACGGAAACAACTCTACAGTATCCTTGCTTTGAGGGCGCATAAAACAAAACGAACCAAAATATACAGATAAATAAAGGATATCATAATGTATATATACGATGGTGGAACCATTCCTAGTGTAATCGTATATGCAAATCAAGCTAACATTTTAAAATTGAAACTTTTTATTATTGAGAAAACGTGATATTTCCACATGAATGTTGACAGTTTTTGTGATTTGGATAAACTACTACACTATAATACTTTAATTTTTTATTTTCTCATCTGCTAATAGTTTTCTAAACTGTATGGCGTAGGCGTCAGGTGAATTTGTTAGTATTTTTCATAATTTTCTATGAATACATTTTTGTATGAGATCAAATTACAGGAAACAATTTAGTGGTAACGGAAAAGGGTTAAACCTACCTATATATTAGATGAATACGGATTTCATACATTGTTATTATACAGTTAAAAAATGTTTACATTATTGTGTTGTCAGCTGAGATAGTTTGGCGTTTATTCCCTACCCATCCCGTACACGAAAATCAATAATATTTAATACAAGTTGAATTGTCTGCCAATTATAAATATTAATTCACCATTTAACTAATTTATTTTAATATCATATTTACAATATGAATTTACATTTTTAATTTATGAGATTATATAAAATAATAAACATTAATCAAATTAAATTTCAATTCAAACAAATAAACTAATAAAAATCAAATATCATAAACTGACCCATTTACTTTAATTTTGCTCATTTTCAACTTTCAATAACACAAAAAATAAATTTAATTTACTTTACTTTAATAAATCATTTTTTAATTAGAGAATAAATTAAAATTTTAAAAAATTAATTATTGCTTTCTTTGATTTAATGGTTTCCAAAAAATTTTCTTTTATCAAAATATTGGTAATAGATTTTCTAAAACAAAATGGTGTACAAGTGGTAGTTAAGCCACAAGTACAAATGATTTTAAGGGTATGAGGTGTGGCATGTTTGAAATGCAGAAGAGTATAGGTTATCAATTTGTCAAGTTGTTTCTTTACTCTATCTAAAAGTATAATTTCAACTACCATTGTAGTTCCTTCCTTTCAAAGTAGAAAACATTCTACAGTCGATAGAGGAGGCCGAAAGATGTTCAGACCGTAATAATCTTAATTGGGTGTAGAAAATTCCTTGACTGGCAGCAATTCGAGCTTTTATATCTGCCTGCATACCATTTGAAGGTGTTTTTTTTTACTCGAGTTTTTCAAAGTATTTAACGCTATTAAAATTATGGTCACCGAATCTGAGATTTGTCATGAAGATGCCGTTGTGTTTGGACGAGGTTTGTTTTACTGATCTTCACATTCAAACCGAGTCTTGCGGTCAAGCAGTATGAAGCTATTCTTGATATCGCTAGGTATCAGCCTTCAGCCAAGGAGCTCGATTTAATCCGCATATCAAAGAATTTGGCCCGACTTATAAAATGTGCAGCGTGAAGTTTCGATGTTGCTTCTTCTTACTACGTACTCGAGCACCAAGTGGAAATGCACCGGCGCGAGTGTATGACTCGGTCGAACACCAGATGGCATTTCAAAGGGACCTGATACTGATATTGGAGGTACAATAAGTTTGAGTTTTTTTTAAACTTCGAAGCTTTATTCAGAAAAATTGGTACAATGTATTTTATTAAAGGTATTTCCTATCGTTAGCTACGACCTTTTCCCATTTTTCAGATAGCATACCGATTCTGTGTCGAAAAAATTCCTCGTGATTTGAGGCGATCCCAGAATCGATCCAATTTATGGCTTCTTCTTAAACAGTGAAATACTGCTCGGCCAGGTCATGAGTCATCGACCGAAACAAATGGTTGTCGAAAGAAGCAATGTCTGTTAAATACGTCGGGAGGCGTAGGACATCCCATTGAAGAGCCTCCAATATTTCCTTGACGACTCTTGCAACATGTGGCCGAGCATTATCGTGCTGAAAGATGACTTTGTCATGTCTTTTGACATATGTATTGTGAATTTTGAGCTTCAACTCATGATCTTGAGGCGGTTTGAATCTCTTGTTTAGTCACTTCCTAAGTTTCAGCGAGCTCTTCTTGAGTTTGGTATGAATCATTCATTGATTCATTGGTGTCAAAATCGCTGCTTTTAAAACGGCGAGACCAGTCACCAGTGCTCACATGTTTTTATTGATGGAGCATCTACCCCATATATTTCACACAGCAATCGATGCCCATCAGCTGCAAGTTTCTCCAAATTAAAACAAAAACACAGCGCTTCCCGCAATTTGTGTTTTGGCACAAAGATTGACATGGTTAGAACAAAAATATGTTGTTTACACTTCAGCGAAATGACACATACTGATTGGGAAATGATGACGCTTTAATATGTGTTCAACTTTGGTCACCTAGAAAAATTACAACGAATTAACTACCTAAACCAACAATATTAATTTACACTTAATAAACACATTAAAACACTTGTTTATTATTTCGCACAAAAATTATTTTTTTGTGCGAAATAATAAACAAGTGTTTTAATGTGTTTATTAAGTGTTAATGTGTTTCGCCAAGTACCAACGGCGCATAGTGTTAAAAGTAATATTAATTTAAGATAAATGTTATTTATTATGTAATTATTTCTTACCAGTTTGTTTACTACCACTAATGTAATATTGTTGCAACCCCTACGTATTCGATAGTACGTTTAATACTTATAATATGTAATGTGTAATGCCATCTATTGGCAATTCATTTGTTATATAGAGAGCCCTCCGTAGTAAATGTACAGCATTTTATGTAACTAATATAGTAAATTAAAAAATAAATTTCTTCTCATTGTAACCACCTAGCTGTCAACGCCAATTTTTATTTATCGTCGTCATCCACGAAAAACTAAAATAAATTGATAAAATTAGAATTTTAACTTTTTATTTTCTTTTATTAAACATTGTGAAATTCAATTCGAAACAGGTCAACTCGGCGAAACCAACTCGGTGACGGACAACTCGGCGACGGACAACTCGGCGACGGTCAACTCGGCGACGGTCAACTCGGCGACGGACAACTCGGCGACGGTCAATTCGGCGACGGTAAACTCGGCGACGGTCAACTCGGCGAAACCAACTCGGCAACGATAAACTCGGCGACGGTCAACTCGGCGACGGTTAACTCGGCGACGACCAACTCGGCGATGGTAAACTCGGCGACAACCAACTGGGCGACGGTCAACTCGGCGACGACCAACTCGGCGACGGACAACTCGGCGACGACCAACTCGGTGATGGTAAACTCGGCGACGACCAACTCGGCACGGATAACTCGGCGGCGACCAACTCGGCGATGGTAAACTCGGCGACGACCAACTCGGCGACGGACAACTCGGCGACGACCAATTCGGCGACGGTCAATTCGGCGACGGTCAACTCGGCGACGGGAAAAAATTTAAAAAAAATCAAAAATGGAGAAATGGACTAATTGCGGGATGGCTGATTTTTGTCGCCACAATGTGTAAATAAAATATTGTGCAGGTACATCTTCGAGGTATGCATGTTTAGTTTGTCTATGTTTAATTAAAAATAGTGCTTTGTGGAATAGTTATAATATTAGCATATAATAATTTCTAGTTGCATAATCAAATTGTAATTATTATTATGTTTAATAGCGTAATTGCCAATTTTTGTAGGTGGATTTTGACCAAGTATCAGTATGTAAATCTTAGCGAATAAATTTTTATTCGATAATAGCTTTCCTTTGTCATAAAAAAATTAATTTTATTAATTATGCTTAAAAAATAAATATACAATTTAAATTAATAACAAAATATTGGAGTTTTATTTAAAATAAATCTTTTGGGACATAGAACACGTATAATTAAGAACTACTTCTAAAGTACTTTTTCAAACTATTGAACTTTTCCCCACTGTCCTATCTTTTTCACGATAAATGAAATACTTTTCTTCATAACTTCTGCACCATTTCTGGAAGTCATTCCACGTTTGCTGGGTGTCTTTGGAACTAGAGAAAATATGAACCACTAAATTAGAATTTTAGCGTAAATTTGTTGATTTTCACTGCAATTGTTACCTGTAATTAAAAAAAACTGAAAAAATTCGGAAACTTATTTCTATGCCACAAAATCAGAAATAATATGTTATTTTAGCAAAAAATAAACAGAAAATTCAAATGTCCAAAATAGTTTTTCATAATTTTTTATTTAATTATTTATACCTGGATTACAATTTTTTGAAAGAAATCAAAACACTTAACACAAGCTCACTATTATATTACATACAATCATCATTTAATTTGAATATTGTAATATGAAGGATGGTTCGCTCCATTCTATAAGAATGGACCATTCATGTTGTACTGTGGGAAATGCAGGAAAAGTCGTTCTTCAAAAAATAAATGCAAAGTTAGCAGACACAACGAAGGAAAATCCGGCGCAAATAAGAGGAAAGGTCATTGAAGATATGCCTGCTGCAGTGCGAGGTATTTTGCCAAGTGGCTAAAAAATCTAATAATCTTAATAAAAATCAATAATCTCCATCAAAAACAGAAAAAAAACGAAAAATGATCGTAAAATGCATTCTCCCTAGCAAAAGCAACAACAACAAAAATCGTTAGCGAGAGCAACAAGAAGAACGACATAATTGAAAAAACTCATTCACACGAAAATTTTTTCATTGTAAAACATATTTATAAAATAAAATTAAAATTTACATATATGGAAAATATAATCAAATATATATTAAAATAATAAAAACACTTCTCTTATGAATCCTTTGGAATCCCCACACGGTAAACATATATGTATTCCTACATAAAAATGGATGTGATGCATTCACCATTGCTGCGCACTACATACAATTTAATTTTATTTATGTTAGTTTCACTTCACTAAAAATAAACAAACTTTATTATAATTCACTTTTAAATTAAATTAATTAAATTTTAATATTTAATATTTTAATATTTATAACACATTTTTTATCACATTAAATTTTAATTTATTACTACACAGCGAAAGACTAAAACGCGTCTTTCTACTAAGACGATCAATCCTTCCGTTTTCGTTCCTGTAATATCGACTATCAAATAAAAATTTATTCTCTAAAATTTACATATTGATACTTGGTCAAAATCCACCTGCAAAAATTGGCAATTACGCTATTAAACATATTAAAATTTACAATTTGATTATGCAACTAGAATTTATTGTATGTTAATATTGTATCTATTCCACAAAGCACTATATTTAATTAAACATAGACAAATTAAACATGCACACCTCGAAGATGTACCTATACACCATATTTTATTTACACTTTCTGGCGACAAAAATCAGCAATCCCGCAATTGGTCACTTTCTCCATTTTTGATTTTTTTTCAAATTTTTTCCCGTCGGCGAGTTGACCGTCGCCGAGTTAACCGTCGCCGAGTTGACCGTCGCCGAGTGGTCCGTCGCCGAGTTGTCCGTCGCCGAGTTGTCCGTCGTCGAGTTGACCATCGCTGAGTTGTCCGTCGCCGAGTTTGTTTCGCCGAGTTGTCGCGTACCGATTCAATTTGCCAATTTGTACAATATGAATATGTTACAAGATGGCCCGATGAGATTTAATACTAGTTACGCCATCTTTTGTAAAACCCTCAAAACTGATTTGTATCCCCAATACTTCGACAATGGTTAATACTTGCAATGCCTGCTGAAATTGTATGTTTATGTATCATGATGAAGCACTGGTCATTGGTTGATAGGTTGAGATGGAAACGAACATGGACGAGTCTGCAACATTAGCTACAACATTAGCCAACATTTTGTAGTCGGTGTTCAATAAAGCTCTGCTACGGTAGTTATCACATTTAAACAGACGCCTTTCTTGTGCAGCGGATATACAGGGTGGCTGACACTTATTTTTTGATAAATTGTATTGAATCAAAGTAAAAAATGTTCACAAATATTTAAATTTTCGAATTGCATTAGCAGTTTTCGATTTGGCTACCCTTAGCCGCGATTATAACCTTCAAACGGCCGACAAAGCTATTGCATGCAGCACGAAAGTGGCTCTACGGTATTTTAGCCCATTCCCGGCGAAGCGTTTGCTTCATTTGATCAACACTTTGGTATTTTTTTGACCCAACCTTGCACTTCAAAATACCCCAAACTGAAAAATTTAGCGGATTTGCATCCGGTGAATTTGGTGGCCATTGGGCAGTGAAAATGAACCGCGGAACGTTGTTACTCGACCAATCTTGATTGACGCGCGAATTACGTTTGTTGGCAGTTGTGGACTTAAAAAAAATATAATTTTATTTGATAATATTTTTATTACAAACGTTTTTAATTTACTTTCTGTAGTGGATGTTCACGTTACAAGTCTTAATAATAATCTAATGTTTAATATTTTATTATGATCTTATATGAAAGTTTATACAATGCAAAACATAAGATAAAGAATAAAGATAACTAATTTGTTCATCGTGAGAATGTTATTATTGAATTTTTATATAAACGAAAATAAGATACTTTAATGTAAATATGATTCTCTTATGCATTTTGTGAATTAAGCAAAATATAGTAAAACATTGTTCGGAAATATAATATATATAAATATTATTTAGAGACTTGGAAATATTGTTATGTTTTTATTGGAAAGATTGTTATGTCTTTATTTATTATGTTGTTGTTGTATTAGGTGAAGTCATCGGACGTAACTCCTCCCCCTAAGAGTCGTCCATAACCGCTTAGGTTTTTGGAAGACAGGAATTGCTGGATCCTCTACTTCGATACTAATAGTTGGATTCTTCCGACAGCATTTTCTCCTGGTATATATGTTTATTATGATGCTAATGGTTATGATAATAATTATATAGAAAGTATAATTATGGTAATGTTGGTGAGATGTCCTGGTATGTAGTAGCTGAATATCTCCTATATTTTGCAATGTTTTTCATAAAGTTCCGGTAGGCTGACTTCTTTATAAATATTTGTGATGTTTATTTCGTTATATGGTTGTAAGACTTGCAAATTTTCTTGAATTCGTATTGAAGTGATGTTAAATAGTGTTCCGTTTAGAATTACAGAACAGTTTTGGTATTGTAATAATTTTACTCCTTTTATTGATCTCCCTCTATAAAGATGTTGTCTCCACGTTGTTTGAAGTGTTATTTCATTTTTTGATTGTACGTAAATATTTCCTGGTGTTATCTCTTTAATTTCATCCTTGATTTCTTTTTAAATTAACGGGCATTTTGCAGGGACGTTTTGAATGATGTTTGGTATACAGCTTTTAACCTTCATGATTTCCTTATTTTGGCAATATTTGATTCCTTCTATATCAGTGCATTGGTTTATCAAAAAATAATTGTTTTGTTCACTTAGGATTATATTGGGATAGGGAATTTCAATTGTGTAGGTATAATTTATGGTTAATGGATATAAGTTGTGGGTATTTTTACGGAAAATATTAATTGGGTGTTATCAAAATATGCTTGGATACGGATAATCTCAAAAATATATTCATCTGATATAAATTTTACGTTATGTTTAATTAGTTCTGTTTTAATAATATCTATTTCTTGATTATTGAGAATGAGCCGTGAAATTATTTCTTGTTTTGCTAAGCCTATCGCTTCTTCGATGTTTAATATGTGTTCGTTCATAATTTCTATATTGTAATTTATGCTATTTAGATTTTGATTAACTAGCATTAATGTTATAGAATTATGAGTTACATTTTCTAGGGATCTAATATTAAATTCTATTTTTTTTGTTTGTTCGCCGACACATTTTTGAATTTCGCTAAACCTATCTATCCTACCCTTATTAAGCTTTATTTGTTTTTCGTTTTGCTCTCTTATTAAATCTTCATTACGACTTATTTTTTCTAGATTTTTCCCTATTTCTTCATAGTCATCCTGGTCTAAATTCCCAGTAATTGCCTTAATTATGCTTCCTATGCCGTTAATAAGTCCTTGTTTTGTTCTTGTTTTAATGGGTTTTAAATGGTAAAAGTTATCTGCGAGGATTTTAAATTTATTACTAGTAATTTTTATTTGTTCTCTAAAAAAGGGTTCGGCCTGAACTGATATTCCTTCCTTAAGGGAATTTATACTATTTCCTATGTTTGCTATATTGTACTCATAGTTGTCTAAATTTATTGCATGTAGAATTCGGGAGTATGTGTCAATTATTCTCGCACTGCCGGTTTTTATCGGTAATACACCTTTGTTGTCATCGTAGTCAGTTATTGTCAGTCCTCTTGTTGATTGGATCAGCAACCTGTAACATACGTTTAATTTTATTTTTATGAGTCTTTCCTATTTTTGTAAAAATGTTGATTTTATTGTTTCTAGTAACTTGTTCTTTTGAATATCTTTTAGCTAATTTGTTTCTACGGTTATTTTTAATATAAACTGTCTGTCCTTCTGTATAGTCGGGTGGTTTCGTTCGTTTGGGATTTTGTTTGTCTAACATTATATCTTTAATTCGAGAATTTCGTTGTTTGATCAAGTTTAGAAGTTTATTGTATTTTTTTTATGATGTTCGGCATACTCTTGTTTTGAACTAAAATCTTCCTGATAGTTAAATGGGGTATTTTGATTAATATGTCCATGAATTAATTCGAATGGTGTATATTTAGTAGTTGAATGAATAGCATTGTTATAGGTAATAATACTTTCATTCATTATTTGATCCGAATCTTTTTTGGAATCTTTGGAATAGATAACTCTATAAATTTCAGTAAGAGTAGAGTGAAAGCGTTCAACTGGTGAATTACCAGTTGAATTTCTTGCACACGTGTAGTGTATTTTAATATTATTTAGAACACAATATTCTTTGAAGATTTTTGATACGAATTCAACTCCATTATCAGTGACTATTTTTTCTGGGATTCCATGATGGGATATGAATACTTGAAATTGTTTTATTACGTCTTGGTTATCTCGTTTTAGTAATGGTAAAGCTTGGGCAAATTTGGAAAATTCATCTAGAATAGTCAGATAGGATTTGTTGTTAATAGCATATATATCCATGTGTACTATTTGGAAAGGTCGAGAAGGGTCTTCAGTTTTTTCAAATTTAATTTTTTGTTGATTCCGATTGTACTTCATTGTTTGACACACTTCACATTTATTTGTAATTGAATTTACAATATTCCTCATGTTAGGGAAGTAAACGGTCCTTTTTAAATGACATACTGTTTCCGAAATACCTCTATGATTATTTTGATGATGATAATGTAAGATTAAATGTTTTTGTTCTACTTCGTCTTCTATGTCTTTCAATAATAAATTACTTTTTATTAATTTTATGTTGCTATTCCTAAATTCCTGTTCGTATAGTCGATTGATTTGTGTGCTAATTATTAAATTACACATCAGTCCAGTGATTGTATTCGGTCGTATATAGTCTTTGAATATTTGTCTTAGTACTGTGTCATTAAAGTCGCGGTGGCGTATTGTCCATCGTCTTTTCTTTATATGTAAAATTTTAAATTGAACATCTGATTGTGTTCTTTTTGAATCGAATTCTAATATAATTTGGTTGTTAAATTCATTAATACTACAATCAGCTGTAGGTATTGATTCTTGCCGTAAATGTTTGATTCGACTTCCAATCTCATCTTGCGAATCGTTAGAAGATAGTGTTTCGTTTACCGAATTTGTATTAACTTCATTTTCTAAGATAATTCGAGATAATGCATCAGCATTTGTGTTTTTGGTTCCTTTTTTGTAATTAATTTCGTAGTCAAACTCCTCTAGTTTGAGACGCCAACGTATCAATTTGCTATTAGGTTCTTTTAAACTAAAGAGCCACGTGAGGGGTTATGATCTGAAATTTTCGTCCGAATAAATATGGACGGAAGTATTTACATGCCCATACTATAGCAAGTAATTCTTTTTCAATTGTTGAATAATTTTGTTCTGTTACCGTTAAGGTACGAGAAGCATAACATATAGGTTTGTCCTGACCTATAGTTCCTTGACTTAATATTGCTCCTAGAGCTATATTTGAAGCGTCGGTGGTGAGAATAAATTCCTTTGAAAAATCAGGATATTGCAATATGGGATCTTCAGTTAATAATTTTTTACAGTTCTCAAAACAGTTGATACATTTTTCGTTCAGAATTATTTGTTCGTTTTTCCGAAAACATGCTGTTAAAGGTTTTGTAATATTAGCGAAATCTCTTATGAATTTCCTATATAACCCAATAATCCTAGGAAACTTTTTATTTGTTTCTCAGTTTTAGGTATGGGGAAATTCTGAATCGCTTTAATTTTGTTTGGGTTTGGTTTCACTCCATCAGTTGTTATTATATGTCCCAAAAAGGCAATTTCTCTATGAAGAACTTTTATCCAATTGTATTTTTAAATTGGCTTGACTTAATCTGTCGAATACTTGTTTGAGGCTTTGGATATGTTCCTGTAAACTTGTGCTAAAGATGATAATATCATCCATATAGCAAAGGCAGATTTTACCTTGAAGTTCCTTTAATACGTTGTCCATCACTCTTTGAAAGGTGGACAGAGCATTTTTCAAACCGAATGGCATTATTACATATTCATAGTGACCGTAGTCAACAGTGAATGCTGTTTTAGGAATGTCATTATGTTTAATTTCAATTTGGTGAAAACCTGATGCTAGGTCTAGTGTCGTAAAATACATACACTTACCAAGCTTATCGAGGATTTTAGTAATGTTTGGCAGCGGATATCGATCGTCTATAGTTTGATTGTTTAACTTGCGGTAATCAACCACAAGCCGCCACTTTACTTTTCCACTGGCATCGGCTTTCTTTGGCACGATCCAAATGGGAGAAGACCAGGGAGAATAACTTGGTCTGATTATACCTTGTTCGAGTAATTTCGATATTTGTGATTTAACTTCTTCTTTGTGAATTTCTGGGTAACGATAGCTTTTAGCAAATATTGGTTTTTCATTTTTTAATTCAATGCTATGTTTTACTTGGTTAGTAAAAGTCAATTTTTGATTTTCTTGTTGGAAGAGATATCTGTATGCATTGCATAGTTTTAGAATTTCCTTTTTTTCTTCACCGTTAAGGTGAGAAGTTCTAATTAAATTAGAAATGGGGTTTTCATTATTTTCTTCGGAAGAGAATGAATGATTTAATTTTTTTTTTTTTTTTTTTTTAATCCATGCAATCTTTTCTGGGGCCGAAGCACTCCCTGCTCTTTTGCGGTTGATTTTCCCGTCTTACTTTACGCATCCCTGCCAAATCGAAGACGTACGGCTATAGGACCGATTTAAGTTACCATCTGCGCATTGCATAGCTCCATGCCAGCCTATAGTACTGGACATGGAAGATGGGTCGGCCCATGAGTTTTGCACGCCCGATAGGGGGTCGTAGTTGTGTTCCTTTTAATCACAGATTACAATCTGTTGATGAAAATTTCCTTTTGCAATGATTTAATTCGATATTATAATTGTTTAGGGTTTCTGTTTGTAAAGGTTGTTCAATTACGAATTCTTTTGAATGGTTAGAGAAATTAATTATTTCGATAGGTGATGACCCATTGTATGCATTATAGATTCTTTCAGCGATAATTAAACCTTCTTGAATGTTGATTGGTTTAATATATATTTCACTATTTTCTCTATCTTCTGGAATATTATAAATTTGTTTGGTTCTGGGTTCTATCGAAAACACTTTAGTGGTAATTTTAGAAAAATTTAGTGGAATAGAGACATTAGGCATTTCTAAAGTTGAATTTTGAAAATTGATTTTCCAATTAATCCGTCGAAATATTCATGAAATTTAAACAAGAGGAACTGCATATGTTCTCTAGTTTTAAATTCTTTTAGTCCGTTAAAGGTAATTGCACCATTTATTTGATGTTCCTTAAATATGGTTTTTACTTTGACTGGGGGTATTTTTTCTATTCGCTTGGGACGGATATGGATTGGGTTAATAAAATTTTTATTTGCACCTGTGTCAATAAGAAATTTCAAAATTTTTGTTGGATTAAACTTTATATAAATGAGAGGAAGTGCTGAATTTTTGAAACTTATTTAGTTGAATGAAACCAACTGATCCGAGGCTCATTGCCAAAAATCCTCTTCTTCTATTTCAGGTTCAACTGAGTAATCATACTCAATATCATTCTCGGTATAATCATCGAGATTGGGATGATAATTTTCATTAGATTGCTCTTGCTGTTCGTAATCAGGGACAGGGTTATGTGGTATTTCGAGTTCTGGGTTTTCTATATTATGAAGTTCATTCGACTGGAATCTGGGTGGCCCAGTCTGTTGGAAGAAATTTCTATGTTGGTTAAATTGAGGTTGAATGATCCTGAGTTTAATAGTTGAAGTTTCCATTGGTTCGAGCTTCCTATTTTCCGGTGGATTTTTATTATATTGAATTGGAGGTTTGTTAATATGTTGAGAAAAATTGTTCCGATTGGGTATGAAATTGTAATTTGGATTTAAATTCTTGGATATAAATGGTTTGTGATTGAAATATTGAGGCTTATTTTGATATTGAAATCGGGATTGGTAAGGTGGTTGCGAGTAAAAAGGTCTTGGAGGTGGTAATGGTTGATAATTACGAAAAGGTAAAGGAGGTTGCAACTGACAGCTGGAATTTGATGATTATAATTTTTTGCGTATTGGATATTTTGTTCTTTCAAACAATATTGAAAAGCTTCTTGAATATTATCAGGCTGCATAGCCCTAACCATGGAACCTAAAGGTTCTTTTAAACCCGCGAGATATGCGGATAAACACATTTCTTTGAATAACTTATTTTTAGTTTCAATTACACTAATTTATTTTCGTAAAATTTATCATGGTGGATTGAAGATCTATTATTTTGGAATAATATTCTTCAATCGTATTATTTCTTTGGCTAATTGAATGCAAATCCCTAATTAAATTTATTTCAGATCGCTTGTCTGCGTAATGACTTATTAGATTTTCTCTTATAGTGACCCAATTTAAGGGCGTCCCATACATATTCAGTACTTCGTTGGCTTCCCCAACGATTTTGTTTCTGATTGCTCTTAATAAAATACGTGTACATGGTACACCACTAATTTCGTCACAGATCTCCAGAATGTCATTTACATTTTCGATGAATTCAAAAAGTGTATGACGACTTCCGTCGTATTTTGGTAGATCTTTTACACCGTCTGGTATTTTAAGATGATTATATAACGTGTTTATATTTTTTTGTTCTGGAGCTTTTGCTCCTTCGTCTCCGTTTTCTGACATTTTATTAATTTTAATTTTTTCAAAGTTTTCTATTAAATTATCTATACTAGTCTCATTAACCGTGAAACAGATATTTTTATTTTTAATCTTTATACTACATGTCTCATGAACCGTGAGACTACTAAAACTATTCTCGGAAACCGCGAGATTATTTTTGAGATTATTACTTTTAGTTTTAGGGGTAAATAGCTTTTGAACATGTAACTAATTACTTTTAGACTCACCAGATCACTATGATGCGATGAATCATCCCTCTAAAGACTTGAATCACGAAATTGATTGATGTATGGTTGAAGGCTGCTACTTCTTTTTATATATATTTTGTACATATACGAGTATATATTTTATTTTTGTTACACTTATATATTATTAGTTTTATTAATTTAATTTTTATTAAAAAAAATTTTCACTTTTTATTAATTTACTTTTGGTATTTCCACTATATACTGATATACCTTCAGTATGGAAAAAATGTTTCCCGGATAGTACACTAACTTATCACTAACTTAATATTAATGTTCAATCAATTCACTTATTTCACTTAATTGTTAATTAACCGTTAACAATTTACCGCGTAATACTTGCGAATTTATTTCGTGATTGTGGATTTATTAAGAATAAATTCCTACCTACTGCGCCAATTACGTTTGTTGGCAGTTGTGGACTTAAAAAAATATAATTTTATTTGATAATATTTTTATTACAAACGTTTTTAATTTATTTTCTGGTAGTGGATGTTCACGTTACAAGTCTTAATAATAATCTAACGTTTAATATTTTATTATGATCTTATATGAAAGTTTATACAATGCAAAACATAAGATAAAGAATAAAGATAACTAATTTCATCGTGAGAATGTTATTATTGAATTTTTATATAAACGAAAATAACATAATTTAATGTAAATATGATTCTCTTATACATTTTGTGAATTAAGCAAAATATAGTAAAACATTGTTCGGAAATATAATATAAATATTATTTAGAGAATTGGAAATATTGTTATGTCTTTATTTATTATGTTGTTGTTGTATTAAGTGAAGTTATATGACGTAACTCGCGCTTTATGACTCGGTGCCGAGTCCTGTTGAAATGTCCAGGCTCGGCGGCCGAAATGTTTTTATGCCAAAGGCTTCAACGCTCCCTCCAATACAAGATCCCGATAAATTTGCGCATTTATCTTGATGTCACGGTCTAAAAAACGAACGGTGAACAGCTTTCGGCCGTTACGGCGGCCCAAACCATCACCATCGGCGGCACTTGGTTTCGAGTGGCAATCCGTTGGTCCCAATTTTCAGTAGAACGGCCGGGCAAGTAAATCCAGTCATTTTGCTTGTTCACATATTGCTCAATAACGAACAGTGACTCATCGGAGAAAACCAATTCGGCAAATCGCCACTTTCGCGCAAGCGTAACAACTCCTTTGCTCTTTCCACTCTAACTTTTTTTTGAGCATCGATGAGACCATGCGTTTTATAGAATTTCAAGGCCTTTAGTTCAAGATGATCTTTCAATATGTGCTGCATTCGTTCGAGGGAAATGTTCGCCTCACGAGTCATTTTCCTGCCGCTACGGATTCCGAGCCAATTTGGCCTTCACCTTCCGAATGATGTCCGGCGATGTTGCACTGCGTTTAAGTCCACCACCATGGCGTATTGCAATGCTGCTAGTATCGTTATAACAATTTATGGTGCGATACTTTTATTCACATGCAGATGTTTTAACTGGTTAATAATCTGCCGCTGTGGTTTTCCAGCCAAATATAGAGCAATCACACTATTACGCTTGAATTACATTGCAAATAACTTTTTCTCTGAATATTTCCTACTAAAATGCTTTTGTGCGCTTGTAAACAATGGAATGAACTGTCATTAGTGTAAATTTGAGCGCTCTATCAACACTGGTTTGACAGCAATGACAGTCTGAAGTTGGTAACACTTCGTGTCAGTCACCCGGTATAAGCGCGGTCTTTCAATTGTCCGGCAGTTTTTCTTCAACGCTGCATCCGTGTTTAATTAATTCAGCGAAAATGCCATCGAAACCGGGCGGGTACTTTCCAATTTTTCAACCTACTAATGACTGCTTCTACTTTTTCTACGGTGGGATATTCGACAAAGGCGAAAAGGTTGGTCTGTTTAAAAAAAAATATAAAAAAATGGTACGCCTACAAAAAAATTACCAATGAGATCTTTAAAGTTTTAACTTTGTTTAAAACCTAGATATATTATTAAGGAAACAAACATAAACTAAATTTTAATAAAAAAAAGAATTCAGCAAATATGACTTTTTGAAAGATATTGCTAGAAATATATCCTTTTAGTATGTAATTAGTATTACGCTTAGATTTATTTATATAAAGAGAATCTAAATAAACGATAAATTTCGTTATGAAAAATGTCGTTTTGTACCTTATTAAAATATTGAATTTTGAAAAATGCCGTTTGGAAAAATGTCGTTTTATACCTATGTCTTTTCGAAAAATGTCGTATTGAAAAATGCTGTTTTGTACCTTATGCAGTTTTTAAATATACCCTTTTGAAAAATGCAATTTTAAATTATGCAGTTCTGAACGGATTACCAAATCGGGCATTACTGTTTGATACGTCATCAAAGTTACATAGTAGTAGCAAAGCTTCAAATAAATAGAAGTAATTAATGTTTTCTTATAAGACATGTACTTTGCAAACGAGACCTATTGTATTATAGGTTCCCAAGTAAAATGTTTTGTGTTTAATTTAATCGGGTACCTTCTCCTCTGACAAACAATGCTACATGTGAGAACTCTTCGGTGTCTTGAACGTCGTTCGGGTAAGCAAACCATCAAACATATTTATATCGAGTCTGTAAGATTTAGCAAAATTATTTTGCTAAGGCATTTAATTTAGCATCGTTCGGAATTGATTATGGAATGAAGTATTACACCAAATTATGAAATACTTAAAATAATAATTAGAATAATCATACAGACTATGGATGTGAGCATACATAATCCGTAATCACTTTAATAAAGTCTACAAATCTGTTTCCAGAAACAACAGATTTATTTACTTAGAGACGGAACGTACATACATAATAAAAATATCCTACCCAAGTACAGTAATAAAAAGCGATTTAACGTATTTTTGGTGTCTAGCGACGAGTATATATAAACGAAGTCATATAATGTTTGTTTACAGTACAATTCTTCTAATAATAATCAGAATTAGAATAATTTTCATATATTCAAAATTATTATTTATTTTTTTAAGAAATTTAAAAAAAAAACTAATTTTGAATGCATTTTGAACAATGTTGTAATTAAAACTAAAAACTACTGTGTGATTAGTTGTATGAGTATGTCTACTTGTATAGTATAGGGTAGTATTACACAGTAGGAAAATATGTATACATTATGTTTTTTATACGAATTAATATATTGAGTAGTAGCACTAACTAGTGAAGCTAGTTAAAATAGTTTTGTAATTGTTTGTTAATTTTGACGGATGTGTTTAAATTCTTGTATAGAATTTCTCAATTAATGTGTAATAATTTTTTGTTTGGGGTTATTTTTTTAAAAACAGTTTTAATAGGCTTTAAAAATTGTTCGGGATGCTATTATACATATTATAGTGCCATGCTTGTGTTTATATAAGCAAATAGTAGTTAAATTAGAGGTTTACAATTTAAATGAGTTTCAGGTCAACTTTGGTTGTTGTCGGTTGTAATACAAATAGTTCACCATGTAAACTTGTATAGTTAAAAATTAATTATATTGCATGCACATGATTACGCGGCGGCGTGTATATCACTATTCACGAAATAGTACATTCAATTCAATTTTGTTTATTTTAGAAGTGTTTTAATAAATTAATTTTTATTGATCTGTAATCAGATTTTATTTTAATGAAAATGAAAAATTTTGTAATATTTGATTGTGGGGAAATATCATATGAATCGGCCACGTTCATGATGTTAAACCTAAAACGAAAGCAATTTTGCAACAACCAGAGATAAAAAAATAAAAAAATTTGGCAAAATGACTATTAATTTATAGAACGTATGATCACTTAAAAGAAAATCTGTACACTACTTGTACATGTTACATTTAAATTTAATTTAGTTGAATATCTATTGTATATTGACGTTAATTGAATTATTACTTTTCATTTAATGAGATCATAATAATTTTTGTAATGCACTACAAAAATAATCGTTTTTTAGAAAATGGTTTTAGTGTTATTACTAGCTGCATCAGTATTATCTTTAGAATGGTTTAAGTAATTAGTTTGGTTTGGTATTCAATGGCTTTGTACACTTTTGTTCATTCTGCCGAAGCAAACGGTTCACCAGACAATCAACAATTATGGTTAAGCTGTCTGCCAATTCTTGAGAAATAGCCCCATTTACCATTATTTGTGATAAATTTAATGTTGTTTTAATTTGTGGTGAACTGGCCCAAAAAATATCCTCGTGTACAACAAAAGTTTAGAAAATATCAACACAAGTTTCATAGACATTATGCATCCTTTACACTATTTAGAATTCAGAGAAATTACCATTGAATTTCAATTCACGCCTTTTATAAATGTGCTATTTAAAAAAGCCGTTGCAAAAGTCCTAATTGAAATATTCTTTAATGGAAATGTAACGAATTTGACACTAGTCTGCACTTAGCCGTCTTATTTCTTTTACTAATTTCCTCGCATATTACTGCTTTAATGTAAACGTCTGCAAGAACAAAGTAGCTGTAGATTACCTAATTCAGATATCAAAAATACTACGGTTTCATTTTTGTAGATTAAAAGGAAGCTGTGGCATATGTAAGATTTAAATTGATAACGATAGTATTGAAAGTTACGAGTACTTGAATAAAACTAATGCTGGAATGCAATACAGCCTTATTTAATCAAGTTTCTGGCTTCCGAATATGTTTAACAAGTTATTATCTGTATGACAACTATAATATTCACTCATTCCGAATTTCTGGCATCTGTTTGGAGTCACTATTTGATTTAGAAGCTTTATACGCAGGCGGACGCATGATAAGACTTGAACAGCATTTTCTGAAATGAATTCAATATCAACCCCAACATCAACTTCACGGCCATAATCCTGAAATCAGCCCTCATGATGGATAATCAATATTTTTGTAGGCAAGTCCCTGGTAGATACTTAAGTTTTAAATACTACAAATCATACAGATGTATACGTATATCGGTAATTGAATCAACCACAGCCACAGCGTAATGTTGCTGCGGTGAAATTTCACCTGTTAGTCCACCACTGCATCTTTGTCAACAAACCATTTTCAACGTAACTTTTGTAGACGCAGAATTTTCAGTGGTATATTATCTGGAATTTTCCTGTGTCTCCGTTTGTCACACTAAACGTTGTATGTTTTCTTAGCACCTCCTTATTCTAACTTGTGTGAAGATGAAGAAACACACTATATTGGAATTATCAGTACTACATGAATAAAGTAGACGCTGCTGAAAAAAGATCAATAAATAAAACATTAAGGTAACAATTTCCGTACCTATAGAACAAAAATCATGATCAACACAAAAATTATAACATAACAAAAAAAAATGTAAAACACGAAGCCAACATTGGGTAAGAGAAATATTTAGAAAAATATTTATGATTTAACTGGGCTTTCTTCGCAACCTGCTTAACAGTAGCCGTTAGTACTGTTGCACACGATAAAGTAAGGAACCTTGTTCATTTAAATGCAGGAAAAATATGTACGGAAGTAGATGGTTCAAAAAAAGTAACCATTATGGTCAATAATTTCGATTGCGGGCAAAGAAAAAATTTATTTATTTATGTACGCACTGCATTTTCATTTAACCTTTATATGATGCTAGCGGCCACCGGACCATTTCATGAACTGTAGCACCGCAGTAATAAGTAAGTAAGTAATTATTTAAATAATAAAAATATCACCAAAAATTGACAATAAATATTACTTTTTGGAATGTCGAGCGTGCTTACCTTGAAGCAAAGATTAAACACACAGATTTACAAATTTAGAATACACGCATTAAAACGTTTTCTTTCAGTATGTAATTGAACAATTATCGGCGAATACTAAATAAATATATAAAGTTAAAGGTATTAATTAATTTTATCAGCCTTAATGAAATAATTATTCTTTAAAAATTATGCAAAGCACGGGAAAAATGTGTTGGTTGGCTCTGCTAGGGTCCGGTGTTCATTTAAAAAGGCGATGGATAATTGTTCTCACTAAGTTGTAAAGTAACAAAGTATTTGGGGATCAGTCCAAGGATTTTGGTCGAAAATTTAAAAGTGAAACAGAGGTACAACTCCAGAATTTTCTTTTCGACCAAAATTGAACCCCTGCCCACAACTGGATTTAGCAACAAGAATAAATTGTACGGAACTGAAAAAAGGAGAAAAACTCATCAACGCAGCCCAGTGCGTACCATCGCTTGGATCACTATTTGAGCTAGACCTCTTGTTAGAGGTCGACACTGGATCAACACACTCGAATTTTCATTCACCAGCATTTCGCATGTAAACGTTTGTGCAGTTGACAAACACTACAGTTACTTCTTATCTTTTATATTGGGAGTAAAAATTAATTCGGTCCGTTTTTTTAATTTTAAAAATCCATTTATTTTAAAATAAAATTAATGAACAGATTAATTAAAAATTGCCTCTCAGGCAATTTACGATTCCCATCTCGGAAAAACGTTTCCTCTTTTGAGGCGATCCAAGTTTCAGGCCAATTTTACATTTCTGCCAAATCGTGTTGTATCCGTCGAAACAACCAATAATCAGAACGAGCAATGTCTGGAGAATACGGAGGATGGGGTAAAATATCCCACTTGAGCGTTTCCAAATATTTTTTACGACCTTTGCAATGTGAGGCCGAGCGTTGGGATGCAGAAGAATAACTTTATCATGCTTTTCCTCATATTCCAGGTTTTTCTCGTAATGCACGGCTCAAACGGATTAATTGTAGTCTGTACCGCTCGCCCGTAATGGAACCACCAGGTTGTAGCAGCTCGTAGTACACAACGCCTCTGTGGTCCCACCAGATACACTGCATAACGTTCGAACCATGAATGTTCGTCTTTGATGTTAATGTTGAGGTCGATGGCAACGATTGGCCGGGCAAAGCGTAGTATTTTTTCCTCTTGTGGTTATCGTAGAAGATCCACTTCACATCACCAGTCACTATCCGATGTAAAAAAACCACTCTTGTTTGCCTTTGAAGCAGATGTTGTTTTCGTACTAAGCACTTGGGTGACAAATTGAGCAGCACAGGTGCGAGTTGTAACGACTGCATTTTCAATCGTTCCAAAAATAAATTAAGTTTCTTATATTTGTCTCTTCAATATGACCAAAAATTGAAATTTGCAAAATAATTCTAGTTCGGGTAAATAATTTTTGTAATGATAAAAAAAATCTCTGCTTAATTTCATGATAAATATCACTCAATTAAACTCATTCTAATAAAACCAAATATCACTCAGTTCTTCGATATAATTACAATAAATGGTTGAACTTCGCTATTTGTATACGTTATGTAAAGTTACGTTAAAGTAAAGTTTTGTTGTTGTATATAATAAATATGTATATAAATATATAGGGATTTGAATTATATAGATTATGTAGTAGTGATCATTTGTTCTTGTATACAACGAATTGCAAGTATCTACAGTAAATCGTTTTTTTTGGTTGGTTTTTGGAGATGAGTTGGTTGGAAAAAAATAAAGATCGAGGAGTGGATTTTAAAACGTGATCGAGTCAAGATCTAAAAATTAAGTTAACGTGGTGTTCCGAAAATTAATTAAAAATTTACTAGAATCAATATAACTTGATTCCAATATAAAATTTCTATAATTTATAGAACATAAGGACTTAAATTTTCTTTTCTTGTTTTAAATCGGAACACATAAAATTTGTGTAAAATTAATCGGTTATCGCGATAAGTTTTATAATAATAAATATTATAATAAGTGCGATAATATATTTAATAATAATAAATTGTATAATAATAAAAACTATAATAAGATAAGTTTAAGTAGTGAAAAGAAACTTTAAAATCATATGTTACAAATAAAAATAAAAAAACTGTGAAAATGCCGGACGATTTAACGGTCAGTGAAAAAAACCATGAAATGTGCGTTACTACAAATTTTGTAGACATGTGGTCTTTAAGAAAAGGTGAACATTCCTAAATTTAGAAACTCTATAGTTCTAATTAATTTTAATTATGCGATGTGAATATAATAATGCATAATAATATAGTATATAATAAAAACTATAATAATAATAGAACTAGTAAAATCTAGTCCGTATAATAAATAATTCTAAAAACTAATTTACTATAAACACTAATAATAAGAAATCTAAACTAAACTTAGTTTAATAAATAATGATAATCTAACTAATAATATAATAATAATAATAATCATAATAATAATAATAAGTGTAATAAATATATTAATTAATCGTCGTAAAATTTATTAAATTCTGTGAATAAAGTAATAAAAAAATTCAGCGTCATTTTTACATCGTGCGCTTACTTTACGCTATTGATCATAAAATAATTATAACGTACAAGAATTACGAGTGTACGTTATTCTTAGTGACTCAACAAAAATAAAAGGACATCATCAAATTCCACCAACATTCTTCGTATATCATCATCATCAATGATCCATCAGATTCGTCGTACGTCATCATCAGCAACGGCGCCCAACGAAAATGTAATGTTGTAAATTTTTTTTTATATTTAATACTTTAGATTTACGTATGTTAGTAATTTTTTTATTATAAATTAACATTAATTTCTATTCTAAATTTTTAAATTTCAAAATTTATAATATAATTAATTTGGTTTCAATAATTATGCTACTTAAAATTGAAGTTTTCGGGTTTTTTATTTTTTATCAGTTTTATGAGACTTCCGAACAAAATATGAATTAAGTGTCTTAAAGGTGAGGAGGTAAAATTGAGGTAGAGCATATAATAGTTATGGTGTAGTAATTAATTATTTCATAATGCAATCGTCTAGTTTTCTTCTTTTTTGTTTTATTTATTTTAAAAATCATACGGTCTAGCAAGATTCATTTAAGCTTTGAAAAACCACGCCCTTCACCCTGAGCTATAGCTGGCCATAGATGACCGTTCAAAGCCTCTGAATGAATAATCCCAAAATAAATTTTCGGTAATCGAGCAGTCGGTTACAGATGGCGCCCAAACACATGGTATATGACTAACTGACGAGTTTCTGTTGTTGCTATACAGATAACGTTCAAGTTTTTAAAAACCGTAAATTAGTAAGATATTTAAAAACAAGCAAATGAAACGACTGGGTTATTTACAGTTCGTACAATTAAATTTTCCATTAATATTTCTAATGGTTTTTCTTTCTTCACTTTATTATTTCTATTCCATTTTTTCTATTTTTTTTATTATTATTATTATTATTTTTTTTTGTGTTAGTTTACTCTCGCATTTACATCCTAATTAATAGTGATTATGTAAATGTTAGTATTAGAAGTAAACATTATGCTTAATATTTTTATAATTTTTTATTTTTGTCACTTAAACTTATAATTATTTCCCTAATATTATTTCAATTTATATTTTATTACGACCAAACTGATTCGCAAGCACAATATCCTCAGTAGAAATTAGTTGCTGTTACGTTTTAGATTGCTCGTTCAAAAATATAATCAAATATCTTAAACTGCCGCGATATTTCCAAATTGATTGTTGATTTAATTTTCGTTTGACTTGGTTTAAGGTTTATTATTCGTTCTACGAATATAGCGAAGCAGATTGATTCTGATAAATTATTATTGACTCATCTGTCTGATTTAATTAATGATTTCCCTATTATTTTCAATAGTTTTCCGACCGGGAATTTAGTTAGTACCTGATTGTATGATTGATTGTTACACGTATCATCACTGTTGATTCGCTGCTTTTATTTTACCTCCTCAGTTTTTATATAATTTGAATAAATTTTTTTTTCTTTTTCGCAAATAATTAAGTATCATTAGATTTATTTTTGCTCTAATTGCAAATTATTGGAATTAGTTTCGTTAAAATATACTTAGTTTAGTGAAAATTGAAATAATAATAATACAAAATAAATAATTATAGTTTTTAAGTTCGTTTTCTAAAATATATCATGCATTGATAGAAGTTTGGTTTTATCATAATTGTTATTAATTTTTTTTTATATTAAGCATTGTATTTATTTGACCGTTTAACATTTTTGGTAATTATTTAATTCATACCCCAACGGTTATTTTCGGGAATTTTTTATTATCAATTAATAATCTGATTATTTTGCAATTTAAAATAGTAAAATGTCACACCCTAAATTAGTTATCGAGTTTTTAGAACCTGATGAGGTTCAAATTGAGTGTGAAGTTAGACATATTAGTGGTATTTTGAATTATCGCCTGGAATGTCTGAGACAAAGTTTAGATAAAGAAGCTGGCAATCCCGATGAGATTCCTAAAAATCCTCATGAACACGCTTCTAAATTTCCTCATTCCGAAATAATATTATGTACGAATAAATTGAAGAAATTACATTCAAGCTTCACCAATGCTCTGGAGGAACGAGACGATGTAAATTTAGATATTGATGTTGTGATTTCACAAGTAATTCATGTTTATGGAAGATTGATTAGAGTAGAAAAACTGCTAGAATCTAAAATAGTAGTTAATAAACTAGTTAATATATGTAATCTTCTAATTAAAGAAGCTAAAAATTTTAAAGACTGTTTAGAGCCCATTTCAGAAATAAAAGATAAACTTTCATCGTTACAAATTGATGTTCACGAAGTCCTGAATATTACTGCTAATTTAACCGATACTTTTTGCCCACTTTATCTACTGATGTTTCTACTTACATACAATCTTGTCAAACTTGTAAATGTATTAAAGGCGTTAATTATGCTGCCCATCCACCTTTTCATAGCTTTGGCATTACTTTTAGACCGTTCCAAAGAATTTACCTTGACTTTTTAGGGCCATACCCTCGAACACGGAAAGGTAATTCCTCTATTTTAATATGTGTAGATAATTTCTCAAAGTTTGTAGTTACACAAGCGGTCAGAAAAGCTACTGCAGAAGAAGTGGTTCAATTCCTCGAAGATCAAATTTTTCTCATGTTTGGAGTGCCTGAGGTGTTAGTTACCGATAATGGTCCTCAATTCAGTTCACGAATGGTCGAAACACTTTGTTCCAAATATGGTGTTAAGCATGTCTATACTGCTAAATATTCGCCTCAAGCTATAAATTCTTCTGATAAATTCTCTGCAAAATTAGCCGACAAATATATTCCAGCTGTAGTGGTAAAATTAGTAGGACGCGTTATGTGCGATGTAGTTAATGATCGAGGAGTATTTATGGGTACTTATCATCATAAGGATATAAAAATTTAATTTGAATTTTCAAAATATTTATTTTGTTCTTGCCCGACTTTGAGACTTTTCAGGGATAGGTACGTCCCCACGACTGTAACGACTGCATTTTCAATCGTTCCAAAAATAAATTAAGTTTCTTATATTTGTCTCTTCAATATGACCAAAAATTGAAATTTGCAAAATAATTCTAGTTCGGGTAAATAATTTTTGTAATGATAAAAAAAATCTCTGCTTAATTTCATGATAAATATCACTCAATTAAACTCATTCTAATAAAACCAAATATCACTCAGTTCTTCGATATAATTACAATAAATGGTTGAACTTCGCTATTTGTATACGTTATGTAAAGTTACGTTAAAGTAAAGTTTTGTTGTTGTATATAATAAATATGTATATAAATATATAGGGATTTGAATTATATAGATTATGTAGTAGTGATCATTTGTTCTTGTATACAACGAATTGCAAGTATCTACAGTAAATCGTTTTTTTTGGTTGGTTTTTGGAGATGAGTTGGTTGGAAAAACATAAAGATCGAGGAGTGGATTTTAAAACGTGATCGAGTCAAGATCTAAAAATTAAGTTAACGTGGTGTTCCGAAAATTAATTAAAAATTTACTAGAATCAATATAACTTGATTCCAATATAAAATTTCTATAATTTATAGAACATAAGGACTTAAATTTTCTTTTCTTGTTTTAAATCGGAACACATAAAATTTGTGTAAAATTAATCGGTTATCGCGATAAGTTTTATAATAATAAATATTATAATAAGTGCGATAATATATTTAATAATAATAAATTGTATAATAATAAAAACTATAATAAGATAAGTTTAAGTAGTGAAAAGAAACTTTAAAATCATATGTTACAAATAAAAATAAAAAAACTGTGAAAATGCCGGACGATTTAACGGTCAGTGAAAAAAACCATGAAATGTGCGTTACTACAAATTTTGTAGACATGTGGTCTTTAAGAAAAGGTGAACATTCCTAAATTTAGAAACTCTATAGTTCTAATTAATTTTAATTATGCGATGTGAATATAATAATGCATAATAATATAGTATATAATAAAAACTATAATAATAATAGAACTAGTAAAATCTAGTCCGTATAATAAATAATTCTAAAAACTAATTTACTATAAACACTAATAATAAGAAATCTAAACTAAACTTAGTTTAATAAATAATGATAATCTAACTAATAATATAATAATAATAATAATCATAATAATAATAATAAGTGTAATAAATATATTAATTAATCGTCGTAAAATTTATTAAATTCTGTGAATAAAGTAATAAAAAAATTCAGCGTCATTTTTACATCGTGCGCTTACTTTACGCTATTGATCATAAAATAATTATAACGTACAAGAATTACGAGTGTACGTTATTCTTAGTGACTCAACAAAAATAAAAGGACATCATCAAATTCCACCAACATTCTTCGTATATCATCATCATCAATGATCCATCAGATTCGTCGTACGTCATCATCAGCAACGGCGCCCAACGAAAATGTAATGTTGTAAATTTTTTTTTATATTTAATACTTTAGATTTACGTATGTTAGTAATTTTTTTATTATAAATTAACATTAATTTCTATTCTAAATTTTTAAATTTCAAAATTTATAATATAATTAATTTGGTTTCAATAATTATGCTACTTAAAATTGAAGTTTTCGGGTTTTTTATTTTTTATCAGTTTTATGAGACTTCCGAACAAAATATGAATTAAGTGTCTTAAAGGTGAGGAGGTAAAATTGAGGTAGAGCATATAATAGTTATGGTGTAGTAATTAATTATTTCATAATGCAATCGTCTAGTTTTCTTCTTTTTTGTTTTATTTATTTTAAAAATCATACGGTCTAGCAAGATTCATTTAAGCTTTGAAAAACCACGCCCTTCACCCTGAGCTATAGCTGGCCATAGATGACCGTTCAAAGCCTCTGAATGAATAATCCCAAAATAAATTTTCGGTAATCGAGCAGTCGGTTACAGATGGCGCCCAAACACATGGTATATGACTAACTGACGAGTTTCTGTTGTTGCTATACAGATAACGTTCAAGTTTTTAAAAACCGTAAATTAGTAAGATATTTAAAAACAAGCAAATGAAACGACTGGGTTATTTACAGTTCGTACAATTAAATTTTCCATTAATATTTCTAATGGTTTTTCTTTCTTCACTTTATTATTTCTATTCCATTTTTTCTATTTTTTTTATTATTATTATTATTATTTTTTTTTGTGTTAGTTTACTCTCGCATTTACATCCTAATTAATAGTGATTATGTAAATGTTAGTATTAGAAGTAAACATTATGCTTAATATTTTTATAATTTTTTATTTTTGTCACTTAAACTTATAATTATTTCCCTAATATTATTTCAATTTATATTTTATTACGACCAAACTGATTCGCAAGCACAATATCCTCAGTAGAAATTAGTTGCTGTTACGTTTTAGATTGCTCGTTCAAAAATATAATCAAATATCTTAAACTGCCGCGATATTTCCAAATTGATTGTTGATTTAATTTTCGTTTGACTTGGTTTAAGGTTTATTATTCGTTCTACGAATATAGCGAAGCAGATTGATTCTGATAAATTATTATTGACTCATCTGTCTGATTTAATTAATGATTTCCCTATTATTTTCAATAGTTTTCCGACCGGGAATTTAGTTAGTACCTGATTGTATGATTGATTGTTACACGTATCATCACTGTTGATTCGCTGCTTTTATTTTACCTCCTCAGTTTTTATATAATTTGAATAAATTTTTTTTTCTTTTTCGCAAATAATTAAGTATCATTAGATTTATTTTTGCTCTAATTGCAAATTATTGGAATTAGTTTCGTTAAAATATACTTAGTTTAGTGAAAATTGAAATAATAATAATACAAAATAAATAATTATAGTTTTTAAGTTCGTTTTCTAAAATATATCATGCATTGATAGAAGTTTGGTTTTATCATAATTGTTATTAATTTTTTTTTATATTAAGCATTGTATTTATTTGACCGTTTAACATTTTTGGTAATTATTTAATTCATACCCCAACGGTTATTTTCGGGAATTTTTTATTATCAATTAATAATCTGATTATTTTGCAATTTAAAATAGTAAAATGTCACACCCTAAATTAGTTATCGAGTTTTTAGAACCTGATGAGGTTCAAATTGAGTGTGAAGTTAGACATAT
Source organism: Nephrotoma guestfalica (assembly GCA_963691935.1). Classification (NCBI taxonomy): domain Eukaryota; kingdom Metazoa; phylum Arthropoda; class Insecta; order Diptera; family Tipulidae; genus Nephrotoma; species Nephrotoma guestfalica. Next base: position 184,133,019 of record OY829913.1, read on the forward strand.
TAGTGGTATTTTGAATTATCGCCTGGAATGTCTGAGACAAAGTTTAGATAAAGAAGCTGGCAATCCCGATGAGATTCCTAAAAATCCTCATGAACACGCTTCTAAATTTCCTCATTCCGAAATAATATTATGTACGAATAAATTGAAGAAATTACATTCAAGCTTCACCAATGCTCTGGAGGAACGAGACGATGTAAATTTAGATATTGATGTTGTGATTTCACAAGTAATTCATGTTTATGGAAGATTGATTAGAGTAGAAAAACTGCTAGAATCTAAAATAGTAGTTAATAAACTAGTTAATATATGTAATCTTCTAATTAAAGAAGCTAAAAATTTTAAAGACTGTTTAGAGCCCATTTCAGAAATAAAAGATAAACTTTCATCGTTACAAATTGATGTTCACGAAGTCCTGAATATTACTGCTAATTTAACCGATACTTTTTGCCCACTTTATCTACTGATGTTTCTACTTACATACAATCTTGTCAAACTTGTAAATGTATTAAAGGCGTTAATTATGCTGCCCATCCACCTTTTCATAGCTTTGGCATTACTTTTAGACCGTTCCAAAGAATTTACCTTGACTTTTTAGGGCCATACCCTCGAACACGGAAAGGTAATTCCTCTATTTTAATATGTGTAGATAATTTCTCAAAGTTTGTAGTTACACAAGCGGTCAGAAAAGCTACTGCAGAAGAAGTGGTTCAATTCCTCGAAGATCAAATTTTTCTCATGTTTGGAGTGCCTGAGGTGTTAGTTACCGATAATGGTCCTCAATTCAGTTCACGAATGGTCGAAACACTTTGTTCCAAATATGGTGTTAAGCATGTCTATACTGCTAAATATTCGCCTCAAGCTATAAATTCTTCTGATAAATTCTCTGCAAAATTAGCCGACAAATATATTCCAGCTGTAGTGGTAAAATTAGTAGGACGCGTTATGTGCGATGTAGTTAATGATCGAGGAGTATTTATGGGTACTTATCATCATAAGGATATAAAAATTTAATTTGAATTTTCAAAATATTTATTTTGTTCTTGCCCGACTTTGAGACTTTTCAGGGATAGGTACGTCCCCACGACTGTAACGACTGCATTTTCAATCGTTCCAAAAATAAATTAAGTTTCTTATATTTGTCTCTTCAATATGACCAAAAATTGAAATTTGCAAAATAATTCTAGTTCGGGTAAATAATTTTTGTAATGATAAAAAAAATCTCTGCTTAATTTCATGATAAATATCACTCAATTAAACTCATTCTAATAAAACCAAATATCACTCAGTTCTTCGATATAATTACAATAAATGGTTGAACTTCGCTATTTGTATACGTTATGTAAAGTTACGTTAAAGTAAAGTTTTGTTGTTGTATATAATAAATATGTATATAAATATATAGGGATTTGAATTATATAGATTATGTAGTAGTGATCATTTGTTCTTGTATACAACGAATTGCAAGTATCTACAGTAAATCGTTTTTTTTGGTTGGTTTTTGGAGATGAGTTGGTTGGAAAAACATAAAGATCGAGGAGTGGATTTTAAAACGTGATCGAGTCAAGATCTAAAAATTAAGTTAACGTGGTGTTCCGAAAATTAATTAAAAATTTACTAGAATCAATATAACTTGATTCCAATATAAAATTTCTATAATTTATAGAACATAAGGACTTAAATTTTCTTTTCTTGTTTTAAATCGGAACACATAAAATTTGTGTAAAATTAATCGGTTATCGCGATAAGTTTTATAATAATAAATATTATAATAAGTGCGATAATATATTTAATAATAATAAATTGTATAATAATAAAAACTATAATAAGATAAGTTTAAGTAGTGAAAAGAAACTTTAAAATCATATGTTACAAATAAAAATAAAAAAACTGTGAAAATGCCGGACGATTTAACGGTCAGTGAAAAAAACCATGAAATGTGCGTTACTACAAATTTTGTAGACATGTGGTCTTTAAGAAAAGGTGAACATTCCTAAATTTAGAAACTCTATAGTTCTAATTAATTTTAATTATGCGATGTGAATATAATAATGCATAATAATATAGTATATAATAAAAACTATAATAATAATAGAACTAGTAAAATCTAGTCCGTATAATAAATAATTCTAAAAACTAATTTACTATAAACACTAATAATAAGAAATCTAAACTAAACTTAGTTTAATAAATAATGATAATCTAACTAATAATATAATAATAATAATAATCATAATAATAATAATAAGTGTAATAAATATATTAATTAATCGTCGTAAAATTTATTAAATTCTGTGAATAAAGTAATAAAAAAATTCAGCGTCATTTTTACATCGTGCGCTTACTTTACGCTATTGATCATAAAATAATTATAACGTACAAGAATTACGAGTGTACGTTATTCTTAGTGACTCAACAAAAATAAAAGGACATCATCAAATTCCACCAACATTCTTCGTATATCATCATCATCAATGATCCATCAGATTCGTCGTACGTCATCATCAGCAACGGCGCCCAACGAAAATGTAATGTTGTAAATTTTTTTTTATATTTAATACTTTAGATTTACGTATGTTAGTAATTTTTTTATTATAAATTAACATTAATTTCTATTCTAAATTTTTAAATTTCAAAATTTATAATATAATTAATTTGGTTTCAATAATTATGCTACTTAAAATTGAAGTTTTCGGGTTTTTTATTTTTTATCAGTTTTATGAGACTTCCGAACAAAATATGAATTAAGTGTCTTAAAGGTGAGGAGGTAAAATTGAGGTAGAGCATATAATAGTTATGGTGTAGTAATTAATTATTTCATAATGCAATCGTCTAGTTTTCTTCTTTTTTGTTTTATTTATTTTAAAAATCATACGGTCTAGCAAGATTCATTTAAGCTTTGAAAAACCACGCCCTTCACCCTGAGCTATAGCTGGCCATAGATGACCGTTCAAAGCCTCTGAATGAATAATCCCAAAATAAATTTTCGGTAATCGAGCAGTCGGTTACAGATGGCGCCCAAACACATGGTATATGACTAACTGACGAGTTTCTGTTGTTGCTATACAGATAACGTTCAAGTTTTTAAAAACCGTAAATTAGTAAGATATTTAAAAACAAGCAAATGAAACGACTGGGTTATTTACAGTTCGTACAATTAAATTTTCCATTAATATTTCTAATGGTTTTTCTTTCTTCACTTTATTATTTCTATTCCATTTTTTCTATTTTTTTTATTATTATTATTATTATTTTTTTTTGTGTTAGTTTACTCTCGCATTTACATCCTAATTAATAGTGATTATGTAAATGTTAGTATTAGAAGTAAACATTATGCTTAATATTTTTATAATTTTTTATTTTTGTCACTTAAACTTATAATTATTTCCCTAATATTATTTCAATTTATATTTTATTACGACCAAACTGATTCGCAAGCACAATATCCTCAGTAGAAATTAGTTGCTGTTACGTTTTAGATTGCTCGTTCAAAAATATAATCAAATATCTTAAACTGCCGCGATATTTCCAAATTGATTGTTGATTTAATTTTCGTTTGACTTGGTTTAAGGTTTATTATTCGTTCTACGAATATAGCGAAGCAGATTGATTCTGATAAATTATTATTGACTCATCTGTCTGATTTAATTAATGATTTCCCTATTATTTTCAATAGTTTTCCGACCGGGAATTTAGTTAGTACCTGATTGTATGATTGATTGTTACACGTATCATCACTGTTGATTCGCTGCTTTTATTTTACCTCCTCAGTTTTTATATAATTTGAATAAATTTTTTTTTCTTTTTCGCAAATAATTAAGTATCATTAGATTTATTTTTGCTCTAATTGCAAATTATTGGAATTAGTTTCGTTAAAATATACTTAGTTTAGTGAAAATTGAAATAATAATAATACAAAATAAATAATTATAGTTTTTAAGTTCGTTTTCTAAAATATATCATGCATTGATAGAAGTTTGGTTTTATCATAATTGTTATTAATTTTTTTTTATATTAAGCATTGTATTTATTTGACCGTTTAACATTTTTGGTAATTATTTAATTCATACCCCAACGGTTATTTTCGGGAATTTTTTATTATCAATTAATAATCTGATTATTTTGCAATTTAAAATAGTAAAATGTCACACCCTAAATTAGTTATCGAGTTTTTAGAACCTGATGAGGTTCAAATTGAGTGTGAAGTTAGACATATTAGTGGTATTTTGAATTATCGCCTGGAATGTCTGAGACAAAGTTTAGATAAAGAAGCTGGCAATCCCGATGAGATTCCTAAAAATCCTCATGAACACGCTTCTAAATTTCCTCATTCCGAAATAATATTATGTACGAATAAATTGAAGAAATTACATTCAAGCTTCACCAATGCTCTGGAGGAACGAGACGATGTAAATTTAGATATTGATGTTGTGATTTCACAAGTAATTCATGTTTATGGAAGATTGATTAGAGTAGAAAAACTGCTAGAATCTAAAATAGTAGTTAATAAACTAGTTAATATATGTAATCTTCTAATTAAAGAAGCTAAAAATTTTAAAGACTGTTTAGAGCCCATTTCAGAAATAAAAGATAAACTTTCATCGTTACAAATTGATGTTCACGAAGTCCTGAATATTACTGCTAATTTAACCGATACTTTTTGCCCACTTTATCTACTGATGTTTCTACTTACATACAATCTTGTCAAACTTGTAAATGTATTAAAGGCGTTAATTATGCTGCCCATCCACCTTTTCATAGCTTTGGCATTACTTTTAGACCGTTCCAAAGAATTTACCTTGACTTTTTAGGGCCATACCCTCGAACACGGAAAGGTAATTCCTCTATTTTAATATGTGTAGATAATTTCTCAAAGTTTGTAGTTACACAAGCGGTCAGAAAAGCTACTGCAGAAGAAGTGGTTCAATTCCTCGAAGATCAAATTTTTCTCATGTTTGGAGTGCCTGAGGTGTTAGTTACCGATAATGGTCCTCAATTCAGTTCACGAATGGTCGAAACACTTTGTTCCAAATATGGTGTTAAGCATGTCTATACTGCTAAATATTCGCCTCAAGCTATAAATTCTTCTGATAAATTCTCTGCAAAATTAGCCGACAAATATATTCCAGCTGTAGTGGTAAAATTAGTAGGACGCGTTATGTGCGATGTAGTTAATGATCGAGGAGTATTTATGGGTACTTATCATCATAAGGATATAAAAATTTAATTTGAATTTTCAAAATATTTATTTTGTTCTTGCCCGACTTTGAGACTTTTCAGGGATAGGTACGTCCCCACGACTGTAACGACTGCATTTTCAATCGTTCCAAAAATAAATTAAGTTTCTTATATTTGTCTCTTCAATATGACCAAAAATTGAAATTTGCAAAATAATTCTAGTTCGGGTAAATAATTTTTGTAATGATAAAAAAAATCTCTGCTTAATTTCATGATAAATATCACTCAATTAAACTCATTCTAATAAAACCAAATATCACTCAGTTCTTCGATATAATTACAATAAATGGTTGAACTTCGCTATTTGTATACGTTATGTAAAGTTACGTTAAAGTAAAGTTTTGTTGTTGTATATAATAAATATGTATATAAATATATAGGGATTTGAATTATATAGATTATGTAGTAGTGATCATTTGTTCTTGTATACAACGAATTGCAAGTATCTACAGTAAATCGTTTTTTTTGGTTGGTTTTTGGAGATGAGTTGGTTGGAAAAACATAAAGATCGAGGAGTGGATTTTAAAACGTGATCGAGTCAAGATCTAAAAATTAAGTTAACGTGGTGTTCCGAAAATTAATTAAAAATTTACTAGAATCAATATAACTTGATTCCAATATAAAATTTCTATAATTTATAGAACATAAGGACTTAAATTTTCTTTTCTTGTTTTAAATCGGAACACATAAAATTTGTGTAAAATTAATCGGTTATCGCGATAAGTTTTATAATAATAAATATTATAATAAGTGCGATAATATATTTAATAATAATAAATTGTATAATAATAAAAACTATAATAAGATAAGTTTAAGTAGTGAAAAGAAACTTTAAAATCATATGTTACAAATAAAAATAAAAAAACTGTGAAAATGCCGGACGATTTAACGGTCAGTGAAAAAAACCATGAAATGTGCGTTACTACAAATTTTGTAGACATGTGGTCTTTAAGAAAAGGTGAACATTCCTAAATTTAGAAACTCTATAGTTCTAATTAATTTTAATTATGCGATGTGAATATAATAATGCATAATAATATAGTATATAATAAAAACTATAATAATAATAGAACTAGTAAAATCTAGTCCGTATAATAAATAATTCTAAAAACTAATTTACTATAAACACTAATAATAAGAAATCTAAACTAAACTTAGTTTAATAAATAATGATAATCTAACTAATAATATAATAATAATAATAATCATAATAATAATAATAAGTGTAATAAATATATTAATTAATCGTCGTAAAATTTATTAAATTCTGTGAATAAAGTAATAAAAAAATTCAGCGTCATTTTTACATCGTGCGCTTACTTTACGCTATTGATCATAAAATAATTATAACGTACAAGAATTACGAGTGTACGTTATTCTTAGTGACTCAACAAAAATAAAAGGACATCATCAAATTCCACCAACATTCTTCGTATATCATCATCATCAATGATCCATCAGATTCGTCGTACGTCATCATCAGCAACGGCGCCCAACGAAAATGTAATGTTGTAAATTTTTTTTTATATTTAATACTTTAGATTTACGTATGTTAGTAATTTTTTTATTATAAATTAACATTAATTTCTATTCTAAATTTTTAAATTTCAAAATTTATAATATAATTAATTTGGTTTCAATAATTATGCTACTTAAAATTGAAGTTTTCGGGTTTTTTATTTTTTATCAGTTTTATGAGACTTCCGAACAAAATATGAATTAAGTGTCTTAAAGGTGAGGAGGTAAAATTGAGGTAGAGCATATAATAGTTATGGTGTAGTAATTAATTATTTCATAATGCAATCGTCTAGTTTTCTTCTTTTTTGTTTTATTTATTTTAAAAATCATACGGTCTAGCAAGATTCATTTAAGCTTTGAAAAACCACGCCCTTCACCCTGAGCTATAGCTGGCCATAGATGACCGTTCAAAGCCTCTGAATGAATAATCCCAAAATAAATTTTCGGTAATCGAGCAGTCGGTTACAGAGTGTCAGATGTTATTTAAAATATTATTTTATTTAAAATATATTTAAAATATTAATTATCTCAAGGAAACAAGTTTCTTTGAAATTCCTAGACAAACGTGCGCAGCAAAGAAGTTCTCTCGGTTGACAGCGTCATAGGCTTGCCGGAAGTCTCTGAGTTGATGTATGATTATATTATACTACCAGGAATTGTCCAAAATTATCCTCACGGTGAAGCATCAATGGTTAATTGTCTGGAACGAAGACTAAGCTGTAAGTCGACTATGATTTTTCGGCAGGAGGGAATATGGCAAGTGACGTTAGTCAACACTTTGTAAGCGATGTTCAATAGAGCGATGTCACGAAAGTTTGAACTATTATGACGGCCGCCTTTTTTGTGCAACAGACATATAAGCACGGTCTTTCAATTCTCCTCATTTTATGAAAGAATAGTGCCTCTGAGACCGGATACCTTTCCATTTTTCAGTTTACTAGTAGCTTCGCCTACTTTCAGTATAGTTTTTCCATACTAAGAGATCACTTCAGTTCTTAGCTCTCCATTGCCTTCTTCGATGACTATATACTTCTTGGGTAGAAGTATTTAGTGAGAAGTTGAAAACTAATGTTTTCGATGCATTTTCTCATATGTTCGCTCTTCATTTGCCAATGATATTTAGTTACACACGACTGAGTTACATCTTTATTAGCAAGGAGATATTCTTTTGTTCATTTTCGCAAACCTGGCGGCACTGATCATCGAACCAATCAATGCGGGATCACAATGGCCTTGTTCCAATAGTATTTTGGATAACTGTATGGTGGACCACTAATCCTGAATGTTAAGTGGAGATTCTTCGTTATTACTGAGTCTGTCCACTGATAATCAGTGGTAGACTGTGTCCCGCTGCGTCAAATAAAATTATATTAAAAATTTAATTAATATTTCGTTTTGGATTTTACTTTAACAATGGAAGATATTCAAGAACAATACATAGAAATAACAAAATTTGGACAAATATTAAAGTTATAGTGGAATTATGTAGTGTTACGTGAAAATGTTGTACTTACAACAAATATATAAAAACGTAATGTGATGCACAAAACTTCATAACAATTTTTTTAAGTAGATTTTGAAATCAAGTTAACCGAGAACCGCCGTTAATATAAATTTTGATTGGTAACATAGTGACAACGAATTATTGATAAATAATGGACAATAAATTTCGAGTTACGTTATAATATTTGTAATATATACTGATATTTTTTACGAGACGCAAAAATAACATTTTTGAGAAAATTTGTTTTTGCTAGAAGCTTACCACTACTAAAATAGCACTATTTATAGCGGTTTTAGTTATAATTCTTTTACGCCAGCTACTTCATTTCAAATTCATTCCATAATTCTGCAAAAAATTATTTGTGCATTAAATTTATTTACCGTCAAACAAACTAACTGCAAATTTTTATTTTGTACAGAATTTTGTAATACATTTTCAAAAACAAATTTCGAAACAAATAAATTTTTAATACAGAATTTTGTAATTATAGATTTTGTACTCTCTATCTCTCTAGGTTTTACATCCCATAATGAGATTTTGCCGCCTGCACAGTGGCCCTTCATCCATCTCGATCCATCGCCCTTGCCCTCAAGTTCCGAAATCCTATTAGGCGTAGGTTTTGTTCGATGTCGACGCACCAGCGCAGTCAAGGACTTCTTCTACGACGCCCACAGGCTGGTTATTGTTGGAACATTTTATATACAAGCCTTCATTTCCAGGTCAGAGTCAATCGCTTTCGAAATCCTGCATAGGTCATATGAAGGCTTTAAAATGCTTACCTGCACAAAAGCGAAAGATGTTTAAAATCTTGATTGCTCAAACCAAGTCGTCTTGCGTAGAGATCGAGCGGTAATGAAAGGACACAAACATTATTAATTTACACATAGAAATTAGTTTTCCCTTTATACCAAGACATATCAGCGCGACCCAGAGATTTTCGCTGGTCGGTTGAAACGAAAGCCACATTAATAGTCGCTAAAGATGTTCTCGGAAACAGGGATGAATCTGGAAATTACAACATTAGCAAACAGTTTGAAAGCGACGTTCAATAGAGCTACATATATGCCACGATAGTTTTCACGTTTAAAGAGGGCGCCTGTTTTGTGCAGCGGCGAATTGAGTACTTCCTTCCTGCAGCATCTCTTCTCTATAACGACGATGAGATCGTATAAATTTGAGCAAGAGTAGCGCCTCCGAGTTTAATCAATTCTGTGCGGGCTCATGCTTCGTCTTCCTCCGATAATATTTTGCACCGCGGTAGTTATGGCTGACTGTAAAAAAGCTTGTAGATGAGCTATGTAGTGAAATAAAAATTTGATTATTTTCAAATTTGCAAATTATTGCTATTTCAATTATTTGATACAACTCGCTGTTTTAAACAATAAACTAACTTTCATTTTACAACTTTTCCAATTTTTTGGCCTCGATATCGGCGATAAAGCTATTTAAAATTTTAAGAAAACCCTAGAGTTTTTTTAATCAGAAGAATATTTTGTGCGAAGGCAATTAATACCTCCATTTTTTAAATGAGAGTGCGGATTAGAAGCCACCAAGAGACCCATTCGTGTAATTTAGAAAATATTTAATCTGATTTGAATCTCTACTAACAAACAAATAAATTAACTTTACCTCTTTATAATATGTAGATAACAGGTAAGCAAACAGATTTTAGTATGCCAGCTTATGTTTAATTAATTTTAATAATAAGCTCGGCATGTGTGAATTCGTTAAAACTACCTAGTTAATTTTTACAACTACCAAGTTTACAGCGTTTATTTAAATGAAGAACAGCATGTTGTTTGTATCCCTATGATCGCAAGTTATCTGAAATCTTAGTATATTGAAAAAAATGCCGCCGATATTATCCGGAATACTGAGCCAGGTCTTAGTCCTACCTATAAATATATTATAATAAATAAAATATAAATATTCCTATTCATCATAATTGAATTTGAGTTTATTATTATTCTTAAAGATTTAGGGATTCGAATTTGAACGCTAGGTTTAGTATTAAAGCAACTTGAATAACGAACTCTAAGGATTTTAACTTCGGCGTCTATCGATTGCTTCTTCGTCGTTGGCTCTTTACTGAAGGATAAATTAGCATACTTGAACAATTGAACCCGATAAACCTTGCCGCTCTAAGTTCCTAATTATTTTCTTTAAAAAAATTCATAAAATTACTTAATATCGATTTATCCAGTAACATTAAGATCATATTCGTCTATTAACTATTATCACACCTTTGGAGATTTTATTAGTTCCCAACATAACGCAACCCTTACTCCGTTTAAAGCCAGCGAGTATAAATTTAGCAAAGAAATAAATTAAAAAATAAATCTACGAACTCATCAAACATGTTATTCAAAGATGAGTAAAATACCTCTTTTGTCCTTAAAATTATAATGAATATAATTTAATTCAGAACGAATTTACTTTCTTTTACAGGCAGAAAGAAAATGTATAATTTTCTTTTCTTATTGTTCCATTTAGAAATACGAAGAATGATTAGCTAAGAAGGTTAAAATCGGCTCAAATAAGCACCCTTCATTCATATAATCACCAAAAGTTTGAAAAAATGTATTCGAACAAAATCAAAGAAACTTTAAGGATGAGGTAAGAAAAATCATCAACATTATCATTAACTATCATCATTTTGTGTTGTGTATTCGTACACTGTGTTGTTACTCGAGAAATTATTTCCAAAAGGAAAAAAATATAAATAAATAAATTTCCTTTTCTTACATTCCCAACCAATCTCACCCTCTACTTATTTTCTCTTAAATATACTCGTAATAATGACAATAATAAGCATCAGTAAATAATTTAGAAATCATTTTATTCTTTCCGTTAAACGTGCAAGAAGTTAGAATTTAATTTAATTTTTCAAATTTACCCTAACACAAAAAATAAGAAAAATTGGAATGTAATTGGTTGAGAGAAGTAAATGGAAAAAAAAGATTTTACTGACACACCCACTCTCGTCGGTTAAATAAAAATCCGAAGAAGAAAATTATCAAAGTGGATTTTTATTGAATTGGAAAAATTCGGAAAAATGTACATTTTATCCAATTCAACCATTTTTAACGGTCATAGTAGTAGTAGTATGAGTCTACGAGTGGGGACGAAAACATAACATCTTTAAAAGCTATTCAATTACACTTTTGCCAAGATGTTGAGTAAATCGAAAAAGAAGTTAGTAGAAAAGAAAAGAAAATGTCAATAATTTTCGTTTCAATAATAAATTATCTCATTTTCCAATTTTGTTTTGTCGATGTCACGCTGATTTTGGTACATGTATTTTTTTATTTTTAGTTCTTTTCAATAATCGAATTGCTAAGAATAACTTGAAATTTGTATTTTTGAAGTGAATAGAAACAATAATTGGTTGAATACTTGAAATTTCTTTTAACAATATTGTTTATGTTTATTGTTATCATTGATTTAATAAATTATTTCTAGAATTAAACATTATTAGAATAAAGTAAAGATAGCTAAATAGAATTACGTTTTTAGGATGCTTTGCAATCTCAGTAATATTCACAGTTTTAAAAATATATTTTTTTTAAATTTGTTTTGCTGGCGCTACATCCCTTAAGGGATTTGGCCGCTTCATTTCGGAGGTGTTGAGATATTGATCAGTACATGAGAGGTAGGTGTCCCATCCCATGAGACCATTTCTTCTACGCTGCTCCTACGCGGTCACCCAAATTTGTGGAAACCCAAGCAATCGTTTGATGTTGATGGTGTAGTTGCTGTCGGATTTTCTGTACTTGCCACGCGATCCCAGGTTTAAAAATAATTATAAAATAGTTATAATTATAATATAATATTAAACTATTTAATATTTTTGTGTATTCAACAGGTGTGTATTAGCAGTTCACATTTTATTTAATAATTTTTACCATTTTGTAAATTTATTCAAATCACGATCCGATAATTACTAGTTTTTTATAATTATAACATTATAAAAAACTAGTAATTATGTATTTATGTGTTTGTTAAAATTAAAATTAATGTTGCAATACAACCAGTAATTACAAAAACAACAAAGAACGTATACGCCGTGTATATATTATGTGTGCAAGTAGAAACTCGGCTCTGAAGTTGGTTGCATTAAAATATAATTGAACTCATCCAAATCACTCACCAATTAGGAAGCATGTACCTTAGTCATTGCTGTTTTTATGATATAAGTTTAAGTCATTTACAAGCTGTCGTTCCGTGTGCATCAATTTTAAGAGATGGATGTCGACTACTAACATTTACTTCATTGCATTCTATTATGTTTTCAAATGAAAAAAACGCTGCTCAAGCTATGAAGTTAACTAATTCGACTTCGAATGAACATTCTGTAAGCCATTCAACAGTAAATGGTGGTTTGCAAGATTTCGTGATGACAATTTTAGTTTTGAAGACGATCAACGCCCAGGTGCAGTAAAACAATTTAAAGACAAAGAACTTAAAGTTTCAGTGGATGAAAATCAATATCACTTCGATTGCATGCAATGAGAAAAATATACAGAAGAAAGTAAAATGGGTTCCATAAACTAACCGAAGAAAACAAAAACCAATGAATTGACATCTGCATGATTTTGCTTTCTCGGAACAAAAGAAATAATTTTTTGCACAAAACATTACGAACAATGAAAAGTGGATTTTGTACGATAATACTAAACGCAGAAAACCATGGATTGATCCAGGCCAGCCATTAACATCACTTGCAAAAATCAATATTCATGCCTAGAAAGTGTTACTGTGTGTCTCGTGGGATTGCAAAGGAGTAATTTACTAAGAGCTTCTGGAACCTGGTCAAACTGTTACCAACGGACCAACGGTCGGTTCACGAAAGTTGAAAATGTGCAAAAATGACTCGATGACTATTTTCCTTCGAAACCACCAACTTTCTATCGTGAAGGCATTCATCATCTACCTGATAAATTCCAAAAGGCCATATATATTAATGACGAATATTTTGATAATTAATCTTTGTAAAAATTATATTTTCAATAAAGTTGATTTGACCAAATAAGCCGAGTTTCTACTTTCACAACTAATCCAAAAGGAATTTAAACCGCTATAGTATGACTGTACGAGAACTGAAATATCTCAGAAATTTAATTTTGCCCAAATTTGCTTTTCTTTTATGTTATCTATTTTTGGCACCGAGTAAGTGAACAGCGATTGAGTTTTTGGAAAACCAGTGTTCGATTTTGATATTGAACCTAACACCGGCTCTCGATTTTTTGCGTAATTGTTTTGCGAATCAGAGACAGTATGATCTGCGTTGCCCAAGCAAAATACGAAAATATACCTAGTAGGCGAGATATTCGAACAGATTTTATTTGTTTTAATTTGTTATATTCGAAAATGACTATACTTGCAATTATTAATTTATGCTGCGGACGAATATTCTAGTAAAAGCTAACATTTGCTTTGATTTAATCGATTGACTTGGTTACAATCAGTTGTCTATGGATGAATTGTGATCAATATGATTGTGTCTAATGATACTCATCTGGTCATTGGTATCATTTGGTATCAATATCTGACATAGATATCAGATCACTATTGATGTATCAGGATAACACAAAGAAATTTACAATTATTTATCCTTCGGTGTATCTACATTATTTTTTGTGCTATAATGGTTGAAATCCATTTGTTAGCCCCACTGTTAACTTTTGTCACTTATAAAATTGAATTTGAATTGTTTTTGTAAAACACTTGTAAAAAAAATTCCTTAGAAGTGACAATATTTATTGATTTTATTATTAGGAAGATCGATTTCTAAAATGTATTTCTTCTTCAGTACCTTTTTTAAAACTAATGATTAGACAATAAAATCAATAAATATTGTCACTCTACGGAAAGAAATTTTTACAAGTGTTTTACAAAAACAATTCAAATTCAATCTACATTATGGTGATTATCCAGTTGTAGGTCCCTATTACGATTCTCACCTCAGCTGAAATTAATATGCAAATGTATGGAGTCACTCGGTGAGGTGAGAACCATAATAGTGGTATTAAATACAGTGGTACCTCGCTCGTTAAGCATCGCACAACGAGTAATTCGAATAACGAGCCAAACAAATTGTTACGACTGTACTGTCGCAACTGCGTTCTTTGCCCTAATTGATTCTTATCGGTTGGTTTACGTAACGTTTCTTTAGCCCGTTTTTTTATATCTAAACGCGGTTAATGGTGGATGGATTCCTGTGTGTTTCTTTCTGTTTGGTTGGTAGTGATTGTACGAAAATGGGAGAGAGGGAGAGCAATGTACATCGAGTGGTGTGTAAAGCAAAACATTTCATAAGAATGTTTTTTTTATATGCCTTTATATGTATTTTTTATATGCAATTCGCATTGATGTAAACGAGAGACAGAGTAGAAAAACATTTCTTCTGGAATGTTTTGTGCGTCGTTGGTGCGGGGTAAGAGTTTTTTTATCGACACAGTCGAGTTTTGAATTTTGAAAAGTCTAGTTTGGGATTTCAAAAAAAGAAGTCAATTTTTATTTTTGATGGAAACAATTGTATGCATTTATTAATTTTATTTGTTTTAATTATTCTGAAAATAAAAAAATCACAATTATTTATGATGAGTGATGACAATTATATAATTTCGAGTTAAATAAAAATATTTTGTGTACACACAAGAAAATAATGAATCATTTTTAGTGTAGTGTGTAGTGTCGAATAATAATAAACAGAAAATCTTTTTTCGTTTTCATTTTGGAAAAGTTGATTTGCCCCCAAAATTGAGGAAGTCTTAAACGGGTGTCGACAAAATTTGTGAACGGGGGTCGTAAAGTTAAACGGGTGCCTTCACAGTTTTGTTTCGGCTATCATTTATCCTCTGGTGTCACTTCATTCACCGGTACCACGTTATTTTCGGGTGCTGCATTTTCAACGGGTACGTTTAATCCACAGATGCCACAAATTATTACGGTGGTCGATCAAGGCCAAATTTTTTTTTAACGGTGAAAAGACACCCAACGAATATTTACGGCTAACGGCGGGAAGACGCCCAACGAACTCAACGGAATTATTTAGTTATTTTTATTACTAAAGGCGAAAGGCGCCCAACTTTTACGGTTACGAGTGGCCAACAACGTAGCCATTCGGAAATTTGGTATCGGGGAAAGGCCCCGCAACGCCCGACCGCACAAGGTCGCAACGATCGGGTGGCCAACCGGCTCCTCGTGTTTTTTCCTGTATTTTTGGTAGCGGTGAAAGGCACCGCAACGGTCCGGGTGTGGCACATCACCTGTGGCATGACGGCCGCGCAAGGCCGCACCAGTATTTTTTATATATATTAAGGTACCATTTTTTTTATTTATATTTTTAATTTTTTTTGATTTTATTTTTTTATATATTTCATTATTATATTAAATTTCTAAATATTATATTTTGTAATCGAGCGCCGCACAACGGGTGCACGCTCGGTGCGTATCGTTCTCTCTCTCTCTCGTTTTCTCCTGGTGCGGGTGAAGGGGGAAGTTGTTTTCCTTTTGTTGTTTTGTCCCTACAAATAAAATGAATTATTAAATTTTTTCGGTGTGGTGTGATGGGAGCGGAAACTCCCTCTGTGTCGGCGTAGTGTTTGCGGTCCCTTGGTGCCTGCATCCGATTCCGTAACCAGGGCTTGTCCCCGTTTGAATTCGGATGGATGCGCGCACCAAGGCACCGCTCTCGGTTTATAATTTTGTTGTGTTCGTTCCTCAGGTTCCGGCCGACGAGTTTCGGCGGAACTCCGGTTACATTTTATTATTATTTGCGTTCCCCTAAAGTTCTGTAGCATCACGGTGTAAGCCAGGAGCCCTGTATGCCTCAAACCCCACGACCTTAGCACTTCTCCCTGAGAACGTAGCCGGCAAAAACCACCGTGGAGGCCTCTGCAGGTGCTTAGTGATATCTGCAGGTTGGCAGTAGCCAGCCTGTAACACAATTGTAAAAAATTACTCACTTAACGAGTGACGTTTCGCATAACGAGGAGAAGTCCCGTATTGCAAAAAAAAATTAACGTATACATAAAAATTGCAAAACAAAAAATATTATGTGCATACATATGTTACGATATATGTAGTTATGCCAGCAGCCAAGACCACCAATAACAACCACACGTGCGTGCAAGTCAATGTGCAACAATCGAGATTCATTGTAGTAATTTCATGTAAACTGAAACTCGGAAAAAATATAATAAAATGTCTTTCTTGGAAACTAAAATGCAATAACTAAAAATGCAATATATCATATTATAATATTAATCAGCATTAAATATTAAAATATTAAAGTTGAACGAAATTGTAAAATTAGTCTGTCATAAATCGCAACCGAGCTAAAGGTTGAATAAATTTGTTAAAATCTATCTAAAGTGTTTCATTGTATTTTATTGTGGTAACGCTTCCCCGCATACAATGAATAAACATTGCTGCTACAACCACATACCATCACTATGTAGATAAAACGTTTTGAACATTTTTTTCGGAATGGTATTTTACATTAACTTATATGGGAATAGTAGTTTCGCTTAACGAGTTCTGCTCGAACGAATTATGCTCGTTAAGCGAGGTACCACTATACTCAATTTTAGTTTGACAAATATTGCAAGTAAAACACATTTTCATATTTACTCTATGAAAGCACGGTATAAAATAAAAGTTCAAAGTTAACGTAATCTGAATAGAAACCAAACACACAATATAGGGTTATCCAATAGGAATGATAGTGATGTTTCGGCCATTTGTAATATGTCATGATATGTCATTTTTTGTTTCATTGTATTCAGTAATGTTTACAATTTCATCATGGTGAGATATACGCAAGAACAACGTTTACAAATTATTCAGTTTTATTATCAAAATAATCGTTCTCCAATTGCAATTTTTCGTGCGCTTTTGCCATTTTATAGTCGTAATAATCGTCCAAGTGTGCTCGCTATTCGTACATTTTCTTTACATAATGTTGAAGTGCCAATAAGACAAAGAATCACACGAAGTAATGCAAATATTGCTGTCGTTCAGGCAAGTGTTGCTGAAGACCGCAATTTGTCGATTCCAAGACATTCTCAAGAATTGGGACTGTCACAAACCACAACCTGGTGGATTTTGAGAAAGGATTTGGGTTTGCATCCGTATAAAATTGTTCTCACCCAAGAACAGAAGCCATTGGACTACCGTAAACGTAATGAATTTGCTGATTTTGCCTTGGAACAACTTGAAAACGATAACGGTTTTTTTAAGAAAATCATCTTCTCCGATGAGCCTCACTTTCATCTGAATGGTGCGGTAAATAAACAAAACTGTCGATTCGGCTGTGAAGAAAATCCACAAATTATTCATGAAAAACTATTGCATTCACCTAAATTGACAGTTTGGTGTGGTTTTTGGTCTGGTGGAATCATCGGTCCGTATTTTTTTCGAAATGAAGCTGGTAACACCGTTACTGTCAATGGAGATCGGTATAGATCGATGATAACCAACTTTTTATGGCCGAAATTGGAAGAAGTTGTTCTTGACAACATTTGGTTCCAACAAAACGGGGCTACGTGCCACACAGCAAGTGCAACAATTGAATTATTGCGAGAAAAGTTTGGAGATTCGATTATTTCAAGAAATTGTGATAATGAATGGCCTCCAAGAAGTTGTGATTTAACACCAATAGACTATTTCTTGTGGGATTATTTGAAGTTATTGGTCTTTAGCAATAAACCAAACTCTCTTCAAGCTATACAAGTCAATATTGAACGTGCTATTCATGACATACGACCTGAGTGGAAAAAGTGCTCGAAAATTGGATTATCGAATTCGTTCCTGCAGAAGAAGTCGTGAAGGCCATTTTATTCAGAACTTAATTGTACCGATTGTACTTCACATTAAATAAAAAACATTTCAATTTCCTTAACAATTAGTGTGTTTTTTTTTAAAGAAATCATATCACTCTTATTTCAAAACCCTTTAGATTGAATGATTGAATGAATGAGATTTTTTTTTGTGTTAAGGAAAACAAACGAAATGTCAAAAAATATTCCATGTATTTCGTTCGAAGCGAAACATATATATTCAATATTTTAGGTAATTTTTAAACATATTCAATTAATACATTTTATTACGAATTTACTAAAAATTTGTTCATTAGAATATTTCGACGAAAAACGAACGAAAATCAATAAAGAAAATTCACTTACACCCCTATTCCCTTAGTCGTGTCACCTGTCACTTGTTCCGACATCTAAAATTTGATATTCCCTTAGTCGATCGAAGCGACAATCGTCGTTTCAAATGACAAACATCACTTGACGCCATATTCTATTAGTTATTTGAATCGACGATTGTCACTAGAAACGACGCTTCTCGTCACTTGATAATTTGAAGTGACAGTGTTAAAATGGAAATTAATAAAACGTAAGTTTTTTTATTTATATATAAAATATTATAATTAACAATAAAAAAATTACATTTAACTTTATAACATTGATTATATAATCTGTAAATAATAAAGAAAATATAAATTTTTGAATTTATACATTTCTGTTTCAGTGTAAAAATCACAAACTGTAAACAGTTTGAATGCCTTGTTGGGTTGATGGAAAAAAATGCCGATATAGCTAAAGGATTTTTTACGTTCGGAAGCTCTAAACAAGATTTTAACGCGGCGTGGGAGGGTTTCGCCAGCCAACTGAATAGTTTAGGGCCACCAATAAGAGAAGGCACCGGATGGCAAAAAGTAGTTTAAAGAAAATTGTATGACTTTTAATTAAAAATATTAATATGTGATTATTACAGGTATGGAATGATATGAAAAATAAAATTAAAAAAAAACTTGCCCACAATAAAAAGGAAATATCGGTCACTGGCGGTGGAGCCAATAAACTATTTGCTTTTTCGGTGTTGGAGGAGAGCGTCATCAGTTTATTGTGTTTAGAGAAAATTACTTCTACCTCTAATCAATCTTTCGGATTTCAAAATACACCAGCATCATCCACACTAGCAGCTTCTAATCGCCATCATACAGTCAATGAATCAACCATCGAATTAAATACTGTGAATGACTACGAAATAACACCAGAAGAACTAATTAATGAAAGAGGTCCTGAAATTTATGAACAACCAGCAACGAATCGCCACAAACGATCAGTGTCATTCAATTTGCAAGAAGAACGGAAGCGTTTGCTTGAAGAACAAACCAGTCACATTAAAATGCAGACACAGTTTATGGATCAACAAAATAATAAAATGGATGAACAAAACAAATATATTAAGGAACACGTCAGGTATACCAGAAAATTATTTGAGGTGAAGGAGCAAAAATTCAAGATGTGAAAGGAACTACAACTAGAAAAAATAAAACACCGCCAAGAAAACATGGAGTATAAATTAAGAGTCCTAGATTATAAAGAGAGAAAGCTAGCTTTAAAAGAAAAGAAAGAAAAACATTTTTAAAGCATCCGATCCGAACCAAATAAAATAACAGTGATCTACAAAAAACATGGCTAGTTAAATTTTTGTGATAATTTTAAGAAAAAAACTTAATTAATAATTTTTACTTTACTTTATATGTATTTAAATTTATGAAATAAATAAAAATGAATTTATATTAAGTCATATGTTTTTAACAATTCGAATTCATTATTTGTTCTCTTATCCGTTGTCCTCCAGGCGAACTTTCTGTTTCTTCTGGTTCAACTGGTTCGGTGTCATCCTCCGTGCTTGGTTCCTGGATTTCAAATTCCATATTTTGGGAAATACACAAATTATGCAGGGCACAACAAATGTTAATAATTTGTGTTGCTTTCTGTGGTGTGTAGTGTAGCTGCCTTGCTCCAAGCAAACAACGGAAACGGGTTTTGAGTATTCCTATTGTTCGCTCAATAATATTCCGTACTTTTGAATGTTTTGTATTGAAACGTTTTTCTTGCGATTCGCCTTCAGCTGACCGGAAAGGTGTTATGACATACGGTTTAAGGGCATATCCGGCATTACCTAGAATTAAAAATCAAAACAAGGGAAAAAACTAAAAAATATTTCAATATAATTTACCTATTAACCAGGTATTAGTTAAACCATTATCGTGACTGGTTTTTAATTGAGTGTCTAGCTCACTGGAATTAAAAATAAAAGAGTCATGACATGATCCTGGGTGGTTAGCGTCAACGTATGTTATTCGCATTCGATCATCGCAGACCTAACAAAAGTTAAAAATATAATATATTTCAGTAAATAATACAAATTTTCTTAAAAACACTCATCAACTTACAAGCATGACATTTAGGCTATAAAAACCTTTTCTATTTATATACAAATGTCTCTCTCTCTTAGGCGGTGCAATAATTTTTACATGTGTCCCGTCGACGCAACCAATGACTCCAGGGAACCCAAATTTATTGAAAAAAGCAAGTTTTATTCTTTCTTTTTCTCCGTCGGTTGTAGGAAACTTAATGTATTCAGGACAAATTTATTCCACGAGGACATCACACACTTGGCTTAGAATTTTCGAAAATGTTGACTGGGCTAACCCAGCTATAAATTCGTTACCAGTACCCGTTTGGTAACCCCCTTCCGCAAAAAATCGTAATGTGGCTGCCAACTTTATGATTGGCGTTACGGAGCAGGACCTGGTTGAAGGCTTTAATTTTTCTTCAATTTTTTCAAGTAAAAATCGAAATGCTTCTTTATTTAGGCGGAAATACTTATGGAATCTGAAAGACAAAAAAAACATAACTAAACTATAAAATAATTGAAATTATTATGCTCCCACAATTTACTTACAAATTATTCGGTAATTCTAATGGATTTGTTTTATCCCTAATCTCTATGCGCTTAACAGCCATATTATAGGCACTATCTTCCTCATCACGAAGTGACACGACAACCGTCACGTTGCATGAAGTGAGGCGACTAAGAGAATAGAGAAATTAAGGTTAGTTTTTTGATTGATAAAATTTGCTTTTTCTGATGGGTTATTACATTATATTTAAAATAAAATTCTTTTAGATCAAATAAAGGCTTCGTTAAGAACTAAAGGTGAAAAAACAACTGGGAATAAAAAAGTTCTTGAAGAAAGGCCTTCCAACTGGGAAAAGAATAAATTAGATCGACGGCTTTACATAGTCCCAAATGCACCTAATATTCATTATCAAGAATTTCCAGATGAGTCCAGCCTAAACATAAAGTTAACAAAAATGGAAAGTCTGTATTAAGTGGACTAACAATTTTTAATGCAGATATGTGGTTTCAAAAAAATTGTGCCAGCTCTAGTCAAATAAGAAGTAGATCTCTTGGCCTAAATGGGTTTTGCGATAATATCTACTGTGCAATTATAAACGAGCACGTTTGTGTGAAATATGTTTGCTACGCGGCAATGAAAGTAAACAAAACATATATATGTAAAACTTGATTTTGTCCAGAATAAGTTTTACAAGCCACCTGAGAATGCCCTACTGCTAAAGGAACGTCAGCCGCCTGCAAGCATATTTCCGATGGCCTAAATGTTTTGGAGTACTACTATCAAACCAGTATTTAAAATTTTTGGGTTTGAAATTGATAAATGATAAATTGATACATCCATCTTTTTAGGTACAGTGGTGGTATTTTAATTAAGCCCCTAGAAATAAAACAACTATTTTATCTCGTAAAATTCAAATACTCTTATTAAGTTGGGTCTCTTTATTAATTTTTAATTACTTAACATACTTAATTAATAAACTAGTCTTTAATTCATATAATTTCAGGTAAATTCTAAGATATAAATAATTATATTTAGTCTTATCACTTTTAGGTGGTATTTTAAATAAGCCATCTATAAAAAATAATAAAATGGTTTTAAAAACTATGATTATTGTTATCTATATAATTGTTAGTTCACTAATATTTGGTCGGATAACCCCTTTGTCTCAAAACCGCACTGCTTCTTCTGGCCATACTTTGCGTAAGAGCGGCACATTGAGCTGGAGTGTTTTGGCACCACGCGCCCTTAACATGAGGCCACAACGACTCTTTGTTTGTGGGTTTTGTTCGAGATACCTTTTGTTTTATAATACCCCACAGGTTCTCTATAGGTTTTAAGTCTGGACTCTGCGCTGGCCACGGCAAGACATGGATTTTTTGATGCTCCAACTACGTCCTTACATTTCGGGATGTGTGTTTGGGGTCGTTGTCGTGTTGATAAATCCAGCGCAGATGCAGATTATCGCGTGTAATCTTCGATTAAATTGTCAGCAAGGATTCCAATATTTTTTTGTGCATCCATGATCTCATCTACTTTTACGATGGGTCCAACCCCGCGACATGTAAAACATCCCCAAACCAGCCGCCATATGTTTCAGTTTTTTTCGTGTACCGTTGATTTAATTCCTTGGAGGACGTCTAACATATGGTCTACCATCATTACCGAACAAGTTAAATTTACTCTCGTCGCTCCAAACAATGAGGTCCCAAAATGATTGTGGCTTACCTAAATGCTCCCGAGCAAATGCAATTCTCTTGCCAATATTTCTTTTCGAAAGATGCAGATTTTTCTTGGATTTGCATCCACGAAAGTTATTATCTTGACGCCGCTTTCTGATAACTCTTGCTGCAAGGTCGAATCTGTGTAGAAGCAGCAAACTGATCTTGCTTGCTCGTTCTTATGAGAAGTCTGTCTTCGGCTACTGAAGCTTTACGTTTTCTATTACGTTCTTGATTGACAAATGTATGATGTTGCTTGTAAAACGCAATAGCATTTTTCATTTTTTCGCGTGAATAGTTTAATTCATCCATCACTT
The DNA here is from genome assembly GCA_963691935.1 of Nephrotoma guestfalica. NCBI lineage: Eukaryota > Metazoa > Arthropoda > Insecta > Diptera > Tipulidae > Nephrotoma > Nephrotoma guestfalica. The sequence goes on from OY829913.1 coordinate 184,156,041, forward strand.
TCCGATGATCGTCATATGTTTTTTAACTATTCCCAATTGCCTCCCGTTCACCAGGTGTCGTATTTTTATTTTTACCCATATTGTTAAAAAATATAATTAAAACACTAAAAAACTAAAATTATTACATATAATTATATTTAATATTGGATTCGGGTAAAAAATGAAAATCCTATTATTATTATTATTCCTATTAATATTATTATTTTTATAATTCTAATTTTGGTTCACAAAATGTTCCTTTATATATTCGTAAATTTCGTTGTACGTCATCCGTTCAATAATTGTGGGGTGTTCCTATGTTGATAAATTTTGGACACCCCTATTCTATTTATTTTTCGCCTTTTGCCTTTTTTCATTCTGTGTAGGCTTTCTAAATTGCCGCCATATCATGTGTAAGTGTGCTGTTGCTGAGTCAGATGTTCTGCGTATTTATGGGTTTGTGTTATGGGTTTTCCCACATCTTCACATGTTCTTTAAATCGTGTAATAAAACTCCGACCAGTTTGTCCGATGTAGAACGCCTTGCAATCCTTACCTTTTAGTTTGTACTCGTATATGCCTGTATATACATTGCTTTCCTTTTTATTTTATTACTTTATTATTATTAGGCGGTTTTCCATTTGTAATTGTATATTTTGAGAGGGTTGTGTATTGATTGCTTTTAATGTACTCGTACCTGTGTTGTATTCCATTGTTATGTATTTATTGGTTTTGCCAGCGTCACTTTTAGTGTCTTGAGTAATCTTAATTTTGATTTTTGGTGGTATTGTAAAAATTGTCACATAAAGAAAACGATATTCTCACTTTTTATTTCAATTTAATTTAATTAATTAATTTTAATTTATTAAAATAAAATCTCGTACAATATTATAATTATAACTTATTTAAATATTATTTTATATTATTATTCAAATATTTATTTAAATTAACCTACTCACCGTGGGGCTTAATTAAAATACCACGACTTTTATGGACTCGGTTCGATTTATATTAAAATTCATTTGATTTTCATTGGAAACGGGGAAGCCTGTATTATATAAATAATAAGCATGAACTAAGGAACACTTCATGAGACAGATAAATTATTTTTAGTTATATGATCTAGGAGTAAAATGTATTAAAAAAGTTTTGTATATTAGTGGCTTAATTAAAATACCACAACTGTAAATCTTTAGAAAGACAATCTACCTACGAGTTGATTACAGAGGTGGCACCAACCGTCTCGGCAAACTCGTTCCTCTGTACTCCATTTAGTTGACCTAATCCAAAACCGAAATGGTCCAATACCCCTATCTGCTGAAAACACAGATTTATTTCAGAATATAGAAACAAATATTCGAAATTTATCCCATCTCACTGCTAATAGAACAGATAATGGATATGGATTTTTCCACGGCAAGTTCAGCTCAGGCCATACTTGTTTCGCTACCCAGTCAGTCGGACTGGCGAGCCACCTAGCATTTGCCAAGGCAAATGCTTTCCTGTGGCTTGCTGCTTTCGGCAGAGACAAAGGCCTATATCTACACATCCTCTTCCTGGTTCCAGTTGGAGAGTCGTATAGTTAATTAAATTAAATAGTTCACTCATTTTGTTAAGAGATGTGTCAACGCCACTCTCGACACCAGGGAAACTGAATCCAGTGAAACAATTGCCACCCGACTATCCACATAAATAGTGATATCAGTCAACGATATTACATTAAGCGTCAACCAGTTCATGACTTCTTCAATAGCTATAACTACAGCCTGGTACACGTTGCAGTAATCAGGGAGATAAAAGGATAGACCCACATTTATTTCCCCACAAAACACACAAGCTCCCACTCTATACCATCGAGCTTGGAGCCGCTAGTGAACAATTTAATGGTCTCCGCAAAGAAAACTCTTTTCCAATCTTCCCTAGAGAGGAGAATCACACAACAGAGGTATTATATAATCCAAATTCACCAGGTCATCCCTCACAGAATTGACTATAGAGTTGAGTGCCCTTTTTGCAAGCACTACCGCCCCGAAACCGCTGTAGCCGGGCAGCCGTATCGACCACCATTTGCTTACCAATAATATCCAACGGGAGAAAATACAGCATTACCTCTAAGGCACTAGTGGGTGTCATTTTCAGCGCCCCATTAATGAGCAAACAGGCTGCCTTCTGCACCTTCCCCTCTGCACCTACTGTGGTTAGTGTTGTCTATAATTAAGTCATAGCTTATTTTGGTTTTGGTGTTCAATTTCTCGTTTAGTAATATGTTGTTGTCTTTGTAAATCTCGAATTCTTCTATAGTTGTTGAGTATGTGCCTTTTTCTGGCTTTATGCAATATTGTTATAAGTTGTGGTCAAGGTACACAGTTGTAATAATTTAACAGTGAATAGTACAAGTTAAGTCGTAGAAAGAGAACAGTGTGTAGAAAGTAAATAATGATCAAAGTGTAATAGCGAACTGTGAAAAGTGTAATACAATAAATTAGTGAATTTTATTAAGAAGCTAAAAGTGGTTATAAATAAAGTTTGTCATTTTAAAAGCTAAATGTTTTATTTGCAAAATCCTTTACGAACCCCTATATTCATGAAAATATATACAGGGTGTCCGCCGGGAAGGTATACTACTTTGTTGGTTTATGATTTTTGATTAAATGAAAGAGAATGCATCTTATATTGATAAATGTTTTACACATTTTTCATTACATTCTCACACATTTCACGCGGTATTTCATTAATTTCATCACGAATATTTTGTTTGAGTTGCTCAAGCGTTTCTGGTTTGTTTGCATAAGCCTTGCTTTTTAGATATCCCCACAAAAAGAAGTCCGGAGCAGTCAAATCAGGCGACCGTAGAGTCCACTCAACATCACCATTTTTTGAAATAACTTGTTGTGGAAAGAGTTCTCGCAGTAATTCCATTGTAATCCTGGCTGTATGTGATGTGGCACCGTCTTGTTGATACCACATGTTAATCAAGCCCAAAGTATGCAGTTGTGGCGTTAAAAAGTTTTCAATCATATCACGATATCGCTCCCCATTCACAGTTACCGTTACACCGTTTTCATTTTCAAAGAAGTAAGTCCAATGATTCCTCCTGACCAAATTGCACACCAGACTGTCACTTTTAATGGATGTAAAGGTTACTGATGAATAATGTGAGGGTTCCCATTGCCCAGAACCGACTATTCTGTTTATTCACATATCCATTTAAATGAAAATGTGCCTCGTCACTCATTATGATTTTTTCATGAAAATCGGGGTTGTCATGGGCGAGCTGTAACATCCTATTGGCATATGTACGGCGGCGTAAATGGTCTTGTGGAAGAATTTGCCACGTGTCTACTTCACGACTGTCAAGTATGAACTGTCAATACTAATATTCGCCTAAATGGCGGCAAAACAAAGTAGTATACCTTCCCGGCGGACACCCGTTATATAAATATGTCATAGTCATAGCACAAACTCAAATTAACCACTTTTCTTAAATTACCGCCTTTGTATAATTTTAATGTATAATTTGCTTTTTGCACCTTTCAATTCATTAGTGATTATTCTAGATAAAATCTAATAATTAATAAACCAAAATGTCTCTTTCTAGAACATGTAATATTATTGGTAAATTGCATAAGTGAATTTCACTTTCTTGAGCCAGTAATTTAGCATGGCCGCTCTTAGCCTAGAATTTAATTTAACTAGTGTCTTTAATAATGGAAAATTTAAAGATAATATCAGAAGGGACTGGATTCTAAACTCAATAGGCGAGGCATAAGGGGTTTTACATCAACTGATTACGATCGGCGACATTTACATCATTCTTACTCGTATACATATATACGAGTAAGTATCCTGTCGGGATACAGAACTCTCTGTACTATCTTCCGCGTCAAGGCTTACTAAAGGCTGGAATGGGGCTAAGTAATGTGTAGATGGTCTATGCAAAATGAACCTAAAAGCCCTATGGCTCAATTTGGTGGCAAGTTATTAGTCCCACAAAAAGGTTGCGAAGAAAAAATAGCAAACAAAATTTAAAGACGATTGAAAAACTTACTCCCCTAGCCGGAGCCCTACAAGTTATAATAATTAAATGATATTTTACATATATTTTTATTTTCACCGCTCTAAATTCATTATTCAAATTCTTTGATTTAATTTATCTTTCTCAACATTGTTATATATCTCTATTGGCTCAGGTATGTTTACTATATGGGGGCAAGCCATTTACATATAAATACAATTACTATAAGGAAAATTGATATCTAAAAATCGCATCAACATGTGGTAAATCTTAAGAGTGCAGCACTAAATGAAATTTTGCTTATTGTTTATGTTTATTCAGCACGTGTAATTAACAAAAACTTCATTTTTTAATAAGTAAGTTAATAATTTTTAAAAAATGTATATAGTGCCACTCAACCCTAGAGTCGTTACAAATTTTAATTGTAAGTGTTGCAAGCGGTAAGTGTTGTACTCATGTGTACAAAGTTTTAATAAAATAGGATTTAAGAAATTGCCTCAACAATTGATTACAAGATTTGGTCGCCACCAACAAACACACATCTGAACGCAAAATCTAAAAATGAATTGAATAAAAAGTACGTTTTCCTTTAATATCAAAACTGTTTTATAAAGGATTAGCTATTTTGCTCACTTAAAAATATAGTCCCAACTAAACGGCATGGTTTATATAATAATTTATAGACTGAACTAATTTTGCGTTGTTCAATAATAATGTCAGTCACACTAATAAACGACATAGTTTTGATTCTAAACAAGCACTGCATTTGTTAATTGGATTAAATCATATTCGACATAATAACTTCTTATTGCTAACCTTCTGGCATTCCTTAAGGTATTCACTTAGGTACGCTTGTGTTTACTTTATTTATAAAGAATGTGACAGGCTTCTTACCTAGATTGGTGCAATAAAAATCATTTAAGCCTAAATAATACTAAATATAAAAACTTACTTTTTCAAAAAAAAATTGTTGATTTACAAAACTACACTATTGCGGTGCAAGTTGATCGCGTTTCCGTCACTCCGTGACGAAGAAGTATTTTTACGGCTAATTTGTCCTAATAACCATATTGAAAGTATACGTTGCGTTTGTTCGGTCGCAGAATGAGTGTGTGTTATTTGGTCATTTTATTGTCACTTATTCTAATAGGATTGAAAGCGTTTAGCAACAATTCTTAAAGGATACTTGAAGTGCTACTTCAATCGCTTAGCAGTCATGGAGATGCAGCGAGTATCCTGAGATATTACAATTATTTTCGGAGAAATACAAATTACGGTATGAATATATTGATCATATAAATCCACCTTATTGCATTCTGCTCCTGAATTTCTTAACTATAAAATGTCTCGAAATGTTTTTAAAATAAATATCCTCCAAAAAGTAAGCATAAAATCTTAAACTGTTGTAACATTTCTGATTAGTTTTTATACATGTGGCATATGTATAATTTTATATAATTTTTTTGTAATTTTGGATCAAATATATTTATTACTGTTGATTTAAAAGCAGCCGCCAGGAGTAAAACAACTTACCAATTTGTTTTTCGTTAATTCACAAACATTCATTATATGCATACCAACAAAACTTATACAAAACATGTCCGTAACTAACAAAACCGCGAAAACCCAACACAAATCTCCTAATAAAAAACTTTTTAATTAATCATATCTTAGTAAAACAAAACGATTTATTTTTCGTCTCACTCATCTCTCTGTAAAAACAACACACATCTCAATTAATTTTCATTTAATTTCATTTTAATTTTAATTGGAATGTCTTTCAACTCAAATTATCAATATAAAACTCGCGCAAGAAAAAGAAGATAATTTTCCGATCATCTTTGTGTTTATTTATTTTCCAAAGGAAACACAAAATTTGTTTTTTAATGTTTTCGAATATTCACTGTGTGCTCCAAAGATAAACAAACATCACTTTGATTATCTATATACGTAACGTAACGTACAATAAATCTAACACACAATCCAAATTGAAAGAAAATTGAAAAACGATTTTCAATTTTTCTTTGTACGATTTTTTTTCATTATTGAGATGGATATATAGCTACGTAATATTTTTAATTCTGAACTTAGTCGAGTTGTGTATTTGAGGATTTTTAATTTCAACGAAAATGAGATTTTCTTTTAAAAATTGTTTTGGTGTTGGATGACGATTACTAAACAAGTAACATAAAAAATCATTCATTTTATTTTATTTGAAACGTTCTATTGGAAACGGAAGAGGGTACAGTCGAGTATTTAATTTCTTTATAGGTGTCTGCATGGGATGTTTGTTTATGATGATATTTTAATGAAAATTTCGTGGAATTGAAAATTTAAGAGATATTGTTTTATTTAATTACCATTAGTAATACATAATTAGTGTTATATGGGAATTCATTAATTAAATTTAAAAATAAAAATGGCTTTTTAACTAAAAAATATGTTAACATCAAATTTCACAAAATTTATTTTTGTAAGAATTACCAAAACTGTGGCGGTAACATTGTTTACTTTGTAAGAATCCCCCAACTAGTTTACGCAATAAATTGAGCGTAAATTGCATGCGAGCGATAAGCAATGTAAATCTTACATAATTGTACTATTAGTCCATAGGTGGCACTTAGCAACGTAAATCGAAAAGCTTTTGGAACTAATAAATTTACATTTAGTACATGTTTAGTTCGTAACTTTTTTTCTAAATTATCAAAATGTCGACTCAATACGTTATTTAAATTATTTGTTAAATTCATTATACTCGTATGATATTTTATAATAAATTAAGCTTGTAATCTTTCCATATATGTAAATGTAAATTTCCCTATAGGGATCAACTATAGTTTTATGGATACTACTTCCAAATATTACCACCGGCGGTCGACTATTGTCTAAAAAGTTAAACTTTTTACTGAGGTTTATTTATCATAGCAAACTACTGACACGACTTCTAACTAGACGCAGCTACACATGGATTTCGATTTAGTGGAATTAATTTCTTTTTTGGTAAACAAAAACCGTTATTATTCTCATATTTTTAATTTTATATCAAGCGTATTGCATTGGTAAAAGTGGATTAGGATTTGGTGTTGGATTTATAATTTTCCAAATCAACAGCCATTGTCGGATTTAGTTTTTGGCTTCAAAATTTGTAAGTAAAAATGTTTCTACCTATGTATATTTGCATATCTCGTGATTTTATTAATATTTTAATTTTATTTTATAAACATAATAATATTTATGTCGATTTTGTAGTTTTAAATATCACTTTTAATATTTTGGTACAAACCTTTTACCTTAGTACTAAAAATTGGATTGGATTTCCGTAAATTCAAAATCATTTTGGATTTAGATGAATCCATTTGGGTTAACTTTTAATGCGATTGTTGTTGTAAATGGCCAATGCAATACCGCCTATCGTTACAACGATTGAATTAATTTATAATTGTGTGTGGTAGCCATCTTTTGATAGGATTAAGTATTAATTATGTTTGTAGTATAAAAAGCAGAGGGAAAAACAACCCCGACATCATTCTTCGCCGCTGAAATAAGATGTAATAAAAAATGAATGTTAAGTTTTATATAATTATGTTTTAATACAACTGTTTCAATACATTCACCGTGTGTTAGATTATTGTTATAATTAAAGTTTAATAAACTCATAATAAGATTACATATCAGAAGTGGATCGTAATTATACTCGTAGATCTACTATCTAGATAATAAAATATAATTAGCAAATCGTAAAAATAGAAAAAAAAAATGATTTCGCATTATAGTCAAAATGGCGCTTTAACACCATCACGGCTAATTTTTCATCGGTATGAAATAGCGAATGCGAACGTTGCTTTAAATACTCATTGACCTGAACATGATTTCCAACATCGCTCGAATATTAAAACGACTTTTATCGATATTCATCGTATACAACCGGATCATCATACACAAAATGACGCGTCGAAAACGATTCCGGAAAAGCAACCGATATATTTTCAACCATTTGTATTTGCTACAGACTAGTAATATTCATTCAGTGTCCTGTGCTGTGAACCAAAGTTCAATGAGCTACTACAACAAACACAATCGAATAATCGTCAACAACAGTCATGTCACCACCGCCGCCACTGTCATTTACGGGAAAACGATATTTTACGTTGCGAGCGAGATATAATGCTTATTCACAATCAGATTGAACCGAAGAGAGGATCGAAAATGTTAGGGATATATATAGATTGAACGAATTATTGAATTTTTACGCTGTAGTTGCTATGCTAAAAGGAACTTGTCGTGGTATAAGTCCGTGTCAATGTCTGTTAGAAATTGGGAAGGTTTGCGCACTGGTTTAGTGTCGGAGTTTCGCCGTCGTCCTACAGCAGCGGATATTAATTTAATGTTGTGCTCGTGTAAAAAGAAATCCAACGATACGTTTACGGAGTATATTTATTGGGTTAAAAGTCTCGGAAGTCAAGGTAATTTAAATGAAGCTATACGATCAGATATACGATCGCTGGTCTTGATGGACCAGATCTTGTTAAATCGTTAGCTGCACAAAATTTTAGTAGTATATTAGTGTTAGCAAATTAGGTTAAGGCTTATGAGATTATCATAAAACAAAGAAATTTCCATCCCATGGTAATAATTCACCATTCCATGATAATAATTTACGTAAATATAGTAACCTTGATAATTTGGAGAAATTTAAATGTTCTAAATGTCGCAAAAGTGGGCATTTGTCTCATCAATGTACCGAAAAAGTTTTAGTTTGTTCTTATTGTAGAAAGGAAGGTCATTGAAGAAAAAAATTTCACACAAATACAACTGATAAAACTGCGTAATCCAGTATAAAGTGTCAAGTGGGTAGAATTAATAGACTATTACAATAAAATGAGCATGGTAAATGAAGGCGTGGTCAATAAATTTATAAAGGTTTTATAGATTAAGCTTGTGATTTTGTCTCTCGTCGCGAAAGTACCGCTAGCAAGTTAATGCTAACTAAACATTGTTAAACACAAACAAATTTTGAAAAATTTGGTGAGGGTCTAATCGTTACAACGGGTAAACGTTTTTTCACAAATTCGACTTTATTGTTGATGTGGAGCTTTTTAATGTTGCAAATTAAATGCAAAAAAGGAAATTATGATATATGTACATAGGTAATAGTGTTTTAGATACGAGTAAACCAGATAAATATAGTTGTTGAAAAATCGTATAAAAAGTAAGTTATCAAAAAGGTTACCGTTAATCTAACTAATAATAAATCGAAATCGGTTAGTTTAGTTCATCTTGAAATTATTCAAAATATTAAGTTTAAGTTAGAAGGCAACGCCGCTTAAATTAACAATGAATTGGAAGAAGATCTGTCAGCATCCATAGATATAAAGAAACAGTATAGCAGTATTCCTGTAGATTTTATAAATATACTTAGCCCTAATCAGATCTCTAAAAAAATCGCCGACGAAGCCAAAAAATAAATGAGTTAAATAAAAATATTGTAGAAACCGATAAAGTAGCAGGAAAAAATATTACACCGTTTAGCCTCCAGTTATTACCAAATTAAAGAGCTAAAGCATCTTACTGCGTTTATGAAACCGGACGGCCAATATGAGTTTAACCGAGTTCCATTCGGATTAACAAATGTACCCACAGTGTACCAGCGTTTGATGAATTTCATAACACAAGCAATAAACATCGAGATTGTAATTTACTGGCCGATGCAATTTTACCTAACGTCGATATAGAAAGTGGGTTGAAAATACTTGAGAGATTTTTATTAAAACTAAGCCAATACGGCCAATACTTTGAAACTACTAACAAAGTGTAAATTTGTATAAGAGAATGTATTATTATTTTTATATTTTTAATTTTATATTGTTACGTTTGATTTAATTTTTTATTATACTCGCATGTGGTAGCCATCTATTGATCGGAGAAAGTATTATTTGAGTAGCGCTAATTATTATTGTAGTATAAAAAGATGACGCAAAAACAGACATCCTGACATCATCGCCGCTAAAATAAGTTGTAATAAAAAGTAAATGTTAAGTTTTATAAAATTGTGTTTTAATTCCTCGTAATTCACCGTGTGTTAGATTATTGTTATATTTAAAGTTTAATAAACTCATAATAAGTTTACACATAAACTTAAATAAAAATATAATAAAATATTAAAAATAATAAATAAAAATATATTAAATTAAGTTTTAATATGCATTTTATTATTTATGTTAAAATGTTACGCAGTTCACAACTTTAAATTTATTATATTGGGTAGTACAAATAAGTTTTGAGGTTTTTTCAGAGGAATTGGTACAATGCATTTTATTCAAAGTAATATTAGCTACGACTTTTTCACATCTTTCAGGCAGCTGCTCGGCCAGACCATGAGTTATCGACCGGAACAAGTGGTAGTCGGAAGGAGCAATGTCTGGTGAATACGGCGGGTGAGGTAGGACATCTCATTGAAGCGCTTCCAAAGTTTCCTTGACGACTCTTGGCACATTGTTGTGATATTCACAACCTCACCCATGCCAAATATCAATTTCATCATCATAAATAAAAAATCTAATCAATTAAAAATAAAATCGCTACGATAATGCAATGCGTATATCACAACACATTTAACATACATTCTTTACGTGCATACAAAAAAGCATAGTAAGCGCGATCGACGCGATACATAAAAGTATGAAATTCAAAAGCAACAACAAAACAAAACATTAGTCTTACTACGTCATACACACATTACACATTCTTCATACAATATCAAAATACAATAACAACAACAAAACCAAGTATGAAATATGGTATATCAAAATATATGACCTATATGTATTATGCATTTTTTGTTGTATTAAAACGTAATATAAATTATTCAATTATGTTTCTGATGATCGGAAAATTGGTCTCGGTCGGGGTTGTATCCTCTTTTAATAAACTAAAAACACGCGTCCTAAATTATACTTTTTAAATAAAATTGTCGAATTTCCAAAAAATGAATTGTTGGTAGAACTCTACCAAATATTTCGTATATAAGAACCGAAAATTGTTCATTAAAATGAGAAATACACAATCAGTTGATCACAGTCAAATGGTAGAACTGATTCGTGAACCCTTAGAGGTCTAACCTCGACGGTAGTAGCATAGTTCGGTTTTACCAATAGTTCATTTTAAATCGTCATACGATCGAAGCCGCGTTCAGTTTAAGAAAATTCGAATTCAATTTATTAGTATATTCTTAAAGTAAGTGATCATTGAAAGTGTAAAAACTAATATCTAAATAAACGGTCGAAAATTAATCATTTTTGTGTTGTTTGTGCACGATAACTAAGCGAGAATCATCAACCATCGAAATCCACTACATTATCTGGTAAGTATTTCTACGACTAACTTTGTGGGCACTGTTCTATCAATTCGTGTCTACTTTACCTCGTACGGCAAAACGAAGGGGAATGGCGAAGCAGTGCTTTTAGCACAGTACCCATCCCTTTGCTAGATACGCTTTAATAGAACTAAATTCTATACTAACAAATCTACCCATTAAGGGTACACTCTCAAAAAAAATCAATGCATCGACTTCCATATAGTTTCGTAATTCTTCTCGTATAATATTCCACCTCAGCCCTTGTTCACCTCGTATAAGGTCTAGTCAAATCCCATCTATCTTACTATCGTATTCTTCACCTCAGGACATTCTCCACCTTTGAAATACCCAAACTATAACTCCGTTCATAAATGAGTGTATCGTCCGACCTAAAAGTTCACCGGTTGAAGTATACTCAACCTCAGTGTTGTAATTTGTTTTAAGAGAACCAAATACAATTAACAAACGGTTCAAGAAAAAACAAATCTCAACAACATGTGGCGAGCTTTGTTGTGCTGAAAGATCAGATTGTCGTGTATATCGGCACATTGTTTGAGCTTCAATGATCGCCTTGACTTCATCAATTGTTGTTGATAACGATCTCCAGTGATGGTTTCGTTAGGCAGGAGTAGCTCATAGTAGATAACGCCGAACTGATCCCGTCAGATACACAGCATTAACTTCTTGCCATGAATATACGGTTTGACGAATATGGGTTGTCGTAGTTGATTTACTTTTCGTCCCCCGTTACGATACGACGCAAAAAACCTTTCTGATATTGTCTTTGGAGCAGTTGTTCTCACGTGAAAAAACAGCGTTCGACGTCTCTTGGTTTGAGTTCATACGGAACCCGAGTTCCTTGTTTTTGCACTATACCCATGGATAAGGTTTTTAATCGCTTGTTGAGTCACGCCTCTAACTCAGCGTCTTCAACTTTACTGGTCTTCCTTTACGTTCTTTGTCATTTCACTGGTATCAAATTCACCACTTTCAAAACCGCGCAACCAGTACCCATATGTTTTTATTAATGGAGCATGTCCCCCATATACTTCACACACCAATCGATGTCCATCAGCTGCAATTTTCTTCAAATTAAAACAAACCAGTACTTCCCGCGCTTCCCACAAACAATTATGTTTTGTTGGCACAAAGGTTGACATGGTTAGAGTACAAAGAAATGCGTTATTGACACATACTGATTTTTAGAGAAAATGATGACGCTTTAACATGAATATAGTTACAAGATACTACAGCTAATACTAGTTACGCCGTCTTTTGTAAATCCCTCAAACTTATTTCTTCCCCCAATATTACCTATATTTATACAGATTGTCCCTAAAGTGGCTAACACAAATGGTACCGTTGGATCTCTTGATCAAAACGAAGGTTAGGTTACTTCTATCACTTCGCACGTTAAAGCCCCTCATCAAGTTATATAGAAGTTTAAAGAGAAGTATTCCAATACAGCACCTTGTATTAAATAAACTTCGATAACTTGAGAAATAACCATTTTTATTTTCAAGTATCAATTTCATTAAAAAGCTGATAACAATCTCATTTAAATAAGGTATAATAATTATGTTTATTTAGTTAAAAAGTAATTCAAATTTAAATAAAACTTTTAGAACTTTATTTTTTTAAGAAAAATGTTTGTTTTTATACTATTTAACTCTTAACAAAAACTCTACGTCAGTAAAAAAATTTTGACGGAAACATAGTTCAGACTCTTAGCTTTGAGAGAAGCTTGCTATATTATGTTATCTAAAAAATTAAAAGTTCTCAATAAAAATTTTGTTTTTCCTCGTATTTTATAAATAATATTATTTAATGCTAGTTCATATTTGTACCAACGTACTTGTGTCTAATAAAGAAATACAAAATTTTTATTATGAACTTTTAATTGTTTACCGAACAATTGAAATTTTATAGTGACAATCAAATTTTTTTAAACTAAAATTAATTTTAAATTAATATAGTGCGACCATAAAATTTGCCATAATACACAAAGGGTGGTTTCCTTTACGTTGACCTTTCTGGTATATTTTGTGATGTCCGAGAAATGAAGCCGCCACAGTACCCTCTTTAAATGAATTGCTCAAGTATTAGACAAATTTAAACGATCAGTTGTTCTATGAGGTGTCTGGTTCATATTTCCTACGCTCAACGAATTTTGGATAACGTGCGTTGGCATCAGTCTGCCTATTGAAACATTTGCCTTACGTCCATGTTTGTTTACAACATTGTATGGCCTTTCGTAAAGATTTGATAGGCCAGTTCGTGTTTTGTCAATGCATTCTCGCAATTTTCCAACGTTCGTGGGTTAAAATTGTCGTTAACTTACGAGTGCCAACTGGAATGTTTTATGACAATTTCTCCTCCAGATTTTAAACAATTCTGAAAGCTTGACTGCCAACTATAGTTCTGCTGAGGGACATATCATATCATCTTGGATTACTGCTCGTACCCCCAAAAAAACAAGGGGTAGCTCAGTACTCCTATGGATTGTATTTCCATGAGAATCGAGTGAAGTATTCATTTAAGCTGGGAACGTTCGGACATACGATTTTCCTGCGGATGGTAGGCAGTAGTACGAATTCTATGAGAGCCTACTAAGCGCCTGAACTCAGAAAATAGTTTTGACCCAAAAAGACTACATTGGTCAGTTGTTATTTTAAGGTGTATTCCTATTCTTGAAACATATTGCTCGACAAAAGTCTTAGCAATAGTGGCAGCGATGCTTTCTTGAAAGGGATATGCCTCACCTTATCGGTGAATCTATCAACTATATAGTGAGGATTTACACTCCCCTCGGACGTCGAAAGAGGGCCATCTTGCCGGACTTATTAAACTTTTACTCGGTGGAAGGAACTTACATATTATGATTTTTGTGGCGTCTGTTATACAAAGAAAATAAAGGGAACTAATAAAATTTATTGTGATAAATAAAAGAGAAAATGAATACGTAATGAATGGTTCATATTATCGTGATTGAAATAATTGAAAATTTGAATGAAATACTCACTAATGAAATACTAACTAGTACATATTCCTAAATTTTAGTTGTTTATTAAATTTAGGAGCCTCCTCAATCCATTTACTAGCCATACACATACAGAACCTTATTCATACACATGCATGCACAAAATGTTTTATTTTGAGTTTCGTCCAGTTCCGAATTATCACTACACTTATAATAAGTCGAAAGCAAAACTAAGGAAAATTCGGAACTAAATTTGAGTTTTTCTTTCGAAAAATGGCGGTAAAGTAGAAACGAGTTATACTTGGGTGTCAAATATCTATATAGGAAATTGGTCGTCTTTTCCATAGTAAATTTGCTCGTCAACATGTCACAAATTGTTTTTGTTGTACTCCTTGGTTTGCAGTACGTGTTTTGAATGATTTGAATGATTTGATTGCGACATTTTAAGTTCAGGAACCATTTTTGGCACGCCGCTTCTTCTTCATTTCCTATAAAGCGTAAGATTTTCATGAGTATACTCTGTGTAGCCCCTAAGTTAACAGGACGAAACTCAAAACTGGGCTATCGTTTTATACTTTGAATTATAAGAAAAAAGTCGAAAGAAACCTTAAGTTTGCAAACTTTGAAAGGAAAGATATACTTAACGAAGCATGAACTGCATCGAACGCATTTAAATTGCAGTTTAAGATGTAAGTATTACAGATTTAAATATTGCGTAATCAATTAACTGGATATTAATGATTTCAAGTTTTATAATCAAATTCAGAAGATAATAATTTTTTGGTCTGGAAGAAACATATACCGTGTGGTTTCGACATAACAACAGTTTCTTCAAAAAATAAGGAATTTTAATTTGAGATGTTCTCGTTCATATCGCAAGATTTAAACAAAAAATGTAAAATAAAAATTGTATTTTGATAAAATTATTACTTCAAAATTAAGGTTTATTATTTACACATATAATAGATGTGTCGTCCAATGATACTACACTCTAAATGATAAAACGCATCCAGTAAGACGTCAAACAATGTGTACCGAACAAGCGATAGACGCTGTACAGCGTAGCATTGAGGGAGTCCAAATCAATCAATTCGACGTCGTTCTCAGCAACTGGAGATGCGTCCGTCCACTTTATGGAAGATTTTATCTAAGGATCTTGGTTTACGTGCTTACAAAATTCAACTTGTGTAGGAATTAAAGCCATCTGACCATTGCACACGTCGCCAATTCGTTCAATGGGCTGAAGCACAAATTGATATTGATATTGATTTTCCAAACAAAATTTCGTTCAGCGATGACGCTTACTTTTGGTCAACGTACACAACGTACCCAACGTTAATAAACATAATTGTCGGATTTGGAGTAACGATAATCCACATACTTTTGCCAAAACACCATTACATTCAGAGAAAATCACTGTTTGGTGCGCTTTATGGGCCGGCGGAATCATTGGTCCATATGCCTTCAAAAACGATGATGGGTGGAATGTTACAGTCAACGATGAACGGTATAGAGACATGATTTTTAACTTTGTTCTACCCCAATTGGCTCGCATAAATCTTGCTGATGTGTGGTTCCAACAGAACGGTGCCACATCTCAACACAGCGCGGGTACAATTAATTTACTCGAGGAAACATTTGATGAATGACTAATTTCAAGTAATGGTCCTGTTAATTGGCCACCGAGATCGTGAGATCTAACTCCATTACATTAAATAATGAAATTACATCTAAATCTACAAATGTAGATAGTCATTTAATTTTGGATATTATCAGCAAAAATTGGAGAAACATTAAAAAGAACACAAAATCTAAATTAACGAAAGTCCAATTTCTTGAAGGTTTAGCATTGTTTTAAATAATTCACAATTTTCTTTTAACAATATTAATTACAAACAAATTTTTGGTTCTCCAATGGGTTCTCCCACAAGTCCAATTTTAGCTAACTTGTTAATGGAAAATTTAGAGAGTTTAGCACTAGAGTCTTTAGATTTTCAGCCTTTATTTTATTATCGTTATGTGGATGATATTATTACCGCTATACCAGAAAATAAAATTGATATATTTTTAAATAGTTTTAATAAAATATACAGTCGAATAAAATTTACTTTAGAAAAGGAAGTTAATAACAAAATTGCATTTTTAGATTTACTTTTGATTCACGAACCTGATGGCAAAACTTCTTTCGATTTGTATCATAAAGATTGTTGGTCTGACAGATATCTAAATTTTCATTCCTGGCTTCCTACTCGTACTTCATATAAAATTAATACAGTAAATATTTTTTTTCCGATCGTAGGAAAAAATATATATTTCCGTTGTTTTTTCGAAACGAAAAGCTCATGATTCCAGTATGTTGTATTTGTTGCTAAGCAACAAGTAATAATAGTACGAGAATATTGTTTCTGGCCTAGGCCGGGAATCAAATAGGTACACAAACTTGACAACTTTTGAAAAAAAAAATTGTATTTATGTCTTATGATGTCGTGGCTAACTAAGCAATAATTTTATATTATTTTCGATTTTTTACTTTGGTTTGATTTCTTAATATGATAATTAATGAATAATACTAAAAATTATTTTGGGTTTATATTCGTTTTAAAGTCCGATCGGAGAAAAAATAGTATGTACAATTCGGAGGAAAAGTGCATTCCCGGACTCCCGTGGCCAATTTCCACTATCGTCCGGGAATGCAGTACTTTTCCTCCTAAATATACAATATACTATTGGCTGAAAAAATATTAAAACTTTCAGACAAAAAATTCCATAATAAAAATTTTAAAATTTTGAAAGAAACACTTTTAAACAACCATTATCCGGCTAAATTAATTAATAAAAGTTTTTGAAAACAAAAAATTTTTGTTAGTAATTCTAATATTCTGCTTATTAATGATGTCCAAAATTATTTATCCATTCCATATATTAAACATTTGTATGAAAAAATTAAACACCGGTTTAAAAATTATAATTTCAAAATTATTGGTAACTCATCGATTAATTTAAAAAATTCAATTCTTTCGAAACTCAAAGATCCAATGCCGTTGAAAAGGCAGTGGAATTTAATTTACCAAGTTAAATGTGATTTTAATGCTGTTTATGTAGGTCAAACAAACAGTTTTAAGAAAAACGAGTTGCTCAACATAAAAATGGCGTAAATAATGATAACGAACAAAGTACGAGTGCACTCACAACACATTTAAAAAATACAAGACATGTAATTAATTTAGATAATGTCAAGATACTTGATAAAGGACGAAATTTTAGAAAGAGATCAATTTTGGAAATGCTTTACATTAAATCTAGTACTAACTCTATAAATTATTTTGTCTAATTTGTTTTTGTCTCCCTTATTGTGGTTTTAATTTTCAAAATTTCTAAATTTATTTTTTATATTTACATTTTTTATTTTACAAATTCAAATGATATTTTATATAATATTTTAATTATACCTTCTATTCTTTTTGTATTTATATAAAATTTACTGTATAGGCATTGTACAGGGTGGCTGACACGAAGTGTTACCAAAACAAACCGCCACAGAATTTTTATGTTTTGGTGAATTTTATTGAACCAAAGTAAAAAAATGTTCACAAATATTTAAATTTTCGAATTGCTTTAACAGTTTTCGACTTGGCTACCCTTAGCCGCGATTATGGCCTTCAAACGGCCAACAAACCTATTACATGCAGCACGAAAGTGGCTCTGCGGTATTTTGGCCCATTTCCGGCGAAGCGCTTGTTTGAGATGATCGACACTTTGGTATTTTTTGTCCCAACCTTGCTCTCCAAAATACTCAAAACCGAGAAATCTAGCGGAAATCTAGCGGATTTCGGCCGTTACAGCGGCCCAAACCATCACCATCGGCGGAGCTTGGTTTCGAGTGGCAAATCGCCACTTTCGTGCAAGCGTAACAACTTCTTTGCTCTTTCCACTCTAACTTTTTTTGAGCATCGGTGAGACCATGCGTTTTATAGAATTTCAAGGCCTTTAGTCCAAGATCTTTCAATATGTGCTGCATCCGTTCGAGCGAAATGTTCGCCTCACGAGCCATTTTTCTGCTGCTACGGCCCGGATTCCGAGCCAATTTGACCTTCACCTTCAGAATGATATCCGGTGATGTTGCAGTGCGTTTCGGTCCACCACCGTAGCGTTTTGCAATGCTGTCAGTATCATTATAACGATTTATGGTGCGATACACAAACATTTTATTCACATGCAGATGTTTTAACTGGTTATCAATGTGCGGCTGTGGTTTTCCAGCCAAATATAGAGCAATCACACTATTACGATTGAATTCCATTGCGGCGGATAACTTTTTTTTGAATATTTCTCACTAAAATGCTTTTGTACGCTTGTAAACAATAGAATGAACAGTCATTAGTGTAAATTTGAGCACTCTGTCATCACTGGTTTGACAGCAATGACAGTCTGAAATTGGTAACACTTCGTGTCAGTCACCCGGCATATTTTGTAATCGAAAAATTTTGTTTAATAAATTTTCATTAGCTTTGAAAATGATGTCGAATTGACCTCGAAAGCTCAGTAAATAATTATTTTAATATTAAAAAAGAGCCACAAACCAATAAAAATAATATATTGTTTGTTTATAATGACTTACAAATTGTATTTCTTTTATTTGTACCCGATGGTTCTGCTAATTCATGGCTACTCCTGTTCATGGCATTTTCATCATTGACGACCGTTTCGTCCTCGACTTCATCATTAAAATTATTGCATGCATTATGCAAAACGCAGAGTAAAACATAATAAGTATTGATTGATTGATTGATTTTGAATGTACGACCAAGTTCTTAGGCTTGAGTTCCCGGATGACGCCGGGTCCACCGTACACCCTTTTTTACACATAACAAAACCGAAGGATTGGATAGGTTAGTTAAGTGGGACAGAATCGGCCCGGTTACAGACACCTAGGTATAGCCGATAGTTAGTAACACAAAGACAACACAATTCTAATCTACTAGATGAAGGATAAAAGCTTAATAGGTTAATGGATAACGATGGTATTGGTCTTCAACAATTGCTTCTTTAAACCGGCAACCTAAGAAAAAATATTATTATTTCACATGCATCTGGAATTATCATGAAATTTAATTCTATTAATACTTTTCGGCTTCCTAACCAAAATTGGTTGACTCGACCCGTTACAGACACCTATGTAAAGTCGTTAGTAATAAAATGACAACACAATTTTAAACTACACAATCAGCAATTACAATGAAGCATTAATTCACAAGCATCTGTAAATTTCCTGAAATTTAATTCTAAATTCATATTTTCCGGCTTCCTAAATAATTGAAACATTTATTAATTTAATTATTCTGCAACTCCGCAACTTACAGTCGAATTTCCTGAAACCAAAGTTATTTGAACTATATTCAAAATAACTCTAAAATTCATTAGTATATTTAGGACAATATATATACAATATAATAAAATTATACTTGAATAAAATAAATGTAAAGTAACGATTAGTATTAACTAAATTAATTTGGTTCTCATAAAACAAATAAAATAAATCGAATCCAGGAAAGGCACGCACGGCCTTCCTAACTTCTAAGTCTGTTGATTTGATGGATTTATTTATAAAACAATATTTATGAAAGTCACTTGTCCTTGTCATCCCTAATCTAATACAAATATGTTTATTTATAAAAATAGAAAATGACCAAACGAAAACTGGTTCCAAAAACAGCTAATCTGGAATCTGTAAGGTAATGTATTAATAATGAATGTTTTTCACAGCTTTAGAATCCCCAATACCTAAACAAATTCAACCAAAATTAAATAAAACTATTAAAGTAATCAGGAATCTGTAAGATAACAGAATTAATAATAAGTAGCTAGCACATCTGTAGGATCCATGATAATCAAATAACCCAATTATATGGTTCAATGCTTTAATTATAAAATAAATAAATCAGAAAAAAATTACATACATACATATATATATACATACACACACATACACACACACATATACATACACACACACATATATATATCTACAACAGCATTAAATAAATTATAAATTATATAATCGACATACGTCGATAATTATTTGTCCAACCTAGAACAAGTTAACCAAAACCTTTACCAATTTACAGTCTTCCAAATAATCTAGAAAAAAATTTAATTAAAAAGTGCATGATCCCGAAAAACTATCTACATATAGCAAATTTGACTACAAACTTGCATCTACTTTGCATCTACATTTGCACTTCAAATGTACTCCGTAGCTTCCATGTAATTCCAAATATTCAAATATTCGCAGAAATAGCAAAGTTATAAAGTTAAGCCAACAATTCCAATTCGATCACAGCCGCCTACCTCTACATGTCCTAAACTAGAGTTCCAAAATTCGTTAAATTATTATTTTCACGTTCAAAACAAGAATAATAAGAAATTTTATGAAATTTAATTTAATTTTACACTAAACCTAAAATTCAAATTAATAAATTATTAATTTATACTTCTACAAGGATCTATATATATGAATGCGATAATACGTTTTCCGCGGAACCAATCTACCGTGTAAATCGGAGGATGGGTGTATATGAATGAATGAATTCATCTGTCAAGGAGAAAACGAATAGTACAGAATAAACCACGATCATGCTTGTTTAGTTTCTATCCAATTTCGTCATATATTTATCCCCTCAAAATTTTGTTTTATGTATTTTATTTGTCTATTTCCTGTTTATTCTTTTTTAGTTGAAACTTGGAAGGGATAAATTATAAAACACTAAGCATGATCATAATAATCTATTCTCCGTTCTCACTCACGCAACAAGCGCAAAAACAAAAAATAGAAATGTATGTACATATATATTTAATATACTAAACCAAAACATATAAATGAAATGGTATTTTATTTTACGCTCCTCTCTTAACACGTTTACGCAAATAGAAACAGTTAAATACATATTTTATATAATTAAAATTTATTTCAGAAAAATATGAAAAATATGAATTAAAATAATGAAAAACACTTATCTTAGGCATCCATTGGAATCAAAAAAGTCATACATATTGAAGATTTACATACACTGCGTACGTTGCGTTCAAGCAACGGTATCAAAATACATATAAACGAAAATTGTTATGTACATATTCTATACCATCACAAGCGCACCGTACACAGATTAAAATAAATACACAATACGTACAACTATTCACTTCACTTATTAAATTCACGCAAATTATTATTGAAATTATTATTTATTAAAATTATCAACTATATCAATATTATACTTTTTATTAGTTAATTAAAATACATTTAAAATAAATTATTTATTTATTTAAAGGAGAGACAAAAACACGTCCTTCCTCTACGACGATCAATCGCCGACCCGCAGAGTAAAACATAATAAGTATGGCAATAAAATTTAGTCGTCTATTTTCTATTAATTTTAGCCGCCTAACCCGAGATTTCATAATTCCAAATGAATTTTCAATTCTCACTCTGCTTTTGATAAACAACGGTTATAATATTTCTGTTTATCTGTCAAATAGCCAGTGTCTGTATATGGGGTTAATAAAAATCATCCGTCAATGGATAAGCACTGTCACCAATTAAATAGAATACTTGTTTTATTTGTTTGGTTCCATTAAATAAATGCCTATAGGGGACCTCTTTCATACTGTGGCATCATATACAGAACCAACCTCGCCGCTACGTAGCCATCAATAAATTCCTTACTGTCGTTACAAATACCTTGTAACACCACATAATGGTATCCT
This sequence comes from Nephrotoma guestfalica, assembly GCA_963691935.1. Lineage (NCBI taxonomy): Eukaryota > Metazoa > Arthropoda > Insecta > Diptera > Tipulidae > Nephrotoma > Nephrotoma guestfalica. The sequence continues at coordinate 184,178,129 of OY829913.1, forward strand.
TTTCTTTTAATATATGATGAATGGTATTGCTTTGGCGCGCTTATTTTGAAATGACATCCGTCAATTGCACCTGCTAGTGTCACTCCTGTAGTATAATAATTTTATATTAATTAATTATCTACGAGATTAAATAATAAACATTACCTGGAAAATTTGGAAATCTACTAGAAATCCGATATTGCTCAGTTTCCGAAGGCCTTTTGCAAGTTCTGTATAAAGTGCGGGAACAAGAAGTTCTGGATAAATATACTAGCCACCGTCCTGTATTATTCAAATTTTGTAAACAATTCCAGTAAATTTTATTAAAATAAGATTAATAATACCAAAATGTTTCTGCATTTGCCAAATACAACACAGTTACCATTAATTGTTTCTGTAATGCAATTTCAAGCCTTCTTACGGTTACATGTATTCTCCATAAATACCCGCAAATATCGTCGAATGACTCTCGATGCATACGGAAATGGAGTTTGAACTGCTCATTCACTCTTCGTGGCACACTTTCCTCCGCATAATTTTCAATATTTACGGTTACTTCACTCTCTTCATTTTCCTCTAAATCGTTAAACATTATCATTGCTGCTCCTTGCAATAATGCGAAAACGCGCTGTTTCTTGAGGTCGGTCATTTTATTACAATAAATAAAATTGCTAAGTAATCAGTGTGTGGAAATAATTGAAACAATTGAATTGACAATTTCAATGCCAGATGACAGTTGACCTTATTTGATCTAGACCGATTAGATCAATTTGATTTCAGATTTCAAAATCTGCGCGATCTACAAATTTAATCCTTTAACTGTTTAAGTTTGTTTCGAAAAACTTTTTCTCCCTGCTTAAATATTTTTCAGCGAAGACGATAATATAAGCTATTGTGAATTAAAATAAATAACGATTCGTTGAATAATAATACGAATGTCTTCTTTTTATCTTTATGACGAGTATACTCGACATTATGCAATCAATCTTCGGTTCGTTCTGACGAGTATACTCGACATAAACAGTTAAAGAATTAAATAATTAACACAACTAAAGTGATTCACAAAACACCGGAAAAATTAGAAAACTGCATAATCGTCTAACCCCAACAACGTGACAAGTAATCAATTACTTGACTAATTTGAAAACACAATAGAAATAAACATAAATTTACGTCGCAATCAGAAACGTGCGTGACGTCCTTGCAGATACTCGTCTAATAATATCCTATTATTATTGTAAATGTAAAGTATTATGAAATTTAATATTTACGTCTATACGTTTATGATTTAACACCTGTGCTGGGATGTTCTAAGTTCTAGCACTACTTTTTTAATATTTTATCAAAGTTTATGTCTCGTTTCATTAGAATAAAATTCGACGCCGATTCACTTTTTGTATCATTTACTAGTCCGCTAGATTAAAACTTTGTGTTGTTTCTACTCCATTTCCCCTCACGAAATATTTTACTGCACGTTAACGATATTAATTTTATTTAAGCATATAGCGAGACATTTGCTTCAGGACAGACGTCGGCTGCAGCCACTCCTACGTCTAAGAACAGTCGTATGCCACTGAGACTAACGACAATCCCATCTGCTTACGCTCCAACTCCACATTGCATAATTGATACAGAGGTGCTCCTAGGAGACATCAGGAAGATAAATAAAAGTTGGGTTTTTGGCCCTTGCCCCTCCTCTCTCCCAAACCTCTTTCAGAAACGAAAATCAAATTCCAAAACTTATACTTTCACTTATACTTTTATTCACTTAATTCTAAACCATTACGATGCTTTTCGTAAAAATAAGAAATATTAATTATGAGATTTATAATCTCAAATCAAGATCACGCAGAATTTAAAATATTTTATTAGAATAGTTACAGAAAACAGGTCACCAATTTTCATTGGCTGGTAAAACCAACATTTTTATCAGTAGCAATGATGACGGCTTGACCTAATCTTTAAAGATTCAATTCTATTAATTCAAAATTACGAGTAATACGAAATCCAGAAACAATTTAATGAAAATAACTTCTTTGCTAATTTTCATATAGGTAATTTTTATTTGCGAATATAAATAGTAGTTATCATACGTTATAATTTATTTATTTTATAAAAAAATAGTTCCAAAATTAAATGTGTGTATGCGATTTTTTGGAGTGTTCACATCATAATGTCTCCGCACCGCCTGTTCAGATAATAATATTACGACGATTTCTTGTTATTTTTGTTATCGTTATGAAAATGAAAATAAATTAAATATTACGTGTCAGGCACTTAGTTTTTGCTTTAATTTTTTCAAAAATTCCTTGGCTTGTTTATCACCCTGTCGGAATTCTAAGGCATTTATACAGTCTGTTGCTAAATTTGTTGGGCGTGTTAAATTTAAGTGTTTTTGTTGATTGACCGAACCCTCTGCGATATCCTTAAATTGTAAATAAGATTCGGCTATATACTGATTGGACATCCCAAACAAATCTTTATCTTTAACACTAAATAGAATTAAGGCGGTATTCATGTTCCGTTGTTCAGGCGTTAAATTTATGCAGAATTTTTCGTCGAATAATGGAAAAAGAGTTTTATTTTGAACATTTGTTTTAGGTTTCACAACACCAACAAATTTTTCATCTGGTATTAAATGTATACGAACAAATGGGTCACAAGTTCCGTTCGTATCCATTGGAATTATATTTCTAGCGCTCATAACTTCGATCTGTAAAATTGATAACACAATTATTTTTGTTCAATTTAATTGCAATATTAATGTTCAATTACCTCTAAGACATCTCCTTTGAACGCACATCGAACTGTTAGTACGCCAAATTTTGAATCAGGCATACTATTTTGCTCCTTCATCCGCTCAATATGATAATGGTGAATTAATTCTGCTGTCTCTAGTCCATGCAGTTCTAATAGGCGATATATCGAATCTAAAGTAACGCGGTCGGTTTTATTTGCATTAGAGTCTCGAACTCCTTTGAAATTATCGACCATTACTTGCAGCGTATCCCGAAGGTTTGAGAAAAAAGTGGGCGGTCTTCGCTTGTCCAAATTACTTTTAACCAAATCTTCTAAAATGATAGCTAGTTCTGACCAAATAGCATCTAACATTCTTTCAAAATTAATTTCATTTAATTCAGAATTTAAAGTACACAATGAACTTTCCAAGTACATCATTAATCGGTCCATCGAATTGGAATCTTGGTGTAAAAATTCTGCACCTTCGGTTAAAAATTTTCTCATCGGTGGAGACATCTTTCTGGCAACACGTTCAATTAGTTCTAAAATTTTATTCCGTTCTGTATCCATTGCATTCTCGATAACATTTTTCAATGTTTCATCACATCGCTGCGCCTCCATTGGACTACGGTGGTCGGCTAAACGTGCAATAATATCGTCCGCACCCAATTCTTTAACGAATGGTGTTAAACTTTGGCGAATGTAATCGATGTTGTTGATAGCAAGACACCATTCCCGTGTAACTTCAAATTTCTTTTCATAGATATTTTCAACTTCTCCCAGTCCTTCAACTCGGATAGCCATTTTATCAGCAAAGAAATCACAACAGTGACAAATGTCCTGTAATAACAATAAAATTTGTTTAGAAAGGAAATATTAAAAATTTCTAGTTTACTTACATCTACAATTTTCCCGACAAACATAAACGAATCTTCAACGTCTGGCCAAGCCAACTGTTGCCAAAATATTTTAATTTGATAAAATATGGCTAATGTATCAACTGCTGATGAACTGTACTTGACGGAATCATCAACGGGGATTAAATCATCTAATTCTATTGCTTTTTCAATTCTCGTTAAAGCTTTCAAAACGGATATATCCAACCAGTTTGAAACTCCGCCCGTAAACCAACTATGGCAATTGGCCAATTTGAAGTTTGTTTCGCCCGGCGCAAGTGCTGTTCCCAGAATTGAAAATTTCTTAAGCACCAAATATAATTCAAATAACGTTGTTCCCATGTTAATCTCTTCACTTTCATTAATTTTAATCGAATTATCCTGCGGTAACTGAATACGTCGTAAGGCACGAACCACATCTTGAACAATTGGTTCAATAACTTCGGCCAGCCGGCCTTCGTAAATGATATACGAAGTTTTGACAAAATGAAAATTTAACAGGTCTTGAAAAATTTTATCATAAAAATCTACAGCTCGCTGTAAATCAGATCGAACTAACTGAATCATTTGCACCAAATGCGAAAGTTTATCTTCTTCGGATGGATCAAGTCGGGCAATTTTTTCAAAGTTTGAGAGAAACCAATCATTTGCTCCGGTTATTACAGCATCCCGAACAGCATTACTAATATCCCAATTAGGATTGTTGTTTTCACGTGTAATCCATCTAATAAATTTTATTAAACATTTTATGAACAATTTATTACGATTTATTTATCAAGGTTTTACTTACCCATACATATTAGCCGGAAAGAGGTCAGTACCTTCTGGTGGCTCGAGCATTGCAATTTTAGAAATAATGTTTAAGACCACTTTTAAAGTTCTTACTGATTGCTTATCAGTGATATGTTTTCTAATTCTACGAACTACCCCAAGACATGAAGGTAATACTTTTTTGGCACCCTCCCAGAAAAATTTTACTTCGTCCTGCGAAATATTTAACGATTGCAATGGTTTTATGATTTTATCAAGTAAGGAGTCAAAAAGTACGAATGATAGTGGATAACTTTCATGAATTCCTGCAAATGTTGACCATTTGGCGAGCGCAATATCAATTTGTGATAAACCGCTTTGAGCTGAATGTTGGATTAGTACAGCTTCACCGAATTCACTAAATTTACCGGCCCACCAGTATTCAGCAACTTTTGATGTTTCTAATTCGTGCATTAAAAGCATACGCAAAAGATGTCGATGTTCTTGAGAGGCGACATGTCGATTTTTCTCTGAACTAAAATTTAATCGTATTTTGAGCATTCCTTGGCTTTTAAGTTTTCCTTTCTTATCCAAGCTATACCACATATCGAGACCCGAAGCAGGAACCGATTTTAGAGGTACAGTTGTTCGGCCAATTAATTCATTATCGTGTTTTCCAGATGTTGCTGTCACAGCAATCTCTTTCATTAATTTTCGTAAACCTTTGATACCTTTTACATCAGATATTTTACCCATTTTCTCTTTAACTGTTTCGGCCGGATCAAAATCCCATACTTCAAGCACCAAACTTTCATTATTCGGATTCTCAGAAATTGGTAGTGAAAAATGTTCCTCCCACACCGGGTTCAATGTTTCTGATTTGACTGATGTATTGTATCGATGGGTGGATGCCGACGCCAAAAACATTGTTACAAATGGATCTGATAATCCATTTGGATCTTTTGGATGTAATTCTTTCCCCTCGACACATTCAACATCCAAACGGATTTCTGGTGCTTCTTTACTTTTGGCTAATCTTAATATTTCGTCGTGACGATTATTTGTTATCTTAAATGCATCTTGGATGTAATTGAATAGGGCATTTTGGCTTACGGTCGAGTCCAGTTCACAGCCAACATTATGCAAAATCTCATATAAAATTTCTTCATATAGTTCTTCGATCTGAAACGAAAGATAAATAGAAAGCGTAAAAATGTAGATACAATTATGGCTATGTTTCCATCCACTTTATGAAACATTTGACTGTTGATATGGCTTCAAAAACGATGATGGGCGGAATGTTACAACCAACGGTGAACGGTATAGAAACGCGATTTCTAACTTTTTGTACCCCAATTGGCTGGTGTAAATCTTGCTGATATGTGGTTCCAACACGGCGGTGCCACATGCCACACAATGCGGGAGACAATTAATTTACTCAAAGAAATATTTAACGAAAGACTAATTTCACGTAATGGTCCTGTTAATTGGCCACCGAGATCGTGTGATCTAATTCCGTTAGATAATTTTCTTTGGGAATATGTTAAGTCACTTGTCTATACCGATAAACCAGAGCCGATTGAACACTTGAAACACAACATTAAGCGAGATACGGCCGCAATTACTGCGAGGAGTGATCGAAAATTGGATATTTAGATTTGAACCTCTAGAGTGAATAGACCGCGCGAACCGCGGCCGAAATCATAGTTTCACTGATATTCAAAATGTTTTCTTTGTTTTTTGTATTTTAAAATTGTGAACCTCTAAAAAACACCCTTAACATATCTAAAAGTCTAGGCAAACCACTAAAATTAAATTCGAAATTATAGATTCGCTTATTTTGTTTTAATTCCGGAAACTGATCGTTGACCATAGTACAAATTTTCGTAACCGATGTTAAATATTTGGGTCGAATCGTCTGTTAACGACCCAATTTACATTCTGTTATACAATAAAGCATCAATCGATAGAAATTTAATTAACAAGTTCTCACATTAAATTAAAACATTTTTTTATAATTATTGATAGTTTGAAAAAAATAAAATAAAATTCGGGGTATGTGTGTAAGTTAAAATTGTTTAACATATTTCTAGACACACTTAATATTTTTGGCATAACTTCAAAATTAATTGGTATAATAGTAAATTACACCACTTAAGCAGACCAGACCGTACAGTTAAATAATGAAAATATGAGGCAGGGTCATTGTATGTAGTATTTGATGCCAGAGTGTTAATGATGAAATTTTCTACAATTTTACTAAACTAACTTGTGCATGAATTTGTGAATGAATAAATACTTACATATTATGAAATATTTAATAAATGTGATACGTTAAATGTGTAGTAATAGAAAGTGCTATTCGGGTCATGATATGGAAATGCACAAAGTGTAGTTTGTTGTGTTCACTAAATTTTTTATAAATATCTTTGTTTTTATTCGATTGAATGCAATTTCATTTATTGTATGAATTCAATTTAATATGACGTCAAATGTATATTATTTTTAGCAGATACTTGATAAACGACTTAATAAAATGTTTTACATTTTTATTTAGTAAAATCCGCTGCAATAAAAGCATTTTCAAAAATATTTATTTTTGATTTGAAGTTCACATTTGCTTATGATTGGGTAAGAGATGAATTTAAGAATAAAAAATATACTTTTACATTATTCTAGTGAACATGGAACATTATTTGTATAAAATGCTTTATTTAAGAGTTTTCATTCGACAATTATTAGCAGCAGTGAAGCTATCTGCACTATGTATATGTGGCAACTCTGGCCCTAGGGAACTCCGACTGATCAAATTTTAAACAATTTAAACATCCTATCTAACCTCAGTTCAAAAATAAACTGAATTTCAACAACTTTGCTTCAATTCCTATGCCAATCATCAATAATGACGTACGATTTAATTTCGCAGGAGAAAAAACTCTTCAAATAGAACACATACACAATTTGTTATCTAGTGAAATGAATTGGTGAAACTGCTCTAAACAAATATCTATATTATGATTGCATTCATAGGATTATTCCAAAAATTGTTTCGAATGAGTGAACTGTGCATTCTTTGATCTGTACCAAAATGTATTTAGATACGAGCCCAAATACAGCATAGTCGTATTCCATCAATTGTTTCATCTATTTATCGTTTTATAACGAAAATAATATATATAACGAAAATTAGTCAAAATCACAAAACGCTTCAATTTTAATTGTTGTATATTAATACTCATACAGAACATTGCTCGCTATCGAAGTTTAAATAAAATGAACAGATTCGGCATATATGGCTCTTTCTTTATAGACAAAAGAACTGGTAAATGGTGTTAGGTGACTGGTAGGTGATAAAACACAACATATTTTTGTATTTCTTTTCAATATTTCACAGCAGAAACCATTGTTAAGGATTTTCCTATTTATTAATGCTGATCCACATTAGATAAAAGTTTTTAAACAACCGGGTTTTATCGGTTAAATAGTGCGATAATATAAAGCGTATTGCATTGGTAAAAGTGGATTAGGATTTAGTTTTGGATTTATAATTTTCCAAATCAACAGCCATTTTCCGATTTGGCTTTTTGGCTTCCAAGTTTGTAAGTAAAAATGTTTCTACCTAGCTATGTATATTTGCATATCTCGTGATTTTATTAATATTTTAATTTTATTTTTGAAACACAATAACATTTGTCGATTTTGTAGTTTGAAATATCACTTTTAATATTTTAGTACAAATCTTTTACCTTAGTACTAAAAATTGGATTGGATTTGCGTAATTCTAATATCATGTTGGATTTAGATGAATCCTTTTGTGTTAACTTTTAATGCGATTGTGTTGTAAATGACAAATGCAATACGCTAATAGTAATCTAGTTTAGTTTAAAAAAATATATACATAGTCAACTGACAAAAGATTATTATATTATTATAATTTTCCAAATTAATATTAGACTGGATTGTATGGACCAAAACAGATGATTAATCCTCCGATTAATTGTCACTTGCATCAGTATAAACACCGATTGATCGGTGGATTGCATTTTACTCTCTGTTTCTATCTCTGATTTTGGTATCTAAATCAAAGGTTGAACCCGGGCTATTGTTTCGTGTTAAACATTACGATGACAAAATGAAAAATTAAATTTTTTTAAATATGTAAAGAAATTTCATTATATTTATAAAGGGTGTTTGTTTAGAGGTTCACAATTTTAAATTAAAATAGAACAAAGAAAAACATTTTGAATATCAGTGAAACTATAGCTTTATTTGATAGATAATTGAATGCCATTAATGCTTGAATATGAATGATTTCGGCCATGTGGCCGCCGCGGCTAATGCGTACATGGCATAATTTAGAGGTACAATTATTGATCACTCTTCGCAGTAATTGCGGTCGTATCTCGCTAATAACTCGCTGAATGTTGTGTTTCAAGTGTTCAATCGTCTCTAGTTTATCGGCGTAGACAAGTAACTTAACATATCCCCAAAGAATATAATCTAATGGAGTTAGATCACACGATCTCGGTGGCCATTAACAGGACTATTACGTGAAATTAGCCTTTAATCAAATGTTTCTTTGAGTAATTTAATGTATCCCGCGCTGTGGCACCGTCCTGTTGGAACCATATATCAGCAAGATTTATGCCAGCCAGTTGGGGTACAAACAAATTAGAAATCATGTCTCTATACCATTCACCGTTGACTGTAACATTCCACCCATCATCGTTCTTGAAGACATATGGACCAATGATTCCGCCGACCAATAAAGCGCACCAAACAATGATTTTCTCTGAATGTAATGGTGTTTTGGCAAAGGCTTCTGGATTATCTTCACTCCAAATCCGGCAATTCTGTTTATTAACAGACCCTTCATCGTTGAATGAAATTTTGTTTGGAAAATCAACATCAATACAAATTTGTGCTTCAGCCCATTGGCCGAATTGGCGGCGTGAAATGGTCGGATGGCTTTAATTCCTCCACAAGTTGAATTTTGTAAGCACGTAACCCAAGATCCTTAGATACAATCTTCCGGTATAAAATCAAGTGGATGAACACATCTCCAGCTGCTAAGAACGGCGTCGAATTGATTTGGGTCTTCCTCAATGCTACGCTGCACAGCGTCTATTGCGTGTTCGGTACGCACTGTTTGGCGTCTTACTGGATGCGAACAGAACCATTACTTTGATAAAAAATTTCAACAATTTGCAAACGTTGCTCTGGCATGAGTCTATTCATTATAAAATGGCAAATCAAACTAATGACAAAGCAAATGTCAGAAATATATAGCAAACCTAAATATATCAATAGAAAAAATAAATTCATTTCATCATTTTTATTTAGCTTCGATAAATTGGTGATCTGGTGCAAATCAAATTTATTTATTTAAAATGTTTTTCCAAAAAATAAAAAAAAGTTTGTTGAAAAAGGCTGGAAAAATATTTATTTTCAATAAATATTGAAAGGCACAAGAAAATTTCAAGAAAACGTGTTACCACACACAAACAAACTGCAATAAACAAAAGATATACAATTTTTCTACTGTTCATTAATCGGCGAAAAACCCAATTCACTCCCGGATTTTTCAAAATTTTAACCATCTAAATGTTTATTTGAAAAATTTCAATAAGGTATAGGTTTCTAGTTACAACTTTAACCCAAGTTTATTTCAGTTGAATGGGGCAACGGAAGTTTTATTTATGAAGATTTGATTTTTCAGTGGAAGTGTGAGCTTACTATATATTTTTTTAAACTAAACTAACTACATTGCGTTATTCTTATTTCAATGGAATAATCTGTAATTTGGATATAACCGGTTGCTTAAAACCTAACCTAAACTTAATGAAGAACACCAGTAGCAAACAGAAAAACCTAGTTCATCGTTCTATTTTAATACAATTTCTTAGGATTTATTAGAACTCATAACTAAATTGTCATTTTATAGCAGTTACAATTTTAGTACAACGTTACAAAAAAATGTCATTTGTAATTTGTCACTTGGTCAGAATCCAAGGTTAGGGTCTAGATGTTTGTTTTGTGACTTTCTACTAAAATTGTAACTGCTATAAAATGATAATTTAGTTGTGAATTGTAAAAAGCGATGCTGATGGCTTTTTCACAATGTCACGAAAAATTTCGTAACAAATATTACAAAATTATCACCTATTTAATTTTCCGTAACTTTAATTTTTTTAATAAAATTAGTGTGAATATAGTTTATAGTTAAACTATTTTTGTATTGAATTAAATCGAAATACAAAATTCACAACTAATTTATTAAGTAAAAAATTAATAATAAAAAAATTTATAAAATTTGTATAATGGATTAGTTTGAATTTGCAGTTTCTTGACAATTTTCACGTAATATTTGTGGGTTTGGCGAAATATATTAAAAGTTGAGTACAATTTAGCAATGCAACTGCAACTACTACAAACTGCTGTAAAAGCCATAAGTCATTTCATTAGATTCGGAAATTTTATATGACAGTATTTTGTTCCAATAATGAACAATTATCACTTATCAGAATCTACCCCTAGGTTTATCGTATAGCGATTTGTAACTAGTTTTTATTTTCGCTTCGATCAACTTCAACGATGTAACTGATCAAGTGGCAAATGACAAATACAATTTTTTTGTTGCTTTGTACTAAAATGTTAACTGCTATAAAATAACAATTTAGTTGTGAGTTCTAGAAGGCGATGACTTTTCTAAAATGCCACAAAAAATGTTGTGCCAAGGAGAAAATTGTCATTACCTGTTTAATTTTCGGTGACATTAAATTGTCTAATTACTATAAATACAATTTTTGTAGTGAATTAAATCGAAATTGCGCAAACTCAAAATTATATAATTGCAACAAGAATATATATTACAAATTTTTTATCATTTTCAAGTAATAATTGTGTGTTTAGGGAAATATGATAGAAATTGATTACAAATTAACTATTCAAGTGTAACTACTTATAAAGAAAGTCATGAAAACTGTCATTTTATTAGAATCTACCTCCTGGTGAATTGGTCAGCAGCACTTTCACATAAAATCCGTCAGAAACTTGTACTTATTTAAACCTGCCCTCAAATAAATACAAGTTTTCAACGGCAAAGCACCTTTCTCGTATGTTTTTGTAGAAAAATTACCTAGAAAAATTATAAGCTATTCTAAATCACAGTGACAAATAAAAGAGATCACACACTAAAAAGGATTAGATGAAATCAGAAGAAATTTTAAATGCATTTTAGTACTACACTGAATAACTAATTTTACACATCAACTACATTATAACAAAGTAAAATATTTTAAAAAAAAATTAAAAGTAAACAAAATGTTTTTTGATGCGAATAGTAAATATTTGAAATCTTAATAAAATTTATGTTTAGATTTATTTTATTAAATTACGGTTAAATTTACTTGACATATGTTTTCGATTTCGATCGGATATGTCTCAAATAACAAATGTGCAGTAACAAAATAATTAGGTGGATCAATCTAAATGTGGCCAGCTGTTAGAAGTATGCTAGATATTATCCCCAAACAAACACCCACCTTTCTTTTTGGATTTATTAGTTTGACTGGAATTTCTTGGCAATTAATTGAAAGCGAAAACTCAGATGCCTAATTTTTTACTAACATTTAATATTCCACATAACGAATGATACGATAACTTGAATTTTTTGAAAGAACCTAAAATCTTAGTTTTACAGTTTTCGAGCTTTAAAATTAAAATTTTATTTTTAATATTTTAAGCATTGCAGATCTTCCCAGTCATGTTAAATTGTGCACACCACCAAAAATATTTCGGTCCTACATTCGTGTACGTACCTACGTAATCAAACTGGAACTTTGCGACATTTTATTTTCTTTGAAAGAAGCAGAAACTTAGTACAATAGTAGCAATGCTATTAGAAAAACATATAAACACAAGAAGTGTGTGTTGTTGAGAATGTCGACAGTTTTGACTCAAATTGTTTACAACTGTAAGTTTTGCTGAAATTTATTATTCTTCCGCTTAAAAGAAGTATCACTCATACGTCATTAAAATTTCTCACAAATTTACATTTTAACAGTTTTATTTATAGATTTCTTGACACATTTATTAGTAATAATTAATTAAATTATTATATCAATTAAATCAACGTACTGTCATGGCGTGTATAATAATGCTTCTCTGCCTTTCCAGCATATCCTTTTTAATTCCACGGAATTGATTACGCTTAATCACACCATCATGATTTAAAAAATTTCTTGTTAATAACAACCGAGATTCATCCGCAATACCACTTGGCTTCGCACGCGGAAGAGTACCGCCTTTGTGCCGAAAACTAGCAAATTTTCTATTAAACTGATGGTTATTACTTAATCCTGTGTTGTTATTAATTAACCGGGGTAACGATATTGAACTCATTTTTGATGTTTCACTTTTATTATTTGAACTTTTACTAGTGATGCTATTAATTTTTTCGTTGCTGCTACGTTTAATATTCACACAATTACCACTAAATAATGAAATTGTGCCAGAAAGAAAATCAGACCAAATTGTCATGGTCAAGTTTTTAATTCTAAAATTGTGGGATTTTCTTTTTTTATATTTTTAGTCGTTTGAATCACATAATGGCATCACAATATTTGTACAAATTTCTAAAGACACCTCGCATACACCGACACTACTAAATCGAAGGAGTATGTATAAAATTTGTCAAAAGTTGCATAATTTCGATTAGGTATTTCGAATTTAATTTATAAACATTTTGCTTAAAAGAGTATTTTTGAAATTTTCGCACTTGTAGAACTTAATTAATTTTTTGCGATTATTTTTTTCTATTCGAATGCATTCGGTATAACAAAAACGAAAAAATGCGCCCGAATTTAAAATGCAATCGCACAAACACCCGATATCAAGAGCGCAAAAACACAGACCGAACTGTTAAACAGTCACTGACGACGAATAAAACAGATTTTTTTTTTCGTTTGAGAATTTTCAAAAGTGCGAGACCAAATTGAAAATTAAAAAAAAATAAAGTTTTAAATTGAAACTATTTTTGTGCCAAAAATCAATTCTATTCTGAGAGATCAGTCGGAATCGTTTTCTTGCATGTGCTGGTGTCGAATACGAAACGCCGTGAAAAGAAAAACATTTTAATATGTGTTCGGGAATAAAACACGTCATCACGCATAGCTGATTTTATTTTTAGGGACTCGCAGCGAATGATTAATAGGCGATATTGCTACTTATAAAGTAGGTAAATGTCAACATTATACGATGACATTGCCACAACATGATGTGTATGTGTTATCTTACTGTTTGCCTGTGGTCTAAATTTAAAACATAACATTTTTCATATTAACCCTTTGTTAGGTATATGATCGCATTGATTAGTTTAAGATGAGTGTATTTAAAAAAATGCGAGTGAGTGGTTTCAACTAATTACTTAGTCAGAACATCAAATACCTATGTGTCTAGTCTAATTGAGTTTTTTTATTTATTAAAGGAGTCATGGGTGATTAGGGCTACCAAAAAACGTCACACAAAAGTAAAATGCATAAATTTTGGGATTCAGAAAACAGTTATTTACTGTAATAAAATATCTGCATTGTCATTATCGAACACATACAGAAACTACCAAATATAATTTTTGTTAGTTATTTAGGCGTACTTCGTCGTTGTAACTGATTTTGAATCATCGTTATACTAGGGATTGCGATGATGATCACGAATTCCATTTGCTTGGTAAGACAAACATCAATCCTATGTAATCATGTTATAATTAAATTGTTCGGGTTATGAGAGAAACGCAAACCAAATCGATTTTTGAGTTTCTGTCGGCATCCGTCAATCACAAAAAATCATATTCAGTATACCACCAGTACACCACTATATAAAAATAAAATGATTAACACTTGCAAACTTATACACGTACACATATGTTTAGTAATAAGCCATTATTACAAAATCTTCTAAAATTTGACTAGATTCAGGTTTGTACTTGCCATAAATTTTAAATTTGACTAAAGTTTCTACTAACATCTATTTAACACCTCTGTAATAACAGAGGCGTTGATCTAAATTTTGAAGTGTTTTGAAAATTTCAAGTTTAAATTGTAATTATAAGCAATTTTGCTCAATTTTGCTCTGGCGTTGCAAACATGTATTCAATTTATTTTCATAAATTTATATAACAAGTAATTTCCAAAATTATAGCTAATCATGTTGTTAAATTTTTTACTAAATCGTTTTAAATAATCCTGATGAGCCACACGCGGATTGTTTCAAGTACATCAACAATTGTCGCAAAAAACATATCTATATTCCTTTCTAATCGATTACGATACTTTACACATAGTCAAACTAAGATTTTTCTATCGGCCCCGATGGACGGCTGTCTATTGTCTTTAAAAATGGTAAAACTATTCTGGCACAACCACTCGATGAACTTCTCAAAAAATCACTTATGGTAGGGGCAATTCGAGGATGCATACCTCCTCACAGTGATGCGCTTCTTATGTAACTCTAAATGAATCAAGCTGTAGTGGAGACGGCAGCATGAATTAAAAATCTGAATTGAAAAAGTTTTTTTTCTGAACTAAAATAAATGTTTTTTATTCATTTTACAAAATGAATTAATATTTGTAAGTTGGTTGCGGAGTTGCAGGAGGAGAGAATTAAATTAATAAATGTTTATTTTATTTAGGTAGCAGGAAAATATTAATTTAGTATTAATTTCTAGGTAGTTTTAAAATACTCGTGAAATTATATTTCTTGGTATTGTGTATTGTGGATTGTGTAGATTAGAATTGTATTGTCATTATTTTACTAACTATTGATATTATCTAGGTGTATGTATCCGGGCTAATTTTATCAATCAATTTTATTTAGGAAGCTGGAAAATATTAATATAGTTTTAAATTTCAGGGAATTTGCAAATACATGTGAATTAATAACATTTTTCTTAGGTGGCTGATTTGTATGAAGCAATTGTTGATGTCCAATACCATCGTTATCCTTTTAACCTAATAAACCATTATCCTTCTTGTAGATTAGTATTGTGTTGTCTTTGTGTTACTAACTATCGGCTATACCTAGGTGTCTGTAACCGGGCCGATTCTGTCCCACTTAATTAACCTATCCAATCCTTCGGTTTTGTTATGTGTAAAAAGAGTGTACGGTGGACCCGGCGTCATCCGGGAATTCAAGTGTAAGAACTTGGTCGTACAATTATAATCAATCAATCAATCAATCAATAAATTTATATAACAAGTAATTGAAGAATAATATACTATATATCTCCAAAATATATTAGGTTTATGTATTCTTTGCAGGCTATTCATTTCTTCCGTTTCAGTCACAAAATATAAACATTTATTATTTTCACTTAGGAAGTAGTCTCACTCCACATTATTCTAAATTTTCATTATATACATTTCCCAATAATTCAAAGCTAAAAACAAGCTTCGGCAATTAAAATTGACATGGTTACATCAAACTAACAAATTTTAAAGTAGGGAAGAAAAAATAGAACTAAGCCGGTTTACATTAACATATAACATGTTAACATCACAACTACAATTCTCGGAAACTTATATTTTTAAATCTTATTTATTTATATTTTTAAATAAAAATGTGAATATACGTAAATAGGACAAATAGAATTTCTCGCGGTTATAAGAATTTTCCGAAGAAAATTAAATAATATTTAAAGGAAAGTGACCTTGCAAAATATTTACATTTTACAATTTATCAGTACATCATTCTACTGTAATTAAACACAAACAGAAAAATTTAAACTTCGACGATGGTTGCAAAGACTAAAAATAACTCTTCTGTGTACATTTATTCTCTAACAAACAGATTTTAAGAGACAAAATGAAATGGTTTAGTCCGTTTAATGAATGAAATTAATTAGGTAATAGAAAAATAAATTAAAAGACCTGCCTTATAGTGAATGAAACTCACGTAACGAAAGCTCATTGATATTATGTTGGTACTTTGATAACGAGCACAGCCATTTAATTAATTAACTAAATGAAGACTAGAATCAAAATTCCCCGAAATCGCGGACTCTTATTTTGTTTGCTTTATTGACATTTTCTTTATGAAAAAATGAAAATAGATTACACCTACACTGCGATGTATCATATATGTTATTATATGAAATACCAGTGTATTGTATACATACATCAACTGATTCGAATGTATGTGAGTAATATTATTAAAAATCGACAACAAAAAGTACTTACATTCCAGCCAACGGCGCTATCAATAAATTTCATTTGTTTTAGCTCCAATTCATCTGTTTCACTGTCTGGGTCCGACTCACTTTGTAATACTGTTGGCATTTGATCGTCTGTCTCCGCTTCTTCGATAGTTTCCATGCGGGTTTCAATTGCCGCTTCATCGACTGCACCATTTGTAGGCATTTGTGCTAATGGTGTTTGTAAATCATCATCACCAAATTCGGATTTTTGGCGCAGGAGCGAACCAAACTTTTCAAAAAATCCATCATCAAGATCTTGAAGCCTAAAAAGAAATAATTAAAATATTAATTAATAATTTATATGTATCGAATCTTCCAACATTTTAAATTACAAAAATAAGGGTGTCCTTCACAGGCTCGTCATTTCATAGCTTATTTTAAAAAGTAAACACAAACAGCGATTCGAAATTCAGTTTATTAGTAACCTCATCAGATCGTGAGATATGTATTTTACATTGTAAAATATAAAATTCCGACACATGTATTGACTGTTTGTAAAATGTGTATGTAATACGTGTGGTTACCCTATGCTAAAGCCTAAAATTTACTAACACTTAAGGAAAAGTTGCTGGTGTTTTTGAGATAGTTGCAAATATTTTATTGAATTGCCACTAAGTTAAAATAATTATATTTAAACAAGAAGTTCTGCCGACAGATTCTGAAGGGAAATCTATTTTTTAGATATAATTGGCTGGCATTATGAATGTGTTCCATTAAATCCTGAATTGCTGCTGAATGAGGGATACTGGCACGCAGTGGAAGGATGATGATCTTGTTTTCTTCCAATTTTAGTAAATTCTATACTTTTCTCATGCGGTTTACCCAAATATGTACACAATGGTTGCTTGACGTTGTTTGTGAAGGTGTTGCCGCATTATCTCCCAGTTACGCATTCCACTATATATATATATATATATATATATATATATAGTATATGACGTATATATAATAAAAAGTCCTTAAATTTTTGAATAACACGCTCATCAAATTCGACGGTCCAAGAAGGATGAACAGCTTATAGAAAAAAGTTTAAAATCATTTCTGACAAATCTTATAATTTTGTCTAAAAAAACACAGCCGCGTAATGCCCCATTTACATGTAAAAAATTGTTTTCTTCTACAAATTTTTGCAGGTAAATACGAAGCATCCGCTATACAAAAATATTCAATATCCGAAAAAGAAATAAACATATATAGTAATGCCATAAGTTTTTTATAGGAAAATTATTAATTTGTTTTTAATTAATTCAAATGCAAAATTTAAATTTTTATCTAGGCGTCTGTTTTTATTATGAATCCTTAACATGTATAAATCTAAAATAATTTTTTTTTTGTTAATTTTAAAAATGTTGCCATAAAAATACTCGCATCGAATATACATTTCATGGTAACATTTTCATTTGTATAGTGGTTTTTGCGGTGTAGTGGCTCAAGAAATCTTCTTCAAAATTTTGTTGGGATATATTTCTTTTCTTGTCTCTCATGTGCAAAAAATCAATGTTATATCTCTTTCATTTTGCAGAATAAAAATGTTGGTGGCATGTAAATGGTGTGTAAGGCGATTCTTGTTGCTTGAACCTTTCGAATTAAACTGAAAGTGACTTCCGTTCTGCAATCCTTCTTCTAAACCACGCAAAGATGTGTGATATTATTCTGGTTTTCCCTGGGAATAGGGAATTGGAAAAAATATTTTCAAATTATTTTTGTCTAGGTAAATTGTAGGTATTTTTCTAGGTAATACTTTTGATGTAAATATTTTCGAAATATCGAATTTTTTCCCAAAAAGTTTTATTTAAAAAATAATTCCCCATGAACATACGAGTATGTTTCAAAAATATTTATACCAAACTTATTTCCTTGGTAAGCCAGAAAAAGACAAAAATACTTTGAAAATAT
Organism: Nephrotoma guestfalica; assembly: GCA_963691935.1. Lineage (NCBI taxonomy): Eukaryota > Metazoa > Arthropoda > Insecta > Diptera > Tipulidae > Nephrotoma > Nephrotoma guestfalica. The sequence continues at coordinate 184,196,639 of OY829913.1, forward strand.
CTTGGTTGTATTAAAATATACTTGAACGCATCCAAATCGCCCGCCATTTTGGATATATTTAGCTTAGTCATTGCTGTTTTTATGACATAAGTGCATTAATTTTAAGACATAGATGTCGATAAGCAACTTTTACGTCAATGGCATTCTATTATGTTTTCAAATGAAAAATGCTGTTCAAGCATACATAGGTTGCATACATTAATTGATTAATTCAACTTTGAGTGAACATTCTGTGAGTCATTCACCAGTAAAAAAGTGGTCTGTAAGATTTCGTGATAGCAATTTTAGTCTTGAAGACGATCCACGTCCAGGTACAGTAAAACAATTTGAAGACAAAGATCTTAAAATTTTACTGGATGAAAATTCGTGTCAGACTCTAAAAGAGCTTGCAGAACAGTTAGGAGTGAGTTAGTTACTCACCAAGCAATATTACTTCGATTGCATGTAATGGGAAAAATACAAAAGGAGGGAAGGGAAACTGGGTGCCTCGTAAACTGACCGAAGAAAACGAAAACCGAAGAGTTGACATCTGCACCAATTTGCTTTCTCGGTACAAAAGAAAGAATTGTATGCACAAAATCATTACAGATGATGAAAAGTGGATTTTGTACGATAATCATAAATGCCGAAAACCATGGATTATTCCAGGCCAGCCATCAACACCAGTTGCAAATATGAATATTCATGCCAAGAAAGTGTTACTGTGTGGAATCTGGTCTAACTACAACTGACCGTTACCAGGCCAAATTGATAAAATTAAGTGATGCTCTGCATGAAGAAAGACCATTTGCGGGCCAAGGAAGGCGGACGGTGATATTGATGCATGACAACGCTCGTTCACATAAATCAAAATCAACCCAGGAACTCATTTTCTCCTTAGGCTGGGAAGTTTTACAACATGCGGCGTATTCTCCAGACTTGGCTCCCTCTGATTACCACTTATTCAGATCGATGTCATCATATTTGAAAGACCAGTGGTTTACGAAAGTTGAAGTTCGAAACCACTAAGTTTCTATCGTGAAAGCATTCATCATCTACTTGATAAATTGCAAAAGACCATAGATAGTAATGGCGATTATTTCGATAATTAATCTTTGTAAGGGTTATAATACATTTTCAATTAAGTTGAATTTGACCAAAAAAGCCGAGTTTCTACTTGCACACCTAATATTTTCATGTAGAACATTGCATACTGAATTATTAAAATGTGCAATGAATTAATAAAATCGAAGAATTTTATGGCCGGTGACTGATAGATATGCTTATATAAATTTAGTGATCGATTTGTACTAATAATTGTAAGAACTCTATACAACGAGTATTTTGGCCACAAATATTATGAATAATTGCGGAACCTGATAGTTTCAGGAATTAATCCACTCATAATTGATTGTCAATCCCTTTGAATCATTATTACCACAGTTGGATATATCGGAATAACGTTTATTTTACTCGTAGAAATAACATTGTTGTCCTAAGATAACACAAAGTGTCTCTTTGTCGAACCGTCTCTTAATAGCCGTGGTTTACAAACGTTAAGAGCCACAACTTAATGACGGTAAACAGTTTTAATAATTTTGCAAAATTGCCAATGTATCAAGCTAAAAAATCAAAATAGATTTTCCTGACATTATTAATAAAAATTCGGTACCACCATAGAGTAAAAAAGAGTAACGAAACAGAGGAAACATTTTCATCAAAAAATGCGTGTGAATGCAATTTAAATGGGTTAAGTGTATTGTAACTTATACTACAATTTTATATTTTATTTGTATCGAATATTGTCATACTCGTGACTATGGAAATAAAACGATAACAATTACGGTAAATAAAAATGTGTAAGTGCATTGATTAACCCATTTAAATTAAATAGCCCATACATTTTTGATAAAAATTTCATCTTTGTTTCGTTACTCTTTAAAACATTATTAAGGGTACAAATAAATTTTGAAGTTTTTTATAACTTCGAAGCTTTATTCAGAGAAATTGGTACAATGTATTTTATTCGAAGTATTGTCCATCGTTAGCTACAATTTGTCCCCATCTTTCAGACAAGATACGGATTTCGCGTCGAAAAATTCCTCGATTCCTCGTGTTTTGAGGTGATCCAAGAATCGACCCAATTTATGGCTTCTTCGTGAGGCCATGAGTTATCAACCGGAAGTCTGGAACAAGTGGTAGTCGGAAGAAGCAATGTCTGGTGAATACAGCGGGTGGGGTAGGACCTACCATTGAAGCGCCTCCAAAGCTTCCTTGACGACTCTTGCAACATGTGGCCGAGCGTTGTCGTGCTGAAAGATCACTTTGTCATGGTTTTGGGCATATTGTGGACATTTGAGCTTTAATGCTCGGCTTAATTGCATCAATTGTTGTTGGTAACGGTCACCAGTCATGGTTTCGTTAAACTGGAGTAGCTCATTGTAGATCAACCCGAACTGATCCCACCACGTTCACAGCATTAGCTTCTTGAATATTCAGTTTGATATTTAAAGTTGATGCATGACTGGGCTTACCCCGGGCCCCCACTGTAGAACTTAATTTTTCTAAAGGGTGGCAAATTTTATATTCAGAAAAATCCGTATAGAGGACACATTAATTATACTTAACTTCATATGGTTTGCGTACGATTTGCGGGGCAATGATCTCCTCGAAAAACAAGCCCAGCGCAGATTAGGAAACTAAATTCGTTACACTTAGTTACACTTTATGCACAGTTCCGAACTGTGCGCAACTAAATTTCCGGATTTCACACATAAAATAGCAAGACAAGTAGTAAGACATTTTAATTTTAATTTCGCGCGGAAAACCATTCGTCGAAATATTTTTTTTTTCTATGTTGGTATGACTGTCAGTGACATCTGTGCCAAATGGCACATCAAAATAATCATTAGTGTTTATTATACGCTTGTCTTTCTGAAGTACAAAAAGTGCATTCGGCGATTTTTACAATGAGTGAATTATTCAACAAAGAAGTTCCATTAAATTTTGCGTGCGGAATCAATTTTGTGGTGCCGAAACGTTCAGAATGTTGCAAAAGGCCTTCGGTGATAATTGTATGTCGCGGGCAAGTGTTTTTGATTGGTACAAATTGTTCAAAGAGGCTCGAGAACGTGTTGACGACGAACCACGTCTAGGACGGCCATCAACATCAACTGATGATCAACACGTTAATAAAATCAAGGAATTGGTGCTCGAGAATCGACGATTAACAGTCAGAGACTTTACTGGCATCGTTGAAATATCGGAAGGATCAGTGAAAACCATTTTGAAAGATTATTGGTTCCAAAATCACTGAATTTTTTGGAAAAACAGCGTCGCGTTGACGTCTGTGAAACAATGCTTTCCGACTACCAGGATATCATGAAACGTATTATAACTGACGATGAGTCTTGGATCTATGCTTACAACCCAGAAACAGACGATCAATCGGCCGAATATCGTGTGGAAGGTGAGCCGAAGCCGAAAAAACCACGTCAAATCAAGTCGAAAATCAAGGTGATGTTGACAGATTTCTGTTTATGTAGTCATAAATTCTGTTTGTTTTTGTATTTATTTTGTCATTTAAAAGGTTATTACTATCTTTATTTTTGTATATTTCTAATTCTTCTAATCTGTTTAATTTTTGTCCTTTGGTGAGTCTATGTAATACTGTTAAGTTTGTGTGGTAGTCTGAGTATGTGTGTGTTTCTGATTTTATGTGTTGTGCGTAATTGGATTTGGGATCTGGTTTTTTGATATCACTGACATGTTCTTTGAATCTTATTTCAAAAGAACGGCCTGTTTGTCCAATATAAATTTTATCACAATCATTACAGTGTATTTTGTATACTCCTGTGTCTGTAAGTATTTTATTTTTGTTGAATTTTAGTTTTCTTTCTACTTTGTTGTTATTTTTGTATGCTGTTTTATAACCCATTTTTTTGAACGTTTTTTGGATTATTTTACTGGTGCCTTTCTGATACTCTACGCTGATGTATTTTTCAGTTTTTTCTTCCTCTTGTCTTAATGTCGTTGTGAGTTGTTGATGTAGTTTGGCCTTTACTCTATTGTTTATTTTGTCTATTATTGCTGTTTTGTATCCGTTTTGATTCGCTATATATTTAATGGTTCTCAGTTCCTCGTCATAGTCTTTTTTATCCATTGGTACAATGTTTAATCTGTTTACCATGTGGTTGTAGGCGGATATTTTGTGCTGGTAAGGATGATGTGACTCATTATGTATAGTGTGATCTGTTTGGGTCGGTTTTCTGTAGATTTTAAATGAATGTTTTGAGTTTATGTTTTGTATAGTAATGTCTAAAAAGTTAATTTGTTTGTCTTTCTCTTTTTCTAAAGTGAATTTTATTGCGGGGTGTTGGTTATTAATATAATGGTGTAAATTATTTAGCTGTCGGTCTGATCCGTTGAATAGTAAAATAATATCGTCGACGTACCTGTACCAGTAGATAATGTTTTTTCGGTATTTATTTCTGTTGTTAATTACGTATTTATTTTCGAAGTCGTTCAGGTATATTTCAGCTAGTGTACCAGAAAGTGGGCTTCCCATTGGTAATCCTTTTGTTTGTGTGTATGATTCATTGTTATGTATAAAATAGTTTTGTTTGGTGATTTCTGTTAACAGGTTAATTATTTCGTTCGTATCTATTGTTGTTGTTCCATTCTTAATTAGTAGTGTTCTTGTAATTTCTAATGTTTCGTTTACCGGTATGTTAGAGTACATATTTGTTATGTCGAAAGAGGCTAATTTAGAGTTATTAGGTATATTGATTAATTTTAATTTATCTATTATATCTAGGTTATTTCTTAAGGAAAAATTATTATCGCCTGCTTTGATATGCTGTTTTAATATCATGTTGATGTGTTTGGCTATCTTATATGTCGGTGCTGTGGTGAAATTTATAACTGGTCTTATTGGTACATCTTCTTTATGAATCTTCGGCAGTTCTTTGATAGTTGGTGCTGCAGGTTTTATTGCTTTACAATATCTTATTGTTCTGTCACTTAGGATGTTGATTGATTTGCTGATGATTTCTTTTATTTTTGTGTTGTATTGTTTGGTGGGGTCTGCATTTAATTTTTCAATATTGTTGTTTTCTATGAATTGGTTTATTTTATTGTTGTAATCTTCCGTTTTCATAATCACTACTGTGTTTCCTTTATCAGCTTTTATGACCAATGCGTTGTCGTTTTTCAATTTTTCATTTAAGTTTTTAATCACTTTCAGTTCATTAGTTTTATTTCCATGTTTTATATCCTTATTATTTTTATTTTTGTTGAGTTCCGAAATGATTAATGATCTTATCTCTTGTTGGTCCTGTGGTTTGGTTTTTAATATGGAATTTTCGATGTTTAATAGATGTATGTTAAGATCTTTTTTGTTGTTTGATGGTTTGATGCAATGTTTTAATCCTTTTTCTAGTAGAGACGTTTCTTTATTATTGAATTCGATGTTTGTTAGATTTTCCACTCTGTTGTTGAATTTGTGTAATATTTGTTGTTTTTCGCTATTGTTTATTAAGTTTAATTCTGTTGCTCTTTTTAATTTTAGATTTTTTAATTTTTGCTTTATTATGTAACGTTTTTTAATCACTTCACAGTTTACTTTTGATTCTACTTTATTCATAATTTCATTATATTCTATTGCATGGAAAAATTTTGATATTTTTAGTTGTGCTTCATAAACTTTGATTGAGGCTATTAATTTTGGTGCACAATTCTTTAATCACTTTGTTTAACCACATAACTTGAGCTTTCCGTTTAGTTATTTGTGCTGCTACTGATTTGTCTTTTATTTTTATGTTTATGTAGTTAGGTGTAATTTGGTTTTTTCTACATGTTTTGTTGAAGAACAGGTTAATTTTATTTTTGCGTAACTTCATTAATTTATAAAAATAGTTATTCACAATATCACTTGGTGTATCACAATATGAGTTGATATGGTTATTCATATTTTCTTTTTTTGTGTATTTTGTCACTTATAAATGTTTATAATAAAAAACCGTAGTTATTTTATTTTTTATTTTTATTAAAAATTACCTTATAGTAACAATGATTTATTATTTTAAGAATATTAATTTCGGATTACTCCTTCATCAGTTCTTTTTTAACTATTTTTAATTCTAAAAGTTTTACTGTTTTTATATGTTTTTGGGGTAATGTTATTGGCTCCTCCTGTTTTTTATCTCTCTTTTTTAAAATAAATTTTGTATTATGTAGTCATAAATTCTGTTTGTTTTTGTATTTATTTTGTCATTTAAAAGGTTATTACTATCTTTATTTTTGTATATTTCTAATTCTTCTAATCTGTTTAATTTTTGTCCTTTGGTGAGTCTATGTAATACTGTTAAGTTTGTGTGGTAGTCTGAGTATGTGTGTGTTTCTGATTTTATGTGTTGTGCGTAATTGGATTTGGGATCTGGTTTTTTGATATCACTGACATGTTCTTTGAATCTTATTTCAAAAGAACGGCCTGTTTGTCCAATATAAATTTTATCACAATCATTACAGTGTATTTTGTATATTCCTGTGTCTGTAAGTATTTTATTTTTGTTGAATTTTAGTTTTCTTTCTACTTTGTTGTTATTTTTGTATGCTGTTTTATAACCCTATCAGAAGGGTAACAGAAAGGCACCAGTAAAATAATCCAAAAAACGTTCAAAAAAATGGGTTATAAAACAGCATACAAAAATAACAACAAAGTAGAAAGAAAACTAAAATTCAACAAAAATAAAATACTTACAGACACAGGAGTATACAAAATACACTGTAATGATTGTGATAAAATTTATATTGGACAAACAGGCCGTTCTTTTGAAATAAGATTCAAAGAACATGTCAGTGATATCAAAAAACCAGATCCCAAATCCAATTACGCACAACACATAAAATCAGAAACACACACATACTCAGACTACCACACAAACTTAACAGTATTACATAGACTCACCAAAGAACAAAAATTAAACAGATTAGAAGAATTAGAAATATACAAAAATAAAGATAGTAATAACCTTTTAAATGACAAAATAAATACAAAAACAAACAGAATTTATGACTACATAATACAAAATTTATTTTAAAAAAGAGAGAAAAAAAAACAGGAGGAGCCAATAACATTACCCCAAAAACATATAAAAACAGGAAAACTTTTAGAATTAAAAATAGTTAAAAAAGAACTGATGAAGGAGTAATCCGAAATTAATATTCTTAAAATAATAAATCATTGTTACTATAAGGTAATTTTTAATAAAAATAAAAAATAAAATAACTACGGTTTTTTATTATAAACATTTATAAGTGACAAAATACACAAAAAAAGAAAATATGAATAACCATATCAACTCATACAGATTTCTTCGATTATCGAGGTGTGGTGCACTCCGAATTCCTTCCGACCGGCCAAACTGTCAGAAAGGAATACTATTTGAGTGTTATGCGTCATTTGCACGAAGCTATTCGTAAAAATAGGCCGGAATTATGGGTCGACAACTCTTGGTTTTTGCACCACAATAATGCACCTTCTCGTACTGCATTGGTTTTACGTGATTTTTTCGCCAGAAATTCCACCCATATCATTCCGCAACCGCCGTATTCGCCTGATTTAGCTCCGTGTGACTTCTGGCTGTTCAGCAAACTCAAACGACCGCTCCGGGGAAACCGTTTTGAGTCAATTGAAGACATTAAACGTGAATCGCTACGCGCATTGGAGCCTATTCCGGAAATTGACTTTAACAATTGTTTCGACGATTGGAAAAATCGTTGGCACAAGTGTATTGAGGCCGGGGAGGATTACTTCAAGGGAGACGAAATAGATTTGGAGAAATAAATAAAGAATTTTAAAATTATGAAAAAAGTCACTGTTTTTTGCCCACAGTATTATAGTTGGTGCTAGCGACACATTTAGTTGTCATTCATTTTGCCAGAAGTTGTGTTTTGTTCATAGCGTGGACAGTTATTAACGATAACTAGTTGTAATACCAGCACATATCACAACATTGAAATATTGTATATACAACGAAAATGTCGAGTTTTCTGCCAAACAAACAGCATTTGCGGGAAGCTTTGCTTTTCTGCTGCAACTTGAAAAAAAATGCAGCTGAAGCACGTCATTTGCTTGAGAAGGCTTACAGCGAACGTACACCATCGAAAACTGCCTGTAAATATTGGTTTAAACGCTCCAGAAGTGGCAATTTCGACATTGAGGACAAGAAGCGCTCCAGAAGACCAAAAACGTCTGAAGGCACCGAGCTGCAAGCGTTATTGGAGGAAGATAATACGCAAACTCAAGATCAACTTGCGGAGGTATTAAACACAACTCGCCAAGGTATTTCCAAATGTTTACATGTTATGTAATGAGCGCATGAGTTGACTGAGAGACAAATGGAAAATCGAAGAGCCACTTGCGCAATTTTGCTTTCACGACATGGAAGAAAGAGTTTCCTGCATTGAATTGTTACGGGAGATGAAAAAGTCGTGGCTTTCACCTAGCGAAGCATCAACATTGATGGCAGGGCAAAATCGCATCGGAAAGAAGACAATGCTCTGCGTTTGGTGGGACCAGAAAAGAACCGTGTACTATGAGCTGCTGAAACAAGGCGAAACTGTCAATGGCAACGCTACCGACAACAACTCATCAATCTGAACCATACATTGCTCCAAGAACGGCCAGAATGGGACACGAGACACGAACGAGTGATATTGCAGCACGACAACGCTCCATGCCATCGCACTCCCATCGTCCGAGACACCATCAAAATGCTGACATGGAATCTGCTACGGCATCCGCCTTATTCGCAAGACCTGGGCCCTTCGGATTATAACTTCTTCTGGTCGGTGGCGCATGGCTTGGCAGGGCTACGCTTGACCAGTTTCGGAGAAGTACCATTTGGTTGGATGAATGATTTCGGTCCAAAGATGCGTCGTAATATCGTTGTAGTATTCATGTATTGCCAGAGATGGAAAAAAGGGGTAGATAGCGAAGCACAATACTTTGAATAAACCATTTTTTATATTTCTATTGAAATTTTCCATTTAAAAAAAAAAACGGAAATTTAGTTGCGCGCCTAGTAAAATAAAATTCAGAGCGCTTTAAGGCTGTCTTATGATATACATAATCCGTGGCACATGATCGGCAGTCATGAGCCTGTCATTAGGCTTCACAAAATCGTTGTTTCTGCAACACCCAAATAACTTTAATAGAAGTGACGAGCATAAGCAGCAATGACGCAGGATGCTTCAAAATACAGTTCATGACAATGTTGTTCGATACAATATGAGCAGTAAATCCGCATTGACCGTTTTAACAAGCTATTATTCCAAATTGATATATATTTTCTGGCAAACTATTATGAATTCAAAACAAGACATCATATCATGTGAACGATTTTTTTTCACTAACCCTTATACAATGCTACCAACAGTCATGAATAATCTCAACTAAAAGAAAAATGTTTAAAGTAGGACGATTTGTTAAAAGTTAAACATCGCACACCAACACTCCATGATAAATACATACATTTCATTTAGCTAATTTTAAGCTAGAATTTAGCCAATTATAAAAATGAGATTTCTTTGAAACAAAACTATCGTGAACAAGGATATTGCAAGAGAACTACCGTACTTTTATAATGATTTTTTGCTATACTTCGAGGACGATAGTTGATCTAGTTATACGATTTAAAAAAAATCGTATTGTAATTTTAGATTTGCTAACGATGAATGTGCTATCGCGAACTCAAGCCGATTTTTTTACAAAAATCCAGCGATAATAAACAGAATTTTCCTGGAGTCGTCGAATATATTTCAATTAAAACAGTCAATAAATATAATATATTTTAGTCTTGTATATTTTTATCCTTATTATCTAAAAATTACAGTGTTGTATTGGAAGACTTGGATTATTTTCACATTTAAATCGCTTATACCATAACAAGAAAAAGTATAAATGTCTAACTTAATATTCTAATGATCCCAAGCACATGTATTTAATATTAACATAATCATCAATGCCGTGTTTAGACCCTTCACGCCCAAGTCCTGATTCCTTAATACCACCAAATGCAGCTTCAGCAGTTGATATTAATCCTTCATTAATACCAACCATCCCAACTTCCAGACGCTTTCCAACCCGGAAAACTTGACTTATGTCCTCGGAAAAGAAATATCCGGCTAAACCACGTCGAGTATTGTTTGCAATTCGGATTGCCTCGTCTTCCGTATCGAATTTTATTATTGAAATGACCGGCCCAAATACTTCTTCGTTATATAAATCCATGTCAGGTGTGATATTTGTTAAAATCGTTGGTGCATAAAAGAGTTTTCCTTTATCTGGAAGTGGTTTTCCACCTGCAACGATTTTAGCATGCTTATTAACTGCATCGCCAACCAAACGTGTTACTTTTTCAAGTTGCGCGGTATTAATGAGTGGTCCTATGTGAGTTTCACATGATTTACCATCACCGATGTTTAATTTTTTTACAGCTTTCTCTAATTTATCGATAAATTGTTCATAAACACTTTCTTGAATCAAAAAACGATTGGCGGAAACGCAGGTTTGTCCACAATTTCTGAATTTCGAAGTCATCGCACCATTAACAGCCTTTTCCAAATTAGCAGATTTAAACACGATGAATGGAGCGTTTCCACCAAGTTCCAAGCCCAAGCGTTTTATACCATCGGCACATTGTCTGTAGAGGATTTTTCCAACCTCAGTTGAACCAGTAAATGAGATCCCTGCAACTTTTGGACTCTTGCATAACAGTTGGCCGTGGGTAGCTGCATGGGCACGACTTGATGTTACTACATTTATAATACCTTTGGGATAGCCAGCTTCCTCAGCTAGTTTTGCAAGAGCTAAAGCAGTTAGAGGTGTATCTTCGGCTGGTTTCATCACAACCGAGCAGCCTTAAAATTTAAAATTATGGTTTATAAAATTCTACCGAATCAAATAGAACAATACCTGCAGCTAATGCAGCTCCTGCTTTTCTGGTAATCATGGCATGTGGGAAATTCCATGGCGTGATTAGGCCAGCAACACCAATAGGTTGACGTATGATCATTAATTTTTTCGATGATATCGGACTTGGTACTATTTCGCCATAAATACGTCTGGCTTCTTCAGAAAACCATTCAACAAATGAATTTCCATAGGTAACCTCTCCTAATGATTCATTTATCGGTTTACCAGATTCAAGAGTCATAATATTAGCAATATGCTCTTTATTTTTCTCCAGCAATTGAAACCAACTCTGAAAGTTACATAATCTCAAGTTAACAATAATTTTAACACGCAATACACAAATTAAGTACCTTCAACAAATACGAATAATCCTTAGCCGATTTGTTACGCCATTCTTTACTGTAAAACGCCTCATATGCCGAATTTATCGCTTTCTCCATATCGACCGCGTCCATGTCGGGTACACATCCGACGATTTCTTGAGTTGATGGATTATAAACATCAAACGTTTTCCGGGTGACTGAATCACACCATTCTCCATTAATAAACGCTTTACTTTGTATCAAATGCATGGCTCTAACTGAGTTTAAATATTTACGTCTACATTTGATATTGGACAATACTTGGCGATTCAAGGTCGAAGCAATTAGCGAAACTTTTATCATTTTCGACTTGCTCTTCGCTAATCAGATAACAAAACGTAGCACACGAAGTTTAAAATAAACACTATCACAATTACACAATACTTTTTGTTTTGTTATTACAAATTAACAAAATTAATAATTTTGGTTAAATTGTACTTTTCTAAAATAATTTACTTTAGTCTTTTGAGTACATAATAAATAATGGAACTGTCAAAAACATTCAATATTGTGTTTTTCATTCGCTCGCAAGACGCAGACGCCAAAATCCGAACATCAAACAATAAATAAATATTTTCAGCACGTAATTTACAAAATAAACCACTAAATATAGACTAGTCCAGCTCTAATTTAAATTTTATTTACGAAATACTCGAACAAGAATGTAAAATTTAATCAAATAAATTCAATTTTCAATCCATTCAAATAAATTAATCAAAATATGGGAGTGATAAAGGTGACTATATATTGTTGATTCGTAAAGTATTCTCTCGCTTTGAGCATTTTATATTATTTTACTCTCTGTTTTGATTATAATTTTTATTTGTATTTTTAGCACAGCGATAACCCTCGAATAATGCGGTGGCACCAGAACGAAGAAGATGTCATCGTACGAGTAGATGGCGGAAATACATTCAAAATTGTTTTACATATTATGTAATTTGCGGTTTTTGTTAGTATTTTTGAAGATTTATCTAGTAATCTAGTTGAATCTTGTATGATTATTGTAAACGAAATAAAGTTTGGGGTTTATCATTTAGAAAACTGTATAGGAACCATGCGCAAATTTTAGCGAAAAAAATATTCGATATAATTTCTTGTAGTTGCTAGAAAAACGCACGTACAATTTTTAATATTTTACTTATTGAAGCAAACGAGTGTACAACTTTTGTTCATTTTGTTTATGTTTACATAATTCAATTTGACATTTCGCATTGGCGGTTAAATTTTTTGTTATGTTTTAAATTTAATTTGTGTTAACAAACCTAAATAATTAAAAAAGTGTATAAAAGTTATAAGAAAATTTTATTAAACATGAATAAAACATAAAAGTAAGATGATTTTAATTTTAATTTCAATAAATTTGTCTGAATATTATTTCCATTTTTTATTAGGTTTGAAGAGATGTACCCTTCCAATTAAATGTAACTGAAAATGTACATTATCATGTACAACATTTTCTAAGGTCATTTTGTTTTTCGAAAAAGAAATAAAATTAAACATAAAAAAATTGTGTATTTTAAATAAAATTTATTTTACTTAACATATCGAGTTTTTAGTTTTTTTATATCCCTCCATATGTACTGATAAAATTTTGACTAAATTTATTGAGTTTTTATGTTGGATGCATGCACAAAATTTGTATAGCAGTTTTGGTTGCAACATATATTTTTATTTAATCGAAGAAAAATTATATCTAGTTTTTTTTCGCTAAAATCTGCGCATGGTTCCTATACTGGTCAGATAAGAATTGAGGGCTAGGTAGACACACCAAGCGTCGACAAGCGAGCAGCGAATTTAAATATGCATTAATTTGTTTATGTATTGAATAGAAACGATAGTACATAAATAAACAAAATATACCAATTATTAAAAAAAAACTACAAATTTTCGATTTTTAATAGAAAAATTGAAATTTTAAGAAATTGTATCGAATGAAGTTACATCTGCCGCCGCGAAATTATGTCCCACACCAAGCGGAAAAAATCGTGGTTCACTTTAATTATGGTCCATATATTTGAAGTGAAGCGAGGTAATTTTGTCTATAAACTGGGTAAACTCAAAAATCGGAACAATTATAGGTACATTTGGCCGTAACTGGAAAAACATTCCCTGATGGCTGGACCATATATCTCATTCGTCATTCGCTTATGCACTCATATTATTTACCAATATTAAAGATTAACCTACTTTCAGATGATTTGAAATTTTTCATTCCGGATTGAAATTATATGGCATTGTTGTTGTTGAACAGTTACCAAAGTAAGTCGGGTGTTTCACTGTTATGCAGTTTCATAATTAAATTAAAACTACGACTTAATCCTTAACGAACAAATCCCATCCATCTTAATTTTGTTCTAACTAAACTGAGGAATTAAAGAGAATTTAAACATGACCTTGATTAGTTAGGTAAGAAGCACCACATTAATAAATAAGTATAATTTTTTCACATATGAGTAATTTTGATGATAAAGACAGCGGCGGTCATATATTATTTACGATATTATCTATTGCGGGTTTTTTACCCCGATCCAACATGCTATTAACTTAAATCGACTGAATTCAAGAAAATGTTTTGTGATTCACACGTGTTAACTAGAAAATACTAATTATCACCTATAAATTATTAAAAAATCTAATTAATAGTGTTACTTCATAACCGGTTTTGGTTTTAATTTAGCGTTACACGATGTCTTTAGTCTTATAGTCGACAACCTACAAAACAAGATCTTAATAAATTTATATCGTGTGCGTATGTAAATGAGATGTATATTCGGATCACAAGAAGAAAGTTGTGCTGAGATTGGCTTATGATTTAATTTTAAAAACGTATACCTCATCGTAATTTAAATATTGCAAATTTTGTTATACCACAAAATAAAATTACCCGCATAAATCTGATAAAACAATTCCATGCAGTCGAATTACTCATAGCACAAGGAACTTGGTGATATCGTACTGCAATGTCATGCAATGAACCCACGTAATTAGAATATTATTCGGTGCTTACTAACTTATTAGAATACGAGTATGCACATGCTAAGAACAGTTAACATTTTTACTTTTCAATTTGAAATACTGATCTATGTTATTGACCGTATTTAGTAGATCACTAATAGACGAATTTGGAGTTTGGATTCTCCAAAAAATATATATTTTATATTTTAACGTATTTTCAAGGTTTTTATCATCTGCGTATACCATACTCGTTTTGTAGAATAATACACGAATACTATTATTGTAGAGTCATGAATTGTAGCAAGGTTGGTTAGGTTAAACAATCAAACGCGCTGCTATGGATATATGACGTATGTCATGCTAGAATACGTATTTCAATTAATTTGGGATTAGCTTAAGTTTAACTGGTAAGGTTAACCGGAAACTAAAAGAATGATTTATATTTTCCCATACGACTACTAAACACGTACTTTTGAAAGTGGTATTGCAGAAGTAATTTTTGTAATTTATTTCTTTGAATATATATAATTAGGATTTGATCTTAGATACGTGTTAAAGCTTCAACGCTTATATTGTGTGTGACATTCTAATAAAATACAACAACTAATAAAATGGGCTTATTCTAGATGGGCTAGTTAAGTAAATAAGTCTATAATAAGGTGGTGCTTGGAAAACACCCGTAGCATTACTTTGTAATGTCGAGCTAAATTGCTACTTCGTACAATCATCCGGTCAAAAAAAGCAACAAATATCTATTCGAGTTTATCAGTGCTTAGCAGTGTCTAATCTACATATTTGAAACCAATAATACATTCAATAAATGATTATTTATTATAGTTTTGTAATATATGGCATATAATATATGGCATATATAATGGCAATGCGAATATTGTTCTTGAGAGCGTCAATCATTGCTGGTTTATCGGCGTAACACTTATCTTTGACGGCACCTCAAAGATAATAGTCCACATCAGCGTTTCGGCTGATAATTCGATCTTCGAAGCCAAATCGCAAAAGATCAATTGAATCGTGTGCTGTGTGGCATGGGGCGCCGTTTTGTTGAAACCAAATGTTGCCTATGTCCTCCTCTTCAAGTGCCGGGAACAAACAATTGTTTATCATGGCGCGGTAGCCCTCACCATTGACAACGGCGGTTTCTTGCTCATTTTCAAAGAAAAATGGCCCAATGATGCCACCGGACCAAAATCCGCACCATTTTCGAATTAATGTTTCAATATTTCCCAGCGTTGTTCAAGCGAATACACAACCATTTTCGTTCAGTGGAAGGATAAAACTAATTTTCTGTCAAATCAGAAGTGACATAACCCTTACCACACTCAAAAAAACCGCTAGTTCAAAAAAACAATTAATTTGGCCTACCCTGTATATAATTATAATTAAATTATAAATTACTAATTACGCAAGGATTAGTTGCACTTACAGTTCTTATAAACTGCAAAGGCGCAAAGAAAAAAAACGTTTAAATGTTTTCCGTATGTTCACTGCAAATAAATTATATATCGATTGGTATAACTTTTTATTCGCAATTTTGAACAAAGTAGTTGACATGTGGCGAACAAAACGTGAATCGCAGTTTGCTATGAACCAATGAGAATAAAAACTGTTGTAATAATGGATTTTACAATTCCCGTCCTATTGTAGAAACCAACTCTAGTTACCTTCGATGAAAATCGCCAATAGTAAATTCGCGAAGTAACATGATTCGTGTTGAAGTTGCGGTCAGACTAAGTATCGGAAGATATTGGTAGATGACAGAAAATTTATATTTATGCAAAAATGTCATTTTATAGTTTTTCTGTTAATTTTTAATTGATATAATTATAATTACATTTATTAATATATTATATTTATTTCATATATACTTATTACATATAATCGTTATTTTATTTAAACACTTATCGTTAAAACTACTGTGCTGCCATCTATCAACGTCTTTCATGACTATCAAGGATGGTTCGATTTTTTAGTAGCAAATGCCTTTATATAAATTATATATAATTTATTTGGTTTACTGACAAATATTAATTTATTCAATTTCCGAGACAATTCATTCATAAATGTACATCATCCAATAAAATTCGAAACAGTTTAAAAAATTAAATATAAATTTTATTAGCATCTAGATGTCAATTATTGTTTTGACTAATATAATATATAAGGCACATGTATTTATGGCCAACCTATTATAGCACCAAATATGTAAATTTGCATACATCCTCCATAAAGTTAAAATTGCGGATTTAAAAACTTCTTCCATCAAAATAAGAAGAGTTATCACAGATCTAAATGGTGGTTTTATGAAAACCTAGAAACAAATAGAGCATAACAAAGAAAACAGGAAAGAGAGTCTCAGAAAATTTAGATCTCATCCAAAAAAAAGCCCATAATTGTTAGACACTTATTGACAAAACAAATGGCGTAATGGTAAAAGAAGAACAAACGTGCTAAGGGCATTTGCAAATCTTAGCACCGACTGGAAGATTTCCAGTGAATATACTTTCATGCTTGATATTGTGAATTGGAGAAATAGTGTGTGAATACTTAAGTAAGAGTATTTTATTAATTAAATGAATACCAAGCCGGCAAATTCCAAGATGATCCAGCTAGCCAGTATGATATCTATTCGGTTAGAGACAAATTTATATGTAATGTGCTTCCTCGTGTCTTTAGGCAGCACATTACATATAAATTTGTTCCGAATGCATACGATCTTCTTCCGATTTTTCAAAGCCATAAACATAATTTATCTAAGAACAGCTTCAAACTGTTTTAAATCAAAATTTTAGTAAGTTTATTTCATAATTTTGCATTCTTGTAAAAGTTTTCTCTGTTTAGTTGACATTTTTTATTATTATTTTTTTGCTGTGGTTTAGTTTGCATAGCACAAGTCTTGTGAACCAACTAGTCTTTGATTTTATTTGACATGGTGCTGATGAATATTCTCAAACAATTTTATCTAATCCATTTTTAATTAATGTCACTATCTCATAATTAATGACCACTACGAACAAAATCTCGTCAAAAATATACAAAAAATTGCTTAAAACATAAATAAAAATTACAAAAATTTGATTATAGAAATATAAACCCTCGAAAAAAGGAACCAGCAACAAATACAAAAAAAAACCCTGCGAGAAATAAACAAAAATGCGCGCATTCTGATTGGTTTGTTAGACAGAATTTATAAAGGCAAAAATCATAAATACAAGCAAAATCTACTTAAATATAAGTCCTGCTAACTCCACACATATGAAATAAACAATAACTAACTAAAGATGGATTGGTAATATTTTTCCATAGTAATTTTGTTTTTTAAAACTAAGTATAAATGTGTAGGTGCAGAAACGAACAAAAATGAAAAAAAAAATTCAAATTTACATTGCATTGTTAGTGTATCCAACACACTCTTTGGTAGTTTTTTTGTATAGGTATCTGTCAATGAGCGTTAGAGCAGGACTTATATATATTTAAGTAGATTTTGATACAAGTCAAGAGTATCGTACATTTTTAAAGGAGTATGTGATCAAGGAAAACCAAGAACAATATAGGTAAAGCCATAATAAAACAACAAATACAAAACTAACAAAACAACAGATAGTTATATTAAAGTGTATGTGTATGTGTGCACTAGCTATACAATACGCACTAGTTTAATAAGCAGTGGTGCAAAACTAACAATAATTTAAAGCCATGAAAAAATCTGAAACGCAGAATCCCATATACAGAAAACTACAGAAGATTATATTGGTTATACCAACTATGCTATATGTTAAAGTTATCATGGAAAATTTTCACCTCGAAATTTTTTACAGATTTACTATTCACTGAAACTTGAGCTTTTCTCATAAATTGAGGGGTCCCAATGAATTTTAGCGGACATAATTGCACCGGAAGTGTCAGCTTCTATATGATCATTTTCATTTTTTGCAAATATTTTGAAAAGTAAATCATTTACAAAAAAACGATTAAGAAGTAAAAGATTCTAAATTAAAGTTGCAAATTTAGGCGTAAATGGCGTTTGTTAACAAAAATTCAACCTCTCGAACAAAAGTTCGACAGCCTAGAGACCAATTAAGAAGTTTTTCAAAATTTAAGCAGCACTTAGCTTTTGCTATAAATTGGGAGATCCAGTGAATTTTGGCCCACATCGGTGTACCGGAAGTGAAAGCTTTCACAGGAGCTTTTTCATGTTCTGCAAATATTTTGAAAGTATATAGCATTTACGAAAACCCGATTAAAAGTAAATTTAATTTCAAACAAATTTAGTTTAGATTATTATTCAAAACTTCATACTTGAACTTTTTCCATTAATCATGGGAGATACTTACGAAATTTGGTGGAAATCTGTGTATCGGAAATGGTAGTTTCAATAAGAGCTTTTCAAATATTGCAATGATGTTGATAAGTTTAGCATTTACGAAAGGGTTTACCTTGTTGGTTTTCGGAAATTTATTTAGGGATAATGATTTTTGATTATATATACAAGACAATTTTAACAAATGTCCGATAAGTTTAATTTTTGCTGTAGAAATCAAGTGTGGTGTATTCAAGACCTATGTATACAATCGTGGTCAAAGAAAGTCGGGTGTTGGCTACAACATATTCACCGCGCCATTTTTTAATTTTGCATTTCGCACCACTTCTATATAAACTAGTGCGCAAATACAAAGTTTTCATAAATTGAAGTTATGCTACAATATAATATAAAGCCATGATAAAGCAGCAAATACAAAAGAAACTAAATTAAAAATAGTTGTATTAAGGCTGTTGCACGACTGTGAGATTTTACCCGTACTCACTCACAATCTGAAGTTGGAGACTACAGGGTGGGCCATCTAATTTTTTTTTGAACTAGCGGTTATTTTGAGTATGGTAAGGTTATATCACTTCTGATATGACAGAAAGTTAGTTTTATCTTTCCGCTGAACGAAAATGGTTGTGTATTCGCTTGAATAACGCTGGGAAATATTTAAACATTACTGCGAAAATCATGGTAATGTTGCAGAATGTGTGCGAAAATAACGTGAGATTTTCGGAAGAAACAAAGCGCCGGGAGCTCCATATGTCCGTTATTTTGTGAATAAAGTTAAAGAAACAGGCTTGCTAATTAATAAACCAACACGAACCAAGCAGCTAGCCAAGCGTACACCCGAAAATGTTGATGCTGTAGCCGAGAATGCGCGTGAGTCGCCGGGAACGTCAACTCGCCATCTTGCTCAATAATTGAACATTTCACGCACAACATTGCGACGAATTCTGCATAAAGACCTTGGTATGATACCGTATAAAGTTCAATTGGTTCAGGAATTGAAGCAAAGAGACCATCCATTGTGTTTTCGGTTCGCTGAGTGGGTTTGCGATCGACTTGAAGAAGATGCCGATTTTGGCAAAAAAATCATCTTTTCGGATGAGGCGCATTTCCATCTTGGCGGCTATGTAAACAAGCAGAATTGTCGCATTTGGGGCACGGAGAACCCGCACGTGATCGTAGAGAAGCCGATGCATCTTCAACGAGTGACTGTTTGGTGCGGATTTTGGTCCGGTGGCATCATTGGGCCATTTTTCTTTGAAAATGAGCAAGGAGCCGCCATTAGTGTCAATGGTGAGCGCTACCGCGCCATGATAAACAATTTTTTGTTCCCGGCACTTGAAGAGGAGGACATAGGCAACATTTTGTTTCTACAAGACGGCGCTCCGTGCCACACAGCACACGTTTCAATTGATATTTTGCGCACTGTCTCATGTTTTGAAGATCGAATTATCAGCCGAAATGCTGATGTGATTTGGCCGCCTCGGAGCTGTGATTTGACGCCGTTGGACTATTATCTTTGAGGTGCGGTCAAAGATAAGTGTTATGCCGATAAAGCAGCAACGATTAAGAACAATATTCGCATTGCCATTGAAGACATAATGTCGCATACCATCGAAAATGTGCTCAAAAATTGAACCGACCGTATGGGATACGTCAAGGCCATCCGAGGCAGTCATATGAATGAAATAGTATTCCATAATTAATCGGAAGGATTGTTCTTTACAATGAAAAAATAAATTTGAAAAAATATTGAGAACTTTTTGTTTTATTGCATTTTAAAAATTTATTTGGCCCACCCTATATAAATTATTTATATGTAATTATATTTATATGTAATAGTTTATTTATATGTAATAGTTTTTGCTCAATAAAAATCTTTTATATGTTTTGAGGGTTCCTTTATTCGATTCAAATTTTCATCGCTGTGTGTTTTTATTATCATTGAAAAATATGTTGCGGATGTCGAGAATAAATCAGTTCCCACCTGAGCTACAAGTTCACCAAAATGTTCTTGCAGTATGAAATAAGAGACGCAGATACCTTAATATTATGGACATTTTTATTTATATTTAACAGTTATTCTAGAAATATTAAATTCTGATCCGGAAAGCGGCACATTTTTCAAACATTTAAACGTGAAAACATTAATTTATTCAATCATATCAAATTATTTTCGTGTCCTATGATTGAGATCCCTGTTTTACTCCAGCTGCAGAATATGAATATACCAAAGCAGGCCTGTAAAAATCGGGTAATGCTGAGCTCTATTAGTATGTGAATTTTGAACGCTTCCATCAATAGTTTCGAGACTCCTTTGTAATTATAGCGACCGAGCGAAAAATCTACTCTAATGCTTCAAATAAGTTTTACAGGTGATGTACAATAGGACGGATCCTTGACAAATCGTAAGTAGTAATACAGCGAAAAATCTAGATAATTTTAACCGGATTTTAACGTTTTAGCAATCAAATTCAGTTCTGTACGTAGAAATTAAGCAAATGTGTGTTAATCGAAAACCGAAAATTGCTGAAAATATGAACGATCCGTTGAATTTTCTTAATAAATCGTCGGCATTAAAGCGGGATTTGATCAATTAACATAAGTGCTCGTATCTTTCGAGTTGTTAAACAACCGAAATACATATATCAAGCAGGAGGATATACAAGAACTACGTAGTGAACACATCCATCCCGACTGAATAGGCGATATAGCGTAAATTGATAAACGGATAAGCGATATAACAAAACAGACTTCCTAGTTTTTGAATCGATTACAGTGCAACTGGTATAGCTAGTGTTAATTGGCAATGCCATTCTTGACAAGCATAATTAGTCTTTATCAAGAATTAATTAAAAGGGAGGTCAGTGTCGAACTGACTAAATCGATATTATTGATCTGATACTTACTTATATGAACGGGCACTTAATAAAATAGCGCTCTGATTGCTTTTGAGACGCGAGTCTGTTTTCTACAGGTGATCGTATATCGCACATTTACGTACATATATGACATTTTTAATTATATGATTTCATCGAACTAAATATTGCTTGCAGTTAGAGCCATTCCATTTCTTAGTTAGAAACAGTAAGTGTTACCGATAGGATTGAAGTATCGGGTTAGGGAATGGAAAATTCCTCCAACTTTGAGGTGTATATTTTCGGAACTCAAGAAAAGTTCAGAAGAACTTTTTAAGGTAAAAAATTTAAAGTTCATTAGTTTACTAACGCTTAGAGTAAATGCAAATCACGGTTTATATAAGTCGGTTTTGCATTACAAATCGGATCTGGCACGGTTTTAGTAGAACGTGATGCATATATAGTTGTAAAGTGCAGATTATACGTCCGGACACACGATTTGTCAGTCTTTACAGACACTTATTTTAATTTTAGTGACCTTGATTTAAATTAATAAACACGTAAAAACTTATATTTTGGGCATTACCTTTACAGTAAATACCTATACACATCTTAAACTAAGGAAGTTGTGTTTCCAAATATATGATTACCAAAATTTCTTTACAACATTCCCTTTTATAAATAATCTAAATAATACGAAAATAAAGTCAAAATTGTCTACCAGTTTTTCGTGTAAGAATAGTTAGATCGAAATGATTAATAATACTACAATTTTGGAGGCGGTTATTTTTTAATCTTTCTCACATGTACAGACAAAGTTTAATTTAGTGCAACCACAAAACCCACCAATTTTATATTTTGTTTATAGGACAACAACGTATGTACATTACAGCATCATTATATGATGATCATGAAAACAATTTGGAAGGTACAATATACGTGTAGGTATTTACAATTAAACTTTAATTTTGTTGTTAGTAATTATTATAACAAACTGTATAATTGTTTCTAATATATAGGGAAGTATTATGAACCGTGACGACGCTAAATTGCGTCATCGAGTGAGAATAAACACAGAATAGAACGTACAAATTTGATATAACATTGAAATGAATAAAAAAAACACTTCAAGGAGTGTTCTCAATTTTTAAAACAAACTTTCTTCAATTTCGTAAAATCAATACCATTGTAACAGAGGTTGCCAAAAAATGTTTATTGACAAAAATAAAGTAAACTTACTTTGCTTCGCGTTCATCCTGTGGTTTATTTTTTTTAATCTCTTGTAGTTTATCATAAAAACCTTTCCACATAGCCTCTTCATCCATTTTAGTAATTTGTATTTATATATATATATATATATATATACGAGTATATATATATCTTGTGATCACAATTTAATATTAACTCACAAACTGTTATTCACTTAATGAACTTTACAGTATTTGTTAAGCAAAATGATCTATAGACCATGGGAAAGCAAAAAAAATAAAATTATAAGAAATACTGTGACTGTGTTTAATTTTCTTAGTACTTTATATACAACAAATATATGAATCAGCTGATTTACACATCATAAGCAAAACAAAAACGTTAGACACGATAATAACGATTCATTCATCTTAAAGTTACTTAGAGGGAGCAGTTAAGTCTAATAAATTGTTCTCGTCTTGAACGAGATAATCTACTAAATTATAGCGAACAAAATTTACTCCACAATTTAAATTGGTACATAAGAAAAATATTTACAATTAAAATAAACACATTTGGTTTTGTTAAGATTTAAAATTAAACGAAATTTTTAGTTATGATGTTTCGAAAACAAACATAAATACTTAGAAATCTATTAATAGAAAGCAGAAGTTAAGATACAGATGCACAAAAGAAAATTTGTTGATTGGAAAGAAATGCTAACACGACGGTATGTGCCGACATATTCTTATGATATAACTATTATAGTTTCACACTTTGTTTACATTCTGATTCATATACGTATTTATATAAGCCAATCTCTACAATTAAATTTTTTGGTCAACACTTATAAACTAAACACAAAACAAATTAAATTAAAATTAATAGCTGGCTATCACAAAACGTAATGATGACGTTACTCATTACCGTTTGTCTATTGTTGTTAAATAAATAAATTTAAATAAAAGATATTTCACTGATTCTTAAACACTAAATCCACTTGCACGATTTGCCGGTAAAAATACAACTAAAACATTTTTTTTATTATTAAACTTGTAAACTTTTTCATAAAGTCCAAACAAATTGTAAGAAAACATACCAATAACAAAATCTCATTTTTATTTATAAATACAGTGCACGAAATTGTTCTAAATACAATCGAATTTTATTTTTTTATCATGTGCATGTGGTCGTGTGAATATTGAAGTTATGATCGTGTTAGTTCAATAATTAGTGTGGTTATAAAATCGAAAAAGAATGTTGCATTTTCGAGTATACCTATGGAATGCAACATGCTTGTTGCTATTTACAAGTAAAACAAAATTGAAGGTCATAGAGTTCTAAATTTTCGAATCCTTTTAAAATATACAATTATAAGAATATTTAATTTATTTTAATAAAATGGAAAAGGAAATTAGAACATCTAATGGTAATCCGTTTATTGTCTTATACAGTTTGGCATAGGTTCCTTGTTGTTTGGAATGGTAACCCATACGAGGAAACTCATAATTTTTTATAAATCAAGCAGCGTTCTATTTATACTCTCGATCGCCTGATCACTTTTTCTTCTTTCAAACGTTTGTCTGTTGCTTTAAGTAAAACCGTAATACTTAATATTAAACCTACCGACAGTTCTTGTATACCAATTTCTACCGCGATTGGTGAAATTGACCGGTAAATATAAATGATTATGATGATTGATTATTGATTATATTTCGCAGCGCAGATTATGTTTGATTTATTGCTGAATGTACATAAAAAGCCAAAACTTAATTTTCCCACATAAGAAACTAAACTTAACTGGCGGTATTATCCCGTTTTACAAAAGTTTGAAAACGGTCAATTTAACCGGTATTGGTAGATTTAGTGTTTAATATGCATCACGCATATCAACAATTTGGAACCTTATTTCAATTCAAATAATTAGAGATGACCTATAATAGACCGTGAGAGATCTTTGTAAAAGTAATTAACAGTTTTTACAGTTTAATACTTAAACTGTAAAAACATTTTCTATGAGCAGTGGCACGCAAAATAAATATTTTATTTTCTTTCGCACACAACATGAAAAATTATAATGACTCTGGAAATATGTGACTTTGGAAATAAATTCATTTCAATTGTTTCTTCAAATGGCAAATGTATTATGATGATGACAAATGATTATTGTCTATTGTAAAAACAAAAATTTATACGAAAAGATTCAAAATAATGTATGTATAAGCTAAAATGCTAAAAAAGGAGTAGAACCTATACAATTTTCTGTTTTACCAGATTACTGAAGGAAAGCGTAGATGTATTCGGCTATCCCAGTTTAAATAAGTAATTCACCTGACCTCTCTAATAATTGCTTGATTATTAATTTATTAATTCAGGTAATACTAATGGGGAAATAACCTTTAGTGTATTTGACATACTGGTCGATTGAATACACGTAATTTGTATTGTCCTATTGTTGTAAAAATTATGAGTATATTATGTCAGTACTTTACTAGCTATTTCGTTCACTTTATGGGTACAAATATAAATTTGAAGATATCTATTTGGTCGCAAACCCTTAATGTCGTAAAGAATGTACTGATGAAAGACATAATATAGATAATTTAGTGAAAAATAAACAACTAATTATTGAACTATGTAGATTAAAACTTGAAATGCAACGCAAAATATAGAATTACATAAATAACGTAGTATACATTGTAAAAGAACGAAAA
Source organism: Nephrotoma guestfalica (assembly GCA_963691935.1). Classification (NCBI taxonomy): domain Eukaryota; kingdom Metazoa; phylum Arthropoda; class Insecta; order Diptera; family Tipulidae; genus Nephrotoma; species Nephrotoma guestfalica. The sequence continues at coordinate 184,222,006 of OY829913.1, forward strand.
ACCTGTTACTAATCTAGTCGCGTTATCACTAAAAATATTACCTATGTGGTATAATCCAACAATGTACAGAAAGATAATATTAGGGGATTGGGTGTTGTCTCTGATTTATGGACGAGGTTTGCTATATCTATTATTGGGAGTGTAACTATACATAACTCTAATGAAATATTTACCGTAGTGAATATAACTTGTACATATCGCATCGTATTATCATTTCACGCTGTAGGAATTAGCACGGTTGAGAAAACAGCCTTCAAATAATTTTTACATGCTTTGTGTTTCATTTTTCACATTCAAATTTTTTTAAATAATTAAGGTACAGTAGCATTGGAAAATAGCAAACTTACCAAAGACTGATATATTTACTAACTAATTTGATTTTGCAATAACATGTTACTATGTTATACATAATATAACTCTACAAAGGGAGGTACAAATAGTAAATTATAAAACCTGAAAGAGTTTGAAAATCTAAGAACAAGTTTATATTATTATATTCTATTGCTCATTTCCCCCCATTTAATATTTTACTAAGTACGTTCATCAAATCACAATCAAATCTATTTCCTGTACTGTATATAATTTATATTAGCAATGCAAATTAGTCTCACTACGCATGCTTTGTACGTCAAAAAAGACAAATAAAACAATTGTTGCAGGTATTTTCGTGACTCAAAGTAAATGTGACTCAATTTATAAAGACATATTTATTACACTATTATGTCTATTAGTAATTTTGACTAATACGATATGTGGAATAAACGAAACACAATCCGAAAGACTTATATAATGTGTCTGTGGGCAAAACAAGTAATTCATTGTTAAAGTAGATGCAGTTTTCGATTACTCTTCTAAGCTTCTAAATTAGTATTCAATTTACATACTCATTGTAATTAATATAGCACGCAAGCGTAATACTAAACCTTAAGTCATGGAATTGGTTTAATTTCTGAATGTGGTAAATAAGTTTTTAAACTTCTTTGTAAAATTAAAAAAGATATAAAGAGTATTAATAATTATCGCATTGGTGTAGCTAATCCAATAGGTCATTTGTATTTTTTTTGTAAATTAATATTTTAATAATAATAATATTATCGTAAATAATTACCTAGTAAGCAAGAAGATAATTACCTAAAAATAATAACTTCTTTTAAATGCCAACACCAGTTAGTTGGATATAATTTATTATAAGGAATTTAGGAAATGTACATTTTTGTTTTTATAATTAATAAGTTTACTGAAAAGTCAATTTGCAATTTTGGTGTTATTATAGCACAAGATAAATTGGCATTTAAGACATTATGGATGTTGATAATATTTTTAATGAAATGACCTATTGGGTGAAATAACGAAGCCAAAATAAGCTGCAAACAACTTGTTGTGCAAAACGAAATAGATTGGTAAAAAATTAGCTCACAATGGCAAGCGAATTTAGCCATAACAATAATGTGCCATAATATTTTATTATGTTTTCTAGAAGCCAACATATTTATGCGGTGGGGCAGTCATAGACTTTTTTTAATTTTAAAATTTTGCTATAGTAAAAAGTGTAGTGGCGGTTCGATGATATACAAGACATCGTAGAGATATTTACGCTTAACGGTATATGAAATCATGTTATTTAGACAATTCTATGGCTGGGGTTCTATAGCCATAGACATTTTTTCAATTTTAAAATCTCGTAATAGTAGAAAGTGTAGCGAGGATTCGATGGTCAATGACAAGGCATCGTAGAGATGGCTACGGTTAACAGCATATGAAATCACGTAGTTTAGGAAGTTCTTAATGTTTTCTAGAAGTCAACATATTTATGCGGTGGGGCATTCACAGATTTTTTTAATATTAAAATATTGCTATAGTAAAAACTGTAGTGGCTTTTCGATGCTCAATGACAAGTCATTGTAGAAATGTCTACGCTTAACGGTATAATAAGATGTTATACAAATTAACATTCTCTATTTATATTTTTGACATCATTTGTATGAATTTTAGTTCGAATAATATTGGCGATTAAACCTTTAAAAAATTAAAATGTTCGGCGTTTTAAAATAACAAAATTTGTATTTTTGACCGAAGAAATCACGGTACACTTTCATTTACCGATACAATTTCATTTACCAGTACACTTTCACCGTATTATAACGGTTAAACAATTTTTTTTTTGACTTTCGGTGTACATTCATGTGTTTGGGAGTGCATAAAGGAAATATCGGTTTTCTGGTAATTTTTATGAACGAGTGTGCAATAAAGTGTTATTTACGGTTCAAGTTTTCATTTGATTTGATAATATTTCATGTGCAATGGATGATGTAATGCATTTTGTACTCGGTTGGAAAGAGGTTTACTTGAATTTAATAAAATTATGCATAGTTTGATGTTTTATTATCTCGTACCTATCCTATAGCTGAAATCAATAACTGTGCACATTTCTGAAATTGAAAAGGATGTGCTTTTGAAAAACACTTTTAAAATTAAGACTTTCCGTGTGCAACCGTCATTTTCTCTTAACATAAAGCAACAAATTTTAAAAGCAAAAATCAAAGGCAATGCCATATCTGATAAATCAATTAAAAAATTTTAAAGTGCCCGTTCTATAGCCGAAAACGAACAGAAACGCAATGAAAGGATTATGATAATGATTGCAATAAAACGTCTTAAAGTAGACTAGTTATACCGGATACGTATTTTAACTTGACAAAACAAAATATCTAGAAAAATACGTGCTCTAACAAAAAAATTAAAGTCAAAGTTGACGAATGGGAAGGAGGACACAAGATCACAAGGCGCTCTATTTATTGGAAATAAGAAAGATACAGTCTGATAAAATAGTTAACTTCGTTTTAAATCGGAACTATGTTTTTTACGGCAGAATATGGCTCTACCTTAAAATAGATCAATATAGATAGATCAAAATAGATCAATTTTTACATTACCGAATTTTTTCAGAATTGACAGAACAATTGTGACAGAAGTTAAAAGTATTCGAAGTTTCTAATGCATTCCATATACCGGGAAAATGAATAAAAACATATTTGGCAAAAAATGAAATTTATCCGCGGTCTTATCGCTGGACCGGGACGAGAAAGTATGGGATGGTTGGGAAGTTCATTGTGTATAAGTAGGTGTCTATTATCATAGTTGTTGTTGCGCAGATTGACGCTAAATGGAGGAAATTCCTTCGATTGTGTATTTTTGATTGGAGAGTACTGAAACATAGACCAATGTACGGAATAATATCTCAATTTCAATAAAACCATTACAGTAGAAAACCCTAGTGGAAAAAATTAAATTTTTTATACTAAGAATAAAAATACGATTTCATAGGAATTTAATACTAATTTTTGTATAATTTTAGTAGGTTATGGCAATATAATTTTAGTATAATTTTTATATTTAAACACAAATTATACTTTTGAAAATTATCTTACTAAAAGTATAATTTTTATATAAACAAAAGTAAAAAAATATAAATTTTTTAGTCATTTTTGGTATATAAAATTCATTGTCAAACCACAGATAAGAATGATAGTCAAACATTAAAAATAAATATATTTCATTTTTGTTTTAAATAATGTAGAAGTTGCTTTTTATTGATGTCAACATTTCCCCAATGTTTTATTTGTACTATAAAAATAGTATATTGTATAATTAGGAGGAAAAGTACTGCATTCCCAGACGATAGTGGAAATGGGCAACCACGGGAGTCCGGGAATGCACTTTTTCTCCGAATTGTACATACTGTTTTTTCTCCGATCAGACTTTAAAACAAATATAAACCCAAAATAATGTTTTGTATTATTCATTAATTATCATATTAAGAAATCAAAACAAAGTAAAAAATCGAAAATAATATAAAATTATTGCTTAGTTAGCTTCGACAACATAAGACATAAATACATTTTGTTTTTTTCGAAAGTTGTCAAGTTTGTGTACCTATTTCATTTATAAAAAACGTGTGAACGAAATTTAAGGGATACAAATGATTCCAGTATGTTGTATTTGTTGCTAAGCAACATGTAATAATAGTACGGGAATATTTTTTCTGGCCTAAGCCGGGAATATATTCCCGTACTATTATTACTTGTTGCTTAGCAACAAATACAACATACTGGAATCATGAGCTTTTCGTTTCGAAAAAACAACGGAAAGATATATTTTTTCCTACGATCGGAGAAAAAGAAATTTTGTGTCTCAGTTGCTCTTGTGTAAACTTTTGTTCTGATTTTTCCCAATGATGAGTGTTTTTTCTATTGAGTAAAGAAAATTTCCTAAAATCGATAAGATTTTTCGATTAAATTTTGAGATTTTGTTTGCGAATTTTTTTTCGTAATCAATCATTCGTAATTCGTTTTTTTCGTTTTTTTCGTCTTTCATGTTCTGTGATTTACATGTATGAGCTCAGAATTTAAATTAAAACAAAAATATTAAAAAAAATAAAATAAAGAAAATTAAAACACAAAAATATAAATCAAATCTTGATTTAACAATTAAAAATTCAAAAAAATAATTCTTAAGTATATTTCTGAAGTTGTCCTTTGATAAATTAAAGTCAAATAGGTCGTCGACGATGTTGAAAAATTTAGACGACCTATTAATGGGGTTATTTTCTCCATAGTTTGTGGAATGGTGTTCTAGTGGTAAAAACTCATGGTTTCGAAATGTTCTGCAAGGCACATGAATTGATATGTCATGGCCTTATGACTAAGTGATCTAACGTTTAAATTTTTTGCTTTGCGGAGCAATAAATTTATTTAGCATGAATTTACACATACGACAAATACGTAAGACAAGTACGTACATTTTTTCTCGCTAACTGAAACTGCATTAAAGACTGCAAGGACAAAACACAAATTTATTCGTTGAAAAAGAAACGTTCTAGACAACTTGTGCCAAATTCGGTCCCTGCTCAATTGTGGGGGAATTTTACATTAGGCTTCAAAACCTACTAGATTTTAATAAATCTTATTTTTCCTTTCTCCTATCCGTTTCGCTTGAGCATCAAATAAAAAATGAAAATATTTTTACACATACGAGTACATAGTGCCGCATTTGAGTTTTGGGTGGAGAGGCAAGTGCTGCTTGATTTTTATTATAAATTAGTATGTAAAGCGACTAAATGGCTACTAATATATAACAAATATTATTTTAAAATTTCGAAAAATAATCAGAAAAGGCTGATTTGCTACTAAGAATGGTCAAATTTAAATGGTTGAATGGGAAAATTGAGTGGTATACTCGTATATAGTGATTTAAATACAAATCATGGCCATTTTTCCATTGTTTGAAATTTAAAACTAGAGCTGTTTGTCCCTTTCCTTATAAATGTTTACGTACATATGCGAAACTCACGGTGCGTTGGTTCAACGACACTTGAATCGTAGGATATGGAGCTCGAATCCTCCCAGAGGCAGGGCGTAAAATGGAATTTTCTCATCTGATTACGTTGTATATAAACTCAACTACGACCCTTTGGTGGAGAGCAGATTACAGTGCCAACCCATCTTCCATGTCAGTATACAGGCTGACATGGATCTTACAACATGCAGATGGTATACTGTGGGTGTGTGAGTAAATGAATGGGTGGATTTGTGTGATTGAAAAATTACAATGTTGGGAGGCGGAGCGGAGCGATTAAAAGAAATATGCGATGCTCACAATTTTCCAATTTTCTTGTGAAATTTCAATCAATTTTTTAATCTCATAAAATCAAGCCATTTAATTTGATTCAAATTGCGTTCATGAATTAAATACTGCCGTTTAATAAATTAATTAATTTTAACAAAAAGTTTATGTTCTAAATGTAAAGATGAACATGCAGTTTTTGTTAAAATGTATTAAGTTATTAAACTTTCTGGCAGTGTCAAAATGTGAGTGTCATACATCGGATACATAACTACCCCATAAGACGTTGGGAGTGTATAATTCTACTAATGAATCGATTTTATCAAAGAAACTTTTTCAATTATCATTATCTGTAAGATAAAGTACCTTTTAATCGATATGTTTTTTTTCGGTGGAACATAAATGAATTGTACACGTTTTATATTTTTTTGGACATTGTAAACATTTTTTGAACGCTTCATATTTATAATCAAAGTCAAATTACAGAAAGTATGTCCACTGTGTGAAACTTCTACTGAAAGGACAATGTTACTGGATGGAGAATATATGGATTGTTGAATGGAGCAGTGTTTTGTTTTTTAAATAAAGTGACTTGTTTACCGGCAAATCTTAACCGGCAGAAATTAGCGTTGTCAAAATTAAGTTAAGAAAAAGTTTCCGAGTTTTCTGTCATCATTACGCACATCCAAAAGTCGACGGAGTTTCTCATTGACTTTTGTAGAGAACGCACGAAAATAGAGATAAATAAAATAAAATATTTTTTTGAGTTTTACATTTTTTTTCTCAAACTAAATCAAAATTTATTTAATTATATTTAGTGTATATGTGTAGTGTGCTAATACTCGTATCTAATAATTATATTTTATGTACTCCTGTGACCAAAAACACTACTTTATTTGACTTTTAAATCGAAACTAACACCCCGATTCTGGCGTTAAGTTACGAGTGTTAAGACTAAATTCTTAATTGATATTCTGACAAAGCCGTCTTAAATTTGTGATATAGTAACTCTCCGAAGACTATTGGAGACCTTTCAAATTGTATTTATAATATTCATTTTTAGGAAAAAAATTACATTATTTCCAATATATATATTAGAAATAATCTAATTTTTAGATTAAATAATTAATTTAGAGTATTGTAGTGAAATTATTGTACTCCTAATATTTAGTATTCACTCTCAATTTTGTGTTTTCATGAACACAAGTTTCCATATGGTGTTTCCATAAATGACAAAAGAACAAAAAGATTGGAGAACGAAAATTGTTCGTTGATAGTATTGGCGATTAGGAGTATACAACATTGCGTGCTTTAGGTGGTAGGATGTTCTGCTTAGTTATAATGAAGTGATCTTAATTTTGGTATAAGTTCTTTATTAGAGGTTTCCGGTGTACGTTTTTTTGTTTTCGCTGGTTTTGTTATTTTGCGAATGCCTTAGGATCCTTTTGAACTAGCAGCGTGTATATATTAGTTAGCTTTATGTAAATATTTCTATTTGATTTTTAATTTGGAGTAGTTATATTGGACACAAGCAATACATTTTTATTTTGGCGAGATGCCGCGGGGGAGTTTTGGATTTATAGATCATTTAAAAAACATTTTTTTTGTTAAAATAAGGAATTTTTAACCTAAGTCACTGCGCAAAAAAAAATCGAAATAAAAATTTTTCTCGAAAAAATACCTAGATTTGAACGCTTGAAGTATTTTATTTTGTTTTTTTTATGATTGACTAGCTCGATATCTCATTCCCAAATCCAAATTAGCCTGTTTTATAGAGAATTTAGAAACCTTGAAAACGATGGGTGCTGTGGAAATTTCTGTACGACGAGTCCTTGTAGTACATTTTTTGATCTTGCAAACTAAGCACTCTAATCTCTCTCACAAATTTGCAGGAACTCCGAGACGCTTAACAAGAAGAACGTCAACAAATCACCATGCAACAAATACACAATCTTTTAAATATGTTTATCACGTCGTATTTATGAAGTAATGCGGGCTAGAGGAGGTAACACGCGTTATTGAAAATTCCATTTTGTGCATAGATTTTAGTTTTATCACGCTTGAACAAAGTTTAAAAGTATTTTTGTTGCAGTATACCTTTTGACATAAATCACATTTTTTACCGTAAAAACTTATTTTCTCCTTGATCTTGAACCCCAGAAATTACGCCTGATATGCGTGTCTCATTTCATGGATACGTTTCTCGCTGAAACCTCCATAAATCGACCACGAGTCCTCCTACAGAAATTTTCACAGCCTCGTTTTCTAAATTCTCTATAAACCGGCTAATTTGGATTTGGGAATGAAATATTGAGCAAGTTCGTTTACAGTCTCAAACAGCAGCGTATTTTTGTTGCTTTAGCAAGCGTTCAAATCTGGGTATTTTTTCGAAAAAAAATCTGTTCCGATTTTTTTTGGCGCAGTGTTGTTTAGTTTAGATGCACTTGTAACTTCGAAAAATTACTTTTAATAGACCTGGGCCATTTCTATATTGGAAACTAAAATAGTTTATTCTTGTGCTTTGGATCTATTAGTATACTTGTGATATTTTATGGTTTCTATGCATATAGCAGAACAAAAATCCTAAAAACATCAAAATTCAAATAAAGATGGAAATTAACAAGTTCACAATATTTTGGAACATAAAGAATGGCTTCTTTATTACGAAAACTTCCTCGATGTGACAGAAAAATCAATTATTATTATTTAGGGCGAAATAGAACTTGTTGGCCTAAGTAACATGTTACCTAGGGTTTCTAACGTTAATTTGTTGCAAGTTGGAAAGGTGGTGAAAGTGACATCTATATATATAATTACTTTTCAATGTGTTTTTATTTTTTCAGTTGTAAACATGCCAACAAATGGCGTTCACTGTACATATTTGTTACAGATTGCAATTTAAGTTAAATTTGGGAAATAACAATGAATTAATTTCACAATTTTGTTAACTGTTGAGTATATAAATAATAAGTGTAAATGTTAATCTGAATTGGAGAAATAATAATAAAATTAATTTTCAAATTTGCTAACAAACTAAGTATTTCAGCGTGAACCAGCAAGAGTCGTATATTAATAAACATTTTTACTTTATATGGTTAAGCTAACAGATTTAATGATTTGGCTTATGCTGTAGACTAAAAATTTCGTAATAACGTTGATTGATTTTGGGAATTACAATGTACTGGTAGAAAACAAGAAAACATTAATTTTTAATTCATTTTATTAATAAGCTCGTCCTGGTCCATGTGAAATGGCTGGAAGTAACTGACTAATTTTTACAAATTTCAGCATTCCTTCAAATTGAATTTACATTTCTGTCGTTTGGGATAATTGTAATTAATAAATTTATTTCTGATTTTCAAAGAGTCGAGAAATAATATTTAAGAAATCAGTTTCAGAATACATACAGATACGCAGATGCATAAGAAATACTATATTTTCTCATAAGGTGGCTGACATTAGGAATGGAGAATATATGGATTGTTGAATGGAGCAGTGTTTTGTTTTTTAAATAAAGTGACTTGTTTACCGGCAAATCTCAACCGGCAGAAATTAGCGTTGTCAAAATTAAGTTAAGAAAAAGTTTCCGAGTTTTCTGTCATCATTACGCACATCCAAAAGTCGACGGAGTTTCTCATTGACTTTTGTAGAGAACGCACGAAAATAGAGATAAATAAAATAAAATATTTTTTTGAGTTTTACATTTTTTTGCTCAAACTAAATCAAAATTTATTTAATTATATTTAGTGTATATGTGTAGTGTGCTAATACTCGTATCTAATAATTATATTTTATGTACTCCTGTGACCAAAAACACTACTTTATTTGACTTTTAAATCGAAACTAACACCCCGATTCTGGCGTTAAGTTACGAGTGTTAAGACTAAATTCTTAATTGATATTCTGACAAAGCCGTCTTAAATTTGTGATATAGTAACTCTCCGAAGACTATTGGAGACCTTTCAAATTGTATTTATAATATTCATTTTTAGGAAAAAAATTACATTATTTCCAATATATATATTAGAAATAATCTAATTTTTAGATTAAATAATTAATTTAGAGTATTGTAGTGAAATTATTGTACTCCTAATATTTAGTATTCACTCTCAATTTTGTATTTTCATGAACACAAGTTTCCATATGGTGTTTCCATAAATGACACAAGAACAAAAAGATTGGAGAACGAAAATTGTTCGTTGATAGTATTGGCGATTAGGAGTATACAACATTGCGTGCTTTAGGTGGTAGGATGTTCTGCTTAGTTATAATGAAGTGATCTTAATTTTGGTATAAGTTCTTTATTAGAGGTTTCCGGTGTACGTTCTTTTGTTTTCGCTGGTTTTGTTATTTTGCGAATGCCTTAGGATCCTTTTGAACTAGCAGCGTGTATATATTAGTTAGCTTTATGTAAATATTTCTATATGATTTTTAATTTGGAGTAGTTATATTGGACACAAGCAATACATTTTTATTTTGGCGAGATGCCGCGGGGGAGTTTTGGATTTATAGATCATTTAAAAAACATTTTTTTTGTTAAAATAAGGAATTTTTAACCTAAGTCACTGCGCAAAAAAAAATCGAAATAAAATTTTTTTTCGAAAAAATACCTAGATTTGAACGCTTGAAGTATTTTATTTTGTTTTTTTTATGATTGACTAGCTCGATATCTCATTCCCAAATCCAAATTAGCCTGTTTTATAGAGAATTTAGAAACCTTGAAAACGATGGGTGCTGTGGAAATTTCTGTACGACGAGTCCTTGTAGTACATTTTTTGATCTTGCAAACTAAGCACTCTAATCTCTCTCACAAATTTGCAGGAACTCCGAGACGCTTAACAAGAAGAACGTCAACAAATCACCATGCAACAAATACACAATCTTTTAAATATGTTTATCACGTCGTATTTATGAAGTAATGCGGGCTAGAGGAGGTAACACGCGTTATTGAAAATTCCATTTTGTGCATAGATTTTAGTTTTATCACGCTTGAACAAAGTTTAAAAGTATTTTTGTTGCAATATACCTTTTGACATAAATCACATTTTTTACCGTAAAAACTTATTTTCTCCTTGATCTTGAACCCCAGAAATTACGCCTGATATGCGTGTCTCATTTCATGGATACGTTTCTCGCTGAAACTTCCATAAATCGACCACGAGTCCTCCTACAGAAATTTTCACAGCCTCGTTTTCTAAATTCTCTATAAACCGGCTAATTTGGATTTGGGAATGAAATATTGAGCAAGTTCGTTTACAGTCTCAAACAGCAGCGTATTTTTGTTGCTTTAGCAAGCGTTCAAATCTGGGTATTTTTTCGAAAAAAAAATCTGTTCCGATTTTTTTTGGCGCAGTGTTGTTTAGTTTAGATGCACTTGTAACTTCGAAAAATTACTTTTAATAGACCTGGGCCATTTCTATATTGGAAACTAAAATAGTTTATTCTTGTGCTTTGGATCTATTAGTATACTTGTGATATTTTATGGTTTCTATGCATATAGCAGAACAAAAATCCTAAAAACATCAAAATTCAAATAAAGATGGAAATTAACAAGTTCACAATATTTTGGAACATAAAGAATGGCTTCTTTATTACGAAAACTTCCTCGATGTGACAGAAAAATCAATTATTATTATTTAGGGCGAAATAGAACTTGTTGGCCTAAGTAACATGTTACCTAGGGTTTCTAACGTTAATTTGTTGCAATTGGAAAGGTGGTGAAAGTGACATCTATATATATAATTACTTTTCAATGTGTTTTTATTTTTTCAGTTGTAAACATGCCAACAAATGGCGTTCACTGTACATATTTGTTACAGATTGCAATTTAAGTTAAATTTGGGAAATAACAATGAATTAATTTCACAATTTTGTTAACTGTTGAGTATATAAATAATAAGTGTAAATGTTAATCTGAATTGGAGAAATAATAATAAAATTAATTTTCAAATTTGCTAACAAACTAAGTATTTCAGCGTGAACCAGCAAGAGTCGTATATTAATAAACATTTTTACTTTATATGGTTAAGCTAACAGATTTAATGATTTGGCTTATGCTGTAGACTAAAAATTTTGTAATAACGTTGATTGATTTTGGGAATTACAATGTACTGGTAGAAAACAAGAAAACATTAATTTTTAATTCATTTTATTAATAAGCTCGTCCTGGTCCATGTGAAATGGCTGGAAGTAACTGACTAATTTTTACAAATTTCAGCATTCCTTCAAATTGAATTTACATTTCTGTCGTTTGGGATAATTGTAATTAATAAATTTATTTCTGATTTTCAAAGAGTCGAGAAATAATATTTAAGAAATCAGTTTCAGAATACATACAGATACGCAGATGCATAAGAAATACTATATTTTCTCATAAGGTGGCTGACATTAGGAATCAATAGCGAACAACAACCTCGTTATTATAGTTCTGTACAATTTAATTTTTTAATATAAATATAAAATATAAATATGTTAGTTATAGTTTCAGATCAGCCTGAAATTATTAGCTTATTAACTTAAAAAATTACTTTGTTATTATACTGTTTTTCAGAAGTTCAGTTCATGCTTTTCGTGACAATATTTTTTTGCTTTACTTAACTGTGTAATAACTAATTTCATTTATAACCTCTAATTTCAGATAATTCATTTGAACATTTGGTGTTGAGGAATTAGTACAATACTTCTACAATTTTTATATATGTATATATAGTATGGGGGAGGCAAAGGAGGGGGAGAGTAGGATTATCATAGAAAGAAAAGACGTAAACATCATCATCACCGCTTTAAGTAACCATTGATACAGTTAGTTCAGATTACGGAATGAAATGAAAACACCTACCCCCCGACATACCAGTATGCCTCATCCAGCAAATCTGGAAGCTGGCTAGGATTCAATGAAGTAATCAATCATTAACCTGAATATAAAAACTGATTCTGTTACCTTAGAAATGGGGCAGTCACTATGGGATGTAGCGCCAATGAAATAAATAAAAAATATATAATATGTATATTTTTGCAATACTAAATACAATATTCTATTTAATTTGATTTAAATTTGAGTTGTTCGAGAAAGTGTAACTTAATATATATATATTTAGGAAGCTGAAAATTATCAATTAACAATTTGAATTTTCTCTTTAGGTTACTGATTTTGAAAAGCATAACTGAAAACTACTACTTCAAATAATCCTTAATAACCTGCAACCGGGTTGTTCTGTTACAAAAATAAACCCTTCCTATCCTTCCCTCTTGTTATACGTTAAAAGGCTACCCGGCGTTATCCGAGAATCTCACCCAATGCTTGGTTTTACACTCCTATCAATCAATCAATTATGCACATTCAATGGTCGCCAGCGACTGTACTAAAATGTATACGGATGAATTTAAAAGACAATAACACTATTGATAAAATACCTTGCAATATTATTTGTAGGTTTAAAATAATAATTGTAGAAATAAATAATAGAACCTATGCAATTATGACTATGAATGTTGGCCGACATAGCAAAACTGTATACCGAATTTGAATGGAGTGATAATTTGATATGTATAAATATTTTGCCGTACGAACCAAAGTAAAATTGGACTTGCACCAAATGAACTATTAATTAATTGTGACATTTAATACTGCAACACTGTTTATAAAATATTATATTCGAACACAAACAACCAAACAACCAAACCATTGTCCAAACAAACACTAAACTTCGATCAATAATTTCGGCAAACAAGTTTATACAAGAAAGAGGCAACAATAGGTACAGAAGATACAGCACGATTTTATAATAATGAAGAGATTAATTTAGAATATTCAATATTAAATTATCAGTTATAATGTTATGCCTGTGCCCTTAATTTTAAAATGAACTGCACGATATTGATAAAAACACAAAACACCATGAATTCTACCTGTTCATGGGAAGACATGCGCCGTAAATACTTCTTATAACAAACTTTATAAATAGAATATATTTTAATTGAAAATTTTCAAAGTTCACGTTATATTAATAATATCAACGGAAATTAATTAATTAAATTTCAATAAACTCAGATGTTTATTTAAAATTTGAAAATATGCTTACTCTGGTGTAGGTGGTAATGAGATCGAGTTAAATATCCTCATTGTTTCGATTTTTTAATTAGGTTTATAAATTTCAATAAAATATTTTACTATAATATCACAAAAGAACTGTTTGTTTATGCATATAAATTAATTAATGTTTATAGCAATGTCAATGTTTATCACAACAAAACTAAAAATACTGCTTTACGAACACTAAAAGCTATTTAAATGTTTACACTTTTTTCCGGTAAATTCAAATTCACACTTGCACAATAACTTCTTAACACCACCATGGTTCGTTTTAAACTGATACACCAATTACAAAATAAATCAATGAAAGTAGATCTTAAGAAACCGACATAGATAATCGCACAACTATTTCGCGGAGCAGTACACATTAACAACATGTTATTACATCTGAATTTGTTTACGTACTAAATTCAGGGTTGCAATTCGTATTGGAAATTATCCACTAAAATTAGTAGTAGGTACGAGTATAACGAAACTAAAAAAAGAATAACATTATGGAATCCATTGAATACAAGAAACCTGATTGTAATCAACTCGTAGTTTTTTAAGTTTTTATGATTTTATTTGCATACTATCTGCGTTATTTGAACACAAAAAAGCTATTTAGCTGTATTTGTTATCATTCAATTTTAAATAAATGTATAAAATGCTTTGAGTGAGATATAACTGATTGTTTTTATTACAAACACGTGGTAATGCAACTGAGCATTCGGGGTCATAGTAAAATTAAATAGAATTAAATGGCTTAAGGGGGGGGGGGGAATAACGGTTGGCTTAAGCGGGGACAGACTGCGGATTAATTAAATTGGTTAATTGGTTTAGTAAAATTTGGTCAAGTACTCTATGAAATAAAATTTCATTCACTTCAATACACTACGAAAAATTCAAAAATATACTGACAAGTTTGACTTTTTCCATAGAGAACTTATTCGAATTTTATTAAACCAGTTTAACTAACCTGAGGTCTGTCCAGAGTTTTTTTTCTCAGCCTACGTAAACACAATTATGCCGAATTTCTTTTAATACCTTGGGGTTAAATTTTTTCAAAACTGAAATTCATTCTAAAAACAATTTATTAACTAAATTATTAATTATTATGGATGCAATTATTATGTACTTATAAATTTTGTTTGCAACTAGCTAAGTATTTTTGTAATTCTTGAGTTAACAAAACCGTCAGATAAATTTGCAAACATGGAGGCGATCATGGAGGGTTTTCCAATAGGAATGATATAATTTTTAAGTGACGTTTCATTTTTTGTTTCATTGTATTCAGTAATGTTTACAATTTCATTATGGTGAGATATACGCAAGAACAACTTTGCCTTGGAACAACTTGAAAACGATAACGATTTTTTTAAGAAAATCATCTTCTCCGATGAGGCTCACTTGCATCTGAGTGGTGCGGTAAATAAACAAAACTGTCCATTCTGCTGCGAAGAAAATCCACAAATTATTCATGAAAAACCATTACATTCACCTAAATTGACAGTTTGGTGTGGTTTTTGGTCTGGTGGAATCATCGGTCTGTATTTTTTTCGAAATGAATCTGGTAACACCGTTACTGTCAATGGAGATCAGTATAGATCGATGATAACCAACTTTTTATGGCCGAAATTGGAAGAAGTTGATCTTGACAACATTTGGTTTCAACAAGACGGGGCTACATGCCACACAGCAAGTGCAACAATTGAATTATTGCGAATCATATCACTCATATTGGAAAACCCTATATTTATATTCTATCGTTACTGCAGAATATCCGGAAATATTGAAAGATAATTACACAGACAGACATTACATAATAAAACAGAAGATTGAACTATGACTAGTTTCACAAAATATCTTTTTTGAATATATGAATATATGTAGGTTGCACAGTTATATGTAATGTATTTGCAACTAAATGATCCGCCTTCAGGGAAAGTATTTGGCATATATGTGACTGGGCCCCTTGCTCATTTGAGCTATGCTCGTGAGGAAGTAAGCTTTATTTAGAGATCGAAGTTTCTAGCTTCTCTTTGGCAAACTAAAGCAGCTTAAAGTAATCTCGATTAGTTTGGTTCGTGCACTGATTTCTTTAAATGATTTATTTAAAGCTGTGAGGTAGAAACATAGGGTGTGACCAAAAATGCAGGTGGTGCACAGTTTGTGCATGTTTATTTTACATTATTTTGCTATACATAACAACAAACACATTCATAACTTAAAACATTATTAAACGCCGCATGGTTGCTCTACAGTCTGCACTGAATTCTTGATGCACCCATAGCTAGAGCTAATTATTTATCGCCACGGCGAATATACAGGGTGGCTGACACGAAATGTTACTAAAACAAAACGCCACAGAAATTTTATTTTTTGATGAATTTTATCGAATCAAAGTAAAAAATGTTCACAAATATTTAAATTTTCGAAAAGCATTAGCAGTTTTCGATTTGGCCATCCTTAGCCGCGATTATAGCCTTCAAACGGCCGACAAAGTTATTGCATGCAGCACGAAAGCGGCTCTGCGGTATTTTGGTCCATTCCCGGCGAAGCGCTTGCTTGAGATGATCGACACTTTGGTATTTTTTTGTCCCAACCTTGCTCTTCAAAATACCCCAAACCGAGAAATCTAGCGGATTTGCATCCGGTGAATTTGGTGGCCATTGGGCAGTGGAAATGAACCGCGGAACATTGTTTCTCAGCCAATCTTGATTGACGCGCGCTTTATGACTCGGTGCCGAGTACTGTTGAAATGTCCAGGCTCTGCGGCCGAAATGGTTTTGTGCCCAAGGCTTCAACGCTCCCTCCAACAAATGATTCCGATAACTTTGAGCATTTATCTTGATGCCACTGTCCAAAAAAACGAGCGGTGAACGGCTTTCGGTCGTTAAGGCGGCCCAAACCATCACCATCGGTGGCGCTTGGTTTCGAGTGGCAATCCGTTGGTCCAAATTTTCAGTAGAACGGCCGAGAACGGCCGGGCAAGTAAATCCGGCCGTTTTGATTGTTCACATATTGCTCAATAACGAACGAATAATGAGTCTCCGACTCATCGGAGAAAACCAAATTCGGCAAATCGCCACTTTCGTGCAAGCGTAACAACTTCTTTGCTCTTTCCACTCTAACTTTTTTGAGCATCGGTGAGGCCATGCGTTTTATGGAATTTCAAGGCCTTTAATCCAAGATGATCTTTCAATATGTGATGCATCCGTTCGAGTGAAATGTTCGCCTCACGAGCCATTTTTCTGCCGCTACGGCCCGGATTCCGAGCCAATTTGGCCTTCACCTTCCGAATGATATCCGGCGATGTTTCAGTGCGTTTCGGTACACCACCATGGCGTTTTTCACCACCAATGCTGCCAGTATTAACGATTTATGGTGCGATACACAAACATTTTATTCACATGCAGATATTTTAACTGGTTAACAATCTGCGGCTGTGGTTTTCCAGCCAAATATAGAGCAATAACACTATTACGCTTGAATTCCATTGCGGATAACTTTTTCCCTGAATATTTCCCACTAAAATGCTTTTGTACGCTTGTAAACAATGGAATGAACTATCATTAGTGTACATTTGAGCGCTCTGTCATCACTGGTTTTACAGCAATGACAGTCTGAAGTTGGTAACGGTTCGTGTCAGTCACCCGGTATAATATATTGCTGTACAGACGGTGCTGATCTTCAGATTTATCAGCAATATTTCTTTTATTTGAATAAAACAAAACGAAAGCTGTGAAATAAAAACATTGCTTTCATCAGACAAAAAACTTACCTCAAATGTGCAAAGGGCTGCATAACATTCACCCTTCGTTATCAAACCTAGCATATGGTGAAAGTAATTTATGTCAATCTACCTCAACCCCATAAACTTGGGTAAATACCCAAGTCTACACTTGATGCGGAAGATTGACGCGGAGAAAACCGAAACTAAACGTTTTGAATTGTATGCGATATATAATTTTTGAGGTTACCTTAAGTTTCCGCACTATAATAAAACTGCAATGTACATACATATATACGCAATAACTAATACTATTAAAATGAACATAAACGTATATGCCAATATGTACTTCTGTGATCCTAAAACAGTAATACGTACAATACAGCAGTTCTGCAAAAAGTCCAACACTAAAGCAGTTGTCGGCACTATGGGGCTTACTCTGTAGGCCTTTTACGTCATCATTTTGGTTACTGGTAGGACGAAAAATTCAGGACTTCTCTTCATATTTTCACGATAAGTCTCTCAATGTGATCGTATAGCACTAACCCAAATGATTCAAATGCAAGTTAGAAAAACATGGCAGCCAATTAGTTAGGGTAAAATTGCGGAAGGCCAGATTAAACACCTTGTGCATATTAACATTATGATCAGGATAGTCGTAATAATTTATATTGAGTTATAGATTGTAAAATTTTGAAAGTTATAATATTTTATAAAACATTCGCTGTTTTTGAATAATTCCAATTGCATTTTTCAGAAAGGACACAGAGTTGTTGAAATAACATTTTAAAGGCAACGATTGTTAACAGTTCCAGAAGCCAGTCTCCGAACTGAGTTGTCCCGTCTAGCTTAAATAAAAAATGTAGAAGAGAATTATATATCTGTTTACAGGAACCTCTGCGAAAACAAATTAAATTGACTTATTAATTACATTCGATCAATCAAAGACCATGATCGTTTCTTTCACAAACTATTCATTCTAACTTCCCTGAATTGGTAGCTAAATGCCTTTGATTTTTTAATTAAAAACGACTGTGAATACAACACGGCGCCTCATAAATATTAGCGCAAACATAAAAAAATGCTGAAGCAATATTTTTTATTGCATTTAAGAAAATCAATTTTTTGCTGCCAGTATTCTGGAATGAATTATTGTTGTAATTAATTAATAAATCTGTAAACTAGATCAAGATTACTCTAAACAAACAGAAAACAAAATTGCTAAAATCTACTACTCACTAAGTATATACTTATGTGCATATTTTTCAAGGCTTACATCGTCTTATAGTCCCAGGTCACGTGTTTGTCATCTGGGCCGCACATATATCACGCAACATAGTCATTTAAACTTAAACATAAATAATAAGATGAATGAACTTGAAATGTAGAGACCCGGAGATTCAGATGAAATATGATGAGTATGTATATATATAGACGAGTATGTATATATAGTTTATATGCAATAAATGATTGTCATTATGTTAGGGGGATTTCCAAATTTTAAAGATATCATTCAATCTTAAATGTTTTTTATTACTTATCTGTATTGATGTCTTGGTTTGTTGTACAATCTAACATAAAGTATATAAATTTATATTTCCAATTTCGTTGTTATAGCTACTCATATATAAATGAAACCAGACAGCGGTAATTCCCCGATAAAAGAAAGTTTTTTGTATTTAGTTCAAACCTCTCTATAAGTCCTACATCTGTATGCATTCACAATTCTGCTTGGAATTTTATCGTTTCTAGCTGTACATAAAGTATTTAAACTTAGCGGATCTATCAACATACTCAACGTACATAAAATCAGTGAAACAAAATCACTTACATTGTAAAATCAAGTGACCTTCATATAAGATCAAGAAATATATAACTTTTTCTGATCTACATGCATACAAACGAGAGGTGAATGATAAGTATCTGTTGTTTTAAAAATAAAATTTAATTTATTTCTTGATATAAGGTATTTTCCAAAGATCAAACTATTACACACTTATTGACTAATTTCACCGACTTATTCGTTACGAAACACAAACAACTGACATGATTGGTCACTGTTACTTACTGTCTTCTATGTTACCTGACAAACTACATATAAATACTTGTGAGTAGATATTAAATGCAAACGTGTTTCAAAACCTAGCGTTTCATACAATAGCTATATACTTTTGTAGTAATGACATCCTCGTGAAGAGCACTTTTTACCAAACCATTTTTTTCATGATTAGACACAAAGAAAAGAAATCAGAGAGCAAGGTGGATGACGGAGCAATTCGAAACGTATAATTCGATTAGTTTCTCAAGTTGCAATCCGATTCGGTTTTTGTTCCGTTTTGAGCAAATGTGGCACCCGTCTCGCCGATAGGTTTCTCGTGTCCTATTTTTCGTGAAGGATATAGTATACGCATTCAATTTAGATATTTACTTTATGTTAGAAATCTCTCTGATCTTCATCCGTAAGCCATGGGAACGATATCGTGTATTTTGTGAAACAAAAACAAGACTCAAGTTACTGACCTATACTGCGTTTTTTCACGGTTGCACACAAACACAAACTTCTCCATTAATGGCTATATCAAAACAAAATGACCCGATAAATTTTAACAGATGTCGGTCGAAAGATGCGGTGTTAATAAATTTAATGCAAATTTTGAGTCAGTGGCGTTATGAGTCGTTGAAAATGAATACTTATCATATAACCCTCTAATTATTTTCTTACTATATATTACGTAAGTGGTATTTTTATAGCATTTTCCTGGCAAGGAAAGCAATTGGGGAAAGAATTTACATATGTCATTGTCGAAATCATCTTTTTCTGGCCTGCTGAGGTTAAAGTTTAATGAATATTTTTATCAATAGAAAATTATTGTTTCCCGGAAAGTTATTTTTCAAAAGCTGTATTCTTTTGGCAAAACATATTTTTCCTCTGTAGTGATGAAAAAATCCCACAACGTTAAATTTGTCTCCAGTGACGAAAGTAAATTCACATTGAAATTGGGCGTATTCGTTTATTACTCAAACTGCAGCTTCTTATTCGTGGTTACATTAATTTTCATAAGCCGGGTCGCAGAAAAGTATAATGTTTCACTTGATGACATTTTTTCTTGAAGCTCGCAAACATTATCATTGTAGGCTTTGTCTCGGTTGGTAAACTGTTCTTTCGCTTAAAAAATATGCAAATTTCGCCTCGCTAACGCAATTGGCGAAGAAAATTGTTCACTATTTCCAAAATAAATTTTGGAAGACTTAAGTACTAACACTAATTTGACGGCAACATTTTGAACAATAGTACGAAACCTGCAGTGTACTATGCCCTATTAAATTTCTTCACTTGGCTCGGTGTACGTGCATGAATTAAGCAAACAATCAATTATGAAAACCATAATAATTTGTCGCAAAGGTAAAATATACCCATCTTATTTTAGAGCACCAACATTTTAAAGCTAGTTTACATTTTTTTAAAGCAAGTTTTTAATTTATTGCGGGCCAGATTTTAAGAATACTTGGCTTCTAACAACTAGCAGACCTGCAGCACCACGCGCAATTTTTTTAGTAAATATTCATAAACCTGCCTTGAAATCATTTTATATTCTAGTGATTGTTGGAGTTTTCAACTAATTCCTCTCTCACTGTTGTCTTGTGCATTAATTCGCGCTTGAATTCCACAGTTCGCTGTTGTGGTATTTTTACTGTAACCGTTTGTTTATTGGTGGGTCTTTTTAACTTCTACAGAACATTGGTTATGCAAGCACATAATCTGTAATATCGGTAAAACTTGTAAGGTTAGCAAAGTTACTGACTGTCTGGCTCGTCTATGTATAAACCTTGAATAAAGCTTAACCCTTAAATATATCAATGAAATGAAATGAAATTCGAAGAGATCCAGCAGAGAGCCAACAAACCAATATAGCAAGATAGAATACTATGAGTTATATTATAACTTTATGAGGCCTTAAATAATTATTGCGAGTACTTTGATTCTACTAGGTAGCCTTCCAGAAATAATTATTTTTATCATAAATATCCATTATCATAAATACGTAAAAACCTAATGACGAATAAATGATTAAATTGCTCAAAATGATGTTGCAGTTAAATGTCACTAACAACTGGTTAGTTGTGCGCTAGCTAAACTTTTTGCATGATAAACAGTTTAGCGCACAGTACAAATTCAGAGCGACCCATGATTAATTTTATCTATTTCCTTCTCAAAAGATATATTTATTGTGAATTATTATAATTAAATTTTTAACTAACCAAAATTAGTTATTTAAAAATGTTTAAAATTTGCCATTTTACGCATTTTTAGTTAATTAATCGTTTAATTTAACTCGAGTAAAAATTTCTAAAAGGCTAATTTTGATTAGTTAAATATTTAATATTTCCTTATACAATATGTTAAACCAACGGCGCAGTACATTTTTAGTCCGAAAAACCAATTATCATGTAAAAGTTTAGCTAGCGCAATTTCCATAAATAATATTATCGGCAAGCATAATCAGACGCGGGATCATGTAATACGACCGGAAGATTTAAACGGAATTATAAAATACTCTATTAAAATTTGTTATTTTAAGAGCAGTGAGCAATCTGATAGAAGATTTTCGAAATTCAATTTTGACCGGTAGTACATTTCCCGCCGTGTTTTTACAAAATATCTAGTACTTTGGCGATTTTTGAGCTTTTTGTGTTTAGATTGAAATATTTTGGAAAAATTGATTTTCCGGTGTGATTTTATGTTCTCTCCGTATAGATTTCTCATTTTAACTAGTAAATTAAATGCTCTATATTTATAGCGAGAAATTAACAATTTTTTATTAAGACAGGCCAAAAAAACTTACAAAAGTACAAAGTGTCAAAGATTCTTTCTTTCGAGTTAAGCCCAAAACTCACTACAGAATTTTGTGTTGTTTCAACTATTTTGACTTAACTATTCATTGAATAACTTTTAAAGCCCAGTGTTTATTGGTGAATAACAAGAAGAAAATACATTAACAATAAACAAATTTACCTTACCTTTTTTTTAACAACCAAACGCCACAGTGGTTAAAGCTTTGGATCGGGAGGTACCGAGTTCGAATCCCGATAGGGGCAGAAAACAAAAGGGAATTTTCATCATCAGATGTGATGAAAAAGAGTACAACTATGACCCCTTGTCGGAGTGCAGAACTCATGGGCCGACCCATCTTCAATGCCTGTGGTATAGGGTGGCATGGAGCTATGCAATGTGCAGATGGTTCTACGAAAATCGGACCTACAGCCGTATGTCCTCGAATTGGCTGGCAACGGCGTAAAAGTAATGACGGGAAAAGTGAACCGCGAAAGATGTAGGAGACCCTCGGCCCAGAACAGATTGCAAAGATAATTTAAAAAAAAGTTTTAAGCTGACATGGTGTTTTTGTTGATAGTAGGTTTCTTTATATGTGCATATGTTTACACATTTCTCCATATTCGATTAAGAACTATTTGTACTTTTTACTAAACGCTTAGTAGGTATTTACTTTAAACGAAAAAGTAATTTTTGAAATCATACTGAACATATCTAGAAAAATGTCAAACAAATTACATTCACCTTTGCATATTTTGAACACGAGTTCGTTAGGGCTCTTATTTTTCACTGTGATTGTTGATGGTGATTTTTGTTACCACACCCACCATATAATACCGTTTCTTCGTAACTTTGATGAGTTTCAAGATATTGTGCATTTTTAAGGGGGCCCCTCAGCCTAGGGTACTCAGAGGGCTTCGGCTGTCTCTGTGTACACCTAGGTAACACCAAGGTAGCCGCGTCCTCGTCGCGGGGGGCGGGTGCTGCTTCGACAGTAGCAAAGTGCTACCGGGGACCAAATACCAGTGGTATAAATTGGCTAAAACAAACAATGAATACAACAAATACGGAATGTAATACCCCAGGTGGTACAGCAGCAGATATGCTGCCAAATCCACACTCTTCGGAGGCAGGCCCAACAGATTCTAGGGTGGGCCAATCATTGTTTAACCCATTTGGACGAAGTTCCAAATTATCAAGATCACCAAGATCTTCAACTGGAAATATATTTCAGTACGAGAAGGAAAATGCCGAACTCCGTGAACAACTAAGAGAAATAAAAGAATTTACCGCTAAATTGAAAGAAGAATTTACAATTTTAAAGAAAGAAAATGAAGAACTCAAAAAAGCAGTTGAAACACGTGCAGAACTTGGGACGACACCTAGCCCAACAGTCGATGATGGCATTAATTCATTCCATACGGATGAAGAAGAATTAGAAAGAGAAACAAATTGTATGTTGAACCGGAATAAAAGACCAAGTAAGAAAAGGAAAGCGCAACACTCACCAGAAATGGCGGAGACTTTACCATCAACTTCAAAACAAGTTGCCAGAAATCAGTTAATCATCAAGAAACAACTAGCTCTAGAACAACAACCAGCTAAACCGAAAGAAAAATCACCTCCACCAATAAATGTCGTCGGGATATCAAATTTCTCCACTATACAAACGATTATGAAATCGATTACGATAGCCGAGTACAAACTCGTATCTCTAAACAACGGCGTCTGGAAAATTAATGTTGTAGACTCTGAAACTTATAGAGCTTTGGCTACAAAGCTAAATTCCGAGGGGCATCAGTGGTTTACCTATGAGGATAAGAATGATCGCCCAATTAAAGTTATGGCTAGAGGTCTTCACCCAACCTGTGCAGAAGAGGAAATTATTGAGGATCTCAAGCAAAAGGGTTATCAAATAGAAAATGCCGTAAACATAATTAAGAAAGAAAAAATCGAAACTGAACAAGGAGTTCAAGTTAACAAAAGAGGGCTTCCACTATTTATGCTCACTTTTAATAACAAACAAAAAGTGGAAGATGTGTATAATATCAAGGCAATACTTAGCATGAGAGTTAAAATAGAGCCATTGAAAAAGAATAACGGATTAATACCGCAGTGCAAAAAATGTCAAGGTTTTAATCATACGCAGAAATATTGCCAAAGAGAAATTAGATGCGTGAAATGTGCCGGAAAGCATCATGCCCAGGTATGCCCGGTTAGTAAAAATATTGCTGCAAAATGTGTCAATTGCAATAAGTCACATCCCGCAAACTACCGGGGATGTGAAATAGCTAAGGAGCTACAACGAATAAGAAATAAAACGCGAAAACAAAGTCCAGGAGCATCGGTAAAAAATTATCAAACTTCCACCAAAGAGGAACCTAAACCTCAGGCTAGTAAAACGGGAGAACCAAAACCAAAACTGTACTCGCAAGTAGTCATGACAAAACCAATTATTTCGGAGCACACTACTGAAGGTACAGCAGTGCTCCAAAAGATACTAAGAAGCATGGAAGCTCTTAACATTCGTCTAGCTAAACAAGAGAAATGCCTTCAAGCTCTAAGCAACAGGTTAGATAAGCAAGACTCTCTAAATGAAATGAAATCCATGCTCTATTAAAATGATGCAAACAACAACAAATAAAACATTAAGAATAGTAACCTGGAATGCAAATGGGCTAATGCAACATATTCCAGAATTAGAAATTTTCCTAAATACTGAAAAAATAGATATATGCCTAGTATCGGAAACCCATTTTACTTCAACTTCATATCTTAAAATATATGGATACAATTGCTACCACGCCATTCATCCAGCAGGAAGGGCAAGGGGAGGATCGTCGGTGGTTATAAAAGAAAACATCAAACACTTTATAGATCTTAAAATTGAAGAGGAATTTATGCAAGTAGTCACCTTAAAAGTATTTATAAATAACAACAAAGAATATAGTGTATCGTCAATATATTGCCCCCAAGATATAATTTAATTAAACAAGACTATTGCACGTTATTTAAATCACTTGGATCAAGTTTCATAATCGGAGGTGATTTTAATGCAAAAAACACCTACTGGGGATCAAGAGTAACCTCTAAAAAGGAAGAGAGCTGTTTGCAGCAGGAAGACTATGCAATTGCAATTTTCATTCTGGAGATCAACCAACTTATTGGCCTACGGATAGAAACAAAATACCCGATATCATTGACTTCTTTATCACCAAAGGTATAG
This sequence comes from Nephrotoma guestfalica, assembly GCA_963691935.1. Classification (NCBI taxonomy): domain Eukaryota; kingdom Metazoa; phylum Arthropoda; class Insecta; order Diptera; family Tipulidae; genus Nephrotoma; species Nephrotoma guestfalica. The sequence goes on from OY829913.1 coordinate 184,247,489, forward strand.
ACGAAAACTACATATACCTAGAAAGCAGCGAGGGGATTATGTCGGATCATACGCCTGTTATTATGACAATCAGTGCAACGATTATTAAAAAATCTAGTCCACCTTCGCTAACGAACAAAAAACCTGCTGGGAGAAATTCCAGAAACTTATTGAGGATAATATTGATCTTCAGGTGCCAATTAAAAACCCGATAGAGCTAGAAGAAGAACTAGAACAACTCAACAACAGTATACAAGAAGCGGCGTGGAGTAGTACCCCCTCAAGTTCAAAGGAAATGCGCCGAAATGCTACTTATCCTCTAGAAGTTAGGGAACTGGTTGCAGCAAAATGACAAGCAAGAAAGGCCTGGCAAGGCAAAGAAGTCGAGCGCCAGAATATAAAACAACTCTTAATTTTTTATCCAATAAACTAAAGTTGCTAATTAAAGAAATCAAAAACGAATCCATTAATAAATACTTGAGTGGCCTTACTAGGGAAAAAGATACCGAGTACTCCCTTTGGAAAGCGACAAAAAGTTTAAAACGACCTAAACTACAAATTCCACCAGTAAAAAATGAAGATGGTACATGGGCTATAAGTGCAAAGCAAAAAGCTTCGTTGTTTGCAACCCACCTCGAGAACACGTTTCAGCCACTACCTAGACAAACTGCAGAGGAAAACATACCACCAGTATATAAAATGGATAACTGCAATATATCTCCTGTCACACTACAAGAATTAAAAGAGGAAATCAATCTCAACCTAAACACAAAGAAATCTCCAGGATATGACTTAATTACAGGACAAATAGTAAAAGCTCTTCCTGAAAAAGGTCTGCGTAAACTACTCCAAATAATTAATGCAGTGTTCAGACTTAAACACGTTCCAAGTCAATGGAAAGTAGCAGAAGTAATTATGATACCTAAACCAAACAAACCACTTAATGACAAAAATTCGTATAGGCCGATTTCCTTACTCCCAATAATTTCAAAATTATTCGAGAAACTACTCCTAAAGAGACTAAAACCAATAATAGCAGAAAGAAATCTTGTTCCTCCACATCAATTTGGCTTCAGAGAAAATCATTCAACAATAGAACAAGTACACCGAATTACAAACATAATTGAAGACGTACTTGAAAAAAAGAAAGTATGTTCAAGCGTCTTCTTGGATGTAGCACAGGCCTTTGACAGAGTATGGCATAAAGGTTTGGAATATAAATTACAAAGAGACTTACCAAAGCAGTTTTATGAAATTCTAAAATCTTACATATCTAACCGACACTTTCGAGTTAAATTAGATGGCGAATACTCAGAAATAAAGAAAATATCAGCAGGGGTACCACAAGGTAGCGTTCTGGGACCAACTTTATATGTTCTATACACCTCGGACCTGCCAACGATAGAGGATACTAACATAGCGACGTTTGCGGATGATACGGCCATCTTAGCAGTTGCTAATTGCATAGAAGAATCTACAAGCAAATTGCAAAGAGCTACTAATATTGTCAGTACCTGGACCAAGAGATGGCGAATAAAACTTAATGAAACAAAATCTGTTCACGTAAACTTTACCAATAAGAAGGTCAACTGGATACCAGTAGAACTGAACTCCCAGCAAATTCCCTATGCAAATACGGCAAAATATCTAGGCATGACTCTAGACGCGAAACTAAAATGGAAAGAGCATGTGAAAAAGAAAAAAGAAGAGTTAAACATCAAATACAGAAAGATGGATTGGCTCTTAGGAAGAAATTCTGAGCTAACTCTACATAATAAATTGCTACTATACCGGCAAATCCTAAAACCTGTGTGGACTTACGGTATTCAGCTCTGGGGCTGTACAAAGAAAACCAATGTCAATATCATCCAGTCATTCCAAAGCAAAGTCCTTCGTGGAATAGTTAATGCACCGTGGTACATAAGAAATGACAACCTCCATAGAGATCTGAAGATGGATTTCGTTAGTGAAGAAATAAGCAAACACGCGAGAAAACACATGCAACGTATTAGTCTACACCAAAATGCTGAGATACGTCGTATGTTGGATGATTCAAACCTAGTAAGACGGCTGCGAAGGAAGAAACCGCATGATCTACTAGATCCAATCAGGATCGACTAAAAATATAATAAAATTGTAAAGGGGACTAGCCAAAGGGCTACAACCCTCCAAACAAGAATATAAATTATGAAAGATAAATTACTAGATGATTTATAAATCAGTTGTAATAAATAAATATATAAAAAAAAAAAAAAAAAAATTTTTAAGGGGTTCTTTTCAAATCACACGTATAATACAATAACGGTCCATAAATATGTAACACTTTCATAATCATTTTGTAATCTATGACATCTAAGAAAAAATAGTATTCTAATGATGAGTATTGTGAACAAATAAACTACCCCGATGACCAGGAGCCCTATTCCTGAATACGATACGAAAACGAAAGTACAAGATTCTTATTCAATTTTAAATAAGATCGTACGAATCTAATTAATTTCAAACATGAATTTTGTATTTTCGTTATCGTATCGTATTCAGAAACAAAACATTGCTTGTTGAATTTTTCTTTGTTATTTTCATATTGATTGCAAAAATTATTACTGTTTTGATCAAAACAAATACATTTAATAAAAACTACAAATAGTTTCACTTAAGGGGTTTAAGGAATCAATAAAATATTAACAGAATACGATCTGTGATTAAGAGGAACACAACTACGACCCCCTATCGGTGCCCCCTATCGGCCCCTCATGGGCCGACCCATCTTCCATGTCCAGTACTATAGGCTATGCAATGCGCAGATGGTAACTTAAATCGGTCCTCTAGCCGTACGTCTTCGATTTGGCAGGGATTGCGTAAAGTAAGACGGGAAAATCAACCGCGAAAGAGCAGGGAGTGCTTCGGCCCCAGAAAAGATTGCACGGATTAAAAAAAATAAAATATTGAAACAAATTTTTTGAGCTTTAACGGCTTATTATATCTTAACGGTGTAAAATTTCAAAAATGCAATAAAATGCATTTGGGTCAGATTATTAGGCTCTCTATCCCCTTCAATATAATACCGACCGTCACGGACATACTATATGTACATATATATTGGTGAGGAGGTACTGGAGATTTTTGTCATGAATCACGATCAGCACTCGGGTGTACTATATGTATTCGGCTACATCTCCAAAAACAAAACTTCGATTTATGTTAATAAATAATAAGCAGAAACTAACCACTAAACTTCAAGGCTTCTAAATAAATTTAGAAATTAAATTGAAATTGGACTAATTAGCTATAAATCAAATAACCAAGTATACAGGTTAAACTGCTGAGAAAATCAATTGTTAATGTATTGAAGTTACTATAGTTACTTATAGTTGTCGCATCTCTTAAAGTTATCATAGATTTAGGTTTACAACAATTTTTGGGTTCAGTGAGATTAATGCAGATTTTCACTATATAAAACTAACAATATGATAATGCAGGCATTTGTAATCATTTACCCACACAACATGTACTATGTATTCAATATTCTATGTATTACATCTAAAGTAGTTTATCAAAGATTATTCGGGCACCGTTTATATACAAATATTTTTTTACTGAACTGAATTGTGCGGAATATTTTCTTATCGTAGTTTCTTATCAAATATTTTGTTCAACTTAGAGAAACACCAAATATTTGCTAGATACATATCAATATAAAATTTGCAACACTGCCATTTTAAAGACGAGAACTCTGCGTCAGTTTTCTAAAAAGCAAATTTAAATGAAGGTACCTATATTTAAATATTATTCTATATTCCCGTTGATAAGTTGAACATAGTTTTACACTTAGTTCAAATTGAACTAGGAATGGCCGTCCACTTTGAGATTTAGAAAATGAAAATCATATGTGACATGTCCCCGTATATGATCGCACTAGAATTAATTTTTCCACGGGCAAATTTTAATTAAAACAATTGAACACGTTATAAAGTGGGTATTTAAAAGTATTGTAGTGTGGAAGTAGGTACGTATTATGGTAAACAGCGTAAACTAAATGTGACTGCGAAAAGTTTTGGAGTGCAATAGAAACAATATTATGTACTTTAATTTGCTAAAATTCTCTGGAAAGAATCAAGTGAAGTTTGCCTTCCTCAGAATAAAATTAATTTGAATTCGGACGTGTGGGTTTCCATTTGATAGCGCTTCTCTTCAAGATCTCAAGTATTTCGATATGTACGACTATTTTGTGAAGAGAAATTTGCGAAATTCTCTTAAACACCGCCAATTCCTCCTCTATAAAATAGTATTAAAATTTCGTGAATATTCTCGGTGTTCGTTTTATATGTAAATTATACATGACAATTATTATGTTGTTTATAAATGTTACAGTTTTCTGGAAATTTTCGTTATAACTTTAAATATTATTACAGACATCTTTATTAAGAGGACAGCTAGTAAATATTATAACAAACAGTTGCCAAAGTTTCCAATACCAAATTATTCTGCTTAGTAAATTCCTTTTCAATTTCAAGTGTTACGTGCTATTTTGCACTTTCTTCATTCTGTGACCGAATATACTAAAAGATAATTTTTACGTATTGTAATTACGGTATAAATCAATACAGTAAAATCTCGATTTAACGGACTAATTGGGGAGTCCGATATTTCCGAATGTCCGTTAAATCCGAATGTTCTCATTTAAATAAAATAAAATGTTTATTTAATGACTACACCACCATATTGCATAAATATTAGTGAAATTAAGAAACTTAGAGTTTAATTTACGGGCTATATATTATATTTACGATATAAAGAACAGGTTAAGTTGTACAGATTTCACTATTACATAAAATAAAAGGTCACAGATTTCAGTTCATATTTCTACTGAATTACTGACGAAACAATAAATTAAAAATAAACAAAAACTAAATTATTATTCAACTAGATCTGTTTAGTAAAAAAATTAAAAATATCCTCCTCCGAGGGTCCGTTAAATCGAGATTTTACTGTATTATACTTTTATGTGCTGTGGCTATATCACTATATTTATTATATTTTTTTATTATTGTAAATTTACAATAAACATTTTTGATAAGTTAAACTTCTTAAAATGAGAATTTTTTATTTCAATTATTTAATTTTTGAAAAACAAGTTTCGGACTTCGTCCATCCTTAGTTAATATTTTTCTTTTTTTTTTAAACTTATATAAGGCACGTATATGAGGTTGGCCCGAAAAAAACTGTTAATAAAAACGCTTGCGTCCTCGCTTAATTAAAAAAAACCTTTCAGACCGAATAATAATAAAAAATAAAAAGATTAGACTCCATCCCGAAAAAATATATATAAAGTTTTGCTTCGGATCTCAAATTTTGATCTTCTTGAAACGTATCTCAGTCCACATAGGCCTATAGATATCGCAAATGTGGCATATGCTTAATAATACTAGCAGCAAAACGCTTCCGCTTGGCCATTAGCATACGATGGGGATAAAGATTATGTACAAAAAGCATCCACAAGGCCATTAACATGCGAAGAGTTATTAAACGGCCTTGTTTGACCATGTCTATCTTTGTTCACAGAGGTTTGCAGTTATATCTGCAATGCAGTTATAGCTGGAATATGTTATTTGCTTGACAAAGCCATCAATAAAACACATTCGTAAATGGGGATAAGGGTCATATAAAAGCCATTTTCTATCCAATGATTTTGACTGTGTGGACTTTCCAAATTTGACTTTTAAAATCATTGGATAGCAAATGGCTTGTATATGACCTTTATCCCTTTCGCCATTTCGGAATGGTTTTCGGGCCAACTTTATATACATATATAAGGCGACAAATTCGTTTCAAATAGTTTTTCAAAAATGAAACAATTAAAATAAAAATAATTAAAAAATAAATAAATTATAACTTTAAGAAGTTTTAGCTTATCAAAAATGTTTATTGTAAGTTTGTATAATAAGAAATTTTATAAATCATAATCAAAATACAGTTAGGTTTTGCGGAACATTTTTTATTAATTATTAACATCAATTACTGTTAATTTTATATTTCAAAGATGAGATATCTTTTGTATCTCTCAATATAGTTGAATATTCATAAATAAACTAATGTCGAAGGCTTTTCAAACACAATTTTGCTTGTAGATCAAAAAACTCTGTACCAATGTAATACATTTACATGAAGTTTTTTCCAAATTTATCGCAATGGCACTGAATTTTTTGATCTGAGAGAAAATCATTCTATGAAAAGAATTCGCCATAAATGCTACGATAAGATTTGCCTTTCATTAAAAAACCATGTAGTTTTTTTTTAAATAAATATGTTTTGCTACGGTAAGTACAGCTTTTTTCTAAATTAAATGAAAATTTGAAAAAATAATCTAGCGCGTCAAAGCATGAATACGTTTATAAAAGATTTTTAAACTAAAGGTTATAAAATAGAAAATACTTATTGCTGAATTGTTACAGTACTAAATATGTATATAGCCAATAGAAAATTGTTGTAGTTGATCATTTAAAACCAATCCCGGCAACCACACACCAAGAAGTGCTGAATAATGGGGAATATGTTAACAAATTAATAACGTGTGAAAATATTAAAAGTAAGCTGGGACAAAAACTCAGCTGGAACTTATTTTACAATAAATAAACTTGGACTAAGTGAGATTTTTAACAGACGCTTGCAATAAAAGATTCAGTTGTATTGAACTTATTTATTTGATTGAAGGAGTTTATTTTGGAACCTCCCAAATAATAGTGGAAACATGTTTTTGTTACTATATACTATATACATATAATCTAATCTCGTCAATGGATGGAAAAATTAATGCCGCCCGTATGTATCTAATTTCTGTCGTATTTCCGAATGAAACTTGATTAGTTGTATATTTTGATTGCTAATAGCTACTCGTATATGTTAATAGCGTAAGTAATTCCCGCAAATCTATAGTGTGAGAGGTCAGACGAGCGGTCATAACTGTAACATTTTTATATGTTAATGAGACAAATATTGTTCCGCCTTCAGGTTTAACTAAAAAAGTTACTCAGCTTTCCAATTAATAAGATTTCCTGTAAATTTTTATATATTCGAATAAGGATATTCTCCCCCAAATTTCTACATAATTGCTCCATAATCTAGTTTGTACAATATGCTTTAATTTATGTGTTTACCAAAAGCAACAACGACTTAAAGCCATGAACAAAGTCATCTCATTTTATGAAATTGAAACGCAATCTTGTATTGTTTATAATTAGACCAATTATTACTAAGCACTATACTAAAACAATTATCTAGTAATAATAAATATAGAATAACAAGTTTCGTTTTCAAAATGAGTAAATCATTGTATCACTAAATGAAAAAAATAAAATATGGATACATAACAAAAACAAATTAAAATAATTAAATTACCCGACAACTTCATGACTCTTTATAACCTCCCAAGATGGGTCGAATAGCGTGTTAACAGAACTTCTGCGTAGGCACCACCGCCATAAAATAAAAAACACCTATATTAAATAAATCCAAATTTGCTATTATTATTTTTGTTGCAAAATTACCCTGGTGTTGAACCCCTTTGACTACCATCCAAACTAACGACATCCCAATTATGTGGATTAGGTTGAGACGGTGAAGTGGGTGAGGGTGTTCCTCCAACTCCTTTTATATTAGGAAATGATCTTGAAATTGCTTTCAAGTGCCGATTAATTAGTTTATTTTTCATTAATTTTGACATATTTGTTTACACTTTATGATTACAACACTTATGAACCACAATAATTATTTTTAAACTGAATAAATAAACTATTTTTGCTCCATAATCGTTTTTAAAAAAATAAATTATCTCAGCATTTCCCATTACGTACCGTATTATGTGATTGTACTTGGCTATGTATTAAACAAATTATCGCAACCAAACTAGTACGTTATATGTGATTCAGTGAAATTGATAAAAAGTTACAAATTTTAAACTTCACGGGAAATTTTGTAGTGTAAATATTTACTGTAACAGTCAATACCTTTGCACGGTAGGGATGATCATCTACTCTCTGAAGTATTTGTGCATCGTAAGTGCTTCTTCAATCTACGGAAGTTCATCAATGGTTTGAATTCTTAAGATGGGGCTTAAGAATTCAAACCATTTATGAACAGTCTAAACGGACACATGATTTAGTATTATATTTAATTTCGTATACTTAATTTAGTAAATCATAGACATAAATTACATCAGAATTTCCGCATTATTGATTTATTGTTGAATGAAGACATTCATATTTGGATTAGATAAGTTGGGAGCATGCCTTTTTCGGTTTTTATGCAAAAATATAATTTCTATCATTAACGGCAATGATTACATCATATTTCGTTATCTTGCTTAGTGTTACACTTATTATTGGGTTATAATTTGGTTTTTAAAAATTCAAAGTATTTATATAAGAATGCTCAACCAGGCTGTTATGCGGCTATAGGCTCGGTTTACGTGGAACAATCTGTGCATTTCATAGCTCGTCTATAGTTAGCCCATGATCTGCACTTCAGCCTTAGAACTAGACTGTCATTATAAGCCGTATATTATTGAAATGTTCACTATTAATTTACCAACAACATTAAGATATTATTGTTCTGTATTGAACCCCATTCACAATCTGGAATAATTCTAATCCGAAGCTGTAATTTTGTGTATCGGTATTTTACACCATATATTCTTAAAATAAAAGCAGCTTTGTTTAAAACCAATAGTTAGGGAATATTGGATTATAGTTTCTAGATGTTTTGGAGTCCCTAGTTTTAGTAGTTAAAGAAGTTTACGGTAGCAAATAAGATCAAGAATCAGAAATATTGTCACTCTAGCGAAAGCAAAGTGCTCAAAACTTGTTTACTGTGGCAAATTTTCATCAGAACAGCAGTTTCATTCACGCATCGAGAAGAGCCTATTTACGTATGCACAGTGATAATAACTGCCGTTTTATGAATCGATAGGATTTTCCAATTAATAGCGATATGTAAAAATTGGTGTCGTTGATTTTTGTTTGTAATCTAACAGCATATACCTAGTTTATTACAATATTTATAAGACGAAACCTTCGCTCGTAGTATTATATTATACGTCACATAAAGAAATATAATTTGTACGTAATTAAATTAAAATTATATGCTATTAACTCTTTGTTTATTATACATTTCATGAATTTATGAGGGCTATTCCTGCTACCGTATAGTAAAAATACTCCGACTTTGATAGTAAAGTAACAACTCATTAATTCGCATTTCATAAACAAAACGTAAAATTTTTTTACACATTTAGTATCTACTACTTGTGTTATTTACTCAATATCTCAATTAAAATCAATTGACCTATGGCAACAATATGTTTTAATGAAGAAATAAACATATGCTTGTGGATGAATTAAGGTAGTTACAAAATAGTTTTCGCAGTAACATATTGAACTAAAATGCGTAAAGTTGTATTTGATGGTAAATTTGTTCATAATTTCGATTTCCGTTTTATTACTCATAGTATTTTTGAAATTTTTTCGACTTTAACGGAAGTTACTTCACAGCATATGCACACACTTGTTGTACATAAACGTATGTTTGATTGACCTATTTTATATATATATATATATATATATATATATATATATATATATATATATATATATATATATATATATATATATATATATATATATATATATATATCGTCTTGACTCTAATCATCAAAAACATTTCGATAGAGAGGTTTAAAGTAGATACTTTTGATATTTTTGATAGATGCTATATCAAACCAAAAGTGATACTATAAGTAAACTAATTTTGATTTAATGTTATGAATTTTTGATTCTACATAAAAAGAAAGGTTTCTACCTTTACATTTTAAGGTTCTGTACATTAACAGAATCAATCAATCAATTTGCGATTTGTTCATAATACTGTGGGCAAAAAATAGTAAAACTTTGTTCATAATTTTAAAATTCTTTATTTATTTCTCCAAATCGATTTCGTCCCCCTCAAAGTAATCCCGTTCGGCTTCAATACACTTGTGCCAACGTTTTTTCCAATCCTCGAAACAGTTGTTAGTCAATTTTCGGAATAGCCTCCAATGCGCGTAGCGATTCACGTTTATTGTCTTCAATTAACTCAAAACGGTTTCCCCGGAGCGGTCGTTTAAGTTTGCTGAACAGCCAGAAGTCACACGGAGCTAAATCAGGCGAATACGGTGGTTGCGGAACGAAATGGGTGGAATTTTTGGCGAAAAATCACGTAAAACCATAATGAAGTATGAGAAGGTGCATTATTGTGGTGAAAAAACCAAGAGTTGTTGACTCATAATTCCGGCCTCTTTTTACGAATAACTTCGCGCAAACGACGCATAACACTCAAATAGTATTCCTTGTTGACAGTTTGGCCGGTCGTCAACATCACCTTGATTTTCGACTTGCTTTGACGTGGTTTTTTCGGCTTCGGCTCACCTTTGGCAGAATATTCGGCCGATTGATCGTCTGTTTCCGGGTCGTAAGCATAGATCCAAGACTCATCGCCAGTTATAATACGTTTCATGACATCCTGGTAGTCGGAAAACATTGTTTCAGACGTCAACGCGACGCTGTTTTTCCAAAAAATTGAGTGATTTTGGAACCAATCGTGCTTTCACTTTTCTTAGGCCCAAATGATCTTTCAAAATAGTTTTCACTGATCCTTCCGATATTTCAACGATCCCAGTAAGGTCTCTGGCTGTTAATCGTCGATTTTCGAGCAAAAATTCCTTGATTTATTAACGTGTTGATCATCAGTTGATGTTGATGGCCGTCCTAGACGTGGTTCGTCGTCAACACGTTCTCGACCCTCTTTGAACAATTTGTACCAATCAAAAACACTTGTTCGCAACATACAATTATCACCGAAGGCTTTTTGCCGGTATTGTTGCAAAATTAACTTCGAATCGATTAATTCTTAATCGTTTTCTTGTAAGTAATATAATTTTCAAAATATTTGCAAAAAAACAAATATTTCTTATGGAAACTGCTACTTCCGGTAGACCGATTGCAGCCAAAAATCATTAAAATTTCTTAATTTATGAGAAAAGCTTATAAGTATGAGGTTTTATCCAGATCAGCCTATCCGCCTGTGCTATAGAGAAGTTACAGACATTTAGTCTGCACGGAACCACACACAAACGCACGCACACACAGAGATTTTTTGAAAATTACTTTTTTGACTGAGGCGATATAGCGAATGATAAATTTGAAAAAATCTCGAAGTGAACATTTTTCAAGATTACTATACTTTTTCCTAAGTAAAAGAAAGTAGCTAATCGTATATTTTGACCTTGGTGATCACTAAACTAAATTCTTTATTTTGTAAATTTGTGGGAACATTATTCCCAACACCAAGTGAAATAAATATTATTATGTAGTACATCATTCTTACTATTATTTACTTTTGAAATTATTATTTCGTATTATTATTTTTGGCTTAAGTATCATATGTAAGCACTATATTCTTCGAGTTTACGGCTTTACGGCTGTTTTCCAAACACCGTCTTATTTGTGGACACTGACTTATTCAAATAAGTCACCTTGCGAGGTCTACACACAAATGTCTCCAAAATTGTCTCCTGTCTAAATGTAATACATGCAGTTTTTATTTTCAAATCTAGTAACATCGATCAACATGTCAAGAATTTATTTTCTTCCCTGTTTTGTTTGCGTTTTGTTTTTTGTTATTACGTCACAAATAAGTCGGTACAATGAATTGGAATGACTTGACCGATTTATTCAAGATGGCGTCAAATAAGTCAATAAGTCTGGAAAACACCCTTATTAGCAACCTGCAAATAATTATTGCGGTTCTAATTTTATCATGTTTACAAAGTAATCTGTTTTAAATAAATTAATATGAATATATTCTCCTCCCCTAAAAACATACTGACACAGCACAATCGAAAATGTAAAAAACCTTCATTTTCTGATACGAAAAAAATTAAACCTTTGAGAGAAGGGTGATATTGCCGAATCTGCAAACATCTACTACAAACAAACTTACTAACTCATTCTAATTCCTTTTCTCACAAATAAACAAAATATTTTCTACCTAATAGTCTAAATGATCAACACCGAACAATCCGCAAAAGACCACTTGATATGTTGGTCAAGTCGTCCTTGTACGTTTTCCTCATAAATAAACACTTGCTATTTATTTTGGAATACGAGAGCGAGTAAAATTTAAAATATTCTTTAGTTTTATTTTGCAGTTTGGCGGGCGATGCCGGAAATACTAGGACACGCAACTGAACCGCCATAAAAACACGTGATTTCAAACAGTGATTGCGGATAAAAACAAGAATTTTAATAAATGTTTATCGATTTTCACGTATATTTCGGGCATCAATTTTAATCGAATTTAAAAATTTTGAATGGGATATTCTTGTTTTGAAAATATAATTTTTTTTGTACCATATTTATTATTTGAACATGTTATTCAAAAAGGTTTGCCACCGAAAGCTGAGGCACAAACAACCCATGCAAAATAGTTTCATGCGTCATTGGTAACGCACGTGCCGTCGAAATAAAATTGAAAGAGGAAACCGATACTAAGAGCAAATATCACATCGACAATTTACGGTGAAAACATAAGGTATGTGAGCAGCAACAGATGTTTTGTCAATGGCAGCGAAAACAGGCATATCTACATCACAACCACTTTAAAAACAGCAACTAGCGACGACATCAACAATAATATTCTTACCGCAGCATCTGCAATTTCAATTAGCAATATCAATAACAACGAACTTAAAAGAACATTAGCAGTTTCGAAAACATCAGCGAAACGCCACCTAAACCAAGTATAGTTTGAATAAATAATTAAGTTATGTTGTTTTAATATCCACATCACATGACTGATATCAGCAGCAAACAAGGCATTCCTGTCGTAGATATTCTCATAATTTATTCTCCGCCTCAGATCTAAAACAGCAAAACATCATTCAATGGGATAAGGTCTGTATACTATGATTGCTCGAATTGATTACCGCTGCCGTCCAAACAAGTACTCGCTTTCAACTCCTTTGACGAGAATCATTTGGATTTCGGGACATTTAGCATCTAACTTATGTATTCTGTTCTACTTATTATCGTGTTCTTACACTGGAGTAAGGTTATATAGCGGTTGGTTCTACTGAGGATTCCACCAATTCTGGATATAAGGTAAATACGAGTATACGACGTACCGACCTCATAATAATAAAAATTATAATTATTATTGGACCCTCTTTGCGAATCCGTTTCGAATAACAGCCAATTCAGCATACAAATGTACACTGTAAAGTAATCAGTAGGGAAATTTTGATTTACGGTTATACTTCTTGTACCACAAATAAAAGCCTTGGCCTTGGAATTTTTGTGACGAGCAAAACATAAATTATGCAAACATAACATACATTAATTACAGTTTGATTTGTAATAAACATTTTCATTATTAATAAATTAAATAAAAAAATTCCAAAATAATGACAAAAAATTATTTCGGAGTGTTTTAGTGCGCAAAAATTTTAAATATCGTAGGCGCGTTTTTCCCTACTTTTCAATTCTTTTTAGATAAACCTTTTTATGTGATAAAAATTATAACTAAAATAATAAAAAAAAATGTTTGAAACTTGTCCTAACCTACCAATTTGTATTAATTTATTATTGAAAATTGTAACTATTCTTTGGATTCGTCAGTAAAATTATCAACAAAGAGAAATTCGGTCATGAACGGACAATTATTGGTCGAAAAAACGTTTTCGTTTTTATTTTGTGACATCGATTTGATTAATACGTTTTCAAATTCACAAATGAGCCGTTTATTTTGAAAGTGGCGTTAGTCACTTTTTCAAAAAATCAAGTTAATGATAACATTAGTTACAATTTATCTCTTCCTTTTAAAAAGAATTCAAATCAATAATAAAAGTTTCCTGAGATAAAAAATACAATTAATTTTTCTCGAAAGTTGGCATCAATATGTTTAAACATGTTAAAACGTACACTCTTAAATATCTCGATTTAAAAAAAGTAATTTATTTCAAAATAAATGGTTTAAATACAGATTATTCGAAAATGGCTTTCGTTTATTTGAATTTGAATTCCCAAATAGGGGTCCTGGTATAGTGAATTTCAAGTTCAAGTTGAAAATTCAACTTATGAAACACGAATCTTCATATCACAACTTTGAAATTCAGTCACACGTCGCTCGTCAACTATAACGGTGGTAATCATACAGTCATGGAAGATCATAATCAGTGTTGCTTGTTAGACGCCCACCATTTTGTTAAGTAACACAAATTCATACACGTCGTAACAATAGTTATATTAATAAAAATTAAACCATAGAATAATTCTTTTATGTGGTACACCATAAAATTGTATAACAGAACGATCAATGTGTTATATGTCATAGGGATAGAGCTGTTATACCGCTAAAGTGAGTAAACGTCAAAGTCCCGCTATAATAATTTGTTCCTTAGACAATCTAGAATATTGTCAACTCCATCTAAAACTTGAAGTGTTTTTTGTCTTTATGACCTCTAACGTCCTTAATTGATTCATCAGCATTTTAATATATAACGGGTGATTTTTTAAGAGCTTGAGAACTTTTTTTTAAAAAAAAACGCATAAAATTTGCAAAATCTCATCGGTTCTTTATTTGAAACGTTAGATTGGTCCATGACATTTACTTTTTGAAGATAATTTCATTTAAATGTTGACCGCGGCTGCGTCTTAGGTGGTCCATTCGGAAAGTCCAATTTTGGGCAACTTTTTCGAGCATTTCGGCCGGAATAGCCCGAATTTCTTCGGAAATGTTGTCTTCCAAAACTGGAATAGTTGCTGGCTTATTTCTGTAGACTTTAGACTTGACGTAGCCCCACAAAAAATAGTCTAAAGGCGTCAAATCGCATGATCTTGGTGCCCAACTTACCGGGCCATTTCTTGAGATGAATTGTTCTCCGAAGTTTTCCCTCAAAATGGCCATAGAATCGCGAGCTGTGTGGCATGTAGCGCCATCTTGTTGAAACCACATGTCAACTAAGTTCAGTTCTTCCATTTTTGGCAACAAAAAGTTTGTTAGCATCGAACGATAGCGATCGCCATTCACCGTAACGTTGCGTCCAACAGCATCTTTGAAAAAATACGGTCCAATGATTCCACCAGCGTACAAACCACACCAAACAGTGCATTTTTCGGGATGCATGGGCAGTTCTTGAACGGCTTCTGGTTGCTCTTCACTCCAAATGCGGCAATTTTGCTTATTTACGTAGCCATTCAACCAGAAATGAGCCTCATCGCTGAACAAAATTTGTCGATAAAAAAGCGGATTTTCTGCCAACTTTTCTAGGGCCCATTCACTGAAAATTCGACGTTGTGGCAGATCGTTCGGCTTCAGTTCTTGCAGGAGCTGTATTTTATACGGTTTTACACCAAGATCTTTGCGTAAAATCTTCCATGTCGTCGAATAACACAAACCCAATTGCTGCGAACGGCGACGAATCGACATTTCACGGTCTTCAGCAACACTCTCAGAAACAGACGCAATATTCTCTTCTGTACGCACTGTACGCATTCGTGTGGTTGGTTTAATGTCCAATAAAGTAAACTGAGTGCGAAACTTGGTCACAATCGCATTAATTGTTTGCTCACTTGGTCGATTATGTAGACCATAAATCGGACGTAAATCGCGAAACACTTTTCGAACCGAACACTGATTTTTGTAATATAATTCAATTATTTGCAAGCGTTGCTCGTTAGTAAGTCTATTCATTATGAAATGTCAAAGCATACTGAGCATCTTTCTCTTTGACACCTTGTCTGAAATCCCGCGTGATCTGTCAAATACTAATGCATGAAAATCCTAACCACAAAAAAATCACCCTTTATATTCATGCATTTTTTATTGTTTTGCATCTCTTCATTTACTCTTCCTCCTATTTTCAGCGTTTTACAATAATATTAATTTTGGAATAGTAACCAAACAGCTGTGAAAGGAGGCCCTCACAGATGTTGGACAGAAAATATACAGTGCTATCAGTCCATAGCAGTTAATTATTCCTAGATAACACTAAAGATTTCAGCGTCTTTAAATTTGTTTAGCAAGAGTAAATTATTCACAAATACTCGGATTGAAAAATGTATTACAAACTTATTTCAGATAAGTAGGCAATATACCTGCAAACCTCATTTTACTTTTAACTAAATTTCTAATAATCTACAGGAATTATTTTCGTTTGAATGAATGTAAATGAATTTCCGCCTATTCCAGGAACATTTAGAAAGTTTTATATCACTAAGAGGCGCAAAATATTGACCTACATACCATTTTAAATACTCCTTGTCTAACATTGGTGTTTGAGAGTGGTGTGGCAGCAATTTTTGTAGATATATAAATGCAGGTGATTTAAAGTTAAACATCTGAAAAATTTATAGATCTGCAGGTCGATTCTGGCTTTCAGGATTCAGGAAAAAGAAAAAATATTTTTGTAACGTTTTTGTCAAAAATATCAGTTTCTCGCCTAGAGAATTCAAGTTTCAACTAAATTTTTAAAATTTAGGAAATATTTTTTCCACGTCGAAATTGGATAGGAAAAACATTCCCAATTTAATTTTGTTTTTGAAAAAATTTACACCAATCGTTTACCATAGTATGCCAGAAAAAAATGTTTTGCGACAAAAATATTATGAAAATATTTTCACTAATTCATTTTTCCTATAGGAGAGCCAGAATCGACCTGCTGTGGCACTATTCTGGTAATTTCTTGGGAATAGGGGATTGATGAAAGATTTTATATGTAATTTCTATTTTTTGTCTGGCATACTGAGGTAAAAAGCTAGTGTTATTTTTGTTAAACAAAGTTAAATTGGGAATAATTATCCCTGCCAATTTAGATATGGAAAAATTATTCCAATTTATAAATATTTGCATCAAACTTTTCTCCTCAGTAGGCCGAAAAAAAATATTTGAACTGAAATTACATACATATAAATTCTTTCCCCAATTCTCTATTCCCTGGGAATTACCAGAATAGTACCACTGCTGGAGAGCTGTTTGGGAATTCGATTCGCAAACGACAGTATTACTAGATTCAAATTTGATTTCTATGTGATTCGAACGATTCTTATTTTAAATTATATAGGAGCCATATTTCTAAATACGATACGTTTTATCAAACGATACGAAAGATCCATTCGGTACGAAAATAGATTGGCATATACGAACGTACACAATTTTTAGTTTTGTTGCGTTGGTAAAAGGGACATTTTTGTTAAATGGTTTCTACATACAATTTTGTTGTTATGAACCAAAATAAAATGCTTGAATTTCAATGACAGGATTTATTTGCGACAGGATTTATTTATCTTTGTTGCTAAAGATGCCCTATCTGAACCTATTCCTTATCCTTGGTACTCATTTATAAATTTAAATGTTACGGCCGTATATATATAGGTGGTTAGATGTAATAAATGTTGATAAATTATTTTATGTTTTATATTTGTGACCAATATTTTCTAAAATAACGTATAATGTCTATTTTATTTACAATAAATAATTAAATTTTGTGTTTTTCTATGGAGTCGCTAACAATATATATATATATATATATATATATATATATATATGTATATATATATATATATATATATATATATATATATATATATATATATATATATATATATATATATATATATATATATATATATATATCGAATAAAAATTCGTTTATGAACGTATAAAAGCTGTTCGAATTCGTATGTCAAATAAGGAAAATTAACGAACGTATCTAGGTACCTACTAAGGAGGGGGAAGGAAGGAGGAATTCGTATTAAATTTGCTCGAATTTTTATTCAAAAATACCAACCACACGTTTTCATAAATTTTTTGTTCGTATATTCAGAAATAGAGCCCCAGGAATCTAGTTCTCTCGTTTTCGAACCAACTTCCCAAATAAACCCTCTGGCCATAATACGAAACCTCGTGTGACTAGCAAATCAAATTTAAAGGGGCATATCGAGCAACCTCGCAATTTGAAAGTTTCAATATACAAACGTTACTTGACGTTGACGAAGCCGTACATGATGACTCGCTGGAGTGTGAATTCAATTTAATAATTTAATAAATTTTGTTAATAGGCACCAATTGTTCCTTTATCATCCACTATACATCAAATTAAAAATATGATCATTACTAGCATACTTGAAAACTAAATTTTATTGCTGCTATTTATATTGTTTGGCATTTTTCATTAAAAAAGGCAAATACTATAGTCTAGTATATGATGAAAAGATGCAACACAATTTATCCTACTCGAAAGTTCTTTAGAAAAATTGTTCACGTTACGCTAACGTGTAAATTCGATGCATGCATGAACAAAATTTGCACGCATTAACATCTAAAACAGTAATACAATTATAATTAAAAATTATAGAAATTACTTACTCTCTGCCACTTTTCACTCGCTTCGGTTTAAATATTTTTGGTAAAAATTTTCTCCAAGTTGCCGTTAAACTGTGGTCATTATTTGAACTTTTCGTTTTGTAATTTGTATTACGTTTGGATTTACTAAACGACAACGATGAACAGTAACCACCTGAAAATGTATCACTATTCCGAAAATTATTCGTTTTACTAGATTTTTTTGACATTTCCTGTTGCTGTAATTTCACTAGATTTGATTCACTGGCACTCATTTTTTTGGTATTAACTTTAATTTTATTTGATAAATTTTGGAAACTCCCACTTAAACGATCGCATAACGTTAAATGATTTTGATAAATCGGTGATGGATTTCTTTTCACCGCATTTGTACTTGTGGTTGTATTATTGCTATAAATATTGCTGCCTAATTTCCGTTGAGTATTTTTAATTTCAGAATTTTTTTTATACTTGATATTTTTTATGTTGCTGTCATTTTGAGTCGAAATGCGATTCCTACTTGGATCAAATAATGGCTCGTCACGTCGATTGAGTATTGAAAATAAATCAATCCGACTCGAGAGTAGGTCGGGTGTGTGTTTTCGATGGTTTTCTAATGTTGACTGGGATCTCTGATCGGTGATCGAAGAGTTTGATGCACTTTTTAAAGTAGCTGAACGATTCGATTGTTCTGGGTTTTGCTCTAATGATATTTGCGATTTTCGTACACCTGTTGACTGTACTTTTGATAGCGGTGGAGCAGGATTTAAATTTATCGTGACAACATTTGTGGATTTATTTGCAGCTGATGTAAATGGATTCACTAAGTTTATATTCACTTGATTTGAATTATTATTCTCCTTAGTTTCATCATCTTCAAGTTGGATCCACTCTTCCTAAAAGTAATATTGAAAAAATAATTAGATTAATAACAGTTTGAACGCAGTCACTTATACATTCCGTACAGGACTGGCTATACGTTTGACTTTTATTGTAAATATAACAATAGTAACATTTATTTTTTAAGTTATGATAGAATGAAGATTTTTTTTATATTTTAGCACAATAATTAGTAAAACAAATAAAAATAATGGTTATGCTTATATAAAATTAGATAACATAATTTTACTTAAAAGAATTTAAATGACTATGTATGTACTATGAGTATTCTCCTCGTATTGTAAATGTAAACGCAAACAATTATATTATTTCTCCGTCATTTCATAAACCAACATTTGCAAAATGATAATTATAAGCAATTTCAAATTGTTAGGAGTTTTGACACAGTGAACTGATAGATATTTTCAAACATAAAACCACATTAACACAATATTTTAGTTATTGTAAATTTTTGGGAAATGAGTATGGGAGTCTTTTTTGTCAGGTATAACGACCGACAGTTAAATCAACGTTCACAAACTATAACGATGAATTATTGAAATTGTTTGAACATTCTATTTCAGATATTCATCATCAATTATCCATGTACTACTATCTACTACAATAAAATATGGATTATGTTTAGTGCAATAAGCACAAACACAAATCATAAAAATTTTAAAGAATTATTTTAGATTAAGCAGTAGCTGCTTGTTCTGAAGAGTTCGTAATGTGAAATGTTGACCCTCCGCACGTCATTTGGACAGTCGTACTTTAAGTGTACTGAAGTAAAACCCTCTAAATAATAAATTGATTTGGAGAAAGCCGTTTTAGAAACTAAATCAGAATTTTTTAAACTTAAATAATTATCGTTAAACTGCGAGAAATAATGTAAGAATCTTAAATTTGACAAAAATCAATGAAATTGAAGTGAAAAAAACAAAGACGAATTAGATCGAAGTAAATTTATGAAACAGCTTAGTTTATAAATGTATAGATAGGCCAAATTTGTTGGTTTCAGGGACATGATTATGAAGTCTGAATGGAAAAATCATTTTTTCCAAAATTTGGAACGTTCATTATTTCTATGAACAAACAAAAATTTTAAAGTTATCTTGAATATTCACTATCGAGCTCGAAAATTTACGCCAGTATAAATGAAATTTCAAAATTCTGCTTAAGGAGCTTAAAAAATATTATTGTGCGGTGGCAGCCAGAAATTGTTTAACAAATGAATAGTCAGAAACCTTTATTTAAGGTCAAAAAGTTCTTATGCCTGTTTTAGTCAAGTCTTCGATTACAACACAACAGCGCATTTTGGTTATCCAAACTTATTACGAATATAGTCCTTCTGTGAAAAAAAATTTCGTAATGATATAAAAAGAACCTTTCGCAAGACATGATAAACCACCTAACGATAATAAATCATGCAGGCCAATTTCATTGCTGTCATTCAATTATGTCAAAACTTGAAAAAGGTTTGAAAAGTTATTACTAAAAAGACTTAAAGCAATAATAGAGGGCCGACAACTAATTCCTCCACATCAATTTGGATTCAGGGAAAAGCACTCCACAATTGAACAGGTGCATAGAATCACCAACAAGAACATTAGAATATAAAAAGTATGCTCCAGCATATTTCTGGACGTCACCCAAACATTTGATAAAGTCTGGCGAGGTAATTCTATGACATACTAAGATCTTATTTATCCAATAGACAGTTTCGTGTGAAATATGAGAGTGAATACTCCGAACTAACGAAAATCTCTGCCGGTGTCCCACAGGGGAGTGTCTTAGGACCAATGCTGTATTTAGTATATACAAGGGATATTCCAACAACAGATGAAGGAACCATAGCCACCTTTGCAGATGACACAGCAATCATGGCCATTGGAAGTAATGTCGCTGATGCAACGAGCAAACTCCAGGAGATTATCAATGCGGTTTGTAACTGAACTAAGCACTGGAAAATCAAGCTTAATGAGACGAAATCCACGCATATTAACCTTACATATCAAAAGGCTTCCCATCTACTGATAGAAATTAACTCACGACCGGTGCCATATGGAAACAAAGCTAAATATTTTGGCATGACACTCGATACCCAGCTCAAGTGGAAAGAGCATGTCAAAAAGAAAAAAGAAGAACTTAATATTAAGTTCAGAAAAATGTATTTGCTCATAGGTAGAGGGTCTGAGCTTACATTACACAGCAAGCTGCTACTATATCGGCAAATACTAAAGCCGATCTGGACCTACGGTATTCAACTCTGGGGATGTACTAAGCAAACAAACGCCAAAATGATACAGACGTTTCAAAACAAGGTTCTCCGTAGTATTTTAAATGGAAATAAAGACCTTCACAGGTACTTTGTAACGATTATACAGGATCACACTTTGCGTATCGATTATCGATAAGCCTAAACGAAAAAAAAAAAAAAATTAAAAACATAGAATTTTGAAAGAATGTAATAAACGCGGTCGAGAAAAATTGGGTACTAGATTTGGGACCCACCCAAATTTGTTTGCTATATAGGGCAAAAGAAAAAGAAAACGAGAGCAGAGTGAAGGTTGAGATTTTCTAAAATTAACAAGTCAGCAAAAAAAAAAAATATTTACAGAAAAATAAATTTTCTTTTTCTTTTGTTTGTGCAAATAATATTTGAATAATAAAAAAAACAAAAAGTTGTCTATTGTTATAAAGTTTGTGAATTATAACCAGTTTTTTTGTGAGTAAACGCTTAATTTAACAAAAAAAAACACACAAATATTTTTGGTTTATTGGAGCGATTGGGCCCCCTACGGTTGGCATTCCCAACTTAATTAAATTTAACGGTATTGATGCGATATCCAAACATGAGCGCAATGTGACACCAGCGAAGATTTTGCCATCCAACACCAAATAACCAACAAAAAAAAGAGAAAAACTCGACTATATGGAAGCATCGCTATATATTTCATACAGCATAATATACTGATTATCATATTGTGGTTACTAAGTGACGTCATTGTGGGATTCTCCGGAGGCCAACGAACTTGCTTAGCCAACCGAGTAACCATAAAAATCTACAAGTATTGGCACAACGGGATACAAATCAACTGACCTACATCAACCAAATTTCTATCACACTGCGTAGAGGACCAACACCAACTTGGATCTTATATACCATCATTGCGTGGCGGTATAGGTAACTTTCATTTTTTTGTAATTATATTTAATGATTAGTACATACATTTTTCAATCCAAAAATTTGTCAATGTAAGGTACAAACAAGAAAAAAAAATTTATTTTCTCTTGAAATAATTTTATAAGAACCATTTTAGATATCGGTAGGGCTCGTTTTTTCGCTTTCTTTGTGTTCCGTTTATATAGCAAAGTGATTGTGTTATGAATATGGCTAATTAAATTATATAATAGTGGTGATGTGAGTGAGTGGCAATTAATAGTGTCTGAAGATCAGGAAAACCGGTAATTAATTAATATGCAA
This sequence comes from Nephrotoma guestfalica, assembly GCA_963691935.1. Lineage (NCBI taxonomy): Eukaryota > Metazoa > Arthropoda > Insecta > Diptera > Tipulidae > Nephrotoma > Nephrotoma guestfalica. The sequence continues at coordinate 184,270,263 of OY829913.1, forward strand.
CAATACATCTGCGTACTTTTGGCCAACGAACCCCCCAGTCGACGAGCACTCCCATAACTTCCTGATCGGCCAAAAGAAAGAATTATTACAACTTACAGATGGAATACATCAAAATGAAATAAAAAAGCATGCCACCATGCCGCTAAACACGAAATAAGGCTCCAGGAACATGCGGAAACCCCTATATTCGCCATATGATAGATAACCCTGTCGTTGAAAGAAGACTTCGAAGAACAAAAATTTGTAAATTTGAAAGATAAATTGCTAGATGAGCACAGTCTCAGTTGTAATTAATAAAGGAAACAAAAAAAAATTCGTAAATTACGTAATGATTTTGGCCAACATGGACGTCCTGCAGAGCTTGGAAGTCTCAAAATTGTTGAACGCTTTGAAGAAACTCGATCAATTGCACGTTGAAGAACATATGAACACCATCGTCCAGCTCATACACATGGACCATTAACACCTGTAAGTGAAAATGTTCATGAAGAGCTAAACATCTCTTCGTGGCATGTTAAATGAATGAAATTGATTTAATTCATCTTTGGTTTCTAGCAAGGCGATGCCATATGTTACACAAATCGTGAAACTGTCTCTTTCTCTCTCTCTCTCTTTCTCTCTCTCTCTCTCGCTCCCTAGCTTTCACATCTCATGAAGGGATTTTGTCGCCTGCACTATGGTCCTCCATCCGTCTCGATCCATCACTCTCGTCCTCGAGTTTCGACATCCTAATATACGTAGATCTTGTTCGACGTCGTCATGCCAGCGAAGTCGGGGTCTTCGTCTACGACGCACACCGGCTGGTGGTTGTTGGAATACTTTTTTATTGATCATCCATTGTTGTGCGGACCTTGCAACTTGGACGAGTCATCTAACTCGATTGGATTTAATGAATCCGATGATACCGCTACCTCCCAGAAGTTGGTATATTTCGTGGTTCATACAAATTCGATATTCGTTGTTCGCGACTTTAATTGGACCAAAGATTGAACGAATGACCTTCCTTTCGAAAATAGATAACAATATACAATTGTTAGAGGTCATGGTCCAGCTCTCACGTTCGAAAGCCAGAACAGGTTTTATGAGTGCTTTATAAAGTGAGAGCTTGCATTTTATTTTAACTGAGATAGATATTTAGATCGCAACAATTTTGATTGGGCGTAGAAAACCGTTGTACGGCAGCGATTCGAGCTTTTATTTCTGCCTGCATATCATTCAACGATGTTATAACTGACCCGAGGTATTTAAAGTTTTCGATGCGATGAAAATTATGGTAGCAAATTCCAAAATTTGCCATGGAGATGTCAAACACTCGACTTATTGGCAACCAAGTTCGATGATCGCATAATTTCAAGAAATTCTATTTTCTTTGCGGTTTTTTGAAAATTAAAGTGTAGCAATGATCCACAAACAAATCAAGCCTTTAAGAACAACATTCGAGTTTAAATTGAGGCCACTGAACTGCTTTTATTGGAAAAGTCAACAACAATTTTTAATGTTCGGATGCAGGCCTGTAACAGGAGCTCTGGTGGTATCAAGAAGCCCTTAAGAACAACATTCGAGCTTAAATTGAGGCCACTGAATTGCTTTTATTAGAAAAGTCATCAACAATTTTTAATGTTCGGATGCAGGCCTGTAACAGGAGCCCTGGTGGTCACAAGAACCATACTAAGAATCCGCACATAAATGACATAGAATTAACTTTCATTTTAAACAAAAAAAATTGAATTTCCAACATACTCGTACTTATGCGTTTTTTTTTAATATAAAAAAACAAACAGATAGAACACCCTTTAGATAAACCATCGCTGTCAAAAAGTAATCTAACTTACTTCTTGATTCATCTAGTCTTTAAGGCAAGTTTTTACGGGTTATATTGTGGTTGTAAGATGACATTAATAGAAGTTAGATACATCTAGGCATTGCATAATTGTTACACGTGAAGAACAACATAAAATATTATTGACACGTGATTCTAGTAAGCATAATAACTTTGGTAAGAGTACGAGCTGGACATAATACGCGAATAAATCTAGCCGCACGGAAACACCATTAAATTCGACATTGCTATTCCAAAAAACAGTACAAATTAATGGATGCTGGATGGCAACTAGCCACCACTAAACACCATCTTAGTTCACATATGCAAAGCATTAAATACAAAAGGCGTAGAAATATCGACTAATAAGTTACAAATCAAACCGCGTAAAGAAATACGCCAAAACTGAAGGGATTAGAAAGACAGGATTGACTCATGCTGATCGATTAGAAGTTGATTCAAATATGTATTATTATGTCACCATCACCCATATAATATTACATTAAATCCATATTTTCTTAAGGCGGTATATAAGATTTGATTCGTTGAGTTATCTAATTTTTGTATCAAAAAAGTAAACTTAGTTATCTAAGCATTTTAAAGTTAAATGCTTAAATAAAAAAATCGTTAAATCGTTAAATCGCTCTTTACTTAACCTACTTTAAGTAAACTAATTTCAAAGGTGAAAAAATCCGAGATTCTTACCTCCTCATTGGTGCTCCCTAGGCAACGCTGAACCAGGCACTGGGCTGGGCTAAGATAGTAATCGTACAGTGCTGATAAATGACCAGACTGAAACCCAGAATAAAATATAGTTCACTTTCTGCCCAGGAAAGACCCTTTTCATCTACCACTCATGGTACTTAATGAGGATCTTAATAATAAAAGAAATATCAAGAAAGAGCCATCTCTTTAAGAAATTCGAAAACGGCTGCTGAGAGAACTTTGGCCTTTAGGTCTGGTTTCCAAGGCGCAAAGAAAAAACAGTATCATGAATAATGCTGGCTCCTCAAAACCAATTGCTATGAATAATAGCCTGTGATCGAAGGCCATAAGAAGACGAGAGTAAATGAGTAATGCCTGCTAATTAGGGTTAGGTAGTAAACCTGTCGGTTCGCACCGAAGCCAGACTATGGAGGTATTTGCCTTGGAGACGCCAGATTTTTCAACTTACAACTGAAAAATTGCGAAGCTGGAAAATTCAAATGCTGACTACAGGCCAGTCACTAAAGTGCTAAACAAGGAGTTGTTGGCTGCATGGAAAAACCAATAATGTGATTAGCTATGGTTTCGATGCAGTCACAATAAATGTTTACAAGAACGTGAATCTATCATGTTGGGCTCCGGAAACATCAGATAGCACAATAAGCGGTATCTCGCTTTTTGTTGGTAACCCGATTGTCATTTAGGATGCATGTCAGCCGAAGGGTAGCAATCTTATGGAAACACTCTCGACCGACTCGTAGATATCAAAGGCAATGATGTCACTCAGTAAGCTCCAGGAAGATGACTCATTCTCGAACGAAGGGTCTAAACAGTTCAGGGGCAGGCGGGCTAATTTAAATGCTTTGATTCCTGCAAACCAACCTTCACTACTTCAAAGCAGCTTTGAGTGCTCTTCTGACTAAAATAAATGCAGAGCGAATTGGCATCCTCTTATTCCAATAATCTTGGGTCAGAAGAGAGCGGATACTTGGATTTAGGACTTCAAAATGCATACTTTTACACGCAAAAAATAAATTGGAGCCATCCTGTGAAACGATACAATTTTACATCATTCAATCTGACAGTAATTGCGGCTGGTTTTTCTGTTACAAGAAACACTGCACATTTTAATAATTTCACAATCTTCCGTAAAAATAATGTGCCACATAGAATGTGTAACAAAAATAACCTTGAACACACGAAATGGTTACAAGCAAAATAAAATTGGTACAAACAAAATACAACAAACACAACTCTATACACAAAACAATTTTACTTAACCTCTAAAACAACAAAATTTATTTTAGAATTGATGATTAACAATCATATTATTTTTATTATTATCATTGACTAGCAAAACAAAACCTTTTAATACTATGTAGTCCCGAGCCTTACTCGAACGAATAAATTTCAATTTAAAAACTCTTGCATTAAGAAGGGTTCCTGCTTTTAGAACTGCACCTTACAGAACTTGTGCACATCCTTTCACACACTTTACGTTCAGAACGAGCCCATTACTAGAATGCTGGGTGAAGTAGACACGCACTACGAATTTTTCGATTACAACATTCGTAAGTTTTCACTAAAGAGGCTCTACTATTCAAATATCGACTAATAAAATATTCATTTTGTGCTTTCTGTTAAATTCTATTTTCATTAACTGTCTATTTATCTTTGTAATTTAACTTTCAATTTTTCTTTTCCCTAGCTTAAATCTGTTTGCATTTAAACAGACCAACGGTTGGTTATCCCTGTTTTTGCGGCAGGGTATCATTCTTCGTACTTAATAAATATAGAGTCATCCTTATCAATATTTTCTTAACAGTATTTCGTCTTTTGGTCAATCTGAAATTATATCGAGTTTTCCAATAGAGACATAGTAATTTTATATTGTATTTTAATACGAACGCACCCTTGAACGGTTTTCATGATTTGTCAACGTCAAAACATCAGTCAAGGTTCACATTTTTATCGTGGTGAAGTTCATGAAGGAGCACTGTTTACAAATTATTAAAAGTTACTACCGCAATTCTGAGTCGGTGGTCGCAACTTCAAGAGCGCTTACTCCAATTTTCGGTCGTAATAATCGTCCCACCAGGCAGGCTGCGCGTGCTATAGTGGATAAATTCGAGCCAAAATATTCACTATTGGATGTTTCTATACCAGTGAGAAGACACACCGGTCCGTACCGAAAAGATCGCAGCCATAAGTGCTTCTTCAGTTCGAAAGGAGCTAAATCTGTCCATTATGTTTACAGGAATTGGGAATCTCTCAAACCACATTGTGGCGAATTTTGCGTAAAGATCTTGGCTTACACTCTTACAAGATCAAATTAACTCAAGAACTGAGGCCTCTTCTCTGCTAAAGTTTGAAGAAGATACTGAATTCCATCAAAAAATCATCTTATATCTTATATGTTCTTATGCGTTATTGGACAGCAACAAACCCACATGTCCTTCAAAAGACTCCATTACCACCACAAAAAGTGATCGTGTGGTGTGGATTTCATACCGGAGGTGTGATTGGAAGGACTTGACATTGATGTGTGGTTTCAACAAGATGGTGTCACATGCCACACAGCTGGTCAAGCTGGTAAGTTCGGTACCCGTTAAATCTCGAGAAATGATCCGGTCGAATGGCCACCATGCTCATCTGATTTAATGCCGCTGAATTTCTTTCTAAGGGGTTACGTTAAGTCGTTGATTTACGCCAACAAGCCAACAACGTTAGAGGAACTCAAGGATAATATCGAACGCGGAATTGCCAACGTTCCGGCCGATATCTGTGAAGGAGTAGTGGGAAATTGGCTCCAAAGAATCAATTGCTTCAAAGCTGCTCGCGGTGGTCATATGAACGAGATCGAATTCCATGGCAACATGTGTACTGCACCTAGAATAAATTTCAGCCCAATCTATCAATAATTCTGTGTTTTATTTAAATACAAAATTGTTACGTCCTAATTGAAAAACCCTTTATTTACGTTTTATTATTATTATTTATTTTTATAACTTTTGTTTGGCAGTATGATGTCCTTGATTATAATTCTCCTGAATTATTCAAAACAAATAATAATATTGTTGATGATGAATCCCCGCGTGCGATTAGGGAGGGGTAGTTTGTCCTTGGGGAATTATTATTATTATTATTAATATAATAAGAAACTATGATAATGCAACTACACCAAAGATGGTCCCATCGTCGTTTAAATAATAAAGAAAAGGTGCCCACGAGTAATATAATGTGGTACCCAAATCAATAAGAACTAAACCTACGGACTATGGTTTAAACTAGATTTTCTTTACCAAAAATTTGTGTACATTTACCAAATAAAAAGATCCAGATAAATCTCTCTATTTCACTTTAGATTTTGGACCGAACAACAGGCACTGCCGCAGCCATCATCGCCAGGCATAATATTTATTGGTAAATTTAAATAATTAAAAGTTTTTATTTTTTACGTAATTAATTAAATAACATACGCATTAACGGATACGAACGAATGAAGCGAGTTACTGAATTTAATTCTTAGTAAACCTTGTTATATGCAACATTGGCAGCACGCCAAACGTTTATAACTAGAAGTCTTAGATCTTTACTTGTATCAGATTTTTTAAAGGACTCTTTAAAGAATTGGAAGGTTTTTGACGATCATTCCTCTTCTGATCATTGTTATCTTTAACATTAGTGATACTAAACCCACCAATTAATCTGTCTTTATGAAAAGATCGGTCTTAATTCTGGTATTAAGGGTATGGTATTGTAGGGAGGTAATTAGTGGTTCCAATTCCAAAACCCCCTGAACCAATGCAGGAGCTTGATGAATTAGTGGTCAAGTTTCTAACGCTTATAATAAAGCACGCACATATATACAATAGCGTGTACCCCTAGTAAACGTTTGAGAAAACCTCGGCCACCTAGGTGGTCGAAATGACTCCAAATCATCCATAGAACCCTTTAGAAGGGCAAGGGAACAAGAGCTGCTGGATACTAGAGCTTCTAAGAGGAACTCCTCAGACTATTCAAATGGTATTGAAGTTTATACTAAATTTTACTAAAATCATTTAGTTTTATTTTAGTAAAAACTTCATCGCCCTATATACGGGATTGAACTTTTTACTAAATCTTACTAAATACCGCTTGCTATTCATTTGCATATATTCAGGCGCAAATATTTTACATCTTTTATAACGGGTGTTTTTTTAGGAGGTTTGTTTTTCCGATAGATGTCGTTTTATTTTATGACAGTTGTTTTGACAGCTCAAAGTGGCATTTCTACTCAGTATTGTTTGGCAAATCATTATGAATAGGTTAACTCCAGAACAACGTTTTCAAATCGTGGAAATTTATTTTCAAAATCAGTGTTCAATTAAAAATGTTTATAGAGCACTTCGTGAATTTTATGGTGCACATAATCGTCCGTCAGAGACCACCATAAAGAACGTAATTACCAAATTTCGGTCTACATTCACTCTTTTGGATGCCAAGCCACCGACAAGAATGAGAAGAGTTCGTACAGAAGAAAATATTGCTGTCGTTGAGGCCAGTGTCGAAGAAAACGACAATTTATCGATTCGTCGTCGTGCTCAGCAAATTGGACTTTGTCCATCGACTTTATGGAAAATTTTACGTAAAGATTTGGGTTTGGTGCCATACAAAATTCAATTGGTGCAAGAATTAAAGCCACACGACCATCGTTTGCGCCGTGAATTCAGTGATTGGTCGTTAAATCAATTGAACGAAGATCCATTTTTTTACCGTAAAATTCTCTTCAGTGATGAGGCGCATTTTTGGTTAAATGGATACGTCAACAAACAAAATTGTCGCATTTGGAGCAAAGATAATCCACACGCCGTTCTAGAATTACCAATGCATCCTGATAAATGTACTGTTTGGTGCGGTCTATGGGCTGGTGGGATCATCGGTCCATATTTCTTTAAAAATGAGGAAGGACGACGCGTTACCGTGAATGGAAATCGATACAGAACCATGTTAAATGAGTTTTTGTTGTCAAATCTTGAAGATATGGATATGAATGAAATGTGGTTTCAACAAGATGGTGCCACTTGCCATACAGCACGTGAAACAATCGACTTATTGAAAGAAACTTTCAACGACAACATTATTTCGAGAAATGGTCCGGTGAATTGGCCTCCGCGTTCGTGCGATTTGACGCCACTCGATTACTTTTTGTGGGGATACGTGAAGTCATTGGTTTATGTGGATAAACCTCAATCGATTGACGCTTTGGAAACCAATATTCAACGTGTCATTGCTGACATACGCCCTCAAATGCTTGAAAAAGTGCTGGAAAATTGGACCTCCAGAATGACATTTGTGAAAAATAGTCGTGGTAGCCATATGCCAGAAATTGTGTTTAAATGTTAAATGCCAAAAAATTATCTACCAAATAAAAAAAAATTTTGGTCATTTCATAATTTTATATGTGTTTTATTCAAAAAAAAAATCGGCAACCTCTTAAAAAAACACCCTTTAGTATCAAATATATTTTAATTTATTATTTTGATGTACAAATGTATTAAATAAGTAGTTAATTATTGTAAAGAATTTAGTTATTTAAAATAATATATTAATGTTTAAGTTTAGATTTAAAACCGTTTGACCGCAATTTATTTATTACCAAACATATAGTTGTGTTAAATGAACAAACAGCTAGGCTAAATTACCATCTGCCACACAGTATGTTAGCAAATTAGTAATACTGTAACTGTAAATAATTTCAAGACAATCCCTTGAGGTTTACTACCCCTACGCTCTAAATAACTGAAAATAGCGATTATTTATTAAGCTTAATCGTCAATTCATTGAAGAATACTAAAGGTAGTTCCGCCAAATTACCATCGGTCTCACACTATTTTTACGTTAACTTATTAGTAATACTGTAAGTGTAAACTATTTCAAGACAGTCCCTTGAGGTTTACTACCCCTACGCTCTAAATAACTGAAAATAGCGATTATTTATTAAGCTTAATCGTCAATTCATTGAAGAATACTAAAGGCAGTTCCGCCAAATTACCATCAGTCTCACACTATTTTTACGTTAACTTATTAGTAATACTGTAAGTGTAAACTATTTCAAGACAGTCCCTTGAGGTTTACTACCCCTACGCTCTAAATAACTGAAAATAGCGATTATTTATTAAGCTTAATCGTCAATACATCGAAGAATACTAAAGGTTGTTCCGCCAAATTACCATCGGTCTCACACTATTTCTACGTTAGCTTATTAGTAATACTGTAAGTGTAAACTATTTCAAGACAATCCCTTGAGGTTTACTACCCCTACGCTCTAAATAACTGAAAATAGCGATTATTTATTAAGCTTAATCGTCAATACATCGAAGAATACTTAAGGTAGTTCCGCCAAATTACCATCGGTCTCACACTATTTTTACGTTAGCTTATTAGTAATACTGTAACTGTAAAAAATATCAAAACAATCCCTTGAGGTTTACTACCCCTACGCTCTAAATAACTGAAAATAGCGATTATTTATTAAGCTTAATCGTCAATTCATTGAAGAATACTAAAGGTAGTTCCGCCAAATTACCATCGGGCTCACACTATTTTTACGTTAACTTATTAGTAATACTGTAACTGTAAAAAATATCAAAACAATCCCTTGAGGTTTACTACCCCTACACTCTAAATAACTGAAATAGCGATTATTTATTAAGTTTAATCGTCAATTCATTGAAGAATACTAAAGGTAGTTCCGCCAAATTACCATCGGTCTCACACTATTTTCACGTTAACTTATTAGTAATACTGTAACTGTAAAAAATATCAAAACAATCCCTTGAGGTTTACTACCCCTACACTCTAAATAACTGAAAATAGCGATTATTTATTAAGTTTAATCGTCAATTCATTGAAGAATACTAAAGGTAGTTCCGCCAAATTACCATCGGTCTCACACTATTTTTACGTTAACTTATTAGTAATACTGTAACTGTAAAAAATATCAAAACAATCCCTTGAGGTTTACTACCCCTACGCTCTAAATAACTGAAAATAGCGATTATTTATTAAGCTTAATCGTCAATTCATTGAAGAATACTAAAGGTAGTTCCGCCAAATTACCATCGGGCTCACACTATTTTTACGTTAACTTATTAGTAATACTGTAAGTGTAAATAATTTCAAAACAATCCCTTGAGGTTTACTACCCCTACGCGCTAAATAACTGAAAATAGCGATTATTTATTAAGTTTAATCGTCAATACATCGAAGAATACTTAAGGTAGTTCCGCCAAATTACCATCGGTCTCACACTATTTTTACGTTAGCTTATTAGTAATACTGTAAGTGTAAAAAATATCAAAACAATCCCTTGAGGTTTACTACCCCTACACTCTAAATAACTGAAATAGCGATTATTTATTAAGTTTCATCGTCAATTCATTGAAGACTACTAAAGGTAGTTCCGCCAAATTAACATCGGTCTCACACTATTTTTACGTTAACTTATTAGTAATACTGTAACTGTAAAAAATATCAAAACAATCCCTTGAGGTTTACTACCCCTACACTCTAAATAACTGAAAATAGCGATTATTTATTAAGTTTAATCGTCAATTCATTGAAGAATACTAAAGGTAGTTCCGCCAAATTACCATCGGTCTCACACTATTTTTACGTTAACTTATTAGTAATACTGTAACTGTAAATAATTTCAAGACAATCCCTTGAGGTTTACTACCCCTACGCTCTAAATAACTGAAAATAGCGATTATTTATTAAGCTTAATCGTCAATTCATTGAAGAATACTAAAGGTAGTTCCGCCAAATTACCATCGGTCTCACACTATTTTTACGTTAACTTATTAGTAATACTGTAAGTGTAGACTATTTCAAGACAGTCCCTTGAGGTTTACTACCCCTACGCTCTAAATAACTGAAAATAGCGATTATTTATTAAGTTTCATCGTCAATACATTGAAGAATACTTAAGGTAGTTCCGCCAAATTACCATAGGTCTCACACTATTTTTACGTTAACTTATTAGTAATACTGTAACTGTAAATAATTTCAAGACAATCCCTTGAGGTTTACTACCCCTACGCTCTAAATAACTGAAAATAGCGATTATTTATTAAGCTTAATCGTCAATTCATTGAAGAATACTAAAGGTAGTTCCGCCAAATTACCATCGGTCTCACACTATTTTTACGTTAACTTATTAGTAATACTGTAAGTGTAAACTATTTCAAGACAGTCCCTTGAGGTTTACTACCCCTACGCTCTAAATAACTGAAAATAGCGATTATTTATTAAGCTTAATTGTCAATTCATTGAAGAATACTAAAGGTAGTTCCGCCAAATTACCATCGGTCTCACACTATTTTTACGTTAACTTATTAGTAATACTGTAAGTGTAAACTATTTCAAGACAGTCCCTTGAGGTTTACTACCCCTACGCTCTAAATAACTGAAAATAGCGATTATTTATTAAGCTTAATCGTCAATTCATTGAAGAATACTAAAGGTAGTTCCGCCAAATTACCATCGGGCTCACACTATTTTTACGTTAGCTTATTAGTAATACTGTAAGTGTAAACAATTTCAAAACAATCCCTTGAGGTTTACTACCCCTACGCTCTAAATAACTGAAAATAGCGATTATTTATTAAGTTTAATCGTCAATTCATTGAAGAATACTAAAGGTAGTTCCGCCAAATTACCATCGGTCTCACACTATTTTTACGTTAACTTATTAGTAATACTGTAACTGTAAAAAATATCAAAACAATCCCTTGAGGTTTACTACCCCTACACTCTAAATAACTGAAAATAGCGATTATTTATTAAGCTTAATCGTCAATACATTGAAGAATACTTAAGGTAGTTCCGCCAAATTACCATCGGTCTCACACTATTTTTACGTTAACTTATTAGTAATACTGTAACTGTAAAAAATGTCAAAACAATCCCTTGAGGTTTACTACCCCTACGCTCTAAATAACTGAAAATAGCGATTATTTATTAAGTTTCATCGTCAATACATTGAAGAATACTAAAGGTAGTTCCGCCAAATTACCATCGGTCTCACACTATTTTTACGTTAGCTTATTAGTAATACTGTAAGTGTAAACTATTTCAAGACAATCCCTTGAGGTTTACTACCCCTACGCTCTAAATAACTGAAAATAGCGATTATTTATTAAGCTTAATCGTCAATACATTGAAGAACACTAAAGGTAGTTCCGCCAAATTACCATCGGTCTCACACTATTTTTACGTTAGCTTATTAGTAATACTGTAACTGTAAAAAATATCAAAACAATCCCTTGAGGTTTACTACCCCTACACTCTAAATAACTGAAAATAGCGATTATTTATTAAGTTTAATCGTCAATTCATTGAAGAATACTAAAGGTAGTTCCGCCAAATTACCATCGGTCTCACACTATTTTTACGTTAACTTATTAGTAATACTGTAAGTGTAAAAAATATCAAAACAATCCCTTGAGGTTTACTACCCCTACACTATAAATAACTGAAAATAGCGATTATTTATTAAGCTTAATCGTCAATACATTGAAGAATACTTAAGGTAGTTCCGCCAAATTACCATCGGTCTCACACTATTTTTACGTTAACTTATTAGTAATACTGTAACTGTAAAAAATGTCAAAACAATCCCTTGAGGTTTACTACCCCTACGCTATAAATAACTGAAAATAGCGATTATTTATTAAGTTTCATTGTCAATACATTGAAGAACACTAAAGGTAGTTCCGCCAAATTACCATCGGTCTCACACTATTTTAACGTTAGCTTATTAGTAATACTGTAACTGTAAAAAATATCAAAACAATCCCTTGAGGTTTACTACCCCTACACTCTAAATAACTGAAAATAGCGATTATTTATTAAGTTTAATCGTCAATTCATTGAAGAATACTTAGTTAGGCGTAGTTCCGCCGATTAAACTTAATAAATAATCGCTATTTTCAGTTATTTAGAGTGTAGGGGTAGTAAACCTCAAGGGATTGTTTTGATATTTTTTACAGTTACAGTATTACTAATAAGCTAACGTAGAAATAGTGTGAGACCGATGGTAATTTGGCGGAACTACCTTAAGTATTCTTTAATGTATTGACGATTAAGCTTAATAAATAATCGCTATTTTCAGTTATTTATAGCGTAGGGGTAGTAAACCTCAAGGGATTGTCTTGAAATAGTTTACACTTACAGTATTACTAATAAGCTAACGTAAAAATAGTGTGAGACCGATGGTAATTTGGCGGAACAACCTTTAGTATTCTTCGATGTATTGACGATGAAACTTAATAAATAATCGCTATTTTCAGTTATTTAGCGCGTAGGGGTAGTAAACCTCAAGGGATTGTTTTGAAATTGTTTACACTTACAGTATTACTAATAAGCTAACGTAAAAATAGTGTGAGACCGATGGTAATTTGGCGGAACTACCTTTAGTATTCTTCGATGTATTGACGATGAAACTTAATAAATAATCGCTATTTTCAGTTATTTAGCGCGTAGGGGTAGTAAACCTCAAGGGATTGTTTTGAAATTGTTTACACTTACAGTATTACTAATAAGCTAACGTAGAAATAGTGTGAGGCTGATGGTAATTTGGCGGAACTACCTTTAGTATTCTTCAATGAATTGACGATTAAACTTAATAAATAATCGCTATTTTCAGTTATTTAGAGTGTAGGGGTAGTAAACCTCAAGGGATTGTTTTGATATTTTTTACAGTTACAGTATTACTAATAAGCTAACGTAGAAATAGTGTGAGACCGATGGTAATTTGGCGGAACTACCTTAAGTATTCTTCAATGTATTGACGATGAAACTTAATAAATAATCGCTATTTTCAGTTATTTAGCGCGTAGGGGTAGTAAACCTCAAGGGATTGTTTTGACATTTTTTACAGTTACAGTATTACTAATAAGTTAACGTAAAAATAGTGTGAGACCGATGTTAATTTGGCGGAACTACCTTTAGTATTCTTCAATGAATTGACGATTAAACTTAATAAATAATCGCTATTTTCAGTTATTTAGAGCGTAGGGGTAGTAAACCTCAAGGGATTGTCTTGAAATAGTTTACACTTACAGTATTACTAATAAGCTAACGTAAAAATAGTGTGAGACCGATGGTAATTTGGCGGAACTACCTTTAGTATTCTTCGATGTATTGACGATGAAACTTAATAAATAATCGATATTTTCTGTTATTTAGCACGTAGGGGTAGTAAACCTCAAGGGATTGTTTTGAAATTGTTTACACTTACAGTATTACTAATAAGCTAACGTAGAAATAGTGTGAGACTGATGGTAATTTGGCGGAACTACCTTTAGTATTCTTCAATGTATTGACGATGAAACTTAATAAATAATCGCTATTTTCAGTTGTTTATAGCGTAGGGGTAGTAAACCTCAAGGGATTGTTTTGAAATTGTTTACACTTACACTATTACTAATAAGCTAACGTAGAAATAGTGTGAGACTGATGGTAATTTGGCGGAACTACCTTTAGTATTCTTCAATGAATTGACGATTAAACTTAATAAATAATCGCTATTTTCAGTTATTTAGAGCGTAGGGGTAGTAAACCTCAAGGGATTGTTTTGATATTTTTTACAGTTACAGTATTACTAATAAGTTAACGTAAAAATAGTGTGAGACCGATGGTAATTTGGCGGAACTACCTTAAGTATTCTTCAATGTATTGACGATTAATCTTAATAAATAATCGCTATTTTCAGTTATTTATAGCGTAGGGGTAGTAAACCTCAAGGGATTGTTTGGAAATTGTTTACACTTACAGTATTACTAATAAGCTAACGTAAAAATAGTGTGAGACCGATGGTAATTTGGCGGAACAACCTTTAGTATTCTTCGATGTATTGACGATGAAACTTAATAAATAATCGCTATTTTCAGTTATTTAGAGCGTAGGGGTAGTAAACCTCAAGGGATTGTTTTGATATTTTTTACAGTTACAGTATTACTAATAAGTTAACGTAAAAATAGTGTGAGACCGATGGTAATTTGGCGGAACTACCTTAAGTATTCTTCAATGTATTGACGATTAAGCTTAATAAATAATCGCTATTTTCAGTTATTTATAGCGTAGGGGTAGTAAACCTCAAGGGATTGTTTGGAAATTGTTTACACTTACAGTATTACTAATAAGCTAACGTAAAAATAGTGTGAGACCGATGGTAATTTGGCGGAACAACCTTTAGTATTCTTCGATGTATTGACGATGAAACTTAATAAATAATCGCTATTTTCAGTTATTTAGCGCGTAGGGGTAGTAAACCTGAAGGGATTTTCTTGACATTTTTTACAGTTACAGTATTACAGTTGTCTATTGGTTGGTTGGATGGTTATTCTGTGTGATTTTCTATTTTTTTATCAAAGGCATGTTTGTTAATAAATAAATTATGGTCAATTAATTCTTAATTCTAAATCAATAAATTTACATAATTCGTCTTGATAAATTATCCTTTTTAAAATAATTAAATAATTATTTATTAAATTTTTAAATCATGTTGCAAAATAAATTATAATATGTTTCATATTTGAAAAGAAATTAAATATTTGCCCCTGAATATATGCAATTGAATAGCATGTAAAGTAGTAAAGGGTGTTTTTTAGAGGTTCACATCTTTATGTTGGCAACACTGTTTTCTTTGACAATCGATATGACAGTTGACATTTCCTTTGCCATTAGTTTGATTTGCCATTTCATAATGAATAGACCCACGCCAGAGCAACGCTTGCATCGTGCATTACGCCCATTTTACAATCGTTGTAATCGTCTATCAGAGCGGGTAATTCGGTTAACTATATGGATCGTTTTTGAACCACGCGAACGATAATACTCTAAATGATAATAATACGCATTCAGTAAGATGTCAAAAGTGTGTATCGAACTAGCGATAGACGCTGTACAGCGTAGCATTGAGGAAGACCCAAATCAATCAATTCGACGTCGTTCTCAGCAACTGGGGATGTGTCCATTCAGTTTATGGAAGATTTTATCTACGGATATTGATTTACGTGCTTACAAAATTCAACTTGTGCAGGAATTAAAGCCATCCGACCTTTGCACGCGCTACCAATTTGGCCAATGGGCTAAAGGACAAAATGATATTGGTATTGGTTTTCCAAATAAAATTTTATTCGGCGATGAGGCTCACTTTTGGTTGAATGGGTACGAGAATTAAACAGAATTGTCCGATTTGGAGTGAAGGTAATCACAAGCCTTTGCCGAAACACCATTACATCCAGAGAAAATCACTGTTTGGTGCGGTTTATGGGTCAGCGGAATCATTGGCCACATGTCTTCAAAAACGATGATGGACGGAATGTTACAGTCAACAGTGAACGGTATAGAGTTATGATTCATAATTTTTTTGTACCCCAATTGGCTGGCATAAATCTTGCTGATATGTGGTTCTAACAGGACGGTGCCACATGCCACACAGCGCGGGATACAATTAATTTACTCAAAGAAACATTTGATGAAAGACTAATTTCACGTAATGGTCCTGTTAATCGGCCACCGAGATCGTGTGAGGTAACTCCATTAGATTATTTTCTTTGGAGACATGTTAAGCGGCCACATGGCCAAAATCATATTCAAGTATTAATGGCATAAAATTATCTATCCAATAGAGCTAGTTTCACTGATATTCAAAATGTTTTTCTTTGTTCCATTTTAATTTATAATTCTGAACCTCTAAAAAACACCCTTTATACCTTACCAGTCCTACCTGCTAGTTATGGTATCATTCTTGTGGATGTCAAACAGACCTTTGAATGGACGTCATCATGGCTTGTAGCTATATTCAAAGCCGGTCTGGGTCTTTGAAGTAGAGGTAATACAGGAAACCCTCCAAGAACACGATTAATTGGTTCCGTGTTCTTTGAAACCGTGTTGTTCGCGACTACAAAAAACGGGGGTGTGAAAATAAAACCAAACGTTACATTTTAATTTTTTTTGTTATGGTATACAAAAAGCAAAATAAGATAAAGAAAAGCTCATACTTTAATCCACAAGCCTTAGGCCTATAAATTTATCATCTTTTTTCCTAATATTTTTGTGGTTGACGTTGCTATTGTCGTTTTCGAAAAATATCCAAAGACGTTAAGAGAACGCATGCATAGCGCGCTCGGGATACAGCTGTATCAACAGCAACAGCTGTGGTTTGATAGTCAATCCACATAAGACTGAGTTGGTCCTTTTCCCTAGGAGGTACAACCGTCCCCAGATTTACTACTTAGCTTAGAAAAAGTTAAGAAAGCTATTATAGAAAAGCTGCCATTGGGAAAATATGGGGATTTTGCGACCCACATTGTTGGTTGTACATTTCAATCAATAGGTCCATTTTATTATATAGGATTACTGTCTGGTGGCAAAACTTTATGCGGATTTAAATACTCACTACTCCGGTAGTGAGGGTAGTTAGGTAGTTCCGCCTGAAATGATCAAAGAACACTAAATGCCGTATTGAAAATAAGTGCATGCGAAATCGAAAACTGGAATATTTAGAGAAACTTATTTCAATCACATTTAGCGTCTTACTTTGGTAAATTTACAACAACAATCCCATATATTTTATTCCAAATTGAAATAGTTTTCAACCAATTTTTTCTGGTATAGAATAATCCTATTCTACCTGTAGTTAAGTACATTAAGTTCACCACCAGTGACAATATTCTGGTAATTCCCTGGGAATAGGGAACTGGAGAAAGGTTTTAAATGTAATTTTTATTAAAACATTTTTTTCTGGCAAGCTGACGTAAAAAGTTAGTGTTAATTTTTTTGAAAACAAAATTAAATGGGGAATAATTTTCCCTGCCAATTTAGATATGGAAAAATTATTCCCAATTTATAAATAATTACAACAAACTTTTCTCTTCAGTAGACAGGAAAAAATATTTGAACAGAAATTACATATAAATTCTTTCCCCAATTCCCTATTCCCGGTGAATTACCAGAATAGTGTCACAGGGCAGTTTTATTGAATACTTTTATTTTTAAATGTTGGCAATAAAAATATAAAAGTGATTTTTGTTATTTTGACATCGAATTTTTCTAAACTAGGCGAAAAATTATTTACAATTTGTAATAATATTCAATAATGTTCTATCTTATTACTATTTATTTGAATATATTTATTTACGTTTTCACAGTATTTTGTAAAAATGTAATTGTTACCACTTAATAAAAATAAATAAATAAAATTTTTGTTTCGTACTTTGAACACGATATTTCTTCCTATAGGATGGGAATTGCTTGCACCAAAGTAAGACGCTTATTATTATTGAAATAATTGAATAAAGTTCCGAGTTTACCACTACCTTGAGATTACTTCCTAAAAACATTTATACAAGTAATGAAACGTCAAATTATCATTTTACTTCCTCTCGACATTCATTGTGTGAAAGATTGTTGGTAGACTTCTCTGTTTTCGATTTCATCGCCATAAAAGTGTCTACAAAATGTATGAAGACGGACGTTTTTCTCGCATCAGATTAGATTAGATTTACCTTTCACCATATCGCCGAAGTCAATAAAGTGGTTGTTTAAAAATCTCCATGTGTGTGTGTGTGTGTATGGAAAACAATTTATCAAAATTAAAGGTAAAAAAACTAAGTACACGTTCAAGAGAATGCAAATTTTTCCGCCACATTTACGAGATATACTCGTAAAGGAAATTTAACAAAAAAATTTCAATGACATTTGTATTTCTTGGAGTGTTTCCGTTATATAGACCTGCATACAAACAAACGGTATAGTTTTTATTTGTCTTCGACTCATTTCATCGCCAGAATACACGCAATGCCTCGTTAAAAAAGTTTTACAAATATTTAATTTTTTAATTAGCATTTGATAGAACGAAATACCGGAAAATAAAATGCGGTACTGTTATATATATATCCTTATATTGTCGTTTTAATATTTGGGTACAGTTACGCGTAACGTTCATCTGCATAATATACCCAGTAGTACAATGTAGCGCTCAATCAGCGCTTAAACGTCATATAAACGGAGCGCTCAATTTTCTCTACAAATTGATGCACCTAATGCCTTCGTATTGTTGTCAAGCGACCACTCGGTTTTGCTACCCCTAAAAATAAATTTAGTTCTCTCTCAATCCGAGTTGAGTGCATGTTAACTTAACGGTTTTAACCAGAAAATATTTTTTCTTTATACATGTTGTGTTATATGTTCAAGTATTTTTTGCAGTGTGAGATATCATTTCTAAAAAAGTGAAGCAAGATTTATTTCTGATAATTCTGAAATGTTATCATTGTTTGTATCTGTGATTTTTCGTTAAATTGCGTATACGTATACGCAAAATAACAAATTAATTTCATTGTGTTCGAATATTTACAGCAAATGAACATGCAGTTTAAAATTGTAAGTGAAATGTCTCATTTAGGTTGTCTCTGGCAACTCATTTAATCGCGGATAAAATGGGCTGGATTTTTGTGAACTTTCTATGTTGTGGCGAATTCTTTAAATAATTTTAAAACTATTGTGGGCCGGTATCTGATTGCAATATATCTGGATACCATATTCCAAGAATCTTGCTACCAAATCATTTATAATTTCCAGTGATGTACCACATTTGTAGTTCCGTAAAGTCAAAGAACCCCTAATAGGGTTCATCTTCATTTCAGAAAATTTTTATAAAACCGGTTATTTCGCCGATTTTATAATAATTAATGATGTTTCTTAACTGATGATTATCATAGGATAAGATGTCTTGCTTGGAAAAGGGATTCTAAAATGATTTTTGGAAGAGTTCGGTTATGCAACTCCCGAGTTTACTGCCGCTGGGGTACAAAACTTCATTTAACAAATTAAAGCAAATTACGCGAGTCAAATTTTTATTTGATTGGATGTATAACCAAGCCAAAAGTTGTGTTCCGGATTGCGCTGGTCCCATCTATACGCCCTTTTCCACGTAACAAAAGGAGGATAGGGAAGGTTTATTTGTAGCATGGAAACGACCCAGTTACACATACCGGTCCGATCAATTGGTTAGTATAGATGTTAGTAAATTTATAATAAATCTAATAATTGACTTTAGTAAGTGTGTTTTTACTAATTTTGATAGGGTGAACAAAGTTGACTGTTTTTATACTGACTTTTAATAGACATTTGATATGGTATGGCATTTGCTTGGAAAATGTGTTAAAATTTAATATTTCTTATCAAATTTTGTATCAAAATAGTACCTCTCTGAACATCTACAACAAATTAAGTTTATCGGCTTTCTGTTACGGACATTTACTGATAAATCAAGAGAACTTCAATGTTAAACACCTGGCCCCCCTTTCTTAATAATATATAAACGATTTGTCCAGTATTTTATCTAGACAATTTGTACGGATGCGGATGATCTAAAAATGTCACACTTTTCTGTACTCCACCTGATTGCGCTCGCCAGGCTTCAGTAGACTTGTAAAGCTTTATGACTAGGTCTAATCGTAATGAAATTAGTAATGAAATTAGTTGTGATTTAGGTATAGAAAATATATGGTTAATGTAGTAGGGGGTTAATGTTGATGTTCTTTACACAAACCAATTCCCAACATTTACAATAGTTCAAAATTTTACTGACACAAATCTTTTAATTGCATGAATTTTTTATTAAACTTCGATATTAACCATACTTGCTTGCATACATACGTAATTGAATAATCATTTATATTTAAAAAAAAGTAAATTTATGAATCTTTTTTGCAAGCCATAATAATAATTTTTTAAACACTTAAACTAATATCATTTTCTATTTATAAACATCAAAATTTATGATATGGTTAATGCATCACATTCAACTCAGAATCAGAATTATAAAAATAGAGAACACGAATTTTATTCGTAATAAATACGTCTTAAAATTAAGTGGCTAGAGCATATCATGAAAGAAAATCTGAAAGAATCTGAAAGAGTTTCAAGTAGAAAAATATTTTAGCATAACACACTATATGGTAAACGGTTATAATTAGTAAAAATCAATAACTACTCTACACAATCTATATATTAGCATTAGAGTGTGCTTAACTAAAGTACAAATCATGCGACAAAAATAAATAAGTATGTATTCGTTGTATTTACCTTAGCTAACTCAGAATTACTCAGCGGAATAAGAGTTCTAGACTGTGTTGTCAATTTCCGCCGCATAAAATTTTTGTTAATACCGGTATCACAACTACTCGCAATCGAGTTACGTTTTGGGACATCACTTTCATTAAATCCATTTATATTGAGTATTGTCTCACCGTTTTCATTACTTCGATAGTTTCGTCTAAAATTCGACGATGTTGCCGCCGTCATAAATGATATATTTTCTGGATCATCGTAACTATCATCAAAATTATTAGTGATCGTGGTGATGGGATTATATGAAATTTCTATTTTAATTCGATTCCTTAAACTATCCCGGATTATTAAGGAGCTCCGATTAACGTTAAAATTATTTGGAGATTCTTCTTGGATGTAGCATGGATCTTGAGAATTTAAATAAACCAAATCACAGGATCTTGATTTTTCTTTATTGAACGAGGATGACGTTGATGAGTATGATTCGTTTGAAGATGTTGATGGTAAGTTTTGTGATGGGTGATATGATAATCTAAAAAAAGAGAAAATAAAAGAAAACAGTATAAAGAAATATGATAAGATAAAAACTGTTTCTAATTTTGAAAAATGTATTTACTTATGGAGTATTAAGAAAATAAGGCAGCAAGTGGTATCTATACATTATCACAATACCAGCCAAATGTTTACGTAATATAACTAAATTTAATAATTTGAATTTTGTCATAAGTCGTGTTTGTAGTGATTGGATATTGTTATTTTTAATCCAGGTGAATGCAAACGTTACCGTGGTTTGTGATGGTGCAAAATTATAAATTGCCGAACATAAAAACACTTTTCGATTCATTAAATGAACTTAATAATTTTTAATATAAGCCAAAGATACTGATTTAACACAATTTAATAATTTTTAACACATTTTAAATTTAACACAAAATTGGGTAGTAATTTAATTTTAACTGGTGAATTTTACATCAATACTATTAATTAATAGCATTTATTAATAAGGTACAGTTAGCGGAACACATTAAAACTATAAATACTTAATGCAAGGGCATACACTGGGCAAAAAAATAGCGCTACCAGTAGACTTGCCACTGAGCTTGATTTAGGAGACAGCAGGAATACAGTAAATCGTCTGTTATGGCCTCTGCCAACTCTCGAAAATTACAGAATGTATTTTGATAATTTTGATTCGTTCGTTCCTCTAGCAGTTGAATTATCCAAAATAGGATTTATATGCCTAGGAACCATTAGAAGAAATAGAATTCCGAGTTGCAAATTACCAAGCGATGCTCAGTATAAAAAATACCCAGAGGATCAACGGAGTTCGTCTGCACGGTCGATGGCGTAACGTTAACTACACTGTCTTGAAAAGATAAAAAACAATTTAACTTAATTTCGAACATTGTTGGTCGTGCGCCGATGTAAAAGTCGAGAAGATACCCCAAAAAAGATGGACAAGTCACAATAGAGTGTCCGCAAATGAAGAGGAGTATAAAGGAGTATAACTCGTATTAAGGAGTACAACTCATACATGGAGGGCCTTGATTTATTCGACAGTATGATCGGAAGATACAAAATTAAACTACGCTCGAAAAAATGATACCTTAGAAAATTTTACCAGCTGATTGATATAACGACCGTTAATTCTAGGCTACTTTATAAGCACATTTTAAAAAATTCTGATGATTCAAATCAACCTGAATTATCTCTGGTTGTCTACGGGTTGGCAATGGCCGAAATACCATGTAAACTGGTAAAGAATCTAAGCCAGTGGGATGGCCCTCCGGAATCAATCAATTCTTAGCCATTAAACGAAAGAAGGCTACAAGTATCCCGATCCCCCTGAAAGAAATAAGAATTGACGAATTTAGTTATTGGCCGGAATGGAGAGAAAATAGACTGCAATGTACGTTTCCTAATTGTAAGGGTTACGCTTACGTGAAATGTGTAAAATGTAATACGACACTTTGCTTTTTTTGTTAAACTGCAATTGCTTCCGGCAATTTCACAAATGAGTTGTTATACTCGTATATTTAGTATGGTTTATAGTAGTAAAAAGTGATCCAATATGAGGTACTTTTTCCAATTGGGATTCTCATTAGGATTCATGCGTCACAACTGTCATGTTCATGTGACATTTGTGTTCAGTATTCATTGACATTTCGCCATAAATAGACTTAAGCTAGAACAACGTTTACAAATTCTGGAAATTTATTTCAAAAATCAGGGTTCAGTGAAAAATTGTTTTCGTGCTATTCGACCATTTTATGGTGTTCATAATCGTCCATAATCGTTCATAATCGTCCACTGGATATTCATCAACCAACTAGAGTGCGTACAAGTCGATCTTTTGTGAATATTGCTGCTGTAGCTGAAAGTGTACGTGAAGGCCGCAATCAATCAATTCGTCGCCGTTCTCAAACTCTGGGTCTCTAGTATGGCACATTTTTTATTGCCCAAAATTCAAGATATTGGTGTAGCTGACTTGTGGTTTCAACAGGATAACTATGCATATTTTGTATTTGATATTTGAAATGTAAAATGTGATATATATAAATATTTTTTTTTTATAATTTTATTGGTCTTTATTACATTAAATCAAAGAAAATTCACGTTTTCACGAAAATATGGAAAATTGAATTTTCGTTAAACTGTCATTATTTCGATTGGGTCGGCACACACTAGTAATTTTTTATTATTGATTTAAAAAATTAATAAGACGAAGAGTTAAGGAATTTAAATAAACAACTTAATTTTACAAAACAAAATAATTAATTAATTAAAAACAATTACATGATAATTTTAAAAATATGATTATAGATTTTAATCTTAGTACGTAGGGCGATATAAATTATTAAAATTAAATATGTTACCATAATAGAACACTAATTAATTTTAATAAATCATATCGTCGGTAATTATCTTTTAAGTACTAAAATTTTAAATTTTGCGTATTTTTTAAAATAAAGAAAGCCAATATGTGTGTCGACATTAATACTCTTGGAAAATGCAAATATAAAATCCAAATTCATCGTTGACTTTAGATCTTTATTTAGCTAACCCTAAGAGTTATTGTCCATAGTTTGCCTATTATCTAAAGAAAGTTAAATGTTGTAAACAAATTTAAAACTGATGGCGAAAACACGGCTTCTGTAATTTTCGATCGCTAAATTTAATTTTTTTTTTATTATAAACAGATACCTTTCGTTTAAAAAGTTTTAAGATAAATAATCGAACTAAATACTCATTTGGTGTTCAATAAAAAAAACACCTCGCAGTTTTAACAAATTTGAATTGAAATTTTTTAGTTTTCTAATCCTAATTTTTTTTCTCTGTAAATATTTATAAAGCAAATTACAAAAATTTAACATTCATATAGCGAGATCAAATAAATTAAAACAGAAACATTTTATAAAATTTAGAATAATCTATGTTTTTCCATAAAACTGATGAAAACTTATCTAAATAACATTATTTACGAGTATGTATGTATGTTAGAAATAGTGCAAATAATTAAACTATGTTTGAATCAGTTCTCGAACAAGAGATTTTTTTATATTTATTTTACTTAAAAAAACGCTAATAAATTCAAAAATGATTTATAACACTTAAAGTTTATTATTAGATAAATAAAAATTTAGAAAACAGTTTCGTGTCCATTTGGTGGTTTAGTTTATTATTCTAGAACAAAACATAACTAACATTATCAAAATTCAATTTACCTTGGAACCCTAAATATTTCTTCAATCGATCTTAGCTATCGAATATTTTATTAATGTGCCCACATTCTCTTTGCCAAAAACTTATAATTCATGGTTGAAGTTATATTGCTGTTCAAGATGGGTCATATTCCAGCAGTTCCCACAAAATACCAAATTAAAATCTCAGTATTAGCATTTAAAACAAATTTTAACAAAATGTTAAAGAAACCTAGGAATGCCCTTTTGTATGCCCCATATAGGTCCACCAAGAATTTAACCAAAAATTGATAAAAAATCTCAATAATAACTTCAAAATCGAGATGTTAAGAACCAGTTAAGAAACAAAACACAACAAAAATTAATTAAACACAAACATTTTTTTCTTATTATTATTATCCCTGCAATCTGGTCTGGGGCCAAGGCTCTCCCAACCCTTTCGCGGTTTGCTCTTTCCGTCCTTACTTTTACGCCAGTGTAGGCCAATTCGAGGAAATACGGTTATAGGTTCGATTTTATTACCATCTGCACATTGCATAGCTCCATGCCAGCCTGGCATGGAAGATGGGTCGGCCAGGGGATCATCACTTTGCATCCTGCCCCTATCGGGATTCAAACCCGGTACCTCCCGATCCAAACGCCATAGCTTTAACCACTGTGCCATTTGGTCGGTAAAAAACAAACATAAAACTATTTTTGATAAAATTTGATTAAAAAACGCCTCATCAAGAAAATCTCATATGTCATCACTATAATTATACGAAGTTAACAAAAGCAATTCGCTGCAAAGTTTTTGTATTTTGGGAGTTTCACTCTGGCGCAGAGGGAATATGTCTCCTTCTTGTGTTGTTTATTAATAGCGGGGCGGGAGGATATTCTTGATCAGTTATCATATTTATGCAACAAATGCGATTTCCTCAACACATCAAATCGCACCTTGAGTTTAAGCTAAGCACGTATATTTACATTGGATTTAAACAGTATACAGAGTGGCGTCTTTGCAAATCGTTGTTTTTATTGATATTAGTAAGCCATTGTAACGTTAACCATACTAATTTATTCATTACCTTCATTTTATGAAATGTAGCTTGTCGGAGTAGCCGATGAACATACTTTCAGCAACAACGGCGTGTGTGTCGATGTGAATGAACCGGTGTTGTATTTGTCTACATCTACATGAGGATTACCTAATATAGTCTCAGTGCCACCGGTTTATTCTCTACAAATTACTCCGGTGTTCTAAACCGACAGTATCAAAAAACTTAATAATAAATTAATTTTAAATAAAAAATCATTGGCATTGCATTGCTTAAATTGTTGCTTTCATTTACGTAGAAAAAACAGTTAAAGTAGAGTATTTAGGAAATTTTTTCACCACGAGATTTTTGTAAATCTACCATTTGCTATATCGCTGTAGTGGAGTTGAAAAGTGGAGTTCCGGTACACAAATTTCCACCCAAATTTGCAAGGATCTCCCAATTAATGGGTGCAGTTTAATTTTAAAGTTTTTTCCGAATAGTCAATCCACCTGTACTGTAGAGATACCAAATTTTGGTGAAATAAACTTTTTTAGCAAAACTCGTCATTTCCCGTCAAATTTAAAAAATTATCTGAACTTATTTTGTTTGAAATTTAATTTACAATCATTTTGTTTCAATCGTTTTTTGTAAATGTCATATAGTTTTCGAAATAGTTGCAAAAAACGAAAAGCTTTGGAAGCTGACACTTCCGGTGGACCGATTTTCGGCAAAAAAACAGTCGCACGTACGCACGTCCGCACATCCACAGAAATTATTTAAAAATCAATTTTTTGACTTCGGCGATATAGCGAAGAGTAAATCTGCAAAAATGTCGAGGCCAAAATTTTTCATGATTACTATATTTTACTACGTAAAAAAACGTGACTGCCAATACAATAAATTCATAAAAAGTTTTATCTAAATTTATCGCAATGGCACTCAATTATTTTAACTGAGAGCAAATGTGTGTATGAAAAGAATTCTTTATAAATTTAATTTTTAACAAAACGTTAACGAATCGTTAAATGTTTCTGAGAAGCAGAATTTCCAGGAAAATCTAAAAATTGCAAAACAATTTCATTGTTTATAAAACATCTAATCAAGCCATGTTGGTGAGTAGTAAAGTAAATGAGCTAAATAATATGAACAGATTATCTTAACTCGTCTCGTGAAATTTCTTGACCAACATAAAATAATATTCTATAAACACAACCTACTAAATTTAGGTTAAATTTACCTACTAACCCAAACGTTTAGTTGTGTTTTCAGATAACCCTGATAGAAATATACTTTATGAAGATATTAATTTAGAACAATTATTTGTTGACCATATGTAAACAACTAACCAAACTTCAATCTGTCAAAAAATTGACGCGCGAAAATGACAACTACACAAATGACAGCAGAGTAAAGTCAGTAACATTTGGTCTCAGCTACCCTGTATAAAGAGTGTGTTTAGAGGTTCACATCTTTAAGTTGGCAACACTGGTTTGTATGTTCACGTTTGAGCTGTTAACTGACTAGTTTGATTTGCCATTCCATAATGAATAGACTCAGAGCAACGCTTGCAAATTGTTGATATTTTTTATCAAAATAATGGTTCTGTTCGCCATACTCATCGTGCATTACGTCCATTTTACGGTCGTCATAATCATTCATCAGAGCGGGTAATTCGGTTAACTATGGATCGTTTTCGCACCATTAAAGCCATCCGACCATCGCACGCGCCGCCAATTCTGCCAATGGGCGGAAGCACAAATTGATATTGATTCCAAACAAAATTTTGTTCATCGTTGAAGCTCACTTTTGGTTGAATGGTTAATAACGTTAATAAACAGAATTGTCGGATTTGGGGTGAAGATAATCCACAAGCCTCTGCCGAAACACCATTACCAACAATACTGTTTGGTGTGCTTTATAGGGCGGCGGTATCATTGGTCGATATGTCTTCAAAAACGATGATGGGCGGAACGTTACAGTCAACGGTGAACGGTATAGCTGGCAACAATTTTGCTGATATGTGGTTAAAACAGAACGGTGCCACATGCCACACAGTGCGGGATACAATTAATTTACTTAAACAAACATTTGATGAAAGACGAATTTCACTAAGTTAAGTCACTTGGCTACGCCGATAAACCAAAAACGATTGAACACTTGGAGCACAACAGTCGGCGAGTAATTAGCGAGATACGGCCGCGATTGCTGCGAAGAGTGATCAAAAATTGAACCTCCAAATGGCGGCCAAATGGCCGAATTCATATTCAAGCATTAATGGCATAAAATTATTTATCCAATAAAGCTAGTTTCACTGATATCCAAAATGTTTTTCTTTATTCTTTTTACTTGAAAAATTTTGAACCTCTAAAAAACACCCTTTGGAATATCCGAACAATTATATAACTATTATATTTTTTTGTTTTAAAAACCAATATTATAAAATTATTAAAATACATTTTTTATCAAAATTTCTTAACGTGATAATTTTAATTTTATTTTAAAGAAAAACTAGTTGCGGATTTCGTCCTTGTTCAGTTAAGAAACTACCAATTATCTTGCTTGAAATGCAATATCCATTGTATAACAATGGATTTATACCACAATTACGAGATGGAGTATATAACGCCTATTTAAAGCTACGAGGTTTAACGAGTTAGATCATTGATTAATAATTTTGCGCTGAGTCGTATTTAGTGAGAGAAGATCACTTTAAATATAATTTTAATCTTCTCGTGCGTTTGATACGATTATATTTGATTAGAAAAATAGATTTACGGATTACTCAACTTAAATTAATAGTCTTATAATTCAATAGACAACAGTTTATCCATGTGAGGAGATTAAATTATAATAGCAATGGAGTTCTTCAAGGATCTATTTTAGGGTTTATTCTTTTCAATGTCTACATACACGATATATTTCAAAGTTTATTTTATCAAAATAACGATGAAATTTCGAGTATGTATTTAATGTATTGTACAGGGTGTCCGCCGGGTAGGTATACTACTTTGTTTTGCCGCCATTTAGGCGAATATTAGTATTGACAGTTCATACTTGACAATCGTGAAGTAGACACGTGGCAAATTTATTATGGAAAAATATTCGATAAACCATCTTGTTTTAATCGTTAAAACATTTTATCAAAATCAATCATCGATTACTGTGACGATGAGAAAGTTACGTGAAATTTTTGGGAGAAACAACGTGCCAACAAAACGCACTATTTATCGTGTAGTGAATGATTTCGAAGAAAGAGGGTCTGTAAGTGATAGGCCCAAGCATGGGCCACAACGTTCTGCAAGATCGGCTGAAAACATTACTGCTGTTCAAGAAAGTGTTCAAAATAATCCATGAACCTCAATTCGACGCCGTGCTCAGGACCTTGGTCTTCAAAGAACAAGTTTGGCCACAATTTTGCACAAGGATTTGCATTTGTTTCCATTTAAGATTCAGTTGACAAAGAGCTTCTTCCACAAGACCATTTACGCCGCCGTACATATGCCAATAGGATGTTACAGCTCGCCCATGACAACCCCGATTTTCATGAAAAAATCATAATGAGTGACGAGGCACATTTTCATTTAAATGGATATGTGAATAAACAGAATAGTCGGTTCTGGGCAATGGAAAACCCTCACATTATTCATCAGTCACCTTTACATCCATTAAAAGTGACAGTCTGGTGTGCAATTTGGTCAGGAGGAATCATTGGACCTTACTTCTTTGAAAATGAAAACGGCGTAACGGTAACTGTGAATTGGGAGCGATATCGTGATATGATTGAAAACTTTTTAACGCCACAACTGCATACTTTGGGCTTGATTAACATGTGGTATCAACAAGACGGTGCCACATCGCATATAGCCAGGATTACAATGGAATTACTGCGAGAACTCTTTCCACAACAAGTTATTTAAAATAATGGTGATGTTGATTGGCCTCCACGGTCGCCTGATTTGACTGCTCCGGACTTCTTTTTGTGGGGATATCTAAAAAGCAAGGCTTATGCAAACAAACCAGAAACGCTTGAGCAACTCAAACAAAATATTCGTGATGAAATTAATGAAATACCGCGTGAAATGTGTGAGAATGTAATGAAAAATGTGGTCAAAAGGGCTCGCATTTGTGAGGCTAACAGAGGCGGACATTTATCTGATATTGTATTCCATACATAATTGCCGACATTAAATAAAACATTTATCAATATAAGATCCATTTTCTTTCATTTAATCAAAAATCATAAACAAACAAAGTAGTATACCTTCCCGGCGGACACCCGTTATAATTAAATACCAATTGAAAACGTGAATGTACATTTATATCTGTGTATATCACTATTAATAGATTCCAAGCTTCTATGGATAAATGATGCAGAGCTTATTAAGCAAATCATTACGATGAATACGTCGTAAAGTATTTTGTACTGGTCCAGAATTATGACTTCGAGCTTAATCGAAGTGTCAATGTTCAGGTCGAAATAAATGAAATTAAATACTGTGAGTTCATTAAAGGAACAACCAACATGGTGAGAGGTGCAATGAGATTAGAATAAAAAAAAATGTAGCTCTCATTGAAAAAAATTTAGGAATATTTCTACATCCATAGCTATACATTTACTTCCATATAATGGGTAGTGCTTGCCTCTAGAAAGTGTTAATGTAATTTTCTGAAAGCCTTTTTGTCAAAATTTGATAAAGTCAATCAAGAATTTGGGACGATAAAAAATTGCTTTAATACAAATTAAGAATCGAAACATATAGGACAAATATACTTTACCAGTAAATTTTGATCTTTTTGCTGCAACGTGTATCCTACATCTAATCACCGATACATTATTGAAAAGTAACACTTTCTTCTTTTATTATATTGGCTTTATAAAATCGCAACAAATTTGCACCAATCGCAACCAATTTAAAACAATTTCAATTTATAGAACTTACTTATAAAACTTTTATACCGATTGTAGTACTCCTACTTACATGTACAAAATATACATAAAAAACAACTAATTTAATCGGTTCAGTAATTCTCTGACTATTTAAAAATTTATGAATATTTATTCAAGAAAAAGTGTTACCAAATTAAAAAATTACAAAATTTTAGGTAACAAATAATTTATGCATACGTGGGTATTCTAAGAAATATTATTAGTTTTCATACACGAGTATCATATTGAATAGTATGCTATCATCTTGCATTTCATGAAATTCAAAAAATTTGAGTAAAACTTTAATAAATAATGCATCGGACAGTTACCAAGAACAAGTTTAAGCTTCACTAAAATAGTGCTTCATCATCGTAACATATACACTCCTCAATTTTTGGCATGTACTTTTTATCGGGATTGATTATGTAAGTATTATTTCGGTAGCTAACTCAAATTAGTAAAAATGATCGTCTGGTACGATTTAGATGTAGAAAAACGACGCTTTCGATGCTTTTAAACCTAAAACCTTCTCTATGGTTACTTCTATTTACCTTGATTTGTCCAGTAATTCACACCGTTTCACTAAGGACTTATGGACTACAACCTGTACTCCATAACGTGGTGTATAACCTATAAATATAGTGCTGATAACACATAATGTTATAAAATAATAGAAACAAACTAGAAAAAATGTAGGGGTGAATATGTTGTGGCCAATAGCCTACTTTCTTTTATCACAAATGTATACATAGATCCCATAGAATGTATACATAACACCACTCTGGATTTCTAAAGTGAAAAAATAATGTTACTGGACTTTTGGTAAAAACTGTATTGTATAATCAAAAATCATTATTCCTGCTTGAACTTCAGAAAAGTAACAAGTACAACACTTGATGGTTGAAAATTTAATCATTAAATGTATTTGAATCGTCTAATTCTTTGTCGTTGTGTGTAAATGCTAAACATTTAACATAATTGCAAAAAATAAAAAAGCTCCAGTGGAAGCTGAGATTTACGGTACATAGATTTAGAAAAAGGTGAAGTATGAAGTTCGATTGAAAATAGTCAATCCACTTGGACTGTATGAGTTGCCGAATTTGGATATGTTTTTTAACAAAACTCGCCAAATCCGGCATAATTTAAAATAATGATCTCTGGAGCTCCTATATGGAAGCTGCCAATTCCGGTGGTCAGACTTCGTCCACAAATGTGTGTGTGTGTGTGTGTGTGTGTGTGTGTGTGTGTGTGTGTGTGTGTGTGTGTGTGTGTGTGCGTGTGTGTGTGTGTGTGTTTGTGTGTGTATGGTTCCGTGTAGATTAAATGTCTGTTGGCGCTCTACAGCCCAGACGGATTGACTGATCGAAGTGAATCTTCATTCTTAAGCTTTTACCGAAAATGTTGAGGTCCCACTTATGTGTGGCCGAAACCAGTCCACCAAAAGTGACAGAATTTAAGCGGAATGACGATTTTTGGTGAAAAAATGTTGTGCATTAAAAATTCGGCATCTGTACAAGACAGGCGAATTGCCTGGTATCAATGAAGCAAAAACCATATACGAATCGTATATGGCATATCGTATATGGCTAACACGGAGAAAAATTCATTTTCTGTAGATATAACAGCAAGAATCGTAGGTGGATATCGAACATTTTAGGCTAACGTTATTATCATAAATTCTCACAACATTTCGCATCAGACAAAAGTGAATATCTACAATATATTGATTAGAACAGTAATCTCATTTGGTTGTGATTCATGGACGCTAACAGTAACAAATATGCAGACACTTGCTGTATTTAAGCGTAAAACAGTTCGCATGACGCTCGGCCTCGTACAGATCGCGCATAAATCATGAGATATGAAATTATCTCAAAAAGGTAGATATAACAGAATTCATAAAAACATCTAGACTGAGTTGGTTAGAATATGTCCTACAAACACTCGTGATATTTTCGAAAATGTTTCGACGTATACACAAGTTTACTTTTGCAAACTAATAATAATAATAATACAATAATATAATTTAAAAATTGGTTTATTAAAAAAAATTCAAAGACACTTCATTGATAAATGTTACAGTATAGTAGCCTTCTGTTGGGTTAATCTTACGTTTACAGAAGCTAAGATTTAATTAAATAAGAAATAGATCTAAAGAGACGTTGACCAAATGGAAAGGTAAACCTGTAACTAATTTCTCTAAATTTATATATACTGCCTTTCAAATCTATACCTAGATAAATTGCTCGTCATGATAATTTTATCAAAAATATACGAGAGAGCACTGCTCATATTATTGCAGTCTGCAATCCAGTTTACGGTCGGAACTCAAGTAGTATGAGTTAGAATGGTTGAAAATTTTATTTTGGTAATATTGGCGTATGTAAAGAAAATCGGACCTGGTACAGGGCAAAATATAAGACAGCCGAATTTTTATTTTCGGTTAAAAGATGTGGCTTATAGAATGGTTGTCCTCCAATTTTAAATTAAAATGAAAACACTAAGCTTACAGGAGTCCACATTTTTTCTCTAGCTATTCACAAACAAAATAATTACTAGTTTAGTTGAGACAAACTATCAAAATAAAAGCACATAGGGGAAGAATTTGTCTGCTCTTCCTCTTGTAATTATGTACATGAATTTTAAAGTATTAAAAACCCAAAAATTTTGTATATTACTCTCTGCTCTTCTCATGATTTTACTACTGATTATTTTATAACAAATTTTACCTGTCATTAATTTAATGACATCCGACCAAACAATAGAGTTCTATTCAACGCAAGTTAAAATGACCAACAAAATGTTTTTGTTATTGATTTTCCTATCAAAATTTCCCTTTACAAATTTTGACATTTAATCGTAAGTGCCCAAAAATAGAATATTTTCTAATTCTTAAGTGTTTTATAATTAAACTTCTCCTACACGAATATATAACTTTAAATATGTATTATAACAAACAATATTATTTTTGGGTACACAATGGGCGCAATTTTTGTCATTCGGTTCTACTATCATTTCGCAATTAAACGCACAAAAACTAACCTCTTTTCATCGTACTGAAAATAATGTGGTATGTCATTTTCGTCGTACTGTTGTTCTTGATCCACTAAAATCCTCTCCGGCTTTATTTCACTCAACACAACATTTGTATTTGAATCACTCACATTTAATTTGGATTTGGATTTTTTAAAAAATTTCCAACTTTTTTTGGTTAGATCAATATTATTATTATTATTAAGGTTTGGTTGAATTATTTCTGGTGCAGATTTTTCTAATGTGTTCACTCCCATCTTTACAGGTGATAATACTACACCAACTGATTTTAACATTATGTTAATATAACAATAGTGAGTGACTCATCAACTTAAAATTAGTAGTGTACACAGATAAAATGTAATTTAGATAATACACTGATACACATCTTATCTCTATTTACAACTTCTTAAAGCCATTACACAAGAAACAGAGAATAATAAAAACGCAAAACTCTATGTGCATGTGAATGCTAACTCAGTTAGCGATAAACATGAACTAAAATGAAAATTATATTTTCCTTTTAATTTTTTTTTAGGAAAAACAAAAATCGAATATAGCAATAAAATGAAATTAACTATGTATTTTTTTGGAAAATTTATATATTTAATCACCAACATATGTAACGCGAACCGGTGATTTTAGTGGCTGTGTGGAATCCGAAGTTTACGCGATAGTTCAAAATAACATACTAAGTATATATTTATTGTATGAAGTTTTTCAGTTTCGTGTATTACGTATTCGATTTAAAGGGATTGTTATTAATTTAGTTATTTTTTGTTTTCTTCATATTATACGGTTACTATACACAACACAATAGTGAACCGAACAAACTATAATAATAAAAGCTATTACACTAATACAACCAAACTATTAAATAAAGAATTGAATAATATTATCGTCACGGTTCTGTAACAATACTCTTTTAAAATAGTTTTTTTTAAATTTTAATTCAAAAAACATGTTAGGAAACCACCTCACTGTGCAACTGTACTACCACATTTCGGTGATATAATATATTACATATACATAGTTTATACTTATATTTGATTAACTTCGACGTATAGAGCGTACATCTGTGTCTGTATATTTAATACAATTTTAATTAACTTTGTTATAAATTAAGTAATTTAAATTAAATTAAGTACCAAGAAAACTAAAATTCGATCGAATCATCCGCCAAGACGTTTGGGTTTATAAATAAATATTTTGCATTACACATCATTAATTTAAAATTTCTTAAATTGAACCCGTTATCAAGAATTAGTATACAACTGTACTACTTTAAAATATCGATTTGTTACAAAAAGAAAAAATTTTATTTGTGCAATAATTGATGTCATACGATTATTTTTGTATAATCATTTCCCTTTTAAATTGTTTGTAACCTTTGTTTCTATTGGTCACTTACGTTTCATGAATGTTATGTTATCGCAATCATAACAACAAAGAATTGAATTAGGTACAATGAACTTTGTTTTTGGTAGTTATATTATAATACGGGTCGGTATGAAATCCAGTCTAATGCTCTGCCAGACTTTGGTTTATTAATACCGATTTAGTCAAATTGGATGAAGTATTATCTGCAATAAAACGATATTTGGCAAAATCTACTACGAAATTCGTTAGCTATCCATATTTTTTTTATTTAGGTTTCCTACAAAATTTGATCGAAATTTAACTAATGGCGTTTATTAAGACGCAGTCAATGCTATAAAGAACCGCCAATTTAAAGGCTGGTGTAAACGCATCACATGTAAAAATGGATTATTTCAATTTTGTAATGGTCAACTTACATTGCAAAGTATAAATGTACGCGTATAATAATTTTTAAATTTATACAACGTTTTTTGTTCATACAACTTAATTTTGTTAATGATAATGATAATGATGTTTATGTAATTTTATTAAAATTTCAGTTTCCCCGTCAACCCGCAGTGACTAATCCAAACAATATAATTTAATGCGTTTGGTTTTTAATTAATTACATTTTTTCGGTTGCAAAATGTAGGTTGACACTTTATCCTCACAAGTGTTTATTTTTATTTTTAAAGTATTCATTTATCTCAATGACTGATGAAACTAGCGACCAAACTCTTCATTAGTTATCATTCTTCTTCTATACAAAATAGTTACAAGTTAACCATTACGATTTTCTAGTAATTTTTATTAAACATATTCGTCAAACACGACACGAATTGCCCGCTTCCATTATCTACGAGTATACGAGTATGTAGTCAAAATAATGATTTGTTTCTTTACACTACTTACTTAATAAATAAATGTGAGTAACTAAATTTTGCTCGGTTCAATTAATTTCCTTTTCTTATATGTTCGTATTTGGAAGTTTACTATTGGGTATACAAATAAGTTTCCGCCGTTTTATCAAAAATTGGGCATTTATTGTGAAAGAACGGTCGGTTATGTTTTCCCATAGTTCTGGTAGCATACGAATACCACATATGTACATATGTTTGTACATATGGAACCATTCAATTTCTTATTGCTTTTGAATCATTCAAATGATGTTAAACGATGTGAAATTGCTTGATGAATCACTCCTAATGTCAGTGCAAATTCTTCTTGCGTATGACATGAGTCTTCATCCAATAACGCTTCCATTTCCGCGTCTTCAAATTCACCGTTCCTAAACTTTTAAAACCATTCTCAGTAACTTCTCTCACTTAGGGCGGCCTCACCATATGCTTCTGCAAGCAATCGGTGCGGCTCAAAACGTGTGCTCAAAACACGACATTTTCACAAGAAAATAATATATGATGCTGATATAAAATCGCTAATATTTTAAGATTATGTTGTTGACAGATGTCCAACCTTAGGATACGACGTTTTATATCGGCCAATTTATCCATAACTTACTGGTGGCACCATCTTTTGTCGAACGGGGGAGTCTTATGTGTATACCCAATATTTTCTTAGTTTTCAATAGTTCTGCTCTTGTGCATTGCAAATATTACTTAATATAGTGACCACCAATCAACAACAAGAGCGCATTGATTAAATATAAACAGAATGAACAGGAAATAAACAGATTGGAGGTTCTTATTTTGTGGTCGACACTCGAGTTTTGTTAACCACGAATATATGAAAATCAAGCGTACGTGAATTTCAAACTATTTGTTCGGAATGCAACAACTTCCACTGGACTGATTATCACCACATTTCACTGGGATCTTCAATATTATGAAAAAGCATTATTTTCCACCGATCAATGAATCAATCAAGTAATGAATTTCTATGCAGACAAAGCAAAGCGGATCCTCAAGAGTTTTCTTTTATAAATCGGGATGGGGCAACCCTAGTACTGCTATCTGGTAACTGAGGCCTCTACCATAATGTTTGACATTTTGGACGATGTATTTACTTGTCTCACGTTTTTTGATACCCCCGCTATTATTTTTTGTTATAGTGAATTCTATTCATTTCAGAACCAAAATGGAACTAAATCTTGGACATCGTGCTATTATTGTTTACAACTTTCGACGTGGATTAACTCAACAACAGCGCATTGATCAACAAATTTATTTTGGCGATGAAGCACCAACACGGACCAGTGTTTATCGATGATTCACAGAATTCAACCGTGGCCGCAGTTCGCTCAACGACCAATTTCGGGGAGGTCCAAAACACATTGATTCTGTGCATGTACTGATACTGCAAGATCGTCATGTTACTTATCGTGAGATTGAGATATCCTTGAGCATTAGTGAGACCAGAGCAATAATGCATGGATGTTTTGCTCAAAAAAAGTCTCGTACAAATTGGTCGAAATAAATGCTCAAAAACTATGATCGCGGTGCTTCAAAACATATCTATAACATCGATAGAAGGCGAATCTTGGATCTATGCATATAAGCCGCTGTTCAGGCGTATACGCATAGATCCAAGATTCACCTCCTATCCTAGTCGACGGTATAAGTGTCCAATATGAGCCAAATCCAACAAAAATTGTTCGTGCACGAAGCACTTCGAAATAAGGAAAACGAACCACCCGTTAAACACTCGACTGTTTGCGCGGTTAAAATCAATTATTGTATTTTCGGTCGTCAATTAGTTCAAACGCATGCATTAGTGTATTGATCTTCATGGAGAATATTTTGAAAAACAAAATCCATTTTTGATAAATAAATATTTGTTTTTGTTCTCATCTCCGAAATATAAAAATCAACCCTCATATTAAGAAATTCTGACAAAATAATTAAATACAGTTTTTGCAATTATTAGAATCGAATTTAGTGTATAATAAACGACATTACTATACTTGCTGCGTGTCATCGAAGGGTTAATCATTCACTCTAAAAAAATGAAGTTCATTAGATTTTATGGTAAATCGAAGTTTATAATTAAACAAGAAGATGATGTTTATGAATACTAGATTTTAGTACCCAGTTTACCCAGTTTAGTTTCCAGTTTAGTACCCACTAGTATTCTGGTATTAGTGGGTTTTTAACAATTCAATTTAAAGAGTTATTTTAAAACTTTTTGTAGTTGGCTGAAGTGACAGCAAAATTTTGTAGTCTTAAAAAATATTGAAATTATTTATTAAAATAATTAAAATAAAGGGTCTTTCAATAAAGACGCTCGATTTTTAAATGTAAATAGTACAAGTTACGTGTGTGATATCCACTCATTTTTTTTTTATTTAAAAGAATGTTTCCTGACATTAAGTATGTAATATAACGTCGTTCAAATGTCGAAGGGGCTTTGTTTGGTGGCACGAATTGGGAAGGTCTAATTTTCGATGACTTTGTCGCGTGTCAGATATATTGACTGAATTTTCTGGATGGCGTTCTTTATGTTAACTTTCAGGGCACAAATTGTTTGCGGTTTAATCGCATAGACCTGCAGTTTAAGATAGCTCCAAAGGAAGAAATCTAAAGGAGTTAAATTTATTTATTTATTTATTTATTGATAGATTGACATAGCAATTTTAGTAGAGGAAAAGCACATATGGAAGCATAATAAATGAACATCAACAAAAAAACACTTCCATTAGGCATAAAAACCTCAGATTTTTTCAAAAAACAAATCCACTCCATGCTAATACCCTCCATGTTGAGCTCAAGCTCATTTGTTACGAAGGATACTGCAAGAAGAATCGCACGATCTCGTTGGTCAATTCACGTCGCCACCACGTGAGGTGGCGTCGCCGCCACCTTATCCTCAAATCGCTCGAGCAGAATGTCCATCGTCCTGTTGAAACCACTGTCGTTGGTACTCATATCATCCAGTTTAGGTCACAAGAAGTTGGTTATCATCGATCTGTAGCGCTGGCCGTTGACAATTATGGCAATGCCAGTTACGTTTTTGGAGAAGTTTAGACCAATGATTCCGCCAGATCCAAATTTGCACCAAACAATGACTTTCTCGGGATGCATTTGGTGCTGGTGTATCTCGCGTGGATTGGTGTGGATTTTTTCACCCCAAAACCGACAATTTTATTTGTTCACGTATCCATTAATGGGCTCGTTGCTAAAGACGATTTTTAGTGACGTTTGGGTCAATTTCTAACTGCTCCAGAGCTCAATCAGCAAACACACGGCGAACACAATTGTCTGTGGTCTTTTATCTTAAGTTCTTGGGCAAATTCGATTTTGTACGAGTGCTGACCCAACTCCTGACGAAAAATTTACCAAGTTAAAGTCGAAGAAAAACCAAGTTCTTGTGAACGACAAGAAATGGATTTTCTCGGGACTTCCCAAAGAATCTAGTGCACAGTAGCGATGTTTTTAGCAGACTTTGTGTTTCGGTGGCGTACGGGTGTTGGCGGATTATTTATCGAACCTGTTGTTGGATAAATATCACGCAATGGGCGCAACGTTTCTCGAACGGAACACTGATTTTGAAAATAAAATTTTATTTGCACACTGTTCTACACTATAAGCTTCTATGGTGATTTGTCATACACTACTGAACAGTTCATAATATGGCTGCTATTCCGTAAAAAATTTCGAGCGCCTCTATTGAAAGACTCTATTATAAAAATGTTATGTATTGAAAAATTGCAGAAAAGGGTTTATACCACCGGTAAAATGTTTTATGTCCGATTCTGAAACTGTAAAAATTATATTGCTGCAACTTTATAACAATTGCTTACAGAGAAAAAGATTCAGTATTCTAAAAAATGATAAAATCTTTTCGCCACCGTAAATCGATACGTAATAAACTCGTTGCTATAACCAAATTCTCGCTCAAAATATATTGAATTTTATGTAAATTAAGTAACAAATAAATAAAAATTAGAATGTATTGTAGAGTTGTCAAACCAGATATTAGTACAGTTGTATACCTTAAGAACAATATTTTTTCTGTACATATATGTATTTAATTATCAACCTTTAGGCGTAGATAAGAAAAGTAAACAAACTTAAGAAAATAAATGTTATTTAAAAGTTCAAAAAGTACATTTGGCATTAGCATAAACTTTACATAACAACTTTCGGTAAAAACATATATGTACGACCACCACGTGAGGTGGCGTCGCCGCCACCTTATCCTCAAATCGCTCGAGCAGAATGTCCATCGTCCTGTTGAAACCACTGTCGTTGGTACTCATATCATCCAGTTTAGGTCACAAGAAGTTGGTTATCATCGATCTTATTCTTTTAAAATTATTTATTTTCCCTATTAATTATACATCCGGAAAGTAATTTTTCTGCAGGAACAAGGTAGATCACTTCAAACTGGTATGAGCTTTAATTTATCCATATGAGATAAATACTATTTAAGTGTTTTGTAGTTTGTAACAAAATTTTACCTTTTGTAAGCTGAGACCCGTTTCAATCGCGATAAATATGGAATGACAATAAAAAATAATTTTTATGACATTATTATCTAATATTTCCTAAACAATTATCACACATCTAAATTATCTTCTTCTATAATATTTTATTTATGTCCATTCTAACCCCGTTGACTTTAACCATATTGGTATAAAAATAATAATTAATTTATATAGTTAAAATTTACATGGTGGGTCAGATATAAACAAAAAACAACTTCACTTACCTATAGATAATTCTAAATTATTTTGCAGACGCAGGTTGGTTTGGTGCGTCTTTTATAAAATCACACGAAGAACTACATTTGTAAATATTTACAAACACCAATATTATTTACTCCACAAAAAATCAAACAGGAATTTTCATGATTAGAAAACAACACCAAGTAGAGTATTTCTTAATTCCAAGTGAATTTTGCTTCCAAAAATATCATTTTTTAGGAACAGGTATTTTTTCGCATGTCTCAAGATATGTATCCGTTGATGTGGAGTGAATTTTGTTTAAGAGTACCCGATCGAATAAAAAGAAACTGCTTTTGCGGATATAAATCGAATTGGCACCGCTTAATATTTGGTGTGTGTATCTTCAATATACTTTAGATCATTTACTATTGGTTCTAATATTGCATTGAATCCACTGGATTTAATTACTTCAGCGCAACATACTCGTAATGCCTAGAAACATATTATCAAGGTGGGAGTTTATCTCATATGCACACATTTTCATGTATTTCTGTGAACGATCTGAGAGGATCATTGCTTCAAAATCCTCAGTAAACATTTTTAGTTTAAACGTGAATTGTTCTTGCGTGTTATTTTTATAAATTAATCCACTGCTAAATTTTGAAATAATAGAGGGGTCCGAAATTATTTTATTTGTAATATGGAAGATAAAACTGTTATTGTTTGGAAAATTATTGATTAAAGAAAATTTTTTGAGGCTCCCTACAATGGAGATAAACATAAATGTATGGGTTTATGATCGAAATACGTAGATAATTTGTTCTTCCCAAAAATATCGGTCTCTTCGAACTGAAATAGTCATTTATTTTGGTACTGGTGCCCCTGACAAGTTATTCATATCTAAATCAACTGTTCCGAGATAATATTCCAAGAAAGTCGATTTTCGTTGAAAGGCACTCCCACAGGCCTTGTTTCTGGTAATTAATTTGAATCTAAAGAAATGCTATCAATTGGATTATGTACCGTAACAGAATTGGTTTCCTCCTTCGGAAGAACATTGAAATTAATTTTAACATGGCTATTTAAATGTTTTCTTAGACCACTAAAAGTTTTAAATTTAACTTTACAGTTATCGTAACCGCAATAACATGTACACGCGTGTTTGAACCCTACACTCCAATTGATCAAGAAGCTCATTCATTTAAGTGGCGAGGCTCATGATTAATATCCAAACTTTCATTTGTTCAATCCACACCTCCACTTGGGTACGTCAACATTATACTAGCGAGCACCTCTTCACTCTGGAAACAACAGTACAATCTTCAGTTTCTAACGAATGATGATTTAGTATACAGCACCCAAATACACCAGTTAAAAATTATTTCTTTTTAAAAATTCGATTTACATGTTGTGCGAAAAAAATAATTAAAAAATATAAAATAAGGCGTGAAAGTCAAAGCAATATAGTACCTCTCAGTATTTTTTTGTATTATGAATTTTAAAAAAACTGAAAACATGTATAAACTATCTTGAATTTATAATTGTAGACAATTCTTAATGGTGTAAATAAGCGATCGGCTAGCAAGCCAGCCATTGACTAGTCGAAGTCCTGGCTACTCAATCAATTTTGCTAAGGAAATTTTAATTTCAAATTTACTATTGTTTATATTTCCATATGCGTAGTAAAACAAAACAAAAATTCGCTGTTATTTTTGAAGCCGCAAATTTTATTGTGTAATAGCAAACATAAACAAAATTTTTGAAAAATATAATTGAAAATTCAAATTTGAATTTTGTATTGCATCATCCAAAAAATATAAAAAGTTTGGTATCTATCAGGGTATTCACGTCTAATAAACATCCATATAAAAATGATTATAAGGCGTATCTAACTGCGGACGTTTCATCTATTGGAATCTCTTTACCATCCAAGTCAAATAGTTTATGTGGATATTGCAGCCTTATTAGATTCATATGGGATTATAGTCGGCCTAGTTAACGCTTCTGCAAGTTTACCAGTCTATAAAATCAAAGCAAATAAAATTTATGGATAAGGAAATATCTATAAAATTCATATTGAGTTTTTTTTTTATATATTTACCTTTATACTCACTATCTTCTTCATTTGCATCATCGTCATATAATTTTATATTAAAACTTTCTCCAATATATATAGTTTGTCTCTTTAAATCCTGCCATTTAACCAACAATTCTTGAGACTTGTCGATATATTGCAAATTATGCAATAACATTCAAATTGCAAATTGAAACAACATTCCATTTTTTAATATTAAGGTGAAAAAAATATATTTTTATAAAATTTATCAATCCAGGAACAGGGAGCAAGGAATTTCGGAAAGTTTGTCAAAATCTTGACTAAAATGGTTTTCGCCATTCATTGAACAATTTTCTACCTGTGGTAGAAGATTTGAAATGGTTTCCGTCGAATGCGATGATTCTCTTGTTTTATTGATTCTGGAACTACCCCGATTTATGGTTTTTAAACAGTTACCTATGTAACCACCTCTTGTATAAGGATCGTAAAATATATTCTGAAAAAAATAGTTTTTTAATTTACAAATTATTAAAAAAGCAATAAAAAATTACATATTGGTGGTGGATTGCCACATTCTTTGATAAATTCTATATATGTATATAAAAATAAAATAAAATGTATTTTAAATTTTTATGCTAATGTTATGTTTCACAATTTTTAAAACTTATTTCATACTGCAGAACTTTATCATTTATTTCAGCACCTTCCTGGCCCTTCAAGTAAAACAAATTCGATTCGGATAAATTTAGGT
Organism: Nephrotoma guestfalica; assembly: GCA_963691935.1. NCBI lineage: Eukaryota > Metazoa > Arthropoda > Insecta > Diptera > Tipulidae > Nephrotoma > Nephrotoma guestfalica. Next base: position 184,313,379 of record OY829913.1, read on the forward strand.
TAGTAGCGAAAGTAATAAACGCTGTGAAGGAATTTACGTTAAAAGAATTAATAAAACCAAAACCAACTGATTTAATGTTCTTATAGTTAAGTATTTACAATTACATATCTTACAATTTATTAACTAATTAATTATTTACCAGATAGCTTTCAGAATCAAAAACGATCTATTAAACTTTTTAAAAAAATCCGTTAGAATTTGATTTCGATACCTTTTGTTTTGTTTTGTCGAACCCTATCGACTTCTAGAACGCAAATTTTACAAAGCGAATCTGTTCCTGTGAAAATTGAGCAAGAAATATGAAGTCAGTTTCAAAACAACTGTATTCCATCACAGTTTTACTGACAAAATCAAAATATTTTCTTAAAAACGTTTCCAATCAAAAAAGGTCAATTCCAATGTAATAGTTATATTTAAAAATCAAAAAACGTTTATTCCAAAATTGGGGGCGAAATTTCTATCGTGTCAAAATTATTAAATGAAAACAATCAGATGCTTGCGATTATCGTTCGAAAGTGGTTGGTGTATTAAGAATTCTGGCGTTGTTTTGTAAGTAAATGCTAATTATTTTATCAAAATATATATCATTTAAATTTAACTATATTTTAATATAGATTTTATATAATCGACTCGGTAGAATTAGCTCAAGTTACTGATCACCCACGAAAAAGGAAGATTAATATTCCAGATAGAAAAAGATCACTGGCAAAAATTGAGAAGTAAGTGATGATATTTTACATTTTATATTCATATTAGTTTATTGTTAAAGTTCAGGTTGCAATTAATTAATCTTATTTTTTAGATACAAACGAAAATCATTCATTACCAGAAATGCCAAAATGAAACCATAGCGAACACAGTGCAATAAAATAAAAATGTGTGACGCTTTAGATTTGTCTAACATTTTCTACAGTAACAAATCAAAACTGGAACTGGATTTGCTGATATTAAATAATTGTACAGTTTTAAAACCCAGCAGCACCAATCGAGCGAAACAAGATTCCCGATGGACATTCTCATTTTGTTTTGAATATACTGACTCGCTCCAAAACGTTATTAAAAGTCTATCAAACTGCGTTTATAAATTTATTAGGAGTGACAAAAAGTCGGATACATAACGTTTGTAAACAATATTTTAATGCGGGTAAGCTGCAAGTAAAGCTTTCTTAGAGCTTCTAAATGAGGAGGATGACGGTTTAAATACAAATAGTTTTGCTGATCAAGGCGCCTATTTTAGTCGGCAGCTATATTTGTTTGGAATGGTAGGCAACGGCCATTCGTCTTTAACACAAAATAACGTGTTCTTTTACCATTGGACCGAAGATAGGCGACCGAAAGTTTCGAACGAAATAGCTTCAGCTGTTTACTACCGGCTGTGTAATTTAAACTTGGAAAATGTGAGGACCTTGCGCTTAGTGACTGATGGATGCGGAGGACAAATCAATAACTCAACCATGGTTGGAACGTGCGAATACTGGTTACTTAAATGTGTGCCACACAATGTATCACCAGTTCATTGAGTTTTTCCGGTACCTGGCCATTCGTACATTCCACCTGTCCGAATTTTTGCTCAAATCGAGAAAAAGGTCAAATTGAGAGAAACTATTGTAGATGTCAATGATTATCTCGATATTTTAGAAGGAACATGGAACAATAATAAATCTTGTCAGCGATGTGTGCACTGTTCTAGATTTTAAGGCAGAAGTTGCTAAAGTTATAAAACCTATATCTAGTTGGCATTTCAAATTCAACCAATGTAAGTGATTTATACTTACAAAAAATAAAAACAGTACGGGGATTCAAATACGAGGTGAGGCGATTTATAAATCTCAAATCTTCAAATTCTGATTCTTCTTCTCCAATTAAACGTGGAGAAAATCTTTCGAGAATGTAACTAACAAGACTGAATAATGGGATCATATTAAAGGAATCAAACATAAAAGACGTAGACAAATTGCTGCAGAAGCATTTTGGAATCGAATGGAGATTAATTGAGGGCCTTCAGTATTATAAAAACATAGTGGATAGTAGTCATCTTTACATACAATATAATGATGACATTATCTGCACCTGTCACGAAGAAAAAGATGCCGTTAGAGTTTAATTTTTAATTTGTTTTGTGATGCCAATTGAATTGCTTAGCTATTTTTGAATGTGATTTTTATTGAACTATTTAAATATTTTTATGTTTTATTTATTTATATTTTAAGAAATATTCTTTATATTTATTTTGTTTGATATTTTATTTCATAAGACTCGAAATAAAACCTATATTACAATAAAAAAAATTTTTTAAATTAATAAGTATCTAACAAAATTGAGAAAGTACTACAAATTATTTTCAAACCTTTCTAATCCGTTATTAAGCATTCCAAAATGGATTTATTCCACTTCTTAGTTTTCAAAATAAATCTATTCCACATTAAATATAAAATATAAGCTTACGTTGATTATTGATTTATTTTTCACTTATTAAAACTATAACAAAAAAAACAAAGAATATACTATAAATAAAGAAATAATTTTCCATAACTAATTATAATATAAAAGGTTTACTTAAAATATCTAGAAAACTCAAAAAGTGAAGCAGATCGTTTTTGAATCTGAACTACACAATTTAATTTATAACGATACTTAGTAAAATTTGCACAAAATGTTTTCTATTCAAGTTTTTTTTTTTTGGTAAAAATGCTTACCAACACAAAACATTATTATGTTTAGTCACCAGTTATCCAAAAGAAATATATAATTTTTGCTCATGAATTTAGGTAAAGTAAACACTAAATACCGAACATATAGTTGAAATACATATTTTCGGGACCATTCAACGATTTTCAGTATATTTTCTACTCTAATTAAGTCAACATTTAGTTAGTTTTCTACTTAATACCAAAAATCAACTTCGAACAAAGTTCCGTTCAACTACGGTTGGTGCGGAAAGGAAACAACGTGGTTGGAGAGCAAAGATTAATACTCCTTTTCACTGTTATTCTAACGGTTATAACGGACTGACGCAATATAGCCTTTTTGAAATAATTTCAATTGTCAGTAGTCTTAGAATAAACACTTTTAATTAAACGACGAATAACTCATAATTTTCTTCTCGTTTCTTGCACAGATAACTTGAACTAATTTTTTCCCATTTCACAAGCGTTTTTCTTCTTCTAGTTTTAACTTATTCATATTTTCTTTATATCCATTTATGAATTAATTTATTAACTTTTTCAGCAACAGCAAGGAAGCGGGAGGTTTCACTTTATTTAAATTTTATTATATATATATTACCTTCACTTGTATACTATATGTATACGGTCAAGTTGAAGAAACATATAAAATATACGGTTTGTGTGTATGCTGGCCTAAATAACGCAAACACGAAAAAACACCTTCATACAAACGCTATGGATTTTTTTTTTGCAAAGTTTTTTTTGGCTTTAGTTGTTTATATCTCGTAAATGTGGCAAAAAATAAATTTGACGGAGTGGATGGCAGTGGATGACGTAGGAAAACGAAAGAAATAGCTACTCTTCATGCATACACACAAACTATGCTCTTTATTTATTATATGACGATTATAAAATTAAAGACATCATAGCGGAAAATGGTAAAATTCTAAATGAAAAAAACTACCTTAAAAACAATTTACCAAAACTAATGATAAATAAACAAAGTTCATGCTCAGGAGAATGAAAATTTATTTTTCTGCCGCAATTACGAGATGAAAACAAAAAAGCAATAAAAATATTTTCAAAAAAAATTCCCATAGCATTTGTATGAAAGTGTTTTATATGGCCGTCTTTCAATATATACATAGGCACAGCTACTTTGTATCTGTTAGCAGAAAAATAATTTTACGTTTTCGCACTAGCACTGAGAAAATAAATTGTATAAAATATGCTCGTGAACTCAGTAAAATCTTGTTCCGTATGAGTTGTCCATTGAGTTTTAGTACAAATTCCGGATTTCGTGTTAACTCTGATTAGTGTACAATTCGTGATTATACTCTTAAAAATGCTTAAACTTTAAAATCAACGTCTTAGCGAAGTTGACAAACGGTAACATTGTCAATATGTTGTGAGATAACTCAAAAATAGTGTTCAATTTTGTAAATTTCGACCACATGAGTTAAAACAAACTGAATTTTTTGGGTGTGTATGCCAGTGCTACAAATAGATTAACATGTTCGTGTTTACTCTTAAATCCGGAATACTTGTTTTGGAAAAGTTCTATATGCGAGAGACATAGCAATTTTAAATTTGAAGTTGGTTTCATTAATCGGCGAAAATTTAAAGTGATTTCGACCAACCCAATTCCATTCAATTGGAAGTTTTTTACTAAAATAATAAACTGGTTGTGCTGACATTAATGCAGTTTTAGTTGGAAGACGAAGAGACCCCATAAATTAATTTTACTTTCTTTTACGTAGTAAAAGTAAGTACATATAGTAATTATGAAAAATGTTGACCTCGAGATTTTTGCAGAATTACCATTCGAAGTCAAAAAAGTACTTTTTAAAAAATCTCAGTGTGTGCGTTTGAGCGTGCTGACTAAATGGCTGTGTTCTCTCTACAGTCCATACGGTTCGTCCGATCGGGGTGAAACTTCATACTTAAACTTTTTCCATAAATTGAGAATGGTCACCGGAAGTGACAGCTTCCATAGGAGCTTTGTACATTTTTTGTAAATATTTTAAAAATTATTTTATTTACAAGAGAAATGATTATGCATTATATCGGTTATATCGGTTCAGATCATTTTTTCAAAATTAATGGGAAATTAAAATTTTTGACAAAAAACTGTATATCAACAAAAATTCGGCCCTGTACAGCTCAGATTGAAATTGATCGGGATATGACACTTCATAATTAAGCATTTTCCACAAATTTGGAGATCCCATTTAATTGGGAAATCGGTCGACCGGAAGTGGCAGCATACACAATTTGAAAAGTATATCATTTACGAAAAAAACGGTTTGAACTAACAGATTTTAAACTAATTTTGCAACTACTGGCCCAGATCAGTTTTCAAATTTTTTAACGGAAATGAGGTTGTTCGTTAAAACTATTTTTCTGCCAAATGTGGTCCCTGTACTGTCCATACTGATAGATTGATCGGGATGAAACTTCATACTTAAGTGTTTTCTATAAATTGGGGGATCACTGTGATTTTTGGCCGAGATCGGTCACCGGGAAGTGGCATCTTCCATAGGAGCATTTATGCTTTTAGGCAAATATTTTGAAAAGTATATCAATTATGCGAAAACCAACTACGTGGTAAAAGATTTCAAATTAATTTTGCAACAACTTTAGCTCAGATTAATTTTCGAAAATTTAAAAAGAAAGGTCGATTTTTGACAGAAAACTCTATTTATTGTATAGTAATAATGAAAATGTTTGAGCTCGAGTTTTTTCACTAAATGTCTGTACTCTCTCTGCAGATCAGATGGATTGACTGATCGGGGTAAAATTTAATATTTAATCTTTTCCATAAATCAGAATATCCCATTGATTTTTGGTCGATAGCTTCCGTTACTGCAAGTATTTTGAAAAGTATACAGCATTTACGAAAAAACGATTCAAATAAAAAGATACGAGTAGTAAATTGAATTAGTTTAGATCATATAGCGGTAATGACGAGTTTTGAAAATAACTTTATTGCCCATAATTTTGGTATCTCCACAAACCACGACTATTCGGAATAAAACTTTAGCACTAAAGTTTCCATAAATTGGGAGAGCTATGCAAAATGTGGTGGACGTCTGCGTACCAGAAGTGGCAGCTGCCGTAGGAGCTTTTTAGATGTTTGCATTGAAGATTACATTTTTAACAAGCAGGAATAATGATTTTTGATTATACACGACAATTTTTATCACACATCCGGTAGGTTCAATTTTTCGCTGTAAAAATTAAGTGTGGTGTATTCGACATCTTTGTATGTTTGTCGTAAAAGAAAGTCGGGTGTTGGCCACAACAATTGCACCTTCCATTTTGTTAGTGTGTATCAAAGAGAACAAAACATTGTATTTACCTATTCTCCTTTCCCTTATACATACACGAAGAGCAATGCTCTTCGAAGAGACTGCTGCTTTGGAAATTTATTATTTACTACAAAATGCTGACTTAAAGTCAAAGCGAGAGATCGTGTCCTACCGGTTAAAGTTACAACTAATTAAAGTGCCAATAATCTAAAACGATGGTTATAATTTTATTGCGCAAAACCAATAGGTACGATTTGTACGAACTTTATAAAGAGCATTGCGTGAGGTACGTAGACTGAGGATTATTTAGGTTATAAGATAAATTATTAGTAGCAGTGATGTTTTAAATTGTTATTTTTTTATTACAAAGTTTGCGAATGAGGCCAAAAGAAAAGATGAAAGTGCAATGTTAATTTAAGGATCTTTTTTTAATTTTATTATTAAATAATGGTAATTCATCAGAATTTAAAAAAAAAACTCTTAGGCGTTTTCAAGTTTATTAAAAATTAGTTACATAGTATACTGGGTTACCAACCTACTCGAGGCAGAAAATTTGGGTTCAGATCACTTCATGATTAAATTGATTATGGATTATAGTCTTGGAAGAAACTGTGGCATTGTAAATGGTTTTGAAGGGGTAATGGTAATGTTGTACGAATAATACTCAAAGTAATGCTCAAGTGAGTAATACTCAAGTGAAATATTTCGGTTCATTGCACGCTCAATAGGTCAATAATTCATAAGTGTGACTAAGTATCTAACTTTAACTTTGTTAAGTGAGGTCATTTGTGGGAGTGAGGTCATCCTTCAATGAAGGTAAAGTAAGAGACGATATGCTTGTAAAACGGGGTTTTATGATTGATTGAGGATGTAACAGAATATGAATTCATTGATACAAGAGATGTACTTCAAATGTTTTAGGTGAATCTGGAGAGAAAATGGGTGAGGGAATTTGTTGCTAAATGTCAGGTGAATGGCAAGCAGTACTTTGAAATATATATAGGACAATATCATCTATGTTTAATTCGAGAGTACTGAAGATAGACCAATGTACGGAACAATCACAATAAAACCCATTACAATAGAACACAAAAGTAAAGATATTCTTTTATTGAATGCTATCAAGCAGGCTTACAGGACTATTGTAATATGATATGAACCGCTTATGAGGGAATTGGTGGTAATATTTGTTGATCATGAATGTGGTTTTTATTAACGGAATAGTAATTGTGAATATCAATTCTGTCAGCTTTAAGTTTTGAGTACGAGTATAAACTATTGTTAGGGATGTAGTGACGATACTCCGTTTTTGGTTTGCGAAATAGTTCTAAGCAATGTCAAATGAATTTTCTCTCGAATATAAGTAATTTTTCAAAGTAGTCATTATATTAACACATATTATCAATAATCCATATGTATTATATTAACTGCTATGTTATGATGGGCCTTTAAATATTATTTTGTTTCTTAGGAAGGCTCTTTTGGCTTTAGTAAGTTATAAATTGTTGTGTTTATGTAACAAACAGCTACAATCCAAATGTATTCGTAGATATTTTACTATAGCTTTATTCAATATTATTTGATAGGGTTGCTTTTTGTTTGGGTTTACGGAATAGTATAAAAATCGGCGACAATTATTCACTGCTCTCTGTAGTTTTTTCTGGATCGCGTTGATTTTTGGGTTCGCTTCGCAGTATACATTATTACATCATCATGCATTGGTTTGTATGCCCTCTGAGTTCAGTTTTTCGTGTGGTTTAGTTCACAGGATAAATAGCAAAGAGGCCGTGATTGATCTCTGTTGTAAGCCATTTTGGATATTGAAAGAATGCATTGTTAACTCTGTGCCGTTCGAGATTACAAATTTTCTATTGTATCGTATATCTAGTGTATTCTGTAGAAGATTTGGATGAAATTCTGACTTATTTAATTTGTACATACATCTACAATCCAACTTGCCACACTCAGGTAAGTTTGGTATAGTATACGCATTACTATGTAGCGTCCGAGGATAACAGGTTCTGTTGAATATTTAGAGGTCTGTATTTTGTACCGTTTTTTCGAATCCAGGTTCGGATTCTGGAATTTCTAGATAATGTATCCTTCTGTCTATTTTTATTTCCAAATACCTTTGCACTGGGCTTTAGATCTTTAGTTTCCGGTTTCAATATTTATTAATTTCAGTTGCTACATTAATAATTAGTTCCTTAGTTCTTCTTATTTCAGCTTTAAGAGTGTTAATTGGAATTATGCTACAAATTTTCTTCTTTTGCTGGTATGGTTTTTGGTATGGTCACTGTTAAATTGTTGGCGAGTAAATCCAAATTAGCTTTTTATACACTCGTTCTATCATATCATATAATTACTGCATGATACTTTTCAATTTGTCCGAATTTTATCAGTTCAAAACTATAATATTTTGTTTGACCCGAAATAATATATTTTACACTGTTAAATTTTATTATAAATGCCAAACATTGCTGTTTGTTTAACACAAGTTAGGATAAACTTCTAGTCCGTAACATATTTGATATGTTTTATATTGTTAAAATTAAAATCTGATACAAAATAGAGCTGTCCTAAGTTTAGGAACGTCAAAGACAAAATTCACGTTTCTATAAAGACGAGTGAATTTTTTCCTGAATTTGTCCTAAAATTGTTAAGTTTAGGACAAGTTAGAACAAACTCCACGAGAACTGTGTGAAACGGTGTTAATTTTTGGGACTAGTGCCAAATTTTCACAAAAGCAAATAATTTCATTTATCCAAATTTAGGTTCAGACTAATCAGCCTTAATAAATAACGGGTTATCCAATTCGAGGTTGATAAAGTAGAAATCTGTATACCGACATCTGTCAAAGATAAACGTCAAGTACGCTGTCATTTATTTAGTTGACATTCTGCCATTTAAGAATATGGAGCATTTAACAATCGACCAACGCGTTAAAATTTTTAAATCTTATTATAAAAATAGTGATTCTGCCGTATCCACATTTCGCGCTTTACGAGCAGATTATGGTCGTCATAATCGTCCTACAAAGCAAACCATATTGAATACAGTGAATAAATTTGAACAAACTGGATCTGTTACTGATATTGTAAGGTCTGTGCATCATCGAAACATTCGCAATGCTGAAAATATCGCTTCTGTAGCTGAAAGTGTGGAAGAAGATCCAAATTTGTCAATTCCTCGTCGAGCTCAACATTTAGGCCTATCTTATGGCTCATTATGGCGCATTTTGCATCTGGATTTGCATCTTCATCCGTATAAAGTCCATTTGGTACAAGAGCTAAAGCCTGCTGACCATGGACAACGAAGAACATACGCAAATTGGGTGTTGGAAAAACAGGCCGTCGATGCTGATTTTTCGAACAAAATTTTCTTCAGTGATGAAGCTCATTTTTCGCTTGGTGGATACGTTAATAAGCAAAACTGTAGAATTTGGGGCTCAGAAAATCCACAATTGATTGTAGAGAAGCCATTACACCCGGAAAAAGTCACTGTTTGGTGCGCATTGTGGTGGTGTGATTGGGCCGTATTTTTTTGAGAACAACCATGGACGAACCGTTACCGTCAATTCTGAGCGCTATGGCCGCATGTTAACCAATTATTTTTTTTACGAAAATCGAAGATTATGATCTTGACGATATGTGGTTCCAGCAGGATGGAGCAACCAGTCACGTAACACGAGCAAATCGAGATCTTTTGCAAGAGAAATTTCCTGGACGTTTGATTTCGCGATTGGCTGATGTCAATTGGCCTCCAAGATGTGATCTTGGAGACCAATTGACATCAACCAATCCCTGTGATTTAACGCCTTTGGATTTCTTTTTGTTTGGCTACGCGAAAGATCGTGTTTACGCAAACAATCCTCAAACTCTTGACGAATTGAAAACTAATATTCGTAAGGTAATGGCCGAGATACCGCCCGAAATGTGCCGAAAAGTCATTGAAAATTACCGCAAAAGAATCAAGGTCTGTAAGAAGTCCCGTGGAGGACATTTGAATGATATCTTGTTTAACTAAAAATGGCAAGGATCAATCTGTAAAATGAAATAAAAATTACAATACATTCCGAATATTTTGTGTGTTTTTTTTAAGTTTACTTTATCAAGCTTGAATTGGATAACCTTGTACTTTGATGGCAATGAGAACCTAAACAAATGTTTATCATGTCTACATTCTTAATTTTTCACTAAACCGCAATCAGCTGAATTTCAAATAACACATTTTCAGCATACTATAAATCCATAAATGATTAGTTTATTGCATATATAGTATAAAAGATCTCCTCTGTTCACAGCGAGTAATCGTGCGCCGGTTTCTTGTCTGACAGGTGGGGCGGGAATACTGACCAGTACACTGAAAAAAAAAATTAATTTCGATATAGATATATTGACTTATCTGCCACATTTGACCGATTTGGAGATAAATATAGAAGCATGTGTATTAAATTTAACCAAGTTCGATAAAAAATATATCTCAAACAGCCTAATCGCTTCAAAATGCATATCTCGTGAATTTTATTACAATGATATATTCAAATTCTTACTTAATTCTTTTATCTGTTTTATAAGCGCATATTTAGCTATTTCAGTTCTGCAGTTTACGTGTAACAGAGGTAAATATTTTAACCAAGTCCAAATAAAATATATCGCAGTAAAGCATATTTATTGTGATGTGGGAAATAATTTCTATTTCTAAAAGTTACATATTATTTTTTAATTTTAGTCATAAATATCAAATTCACTAGGTCAATATGCACATGAGAAATATATATCGCGAATTTAAATTTTTTTAAGACGAACTCTAACCAGAGTTCTGATGGATCAGATTGAGATATAACTTATCGATCTGAGACAATAAATTTTTGTATTGGTTTGGATTGAACCAATGAATTAATGGACAAATATTAAAATTAATCAATAAAAAAATAAAAAATGATAAATGACACATTCAGTTGAATTATAAAAACATCCAAACTGAATGTGTAAGACCTAAGACATATTAAATGGTTAATTAAATATTAAATTTAAGATGAATATAAAACTTTGTTTAACAAGTAAAATACCTTGTCCAGTTATGATTATGTAAAATGGGGAAATTCATATATTTGCTATCGATATATTTTATTGCGAATTTAGTATTTGGTTTTAATTTTGAGGATTATATACCGAGCCAAGAGAAATATATTTATGTCTCTAAACGTTATAAAAAATTAGATATATTTTTCGTTTTTATAGATATAAAATATTCTTGTCCCGAAACGAGATATATTTTATATAAAAAAAATCTATGAAAATATATCTCTGTGGTCAGTAATTTCTCTCAGTGTATATAACCGATTATATATTTTCAACTAGCTGAATTTCAAGATAACACCATTTCAGCTTTCTATAAATTCATATAAGGTAAATGTTACTGAACAAATAAAAGGTAACCTTTAATGTGAGAAATGAAACCTCGGTCGTGTGTATAATACTGATGATGTAATTTGCAATGGAGATGTCTTTCACTCAAAGGCACGAGACAACAAATAATTCTTTCGTATTGATTGCAGGTCTTGGTTTATCCAGATTTGGGTTCAACTTCAACGATTCTTAATTGTCGTCTAAACCGCAAACAGACAATTTATGTTTTCTGTAAAACCATAAAACGGCGGTATTACTGAAGAATTAAATTTTAACATTCTTGGTATTGAATCGAACTCCGGTTTCCCGTGTAAGAGACGAGGATTCTGATCACTACATTATAGGCGATTTTTAGTGAAGATGTTGGTACTGTCGCTCATAGATATAATCCATTCGAATCGCTTGCAGAACTTGGTTAACCCAAATTAAGCTTCAAATAACTACTTAGATGTAATTGACAACCTAAACGAATGTTTATCATGACTATATTCTTAATTGATGACTAAACCACACTCAGCGGAATTTGAAACAACAGAATTTCACCATTCTATACCTAGTATAAATCCATTAAAAATAAGCAAACAAATACAACATAATCTACCGAGCAACGAATCAAACGACTTAAATCATCCCCTGTCTCCCGCGTGAGAACCGACGATACAGACCGACACTATACTAGCGACGATGTATTTTTCAGTGAAGCTGTTGCGAATTTCGCTCAAAGACACCAGGGAATGAATACAGCATTCGTATCGGTTGTAGAACTTGATTTATCCAAAAAATTGCTTACCTTTAACGGAAAAATCTTCAGAACGAAATTTTTTAAAACGATTCTGACAAGTTGTCAGTGTTCGATTATGCTACACCATAAGTTTCACATATTTTTGGTGAGCCTCAGCTGATTTCTCTCGTTTGCGGAAATAAAAAATATAGTATGTATACCAATAATGTTCGTTTTTACACTCCAATTTTAAATTGACACAAAATGAGATTTTTGACAGAAAAAAATACGCACAACTTGTTTGTAACGTAACTTAAATGTCACTAATATGAAGTACCAAAAGGAACATATTTTACACTGACAGACAACCGCAGACACTTTTTGTCCACCTTACAGTAAAACATTTACTTTGTTAACTTGAAATCAAATGCAGGATAGCGGATTATTAAGACGCACATAAAATTGCGAAAGCAATATGACTATGTCGAAAGGTATTCTAAGACAACTAAATCAGAATCTAGTTTTCTCAAATTCAAGTTGAGGTTGATGAATAATGTAATTATTTAAACCTTTAAACTTTAATTTCTTTTAAAATAGGACATGTTAAAACGTGCTCAATTAATTCGATATATAGGCACTCAGCAGGTAAATATATTTCATATATCGGATTACCTACTATTCGTTAATACTACAAGATGTTACGAAAGATGTCATTTTTGTAATTCAACACTAGCAATTTGGTGGGAACAAATTTACTATTTTGGTATTATAATATCTAAGTACGATAATATACATAATTTTTACTTTGTGACACTGGTAGTAGTAATAAACACAAATTCCACTGCCCCTAAAAGACGACGTGTTTAGTTGAAAAAATTGTTTGCAGATGACACTAAGGCAGTTGATTTTAAGTATAAAAATTGATTTTATGACTATGCATATAAAATATTATGGTTTAATTTAGTTGAGACACAAACCTTATGTATACATAGTTGGTTTATAAAACTTTTTTATAGCTACTAATTAATGATAACATGTTTCTTATTGAAACGACGTACTAGTTTAGCTTACTTAAATAAATTTTATTACTTTTTACATTAATACCACCTATTAATTATTTTATCTCTTTATAGCAAAACTGGAAAATTTATCTTTAATGTGTATTAACAACGCTTCATATCACACAGTAACTTCGATATAGAACTTTGTACAGATATTATGCTGTATAAGATAGCAGAAAATTTCCAGCAGAAACAATGTGTTTTTCTATTCACCGCTAGAGGCAGCACTATCACAAAAAGGAATTTTTCAGCTGATATTTTTTGAAACCAGCAGAAAATTTTTGAAATTTTTAAGCAAATCAATAATTCTGACCAGCAGAAAGTTTGATGAAAAATCAAATAATTAATCAAAAAGGAGAGAAAATATATGTTTAAACGTTTTGAAACGAAAAAAGTAAATTTTCTTTAAAGAACGATTTGCGGTTGTATAAGGACTCTTAAAATATATTAAAATTATTATAATCATCATAATACAAATACAGCGCAACACAAATAAATCGCCTACGTTGATAGCACTCCATTAATTTTTGAAGTCATTTTAATGTGAAATGTTTTCAGATTTTCAACAAAAGTGTTAGAAAAGCCCCCCTGTAACTACCCTGGGCTTATGTTTTTATGGTAGCTGAGATCATAATCTATATACATGAGCAACATAAGAATCATAACTGGCGTCAGTAGCGTTCCATAAATTTTTGAAGTCATTTTAATGTGAAATGTTTTCAGTTTTTTAACAAAAGTGTTAGAAAAACCCCCCTGTAACTACTCTGGGCTTATGTTTTTATGGTAGCTGAGATCATAATCTATATACATGAGCAACATAAGAATCATAGCTGGCGTCAGTAGCGTTCCATAAATTTTTGAAGTCATTTTAATGTGAAATGTTTTCAGTTTTTTTAACAAAAGTGTTAGAAAAACCCCCTGTAACTACCCTGGGCTTATGTTTATATGGTAGGTGAGATCATAATATATATACATGAGTAACATAAGATTCATAACTGGCGTCAGTAGCGTTCCATAAATTTTAGAAGTGTAACTACCCTGGGCTTATGTTCTTATGGTAGCTGAGATCATAGTCGATATACATGAGGGTTTTTCTAACACTTTTGTTAAAAAACTGAAAACATTTCACATTAAAATGACTTCTAAAATTTATGGAACGCTACTGACGCCAGCTTTGATTCTTGTGGTGCTCATGTATGTAGATTTAGATATCAGCTACCATAAAAACATAAGCCCAGGGTAGTTAAAGGGGGGTTTTTCTAACACTTTTGTTAAAAAACTGAAAACATTTCAAATTAAAATGACTTCTAAAATTTATGGAACGCTACTGACGCCAGCTATGATTCTTGTAGTGCTCATGTATATAGATTTAGATATCAGCTACCATAAAAACATAAGCCCAGGGTAGTTACAGGGGAGTTTTTCTAACATTTTTGTTAAAAAACTGAAAACATTTCACATACATATAATTCCTAAAATTTTATGGAGTGCTATAAAGGTAGGCGATTCGTTTTTTGTGTTTCTCTATTTGCTTTATGATGATTATGGTAATTTTAGTATATTTAAGAGTCCTTATACATACGCAAAACCTTAAAACATATATTTTCGCTTCTTTTTCATAAATTATTTGATTTTTCAGAAAACTTTCTGCTGAGAATTATGAAAGAATTATTATTTTCTGCTTGCAAATTTCAAAAAATTTCTGCTGGTTTCAAAAAATATCAGCAGAAAAATTTCTTTTTTGTGATAGTGATGCCTCTAGCGGTGAATAGCAAAAATACATTTTTGCTGCTGGAAATTTTCTGCTATCTTATACAACATCGTGATATTGCAATAATGTTAAACTAGCTATTTTTACCATTTTCTCATTTCTGGCAACCCTTTTGAGATGTTAGATAAACACAACGAATCCATAAATCGTTATCAAACATTTTAGTTATACGTTTTTTTTATTTAAAAATTTATTAAAAAATTAGGCCATTTTTATATTTTCCATTATACTTCAATTCGAATGTAGGTTGACATTGGTTAAAATGGACCACACTATAGGTATTTCTCTTAACATTTAAGTCATAGTGAAGTCAACAAACCTGTCGTAATTTAATGAACTGGTCTTCTGTAAAACGCGGATATTAATTGGTACTCTATTTTCCTTTTGGAACGTTGAAATGAATTTTAATTATCACTATCAAGGTTTTATAGTAAACAACAATTTCAACTGAGCCCAAATATCCCACACCTTTATACTCAATTATAATGAATGGAATTGCCATGGTACTTTTGAATTTATTATAGCAGGGTGCGCTTAACAATTGGTTAAATTTATTCAAGCTAGTTTTTCTTGACTACCTTTCTGGTTTCGTAATGGTGTGAGTAACAGAGATCGAGTTTTCTTTGATAAATCGTTTTGACAAAGTATCGATTATTTGAATTATTTGCATTTGTTTTTCATTTTGGTTTTATTAAAATTGAAAAATCTTTCTATAGAGAGTAAAATACATTATTATTATGTTAGTACGGTGCTATTATTATGAATTTTACTTAAGATTTTTGAATAAATAAAATACTGCTTTGGGCCGTAAGAGTAGATCCGCAACTACTTTATTGCGTTTGTACGGGGAATCATAAAAAATTATTGGTGTGGAAATTAATGCAATTTTTCAGGCTACTTTGATGTATAGCAATTGTTTTTAATTTTTTTATAGGCATTTAGAAATCAGCATTCGATTCGCTCAACGATGCGACGTAAGATGGTGAAATCCTGGGGCGTTACTATCGGATTCGACGTTCATTTTCGACGGCTATCGTTCCACTATGGTGGAGTCTTTTATCTGATAGATGAAAACGACAGCGGTTTAAAATTAACTTCCAATTCAATAGTAAGGAGCCTGTGGCAATATTCTAGTAATTCCTCGGGAATAGGGAACTAGGGAAAGAATTTATATGTAATTTCTGTTCAAATATTTTTTCCAGCCCATACTGAGGAGAAAAGTTTGATGCAAATATTTATAAATTGGGAATAATTTTTCCATATCTAAATTGGCAGGGAAAATTATTTCCCATTTAATTTTGTTTTCAAAAAAATTAACTATAACTTTTTCCTCAGCATGCCAGAAAAAATGTTTAAATAAAAATTACATATGAAATCTACCCCAGTTCCCTATTCCCGGGGAATTACCAGAATAGTGCCACTGGATAAAGGATGATTTAAAACATAAATTATGATATTATTTCGTAGGTGCAAATAACCGTTTGATTTAACTGTCCAAAGGGAAAAGTTCATACTTTATACTGCATATTTTATTGTTAGTTCTCTTGGTTTTAATAACATTTTAATTCTAGAATGGGTCGTCATTTTTTTACGAGCAAAATACATATACTTGAAATACAGGTTTATACATGTAATGTAAAAAATATAAGATACGTTTAGTTTATAATAACTGTTTTTCTGTTTTTAAATCAAATCTACCATATCAATCAGTCCTCCAGTTATATTTGAAGACTATGTTCTATCAGCATTGCCACTGTTCAACCTAAACACCAACAAAAACACCAAAAATAAAAATTCCAAAAAAAAACAAGAACACCAAACACGGTTTATTAAGTTTAAGCAACACTATTTTATTGTCTTCAAACTCACTAAAACACAAAAATAAAATTTTTCTCAAAAATTCCGACCAGCTTCACTCAACTGCGTCGCTACTAGCTCTAATAGACGGATATGCTCTTCGAATGTTGGGGAAGTGACTAGTAGATCATCTAGGTAGACAAATACTTGGTCATGTAGTTCGTGTGGAATCACTTTGTGCATGAGCCTACACATCGTTTGGGCTGCATTGCACAGACCGAAAGGCATTACCGTGAATTGGTAGAGTGGTCTATCGAGAAGAGTAATTGCAGTCTTTGCCCTGGCTGATGGATTTAATGGGATCTGCCAAAAGGCATCCTTAAGGTCGATACTGGAAATGTACTTAGTGTTATCTAGACGACTGAGGAGCCCATCGATTATGGGTAATGGATATGCATCCTTTACTGTTACCGCATTTAACTTCCTAGTGTCTAGGCATAGCCTTGTTTTCACATTACTTTTACGCACTATCGCCATTGGCGAGCTCCAAGGGCTGCAAGACTCTTCTATTACGCCTAGCTTTAGCATCCGCTCTATCTCTGAATCTAAATCTTTCTGTACTGCCGGTGATATCGCTTAATATCGTTGTTTTATGGGCCTGGCATCACCCGTATCGATATCATGCCCCACGTTGGGCGCCACTTGAAGCTCGTTAGAACTCAACCCAGTTTCACAAATTTGCCACTCTCTGTTCAGTACCCCACGCGGCATTGATTCCCGCGCGAGTTACATGTCGAGACATGTCACCTTCAACAAGTAAAAATGCACATGAGACAATTTTGCTCTAGTGATCGAATTAACAAAATTGTCACATGAAAATTAATGTCACATAAACATTTTATATTTTATATTTTAAAAGGAAATTCATATAAGATTTCAAAAATTAAAGTAGAACGGAAATATATAAAAAATTAGCAAAATTAACATAAATGATAAAAATCATATAATTGAAAACGAAAAGCATTTTTATGTAAATTAATTGTATTTCTGACTCCAAAGAGTACAGAGTTAAACCATATAATTCATCCAACTCTAAAGAGATTGGCTATTTAAATATTGTTAATCCTAAGATTAATTATATAGTTAAGTGATTGTGATTAAGGTAATTGTAATAAAAATAAATAAATAAAATATTTTTTTATAATATCTAAAAGCAATAAAAACGTAATTGGCGCAGTTGGTAGGATTCTCCTCCGAAGAAGAGAATCTAGTGATAAATAAGAACCGTAATTTACAAGTGAATAACGGAAACGAAGAGGAAGCTTTAACATTGGCTCCTCGTAGAAACAAGTTAGACATTACTTAGTGAAACAAGTTAGACATTATTTAGTGAATCAAGTTAAACATTATTTAGTGAAACAAGTTAAACATCAGTTAGTGTACAAGTGAAAAAAGTTTTAAAATGGATCAATTAAAAGATCAATTGTTAATTCAACAAGAGGCTCAACGGAAACTACAAGACCAAATACAATGCCTCAGTGATATTATTAAAGAACAAGCAATTACAATTCAAAAAGTTAATATTACAAAATTTGATTTGACGTCAGATCAAATCATCCGCAACTTTAGTGAAATCCCACCATTTTCTGGTGAGGATTCTTATAAATTAAAATCGTTTTTAAAATCCATCGAAGATGTCGAAAGTTTGTGTGGAGAAAATAATCAGGAACTAAAACAATACTGTTTACGAAAACTTATTAATAACAAAATCATTGGGATTGCCAGAGGAGTATTAATGGAGATTCCAGATCACTTACGGACATGGGTAAACGTGGTTCATCAATTAAAAGTCAAGTTCAGGCCGAAAAATACCATTCACCAGTTGCTGTACCAAGCAAAGGAAATTAAGGTATATAATTTGAAAGATCTTTTTAATAAATTAAATAAAATTAAGGCGGAGTGCAGTGAAATCTGTGACTTCGATAACGAAGATATTTTCACGTACAATTCGATTGATCGCGAATTAGTACAAATTCTTAAGACAAAAATAATTCCTATAGCACAACTATATATAGATCCAAAAAGTTCATTATTTAATTTAGAAAATATTTTGTGCCAGTCGGAAATATATTTGTCCGAAGATGTAATTAAGTTTGAGTACCGAATTAACAAAAATAAAAATTTTAGTTCTATAAGCAATAATAATAGTAATAATAACTATCATCAGAAAAATCAATCAAATCATAAGAATAATTTTCCTAATAACAATAAGAAGAAAAATTATACAAATTTTAATCAAAATTATTCCAACAATATTCATAGAAATTTTAATTCTAACAACACTAACAATACTAATTTTAACAACCCAAATAATCAATATTTATGCAATCAATATAATAACGATAATAATTTTAATAGACAAGGACAATTTAGGAATACGGGACAGTATAGACAATTTAATCGAAATAACTTGAATAATTTTAATCGATTCAATAGGAATAATAGAAATATAAACGAAAATCAGGTTACAGAACCCATGGAAGTCGATAATATTGTATCTAGTCAGGAAATTAATCCAGAAGTAAATTTTATGGAACCGCCTCGATTAATCAACTCCCGATAGTAAAGGTCGGATACCAGTCTTATTAAACCAAACGTTCTAAACTATTCAACACAAAAACTTAAAAACCCAATAAAATACAATTCATTAGGAGGATCAAATTATGTAACAGAGAGAACTATAACTCCGATCCCAATAGAACTTAAAAAACATGGTACATTAGAATGGAAAATATTCCCTCTAAAGAGTGCGAAATACGATGCAATAATGGGCATCAATTTTTTAAAACCATTTGAAGCCATGGTTGATATAAAAAACGAACATTTAAAAATTTTCAATGATTATATAATTCCATTTGTAAATATTAATTATCCCAGTGAACTTACTGAAGTATGTCACTTAGAATCAACAATAAATCCTTGCGAGGAAATACTTAATAAAGTGAGTCAAACTCATTTAAATAATGAAGAGAAATCATATTTAAAAGAAATTTTAGTAAGAAATAAAGACTTGTTTTATCTTGAAGGTGAAAATTTGACCTTCACCCATGAGATAACTCATAGTATAAAATTGCAAAACGAAAATCCAATTTATAGTAAAATATATCGATATCCCCAAATCCACGAAAATGAAATTGAACGTCAAATTAAAGATATGTTAAAACAAGGTATAATCCGAGAATCAAACTCACCATATAATTCACCCTTATGGATTGTTCCAAAAAAGATGGACAATTCAAATGTGAAAAAATGGCGAATCGTCATAGATTATAGAAAAATTAATGAAATTACTATAGACGATAAGTTTCCAATCCCCAATATTGAAAGCATTTTAGATAAATTGGGAAGAGCCCAATACTTTACAACGTTAGATTTGGCAAAAGGTTTTCACCAAATAATGGTAAACCCAGAAGACCAAAAGAAAACGGCTTTTTCAACACCGTTTGGGCATTATGAATACGTAAGAATGCCATTCGGATTGAAAAATGCCCCGGCGACTTTTCAACGCCTCATGAACTCTGTCTTAAGACAGTTCATTAACAGAATTTGTGTTGTATACTTGGATGATATTTTAATTTTCAGTACATCCATCGAAGAACACATAGACAGTATAAATAAAATATTTAATAAATTAAGAGAAGCTAGATTAAAGATTCAAGTAGATAAATGCAATTTTTTCTGTAAAGAAACAGAATATCTGGGACATACACTGACACCAGAAGGGGTAAAAAGATACAAAAATTAATAAACTAGATCCTACTTACGTAAACTCATTTGAACAATTAAAAACGTTGCTTACAACACACCCCATTTTAAAATACCCCAATTTCAACAAATCATTTGTGTTAAATACAGACGCCAGTCAGTTTGCGATTGGTGCTGTTTTGTTACAAGATAACCATCCCATTGCTTATGCAAGCCGAACTCTTAATAATCATGAACTCAGATACAGCACGACTGAGAAAGAATTACTAGCCGTAGTATGGGCAGTAAGGTATTTTAGACCCTACATATACGGAAAAGCCTTTGTATTAAAAACTGATCATGAGGCATTAAAATGGCTTCATACAAAGTATCTAGGCAAAGATTTAAATCCACGACTCCAGCGATGGATACTATCACTTGGAGAATACAATATCAAAATTGATTATCTAAAAGGCAAAGAAAATAAGATTGCAGACTTCTTGAGTAGGTTAAATACAGATAGACATGAAATTAATGAAGTACAACTTAGTGAATTTAGTGATATATTTCAATTCAACGAAGGGAGAAATGTTCCCTTATTACAGGAAATAAATAATGAAGAATTAGATGATAACACATCAATGCAACCGACAATACACTCTCAGGAAGAAGAACAGAACGATAACATATCAATTTTAGAAACTGTAGTAAATCGATTTAAACTACAAATAATAATTACAGAAAATTTTACTGACGAATATGAGAATATACTAGGTAATCGAAGAATCAATATAAGACCAGATTTATCAAGGGAAGAATTAGTAAATAAATTAAAAAACTACATAACAGGTTCGAAAGTTGCTATATATACCCAAATTTCAGATCATGACTTTTACTTAATCCAACAAATATTAATAGAAGAATTTCCCACAACCAAATTTGTGAAATCCGTATATTTCGCCCAAGATGTAAAATCAGAAGAAGAATTAATAAAAATTATTTCCATTCAACACAGAGAACAAGGTCACCCCGGAATAATAGCTTTATACGAAAATATTAAATTCAAAATTTATAGTAAAAACCTAAAAATTATGATCAACAAAGTAACAAATAACTGTGACATATGCAATAGAGCAAAATACGACAGGAACCCCATTCGACCAAAATTTCAAGAAACTGAAGTACCAACGGACAAAAATCAAATCATACACATTGACACTTACGTTAATAGAAAACAATCTTTTTTGATTTTCATAGACAAATTTACGAAATATGCAACAGCATACCCTTTAGAAAATAGAACCCACATTGGAATAATAGAAAAACTTAGAATGTATTTCAACCACAAAAAACCTTTAAAAATCATAGCCGATAATGAGTTCAAACATATTAACATCAAAGAATTCTTAACGGAACAAAATATTGAATTACATCTAGCAAAGCCAAATAGTCATACGGGAAATGCAGATGTGGAACGATTAAATAATTCCTTAACGGAAAAATTAAGAATATTGAATATAGAAGAACCTAAACCAGTGCGAATCCAAATGTTAGATGCTGTCAAAGCATACAATAATCAATACCATAACACAATTAAATGTTCACCATTACATGCTGAAGAAGGAATTCAAAATAGGGAACAAACTCATAATAATATAATAGAAGCCCAAAGAAAAAGGTTAAGAAAATATAATAAAAATAGAGAAGATTACGAAGAAGTTAGAAATCGAGGATACATTAAAAATTATAAATCTCTAAGGCATAAGGACCAACCAAAATTCCGAATGCATAATTTAACAGATATACATCCTATTAACATTAAGAGACCTCTAAAATTTGCAGAAAACCATAATAATGATGACGATACTGATGATACTGATGACACCGACACATGCTCAACAACTACAAGTAGAGAAAATAGAAAGTAACGCTGGCTACACTATTTTTAAGGAAACCGAAATTTCAATACCTAGAAATTATAATTACTCTCTACACATAATTGACTTAGAACCCCTACAAACATTAATAATAGACCTCAAAACGACAGTATTAAATCTAATAGTGGAATTGACAAGAAATAACATTAAGACGTCACTTTTAAAAGAATTAGACTTATTGACTTATAGGTTAATGACCCTGAAAGACGGTCATCACACAGTTAGAAAACGTGGACTAGTTAACTTTTTAGGTAAAATGAACAAATGGATAACAGGTACCATGGACGACGAAGACAGACAAGTAATAAACCAACACTTGGAATTTATTGATAGTAATAACGAAAACTTGGCAATAAATATCAATAAACAAATACAAATTAATAATAATTTCAATAAAACCATATATAAATTACATAATACAATTTTAGAAGATAGGAAACTTGTTCAAGATTTCATAAAAAAGAAAGAAAGTCAAATCGCGATAAAATTGTCGATAATCGAAGTTAAAATCAAAATTCATGAAATTGATCGAATAATAAGCGATTTACAAGACAATATCATACTTAATAATTTAAATATAATACATCCATCATTATTAAGCCATAAAGAAATTTTAGATTATAAAATAGATGCAAATAAGATAAAAGGTTTAAAAGTAGGTTTTTCCAAAACAAATACAAATAAACTTATATTTTTAATAAAAATACCATTCGAATTAGTAAAAGTAAGCAAAAAGTTAATCATTCCTTTATCAAATTTAGAAGATTGTAAAATTATAAATAACGAAATTACGAAAACATTAGAAATTAATAACACTTATTACGAATTCGATATGAATAAATCATTTTACCAATTGAATAAATTAAGACATTGTATAATATTAGAAAATTGTAAACAAATAGATAATTGTAATACGGAAATCCATAACGTAAATGACGGAAGCATAATAATTCGATAAACTTAACATCCAATTGTGATGAGAGAAAATTCATATTAACTGGTAATTATTTTATAAAATTTTACGATTGTAGCGTAATAATAAATAATCAAATATACTATAATACTGTAAAAGAAGATAATACCAATTATATAATACCTAACTTAGAATACAACTTAGAAAATAATACATTAGATTTTAAAGAAATATCATTAGAAACAGAAGAAAATATCAATACAATTTATATGTTAAAATATCATGAAAAAGCCATAAAAACTGGAATAAGCATAACAATAATAATAATAACAATAATTGTAATTTCAATAATTTATAAGTATTATAAAAAGAAAAATGTAAAGATAAAAATTGTAAATAAGATCCAGGAGAATCTTAACACTAACGAAGGGAGAGTTACATGTCGAGACATGTCACCTTCAACAAGTAAAAATGCACATGAGACAATTTTGTTCTAGTGATCGAATTAACAAAATTGTCACATGAAAATTAATGTCACATAAACATTTTATATTTTATATTTTAAAAGGAAATTCATATAAGATTTCAAAAATTAAAGTAGAACGGAAATATATAAAAAATTAGCAAAATTAACATAAATGATAAAAATCATATAATTGAAAACGAAAAGCATTTTTATGTAAATTAATTGTATTTCTGACTCCAAAGAGTACAGAGTTAAAACATATAATTCATCCAACTCTAAAGAGATTGGCTATTTAAATATTGTTAATCCTAAGATTAATTATATAGTTAAGTGATTGTGATTAAGGTAATTGTAATAAAAATAAATAAATAAAATATTTTTTTATAATATCTAAAAGCAATAAAAACGTAATTCGGGCAGTCGGGCAGAGGGATCGGTGTGGGTTTAAGGGTACCGCAGATTGTGGCCTAGATTACCGCATTAAATAAATATAACAAAAAGGAGACTGGGGAAGGTAGGAATTAGGGTATCGGACTCCGAAGTAGTGGGTTAGCTTATCAGCCCATCGCTTGGGCAAAACTGACAGCGGGTGTAATTCGTAAAATGTTTTCTAAATTATGGCCCTATTGGGGGGGGGGGGGGTATGTTAGTAAAGTCGATAGTGGTATGCTATCGAGGTCCGTGAAAAGAAAAGAGCCGCTTAGCGTCAACAATTTCTTTTTCACAGGCTGTCGGCAGCAACCGACTATCGTTATTTAGTTTAATTAGTTAAACCACTTTACTTACCAAACTAAAAAAAAAAAATCTGCCCGCAAAAACACCAAAAATAAAAATTAAAAAAAAACAAAAACCCCAAACACGGTTTATTAAGTTTAAGCAACACTATTTTATTGTCTTCAAACTCACTAAAAACACAAAAATAAAATTTTTCTCAAACACAAACCAAACAAGAAACAAAAACTTGACCACACGTTGGTCTATCTAAACACTGACTGCCCCCACAAAGAAAAAATTATGTACCCTTTTTGAGTTTCGTAGGAAACTATTTGCGATCTCATCACAAAAATTCCTACGAAAATTGTACACCAACGTGAAAAAACGCGATTTTGTTGAATCGATCCACGCGAAAATATTTTTTCTTTAATATTTCCGTTGAGGAAATTTGAACAACCACAATGCTTTTCAATATTTGCATCGGTCATTGTAATTTACCTAGTAAAAGAAAACAAATACATTTGTTATGTACATAGGCAACGTGATCAAATTACGTTCATGTACATATTTGCGTTTACTTAATTCTGGCACATATGAAAAATTCTAAGGTGAATGAATCATATGATACCACTATAAATAAATGCAAAAGAGAAATGTAGAAAGCCGGCATGACGAGTAGGAATGGGATATAGTTGAAGATATTATCTTCGAGGTCATGCCGATGAGGAATTAGATTTTGTTGGGATGGGTTATTAACGGAATTAGGTTTAATTCCGTTACAAGGGTCTTGGTGACGGATGTGGCCGGCCGGTATTCCCTCGTCTTTGTTAAAAACGTTTGTGAGTAATTTGGTAAATTCAAAGTAATAATCGTAAATAATAAATCCAACATTGTCATAGTGATATATACGGTGTTTGTCAAGGATCACGTCATCTAAGTATATTCATAGGTTTTTCTTTTTTCTTTGACTGCATAACCGAACATAATAAAAATCTTAAATGTTCTCATATTTAACAACGACGTAAAAATTCTTCATACATTAAACAAATGTGTGATACTATTGAACTGGGTGATTTCGTGAAGTCTTACGTTTTATTAATGAAATCACTTCATTTGGCATTACTATAAATATATTGATCAAGTTTCATGATTGTGCCTGATCCCCATCGTTCATTGAAAGCCCACATTACACACCAAATTTCAAAAGATACATTTTGAACATTTGTGTATGGGTATTAGGTAAGTTCTGGAAGTCCCGCCTTTCATTAATGTAATCATTAAAACGAAAGTTTAAAAGTTTCATGCTCCCGATCAGATAGAAAAACCTCATTTCAACCATATTTTCAAAATATTAATTTTTAAAAAATTTTGTTTCGCTGATTTCTCTGACCCCCCCCCCCCCCCCCGGCTTTAGATACTTTAGAGTTTTTCAAAAATTTAACTTTAGAAATTAGGGTTGGAATAATGGTTTTCTATGGTCGATTAGAAGTATGTACAGACATGTTTCTCGCGATCAGTATACTCAGTACATTCAGTCTAAGTGATTTCAATGGACTTGGCGAAAATACCCATACAAAATTCAATTTTTAATTAAGATTTGGGTTGAAATTCTATGGATGAATCTGGTTGCTGTTGAGTATGCGCACTGTAAATCCCAGCCTCATTAGGTTAAGGCTAGCTCCAGAATTTAACCTAATGAGGCTAGGATTTCTAGCTCCGATTCTGCTAATTCTGGAGAAGAACTAAATTGATATTGTCGGACACAATTTTGTACAACCAAACTAAAGTAAAATATGTACTTCAATTATTAAACAGATCTATTGGATTTCTAGTGAGATAATCATGTACGAAATTCCATATAATTTCGAAATATGTCTAAAATGGTTCTAGCGTGATTGATACTCCTAGCGTTCCATTGCTCCAGAACAGTATTTATAATAACTACTTTATATTGAAATCTATAGTTTACCCATCAAGTATTTAATAAAAAATTGTACTAAAAAGTAAGTGCATTTACCATATTACTCGAGTGTTTTGGAAAAACGACAAAATTAAATGCTTACTTGATTTGCACGATCTACGATTGCAAGGGCCCAATTTTGGTCGAATACTGGACAAAATATTAATTCAAAGTCAACCAAGAAAGCGAAGTACCCAAGTTATTACACCTCAAATAACTCCAGTAATGAACGGGTAATGAATAACAACATCAGTCTAACTTCCATTTAGTGCCATACGTACGCATTAGTAATAACATCAGCCTAATTTCCATTTAGTGCCCTACGTTCCATTTAGTACCTTACGTTCCATTTAGTACGCATCCAGTATCAGAGGTAAAGTGAAAAGTTTTCGTCTTGAGGTACTCTACAATAATTACGAGATAATATTAATCTGCGAGACTTGGCTTAAAGACAGTATGCACTTCGCGGAGTACTTTTCATCGGACTATGTCTTTCACAGGAAACACAGGTATAATTTTGATACCAATCTTAGAGGCGGCAGAGTACTGATTGCCGTTAAAAATTCACTACCTATAATAAGTTGGTAGTAGCCTGCCATCCTTGCCTAGAAGTCATTGCTGTCCGTGTCAATGTGGCCAATTCATCGATTGTGTTTTCCGCTATATATACCGTATTGGATCCGATTTAGATTACTACAACATGATTATCAATTTCTATTTCGGTCACTAGTCATCTATCGGAAATACGTGAATTTGCCAATGAGAGATTTTGCATTTCCGTATATGAACCAGTTTCGATGCCGAGGTCTTTGAAGAATTTAATTTCTTCAGGTTCACGGAACAGGAAATCCTTAATAAGAGTGCTGGTCACGACGTCTTCCCTCCGATTCTTATCTTAAGTAATGCGCGGAAACTTTATGTATTTAATCCGAATATCATCATATTCAATGAAAGTCTAGGAATGAGGTAAGTAATTATCGAGGAATAGCCATTCTTTCCGTCATACTAAAACTTTTTGAATCAATGGTTCACAACGTTAAGCCAATTAAATCTTCATCACATCACGTTTTTTATCCAAGGAGGTATACAGTTACAAAGCTTATTAACTTCTATTGTAACTTATTTGATGGTTTAAAATCGAGACAACAATTTGACGTTGTTTATACAGGTTTTGCGAAGGCAAAATTTTTGAGTTGAGGCATTTGGGGTGTCAATTCATTCCAAAAAGCAAACTGTAAGACTTCTGGGTCAATCTTCACAACTATTTTACGTGACATCATGGTAATACCGCACAACGAGTAATCACTTATGCCTTTTGCTATTTTCATTATTTGTCAACGATTTCGTTAACTGCTTTAAATTCTGAAGTTGCATTATTCTTCCCAAACACATAAAAATGTTCGCTTGGGTTAACATCGAAGCCGACTGTAACAAGCTCCATGATGATTTAGGTAGATTTTGTAAATGATAAACTGATAATAGATTACACGTTAACGTGAATAAATGTAGGAATCTGTCTTTTTATCGAATTTGGTCCCCTATACTTCATCAATATCGTTTGTACAACAAAGTTATTGACGTGGAATTGAGTGGAATTCATATCTAACCTGGGAGTAGATTTTTCAACCCATGTGACTTTTAATAGACATATTAACACTATATTGTCCCAAATGATTCTCGCGATACAATAAGCCTTTCTTCAATATACGTTTCATTTGTGAGATCAATTTTAGAATATGCAACCACTGTATGGTCATCTTACAATTTGTTTTGTATACGCACTTCGAACTTCGATGTCTACCATGTCCGACTACATCCATATTTATACTTTTATACAACGTTTGGACTATCGATAACGGTATATACTCGGCATATTTGATTTTCATTTGTCGAGAGACAAATTTTATAATTATAAACAATAAGTTTATGGTCATGAGCGTTGACTTTGTTTTTTTTTATATTTCTTGCATTACCAATTGTATTACTGTAGATAAATGAATAAAATAAATAAATATAAATAAAATTAATAAATAAAAAATAAATTTATATGTTATATGCATTTTAACGTTGATTCACATACAGATAACATTAATTTTTAACTGTACTGACTGAGCACTATCTGGCGCCGAAGGGAAATTTCTACTGAAACTGTAGCTATTTATTCGCTGGTGTCACTATATCATAAAAATGGAAAAATAAATTCACCATAAAACAAACATTTAACGACCTGAAATATACCAATTAACATTTATTTTGGCATGACATTCTAAATCGTACATCAGCAATGTCTTAACTTTACCAATAACAGCAATGCGGTTGATGCAGCCAGAGTCAAAGTGACATTTGAAATTGATAGAGCCAATTGAGTGGAAATTTTGGTTGTACACTGCGAAGATTACTTTATAAACGGTTTAAACTTTTTTTTAAACTACCAGCGCTATATATTATCTACCTATCTAAACTATTATTACCACTCCTATTTTGATGTTGAAGATCAAATATTCGAGTCTAAAGAAATTCATACAAAAATGAAGTTATGTCGCTTCTGCATTTATTCTGTGGTTATAGTCAAGGCAACAAGGCTTAATTGTCGTTTAATGTATAGTCTATTTCGTATTTTTTACTTAAAATTTACTTAAACCATCAATCGACTATATTATTTTTCATTTGAGTAAAGGTATTACATATACGAGTGAGTACCTATAATTTCCTCAGATCTACGTTACCTGTAGAAGGATAAATCTGAAATGACTATATTTCCTGACGATGATCGAAAAAAGCCATATGTAAATTAAGAAAAAAAAGTTGTTTGTATTAATATGTTTTAAGTACTCTATCTTGAATTTGACGTCAGAAAACGATCTAAGTCGTAACGTCACTGAAGATTGTTATACTTATTTTCCGAGAACAAATCACTAAAATAAACAAAATATTGATAAAATTTTTGCTTGCAAAGTAGATTTCATGAGTTCAAAAGTGAAATCAAATTTCAGTTAAGAAAAAGGTTCAAATGAAGTGGGTCTAAAATATTTTTTTTAATAAATTCGTAAAATAATAAAAATAATTTAAGCATTGTGTTATTAAAATTAAAACTAAAATTATTTATATTATTTTGTGAACGAGAATTTAGAAAAAGTTTTAATATTTTTTTAATAATTTGTAAATTTTATGGCATTTTGCCATCTAAAATTTATAAAAATAGTGCAAAGCGAATTGATACTATCATTATTTTGTTTTAATTGTTTACGATACTGAATTGAAATTATTGTGTAATAATTAAAGTGGCGCGGGACTAACCAGTAAAATGAACAGTGATTTAAGTGAAATTTCAGTGAGTATAACTGTTAAATTAAATTAACCAAACGCTTAGGTTAAAGTTTTTTTAAATTGAGTTCGGCATTCTTACGAGCATTACTACGGTTTATTTTCTATAAATATACAATAAAACTTGTGTAAGATGACAGTAGAAAAATGTTTGTTTTAAAATTAATTCACTAAGCTACCTTGGTAGTAAAAATGTTAAAATAATTGGTTTAAATTTCTTGCTGTGGACCTAATCGAGTTTCCTAACTAATAGTACCTAAGGTATTATTATACGATAGTATCTTTTTCGCAAAAGTAAAATGTAACGGGAAGAGAATAGCACGTTAAGTATAATTCCCAATAAATAAATCCGAAAATTATCCAGTTAGTATGGGAATATAAGAAATTGAAAGTTTATGCGAAATTTATAAAATTATAAAAAAATTTAATTTTGCAAATGTAAGTTTGCGCGAATTGGTATTGCATATGCTAAAGGAACTGTAAGTCTCATTAGTTTCTAAGTCTCATTAATTAAGTTCTCGTTAATTTCTATTTTCGCGAATAAACTACGAGTAACAGCTCGAAACTTAAAAAAATATTTGTTTAAAATGTTTAAGATACCTACTTTATTTTTAGATACTTTGGGCAACTTGCGTTTGTATATGAGTACCTACAGTAATATAACCAAACTGAATTAAAAATTTTGTTTACAGATCAGGCGTATTTATGAATTCATTTTGTGTGCTATTGTCCATAACAACGATGTGGGTTTTGAAAATAGTTGTTTATATGAGTACCTCCAGAAAGTATTTTGTGTTGATGCCACTTTTCACAAGGAATTGTTAAAATTAGCCTGTAGTCGAAAACCAGAAGTTTCAGGCGTCAATGTAAAATGCATTGAAGCAGTGGGTTTAAAAGCAATATCGGGCAACAAAACAGGCAATTATTTGGTTAATATTTTTAAAACCACATCTCCAGAAATCATCAGCAGCACAAAAATACTATTCGATACCACCAATCCAAAATGGATGGAAGAGTTTTTCGTTCCGATCGAAGAAAATATTGAAAATGATGCGATTATCTTTGAAGTGTTTGATTGCACTGATGTAGATGAAGTTGGCTCACTTCATGGATTGAAAACAATAGTCAATAAAGTAACACAATCCGGATGCAAAACTAAAAAATTAGTTGGCAGTGCTAAAATTTTAATAAAATCAATTAAACACGGTACGGGCTTCGATGACTGGATACATTTGGAGAAAAAAGGTAATCAAAACAATCGCGGGAAAATTAATTTAAATGTTAAACATTCTACAGACAAACCAAGAAATGTTGCCTTAGAAGAATATCAATTCTTAATACATCACTTATTAATGTATGAGTTAAAGGAATCAAGAGTTGCAAACTATTGGTGGGATGGAAAATTTAGTGAACTCGGTGAAGTAATCTTACAAAAATATTTCTCACGAGTACATTTATCAAAACTAGACGATGCTTTATCAAAATGGAACGTATTTTCAAGAGTTCATATCAAACAGCCCTTATCATTTATATTATTTAATGCGTTGTTAAATACAGTATCAAATTTAATCAAAAATGATGAAACAAATGCAGACCTAAAATGTATTTGGGAAGGTGCTGCATGTTTATTACAATCTTGTCTTACTAAGTTACACCATCAAATAGCAAATAAACGAAATGACGCTACTTTAAATGTTGTTTTAAATATTTTGGCAAAACTGCAACGCCTTGCAGATAGATCAACGGAGAGGTAAGTTTATTATTTAAAAATGTAATTTTAAATTTGTATAATTTATATTTTAACCATTCTAGAATTGAAGTTTTCAATTTTAGCATTAAAAATGCATTGGAAGATATTATGGTCAATGGAGCAAATGATAGGTTCGAACAGCAATTGGCTGAGCAAAACATATCAATGACAACTGACTGCGAAAATGTAATAAAAATAAAAACATTTATTGACCAATTGCTCGATGATTTTTCGCAAGGCAGTGAATTGGATGAAATATTTTTTGAAACAAATAATTTATATTTCACTAAAACCGTATTTCTGGTATATGATGAAAAATTGACTAATATTTTAGTAAATATCCTAAACAAGACTGATGACGAATGGGAAATGTACTTTGCAACCGACAAACCTGAAGTGATATTAGAAACAGAGGATAAAAATATTACGTTATCCTTGTGGCAATTATATTTAACGTTCAAAAAGTTATTGGCATTGGGCTCCAAAATCACTGTAAGTGACGTACTAAAATTAAATAAATGTGAAATATGGTTTAAGTACCCCTTAAGAAATTGGATAGATCTAACTGTAAAACAGTCTGAAAGACTGGTTGAAACAGCAATTAATAAAGATAATTTTGAACCTGAACATTCAGGTGCTAATTATAGTTCTTCAGCCGTTGATACATTAGCGATTTTTTGCCAAATAAAACAAATTTGGGGACAATTAGAATGGACAGACGCTGCAGGATCAATTATGATTATCGGCAAAATTAATGATGTAATATAATATTTAAATTTTGATAATAACGTTTTAATAATAATTATTAATTATATAGGGCATTTATCGATTATTCGATTTTTATTCAAACAAACTACAGTCATCTCTAGGAAGTCGACATCTAAATACTAAACATACACAGGGAAATTTCTATATAGTAGAACAATGGTGTTTAGTGATCAAAAATATGGAATACATTTGGTCACAGTTTAGCACGTTTACTAATGAAATTCATCATGAAAGCATGGGCACTCTTATTTCAAACTTAAATAATTCGTTCGCTGACAAAATAAATGAAATTAAAAATAAGATAATTTTACAATCAATTGCCAGTATTATACGATATTTATCAACGACCATAAGATGCAATCTGACAACGGTGGTTAAAACGCAAAATTTCAAAACCAAATCCATTGATGAGTTTTTCGAGTATATCGATCGATCAGTTACAACGCTACGTAGTGATATGAATTCCAACATTTTTGAAAAAGCCATTGAATTATTGTGGGACGAGGTTTCTACTATTTTAGAAGACATCGTAATATTGGCAGTGAAAACTCGCAACCGTCTTGAATTCTTTTCAGATCTTCAACAATTTTTATATTGCATCGTGAACCTGGTGACGACAGTGGAAATATCGAAAACAACATTTACAAAAGACTGCCCAAAATTATTATACATAAATAATTTGCTCAAACTTAATGCCCTTGAAACGCCACATCTAATACATCAGTACCATTTAGACCGGGCGCGGTCACAGAACGACCCGTTTAACGCGAAGAACGCAATTTTAACTGTTCGATGTCACTTCAATATAAATGATTTAATAGTAAGAGTATTCGTCCGCGATTTTTTTTTTCAACTCACTTAGATATGTTTTTAATTTCTTTCTAGATCGAAATAATTAATGCACGAAATTTAGAAACCGTTTTACCCAATGCTAATCGGAAATGTAACCCGGTTGTTAAAGTTCATTTATTGCCATTGAAGAAACAGAACATCGGGTACCAAACAAAACTTCAAAAAAATACGACCGTTCCGTTAATCGATGAGAAATATTTAATTAAATTAGACTCCGCAGAGAGCAAAAGTGATCGACTAGTACGGTTTACGGTATGTAATATATCCAAAACGGAAGAATTGCTAGGCGAGTGTTACATTGCATTGCGCGACATTCCGGATAGTTATGTAGAGAAGCAAACTCATTTAAATTTATCTAGAAGTTCCGATGTCACACAATTAACGTTAAAAGTTATAAAGGCACGTCGTCGTTATGATAAGGAAGCGCAAACCTTTCTAAATTATATTTCGAAACTGAAAATGGATGAATCTAAATTCTCAATTATGTGTGTATAATTCCTTATTCTCTAAAACATAAACCATAGTATAATATACACTACTGTGGGCAAAAAGTAGTAAGTTTTAATTTAAATTTCGCGCGGAAAACCATTCGTCGAAATATTTTTTTTTCTATGTTGGTATGACTGTCAGTGACATCTGTGCCAAATGTCACATCAAAATAATCATTAGTGTTTAATATACGCTTGTCTTTCTGAAGTACAAAAAGTGCATTCGGCGATTTTTACAATGAGTGCAATTATTCAACAAAGAATTTCCATTAAATTTTGTGTGCGGAATCAATTTTGTGGTGCCGAAACGTTCAGAATGTTGCAAAAGGCATTCGGTGATAATTGTATGTCGCGAGCAAGTGTTTTTGATTGGTACAAATTGTTCAAAGAGGGTCGAGAACTTGTTGACGACGAACCACGTCTAGGACGGCCATCAACATCAACTGATGATCAACACGTTAATAAAATCAAGGAATTGGTGCTCGAGAATCGACGATTAACAGTCAGTGACCTTACTGGCATCGTTGAAATATCGGAAGGATCAGTGAAAACCATTTTGAAAGATCATTTGGGCCTAAGAAAAGTGAAAGCACGATTGGTTCCAAAATCGCTCAATTTTTTGGAAAAACAGCGTCGCGTTGACGTCTGTGAAACAATGCTTTCCGACTACCAGGATGTCATGAAACGTATTATAACTGGCGATGAGTCTTGGATATATGCTTACGACCCGGAAACAGACGATCAATCGGCCGAATATCGTGCCAAAGGTGAGCCGAAGCCGAAAAAACCACGTCAAATCAAGTCAAAAATTAAGGTGATGTTGACAGATTTCTTCGATCATCGAGGTGTGGTGCACTCCGGATTCCTTCCGACCGGCCAAACTGTCAGAAAGGAATACTATTTGAGTGTTACGCGTCGTTTGCGCGAAGTTATTCGTAAAAAGAGGCCAGAATTGTGGGTTGACAACTCTTGGATTTTGCACCACGATAATGCACCTTCTCATACTGCATTGGTTTTACGTGATTTTTTCGCCAAAAATTCCACCCATATCGTTCGTTCTGCAACCACCGTATTTGCCTTATTTAGCTCCGTGTGAAAACCGTTTTGAGTCAATTGAAGACATTAAACGTGAATCGCTACGCGCATTGGAGGTTATTCCGGAAATTGACTTTAACAACTGTTGGAGGAGGATTGGAAAAAACGTTGGCAAATACACTTGGTATTGAGGCCGGGGGGGGGGGGATTACTTTGAGGAGGACGAAATAGATTTGGAGAAATAAATTTTAAAATTTTGAACAAAGTCTTACTATTTTTTGCCCACAGTATTATGTGATTTACATACAGCGATCTAAATACATATTTTATAATATGAAAATAAAGTTCTTTCTCTTTCATTTTACCCACACGAAACGAAGTGGACCTAGGAGAGGGGATGTAGATAGATTTGTACAAATGTCGCTGGATTTGTGAAAACATAATTACACAATAACAAATGAATATTGTGGTTAGTCGGGTTACGTTTTGTCGTTACAACTTCCCTAGAAAATGAAATACACGTCCAGTTTTGATCGTGAAATGAAGAGAATACGTCGAATAAATAACGAATTCATGGATTTTACGAAAAATGACAGATATCCTCTTATATTGTCTTTAAACCTGGTGATTGACACTAAACCAACCCTCAATAATAGATAAACAAGCAATTCCGATCCTCGATTTTGCCTAAGATTTTTTACGATTAACGAAAACAACTAACGACCAATCTTGAACGAGATAGATAACCGAACGATCCTGATCGGTAAATGTGGAGAAATAGTAGGTTATGACAACACTTTTGTACCAAATTTCCATATCTATCTATACAGGATTTGTTTTTTTTGACAAGGTCTTATGAACTTGAGTGCGTTATCTTTCAGAGATGATTTTTTAATTTATTTTGAATGTAGAAAAATATAGGTATTATACGAATACAATTTTTAGCCCAAAACATGGAGGAGTACCATGTTTTGGGCCAAAAATTGTTCCTGTGGGTGGAGGATTATTGAGATACAGAGTCTCAAAGAAATATGCATTTAATTTGATCTATCATGTAGGTATGTAGACCGTTCCTTTATTTACTCGTATATACATATTAGTCCAATTATTGCAGGATTTATTAATCTAGTAGCCCTTCACTTAGAAAATTGTTCTAGTTATATTCAACTGCTTAAGAAATGACCATTCTATTTACCAATCAATTGGATGTAAACACACTTGTTAGTTGTGCCAAATTTTTAATTGGTACTGTTTGGTATTTTATTAAATTTGTATTATTGAGAATATACAAATATGACATTCATATAACGGGTGTTTTTTAAGCCTGATAGATCTTGAAATTGTAAAAAATAAAACAAAAAATTAAATTTTTATGAAAAATGTACTCTGGCAGATCTCAGCATATCTGGCGAATCATCATGAATATAGACTCACACTTGAACAACGCTACGAAATTATTAAAATTTACTTTGAAAATCAGGCCGAGGATCACGTTACGTTCAATGGATCGTTACCGCACCATAATCAAAGATTTTTTGTTTGAAAATATGGATGTCATTGATTCCGACGAGATATGGTTTCAACAAGATAAGTTGGTGATAAGTTGATTTCGAGAAATGGGCCTGTCAATTGGCCTCCAAGGTCGTGCGATGTGACACCTCTCGATTATTTCCTGTGGGGCTACGTGAAGTCGCTGGTGTAAACTCATAAACCAGCAACAATTGATGCTTTGGAGGACAGCATTGTTCGTGTTATTCGTGACATACGGCCAGCAGTGCACGAAAAAGAGGCCCAAAATTGGACGTCTAGAATTCGACAAGAACAGCCGCGGTGCCCATGTGCCCGAAATCATTTTCAAATGCAAACTTATTTTGCAATTTATTATTAGAAAGACAAATGGAAAATGAACGAGTGACGGCCTAATGAATTATCATAATTTTCAGTCATAAGGCGGAAGGAAATCCTGCTTCCAAATAGCAAAAGACAGGGATCATTCCACCATTAAAGTTCAGAGTAAATGTGTAGGTTCGAGCTTTTTGGCATTCAGAACCAATTAATTGAATCGATATAGACTACTAAAGAACACGAAAGTGTATTAAAAATACTAGAAGACATTTTGAACCATCTTTTATAGCAATTTTGTGCAAATTAATAAAAATAAAAATTTAAAAAACAATTTGTATTTTGTATACGATTCGCCATTTTACATAAACTCTTTCTATTTATTGTCTATAAAACCATAAAATGTAAGCTTTTTCTTATTACGAAGCTGATCTACCTATTAGTATCATGCGTTTGTACCATTTGCCAAAAATCCCGGAAATTTTCAATCCCGGGAATCGGTTTAATCTGTTTACTGTATGCTATAGCTCTGTTTAATTGATCAGACATTAACATTTCCATACTGTTACGGTCCTCACTTAAAATAACTTCCACTTCTTCTTCGAAATCCTCCTCTTCCACAGTTACCAAATCTTTAAATTTTTGCCGATTTAGAAGATTGATCATAAAATTTTAATTTTTTGTATAGCTGGATGGTAAAAAAACATCAGTCATTTTCATTGACAACACTGTTGTGGTTTTGGCAATTGTGAAGGTACTGCAACAAACTGCTGTGTGCAACAAACTGCCTGTGTCCTTCTCTCTTTGATTCGGAGCGCTAGAAATGATTGCTAATTGTATGGCGTTCGGGAAGCATGACTGTTGATCAGCAGATATGATCTTTCCAACTTTCTTCATTACACTTGCACCAACTCCAACAATATCATGGTCCAAATTGATCATGAACAGTGCAAGTCGATCTTTTAATAAAGAAACGCACTTCTCAGCCGGCATCGATCCATCAACCCGAATGAACCCCAAATTCATGAAGATTTAGATTTATAAACGTACAATTGCGAGACGAAATCCATTCATCAAATGGCACGGAAAATTTTAAGTCTTTTTTGTTTCTTCCATCAATTCCTTTATGAGATCGTTTTTCATTTTTTAAGAAAAATCTAGTACCATTTTATATATCCTATATAAATGGAGTTGCAAACTGTGTTGAATGGAATGCCATCTTTGGTCATCATACAAGCGAATACCTCAGATAAATCTTCCTTATATTTTTCAATTAGAAACATAGTTCGAAAATTGCTTTTTGTTAGGTCCTGGTTCTGCTAATGATGTTGTTGAAATGGATGCTTCCGGTTTCAAATTAATTTTATGTTATGAAAGCAAATCTGCATGCAATGCTTTTGTAGATCCACCAGAGTTTTTTTAATATATTTTTGCAGTTTGCACATCGCGGTTTCAAGAGAATGAAGGGCGAACGAGTAGTAGTGTATTTTGACATGGCGTTCTCAAAATGTAGGTTCCTTATTGAAAAATATAAAACGACAAAATAATGTGTAATATTATTTACCTATAATATTTTATAGTTTTTCTACTTAAAAATTATTTTGAATTCATTAATCACTTCTGATATACTCTTTAAAACGAAAAACGGGTTTACGTTGCTTGTAAAACGGTTTCGTTACATGTACAAAGAAGAAGAAGGAAGAATTAAAAAGAGAGAATAAAACACGATACATTGGGTCGATTTTATATAAAAACCGAGACACGAGACATGACGTTTTCGTATACGTATAAAGTATAAGGTGTGTAATTTTTCTGTGGTTATATTTGTTTATTTTCTGCGAATGTAAGCATTAAAAATTATGAATCGGTTTTACAAATCGGTTCAGTTTTTTGGTGCTATGTCGTTTTGTTCTCTCACTTTTTTGACATCTCCTTTCCTTTTGAAAAGGCTAGTTAACACGTTCGGGCAAATGACTGCTATACAAGTTTTTCGTTTTTTAACACATTCGCGCTCACAATTTTCATTTTTTAAGGAATAACCCGACATATTTTTCAATTCGCAACAATACATTCCTTTCCGCGACTAAATATCATTGCAATTACAGAACTTATCAAATGTGTATTCCTGAGTAGTACACACATTTAGAAAATGTGCGTCAATGTGTTAAAAAACAAAAATTAACTACACATATTAAAACTAAATAATTAAATAAATTAAATTTTATTTTACGCATAAATGCATTTACAAATTTTAAATTATAAATGGAAATATTATTTAGAAATGTCATATCCAAAAAAATAAATGACGCGCATTCGCACTAACACAAACACACATACCACTACTATATACTTGCGGTTATTTTTTCGTCAAGTCTCAAATTTTGAACAAAATCGACCCGGGGTCACAAAAGTTATGCATTTGGTTTTACTTGTGTTGAACGTTGAACGATTATTTTATATAAATGTACTGTTCACAGTAGAGTTTATAATAAAATGAAGAATAAAAACTAGGAATAGTGCCCATTCCCACTGTGAGAAGGTTCTTAACAGTGTTAAATAGATTTAATTAATAATAATAAAAAATATCCATCAGTGGCACTATTCTGGCTTTCCCTGGGAATTGGGAATTGGGAAAAATATTTGCTTAGCATTTTTGTCTAAATTATATTTTTCTGGCCTACTGTTGGAATTAGTGTGGTGTAAATATTTTCGAAACAAAGTTGATTGGGAAATATTTGCTCCACAAAAGTTTTGTAGGGGACAATAATTCCCAATATATCTTTGCTTCAAAAACATTTACACCAAACTAATTCAAACAGTAGGCCATAAGAATATAAATTAGACAAAACTGCTATGCAAATATTTTTCCCAATTCCCAATTCCCAGGGAAAGCCAGAATAATGCCACAGGTGAAAAAAAAAATTCCCGAATTCGCGTGAAATAATTGGATCATTTCCGGGACATTGGGACCGTACAATTCTACGAGATCCCACAAATTCGGGATCCCGGCATCCAGGGATTGCCAACTCTAATCACGCATCATAATTAAAAATGATTTATTACATAAAGTTTGTTTTAGGAAATTAAAATCGAATTTATCGGAAAAAACCCCTGAGTGTGAACATATATTCATACATTACAGTCCGGGGGAATTGCGCAAAAAATGGCAACCAAACACTTTTTTCGTAAAATCGATGTAATTCCTAAGCCAGCTAAAGAACTAAAACGAAGTTTCATATGCGCCTTCAAGTTGGTCTACTCTGTCTATATACATAAACAATCCAGCGATTTGCAACCTGTGTTACACGTACCAGCGTAAAAAAATACAAAAAGAGATATTTCAATGCAGAAATAACATGAGCCACAGATACAAACCTACAAAGAAAATATTTTATAAGTTTTTTTCTGGGGGGATTTGGGGTTACCTCATGAATTATAATTTTAAATAGACTGAAATAATTTTACACTTTCGATTCCGATATATTTTTGTATTTTTATTTAATTTTAATGTATAGTATATTATGTACATTCGGTTGTGTTTAAAACCATTTTTTGACAATAAAAAAAATATTTTTCTTATTTTAAGTTATTAAATAGTATTTTTAATATATATAACACCATCTCTTCATATAACCAAAAAAAATTTAGCTCGTTTACATTTTTATTGTACTTTCAAAATCCATACAACGAAACACGCGTTTTCGCGTGATTGGACCGTAATTTGTTAATATTTACACTCGCGAGCAAGGCGTATTTTTTTTTGAATGGCTCAACCGATTTTCGAATAACAACTTTATTTTGATAGCTTAGTATTTTACCTTTACAAGGATATCTTTTTATCATTAAAATATATAAAGTACTTTTCAAATTATAGCAATTGTAGCAAAATGCGATGTTTCGGTGAAAACAATTGGTGTGCTGCAATCTCATGTATAATACCACGTTGACCGATATTTATCATCAGTCACTTATCAGACGTTGATCTGAACAAATTTCTACCAGTTCCATTCGTTGTTTCCTCTAAATCATAGACACTACTCCAGAAAAAGCCGCACAATTTGTTGTTTTATTGCAAGAAGTACGCAATCAACGAGAATTCGCTCGTCAGCTAAACATGAGCAAATCTGCTTCTAATAAGGGTATCCAGAAGGTTTCAGAAAACTGGTACCTTCAATCGGTGACCACCAGGCGGTATCGGTGTACATCTGAGAGCTACGATCGATATATCGACCTAACTTCACTGCGAAATCGTCATCACAAGTTCGAGATGGAGCTGTTAATTGAACGACAGTAAGAAGATGCTTGGATGAAGCCAACCTCACTCCAAGACAACCCACTCTCTAGTGGGTGGCCTTAAAAAATTGACAGCAGGCCACCGCAAAGAGTGACTCGAAATTGCTCGCAATCACACCAATTGGAGCATCGAGCAATGGTGGTCCGTTCTATTCACTGACGAGTGCAGAGTAGGCTGTTTGCTGAAACAGTGTCGTACGGTGGCGGTTTGTGCATGGTGTGGGCTGGCATATAGCTTGAGGAAAAAACAAATTTTGATTTTTTACCTGGTGTAGGCCGTAGAGCAGGTCTGACCAGTAAAATATGTATCGAAGAAATTCTCTTGGATCATGTAGTGCCCTACGCAGGATATATGGATGAGGTTGGATTCGAGACGATGAAGTAGCTAGCCCTTAGTCCAAACATAAATCTAACTGAGTGTTTATGGGACGAACTAAAACGGAGGGTTCAAGCCAGAAATCCGGTATCATCTAGCATCAGTGACCTCAAGATTGCGTTGGATGTGGAATGGGATGCGATCCCCCAAGTCTTTGTAAAACCCTTAATAAGGTCAATGGGCAACTGCTTGCGAACCGTTGAAGACGCAAGGCGGGGTAATACTATGTATTAACCAATAAAATTGTTTATGGTTTGCTTGAATTTAATTTAAATTTAAATATCTCCAATATTTTTTTATGATCAGCAATTTTCGTTGCGTTTTCATTCAAAATTCATTATAAAAAAAAGTACTGAACCAATTTTCATAAAGATAGTGTCATTTTAAAGTAAAAACATCAGGCTTTCCAATGAATAATATCTTGAGAAAATTGGTTAAGCCGTTGCTCGCAAGTGTATAATGGAATGGCCTACAAACCTAAATGATAGACCAAATTAAAGGAAATTTCTATCAATAAATAATATTCTACAGATATTTGATTTGCGTCAAATACTTTATAACAAGCTATTAAGTAAAATATAGGAATAAGTACCACCTCAAGAAATATTTCTTTGACGCCCTGTATCTCAGAAAAAAATTAAAATTTGTATCTCGGTCACGAGATAGAAATCGGTCACGCCCTCTTTGGACTTTTAAATAAATTTAAATTTTCAACCAACAAGGGTTGACAGTGTTGCTTTTCTGAAATTTAAGCAGTGATAAAGTTTTTTGATTATACAAGACAGTTTTACCAGAACTCGAATAAGTTTAACTAAGCTTTAGAAATTTAATTTAAAATTAATTTTTTTTACGATATGTTTACATTATGTTTGGTTTACACGTAAGTGGCCAACCGATAAATATTAGTACTCAATAGTGTAAAACCATTTAATGTGGCTAAAAGGTGTGTTGGACGTATCGGAAAACCTTTAATATTCTCAATACTGCGTATTGTTCGTTTAAGGGATCTATAACTCTACAATTGCTCAGTAAATTTGTATGTTTTACTGTACAAACATCAACATCATACATACATATGTATGTATTTTATGCGTTATAAATATAACTAATACCTATTAATTTCTACTACTTTTAAAAGCGCTGTTTTTGAACTGTTTACGCAATGCCTAAAGCATGACTTTTGCATCGAAATTTGGTTATTAAATTTATTAAAAGTGTTTTAGGAAGTAAAATTAAAAAGCAAAACTCATAGTTTTTAGACAGAAAATATAAAGGAAATGCGTATTCTTTTTCAACATAAAATTCTGTTAAAAAAGTGATGGTAAATGATTATTTAAAGCCCGCTTAAAGGGTTTGTAAAAATTGTGTTGTCAGTCAGTTGTCACAGCTGTCCTCTATCTTGACGTGAAGTTTGATCGCGATCTGTCATTTAGTTTGTTTGCAGTGCTCTATTTTGTTAGTTCATTTCAAGTGTATTTTGCGATTTTCATAATGAATAAAAATATCGAACAGAGAATTTGTCTCCAATTTTGTATTTGAAATGAAATTTCGTGTGTCGAATCGCTGAAAATATTACAGAAGGTTTACAGTGAATCAATTTTAACAAAAACACGCGCATGTTAACGGTACAGTGCATTCAAAAGCGGTTGAGATGTGGTGGAAGATTTGCCTCGCTCTGGTCGGACATCATTGCGACATTTGAGAGAGCAAATTCGTCGAAAAAGGCAAGGTTTGTGGAAAGAAAACTCATGGATTTTGCACCACGACAACGCACCACCTCACAAGGTTATCATTGTGAACGAATTTCTGGCCAAAAACTCAACAAATATCATCGAACAACCACCGTATTTACCTGATACGGCTCCGGCTGACTTTTTTTCTTTCCAAAACTCAAATTACCACTTCGAATTCGCGGCGAGAACGGAAGTCGATGTAAATGTATTATTTCGGAAGGGTTCTACTTTGAGGGCGATACAATAAATTTGAATGAATAATTAATTTTTTATGTTTTATTGATCAATTCCCGCTATTTTTTGACAGAATGTATTGTGTGGACATTAGATGGAAGAAAAAATTGAAAAATTTGGTTTGCATCTCATGCCTGAAAAACAAGCATCGTCTAAAATGCAAGCATGGTCTAGAATAAAAAAGTAACTTTATTCACCATTTTTGAAAGACGCAAATTTAAATTAACTCTGAATTTGTTTCTCCTTCTTCATATTTTTAAGCTATTTAAACTCGTTGTATACCGGCCGCTCAAAACCCATGAATTTTTAATTTAAATAAATAAAATAAAACAAAATTGATTTATTTAAAATGCTACTTTCCAAAACCACGACCCGAAATGTAATATTTTGCTGATTTTAATTCCTCTTTTAAAAACAGAAGACACATAAGCCGCTTAGGCAAAAACGTTGTAACTATAAGCACAAGAATGCTCTAGTTATTTCTAATAAACGCTAAAAGCTTTTTATTTTCTGTCTACTCGCGCCCATTTAACAAAAAAGACACGGTGAATAAATGTCTATTGTCTACAACCGTTTGTTTTCTGAATTGAATATGTCAATTTATGGTTCTCTCTCTTTAGCTTTCACATCCCAGGAAGGGATTTTGCCGACTCTTTGCTCTTGTCATCCTGTTTTACCATCCTAATATGCGTAGGTCTTGTTCGACGTCGGCACGCCAGCGCTGTCGGTGGCTTTCTCTACGACCGGCTGGTTGTTGATGGAATAATTTGTTAAGTGGAGACCTTGCAACGTGGCCGATTCATCTAACTCAATTGGGTTTGATGAATCCGATGATACCGCTACCTCCGAGAAGTTGCTTTGTTCGTGGTTCATACGAATCCGATATTCGTTGTGTGCAACTTTAAAGAGACCAAAGATTGAATAAATGACCTTCCTTTCGACAATAACCTAAAATCGTTAGAGATGATGGTCCAGCTTTCGATTCCGAAAGCCAACACAGGTCTTATGAGTGCTTTATAAAGTCTGAGCTTGCCCGACTGCGATAGATGTTTAGATAATTTTGATTGGGCGTAGAAAACTCGTTGTCCGGCAGCGATTCGGGCCTCTATTTTTGTCTGCATATCATTCAACGATGTTATAACTGAAAAGTACAACAATAATAGTTAATATATCTTTAAAGTTTACGACGCTATCAAAATTATGATCGCCAATTTTGAGATTTGCTAGGGAGATTTTCCTTGGTGTTGCTAAACATTTGGTTTTACTACTACTATTCACCTCCAAACCAAGTCTTCTTAAATACAACGCGAAGTTTCAATGTTGCTGTTCCTCACTACATACTCAAACACCAATTTGTACAGCACAGGCGCGAGTTCGACTCGCGAGGTGAGCAATAATTTTATGTACATATACAGTGTATAATATACAATTTTATATTTGTATTGTATTTTTTTCACTCATGTTTCTGCGTGCATTCTTTATGTTAATTTTACGATGGCAAGTACCAAAATAAAAGTTTGTGCTGTAATGGTTAAAATCCATTTCTAGCATTTCTGATAACTTTCGTCACTTTATAAAATTGAATTAAATTGATTTAATGAAACTCCTTGTAAATTTCCTTAGAGTGACAATATTTATTTATTATTGGAATATAGAT
Source organism: Nephrotoma guestfalica (assembly GCA_963691935.1). Taxonomy (NCBI): domain Eukaryota; kingdom Metazoa; phylum Arthropoda; class Insecta; order Diptera; family Tipulidae; genus Nephrotoma; species Nephrotoma guestfalica. Next base: position 184,358,203 of record OY829913.1, read on the forward strand.
TTCGAAATTAATTTCTTCTTCAGTTCCGTTTCACAACTAATACATTTTTCTTAAACTTATGCTGCTTAAATACTAATTCAAGGTCTAATTTGTGATGTTCCTCGTGCTAAGTCATATATCCTGTTGGTTTTGGTGTTCAATTTGTTTATTTATTTATTTATTTATTAAAGCACGGACAATTTGGTGAATCACACACCACATATTGAGCATGAAAGCTCATTTGTAATGAGGTGTGCAGCTCAATTAATTCAAAACATGATATTGCCTTCTTTGTTGTCATTTCAATAATTTATGAAGATGTCCTGCCAAATATAGAGATGAAGGCCCTTGACCATCGCTCATTTTTGGTTTATAATGATTGCAAGTAACTCCAGCCTGACAATTATAGCAATTGTCGACAATTTGTCGTTTAGTATTATGTTATTGTCTTTGTATTTGTGAATCTCGAATTCTTCAAGTTTGGTGAGTGAGTGTCATTTTCTGGCTCTATGCATTATTGTAAGTTGTGGTCAAAGTCTGTGAATTGATGTTTTTCTGTTTTGATGTGTTGTGCGTAGTTCGATTTTGGATCTGTTGTACAAAATCGACAATCAGATGTTATTTCAAATGAGTTTGATACAGTTCCTTCAATTACGATTCTATACATACAGACTCAAACATTGTTAATTTACACAGAGAAACGCATTTCTCCGGAATTTATAGGCATATGAGCGCGGCCCATAGGTTATCGCGGTTTATATTGGCATATATCTGTCGGAAGTCTAAAGATAGTGGATGTATGGCTATGTTGTACTCCCAACATTTCTCCAAAACCATCATCATGGTAAAACACTGGGTCAGTGGTCGATCGGTTGGGACGAAAACCACATTGATAGTCGCCAAAGATGTTTTCGGCGAAAATGATGAGTCTGACAAGTAGCCAACACTTTCTAGGCAGTGTTCGATAGAGCTATACCACGATAGCTTCCACATTTAAGATGGTCACCTTTTCTGTACAACTGACTTATGAGCTCGGTCTTCCAATTTTCCAGGAGCTCTTCTTGGTCCCAATTAGAGACACTAAGATCATATAGATTTGATGCAAGAGTAGTGCCTCCGAGCTTAATCAATTGATTGATCAATTGGATTCCATCAAGACCGTCTACTTAATCTACTGTGGGATATTCGACAAAGGCCACTAGTGTTAAAAGTATTAATTTTAACGATGTAGTGTTTAATTTGAACCAAAATACAATACGTTAGTGATTACTGTAGTACAAAATTTATAAATAACGCATACTTTTCAGAAACTACACCATTTAATTTAAATGTTTAAATGTTGACCCATTTTTGTATGGAAGAAATCTCATCACTTTTTATCTATCGGGCTCAGGGCTAAAAATATTCGTTTCTATTAGAAATGAACTTATGCAAATTTTCAGGTTTATCGGACCACGTTTAGGGGTCGCTCAAATTGATTTTTTGCAAAAAAAAACACTAAAACGACTCTTAGTGTCGTTTTCTCCTCTCTTTCACTTCAGCTCGTTCAAGTAATGCTGGATTTAATATTTTCTATTAAAGTAGTAAGTATTTTTGAGTACGCCGAACCCAATGAAATGATTAAAAAGCGGTTGACTTAGTAGAAAATTTGTTTTCGGGCTAATATTTAAAATAGTACCTGTCATATTTGACTAAATTTCACTATTTGTGGCTAAAAATTATCAATTTTATAGTTGAAAAACGCCCAAAAGGTCATTTTGCCGTGCATACGTATCTGCGAGAACACATCAATTTTAGTGGATTTGTACTTATTAAGTGTATTTCTGTGGAGATAAATAAAGTGCACTTAATTCTGTACAAAAAAGGATCAGTTTAGTTTAAAGAATGACTATTCTTTTAGAATTTGAACCAGATCGTCTTTATTCGAATAATAAAACAAGTTTTATAAAATATTAATTGATATTGAATATTTAAGTTTGAATATTTCATTAGTTTTTCAAGAAGTTTTTGAACGTACAGACCGCATGTTGGTTGATTGGTAAGTTTTGTCACTTAGTATTTTAATCTCATATCTGTTATTTTTCGTTATATAATTTCATAGGTGAATCTATTGAAAACCTACAAAAGGATAAACTTCCAACGAATCGAGACGTAATTAGACGATTCCTTCACAAGCTGACAAATACTAGTATAAGTATGCAAGCTAGCACTGTTGCGTATGCGATAGCTACCATATGGCTGAAATTTGATATTTGACATCAGGAAAAGAGGAATATTTTTAGAAAAATCATTAAATTACATGACACATATCGGAATCTGAAAAAAAATATTAGAAAAAAAGTGAAACTGAAACAAGTAAAAGTGAAGTTTTCTTACAAGATGGATGGAAACTCTTTGACATTGGTCATGGTCTTAATATTAAAAAAACAGGAGATCCGTCCAAGTGGTGGTTTCTCGAGCAACAACGAAATATTAATGCTTTTAACATTCGTTCATTACGATCAATGGATGAGAGCAATTCCACATTGGCGATTAATGATCCACAACCTTCAACAAGTAGATCTCAAGAAACAGATATAAACCTAATCATTTTGGACATCAGCTCACTTACATTGTCTTCTAGCGGCAGTGAATATCAAGCACCAGTAGAAAAGAAACTAAAGCAAACAAAAATTCCGCTTCATCTCACTCATCGCTACATATGAAGAACGTGTTTGATAAGAATATAGTTGGTGCGTTGGCTCGACCGAAAATAAGCAGTTCAGGAGCTGCTCTTCTAATCGCCACTACTGAAAACGCATTAGGGCATGATTCAGAATCAATTGCAGTTTCCAAAGAGACCATACGTCACCATCGACAACGGCTCAAGAAAGAAATCAGTGATGAAATATTTAAGTCTTTCAGTTCTGATACTATTCTAACGAAAAATGTTAGATTATATAGCAGAGAAAACAATGGTTGACCGACTGTGCGTTATAGTATCCGGTTATGGTAACACCAAAATGTTGGGAGTTTCAATGATTATGCATGGGACAGGCATAGAGCAGTGTAAAATGGTATATAAAATGTTTGAAGACTGGAATATATACAGACAATATTAAAGAATTCTGCTTTGACACAACGGCAAGCAATGTCGATAAGGTGAATAGCAATAGGGCCTGCAAACTTCTTGAAAAAAGATTTGGCAGTAATTTATTGTAGTTTGCTTGCAGACATAATATATACGAATTAATTGTATCTGTTGATTTTAGTAGCTTGTTAAAGGAAGAATTAAGTGGGCCCGATATTCAGATTTTTCAGAAATTTAAAAGGCAGTGAAATTCTTTTAGCCATACCCGAATATGCTCCGGTTTAGCTGATGCAAATGTTCAAGAAATCATCAGTTCACCAAAGAAAGAGAATATGATTACCTTTATTAATGATCAAATTATTTTAAATATTATAAATCTTTTTCGTGGCCTTTAACCAAAATTTCATCTTTTAAAAATATGGAACCTAACTTCTCTGTGACAAGCTATATATCTTAGAATCATTATTAACACATTAATTGATTTTCAAAGACAGTACTAGTAACATTTCTTTATCTATTTAAGTTCTAACCATTGATTTAGCAAGTGGCAAACAATTATTTGAAATTCGTTCCTTTTGATTGTTTAAGGGCTATACAAATGTTTGTTATTTTTTTGTTGAGTTTTATTTTTGAGTTATGATGACGTGTAATACCTCATATTTTTCGTGTTTCATTGTTCTATAACCACAAATTGTGAAAAATATAATAAAACAAGAGGAACTTTTTTAAAAATTCACTGAAACTTATGAGCTACAATTTTTTTGAAAAAAAAATTTTTCTACTAAGCCAACCTTAATAAAAAAGGTTAAAAAAGGGTTTTTTATTATTTCATTGAATTCGGCATACTAAAAAATGCTTAGAAAATATTAAATCGGCATATATATATATTTATATATATATATATATATATATATATATATATATATATATATATATATATATACATATATATATATATATATATATATATATATATATATATATATATATATATATATATATATATATATATATATATATATATATACATATATATATATATATATATATATATATATATATATATATATATATATATATATATATATCTATAAATATATAACGGTCAATATTTAGAAATTTCCAAATTTTGTGTGTGCGATATATTCAATAGAGTTTTCCCGGACTCCCCACATGAAAATTGACCTGAAATTTTTTCCAGGTGCGATCATCATTAAGACCTTTCATTTGAATCTATTTCCAGCCATGACACTTTAAACGGTCAATATTTAGAAATTTTCAAATTTTGTGTGTGCGATATATTCAAGCGAGTTTTCCCGGACTCCCCACACGAAAATTGACCTGAAATTTTTTCCAGGTGCGATCATCATTAAGACCTTTCATTTGAATCTATTTCCAACCATGACACTTTAAACGGTCAATATTTAGAAATTTTCAAATTTTGTGTGTGCGATATATTCAATCGAGTTTTCCCGGACTCCCCACATGAAAATTGACCTGATATTTTTTCCAGGTACGAGCATCATTAAGACCTTTCATTTGAATCTATTTCCAACCATGACACTTTAAACGGTCAATATTTAGAAATTTTCAAATTTTGTGTGTGCGATATATTCAATCGAATTTTCCCGGACTCCCCACATGAAAATTGACCTGAAATTTTTTCCAGGTGCAAGCATCATTAAGACCTTTCATTTGAATCTATTTAAACGGTCAATAACAACAATAAACAAACAATAAACGGTCAATATTTAGAAATTTTCAAATTTTGTGTGTGCGATATGTTCAATCGAGTTTTCCCGGACTCCCCACATGAAAATGTACCTGAAATTTTTTCTAGGTGCGAGCATCATTAAGACCTTTCATTTGAATCTATTTCCAACCATGACACTTTAAACGGTCAATATTTAGAAATTTTCAAATTTTGTGTGTGCGATATATTCAATCGAGTTTTCCCGGACTCCCCACATGAAAATTGACCTGAAATTTTTTCCAGGTGCGAGCATCATTAAGACCTTTCATTTGAATCTATTTCCAACCATGACACTTTAAACGGTCAATATTTAGAAATTTTCAAATTTTGTGTGTGCGATATATTCAATCGAGTTTTCCCGGACTCCCCACATGAAAATTGACCTGAAATTTTTTCCAGGTGCAAGCATCATTAAGACCTTTCATTTGAATCTATTTCCAACCATGACACTTTAAACGGTCAATATTTAGAAATTTTCAAATTTTGTGTGTGCGATATATTCAATCGAGTTTTCCCGGACTCCCCACATGAAAATGTACCTGAAATTTTTTCCAGGTGCGATCATCATTAAGTCCTTTCATTTGAATCTATTTCCAGCCATGACACTTTAAACGGTCAATATTTAGAAATTTTCAAATTTTGTGTGTGCGATATATTCAAGCGAGTTTTCCCGGACTCCCCACACGAAAATTGACCTGAAACTTTTTCCAGGTGCGATCATCATTAAGACCTTTCATTTGAATCTATTTCCAACCATGACACTTTAAACGGTCAATATTTAGAAATTTTCAAATTTTGTGTGTGCGATATATTCAATCGAGTTTTCCCGGACTCCCCACATGAAAATGTACCTGAAATTTTTTCCAGGTGCGAGCATCATTAAGACCTTTCATTTGAATCTATTTCCAACCATGACACTTTAAACGGTCAATATTTAGAAATTTTCAAATTTTGTGTGTGCGATATATTCAATCGAGTTTTCCCGGACTCCCCACATGAAAATTGACCTGAAATTTTTTCCAGGTGCGAGCATCATTAAGACCTTTCATTTGAATCTATTTCCAACCATGACACTTTAAACGGTCAATATTTAGAAATTTTCAAATTTTGTGTGTGCGATATATTCAATCGAGTTTTCCCGGACTCCCCACATGAAAATTGACCTGAAATTTTTTCCAGGTGCAAGCATCATTAAGACCTTTCATTTGAATCTATTTCCAACCATGACACTTCAAACGGTCAATATTTAGAAATTTTCAAATTTTGTGTGTGCGATATATTCAATCGAGTTTTCCCGGACTCCCCACATGAAAATTGACCTGAAATTTTTTCCAGGTGCGAGCATCATTAAGACCTTTCATTTGAATCTATTTCCAACCATGACACTTTAAACGGTCAATATTTAGAAATTTTCAAATTTTGTGTGTGCGATATATTCAATCGAGTTTTCCCGGACTCCCCACACGAAAATTGACCTGAAATTTTTTCCAGGTGCGAGCATCATTAAGACCTTTCATTTGAATCTATTTTCAACCATGACACTTTAAACGGTCAATATTTAGAAATTTTCAAATTTTGTGTGTGCGATATATTCAATCGAGTTTTCCCGGACTCCCCACATGAAAATTGACCTGAAATTTTTTCCAGGTGCGAGCATCATTAAGACCTTTCATTTGAATCTATTTCCAACCATGACACTTTAAACGGTCAATATTTAGAAATTTTCAAATTTTGTGTGTGCGATATATTCAATCGAGTTTTCCCGGACTCCCCACATGAAAATTGACCTGAAATTTTTTCCAGGTGCGATCATCATTAAGACCTTTCATTTGAATCTATTTCCAACCATGACACTTTAAACGGTCAATATTTAGAAATTTTCAAATTTTGTGTGTGCGATATATTCAATCGAGTTTTCCCGGACTCCCCACATGAAAATTGACCTGAAATTTTTTCCAGGTGCGATCATCATTAAGACCTTTCATTTGAATCTATTTCCAATCATGACACTTTAAACGGTCAATATTTAGAAATTTTCAAATTTTGTGTGTGCGATATATTCAATCGAGTTTTCCCGGACTCCCCACATGAAAATTGACCTGAAATGTTTTCCAGGTGCGAGCATCATTAAGACCTTTCATTTGAATCTATTTCCAACCATGACACTTTAAACGGTCAATATTTAGAAATTTTCAAATTTTGTGTGTGCGATATATTCAATCGAGTTTTCCCGGACTCCCCACATGAAAATTGACCTGAATTTTTTTCCAAGTGCGAGCATCATTAAGACCTTTCATTTGAATCTATTTCCAACCATGACACTTTAAACGGTCAATATTTAGAAATTTTCAAATTTTGTGTGTGCGATATATTCAATCGAGTTTTCCCGGACTCCCCACATGAAAATTGACCTGAAATTTTTTCCAGGTGCGAGCATCATTAAGACCTTTCATTTGGATCTATTTCCAACCATGACACTTTAAACGGTCAATATTTAGAAATTTTCAAATTTTGTGTGTGCGATATATTCAATCGAGTTTTCCCGGACTCCCCACATGAAAATTGACCTGAAATGTTTTCCAGGTGCGAGCATCATTAAGACCTTTCATTTGAATCTATTTCCAACCATGACACTTTAAACGGTCAATATTTAGAAATTTTCAAATTTTGTGTGTGCGATATATTCAATCGAGTTTTCCCGGACTCCCCACATGAAAATAATACCTGAAATTTTTTCCAGGAGCGAGCATCATTAAGACCTTTCATTTGAATCTATTTCCAACCATGACACTTCAAACGGTCAATATTTAGAAATTTTCAAATTTTGTGTGTGCGATATATTCAATCGAGTTTTCCCGGACTCCCCACATGAAAATTGACCTGAAATTTTTTCCAGGTGTGATCATCATTAAGACCTTTCATTTGAATCTATTTCCAACCATGACACTTTAAACGGTCAATATTTAGAAATTTTCAAATTTTGTGTGTGCGATATATTCAATCGAGTTTTCCCGGACTCCCCACATGAAAATTGACCTGAAATTTTTTCCAGGTGCGAGCATCATTAAGACCTTTCATTTGAATCTATTTCCAACCATGACACTTTAAACGGTTAATATTTAGAAATTTTCAAATTTTGTGTGTGCGATATATTCAATCGAGTTTTCCCGGACTCCCCACATGAAAATTGACCTGAAATTTTTTCCAGGTGCGAGCATCATTAAGACCTTTCATTTGAATCTATTTCCAACCATGACACTTTAAACGGTCAATATTTAGAAATTTTCAAATTTTGTGTGTGCGATATATTCAATCGAGTTTTCCTGGACTCCCCACATGAAAATTGACCTGAAATTTTTTCCAGGTGCGAGCATCATTAAGACCTTTCATTTGAATCTATTTCCAACCATGACACTTTAAACGGTCAATATTTAGAAATTTTCAAATTTTGTGTGTGCGATATATTCAATCGAGTTTTCCCGGACTCCCCACATGAAAATTGACCTGAAATTTTTTCCAGGTGCGATCATCATTAAGACCTTTCATTTGAATCTATTTCCAACCATGACACTTTAAACGGTCAATATTTAGAAATTTTCAAATTTTGTGTGTGCGATATATTCAATCGAGTTTTCCCGGACTCCCCACATGAAAATTGACCTGAAATTTTTTCCAGGTGCGATCATCATTAAGACCTTTCATTTGAATCTATTTCCAATCATGACACTTTAAACGGTCAATATTTAGAAATTTTCAAATTTTGTGTGTGCGATATATTCAATCGAGTTTTCCCGGACTCCCCACATGAAAATTGACCTGAAATTTTTTCCAGGTGCGAGCATCATTAAGACCTTTCATTTGAATCTATTTCCAACCATGACACTTTAAACGGTCAATATTTAGAAATTTTCAAATTTTGTGTGTGCGATATATTCAATCGAGTTTTCCCGGACTCCCCACATGAAAATTGACCTGAATTTTTTTCCAAGTGCGAACATCATTAAGACCTTTCATTTGAATCTATTTCCAACCATGACACTTTAAACGGTCAATATTTAGAAATTTTCAAATTTTGTGTGTGCGATATATTCAATCGAGTTTTCCCGGACTCCCCACATGAAAATTGACCTGAAATTTTTTCCAGGTGCGAGCATCATTAAGACCTTTCATTTGAATCTATTTCCAACCATGACACTTTAAACGGTCAATATTTAGAAATTTTCAAATTTTGTGTGTGCGATATATTCAATCGAGTTTTCCCGGACTCCCCACATGAAAATTGACCTGAAATGTTTTCCAGGTGCGAGCATCATTAAGACCTTTCATTTGAATCTATTTCCAACCATGATACTTTAAACGGTCAATATTTAGAAATTTTCAAATTTTGTGTGTGCGATATATTCAATCGAGTTTTCCCGGACTCCCCACATGAAAATTGACCTGAAATTTTTTCCAGGTGCGATCATCATTAAGACCTTTCATTTGAATCTATTTCCAACCATGACACTTTAAACGGTCAATATTTAGAAATTTTCAAATTTTGTGTGTGCGATATATTCAATCGAGTTTTCCCGGACTCCCCACATGAAAATAATACCTGAAATTTTTTCCAGGTGCGAGCATCATTAAGACCTTTCATTTGAATCTATTTCCAACCATGACACTTTAAACGGTCAATATTTAGAAATTTTCAAATTTTGTGTGTGCGATATATTCAATCGAGTTTTCCCGGACTCCCCACATGAAAATTGACCTGAAATTTTTTCCAGGTGCGATCATCATTAAGACCTTTCATTTGAATCTATTTCCAACCATGACACTTTAAACGGTCAATATTTAGAAATTTTCAAATTTTGTGTGTGCGATATATTCAATCGAGTTTTCCCGGACTCCCCACATGAAAATTGACCTGAAATTTTTTCCAGGTGCGATCATCATTAAGACCTTTCATTTGAATCTGTTTCCAATCATGACACTTTAAACGGTCAATATTTAGAAATTTTCAAATTTTGTGTGTGCGATATATTCAATCGAGTTTTCCCGGACTCCCCACATGAAAATTGACCTGAAATGTTTTCCAGGTGCGAGCATCATTAAGACCTTTCATTTGAATCTATTTCCAACCATGACACTTTAAACGGTCAATATTTAGAAATTTTCAAATTTTGTGTGTGCGATATATTCAATCGAGTTTTCCCGGACTCCCCACATGAAAATTGACCTGAAATTTTTTCCAAGTGCGAGCATCATTAAGACCTTTCATTTGAATCTATTTCCAACCATGACACTTTAAACGGTCAATATTTAGAAATTTTCAAATTTTGTGTGTGCGATATATTCAATCGAGTTTTCCCGGACTCCCCACATGAAAATTGACCTGAAATTTTTTCCAGGTGCGAGCATCATTAAGACCTTTCATTTGAATCTATTTCCAACCATGACACTTTAAACGGTCAATATTTAGAAATTTTCAAATTTTGTGTGTGCGATATATTCAATCGAGTTTTCCCGGACTCCCCACATGAAAATTGACCTGAAATGTTTTCCAGGTGCGAGCATCATTAAGACCTTTCATTTGAATCTATTTCCAACCATGACACTTTAAACGGTCAATATTTAGAAATTTTCAAATTTTGTGTGTGCGATATATTCAATCGAGTTTTCCCGGACTCCCCAAATGAAAATTGACCTGAAATTTTTTCCAGGTGCGATCATCATTAAGACCTTTCATTTGAATCTATTTCCAACCATGACACTTTAAACGGTCAATATTTAGAAATTTTCAAATTTTGTGTGTGCGATATATTCAATCGAGTTTTCCCGGACTCCCCACATGAAAATAATACCTGAAACTTTTTCCAGGAGCGAGCATCATTAAGACCTTTCATTTGAATCTATTTCCAACCATGACACTTCAAACGGTCAATATTTAGAAATTTTCAAATTTTGTGTGTGCGATATATTCAATCGAGTTTTCCCGGACTCCCCACATGAAAATTGACCTGAAATTTTTTCCAAGTGCGAGCATCATTAAGACCTTTCATTTGAATCTATTTCCAACCATGACACTTTAAACGGTCAATATTTAGAAATTTTCAAATTTTGTGTGTGCGATATATTCAATCGAGTTTTCCCGGACTCCCCACATGAAAATTGACCTGAAATTTTTTCCAGGTGCGAGCATCATTAAGACCTTTCATTTGAATCTATTTCCAACCATGACACTTTAAACGGTCAATATTTAGAAATTTTCAAATTTTGTGTGTGCGATATATTCAATCGAGTTTTCCCGGACTCCCCACATGAAAATTGACCTGAAATGTTTTCCAGGTGCGAGCATCATTAAGACCTTTCATTTGAATCTATTTCCAACCATGACACTTTAAACGGTCAATATTTAGAAATTTTCAAATTTTGTGTGTGCGATATATTCAATCGAGTTTTCCCGGACTCCCCACATGAAAATTGACCTGAAATTTTTTCCAGGTGCGATCATCATTAAGACCTTTCATTTGAATCTATTTCCAACCATGACACTTTAAACGGTCAATATTTAGAAATTTTCAAATTTTGTGTGTGCGATATATTCAATCGAGTTTTCCCGGACTCCCCACATGAAAATTGACCTGAAATTTTTTCCAGGTGCGAGCATCATTAAGACCTTTCATTTGAATCTATTTCCAACCATGACACTTTAAACGGTCAATATTTAGAAATTTTCAAATTTTGTGTGTGCGATATATTCAATCGAGTTTTCCCGGACTCCCCACATGAAAATTGACCTGAAATTTTTTCCAGGTGCGAGCATCATTAAGACCTTTCATTTGAATCTATTTTCAACCATGACACTTTAAACGGTCAATATTTAGAAATTTTCAAATTTTGTGTGTGCGATATATTCAATCGAGTTTTCCCGGACTCCCCACATGAAAATTGACTTGAAATTTTTTCCAGGTGCGAGCATCATTAAGACCTTTCATTTGAATCTATTTCCAACCATGACACTTTAAACGGTCAATATTTAGAAATTTTCAAATTTTGTGTGTGCGATATATTCAATCGAGTTTTCTCGGACTCCCCACATGAAAATTGACCTGAAATTTTTTCCAGGTGCGATTATCATTAAGACCTTTCATTTGAATCTATTTCCAACCATGACACTTTAAACGGTCAATATTTAGAAATTTTCAAATTTTGTGTGTGCGATATATTCAATCGAGTTTTCCCGGACTCCCCACATGAAAATTGACCTGAAATTTTTTCCAGGTGCGATCATCATTAAGACCTTTCATTTGAATCTATTTCCAATCATGACACTTTAAACGGTCAATATTTAGAAATTTTCAAATTTTGTGTGTGCGATATATTCACATGAAAATTGACCTGAAATGTTTTCCAGGTGCGAGCATCATTAAGACCTTTCATTTGAATCTATTTCCAACCATGACACTTTAAACGGTCAATATTTAGAAATTTTCAAATTTTGTGTGTGCGATATATTCAATCGAGTTTTCCCGAACTCCCCACATGAAAATTGACCTGAAATTTTTTCCAGGTGCGAGCATCATTAAGACCTTTCATTTGAATCTATTTTCAACCAGGACACTTTAAACGGTCAATATTTAGAAATTTTCAAATTTTGTGTGTGCGATATATTCAATCGAGTTTTCCCGGACTCCCCACATGAAAATTGACTTGAAATTTTTTCCAGGTGCGATCATCATTAAGACCTTTCATTTGAATCTATTTCCAATCATGACACTTTAAACGGTCAATATTTAGAAATTTTCAAATTTTGTGTGTGCGATATATTCAATCGAGTTTTCCCGGACTCCCCACATGAAAATTGACCTGAAATTTTTTCCAGGTGCGAGCATCATTAAGACCTTTCATTTGAATCTATTTCCAACCATGACACTTTAAACGGTCAATATTTAGAAATTTTCAAATTTTGTGTGTGCGATATATTCAATCGAGTTTTCCCGGACTCCCCACATGAAAATTGACCTGAATTTTTTTCCAAGTGCGAGCATCATTAAGACCTTTCATTTGAATCTATTTCCAACCATGACACTTTAAACGGTCAATATTTAGAAATTTTCAAATTTTGTGTGTGCGATATATTCAATCGAGTTTTCCCGGACTCCCCACATGAAAATTGACCTGAAATTTTTTCCAGGTGCGAGCATCATTAAGACCTTTCATTTGAATCTATTTCCAACCATGACACTTTAAACGGTCAATATTTAGAAATTTTCAAATTTTGTGTGTGCGATATATTCAATCGAGTTTTCCCGGACTCCCCACATGAAAATTGACTTGAAATTTTTTCCAGGTGCGAGCATCATTAAGACCTTTCATTTGAATCTATTTCCAACCATGACACTTTAAACGGTCAATATTTAGAAATTTTCAAATTTTGTGTGTGCGATATATTCAATCGAGTTTTCCCGGACTCCCCACATGAAAATTGACCTGAAATTTTTTCCAGGTGCGATTATCATTAAGACCTTTCATTTGAATCTATTTCCAACCATGACACTTTAAACGGTCAATATTTAGAAATTTTCAAATTTTGTGTGTGCGATATATTCAATCGAGTTTTCCCGGACTCCCCACATGAAAATTGACCTGAAATTTTTTCCAGGTGCGAGCATCATTAAGACCTTTCATTTGAATCTATTTCCAACCATGACACTTTAAACGGTCAATATTTAGAAATTTTCAAATTTTGTGTGTGCGATATATTCAATCGAGTTTTCCTGGACTCCCCACATGAAAATTGACCTGAAATTTTTTCCAGGTGCGAGCATCATTAAGACCTTTCATTTGAATCTATTTCCAACCATGACACTTTAAACGGTCAATATTTAGAAATTTTCAAATTTTGTGTGTGCGATATATTCAATCGAGTTTTCCCGGACTCCCCACATGAAAATTGACCTGAAATTTTTTCCAGGTGCGATCATCATTAAGACCTTTCATTTGAATCTATTTCCAATCATGACACTTTAAACGGTCAATATTTAGAAATTTTCAAATTTTGTGTGTGCGATATATTCAATCGAGTTTTCCCGGACTCCCCACATGAAAATTGACCTGAAATGTTTTCCAGGTGCGAGCATCATTAAGACCTTTCATTTGAATCTATTTCCAACCATGACACTTTAAACGGTCAATATTTAGAAATTTTCAAATTTTGTGTGTGCGATATATTCAATCGAGTTTTCCCGGACTCCCCACATGAAAATTGACCTGAATTTTTTTCCAAGTGCGAGCATCATTAAGACCTTTCATTTGAATCTATTTCCAACCATGACACTTTAAACGGTCAATATTTAGAAATTTTCAAATTTTGTTTGCGATATATTCAATCGAGTTTTCCCGGACTCCCCACATGAAAATTGACCTGAAATTTTTTCCAGGTGCGAGCATCATTAAGACCTTTCATTTGAATCTATTTCCAACCATGACACTTTAAACGGTCAATATTTAGAAATTTTCAAATTTTGTGTGTGCGATATATTCAATCGAGTTTTCCCGGACTCCCCACATGAAAATGTACCTGAAATTTTTTCCAGGTGCGATCATCATTAAGACCTTTCATTTGAATCTATTTCCAACCATGACACTTTAAACGGTCAATATTTAGAAATTTTCAAATTTTATGTGTGCGATATATTCAATCGAGTTTTCCCGGACTCCCCACATGAAAATAATACCTGAAATTTTTTCCAGGAGCGAGCATCATTAAGACCTTTCATTTGAATCTATTTCCAACCATGACACTTCAAACGGTCAATATTTAGAAATTTTCAAATTTTGTGTGTGCGATATATTCAATCGAGTTTTCCCGGACTCCCCACATGAAAATTGACCTGAAATTTTTTCCAGGTGCGATCATCATTAAGACCTTTCATTTGAATCTATTTCCAACCATGACACTTCAAACGGTCAATATTTAGAAATTTTCAAATTTTGTGTGTGCGATATATTCAATCGAGTTTTCCCGGACTCCCCACATGAAAATTGACCTGAAATTTTTTCCAGGTGCGATCATCATTAAGACCTTTCATTTGAATCTATTTCCAACCATGACACTTTAAACGGTCAATATTTAGAAATTTTCAAATTTTGTGTGTGCGATATATTCAATTGAGTTTTCCCGGACTCCCCACATGAAAATTGACCTGAAATTTTTTCCAGGTGCGAGCATCATTAAGACCTTTCATTTGAATCTATTTCCAACCATGACACTTTAAACGGTCAATATTTAGAAATTTTCAAATTTTGTGTGTGCGATATATTCAATCGAGTTTTCCCGGACTCCCCACATGAAAATTGACCTGAAATTTTTTCCAGGTGCGAGCATCATTAAGACCTTTCATTTGAATCTATTTCCAACCATGACACTTTAAACGGTCAATATTTAGAAATTTTCAAATTTTGTGTGTGCGATATATTCAATCGAGTTTTCCTGGACTCCCCACATGAAAATTGACCTGAAATTTTTTCCAGGTGCGAGCATCATTAAGACCTTTCATTTGAATCTATTTCCAACCATGACACTTTAAACGGTCAATATTTAGAAATTTTCAAATTTTGTGTGTGCGATATATTCAATCGAGTTTTCCCGGACTCCCCACATGAAAATTGACCTGAAATTTTTTCCAGGTGCGAGCATCATTAAGACCTTTCATTTGAATCTATTTCCAATCATGACACTTTAAACGGTCAATATTTAGAAATTTTCAAATTTTGTGTGTGCGATATATTCAATCGAGTTTTCCCGGACTCCCCACATGAAAATTGACCTGAAATGTTTTCCAGGTGCGAGCATCATTAAGACCTTTCATTTGAATCTATTTCCAACCATGACACTTTAAACGGTCAATATTTAGAAATTTTCAAATTTTGTGTGTGCGATATATTCAATCGAGTTTTCCCGGACTCCCCACATGAAAATTGACCTGAATTTTTTTCCAAGTGCGAGCATCATTAAGACCTTTCATTTGAATCTATTTCCAACCATGACACTTTAAACGGTCAATATTTAGAAATTTTCAAATTTTGTGTGTGCGATATATTCAATCGAGTTTTCCCGGACTCCCCACATGAAAATGTACCTGAAATTTTTTCCAGGTGCGATCATCATTAAGACCTTTCATTTGAATCTATTTCCAACCATGACACTTTAAACGGTCAATATTTAGAAATTTTCAAATTTTATGTGTGCGATATATTCAATCGAGTTTTCCCGGACTCCCCACATGAAAATAATACCTGAAATTTTTTCCAGGAGCGAGCATCATTAAGACCTTTCATTTGAATCTATTTCCAACCATGACACTTCAAACGGTCAATATTTAGAAATTTTCAAATTTTGTGTGTGCGATATATTCAATCGAGTTTTCCCGGACTCCCCACATGAAAATTGACCTGAAATTTTTTCCAGGTGCGATCATCATTAAGACCTTTCATTTGAATCTATTTCCAACCATGACACTTTAAACGGTCAATATTTAGAAATTTTCAAATTTTGTGTGTGCGATATATTCAATCGAGTTTTCCCGGACTCCCCACATGAAAATTGACCTGAAATTTTTTCCAGGTGCGAGCATCATTAAGACCTTTCATTTGAATCTATTTCCAACCATGACACTTTAAACGGTCAATATTTAGAAATTTTCAAATTTTGTTTGTGCGATATATTCAATCGAGTTTTCCCGGACTCCCCACATGAAAATTGACCTGAAATTTTTTCCAGGTGCGAGCATCATTAAGACCTTTCATTTGAATCTATTTCCAACCATGACACTTTAAACGGTCAATATTTAGAAATTTTCAAATTTTGTGTGTGCGATATATTCAATCGAGTTTTCCCGGACTCCCCACATGAAAATTGACCTGAAATTTTTTCCAGGTGCGAGCATCATTAAGACCTTTCATTTGAATCTATTTTCAACCATGACACTTTAAACGGTCAATATTTAGAAATTTTCAAATTTTGTGTGTGCGATATATTCAATCGAGTTTTCCCGGACTCCCCACATGAAAATTGACTTGAAATTTTTTCCAGGTGCGAGCATCATTAAGACCTTTCATTTGAATCTATTTCCAACCATGACACTTTAAACGGTCAATATTTAGAAATTTTCAAATTTTGTGTGTGCGATATATTCAATCGAGTTTTCCCGGACTCCCCACATGAAAATTGACCTGAAATTTTTTCCAGGTGCGATCATCATTAAGACCTTTCATTTGAATCTATTTCCAACCATGACACTTTAAACGGTCAATATTTAGAAATTTTCAAATTTTGTGTGTGCGATATATTCAATCGAGTTTTCCCGGACTCCCCACATGAAAATTGACCTGAAATTTTTTCCAGGTGCGATCATCATTAAGACCTTTCATTTGAATCTATTTCCAATCATGACACTTTAAACGGTCAATATTTAGAAATTTTCAAATTTTGTGTGTGCGATATATTCACATGAAAATTGACCTGAAATGTTTTCCAGGTGCGAGCATCATTAAGACCTTTCATTTGAATCTATTTCCAACCATGACACTTTAAACGGTCAATATTTAGAAATTTTCAAATTTTGTGTGTGCGATATATTCAATCGAGTTTTCCCGGACTCCCCACATGAAAATTGACCTGAAATTTTTTCCAGGTGCGAGCATCATTAAGACCTTTCATTTGAATCTATTTTCAACCATGACACTTTAAACGGTCAATATTTAGAAATTTTCAAATTTTGTGTGTGCGATATATTCAATCGAGTTTTCCCGGACTCCCCACATGAAAATTGACTTGAAATTTTTTCCAGGTGCGAGCATCATTAAGACCTTTCATTTGAATCTATTTTCAACCATGACACTTTAAACGGTCAATATTTAGAAATTTTCAAATTTTGTGTGTGCGATATATTCAATCGAGTTTTCCCGGACTCCCCACATGAAAATGTACCTGAAATTTTTTCCAGGTGCGATCATCATTAAGACCTTTCATTTGAATCTATTTCCAACCATGACACTTTAAACGGTCAATATTTAGAAATTTTCAAATTTTGTGTGTGCGATATATTCAATCGAGTTTTCCCGGACTCCCCACATGAAAATTGACCTGAAATGTTTTCCAGGTGCGAGCATCATTAAGACCTTTCATTTGAATCTACTTCCAACCATGACACTTTAAACGGTCAATATTTAGAAATTTTTTAAATTTTGTGTGTGCGATATATTCAATCAAGTTTTCCCGGACTCCCCACATGAAAATTGACCTGAAATGTTTTCCAGGTGCGAGCATCATTAAGACCTTTCATTTGAATCTATTTTCAACCATGACACTTTAAACGGTCAATATTTAGAAATTTTCAAATTTTGTGTGTGCGATATATTCAATCGAGTTTTCCCGGACTCCCCACATGAAAATTGACCTGAAATTTTTTCCAGGTGCGAGCATCATTAAGACCTTTCATTTGAATCTATTTCCAACCATGACACTTTAAACGGTCAATATTTAGAAATTTTCAAATTTTGTGTGTGCGATATATTCAATCGAGTTTTCCCGGACTCCCCACATGAAAATTGACCTGAAATTTTTTCCAGGTGCGAGCATCATTAAGACCTTTCATTTGAATATATTTCCAACCATGACACTTTAAACGGTCAATATTTAGAAATTTTCAAATTTTGTGTGTGCGATATATTCAATCGAGTTTTCCCGGACTCCCCACATGAAAATTGACCTGAAATTTTTTCCAGGTGTGATCATCATTAAGACCTTTCATTTGAATCTATTTTCAACCATGACACTTTAAACGGTCAATATTTAGAAATTTTCAAATTTTGTGTGTGCGATATATTCAAGCGAGTTTTCCCGGACTCCCCACATGAAAATTGACCTGAAATTTTTTCCAAGTGCGAGCATCATTAAGACCTTTCATTTGAATCTATTTCCAACCATGACACTTTAAACGGTCAATATTTAGAAATTTTTTAAATTTTGTGTGTGCGATATATTCAATCAAGTTTTCCCGGACTCCCCACATGAAAATTGACCTGAAATGTTTTCCAGGTGCGAGCATCATTAAGACCTTTCATTTGAATCTATTTTCAACCATGACACTTTAAACGGTCAATATTTAGAAATTTTCAAATTTTGTGTGTGCGATATATTCAATCGAGTTTTCCCGGACTCCCCACATGAAAATTGACCTGAAATTTTTTCCAGGTGCGATCATCATTAAGACCTTTCATTTGAATCTATTTCCAACCATGACACTTTAAACGGTCAATATTTAGAAATTTTCAAATTTTGTGTGTGCGATATATTCAATCGAGTTTTCCCGGACTCCCCACATGAAAATTGACCTGAATTTTTTTCCAAGTGCGAGCATCATTAAGACCTTTCATTTGAATCTATTTCCAATCATGACACTTTAAACGGTCAATATTTAGAAATTTTCAAATTTTGTGTGTGCGATATATTCACATGAAAATTGACCTGAAATGTTTTCCAGGTGCGAGCATCATTAAGACCTTTCATTTGAATCTATTTCCAACCATGACACTTTAAACGGTCAATATTTAGAAATTTTCAAATTTTGTGTGTGCGATATATTCAAGCGAGTTTTCCCGGACTCCCCACATGAAAATTGCCTGAAATTTTTTCCAGGTGCGAGCATCATTAAGACCTTTCATTTGAATATATTTCCAACCATGACACTTTAAACGGTCAATATTTAGAAATTTTCAAATTTTGTATTTTTATGTTTATTTGCAATTTCCCAATAGTAAAATGAATTTTTCCGAATAACTATAAATGCTATTAAAAATATTGATTAGTGTTTTATTTTTAATGGTTTAAATTTTTTTTGTTGTAGAAATCAAATATTTGTTGTATAAAAAACACTTTCGGCTGAAAAATATCGGCTGAGAAATATCGGCTGAAAAATGTCGGCTGAGAAATGTCGGCTGAAAAATATCGGCTGATGCATATTAATATTTGACATAACATATTGTATTTTCGGCTGAGATAGCAAAGACACTATCTGCATTATCGATTTTTTTTACTTTCGGCTGGAAAGTATCGGCTAACTTTAACAGGGTAGATAAAGAAATACCAGCTGTAGGAATTCGTATTATACATATTCACTCAGCGCAAATTTTCCCAACAAAAGTATTTCCAGGAACCTGGAACTAAATGTTGTGTAAATAAATAAATTAGTGTACGGCAGACCATTATCGTTTAATGACTCTAGTGCATTGACAGTAAAAATTATTTTATCAAAAAATATTCTCTATTAATCGAATCAGTTTACAAATTATTATTAGGGTTTAAATAAGTACGAGGGCGATTGAATAAGTTCGGTAAAACTGTTTCAATTCAACATTGATTTTTTTGTTTTTTTTATTCCTCTCATTATTCTACCGACAAAAAAATGAATGCGATTCAATTGTTTCTTTTATTAATGTGAGTAACTTAATGAACATGTGATCATTTCAAAAATGAATAATATTGAACATCGTACTATTTGAAAAATAAACGCGATCTTGCAGTTTGAAAATACTTTCATTTTCACTCACAACTTTCTTTCACTTCTTTTACTTTTAAGTGTACCAATTTAGAACCACCAGATCGCTCACGTTTATCTTTCAAATTAAAATCACAACACCATGTTCGTCATTTTAAATTTTTAAAATGTTTAAAAGATGTTTCATTAAACCATTCATAGAAATTAAATAAAACGTTTGCTTTTTCAATTGTCGGTGGAATGATCATGACTTCCTCCACTTAGGCAGACACAGAACCAACTATGGCGATAATGAACCAGTGAAGATAATGCGTAAGAGTTTCAATATAATTAACTATTTATTTGATTTCTCTGTAACTAAAAATAATTTTAAAAGTAGATTAAGGCAATTCTATGCTCCTCAGTGATTTTTCTTGTTATTTCAAATTTTCAAATCCAACGCGGATTTATTATATTTTGTATTTTTTCAAGTCAAATTTGTAGACTTATTTCAATATAAATAAATAAATAGAGGAGTAAAACAAACAATATTACAAATTTTACCGAACTTATAGTACCCCAGTTATAGTGTATTACTCAAGTATAACAGAACGAAGCTCAAATTTTTTTTATAAAAATAAAGATAACTTAGTTTTGCAAACTAAAAATCAGGACGTCATATTAATTATATGTGATGTGAAGGCAAGGGCGAACTGTGCTGAAAGTTTTTAATATTGCAGTTTCAGATGTAAGTATTACAGAATTAAATATCGCATAATTAATTGACTGGATATCAATGGTTTTAATTATTTTAATTAAATTTCAGAATATTTAAACTTTAGCTCGGCGAGTGGAACTTACATTTATTAAATTTTTATGGCACTTTTTTATACAATAACATTTACCAATTTTGAAATATCAATTAAGAATTTTTTTTATTTTATTAATAACTATTTTCGGAGTAAAAGCAAACTTACTCTAAAATTTATTTTATTTTAATTTTTAGTGTATTTCCAACCATTTATGGTTTTCTAGAAAATACACAGTTTTAGAAGTTTTTATAATATAATTCGCTAGATCGAAATGTAAGGTGAGTGATAAGATTTGATCCTTGTGAACTAACAAGGTGTGATTTTTATCCAATTCGTGAGTTTTTTTTTTTTTTTTTTATTTTTTTTTTTTTTATTTATCCCTGCTATCTGTTCTGGGGCCAAGGCTCTCCCAACTCTTTCGCGGTTTGCTTATTTACGTTCTTACTTTTCGCCAGTGTAGGCCAATTCGAGGACGTACGGATATAGGTCCGATTTTATCACCATCTGCACATTGCATAGCTCCATGTCAGCCTATACTGGCATGGAAGATGGGTCGGTCCATGAGTTTCGCACTCCGACAGGGGGTCATAGATGTGTTCCATTCCATCACAAATCGTAATTTGTTGATGAAAATTCCCTTTGCATCCTGCCCCTATCGGGATTCGAACCCGGTACCTCCCGATCCAAACGCCAAAGCTTTAACCACTGTGCCATTTGGTCGGTGATTCGTATATTTTTTCTGGATTCGTGAGTTTTTACACCAAAAAATTATTTATGATTTATCAGCATATAGCAAATAAAGTTAACTGAAAATGTATATTACAATACTTCTTTTGATTTATTTTTTTTATCGGACGAGTGGGTAGTAACTTTATCTAGAGCGTGCGGTTCTTACTTTTGATTTTGAATAATTTTAGCTGGCAAAGAGTTCTAATCCTCTCAGGATCGTCCAGCTTCACTGGATCGTTGATATTTGTTCGTAAGTGTTTTCGTTATAGGTAACTGACGATTAATTAAAATCCCGTATACATATCCTAATATCCTAACTGTATATCCGTGATTCGCGTAACTGTGCATGTTAATAAAAATAGCAAAGGATAGTCATTTTTAAATCCAGTTCAGTAAAACAAAAATGGGTTTCAAAGCAAAAAGCTAATTAATTTTGTTATAACAGGAGAATAAAATTCAAATTTTACTTTAGAATTTATAGTACAAAAACGATTGACTTTCTATGTTTTTGAAATTATGTTTCAGTAGTATGAAATGTGTTTTTTCCTTATTTTCTCAAAAACCATAATATTTATGTTTTTTCTTACTATGAAACTTATACAGGTATTATGTAAGACATCATCGAAAACTAAAAATGATATGTGCGAAAAGAATGCTAGACTCTTTGGAAATAAAAAAAAATTCTAATATTTAAATAAAAGATTCGGCCTACAATCCTAGAAGCTACACCAATTCTAACGCAATCTCAATCCCTAATAACATGTTTCAGATAATTAAGTAAAATAAAGTAAAATAAGTAAATCTAGGTACCATATCAAGAAATATATTTCTTTGATATCTTGTATCTTAGTAAATATTGAAAATGAACCTAGGCCTCTTCAGAAACAAGTTTTTTCTTAAAGTAACTCAAGGCATCATTTCCTTAAAGGGAACACCACACTCAAGCCCATAACTCCCTGCATAACTTAAAAAAAATATTGGTTTTGAAAATGTCGAAAAAATTATCTCGAATGGCTGGAACAAAAATCTCGAAAATAATTATCTCGACTTGCAAGTCAAAAAAATAAAAATGATCTATTTCAGATCAAACTGATCTTAAATTGATAATTTTATCACATTTTTAAATATGTGTAGCAACAATTAACAATTATAGTTAAATATGGTTTTCTGTATGTTTACAGATCAAACTTGAATAAAAATAACGTTAAAAATCAATTGTTTACATTTTATTATTTTGCATCTCTGTGAGATCTTTCTTAGTTTTTTCTTTTTTCGTTTTTCAAACATTCAATTTTTTATTCTACGCCCAATCCTTTATTTACACGACCGATACTCTCCATCGAAAACCGTGTAAAATAATATCGTTGCAAAAAACGATACTACAACTATAGTAAAAGTGAAGTTGAGGTCGTTTCTATTCGCCTGTTTCTATTTACGTCCGCCTAATAATTTCAAAATTATTAATTCGTTTTTCTATAAAATATACCTCGTAATATTTTTATCGTTTCTGAGTAGCATACGAAATTCAAATTTTTGGAATTTTACGACTCATTTATCAAAAATAAATTTGCAAATGATAAATCTGTTTATCAGATAACTAATTGTGAATTTCGGACGATAACTCAGCTATAATTTGGTGAATGTTGGTTTATAGATGCTCCAACGTTTTGAGTTTATTGCGGTAGACACAACTCTTAGCTTAAGATCACAAAATATTCAACGGAGGTAAATCTCTTGATTTTGCCAGTTGCTAGTTGATATAACCAATACGTGAAATAATACAGTCACATTTTTTGGCATATAATGATGACTCGTGAATTCAAACACACAAAGGTTTTCCCACTCTGTATGCGACTTATTAATATAATCAGAAAGATGGAAATGTGCTTGATAAGAAGAAGGCTTTGAACTACAATCTAAAAGTGTAATTACTTTATTGGGATAGCAGTACCTCTGTAATGAAAGACACAAATTTTTATAAAGTACAAAGGGCCGGGATCGCCTAAAATTTCTTATTCAAAATAATTTCTGCAGCAAAGTAGGACTGACTCCTAAGTGGCGTAACCTTCAGCTAACACGATGTTTTTGCAGTGCATACAACAGTTTTCATTTATTTCTAGATAGACAAATGATCAGTCTTACGGACTACTGAAGAAAATTCAGAAAACACAATATCAAGTCATAATAAAATAAAATAAATTATGAAAAGTTTATTAATCTTCTAATAGGATTTACATTTTGAGTGATTCCTTTAATTGGTAAACACATCGTATATTTCATTAAATACTTCGCACATACCAAACATTTTTTTTAAGGTCGTCAAAACTTTTACATCACTGCAATAAGAAGAAGCAACCTGGGTGTTAACAAAAAATCCGATGAATCATTTTGAATACAAAAATCAAAATACTACAAAAGTATGTATAATTTAACGCATGGCGAAAGCAAATAAAAAATTAACAAACTATCATTAAATTGTTGAGCATTGGATAGAGACACACAGTTTCGGAGCGGGTAATCCCCAAGCAACAAAGAATTCATATGTAAATATTTCTCTCTGCAGTACAGGTATGTAGTGGTATAAAGCAAACACGCGATATTTAGTTAATCATTTATTGATTCAATCAAATAAACCCAAGAAGTAATCATATACGTTTTTTAGGCTAAACTCGTAGCTTGTCGTTTACTATTCAATTCTCTGTTGTTATCGTAATAGCAAGCATTGTAAACAAAAGGTATTTAGATTTATTTTGCCAGAAGACAAAGTAGATATTATAGTGTAGTAGTTCCAAAAGTTTAAGAAGTAAAAAATAAGTAAATTTAACAAGTGTTTTCTGTAATATTGGAATTATATATCGGCTATGAATAAGGTAAGCTGTTTAATTTTTATGATAATTAAGATGTGTACATATTTCTATAAATATTCTAATTCATAATTACTACTAATATGGAATGCAGTTGTTTTTACGTTTTTGATTGGAGTGATTCCATTTCTAAAAATAAATTATTAACGTCTCACTTGGTATTTCTACATAGAAGTTTTTATAAATACATAGATTGGTTGTTTATGTGTATTTTTCTGATACTCGTATATTAAAATAATTTAGGATGGCATAATTATGTGACAATATTCCGGAAACAGTGTTATATTCTTATCATAAAGAAATCAACTTAAGAAATTCAAACAAATCCCACGTTTTCATTTCAGTATTGTTCTAATATAATGTAAGATCACCCAATTTACTCGATTCTAGTGTAACCGACCCAATATCGTTTTATTTTCCGATTAACCGAGTATAATTTTATTTTCCAGCAGCAATTGTGGAATTTCGTTTATTGAACAGTAAAGACATAAACATACATTTCTACATAAATTTCTATTTTCGTCTGAACAATTTATTGCTACACACTATCTGTACATTTTTTTAAACAACACAGATTGTTTGGCATTCCCGCGGAGTCAATATGCGGGAAATGTGTTAGGCCGTATATTGTTGTAGTAATGCAGTACAAAGCAATTGTGATTTCCAAATATAATATAATACAATTTATTTAATGCATCGGAAAAATATTGATCTTAGGTGTTCTAGAATTAAACTTATTCCTTATAAGGGAAGACAAATAAAAAACAAGTCTTCTGATATTCTGCTATAATCATCTGAAAAGCCAACAAATATAATTCCTAATAAAACATATTCAGATTGAACATTTGATTACGAATCAGCTCCTTGTGATTCTTAAGTTTTTTGTACCCGTTGTGGGACCCTTTAATTTAATATTGCTAGTTGAGATGATTATATTCGTTTTATTTCCCAGACGTTTGTATATAAATTCTAACTGAATTTGCTCAAATTGGAAATTGTTCTTGTTAATACTAAACAACAGGTACTGAGGATTTATCTCTTTGGGTTCTCAACCATGTCTGAGCGGCGTTGTATCCTTGCTGTCAATGGTGAAGTCTGACGCTCTTTTCCATACTGAACTACCGTGCTATATATAATGGTCCGATGAAAGTCATGAACATTTGGAGAACCTTGTTGATATAAAGAACCTTCTGTCTCTATTAAGCAACGTGATTTATCTATTTGAATCCTAACCAATCCATATGAGTTGCACATCGCAACCCTAAAGAGCACGATTTATACCGGACAAAATAATCGAGATCATCGGACTGCCGAAAACATGTTTGGCTTCAAGGCTTACTAAAACCGAAATCGTTAAAAGCTAATTAATTTACAATATGATAGAAAAATAGATATTGTGACGTGAACTAATTAGGGCAATTGTTCCCTGGTAATTAATTTTTGGAACCTTTGTTTCAGAACACTTTAGGTGTCGATGCATTATTGTAAAAATGCGTGTACAGATAGTGTCATCTGATTAATCTGAGTTCCATTCAAATTAAGGACAGGAAATTATTTGTACAAGTTCATAAAATAATTATAATAAACATCAATACAACGAATATTCAGTTTTTGGGCTGGATTCATGAGCTTACGGCAACCATATAATTTATTAAAATATGTATACTAAAATTAGGGGCGCATTCGTGATAAATGAAAAAATTGCAATTTCGTTTTTTTTTCGAAACCAGCATATGTTGATGTTTTTATTATTCTTTAAAATAGAAAAGTATATAGCTCTAAAATATCCGAATTCCAAACAGTCTCACATACACACACAAACACACACAAACCCACACACACACACACACGCAAAACTTATCGATAATCACATCCCAGTCCGGATAATCCAGTTGTATATAAAGGAATACAATTTCAAGCTTTAAGGTGGATTTACATATCCGACGATTTTTAGGCGACGCTGCTTACCATAGGAAATTCGGCGAACGCTGTATTATCGATGATTTACATATTCGACGATTTTTCGGCGCAGTTTTTCTCACATACATACATAAACAATACTTTAACACATAATTTACAAAAAAAATAAATTTTTATCGTGCCTTCGCCGTGCCGAAAATTCGGCGAAGAAATCTTTTCTGATTCGTTGAATGTGTCATGTGATGTTCGGCGCAGAAAAATCGTCGGATATGTAAATCCACCTTTATTGCAAACGCAAGGTATAAACGTTGTATAAAAGCAAATGGTGGTCCAACAAAATATTAATATTAAAGATAGAACTTCTATAACTCAATAAAAAACAAAACAAAAATTAAAAAACAGGTGCTTAATTTATTCCATTACTTTAACTCCAATCAACGTATTTTGAATATTTTGGCATTTTTCGAGGTTTTGCCCCTAAATTGCAGGTACATTTTTTTTTCAAAAAATTACGTCATACATGTATTTAAAATGAAACAATAAGCCAATTGCTTTCAAAAGTTTTGTAATTTTAGCAAAAAAAAGACTCCAATTTGCAATAAAATATGTTTGCCCAATTTTTTTTCCCAGCACTGTATAATCAAAAAACAGTTCAATGCATAAATCGCAGAAAAGCAACGAAATCAACCCTTGTTGGTTAAAAAGTTATCATTAAAATTATTTAAATCTTTTAATTCTTTGTCGTTTTTTGTAAATGCTAAACTTTTCAACATCATTGCGAAAATTCAAACAGATTTTATGGAATCCGTACCAAATTTTGCAAGGATTTCCCAATTAAAAGAAAAACTTTAAGTATGTATGAACTTTGATTCTGAATGGTCAATCCGCATGGACTAATGAGATGCCGAATTATAGTGCAATCAAGTAT
Organism: Nephrotoma guestfalica; assembly: GCA_963691935.1. NCBI lineage: Eukaryota > Metazoa > Arthropoda > Insecta > Diptera > Tipulidae > Nephrotoma > Nephrotoma guestfalica. Next base: position 184,385,782 of record OY829913.1, read on the forward strand.
GTTTTATTAAAGCTCGTCATTTCCGGTCTAATTTAAAAAAAATGATCTGAACTAGAAGTATGAAGTTCCTCCCGATCAATCAATCCGTCTGCGCAGTAAGTACAAAGGCATAATTTTATATCATTTTAAAATAGAACATTTGTTTTTTTATTTCGTAAAATTTAAATAATTTTTGTTTATTTAACTCTATCGATTTAGACTTTTTTTAATTATCTTTGCAATCTTTTCTGGGTCGAGAGTCTCCCAACTCTTTCGCGGTTCGCTTTTCCTGTCCTTATTTTTACGCTATTGCCAGCCAATTCGAGGACGTACAATATACGACTAGCTCCATTGCACCATATAGTACTAGCATAGAACATGCGTTGGCCCATGAGTTTTGCACTCCGACAGGGGATCTTAGTCCTGTTCCATTTCATCACACATCGTAATTTATTGACGAAAATTTTCTTTTGCCATCTTCCTCTATCGGGATTCGAACCCAGTACCTCCCGATCCAAACGCAAAAGCTTTAACCACTAAGCCGTTTGGTCGGTGATTTTGACTTGTTAGGTCAATGTCAGGAGTATCACTACTGATGAGTGATTAGTCATCCTGAGGATGACCTATAACTAGTCGAAATCGATAGAGTTAAATAAATTAAAATTATTTAAATTTTGCAAAATAAGAAAACAAGTATTTCATTTTAAAATGTTATTCAGTGCTTTTTAAGTATAAATAGTATGCCTAATTTAAGTTGAAAATTAAATTAATGAATTTAAATTATTTCAAATATCGTCATTTCTGCTTAATTTTGTAAAACTGATGTGGACCGATATTCTTGCAAAATTAATTTAGAATCTTTAGTTCGTAATCGTTTTCCTCATAAATGATATGCTTTTCAAAATATTTGCAAAAAAAAAATCGCCCGGAAAGTACAGCGGCCGAATTTTGCAAAAAATGAAAAAGCTAGTATTGAAGCTGCGACTTTCGGTTTTGATGACCGATTTTGACCGAAAATCACCGGGATCGCAAATTGATGGCAAAAGCTTAAAAATAAAGTTTTACTCTGATCAGCTAATCCGTCTGGGCTGTAGAAACTTAACAAACAGATAGCCAGTACCAAAAAACTCTTTTTGACTTCGGCGATATAGTGAATGGCTAAGTTGCAAAAATCTCGAAGTCATGATTATTATATTTTATTTTGCTACGTAAAAGAAATAAAAATTTAGAAATACTTTTTTAGAGTATAAGGATTAACATACTTTTGAGTTCATGGTGTCTTAATATGACTCAAGAAGCCTTTAAATTGATGAGGTATGTGAGCTATACTTTACCTTAATTACAATTTATTATGGTTTATGTTATTAACTTTATAAATCAATTCTAGTCCTTCTCCTATTAGAAAGTAGTAGGGTGCCTGAGTGACAGCCACATCAGGAAGTATATCCTTCCATCAACAATACCACCTAATAACTCCATATGTCATTCGTGGCATCAATATACATAAGAAACAGATATGGGTCTGTGTTCTTGCTTACATTACTTACATTCATTCATTACATTACATACTTTTCGGAATTTAATTTTTTGTTGATGAAGTATGTATCGACCTATTCAGGCAGTGTGGATTATAAGGCTCGTTAAAGAAATTTGGTATCGAAAAACATGTTTTGTCTTTACCAACCTAAATGGATAACGATTGAATCTCGTAATTACTATTGATTGCCATAGTAGTATGATTGAATACGATTAGTAGGGGATGCGGGGATGTTTCAAAGGGGTGAATGAAAAGTTAATTAATAACCAAGTCTGTTTCTATGCGAAAGAACAGGAGGTTTTCCTGTTCTAATTTTCGATTTAAATGTATAATACAAACCCAGATTCTTTTTATTGGATGTCAAAATATTCTGTTCCTGGGAACGTTAAGCACAAGTATATAAGGATCATGACATAAAAATTTAAATTTGAGTTAGAGTGCTTGAAAATCAACACCTGGGCCAATTTACTATGCCTGATAATTTTCATTCTTAATTAAAGGTGGCTTAAAGTCCTAATCGTGAACCAATTCAACCACCAACGATTACAACAAATCACGGTATAAAAAGGAAAACGACATTCACAAACAATATCACTATCGTTTTAATGGTATGGTAACTTTTTAAATAGTAGTGCGTCACTGACGTTCACTAACATCTACGTATACGTCACGTCAATTAATATTTCCGTAAATGCCGTAAATGCAACAAAAAATATACATTTTGTCGAATAATCGTATTTACGAATGAAAGAATAAACATTTTTAGCGAGATATTTGAGCCGTTTATTCCGAAAGTGGTTAAGTCCATTTTAAAGTGGACTTTCAAAATGGACCACTTTCAAAATAAACGTTTTTGTTAGTATTTAGAAGATAGAATAGGGGTCTGTTCCGCGGCCTAACCCAGACGGCTGCTTCGCGCCATATTTATTGGCACAAAATGCAAAATGTCAGAAAAACTGTTATAAACAAACTTAAATTTGTTAGTATTTTTCGATACCACGTCTTCATTCAGATTTTTTAGATTTTTTCGAGCCCTTTCAAAATAAAATTTAGTTTTACTAAAAATTGGTTTGCATACTTTAGAATTTTTTATGTGTCCTAATAGGATTTAAGATGCCTTTAGATTGATTTATCAGTATAGTGCTACTTGACCCAAACAACAACTCCATTATAATAATTAATGATTTTAATTTAGTAAATCAATCCCTTTTTTCTTTCAAAAAGAAGTGGTCATAAAGTAAAATTGCCACATAATTTTCGAGTAATCCTACCAACTTGTAATGTGACTGAGTGAAGACAGCATCACCAAGTGTATCATTTTACCAACAATATAATTCAGTAACTTTACATTTGATGCGTTAACGCATCGGTTCGTTTTTAGCTGCACCAAGCGAACTCATGGAGATTTCCAAATCTCTAGTCTGTAAACCACCCACGTTTAATTTTTGTAGGAAGACATTTTTTATCGAGTTCGTGATTTTCAGAACTGTACACATAAGAAACAGGAGAATGGTCTGCGTTTTTGCTCACATTTTCTCTGTAAACTATTTTTTTAAAGTAACCTAATCACGCTGCATGTGTTTCAAGGCCGCATTATAGAAATCTTATTATATCATGTTTCTTTTAGATTTTCGTTATTACTTTGAAATAATAATCAAATATAATCCTCTACCCCTTAATCTTTATAACAAAACACCCGTTTAGTTAAAAACCTCGCTTCTCACTCTTAGAAGTTATTTTAAAGGAGAATAAAAATCAGAAAAATAATGTAACAATACGCGTGACCAGCCAGCCAATTCTGTCTCCATGAGGAAAATCGCATTTCCTCCCGAATTTTTAAACTAATGCTAAATTATCGGGTGCGAACTCGAAATAATTTTCGTTGTTTAGACATTTTGATCAGCGAGTATGAAATTATAAATTAAAGCGCCGAAGAGTTCATCCCTGCCTTAGGGAAGGGACGAAGTGAAATTAGCAACCGATGCCCGTTTTACCCCTTTTAAACTGCGTATTATTTATTATTGGATTATATAAATCGCGTGGCGATTTTAGATGGTATGTTGAAGAAGACTATGCATAACTATAGTTTTGTTTTTAAACTACGCCAATATGTTTTGAGTACATTATAATTAAGATTTCCAAAAATCTAACATTTGGAACATAGTAATAATTTTCTTGTAGTCTATACTTCTAATATTACCGATTTCATAGAAATTTAAATTTTACCGGTTTCAGAATGAGAGACTTGACTTGTTCTTCAACATATTTTTAAGAAAAACATAAAATTACTTACTAGTGAAAATTTTTTAATAAAAATCATGAAACAAGGTATAAGATTCTGAAAAGAGAAAATGCTCTTTTAAAATTATTTTTCATAACACCTATACTCAAATATATTTTATTTAGAAAGTGCCAAATTAGATTACTCCCAAGTTAACTGGAAAAAGCGTTTGGGTTCTAACAATTGAAATATCTGGATGGAAACCCTTACGAAATGTTTCTCAAAAACAATTCTTATAGATTCGTACCTTAAGTCTGTAGAAAATCGACTATAACTGTGTATCTACATTTTCATTTTTTTACAAGAGATATGAAAAAATAATTACAAAACTCTATATTTGACTTAAAGCCGTCGGGTTTGTTGTAGAACGGATACTATAGGATAGAAATCGAACAGTGGCGATCTTAAGATTAATATTCGGTGTATGAATATGATTCCGTCTTTTCCCAATAGGTGTCGTTACTAGTAGTACTTAGGTGTACTATAAATGGGCAATACTGGTTTTCTATAGTACTTGATGTCAGCTATCAACCGCAGTATGAATATGCGACATTTAGTTGAATTGAAAACAACTAGTACTTCTAACCCCTTCAAAATGTTAAATTTCACTCCAAATAAACATAATTTGCGGAAAGTTTTATTACATTATTTCATTACAAAGAAAAGTGCAGCGAAAACGGATCGTTTGCTTGTGAAAATTTACAATGAGCATGCTTCATCGAATACAACGTGCAAAGAATGATTTCGACGATTTAAAAATGATGATTTTGGCATTGAAGATAAAGAGCATGGAAAACCAACCAAAAAATTTGAATATGGTGAATTGGAAACGTTATTGTCTGAAGATTCTTCTCAAACAGAATCAGAATTGGCTGTATCATTAAATGTTGATCGATCAACTATTGCAAAACTTTTGCAAATAATCGGAACGGTTGAAAAAGCTAGCAACTGGGTGCTACATGAATTAAAAGAAAGAGACCTCGAACCCCGAAAAACCTTTTCTGAAATACTGCTTCAAAGAGAACAAAGAAAAGATGTTGTTCATCAAAAAATCTTGGGTGAAGCCTGGTGCATCTGGTCCATCACAACTAAAGCGAGATATTCATTGCAATAAGGTTATGCTCTGTATCTGATGGGATCAGAAAGGTGTCGTATATTAAGAACTACTAGAATCAGGTGAAACTATCAATGGCGATGTCTACCGACGACAACTAATACGTTTGAAGCGAGCTATAGAGGAAAAACGACCAGATTGGGTAAATAGGTCCAACAAATTAATTTTTCAGAACAGCAATGCACAGCCACATGTTGCAAACGTTGTGAAAAATTATTTAAATAATGGACTGGGAAGTTCTACCCTAACCGCCGTATTCTCCAGACATAGATCCTTCAGATACCTACTTATTCCTGTCGATGCAGTCGTTTCTTTCTGAACAGCGGTTCGGTTCTCACCCAGAGGTCGAATGTCTCGTTGATCGGACCGCCTCCAAAGACTAGGATTTCTTCAAAGGGGGAATCCGTAAATTTCCTGATTGATGGGGGAAAGTTGTAGTTGCAGTGAAATTTGTTTTATTCGAATAAAAAAGGGTGGAGTCATATTTACACACCCAATATAATAAAACGAATTTTGTAGATACACACTATTGCATCGTTTGGTACATATAACACGACCCAGAAACGAAAACCAGCATAATAACCTTTTTAAAATTTTAAATTCTAGAAATCTTCCATGTGAAGTTATTCTATTTAAACTCTTTTCAAACTCATAATTTGGCAATGCTGTATACTAACAACATAATACTATTTTGCAAATTTCATTTATACGGTGTGAAGTCCTTTACAAATTTGCAATATATTTTTATTTATTCTAAATTTACGCAAGTAGGGTGCATTTATAATTTATTAACAGTGTAATTAAACTATGAATGAGATTGTTCACAAATTGTTTCAAGATATAACAAAAATCATTGAGTTTTCTAATCATATAATCGATATTAGATAGAAAATACTACACGTAACCAAATTGGTATGTGCAACAAATGTACGTGGCTTGTCTGAAAAGTTTCCAACCTAACTAAGATACAAGACATTTTTTAGCCAAAATTTTTGTTTCTCTACACAGTCTCCTTGTAAGTATATACACTTCTCCCAGTGATGATCCCATCTCTTCAACCCATCCAAATAATACTCGGCGCCTTTTCTCTGCAAAATAATTATTTATGAAGTTGATGGCTTCCTCATTCGACGAAAATCTCTATCCTCCGAGCGAAAATTTAAGCATAGAGAAGAAAAAAAGTCACTTGAGACTAGATTAGATCTGGTAAGTAAGGAGGCTGGTCAAGCAGTTCAAACCGTAATTTGTAGATTTTCGCCATGGCAATCGCTGAGGTGTGAGAAGGCGCATTATCTAGGTTGCGCCATATACTTTTTCTGTAAATATGGCCCTTGTTTCGCAATTTCTGCCTTCAGCTTGTCAAGTAATGATTCGTAGTATATATGTTGTTGTAATGATTTTCCCTTTTTGAAGATAATCGATTAAGATAACTCCATGGCTATCCCAGAAAATAGTCAACATCACTTTCCCAGCCAAAGGAACAGTGTTTGCCTTTTTTGGATCCGATTCCCCCTTGGCAGTTCACTATTTTGACTGTATTTTTGATTCTGAAGTATAATGGTGTATCCAAGTTTCAACAACAGTAACTAGCCGGTACCAAAACTTATACGACCAACGATTTATTGCGCCTAAACTGTGTTAACTGAGCGTTGGAAATGTTCATTCGAACACGTTTCTGGTCCAAAGTGAGCAAACGCGGCACCCAACGCACGGACAGTTTTATCTTGAGTAAGTCGCGGTTCAATATATGATTAACACTTTCTTTGGATTTATTCATAGCATCTTCTATCTCTCTAACTTTAATTCGACGGTTGTCTAGCACTATTTGGTGAGCTTGAGCAATGTTATCGTCAGTGGTTACAGTTTTTGGACGTCCAGATTGTCCATCGTCACCCAAGCTGGCACGGCCATGCTTAAATTCAGCTTCCAAAATTTCACGGTGGTAAATGATGGTGCAGAGTCCCCGTACACAGCGTGCAACTCGTCTTTGATTTGCATAGGCTTATTGCCCTTTAAAAATAAATAATTAATGGAAGCTCGATACTCGATTTTTTTCACTTTCACAAAAACACCCACATCGACTCACTTAAACTATTGTTAAACAATAATCGTACGTCCTGCACAAACATGATGAGCGGAAACTTTTCAGACAAACCTCTTGTGTAGATCTCGAATACACCTCTCTTGGTTTTTAACGAAAAAGGGCAAGTCACGCGATTTTTATAAAAACTGTCTTGTATAATCAAAAATCATTATGCCTGCTTAAATTTCAGAAAATCAGCAAATTAACAAAGTCAACTTTTGTCGAAAATTTTATCTTTCAATATTTGAACTCTTTCTTATTTTCTTTAAATGCTATTCTTTTCAACATTATTGCAAATGTAAAAAGCTTCTACGGAAGCCACCACTTCTGGTAAATAGATATCCATCATATTTTGTAAGCATCTACCAATTTATGGAAAAAAAACTTAAGTATGAAGTTTCCGAATAGTCAACCTGTTTGGGCTACATGGAGGATACCGATTGACACAGGGACGACCTGGCGATCTATCGCATGTAATGATGCAGTTTGATCTCTGCAACCTTATAAGAAGGCATTTACCGTTAGCATTTATGTATACATAAACCAGTATGTATATCAAAACGACTGTTGTAAAACGATGCTTATTCTACGATAGATAATATCTGACATCTTCCGGTTCGTTTTACTTAAAGATTAATTTTTGTATATAAATTATTAACGCTTTCCGCTAACAAATTATCAAGTCTATAGCGATTCAAACCCCCGCTTCATATATCCGATTAATTCTCAAAAACCGATTAATTTATTAGTAAAATCTATTTATTCGAAATAATTTTGTTGTCGTTATTATTCAGCTTTCATAATAAAACACACATAATACCCAACAGAACACATAATAAAATACAATAAAATATTCAATCGATTCTGCAAACTATTTACAAAAATATTGCTCCCCTTGGTTTTCAACCTAATTGTGTGCTATTTTTGGCTTCTTGAGTAACTTATTAATATTTAATTCTTGCTAATGTTTGAATTGTGTATTGAACGTAATTGCGAATAAGATAAGATGGCTGATAACAAAGAAAATTATAAATAAATGTTAATCAAACTACACATGTAAACATTTCCTCACATTGGTTTATTTACAAGAATATTTGTGTATTAAACGAATTAATAATACTAAACTGATTGCGTAAGTACAAAATTTAGCAAATAAAAATTTTTGCAATATATATTTGACTAAAAACAATATTTTACTTATCAACTAAGCAATACATTTCGTATACATATAAGATACCAAAACTTTAAACGCAACAAACCCAAATTTTACCCATTCCAATCACTTGAATTTAAACAGAAAGATGTGAAATTTACTCTTAGGCTGCGAACCAAATCCAAGGTAAATCGTGGGTAAATTCAATTTTTAACAGTGTATGCGGTAAACTCAATTACCGTACTAAAAAGTAGGGTAAAGCAAAGACACATAAGTAAATGTAATTTGTGTCCTTCTATTTGATTTTTTTCTATGAAAAATTCAATACCCAATTTTGTTTTGAAATAAAAACGGTTTTGTAATGAACTAATGGTATACAATATTTAATAATATTTTAATTTTGTTCATTAATAAAAAATACACATATTAGCAACCAACAAATTGTTTTGAGAATATTAAATTTCATAAACAAAATGATATCCGAATAATTCTCGTAAAATTTTCCGCTCCACACGTAATATCTACACATAAAAAAAGAAAGTGGTAAAACACAGCGAAAACGGCTACACAAAAATAATACCAAATATATTTAATTGTATTGGGCATCTTCTTCATTTAATGAAAATTTGCTCTAAATTTCATTAAATTATTGTTTTGACATCAAATTTTGACATTCGTATATGTACCGACGAACCAGACATTGTATAAACCAATGAACCAATTTCACCTTTAAAGCCGTAATTACTTAATTTTATTTACTAGTGAATTGGTACGGTTTGTTAAGTAAATTGTACTAAAATTTTAATTTATCGTACTAAACGATTTGCCGGAGAATTGGTCTACAGCCTTAGTGTGTTTAACAATAACATTTATTTAACGTGCATTTAATGACCATTTCAATTCACAAGAACTAAGGTCCCAAATTGAGAGCCTGGTTTAATACTATGTTACCTGTAACTTATCCAAAATTTTAAATAAATTCCTAGGTAACTCAATTCAAAACGCCTTAAAATACAGTACGTTAAAGTACATAATTTATGTTACCTACATAGAAACACTAGAATAGGTTGAAATAGGAAGAAATTCCTTCTGGGGTCTTTTATAGATTTGTGCGATTTTCGTGATTTTGTGTGATTTCGAAGATGTTCGTCGATTTTCTTAATTTGATAGGTTTATGTTGTATATTGGAGAAAGCACGTAATTTTAAATTCGTCGAGCGTTTATTTGATGTGGATGTGGTTCTTGGTAAACAGAATGTAGTGTTAGGTTTTTTAAGCTTACGATCCATTAGACTTTACAGCTGCAGTTGTTTATGCAACGGGTTTGAATGCGAGTTGTTTGTGGTAATGAAATTTATTTTTGATGTCAGTTTAGCACTTTATTCGTTCAAAATATTAATGTAACGTGTAACTTCCCTAAAATCCTATGAAAAAAGAAGTATCCATGAATAGAGCTTTAATTTAGGAAATTTCATAGGTTATGTTGTTTGAGATTTGTGATTATAATATTTTATTATTCCTGAAAACATTGCTTTGCATGAAAACTTTTCTACTATCATAACAGATTTTCATGTTAATCCGAAAAAATGCTTTTGCGGCAGCTCAGTGTGATGCCTAGACAATCAAATTCATAACAACAATTTATACCCAAAAATAATAAAAACTATTAAAATACAGTATTTTTAAATAGAAATTTATGTCGCATGGTATCCGAAATAAATTAGTATGAAATGATTAATACGAGTTGGCCCTATTTTCTTAAAATTCTATAAGAAGTCAATAGTAGGTATGTTCGTCTATAATCATGGAGTTAAATACTCATCTTTGTAGACATCAATTAACAGAGCACAGTTTGTTTGGATGTATCAGATTATTGATGAATCGACAATAAATTCTATAAGCTAAATTTAAATATAAACTTCTAAAGCATTAATAAAAATCAATTAACAGAACAAAGTATTGGTATAAATTTTGTAAAGGTTGAATCCATCCTTTTAACTTAAATGGCCAATTCTTGATTTAGATATAGTAGTCTGATGGGGGGAGGAGTATAGAAGATATCGACTATGATTACAGGCAGCTATATCTAAAATTTACTTAAATCCTCATCTTACTAAGGAATATTATCCGATTTATTGTTGGAAAGCAAAATAGCTCTACACGTTCCTTCAAATTGCTCTTTAGTTTATCATATGATTGTTTTGGATGAAATAATTCATTTTATCCAATTGATTGTTCTCAAAGAAAAAATTGGGAATAAACTTAAACCGGTAGAACTTCAATATTTATAGGATTGCTGTATGTATGTACTACCGTTGAGATTTTCTCAATCCACTCTTTCACTGAAGAGACCCAACCACGACAAGTGCATTAGTTTCGGTGGATCTATCTAAAACTGTTAGTGTTATTCAATATTGGCATCTTTCTTTGTCCTATTTACACTATTCTGGCTTTCTCTGGGAATAGAGAATGAGGTAAAAGAAAGTATATTTGTTTAATTGTCTAAATTGTATTTTTGCAGCGTACTGATGGAGTTAGTTTGGTGTAAATATTTTCAAAACAAAGTTAATTGGGAAACATTGTTTCTCAACATATTTATGGGAAGAAAAAATTCCCCATTTATTTTTGCTTCGAAAATATTTACACCAAACTAATTCCAAATGTAGGCCAGGAAAATACAATTTATATAAAAATGCTATGAACTGTTTTTCGCAAATCCAAATATCCTGGAAAAACAGAATAGTGCCCAGTAAAGTAGTCCATAAATACAAGTCTACATAAATAACCCAACTTATTCTCACTTGTTTTTCCATTGTGTTTCGTTGCCAGTACGTGTCAATTTCAATTAAAATAATCTCGACTATTTCATAATCGGGGTAATACCGTAGGTTACGCCTATTTTGGTCGTGTTTAACTTTATGGAGAAAGATTAATCAAAATGTAACAATTAATAAATATATGGGAATATGTTTATTTTCAATACATTGCAACCATTAATGCTATATTTCATAATATTCGACTATTTTTGAATCTTTCGAATAACACTGTACTCATATACTTGATTAAATAAGCCTCGAACACGATAATATTTTACTACATTACCATGACCAGGCTGTGGTGAAGAGACAAACTAAGTGTGTTGTTATGCACGCGCAGTAAATGTTGGGTACCTCTCGTAAACTTGACTCTATTAAAGTATGTATTAATTATATATGCGTTACAATTAATGGAAACTTATTTGCGTTACAAATGTAAACAACATAGACTTTCTAAAAAACTCATTCCAACCGTAAAACAAAATTTGTAATAGAATCAAGATACTCTATTTTAGATTATCTCGCTTGTACAAAACTTTTGGTTTGGTTGAAAATTTAGTTTTTAAATTTATTTAAATCTTTTAATTCTTTGTCGTTGCAAATGCAAATGCTAAACTTTTCTATATCATTGCAATAATTGAAAAAGACCCTATTAAAGCTGCCAATTCCTATACACAGATTTCCACCAAATTTCGCAAGAATCTCCCACTTTGTAAAAGCAGTATAAGAATGAAGTTTTTTCTCCGAATAGTCAATCCGCCTGAACTGTAGAGTTGTCGAATTTTGGTCAAATGATTCAAATAATTTTTTTTTTATCAAAACTCGTCATTCCCGGTAGAATTTAAAAATATTATTTGATTTAAAATCTTTTTGTTTCAATATTTTTTCATAAATACTACTACTTTTCAAAATTTTTGTAAAAGTGGGAAAAGCTCCTACGGAAGCTGCCACTTCCGGTGAACCGATTTCGGCCAGAAATCACTGACATCTCCCAATTGATGAAAAGTACTATGAAGGTTTCACCACGAAGAAAGTGAAGATCGTCTTATAAAGGTATAAAATGAGAAAACTGGGATGGAATTGAATAGTTCCGCGCAATTATTATTTAGTTTCCTTCACCAGAGTTACAGCCGTCGTCTTCTTACATTAAACATTATTTGTGACATAATCATAATACTCTACTTTTAGGTTTTCTCACTTGTACAAAACTTTAAGATATTTTTACTTTTGCACAACCATTACGGATTTCAAAAACGATAACAATAAACGATCTTTGTCGTTATTGAATATTGAATACATCATTACAACGATATCTTTATGTAAATTGGTTCTGCAGACTAAACTTTAAAAGAAACATGAATAATAAATTCCCAGATAGTGAGAGGTTGTACTTGTTTGACATGACTACAAGTTTTAGTCTTCAACGAAACTTCAAGTAGTGTAAGCAATAATTTGTAGTGTTTTGTGAAAGTTTTAATTATTAAAAACATTTTTTATTTAACTAAATAGTAGTTTCGTAACAAATTAGCATAATGTGGAGCGAATTAAATAAAATTGAAGTTAGTAGATTTGGAATTTAAAAGATATTATTAACAACTAAAAATAAAAGTTTAATAAACAATGATTGGTAAAATTTTATATAAATATTAATTTATTTGTGATCTTCCAGAGTGCAACTTTAGATGCCGGCTGCTCATTTATTGAGATTTTTATTAGTTTGAAACTCCTCCATATTATAATATCAGTGTAATGTTTTCAATAATTTCTGTTATTAATTATTGGTTTAGCCTATGGAGATTTTTTCTGATTTGTTGTCGCGTGGGATTAATCTTTTTGTGGATTCCGTATCTCGAATTATGGTTGGTTGTTATGTTCATGATTGAAGTGACGATTATTTTCATGCAAATAAAAATAGGTGTTGCACGGTTGTTGTCCTCTAAACCTAAGAATTATGATGAAACAAATACGTTCTCTCTCCTGACATTTCGGAATGCCTACGTTGCTTAGTTTTATTGTTCTGCCTCTTTATACCTTATACCTGTTGCACGATGGTATTAAAAACACGCCGTATGAAGAATTATTGGTTGATGATATGTTGAGAAATCGAACAAAATCAGAACGAAGTTAGATTAATTTAAAATGTAGGGTGTTTTTTGGCCGTTCCGCACCATAATACTCGCAATAAACAAAACACATTTATTTGTTTTTGAAATAATATAAACCTGTAATAATAGGATCAATTAATAAGACTAACTAAATTTTCCAAAATTTATTCAAGAGTTCGTTCCTATAATAATCTGAGAATACGACGATTTACATACTTATTATAGAGGAAATTTTCAAATGTTCATAGAAATCTTCGCTGATTTGCTGTCCATGGCATATTTACAGAAAACCGCGACTACGCGGATTATATATCCATATTATGTTACAACATAATTAATATATTACATACTGTTTTACTAATCAAACTGAAAAATCGTTTAAAAATTGAAAATAAAAAATATTTTAAATGCATTGAGTTAATGCGGTATATTGTAAAAGACATCCACACCAAACTACTTGTCATGTTGCAGTTCAATTCCGAGGGCGTCTTACCGTTAGTCTATTCACCTACCTTTCCAATGTTATAATAGTATTCCGCAAGTTTCATGAGAATTTTAAAAACAACCATTTATTCAATATTAAATAAAATGGTGTGGTTAAAGCGTTTAGATAAGTTTGATTTAAAATAAATCTTGCATTAAAAAATTCAGTTAAAAGTTAAAACTCATAAACTAAATTATTATATTCCTAATATTTTCATTCCGTCGTTTATTTATCAGCTTCAAACTTCTTATTGACCCATGCTAAGAATGAGCTCATCTAATTCGCACCCCATGTTGGAGATAACTTTAATTTTATGCAGCTACTATACAGTAAATAAATTTATTAAATGAAATATTGGCCTTGTTCAAGATCGTTTTTTAGATATTGCAAACATTGCTTAATACAAAACGACATTTATAAACGATTACAGTACAGTCGCAGTAGTCTTAAATTATAAAGCATACAAAAAATATACAGCTGAAAGGGAAATCCCAACGACATAAGATCTATAAAAAGATTTCATCTGTCGAGTTTCGATTAGTGTAGGACGTAAGACGTCATGTTTAAATTAATTATTTTATCTTAATGTTTCATGTACGTGTTAAATACGGTGATTGCTTGGTTTTTATCATCTTTCATATTATGCTTTTGGGATTTTTCTTAAAGTAAATAAAATATGTATTGAAATATTAAGAATATAGAAATATATTATAATTGTGTATGCATGATTCATCATAAGTTAAAACCACAACTTATATAGTTTGTATATAGTTGTATTTGTTTATTATTTACAGATCGAACCTATTTACGAAGAGATTTTGTATACGTTTTTATTGAACGATAGTTTTGAGCACGATGAAAAACTTGAAGTTACCACTTTATTTGATTACACACAGAATGTATTTCAAGTTGATGACAATTTTCACAACCATATGTTAAAATTAGCCCGAAGGCGAAATCCTCCAATTGTACGTGTTGACGTGAAATGTACAGAAGCAAAATATTTACGAGCCACTTCGATTACCGGAACTGGAAATTACTTGGTAAACATTTATAAAACATCTGCTCCAGACCATATCAACAGCACAGAAGTACAGTTTGATACTAATAACCCAAAATGGAACGATCGGTTTTCTATTCCGATCATAAAAAGTATCGAGAATGATAGACTAATATTTGAAGTATTTGATTGCTTCTCGGATGAAACAGTTTTTAAAAAAACGGATAGTTCTAGTGAATCAGGCTCAATTCGTGGAATAAAATCATTAATAAAGGAACTGACACAACCACCTGGCAGTAAAACGAAAAAATTAGTGGGTAGAGCATCAATTTCGTTGGAATCAATAAAGCACGATGGTCTCGATGTGTGGCTTAATTTGGAGAAAAATGGAAAATATAATAATCGCGGAAAGATTAATGTTCAAGTAAACTACTGTGCTGAAAAATCAAAGGACGTTGCCTTGGAAGAATATCAATGCTTAGTACAACACTTATTATTGTACGAATTGCAAGTATCAGGAGTCGGAGACTATTGGTGGCATGGAAAATTTAGTGAACCCGGCGAAGCTATAATTGGAGCGTATGTTACACGGGCACATTTATCAGACCTCGACATTGCTATTTGTAAATGGGCTGCATTCTCAAAAGTTCATATTAAACATCCTTTATCATTTATTCTGTTTGATGGGCTGTTGAAAAAATTTTTGATATCAATAACCGATAACGTAAGCGATTCACAACTAAAATATATTTGGGAAGGCGCTGGGCGTCTATTACCATCTTGTCTCGAGCAAATTCATTATCAAATCGCAACTAAAATTCATGGTGTTAATTTGAGAATCGTCTTAAACATTTTAGGAAAATTGCAAGATTTATTGGATAGCTCAAAGAAAAGGTAACTGACTTATTTTATAATGCAATTGTCAATTTAAACTTAATCGTTAATGTAAATTATTCCAGAAATGAAATTTTCAACTTTGGTATTTTCAAGGCCCTGGAAAATGCTGTAATTGATGGCGCTAATGAATGGTTTGATAAGCAATTGGATGAACAAAATATATTAACGATAACAGATTCCGAGAGTGTATCAAAAATCAAAGACTTTACTCATATGTTGCAAAATGATTTATCGCAAGCCATTCTTTTAAATGACATGTTTTTGGAAACAAATAATTTACGGTTTGCGGAAACGTTATTTCTAGTATATGATGAAAAACTAGGTTATATTTTGGAAAATGTACTTAATGAGACTGATAGCGATTGGCAAATGTTATATTATGCACTCGATCAACCCGATGTGGTGCACGAAGCCCAGGAAAAGAACATAACCGTTGCTTTATTTCAATTGTATCTAACATTAAAGGAATTATTGGCCCTAGGCACAAAAATTACCGTTAACTGTGAACTGTTTAAGTTGAATAGGTGTCAAATTTGGTTCAGCGGTGCTTTAACCTATTGGCTAGAACTAGGTGTGGAAAAAGCTTTAACCAGAATTGAAAATGCCGTCAATAGAGACAAGTTTGAACCTGATCACGAAGATGCCAAGTATAGTTCATCAGCCATTGATACATTGGGAATTTTTTATCAAGTCAAATATATATGGGAACAACTAGAATGGACAGATGATTTGGGATCGTTTATGATCATTGGCAAAATAATTTATGTAATTATTTTTTACATTGTTTAAAACTATTTAACAAAACTTAGTATATATGTACATTGATTTATCATTTTAGGATATTTGCCGATTATGCGCCTTTTATGCAAATAAAATACAATCATCACTAGAAAATTTACACCTGAACCATAATCATACCCAAGCCAATTTCCAAGTAACACGACAGTGGTGCTTAGCGATCAATAATATAGAATTCATTCGAGCAAAGATCAACACATTTATTAATGAAATCAGCATAGAAAATATGGTCAATCGCATTTCCAATTTATACAATTCGTTTGAGGGGGAACGGGCCGCTGAAACATTTCAAAATATCCTAGAATACATAAATGACATAAAAAATTACACAATTCTTCATTCAATTAATCAGGTTGTAAAACATCTCTCAGTAGCAATAAGAAGCAATTTGGCAATCGTTGTTAAAACTCAAAATTTTAAAGCCAAGCCCATTGAGGATTTACTTGGATATATCGACAAATCAATGTACACATTACGCACTGATTTGGATTTGATCAATTTCGAAAGAACTGTCGAATTATTTTGGGAGGATTTCATCAATATTTTAGAAGATACCATAGCGCTAGCTGTAAAAAATCGTAACAAGCTTGAATTTTATGCAAATCTACAACGTCTTTTCTATAACATAGTTTATATTGTGACGACGGTGGATCCATCGAATGAACAATTTATGAAAGATTGTCCAACAAGTTTATTGTACATCGAAAATTTAATAAAACTTAATGCTCTCGAAACTTCTAGCCTTGTACATCAATATCATTTGGTTCGAGCTCAGTCACAGAATGATGGGTTTAATACGAAAAATGCAACATTGACAGTTCGATGTTACTTCAATGAAAGTGATTTAATGGTAAGTGTAATCATGTACCACATTCAATGAATTGCTGTTGAAATTTTCATATTATTTATTTTTTTAACATTAGATCGAAATACTTAATGCACGGAATTTAGAAACAGTTATGTCAAATCACACCACAAAGTGTAACCCAATTATTAAAGTGCAACTGCTGCCACCGAACAAACCCCACATGCAGTATTCAACTAAAATACACAAGAATACGACAGTGCCGCTAATCGATGAACAATTTTCGATTAAATTAGAACCGGCCGATCGAACATGGGGTCGTACACTAATTTTATTTACGGTGTGGAATCGTTCCGTTGTTTTCAAAACGGAGGAGTTCTTGGGAGAATGTTACATCGCGTTGAGTGATATTCCGGATCATTTTATTGAAAAGCAAACGCATTTAAATTTAACTAGAAGTAACGATCGCACAAAAACAGTATTAACCATTTTAGAGGCCCGAAAACGTTACGATAAAGAAGCACAAGTGTTTTTAAATAGTATTTCAAAAAAAAATACGTATTATCCTAAATGTTGTAATTTTGTAAATAATTTATTTTTATCAGAATAGTATTATGTTTTGTATAGTATTCAATATGGTTGTGTTTAATTTGTGCAGAAATGTGAGACACGTCCACATTTTAAAAAATTGGAAAAACTAGTCCGTCTGCAATACGCTCGAATATAAACTAAACATAATTTTTGGTTTTTTGAGCCGCTACAGGACCCTCGCTTCGCAGACAATATGGCACGCGGAGGTCTATTATTCAGAACTAAAAATTATTTCTTGAACCATGAGAGAGTAACGCTTTAGAAAGAGGAATTATTTGTTATTTTTAGAAAGTATCGTACAGGGGCTGAAAGTGTAATATTTTACATAGCATCCCGAAGCTAATATCGAGATTTAGAATCCACATTCAATAGCACCAGTATCCCAGCCCTAGAGTGTTTTTATAAACGAATTTTCAAAAAATAATCATCCGATCTCGGTTAAATTAAACAAATCCATGCAGTTGGAGCGTATTTCTGATAGAGCGTACCGTCGTAGTTTTTGAAGAATACATTAAGGCTGTATGGTACTCAACTTGTCAAAAACGATGTGTACTATAAATCAGTATTTGGCTACAAAAAATTACCAATTGGTCTAATTCTTTCCTTAGGAAGTTAAATGTATAATTGAGGTATTATCTATTGAGGTTGTCTATGGGTAGGTTTCAAAGTTGATCGTTCTTCAGAAACGTAAAAATCACTTTTCTTAATATTTTTCCTCTAAACCCCGAAAAATGTTTGGACCGGGTTTTAATGGAACATAAAATCTAGGTATTAATAAACAATTATCAAGATAGGAATTGAAATGACGGAGAAGTTGGGTAATTTATTTTAAAATTTTTAAAATTTCGATTCTGATCAATCAAAAAATTACGTCAAACGATAAGTTTCGTGTGTTTACGCCGCAATGGCGATTAATTATGAATATTTTTGTGTCCCTAGATGGCAAATTAACAAATACGAGTAATGAATGTGTCCAAGATTAGTGATATTAATTTGTTATAATATGCAATGTTTAGAACCAAAAAAAGTGAAAATTGAGAAATTAGTTTATGTTTATTTGCACATAAGAACAATATAAGTAAAGCAAATTAAATTAATTAAACGAAATTTGGGTATTCAAATGTATTAAATACACAAACCAGTTTAGTCACACTATTAGAAATTTTAACCCAGTTTACACAGCATTACCAGAAAATATCACATTACTCCTCTTCATTGTGTTCGAAGCAGGGCAAAACATTATAGATTTAAATAATGAACGGTTAGAGAAATAAATTCACTTAAAATTCGCCAAATTCGTAATATTCGTTTGTGGAAAATAATTATTTTCTGGTGGATTGTAACTAAATTTAATTGCTTGATAAATACATTTTTTTAATCGCTTGTTTTTGTTTCGCAAAAATAAATTTTTTTTAAATATTCAAAAATTTATGCGAAACAAAAACAAGTGATTAAAAAAATGTGTTTATTAAGTTGTAGTGTGCTTCGCCAAGTGCCTTCGGCAAATAGTGTTAAAAATAAATTTAATGGTTTGGCGTTAAAATAAGTAACAATCTTTAGCGGATGGGTACACATTGTGTCATTGCTAAAATCAGGTTCGAGCAAATTTATTCCTTACTTCCTTAATGGATGCAATACTTTTCCATGCAATCATATCTAGAGTATTGCTACCAAGGGAAGGTGTATCACGTTTCATCGCACGCTCCCTCCAGCTTCGACGTGGCCTAGCCACTTAACTCGGTTGGATTTAATGGATCCGATAATGTGTCACAATCTCCAAGGAGAAGTTTGACTTCATGATTCATTCGAATCCGTTATTCATTGATCACAACTTTAACTGGACCATAAATGGCTCGAACGTCCTAAATAAGATTGATAATATTATACAATCGTTATTGGTCAAGGTCAAACGACACGGTTACACGACAGTAAAAGATATTTTGATCGCAACAACACTGACTCATATTACCCCACATCGGATAATAACACTGTGCTAGTTGAAAAATGAGACAAACTGGGCACCCAGGGGGTAAACCTAATTAGAGTACACTGAATTCTATAGTGCTAGTCCCATTTCAAAGTTAGTCCCCATTTTTGAGATATCGCTTTCGACATGTTTTGGCTCTGAGTCAATATTTGTCAAAATATACGCTCATTTTAGACTTTGATAGCTCTTGAACCATTAAGATGTTCGTTTTGCGTTCTTTAGCAAAGTTGTTGCGCAAGCCAAGACAAACAACTTTGCCGAACATATCAAGACAGAAAAACCACATCCACCATATATGTGTGCTTTACTTAGGCCAAGGTTAGGTTAGGTTAAGTTGGAGTGGCTGCCTCCGCACACTTAGACCAGTAGTGGCCCGATCCTATTTCCCCTTTACCCCTATTCAAAACTTTTCGCTACCGTACGTAGCACAAAATATCTTGCACTCAACAGTCCGCGAGGTCTGAAAGGCTGGCCATACTGTACACGCCCAAATACCTATGCCTACTGTATGATAGTGCCGGACATGAGCATAAGAAGTTATCTAAAGTCTCTTCCTCCTCTTCGTCCATGCAACTTCTACAAAGTCAATCGTCTGTAGACCCAGCCTTCTCGCATGTTCCCCAAAAAGGCAAGGTCTTGTCAGTTTTGGCAAAAGCTCTTCACAGAAGACTGCGGCTCCTTCCTTGCCGTTTAGAGAAACATGGGTCCACCTTTACAGAGATCTGTATACACAGGTAAGGATAAATACAACTGGAGGTTGGCATACTTAGGCCAAACAGGATGCTCATTTCAAATAAGAAACAAAGAACACATCAATGACATAACCAAATTTAAAAAAAGTACATAAAATCAAGTTTTGCACAACACATAAAAACTGAAAATCATAGGTATACACTAAATTTAATAAAAATTTAACCATTTTGCACAGAATCAAAAAAGGACCGTAATTAGACAGGTTAGAAGATCTTGATTTAAATTTTGGACACAATTTGACTAATGGAACACTGTGCGTATACAAATTTCTCATGAGTCAAATTGTGGCTAAAATTCACACCCTTTAAATATACAAAAACAAAAACACCAACAATTTACTTAACGACAAAATCAACACAAAAACCAATAAAATGTATGACTTATTATTCATAACTTAAAAACAAAGGAGGTGCCAAAGAGCAGCGCCTAGCAACAGCTTCAAAATAAATTATGTAATTGTAGTAAAAAATAAACCGAAAAAGAGATTATTCTCGAAATCGATATTTCTAAAAAAGTTAAAAAATTGGCACAATCATCAGTAAGAACGAAAAACTACAATATACAATTAAAAATAAAAAGGTTTTCTTTTAAATTTATAAAGTGACAAAAGAACACAAAAAATAAAATGAAAATCTGCTTGTGAAATAAACAATATGGATAGGTGTTTTAAACTCAAGTGCTTTTGTTATGTGTGTGGAAAATTTACAATTATGAGCAATCGCCGCAAAATAAGTGATGAGACCGCTGATTTATATCGACTATACTTTTCACAAAATGTTATTAGTGGTGTAAATTGGACGCCGACTTTTGTTTGTAAGGCACGCATTTTCCATTTGCATATAGATGGCAAAACACTGGAGCCGCAATGCCATTTGGTATCCCGATGATGTGGATAGATCCACAAGGACATGATCAATTTCAATGTTATGGGTGTATGAATTACATTCTCGGTAGAAACAGAAAAAAAATTGGTTCTTTCACATACACTGCAACTACAAATGCTCAAATACTGCTCCGCATTCAGATGAAATTCCTGTTCCGGAAAGATTCAACCCAACTGAAGAATATTTACCACCAACTTTTGAATCTGCTGAAACTGGAGAAACATCGGCATCAATACATATATCAACCATCAAATGTTACTGCGCCATGCAATCACATTGAAATCTCGCAAAATCGTTTGGATATTATGGTACGACGCCTGAAACTATGGCAACGGCAAGCCATTCTTTTGTCAAAGGATTTAAAACAAGTGAACATGTTGACTCCAAATGTTCGGATATATGGAGCAATAAATCGCCATCGTCATTTTACGAATTTTTTCAAATCAATTGAGAATAATTCACTCGCTTTTTGCACTGATATCCGTGGCGTGGTATCCACAATGCACAATGCATATAATCCCGAAGATTCGTGATTGTTTATCGATTCCTCCAAAAGCAGTTTGAAGCAGTTAGCCCCTTCACGTTACCAACTCACGTTTTAAAGGCGACCAATACAACGAACGGAACTGGGCTTTAAGTAGGAACATTATATTGCGATACGACTAAATCGTTGAGGCTCCACTTGTGCCAATTGAAAAAATATTGCTACCACCACTTCATATCAAGCTTGGGGTAGTTAAAAATTGTATAAAAGCGCTGAATCCAGATGGAAATGCGTTCATCGAATTGCGTCGCATTTTTCCACGGTTATGTGGAATAAAAATAAGAGAAGGTTGGTGTTTGAATCTATTCGAATCTAAGTTTTGATCAAATGAAATTTCATTTCGCATCTTGTTTTTTATTACAGGAATACTTAATGGACCAGATATTCGTCGTTTGATGAACGGTGATGCATTTGAAAATGCTCTCAGTGAACGAGAGCTTGTGGCATGGAAATGTGTAAAAGAAGTTATTAAGAATGTTCTCGGAATTAATCGATCCGATGATTGGCGCAAATATATTGAAAATATGCTGACCGCTTTTCATAATATAAACGTTCGAATGTCATTGAAAATACATTTTTTGCATTGTCATGTGGAACAATTCGCCGAACAATCACCAGCCGAATCGATGAGCACGGCGAGCGTTTACACCTAGTGACGGCAAGGCTCGAACATTGGTACAGGGGCAAAAAGCTACATGTACTCTTGGGTGACATTTGTTGGAATTTGCAAGAGGAAGAAGGTCCCGAAGATGACACGAATGAATCAGAAAATTAAAATTGAAAAAGTTAAGAAAAATGTTAATTTTTTTGAAAAATCCACCATAAAATCAACTGAATCGATTTATTTTTCTTTTAAATAGTTTCCATTGTATTTCAATCGATTTAAATTCAATAAATGGACAAAAAATGATAAAAAAAAGTGTTTTTCGTCAAAAATGTGAATGTAGATGTGGTTTTTCGGTCTTGATATGATCGGCAAAGTTGTTTGCCTTGACTTGCGCAACAGCTTTGCTGAAAGAAGCAAAACGAAAATCTTAATGGTATTCTTAAGTCTTATTTTGACAAATTTTGACTCAGAGCCAAAACATGTCGAAAGCGATATCTCAAAAATGGGGACTAACTTTGAAATGGGGCCAGCACTATTGAATTCAGCATACTTGGATTAGGGTTACCCCCTGGGTGCCCAGCTTGTCACAAAAAAAAAGTTTGCGACTCAATCACAGTGTAATAGAAACCACCAGTATACATAGATTGAAGGTGATACTGCCGCAACCACGAACTGGGGAAATCAAGCTCGAATTTATTTAAAGAGCACCGGAGAAGTACAATTCGCTAAATAACTTTAAGTTTCAATTGGGATATAAATCAATCACATATAAAACATACATCTGTATTTACTTAGAGAATCGCAGAGTTAGTTTAGTATGTAATATTATTTTTAGTGACAAATATTATTTTTATTAGCTAAATATTATAACCTTTGTCTAGGGAACCGTTTGAAGAGTGGTGAAACCAATTTGACAGTCGTCAGCAAAATACTTTCTGGGCACTGTATTACTGTCTCGTGTGTACGGACCTAGTTCTTTCAAATCACGTATTGTCTGGCAAATTTTGCATCCACACGATACAGTGTTTTACTATCGTACATTTAATTTTAAAATGTACATTTATTTAAATTTGCTAAATAAAGAAATATAATATGTAGAGTTTACACGTCGAGAGTAATTAATATACGGTACAGCAAAATTATTATTTTTTCTTTATTAATTACAACTGAGACTGTGCTCATCTAGCAATTTATCTTTCAAATTTATAAATTTTACATTTCTTAAACAATTCTGATTTGTTGGGGTGAAACCCAATGGTTAGTCCTAAAATTAATTAAACCTATTTAGAATATAATTTTAATTTGGTATGTTTACTTGGTCAAGTGGCCTCGTTCTTTGAAGTCTTCTTTCAACGACAGGGTTATCTATCATATGGCGAATATAGGGGTTTCCATGTTTCTGGAGCCTTATTTCGTGTTTGGCGGCATGGCGGCATGCTTTTTTATTTCATCTTTGATGTATACCATCTGTAAGTCCCTGTGAAGGTCTTCATTTCTTGTGTACCACGGAGCATGTACGATGCTACGGAGAATCTTATTTTGAAACGTCTGTATCATTTTGCGCTTGTTTGCTTAGTACATCCCCAGAGTTGAATACCGTAGGTCCATATTGAGCCAATATATTTTTCTGAACTTATTATTAAGTTCTTCTTTTTTCTTTTTGACATGTTCTCTCCACTTGATCTTGGCATCGAGTGTCATGCCAAGATATTTAGCTTTGTTTCCATATGGCACCGGTCCTGAGTTAATTTCTATCGGTAGATGGGAAGCCTTTTGATATGTAAAGTTGATATGCGTGGATTTCGTCTCATTAGCTTGATTCTCCAGCGCTTAGTACAGTTACAAACCGAATTGGTAATCGTCTGGACTTTGCTCGTTGCATCAGCAACATTACTTCCAATGGCCATGATTGCTGTATCATCTGCAAAGGTGGCTAATAAATACAGAATTGGTCCGAAGACACTCCTCTGTGGGAGACCGGCAGAGATTTTTTTTTATTTCGGAGTATTCATCCTAATATTTCACACGAAAATGTCTATTGAATAAATAAGATCTTAGTATGGTATATAGTCATACAATTGCCTCTGCAGATCTCTATGCAGCTTGAATTTCAGTCTTATACATACTTTTTTACGTTCTAACGTTCTTTCAATAATGTTGGTGATTCTATGCACCTGTTCAATTGTGGAGTGCTTTTCTCTGAATCATAATTGATGTGGAGGAATTAGTTGTCGGTCCTCATTCATTGGATTAAGTCTTTTTAGTACTAATTTTTCCAAGAGTTTTGACTTAATTGGCAGCAATGAAATTGGCCTGTATGATTTTTTATCGTTAGGTGGTTTATACGGTTTTGCTATCATGATTACTTCTGCTACTTTCCATTGCCACGGAACATATTTTAACCGAAAGCTTGCATTGATTATGTGTAATAGCTTACGAAATCCTTTACATGGTAGAGCCTTGATTATTTGGCAAGTAATCAAGGCACATCCTGGGACTTTTTTAACATTCATGTTGCTTTTTACTTCTTCTTTTAATTCTTTGAGTTACTGGGCGTATATCAAAATCATCTAGCTTGTGGATTGACATTATATTTTCATTGGCCGTTTGCCTTGGTAGTGGTTGAAAGGTGTCCTCGAGATACTCTGCAAATAGATCAGCCTTCTCTTTAGGACCTCTTGCCCAGGTTCCATCTTCCTTTTTAAGTGGAGGCACTTGCATTTTGGGTCTTTTGAGTCCCTTCGTCGCCTTCCACAGAGAATAATCAGAATTTTTTTCATCGGTTAGACCAACTAGATATCTGTTGATTGTTGCATTTTTAACTTCTTTGAGATTTGTGACTGTTACCTAAATTGTTAAGAATTGTTTTGTTCTCCGGTGTTCTAGTTATTTGCCAGGTTTTACGTGCCCGTCGTTTTTCGCTTACCAACTCTCAATTTCCATTGGGTAGGATATGTTAAGCTTCTTCTTATTTTGTATAATGGGGTACTTGCCAAAGCAGCATAGTGAATTGCTTCATTGAGTTGTTCTAATTCATCTTCCACCTGTTGTGAATTTATCGGTACCTGAAGATTGATTTTTTCCTTCAATACTTCACGAAAGAGATCCCAGTTTGTTTTTGAATTTGTTAATATGGGTTCACTCTCGCTTTGAATTACCATTTCACTGATTATCATGATAACCGTGGAATGATCCGATACTAGAGAATTACTGTCTTCAATGTGAATGTAGTTCTGGGATATACCTCTTGCTACATAAAAGTCTATTAGGTCAGGTATCTTCGTTGCGTCACTGGATCAGTATGTTGGGGAACCACCAGAGAAAAATTCACATTTTGATATCTGCCCTGCTTGAAGCAATTTTTTACCTTTTGACGTCGTTAGTCTAGATCCCCAATAGGTGTTTTTTGCATTAAAATCACACCTCCAATAATAAAATCACGTCCAAGCGATTTAAATAGTTTAAGGT
The DNA here is from genome assembly GCA_963691935.1 of Nephrotoma guestfalica. Taxonomy (NCBI): domain Eukaryota; kingdom Metazoa; phylum Arthropoda; class Insecta; order Diptera; family Tipulidae; genus Nephrotoma; species Nephrotoma guestfalica. Next base: position 184,411,667 of record OY829913.1, read on the forward strand.
AGTCCTTTTGAAGTTATGCCAGGGAGGACAATATATTGCAGAGACAGTAAGCTGTCTGTGTTTAATTTGGATCATTTCAGTAGTGACTTGCATTGTTTCTTCTTCGATATTTGATTCCAAATGGTATTTTATATTTTCTTTTATTAGTAATGCCAAACCACCTCTTGCTCTTTCCGCTTTACAGCAAAAATTGCTGCAAAAAGCAACTGTCTGGGCACTGCATATTACTGTCTCATTTACACGCCCAACCTTTATACCAAACGTAACGACGATCTTATACTATAAACAATGCCCTGCAACTTGCAACAAATTAATGTGGTACTCAGTGCCTAAGTTTCTAAAAGAGGACCTCTTCACAAAAGTATATTTGAAAACGGATTTTTTAAAATGAACGAGCATATTTCTTGAGTGAGAACAAATAGAGTTTCTAAATTTTTGTTTGGTAAAATGCTATAATATCCCTAACAGGGGCGGATAAAGCAATTTCTCAACCGGTTTTGATGATATTCGCTATCCGTCTGAAATGTATTCTTGTCATGAAACTTAGTAGGTGGAATCAATATAAATTTCTAAAATCATTCGGGGTAGTCAGTTAAGTTATGGAACATTCTGGAATATGGCCAGTCACATAATTGCTTCACTAATTTGAACAGGTACGTGGGAACAATATGGGATTCTTAAATGATTTTTAAAAGAAGATCTGAAATACGGTAAATTGGGACAAACTTTGATTATTTCTTAACCAATTTAGATTGAACTATTTTCCTTTGTTTGTCCTAAGATTTATTTATTGTCTAGGTGCTTTAGTATAAATATGAAATTTTAGGTTATTCTGGGTGATAGCCAGATATTTGTATTACATCGAGTTGGAGATTACCAAACGACTTGGTACCCTCACCTCGATGCTTTGTAAACGTAATTTAGCGTTGAGAGATTTATTTGGGTATAACGCACGGATATACTTGCGAAATTTGAAACCGTTTTTGGGTGGGACCTGAGATAGTTTTTGTGTAGAATCTGAAACATATGTTTAAGATGAATTAAAGCACCGACTATTTTTAACAGGTATATTCCAAAATTATTTTCATTTAAGACAGTTATGTTATAATTCAATTAACTGATAGCCATTCGCCATTTCGAAATATTATTTAAATGAACAACATACCATAATGTCGAACGGGAAACGAATAACCCTTCTCCAAACCAGTGCCATGCATATCAGATCGTAAATATTAGTTTCCATTGCACTGTTCAACAGCTATAGGCAACAACATTTTACCAAAATTTGTCTCAGTTACTAATATTCCAAAACATCTGCTCTAGTCACTTGACGAAATACATTATCAAAGTAGGTTAAGACTGTCAGTGTGCCATCTCGTATATAATTCTTCTTCTGCCGATTGTGCCAAATAGGTCTATGTAATGAAATTGCACACCAAATTTGATCAAAATGGTGTCAAAAAACAGAAAAAAAAATTGAAAATTGGTTAGTTTCGTCACCATTAGTCATCTACCTGAACTGAGTATATAATCTAAAAAATTTTAGAAATCCTCTTCGTCGAATTAATTATATTATGTTTGGCTGTTTCGACTGACCTGCGTCAACCAAGTAATATACAATTTCTAACTTCCACTGAAATAACACAGTCACTACTTGAAGTATTAATTTATCATTTTCGGTTAGAATAGAACGGAACGGTATTTACACTTGTTGCTGACACTTTTACTTTTATGAGTGCAACTCCATTTAAATGACAACCCATTCTTCTGTTAGGGATATAAAGATGCTATCGCTATTATACTTATTGGTAAGTGTATGAATCTTCTATTGGCCACATGCAAATAGTGAAAAATATAGTATAGCCTGGTGTCGTCAAAATAATGAATGAAATTGTTCTGTTCTAGAGATGAAAATAATTTTTTCAACTAGATATTAGGGATTCATTTGTATCCAACTGGCGGAAAATCAATTAAGATTTAATGATAAGGTGAAACATAATCCACAAATCGTGATACCGTAAAACAAATACTGTTTCTATGTTGGTGTATTTGGAATTATTGTCCCATGTGTTGTCTTTGTCTGAGTAAAATTATGAATGTAAAAAACACTGGTTTAATTACACAAACTCGTATGGTTGTGAATTATACTATGCCTGCATCACTACTGTACTCGAGGTTGGCTTGAATCTGCACTTCTAAAAATGTTAAAAATTATTAAAGTAACAGAGGCCAAGGAGTAAAAATGGACGGTAATGAGCTAGACGAGGAATTAATATACATATTATTTTACTATTACGCACTGAAAGGTATGAGTGAAAACATGAAGTGCGGCCTTACATTTCTGATTGGGACTTGGCCATGTTGATTGAAAAGATGAATGTAGTAATGTTACTCAAATGACTACCCTGCGGCACACCCGATGTTGCTATGAACAAGTCAAATTTGTATTATCGTATATCTAGGTGAGAAACCAAATAAACCTTAGCTAAAGTCAATGATAATTACAACAAACTCTTTCCCTTTTCAATAACGTTTTAAAATGCTTGAAACAAACTCAGCCAAATTAGAAGACGTAGTTCGTCCTTTAAGGAAACTATGTTGAGGATAAATGATTATAACGGGTGTTTTTTTAGGAGGTTTGTTTTTCCGATAGATGTCGTTTTATTTTATGACAGTTGTTTTGACAGCTCAAAGTGGCATTTCTACTCAGTATTGTTTGGCAAATCATTATGAATAGGTTAACTCCAGAACAACGTTTTCAAATCGTGGAAATTTATTTTCAAAATCAGTGTTCAATTAAAAATGTTTATAGAGCACTTCGTGAATTTTATGGTGCACATAATCGTCCGTCAGAGACCACCATAAAGAACGTAATTACCAAATTTCGGTCTACATTCACTCTTTTGGATGCCAAGCCACCGACAAGAATGAGAAGAGTTCGTACAGAAGAAAATATTGCTGTCGTTGAGGCCAGTGTCGAAGAAAACGACAATTTATCGATTCGTCGTCGTGCTCAGCAAATTGGACTTTGTCCATCGACTTTATGGAAAATTTTACGTAAAGATTTGGGTTTGGTGCCATACAAAATTCAATTGGTGCAAGAATTAAAGCCACACGACCATCGTTTGCGCCGTGAATTCAGTGATTGGTCGTTAAATCAATTGAACGAAGATCCATTTTTTTACCGTAAAATTCTCTTCAGTGATGAGGCGCATTTTTGGTTAAATGGATACGTCAACAAACAAAATTGTCGCATTTGGAGCAAAGATAATCCACACGCCGTTCTAGAATTACCAATGCATCCTGATAAATGTACTGTTTGGTGCGGTCTATGGGCTGGTGGGATCATCGGTCCATATTTTTTTAAAAATGAGGAAGGACGACGCGTTACCGTGAATGGAAATCGATACAGAACCATGTTAAATGAGTTTTTGTTGTCAAATCTTGAAGATATGGATATGAATGAAATGTGGTTTCAACAAGATGGTGCCACTTGCCATACAGCACGTGAAACAATCGACTTATTGAAAGAAACTTTCAACGACAACATTATTTCGAGAAATGGTCCGGTGAATTGGCCTCCGCGTTCGTGCGATTTGACGCCACTCGATTACTTTTTGTGGGGATACGTGAAGTCATTGGTTTATGTGGATAAACCTCAATCGATTGACGCTTTGGAAACCAATATTCAACGTGTCATTGCTGACATACGCCCTCAAATGCTTGAAAAAGTGCTGGAAAATTGGACCTCCAGAATGACATTTGTGAAAAATAGTCGTGGTAGCCATATGCCAGAAATTGTGTTTAAATGTTAAATGCCAAAAAATTATCTACCAAATAAAAAAAAATTTTGGTCATTTCATAATTTTATATGTGTTTTATTCAAAAAAAAAATCGGCAACCTCTTAAAAAAACACCCTTTATATACAAAATATTTTCGAATAGTTTTCCAAAATGCAAAACAGTTTCGTAATTTATCTGTAGTTGGAAATTAAATTAATTTTTAAATTTTTTTTACTAATCGGAACTAGGAATGAGGGTTTAAATATGGTTGGAAATATGATTAGAAATATTCCCAGATATGATATTTCTGTGATAAAAAAATTACCAACACATTGAAAATTGCACATATACGCAGTACATATCAAGATTTGTCCATAGTGGAGATCACGAGTAAGTCACAAATTAGCGGTTTGGCGCAACTATAAACAAATTGTTTAGAAAGTGAAACTTTAAAAAGCGAAAAATAAAAAATGTTGACATAATGTCGCTTCATTCTTAAAATTCTTTATAAAGAACCGTATTAACTATTAATTGTTCATTGTTTCGAAGAAGTAATATCTAGTGGCGTAGTGGTTTACCCAAACTTCTCTCGAAACATGTTCCAAAATCGAAAACGTTTTTATTTTCATTGCATTCAAGATTTTCATAAAATTTCTAACATGCGTTAAGTTAAACAATGCTAAATATAATTTAATTGTTGGAATCAACTGCACAGAACTTTATTACTTTTACTTGAACCGGTAAACCGTAGTCTATCAAAAGGTTAAATCTAACATTTTAATTATTTTAATAAGCGTGCTATACGAACTTGAAATATATTAAGAATATCGTGGGCAATCTAAGAACTCAAGGTTAGACAATATGAAAACTAATAAATTTCTAGAACATTGACGTAAATAATTTGATTATTTTTTTGGTCATCCCTTTGAATTACAACAAAACTTTATTAATTGGGCTACCATAAATAAGTTGAATGTATTATTTAAAGAAAATAATGAAAAAACATTATGAATAATAACTAGTTAATTAGACGTGCTACTATACAATAATTGAGTCAAACGTAACAATGCTTAGATATTTTCATTATGTTATTTTACTGCAGAGTACCAACTAACCTACATAACCATATAAATAATTAAAAAAAAAATTACAACCGTAGTTAAACCTTAATTTAATTATGCATTACTCAACTAGTTCAATATACCAATCTACAATATTAAGATATTAAGAAAGAAGAGTAAGATTAGATTATAAGAGCGATAGAACGAATTTATATTGTATTGGCTGGAGGTCACAATTGTAAATATAAGCTTTGAAATATAAAAAATGTATCTAATTCCTTATGATAAAAAACAAATTTCCAAAATGCATCTAATTCAAATCTTTCAGTTTAAATTTTAATCTTTTTCTAAAATATATTCCCAATTTCACAATGTATCTAATCAAAAATCCATTATCGCAGAATTCGTTACATAGGCCACCAAAATATTGAAAGAAAGAAGCAAAGAAATAGGATACCATAAATCCCAAAATTTAATTGATTGTGTACTGCAGGTCTGGCATACTCGTTTTTTGCACAAACAAAAATTTACCTAAGCGATGTATGTTTATGCGTACATGACATCGGAAATAAAAAGCATCACACTCGCTCCCGCACTCAAAACCAATCAAATTTCGTAAAATGCTTTTTGCCCCGCCTACTAATTTGTGCCGCACTCGCTTCAGATGTCATGTACCCAGTCTTATAGTTTAATTTTTGAATAAACAAATTGGTATGTCATTGTATAATTTTATAATGGATGACTGCTTCTCTCACAGACCAATTGCCATTAAAATGAAGATAGAAAGAATTAAATAATGGATTGTATTGTTACGTGCCTCTATATATGCGTGGCTGAGACTCTTTGAGCCGGGTAAAATAAAGAAGTATATGGAGTTGACGTCACCTTATGTAAACCGCAAGGTAGAAGTTTGTTGTCCCATGATCCGGTAATAAAAAATATGTGAGATTCAGGCATTAAGGACCCAATTTATTTGCCCCGCACACCAAAAAATATCTATCTGGTGAAGGTAATTTCACATTAATTCAAAATGCATTATGGAAGTAATCTCGTGTTATAATGTATAAAAGAAGAGACTTACGAGTATATACCTGTCGTAAATTCATCACGGAAATCACCAAAACTTACCCATTCAAATGATTTAGTCTTTCGACTGATCTTTTTTAATATTCACCTTAACTTAAATTTAAACAATTATTGCAGTTCGCATCGCCTCGATGGTCTCACGTATAATATATTCAAACTCTCGAAAATATAAAGTAAAGTTATGTAGAACAAAGTATATAGAGCGCAGTCCAAATATATTTATTCGTTAAATCGTTCGATCTCAAATTCACAATCATTATATAACAAGGAAGGCTGGCCTCATATGTACTCGTATATGGGGATGGAGTGCAGTGTGTACACTTTTATGATGCATAATTAATATGACTGTTATATACTATCGACAACAAAGTACATACCGATGCTCATTAGTCAAATATTTGGTTCCATTCAAAAATATTGAGACAAATCAAATATTTTGATTATTATTTTCAATAACCATTCGACAACCGTAACAGTTTCTTCGATTTCTTTTCTGAAACTAATAACAATATGCCGATCTCTAAACGAACGTGGTGCGTAATTAACATTCTTTGGTCGTATCCGTCCATAAACACCAAGTCTTTTTGATATCCATTATTTAAGGATAGCAAAATGATATTTATAATTTTTGTTAATCGGGGAACTCATAGTTAATCAGTTTGTTAATAATAAGTTCGCCTTCAAAAAATACACCGACATTGCCAAACTAACATTAGTTTACATAAATAACGGTGTTTAGCTCCAAGTTTAATAATTATCTTTATTAGTTCTTTAGCTTTCGGAACTTTTTCGGTTCCATTCTCAAACGAATAATAAAACAATTTTACAAAAAAATATTTTCTATAGAAAATAAAAACGAAATCAAGACGAAATTAATATGGAAACAATTATTTTTAATTTACGTTTTTTAAAGACAAATTTTATTTTGTAAAGTTTTTTCTGTAGATACGATGTCACAATTTGTTGCCTAGCTAAAATACAAAAATATATTTTTTCTAGTAGCTAACGATATCTACAGGAAAATAGCTACATTTTAGATAGCCTTGGTTTCGTTTTTATTTTCTATGGAGAATATTTTTTTGTAAAATTGTTTTATTATTATTTTGAGAATGGTGCCGAAAATATTCCGAAAGCTAAAGAACTAATAAAAAAATTATTAAAATTTGAGCTAAACTCTATTAATTAAACTTTATAATATACAAGCTCATTTAACAATTTAAATTAGCTTACATGTTTTTAAGGAGAACGGTAAGGAGACAGGTAAGTATGGCAAACGTTTATATTACTCAATCAGCATTATTTGGAAAGCTTCGCTCTTCACCATTTACCTGTTTGCCCATGGATCCTTCTTTGACTATCTGATAGGTCCTATGTCTAGGTAAAGCAAGACGGAGTTTGATGCAACCCTGGTAAATTAACATAATGTTTTGTAACTTCACAATTACATTATTGCTCATGGATGCCAATGAGATTAGTAGTAATAATTTACTACAATAGGTACAATAGGTACTTGTACGCTAATAGAACATTTCATTAATTTAATTTAGAAAACTGTAACAATCTTAGAAAAATAAACTCTACTCCATACAGTCTGGATGTCATAACATCAACCTAGGATTAGGGTATGTCAAAGAACCCATGCGCAAGTGTTAGTAATTTACGCATTATTGTTGCAAAAACTAATTGATTTTTGTGCTGGTCCATTTTTTATTTAATAATAAATGTTAATTGTCAACTCAAAAACTTGATGCTTAATCAAGTTTACATTTTGTAACGAGAGCGATTAAGCCGACAAAGGAGCGAGCGGGATGGTTTATCTTCGCCGGTTAATTGCCGGATAAGAACATATGAGTAATCACAGCGACAAAAATCAAATGCGAATAAATAAAACTATGCAATGAGATCATAAAATGAAATAATAAGATTGCAAATATAGATTTTATAGTTCGCGAAATAATTGTTGGTATAAAATTGTAAATTTTCTTAACATTTTTAATGAATACAACAATTAAAGTTAAATAACATTAAATTTATAAATATAATCATGCATGCACTCATTCTAGGGTCCGCGGTCCATAATTCATAAATCTTAAAAATCATATAAATAATGTATTATATGTCAATAGTTTGAATGTAAATTAATAAATAGTAAATATGTAGATGTATACTCGTATATGTTTCGTAAAATATAGATTTGTAAGAATAAATATAATTGTAAATAGATAAATTTTTACTAAATAGGTATAAATAAATAGTTGCATAAATAGTATAGTAAATATAATAAATATAGTTTAAAGAATAGAAAAATTGTGGATTAACCACATGTTAAAAACTTATCCTGCTTTATAATCCGATGATGTAGCAATGTAGCATGGTATCGAAATGGCGGTAAAATTTCATGCGACGCCGATGCAGATTTTCCGCTATACACAGTAAATAAATAAATAATAATTCTTCCAAAGGTTACTGTTTTGTTTGTCCTTGTTGTGGTAATTGTGTTTCGCCCAGTATTCCCAAGGTACGAATCTGGCGGTAAAATCCGTCCGAACAATTCGTAATCGATATAGTATTTCTCGGGAAAAATATTAATTCTGGATAATCTAAGGTCCCTCAGTAACAAAATATTGTCACGGAAATACCGGTAGTGCAACCAAATATCGCGCTCACCTGCAACACCTCGTATCACCTCGCCTTTGTTTGGTTTTAGTAGTTTTCCACTATTCCTGTGGTACATCAGAATATGTAATATTTTTCAACTGACAAAATATCACACCTCTTAGACACCTCCTTCAAAAGTTAATTCCTATAATGTAAAATCAACTTTTTCCTAATTTTGAATTATTTCCATATTGCATTATATTAAGTTTATGTTTTAACCAACATACATGTAAAAAAGTCTACTAAAAATGCGGTTACATTAAGACAATTAGATACCTAAAATGTTTGTAATATTTTTACAAATCATAAAAAAAGTAATTAAAACTTCCAAACGTTCTCCTGACAATCGAATTTTCCGACTTACCAATGACTTATTTCAATGGGTGGTACGAAGTAATATACCAATAAACATTAATCATGTCCCGCTTATTAATTTTGACAAGTTACGAATAATCAACAAATTATTAATTCAAATTGTCACACCATGATCTGATCTCATCACCTACAGATAATATAGAAACAAGCGAAAATGCAACCAAGAGTATATTCTTAACCGCCGCGGAACATACATTACCAATGTTACAATTTTCGAGTGCGGTATAGCTGAATTATCGATATTTCAACTTGGGACGGAATCTTTCTTTAATGTTTTAATTTATTTTTTTATGATTTAATGTTTGCAATATGTTGTGGAGCCGAAGCACTCCCAACTCTTGCTGTAGTTCGCTTTTCACGTCCTATACCTTATGCTTTTCCTGCCAAATCGAGGACTTACGGCTATAGGTCCGATCTACGTAGAACCATCTGCACATTGCATAGGTCCATGCCAGCCTATATAGTACTGTCATGGAAGATGGGTGATGATTTGTACACTTCGACAGGGGGTAATAGTTGTGTTCATTTACATCACCGATCGTAATCAGATGATGAAAAATCCCTTTTCCATTCTGCCCCTACCGGGCAAGTGAAAATGTAACTGATAAAATGTCCCCTTAATGTCATTAACTGAATAGGGTTACTTATTACAAGAATGTAATATTTTAGTAAAATTGGCTAATTGAAAATATCAAACGCATTTCAAAGTAGATACGAACATTTCGAAATAGCATTAGAAATGTCTTGTTGTGGAACAGTGGCGCTAACTCACAAATAACCAAACATTGCGCATTCTTATGTCCCGAGATTACGATATAAGTTAAGTATAACTATATTTATGTGCACAACATCCATAAAAGAATAACAATTTCGCTAGAGAAGTATAACTTCATTCAGAAAATGTATGCTTATTACTAAAATAAAATAAATTTCTATAACCATAAAAGTCTAGATTTCGTACTATGTAGTTTAAGGTGCTCGTACCAAATCAAATAAATTCTATCTAACTTTCAATACTTTCACAACCAAATTAATTTTAGCCATGGGCCGAATCATTTTACTGTTGGCAGCAAAGTTGTGAAAGTTATATATAGTTCATAAAATAAAAGATTTTCATATGAAACTTTAGCAGGCAACACTATATGTAAATAATAAATTGGAAGGACGAATAAGTTGTGGCCAACACCCGATTTTCTTTTACCACTTTACTCACTTACTTCACTTACTTTTCTTTTAGCTTACCAAACGTTTGGTAAAACTGTCTTGTATAATCATAAACCATTATTTCTGATTAAATTTAAGAAATAGAAAACCAACAAAGTCATGTTAAAAGTTTAATCTTTAAATTTATTTGAAATTTGAATCTTTAATCTTTAAATTCATTTGAATTTACGAAAAACAACACAATTAAAACTTTGTTGTTTTTTTAATTGCTAATCTTTTAGCTAAAACTCTTGAAGCTGCCACCTCCGCCAAACACAAATTTCCACTAATTTTCTGGGCTGTAGATATGCCGAATTTTGATGAAATAAAGTTTTTTTATTAAAACTCGTCATTTCCGGTAAAATTTAAAACAATGATCTGAACGAATTTTTTTCGAAACTTAATTTACAATGGTTTTGTATTCAATCGTTTTTTCGTAAATTCTATGTACTTTTCAAAATGTTTGCATAAAACTAAAAAGCATCTATGGAAACTACCACTTCCGATGAACTGATTTCGGCCAAACATCCGTAGGACCGCCTAATTTATGGAAAAAGTTTTAGTATAAAGTTTCATTCCGATTAATCAATTCGTCTGGATGGTACAGAGGCGAAATTTTTGTTGAAAAACAGTCTGGAAATCCTGGAAGCTTGTCTTACTTTAGTTATAATGGAAAGAGCACTATTGCCTGTACTAACACGAAAGACACAGACAAAACGAAGAGCAGAATTCTCGTCAGAAATTGGGGAGCATTCATAAACAAATATTAATGAAACTAGAAAACCAGTGAATGTACTTCAACAATACCAACAACAAAACCAACGTTAGGTTGCAATTAAGACAAGACGTCTCCGCCAGTTATTATGATTCGCATTACAGGGTGTACGAATATTCAAGCTTTAATGAAATCTATGCCCACAGTCGACTATAGAGTAGTGGTATTAAATAGTAAGGTTTGGAAGATCAATATGAAAGACCCAGATGTATACAGAGCTTTACCCATAAAGCTCTATGAAAAACGTAAAGAGTTGTATACCTACGAAGATAAAAATTAAATGAAATGAAAATATCGAACTTTTGTTAAAGTTTAATTTAAATATTATTGAATTTACGTAACATACATAAAATGATTGATTTTTAAAATATGGTGTTCCTGAATGTTGAATTAATTATTGAAATTCAAAATTGATTGAAACTGATCATTTAAATTTTCATTTACAAAGATGTATTTCAAAGAATTTCTTAATTTATACCGTTTTTTATGAGAAACAACTAAACGCTTTCCCTCTATTTAAACGACAAAAAAGGCAGACTCTTGTGGATCTGATAAGGCTCTGATAATAACCGTATTTGATAGGTGGCTCCGATAATAACCGTATTTGAATCTAATTTACGGAATTTAAACCGACAAGCAATTTTAGTTAATACAGACTTCAATAAATAAGATTACAGCTTGTTTTATTAAATTGTTATATAAACACATAAAGTTTACTTTTCTGAAAATAGACTTACACTTTTATCGATCAACACCAAAAATTGACTACTATGCATTTCAAATTAAAGGCTCAACTAGTCAGTCCGTAATAGTTTAAGTTGAATTCCATTTGAATCATTTCCGTAATGATTTCTAACCAATAAACGTTTGAGCTCTTCTTGTCTACATTCAAGGCTCGTCATATCCTTCTATACGAAATAATTGTGTTATATACCATATAAATAATAAAACGGGTGTTCTTTTAAGCCTGATAGAACTTGAAATTGTAGAAAATAAAACAAAAAATTAAATTTTTATGGAAAATATACTCTGGCAGATCTCAGTATACTCTGGCAAATCATCTTGAATAGACTCACGCTTATGAACAACGCTACGAAATTATTAAAATTTACTTTGAAAATCAGGCCGGGGAACACGTTACGGTCAATGGAGATCGTTACCACACCATGATCAATGGTTTTTGTTTGAAAATATGGATGACATTGATCCGGACGAGAATTTGGCGATAAGTTGTTTTTGAGAAATGGATCTGTCAATTGGCCTGGGTTTATGTTGACAAACCAGCAACAATTGACGTCTTGGAGGCCAGCATTCTTCTTGTTATTCGTGACATACGGCCAGCAGTGCTCGAAAAAGTGGCCTAAAATTGGACGTCCAGAATGCATTTCGTCAAGAACAGCAGTGGTGCCCATATGCCCGAAATCATTTTCAAATATAATTCCATGTATTGATCTTTCAAATAAAAAAAATTTTTGTTTACAATTCAATTTTTTGTGTTATTTTTTACAATTTCAAGTTCTATCGGGCTTAAAAAAACACCCTTTAATAACATGACCTCTGAGGTCAATATGCCAATATTCTATACATTTAGAGTGGGTAGGGCAACGACATGTACTATAATAAAAGACACTCGGAGTGAAAACGAATGGTTGTCAATCGCAGAAGCGTTTAAAAGGCGGTGGAAATTCCCGAAATGTATTGGTGCAAAGATGTAAGGTATGTTTATTCTATTTATAAACCAATATGTACTTATTTCTCATACGTTACAGACACCAACAGATTCCGGGTCCGAGTATCATAATTACAAACAGTTCTTTAGCATCGTACTGTTAGCTGTTTGTGATTATAGGCACCGCTTTACATTTATGGATATAGATTTTCAAGGGCGTCAAAGCGACTGAGGTATCTTCAAAGATTCTCAGCTTGGGAAATTTCTGTCGTGCAACGTCGACGAGTGCTTTTAGAACTCTACAGAGTTGGTGAATAGAATTACCCAAGCAACTGTGTGTCTTCATAATTTCTGCCTGACTGAAGAAGAAAAATCACTTCACCACCAAAAAAAAATATTCTCCTCCTGGTCTGGTCGGCCAAGAAAATATTCTACAAAATTAAATCTGACCCAGTACATGAAGGAAACATGGGGTGTGGCTTCAATTTCTAGAAAAGGTAGCAACAAGAGCGATTCAGACTCGAAATGTGCTCGCCGAGCGCTTTATGACTGATGGCTCGGTTCCTTGGTGGTGAGGTCTTTGTATAATTATCATTAGCATATTAAATAAAAATTTAAAAATATGTTTTATTTATTTTGTATCACCCCGTTCATATGGAGTCATGATATATAATTTTGATGAGTATTTTTGTTGGTCGTTTAACCCCCGTAAAAACGTCGAAATACTGCACCATATCATTCGGAATGGAAGCCGGATTTTATAACTACTCGATAATTTTATTACCTGTTTGTGATTATCGGTATAGGTTTACGTTCATCGATGTTGGTTCTCAAGGATGTCAGATCCGTCTGGTGATTGGAGAAAACACGGAGAGTTAACTTTATTTTGCAGGCAAGGCAAGCTATAAGGCATCCACAACTGCGATTCATACCCGAAATGTGCGGTGTGAGCACTTCATGACAGACATGATGTTGAAGGAGTAGCCGAACGTTGACTGCTCGTTCTGTACCACTTTAATGGTTAAAAACCCCTGCCGACTGATTCTGGAAAATAAATTTCAAATAAAATATGCCAACGTACACTTACAAAAACATAGGGAGTAGGTACGGAGAAGAGGGGAGCTTGAGTTTTCTGATGATTTAGTTGGTGTCGTTAGGTACAGTCGGCCTAAGCTGCTCTTATGCCTAAAACTTAAATAATTATTTTAAAAACAAATTATAATGCCGGTTTATTTATTACTTACGCTCGATTAGCTAACACCAGCGGCAGGTGCCGCAATTTATGTACGTGCTTCGGTTCTGGAATGTTTTTAATTTCGAGCCACTAGATATCTTGTCGTAATTACTTCTTAAATTATGTAAGTCTTTTACTAGATTTACATTAACATCTATATCTGTTAATGTTAATTTGTCCCATGAATTGGACACTTCTTCCCACAGTTATTTCCCGGTTATAATTCTCGGCGTCCGCTCTTTGTTCGGGATTGTATAATCAAAGAGCGGTAGACGTTCGAACAGCGAATCCAATTGGGCACTCTCAAATTCATGGTGCTGGCCATAAAGCATTGGTTTTAAATTTTCCAACCGCTTTTTTCGATTTATTTGACGACTCAACTTCAGATTGTACAGATTGATAATCTTGATTCATCGTCATCTCCATTTCTTCTTCGTCTTAAATTTCCTCTCCAAACATTTTATTTATTGTACTTGTATTTTTTATTTTATATATGTTTCCCTGCTATTTTAGTACATAAGTAAAAAAAATACAATGAAAAAAGTTTTAGACATTACGACCCATTCGCTACAGCCAAACATGATAGTGGTTTAGACAGTTTAGAAATTTATTTTTTATCAGAACATGGATCGAACACGGGTTCTCATGTCTGGGCATTCTCGACCTTGTCTGTTGCCATAATATGTACAAATGTTTTAAATTGTAAGTTTTCTACGAATGCGTTTAATGAACCAACGAATTAAAATAGCTCACGCATGTATTTACATTTTCGAATATAAAAAATCAAAACAATTAAAATTATTTTGTTTGAAATCTCGCCTGTTACCGACTCGTAATTTATTTGGACAGAGAGATTATTCATCTCCGATAGTTCCTGGTTTTTAACGTTGCGATCATAAATTCTTGAATTTATTAGTTTTTCGTTTTAAAAATGTATTTATTGAACGTACAAGTATTTATTTAAAGGACTTATACTTACGAATTTTCAAAAGATTTAACAACTAACATTTTTGTGTCACATCAAATCGTCATACAAATGTTATGTACATTGTAAAAACCCTTACTATTCAAAAACGTTAAATAGCAAATGGAAAATCATCCACCATCCAGTATAAACTGTGTTGCCACTTGCCAATACTATCCAATATGATGAGTCTTTTCACATGATTTAATTACTAGTGTTAGCAAGTGGTTGAGCTGGGATTACGAGTGGTTTTTACCACTTTCTCGAATTTTTACTACCAAGCAGTATTAGTAAACTGTCCAGTTTAACATGCGGTTCGCAATCGTGTTGCACTGACTTATTTTCAGATTGCCGTCAATAACTATTTACTTAATTAAATGAACATTGAAAACACCAACGATTTCATAAATAATTCCTTAATTATGTGTACACGATTTGGCAGCATATCCAATTCGCAGATTAACTAACTAGCAATAGCTGATTTATAATCTTGGTGTTTATTCATTATATTGTTGTTATTAATCATTTAAAATCCATTTTTAAATATTAACGACAACAGCCGCGGGGCTTACAAAATGTGAAAATTGCAAAGGGGAGCGCTTTTAATATAATTATTTAACGAAGAAAAAACGCTTATACTATATATACTTAGTTCACAAAGTAACTAATTCCACGATGAATCTAAAATTCTAATTAGCAAAGTTAAGTAAATTTTCTAGAAAAAAAGTTCCTTCCGATGAGCTCTGCTGTTAATATTATCTGTTGCAGTCACTTTAATGCATCAGCTTAAAACTTTATATTTAACACACGTATTACCGACCGTAAACATCAATCAAATTGAAAATAAAAAATTGTTTGCGAATCAATTCGAGCCAAATAATTATATCTTTTAAAAATAAACTGATTACTTGAATAAATTAATGGACATATTCATTATGTTAAATTTTATAATCTTTATGCTGATTATACTTTACATGCTTTAATAATTTAATTTGTCTTGACTAAAACCGAATTTAAATAAAATTTACTTTTGTTTGACAATACAATTAGAAGTAAATCAAAAGAAAAGAAATTTAACTACTTATAATTCCGCCCAACCCCACTAACATAACTTCTTATAAATTATTATTGTCTCTTATAGACATTGTAGTTTTTCTTTTCTTTTTACTCGTACTTACCTGTTGTTGTTACGATCAAGTATTTTTTGACAAGTTTTTGATTACTGGTCAGATGTCGTCGAGTAAAATTTATAAAATCAAATATGCACCGTATTTAGTATAAGATATAATAATCGTGGTTTTAGATTTAAATAATTTATTTAGCAACTGAAGTTGGTAGTGTTAAGTCGATAAAAAATTAAATTGAATTGTGTTAAAAATGAATACATTTTTGTATTGTGTATTGTTAATTGCAACAATTAGTTCAAACAATTATTTAATTAAGTGTGAACAGGCTGTAGAACAAACTGATACCTATTTAAAAGCGCTGGCCGATACCAACAATCATGGTAACTCGCAAAGTAATTATTAGGATATAAGAAACATATAATGGTAAAAATCTTTTGGGACATATTTTAGGACGTGAAGATATTGGATTTGGGCAAAATTACCCGTCAGGCTCAGGAATTGGATATGATATACAAACACAACATTTGCAGCACATGAAACCACAGTATGGACCGCCTCCAGTATATGGTCCACCACATCCTCACTACGGACCACCACCACATGGTGCGTATGGCCCACCACTTCTACCGACCGGTTATGGTCCACCACCAAGTGGATATGGAGCTGGTGTACCTTATTATGCACCCGGAGGAAATTGGCTATTGGATAAATTTAAAATTAAAATGGATTTATTCACTATCGGAAAAATACTTTTGAAACTGTTAATTTTTAAAAAAATTGTTAAGTTTATGGCACTAATTTGTTTATTGTTGGTTTTACCCAAATTTAAACACGATTCGGGCGAAGGTGGAGGGCATTCTTCACAAGAAGAAAATTATCGTAATATTGAAGATAAAGGTACGTATTAAAAATAATTAGTGTATATCCGAATCGTTGTGTTTATGAAAATCACATATTAATAAATAATTCAAAATTATTGATCTAAAAATCTCAATTTAGATTTGGAATAAATTTATAAAAGGGCCGTTGTGCTAAATAACATCAAGTGTTTATAAATCTAACGCGAAAGTAATTTGTAGTGTAAAGCTATGTAAGTCAAATGAAAAGTGAATTTTTTATGTTAACGCATATTAAAATTCAAATCATGTAACATTAAAAAAGTTCGGATTATTCGGTTGTTGGCAAAACAATACGATTTTCGTTCTTTACTTATTGAATATAGTAATTTGATCGTTATGTGACACAATAACCGATTAACCGATATACTCGAAATTTATTTAATCTAAAATATTATTAGCATTTAAATACATAATACCAATGTTGCCAAATATTTTTCAGATGCGTTTATCAACGAACGACTTAACGAAGTTACCAATTTTGCTATGACAGCGCTGAAAGCATTTTCACAAAAAAATATTGATCAATCATGTGGCTACAATAGCCAACTAAGATGCCGATTTGAAAGAATGTTCAATACAGTGGATCAGAAATATCCATACGAACGGTAAATAATTTTAAATTTGTATTTGAATACTAAAATGTTTAAATTTTACCACAATTTCAGGATTCTAAAACTATACTCGACCGATGTTAACCCTGATGAAGTAGTCAAGGTAACTGGACGCAGAGCAAAAATTTTACAACGCGATGAAAATTCAGGCGGAGAAATTACAAATTAAATATGATTTTATTTATAATTATTTTGACAATTTAGTTTTAAATTGATTAAAAATTCTATGAACGAATAACGGTCAACAGCAAGTTGATATACGATAAACAAATTGTGACGCAATTTGAATATTAACAACTAAAACAATTGTTCACCACTTGAATTTAATTTATTAATTAATTTATTTATTTTATTTAATGTAAATTATTTACTTTTATATTTATTATTAATTTAATTTACGCAGACGTAAAATGAAAATTCGACATTAGTGAAAATAAATTTAATTCAACATTTTTAACGTGTTCGACAAATAATGTGATAAAGGTTCCATTTTAAAAAATCTGTTATCAAATACCGGTAGTCGACGATTTTTGAAAATGGAATCAATTTGTAAATTATGAAAATCTCATCTTAATTTATTTATAAGTTGCGCGCTACTAATTTTGAATTGACTTGAATGACTTTAAAGAAGAAATATTGCACTTTTGTATACCAAATAGAATAAAATAAAATTATGATTAATAAATTTAATTACATTATAACAAGGATGTATTGGCTTTGTTGGAAAATCTTGGTGTTTTTTCCCCGGCGTGGAGAGGTTAATAGGAGCAGAAATCTGCTTAAGTTGTAGTAGTAGCAGTGATAAAGTGGTACCTGAGATCCAAATATATTAAGGCGGGATCATTTTCTCGTGAAAAAACCACAAAATCTTAAATATTACAATCTATCTAAGACAACGACCATTTCAATAATTGAATAGAAACAAAGTGTATATGAGAAAAAACAGAATCGGTCTGCTGTGAGTTTCTCCTCAGCACTTGGACTAAAATTAATCTCTGTGTTAAGTTACAAACATTTGACGTTTGAGTGAGCGAAGCCAGTTATTAAAATCGTATTTTAAATGAGTTGTATCACGTAGTTGTAATACACAAATAAAGCAATACACATTTCAACATTTAACGGAATACCTACCACTCAAATTTTTATTCACCGCAATGGTATTTAAAAGTGCCTTTGTTGGAAGTCAATTGTTAGATATACCTTACAGCTCATTTTGTTCGAATTTATTTTCCAGAAGGTCTTTTATAAGAATTAACTAAACCAATTATCTCTCGATTTCAATATCGTCGGGTTATTTTTTGGTGTGAGTGCAAATTTTAAAATGAGTTTGTTTACGCCAAAACTAATAGCAGAAACAAATTGTTAAGATTATAAAGGGACACATTGTCCTAAATTCATTTCTCCTTATGGTGCACCTACAGTACTCCACGCGATTCAAGCTGCTTAGTGGTGGCAATACATGGGGAATTTCGATTTCTGACACCTACTGATATTATAATTATGTAACGTCATTTCCGCATCATAATCCATACAACATCAGCGCATGTTTTCATGAAACGTCTTGTACAATAATATCTTGCAACAAACAAGCGGCTTGTCATTTAAATGTTTTAAGTGTAAGACTGGATTTCTTAAGATGTTTCACTAGCTCGTGACAAGTAGGCAGAGCAGTAGCAAATAACAACCTCACAGACAGTAACTAGCTTTTGACGCTTCGGCCTCGGACTACCATATCCAATTTAAAACAAATCTTGAAAATTGCACACGGAGCAAACTTAACCAATAAGAAATGAAGCCTTTCCAAATCTGGGCGATTCAAAAACTTTATGAATCAGGTAAAATCTACACTTTGGACATGCATGTAATACAAGTGCTGATTTCTCATTAATCGCCACAATAATTAGCCTATCGTGGACTTTCGAACTTTAGCTATATTATGTTGTATGTACTAATCTCTGTATTAGTGCCGAGAGGAACAAGTGTCGAGGGTCGACTCTTAGTGTCAGCTATAACTACCTTAACGTAAAAGAGCATTGAAAGAAACCATCAAGATTCGTCAATGCGTTCAAAATTTAAAAAACCTAATAAAAATAACGATTTTGGAAATAATAGTATAGGAATATGCGAACTCTAAATAGACTTCCAGAAAGAGGAATTACAGATAGCTTGGAAGCTATGGAGTAAATTTGAAATGCAGTCAAATAATTGCTGTACTTACATAGTTTTTCGGGGTCATGCACTTTTTAATTAAATTATTTTCTAGGTTATTTGGAAGACTGTAAATTGGTAAAGGTTTTGGTTAACTTGTTCTGGGTTGGATAAATAATTATCGATGTATGTCGATTATATGATTTATAATATATTTAATGCTGTTGTAAATAGATATATACAATAGTTAACTATCGTAGATTAATTTTTAATGTCTTATTTTATTATTTTCTGATTTATTTATTTTATAATTAAAGCATTGAACAATTGATTGGGTTATTTGATTATCATGGATCCTACAGATGTACTAGCGACTTATTATTAATTCTGTCATCTTACAGATTCCTGATTACTTTAATAGTTTTATTTAATTTTGGTTGAATTTATTTAGGTATTGGGGATTCTAAAGCTGTGAAAAACATTCAATATTAATACATTACCTTACAGATTCCAGATTAGCTGTTTTTGGAACCAGTTTTCGTTTGTTCATTTTATATTTTTATAAATAAACATATTTGTATTATATTAGGGATGGCAAGGACAAGTGACTTTCATAAATATTTTTTTATAAATAAATCCATCAAATCAACAGACTTAGAAATTAGGAAGGCCGTGCGTGCCTTTCCTGCTTTGATACTACAATAATTGAATTCGATTTATTTTATTTGTTTTAAGAGAACCAAATTAGTTTAGTTAATACTAATCATTACTTTACATTTATTTTATTCAAGTATAATTTTATTATATCGCACATTGTCCTAAATAATCAATTAACTATGGTTTCAGGAAGTTCTACGTCAATTTATGATGACGGTTTCATTCTTTGGCTGTAGATGACAGTATAATCAAATAAATGATTAGAGTTTTTTAAATAACCTTGTTTTCGTGAAACGATAATCGCGTGAAAACCCAGTAAATTCTTCAATAATATCAATTAAAAGTTATATTACGGGATATTGGTAAGAATTAATTTCTTATTTTATTATTAAAATATGTATTAAACATTTCGTTCAACCCCTAAATGTGGAGTACTTTTTAAAACATTACTGCCATCTATAGTTAAGAAAAGAAAATGTAAAAATAAATTTGATGACGTACCAAAGCCAACTTTACTACTGGCCAGTGACAACATTCATTTTTTTGCTACTGACGTAACTTTATGTCTACGACTTCCTTTTTACTATTGTTTTAATACAACACAAATAACTATTCGACTTTATTCGTTGCAAAATGAGTACATTAAAACAGAAGAGAAAAGTAAAATCCATTTCTAAAGCAAATTACAATGAAAATCGAAATACCCCTACTTCGATCGATTAGGAGAGACTAACAACCGTCGACATAACGTTACGTCATCGTTTTAGCTAACACGCCAGTAGTTCAGATGGCTTTGCTGCTATTCTAGGAGCATTGGTGTATGTGTATGTGAATGTGTGTATATATGTATATGTGTGTATCTGTTCAATGCCCCTAGAATACTATAGGCCTCACTGCTTTAACAATTTTGCTGTGACGTTATTTATTTGACAACGGTTCCAATCTTTATCTATAGGCAGCACTACAATAAAATAAAAGCTTATAAAGGGTGATTTTTTTGTGGTTAGGATTTTCATGCATTAGTATTTGACAGATCACGCGGGATTTCAGACAAGGTGTCAAAGAGAAAGATGCTCAGTATGCTTTGACATTTCATAATGAATAGACTTACTAACGAGCAACGCTTGCAAATAATTGAATTATATTACAAAAATCAGTGTTCGGTTCGAAAAGTGTTTCGCGATTTACGTCCGATTTATGGTCTACATAATCGACCAAGTGAGCAAACAATTAATGCGATTGTGACCAAGTTTCGCACTCAGTTTACTTTATTGGACATTAAACCAACCACACGAATGCGTACAGTGCGTACAGAAGAGAATATTGCGTCTGTTTCTGAGAGTGTTGCTGAAGACCGTGAAATGTCGATTCGTCGCCGTTCGCAGCAATTGGGTTTGTGTTATTCGACGACATGGAAGATTTTACGCAAAGATCTTGGTGTAAAACCGTATAAAATACAGCTCCTGCAAGAACTGAAGCCGAACGATCTGCCACAACGTCGAATTTTCAGTGAATGGGCCCTAGAAAAGTTGGCAGAAAATCCGCTTTTTTATCGACAAATTTTGTTCAGCGATGAGGCTCATTTCTGGTTGAATGGCTACGTAAATAAGCAAAATTGCCGCATTTGGAGTGAAGAGCAACCAGAAGCCGTTCAAGAACTGCCCATGCATCCCGAAAAATGCACTGTTTGGTGTGGTTTGTACGCTGGTGGAATCATTGGACCGTATTTTTTCAAAGATGCTGTTGGACGCAACGTTACGGTGAATGGCGATCGCTATCGTTCGATGCTAACAAACTTTTTGTTGCCAAAAATGGAAGAACTGAACTTAGTTGACATGTGGTTTCAACAAGATGGCGCTACATGCCACACAGCTCGCGATTCTATGGCCATTTTGAGGGAAAACTTCGGAGAACAATTCATCTCAAGAAATGGCCCGGTAAGTTGGGCACCAAGATCATGCGATTTGACGCCTTTAGACTATTTTTTGTGGGGCTACGTCAAGTCTAAAGTCTACAGAAATAAGCCAGCAACTATTCCAGTTTTGGAAGACAACATTTCCGAAGAAATTCGGGCTATTCCGGCCGAAATGCTCGAAAAAGTTGCCCAAAATTGGACTTTCCGAATGGACCACCTAAGACGCAGCCGCGGTCAACATTTAAATGAAATTATCTTCAAAAAGTAAATGTCATGGACCAATCTAACGTTTCAAATAAAGAACCGATGAGATTTTGCAAATTTTATGCGTTTTTTTTTAAAAAAAAGTTCTCAAGCTCTTAAAAAATCACCCGTTATAACCGTTATTTCATATAGATTTGTTAACCTTATTAAACACCTTTGAATTTATTTGGATTTAATAAGTAATGACAAGCTCAATTTTCTTATGACGTGGCTGCTGTTACCGGTGGATAATGGAACCCCCAAATTAACTTAGGGCTATCCAATAAATAGTGTGTAACTATACCAATTTAGCTAGATGCTAACCATGAGTAACAAATATTCTGTATTCACACAAAAGTTAGCTCGTATTTTTATACATACTTATATCGAGAATCTTCAATTTAAGTGTATTGGTTATTAGTTATTTCATTGCTACAAAGTGTGGGCTACCCGTGTAGGGTATTGGACTAACCAAATCCATTATGTTTAAAATGGCTGATGCTACATTCTGCTTAAAATGACTGATGCTATCTATACACAATTGTTATTCTCAAAATTATGGTTTATGCTCTTTACAAAATCTCTGGCTAATTTCTGAGCTTAAATTTGAAAATCTTGGGTTTAATAACATAGTTTGTGGATTAGTTAATCATATCGTGCATATTCGACTTTAACAGAATTCAGTCTTTTCAATGTATACAGGTATGCCCCTAAAAAAAGAGATACTTAGCGTAAATTTGCCTCTGGATATATGACATCAATCTATCTATTTTTGTGCGACAAGAAAAAGAAACCAGTTTTATCGTCTTTACATTCGACCCAACTTCTTTGTACAAAGCATCTCTTCCGATAATAGAAGAAGAACATTATTAAATAAGATTTTTAACTGAAAACTACTTTGCGTGTTTGTTAATGCTTGCCTCCATCACGATTATGTTACAGCACTTCATCGTACATTTTACAACAAAACTGATTCGATATTTTGAGTGCTTCTCATAGATAGTATGAAGGTCTTGGGTTTTAACTTCAGTTTAATATTTAAAACATGACTCAAGTTGAGACTATGCGATAGACTATGTTGAGACTAAGTAATAGTTATAGTAACTTCCATTAGTAACAATGACGGAGCAACATGCACGAATAGTGCACCATGATACGTACTAACTTTAAACTGGGTGTATCTTGAAGTTAAATCGAATAGCATTTCAATTGACTAAATGTCAGTTTGATACGAGATGCTCAAGAATAAAGGAAAACAAATAAAATTTATTAATTAAAAATGAATATTATTGTGAACTATATAATTTTTTTTATATTTATCGTTAAGTTCCAGGTGGACTGTAAAAGTGATTTATCTGGTTTCGATTTAAATGAGCCAGTAGATTATGATACTGCTTGTGGTGAACCATTCGGCGGTGAATTCCCGTGGTTGGTCAATATTCATAAAACAGTGCAAACCCGTTTCGCCACAACAAAAAATTTTTTGTGTAATGGGAATATAATTAACAAATACACAGTGCTTTTACGTAGGTATTCTGTTTTAAATTAATAAAGAATAAATGGACGATAACCAATATTAATTTTTAGCTGCACACTGTGTAGTATCATACACAGGTAACCAGGAAAATCCAAATAATTTGTCAGTAGATGTTGGTAAAACAACATTTGCAGGCCGTTCATCGAAAACAAGAGAATACAGAGGACGAAATTTGATCGTACATCCAAGTTATAGTTCTAGTTCAATTCACGATGATATTGCCATACTAAAATTGGTGGATCCAATACAATTTTCGTCGCTTGTTCATCCAATTTGCTTAACAAATGATACATCGAAATTTAATACAAATCAATCGGGTATCGTACCAATATGGACGTATTTAAATGAAAATAATACAGAGGACGTCCTTGTTACTGCGTACTTACCAATTACGTACAACAATTCGGAATGCCTGCTTCGAGATCCAGAGTATTTTGAAGTAGTATTAAATGATCGTAGTTTTTGTGCTGGAGCAGAAAATGAAGGCTACAATTTGTGTCGCGGCTCGAGCGGTGTGAGTTTAACGTTGATCGAGGAAACACGAACGAAATTCGTTTGGTATTTAAAGGGTATGCTTTCGTCTGGAAAAGGGAATCCAGATAGTCCCAATACGTGTACTCCTGGCCGTCTAGTATTTACGGATGTATTTAAGTTTCATAATTGGATAAATGAAAATAAAAACACCGAGTAACGAAGACATTTTGTCTGTTGATGTTTAATTTTATTTAAAGCTTAATTTATCAACGAACCTTTTTCTACTTTCTTCTGCCCCTCGGCTCTTCCTGCCCCATCCTATTTATTCCCACTTTCTTCTCTCTCATGTTCAATCCTTATATCTTGTTTGTCGCAGAAGTTCTCTCGTTTGGCCAGAAGCATCCTACCAGCCGACTAAAGCATTGTTTGCAAATACCTGTAGTGTTTTCGTAATCTTCTCCGTGTGTTGTCATGTTCACAGCCATTCTGCACTACTGATTTTTTACAACTTAGTATTAGCGTATGAATCTTCCTATTCAGCCTCATTACCTTTGACTTTCTGGTGTTAATTTTGAGACCGACTTCCTGTGCCAAATCATATAGCTTCTGGATTGTTTGTTGTATGGCTATGAATTTGTGCGATTGTAGACATACATATCTGCACAGTCCAGATCACTGAGTTGACTTGTTTGGTTCTACTGGATGCCATTTGATACTACGTTATCTAGTTTGCGCATCACACATTCACACTGTCTAGTACTATGAGGAACAGTAGGGAAATCACATATCATCGTCTGACTCCTCGTATATTAACTTATAATATTAGACACTCTGATTCCCTTTGTAGTCAACTCTAAAGTCGCCTTTCTTCGTTATTGTTATGTTTAAGCCGCTTTCCATTTCTGTGGAACTCTGAAAGTGTTTCATATTTCTCCAAGTAGTGGAGTTTAGACTTTCTGGAGTTATATATTCGTCACTTTTGAGTAGTTTAGCTGATGTATTATCCATGCCGCCTGCTTCCTTGTCTTCAACTTCTGAATAGCACTTTTAACTTGAACCTCCCTCGGTGGAAGGTTGTTGATTGTTTCATAATAGTTACCATCAGGAACTCGTTATTTTATTCGCTAATGCAGTTGTCCTAAATTGATAGGTCTGAAAATAGGTTGACTGAAACAAAAATAATTAAGAAGAAGGTTAATTTAACTATAGGAACGCTTGAAATAGAACGCTTCGTAACTTAAACTGCGTCTAATAGCCAAGTGTATACGTTGGAGTTGAAATAGAGATCAACATATTATAAGATGTACCATATTACTGTAAGAGAACTCGAAATAAACTATTGACGGTACGAAATAAACTTGATTAATTCAGGTTTTTTTTGTTTAATAAAAAGATGAATGGGAGGGGATAAGTTGTAATGTGCCCTGGTTTTGAAAATATTAAAAGGTCTAACATGAATTAGAAAATTTTTTACTACAACAAACATTATTAAACATTAAATAAATTATTAAATATTTTCTAATCTATTTACAATGGATTTTATTGTTATTGTTTCGTACATTATTGTAATTTCAGGTTCTGTATGTATCGACAATATTCCAATGTACGTAATACAACATCGTCATCGCAACTTGGTGAGAAGATTGATTTTTTCAAATCAATAACCTCATCGGTGTAACCGCATGGCTTGTTCACAAGGCTGTAACGGTGGTCGCACACTATTTGTGGTTGGCTCTTAGTCGGACGGGAGGGTTCCTGTTATCCACCACTTATCAGCAGCCATGTTACAAAAAAAACTATAAAAAGTGTGCTAAAAAAAAGTTTGAAAAATCTATATAAAACAACTAAACACATATAAAAGGCAATCACACTAGCGCTTCATTCATCCATTCCTCCCCCAATACGTACGATGCTTTAGCACATACTTCGAATTAACGATACTGATTGAAACTACACATCGCCATACCAATCATGTACGTTTGTATAACAAAATAAAATGCCCCTAGTCAATAAAATTGCTTAGAACCGACACAGAATTATAATATCACGATCGAAACCCCAAAAATAGTCAACAATTAGCAAATTAAAGGGTATCTTAAACTAGTCAAATAAATAGTATCATGCAATACTTTACAGTTAGTGCTGGATCGCTGATGATGATGATGATCACTTGACTCATATTCCGTACGGTAAACAATGGTACAATGTTGTTCACTTCCCTTTTGCCTTCCCAAAAAACCACAACGTTGATCACGGGTTGATACCCCACGCCTTCGTAAACGTCGATTAATACGTATTTGGATTACTTGGATTACCAAAATACATATAAGTGGTAGAATGATCACCACGCAGACTCGAACTTTATAATTATTAGAATTGTATGGATATAATGACGGATACAATTCTCATTTCACGGCAACTGGTCTAAAAAAAAACAAGAACAACTGGCGGTCAGCATATAGCTACCTACAACACATACACCACAATATTTTGCTTTCTTTCGTGTTTTTTCTTTATTTTGAAATTAACTTTATGTTAATGCATTAGATTTCCACTTTATATTTTTATTAAATAAAGAATTGATACGACCCAATTTCCTTCCACAATTAAAACCAGGAATACACATACAGTTTATTTGGGTGTCACTTTCGGTGTACAAAAGAAAAAAATTATTTATTTACGATTCTTAGTTTAATATCACAATATGATTTATTTTGTTCAACATTCACAATAAGTTTTTTTATACAATTAATTTTTATTTTGTATTATCAGACACTATATACTAAGATACAAATACTTGATTGAATTTATATTTGTCAAACATTTTTGATTCTAATTTTATTTAAGTTGTAAAATTTTTGTGTTGTTTTGACTTTTTTGGATTTCGCGATCTCTTCCGCATTCGATTCCAAACTTGACTGCCTTTCAACATCAAAACGATTTGTATTTTCAGCTCGGTTTCCCAAAGTATGTGTACATCTTCTTCATACATATTTCCCCTTTCCAAATGTTGACACCTGTACTAATTAAGTACAACCAGCTGATCAATTTCGGAGTTGTGCGGCATAACAGGTAAGTAGATAAAACAAAAAAAACTGGTATACATGTTTAAAGGTCGGTACGTATACAAAAATTGGTTAAGTATGGAAATGTATAGGTAAGTACAGAGTTTAGGTAAATATGTATTACAAACAACTTGCAGCTGTTATATTTAAAAAAAAATAAATTTAGGAAAATCGTTACATCGGTTCGAAACTGATTGCTGTGATACTTCCAAATTATCCATCTATATATATAGCAGAGTCAAAAATTCAAATAAATTAATATAAATTATTAAATATTGTCGGAGACAGTTATTCCAGTCAGAGGCAGCCTTTCGTAACTGCGCCCTTATGATTTGCAGCTTTTAAATTCGCCATACAGCCATCGCTAACATTGAGTCAAATGAATATGTAAATATATACACATACGCGATTCTATGTAAAAATTGGTCAAGATGTGTAAAATTGGTTGTGGTTATACTTAACAAAACAACTACACTCAAGATGAATAAGTACAATTATCTAGATCAACCTGAGTTCTTCTAATAAAGATTTTTCGCGTGAGTCAAGCTCCTCAATAACGAATGCTCATTCGTCCTAGGTCCGTCGAGATTCCTGATGTAGTGATGCTCCTGAGGTTATCCGAAAATTTCAGTCTAAAAAAATCTTCATTGTCAAAATATTTTATGTCAGGTTGTACAAAACTCTAATTATAGCCTAAATTACAAGTTACGGAAGCAGGAAACTTGGGCCGAAAAAAATTTGGATTTTCAATAAAAATTGATTTCACATAATTCGCATGTTTAAAGGTAATATAAACTACGTGAAGTTAGACCAAGTCGTAAATTATTGGATCCCAAATTTATAATTTCTCCCTGTGAACAGCTGTACCAAAAATTTGAACATATTTTATGTAGCATCATAGTAAAATAAGTTAAAAGCTCTACGCATGTTTAACCCTCATGTGAGTGAAGAAAAATATCTTAATTTGAGTTATTAGTCTACAAGCATTTTGTATGCAAACTAATTTATTCCACGTTCCTTCAAGTTGTAAAATTTCTCATTTTTAATTGTGATTGTAATCTATCAATTGAACTAGAAGTTCTCATAAAATTTAAAGTTTATATTATGACTGAAACATACTAAAATAGATGTATAAAAGTTTAAAAGGTACCAGGGTACCTCGTCACTCACATTAGGGTTAAAGGTAATATGAACTAGATGAAGTTAGACTAATTCGTAAATTGCTTCTTGCTCTTCACCAAGACCGCTAACAAAAACTTAAAATTGCTCCACTGAACAATGCAATTCTCTAGGAATCTTTCCAGGAAAAAAAATGACGCCCATTGAAGTTTTGCAGGCTAAAGAAACTTGTTTGTAGGCTCAGGTACATCATCATCCATGAGATTAGCACGTTGCGTTCCACCGGGTTACAGAATATTTAATCGTATGTACACTACCGATGCTGCATATGATACTCGTAGTACATGATAACTAAATCTATTTTATCAAACCCGGACTGTTCATTCTCTATGAATGTTATCGCGCAAAACCCAAAGGGTTGTGTGGGAACCTATCCCACCATCGATATTATTACTAGTGTCTTTAATATTGTCGCGTTAAAATTCAACAGTATGTCGATTATGCATTTTTCTATAAAATTATTGTTAAAGTATTTATATCATGACAGTTGTTACTATCTTCAAAGCCTAACTGATTAGGTTTATGAGATACTGGGTCTATTTTTTAATTCAATGCGAGGGCAGTGCGCTGTCAAAAAGTACTATGTATTTTTTATTCAACCTGAGTAATTTTACTCTATATACTGCGTTTTAATTTGTGAACAGTGCTTACACCGTGTACACTCGGTTCTTAAAAATGTTTTTACCGGATGCATACCCTTAGCCCTGTATATTGTTGCTCGGTGTAGAATATTTGGAGTAAGCCTGCTTGCTCGGGTTGAATTAATAAATATTTATGGAGAAAAGTCTACAACTATGGTTTAAGATATTTAGAAATCGTAAATATAACACATGACACATTACAAACACCCAGTCGTTACTTTTTATCTGAGCGCTCTACTTACCCTGCTGTTGCGTGAACAAATTATAGGGTCTATGTTTTAATTTAACCAGGGCAAACAGTCTTATCCCAAGTATTGTACACCGAGCAAAGGTTGTACAGAGCAAAATTATGAGTGCATAGGCTGTTTTCCAAACAGGTGACTTATTTGAATAAGTACGTCTACACAGAAATGTCTCCAAAATTGTGTCTTGACTAAATGTAATACATACAGTTTTTATTTTCAAATCTAGTGACAACGGCCAGCATGTCAAAAAAAATTTCTTCCATATAACTTGCGTTTTGTTTTTTGGTTATTACGTCACAAATAAGTCGGTACAATGAATTAGAATGAATTGACCGACTTATTCAAGATTCATTCTAATCATTCTAATGTTTCTAATCATTCTAATTCATTGTACCGACTTATTCAAGATGACATCAAATAAGTCAATAAGTTGGTAATAAGTCGGTGTCTATATTTTAATTCAACCCGAGCTGGCATTGTGCGGTAAAAAATACTTGGTGTTTTTTATTCAACCTGAGTAATTTTACTTTGTACACTGCGTTTTCATTTGTGAACTGTGCTCACACCGGGCATACTCGGTTCTTCAAATTTTACTCTGAAATTAATGTCAGTGTACGAAGATTGCAAAGTAAAACCAATTTATTACTCTATCCAACGCATCATTTCAACTGATGTGTTAACTGAAATTGATTTCTCGTAGATGGATTGATTTTCCAAGTAGGTTATACGTGAAGTACTATTCTAGCACATGAATTCTGGTTCGATAGCATTCAAATAAACGGTATGGAATTATTTTTAATCTTGGTTTTCATTTTCCCACTGAATAATTCCATATATATATATATATATATATATATATATATATATATATATATATATATATATATATATATATATATATATATATATATATATATATATATATATATATATATATATATATATATATATATATAGATATATATATACATATATATATATATATATATATATATATATATATATATATATATATATATATATATATATATATATATATGTATATATATATATATATATATATATACATATATATATATATATATATATATATATATATATATATATATATATATATATATATATATATATATATATATATATATATATATATATATATATATATATATATATATATATATATATATATATTGTATTGTAATTGTGGTGCAACTTCTGGATTGCAAGGATTGCAAGGATTGCCGAAATATTAATACGCGTTAAACCATTAAACTTTCCTCCATCATTAAAATTATGTTCACAATATGAATTATTGACTGCTAGTGCATTGCCACTTCAGGATATCCAAAATGTTTTGAGCAATAATTCACCAAAGAGGAGCGCACAAACGCAAAATCTATTGCCAAAACAAATTTGGAAGATCGGTAATCATTACACGGAAGATATGCTTTCAACACCACCAAATGGTTTGGTAAGCCGAGTTGCCAAATTGATGGCAGAAACTTTAGAAAATGTTATTTTGATTAAATTAAACTTTTGTGTTAAAAATAATCATTTAAACTAAAGAATAGGATTAGACACACATTGTTCCATTTTGCTAAAACGTATAATAGAAAATTATTTTAAAATAAAAATTTTTCATTTTGTTAAACAAGAAAACTTAAAAAATGGGTGTTCGTATAAATATAATAATAAATATACATATATGTATATAATCAAATAAAACCTTTTACCTTTTATTTATCCTTAAATATTAAATTCAATACAGCTATGCCCGCCTCATTAATATATATTATATTTTTTTGCTTACGTTATTGCCCTAATTTTTTACGGAATCATGAAATTAGACCATTCAATTAATATTTTATTCAAATATTAGATTTCAAAAAAATTTTAAAATCTAGTTTGTTTAATTTTAAAAATTATATATTACATTTTTCAATTTTTATGTTGTTAAAAAGGGTGGGCCATATATTGGTTTATTTTTAAATCATAGGCTATGGCAACACTTTTTTGAACGATTTGCTTAAAATTTAGAAAGTTTGTCAGTCTGATATTCCGCGTCACGACAAATAATCATGTTTTCGCATGAGGAGCGTTTCGAAATTTTGAAAACTTAATTTATGTTGTGTAGATGAAACCGTGCGCCAAGCGGAACCGCTGTAGTGAATTAGGTGAAGAAATTGCATGAGAAACTCTTTCTATTGAATGACAGAAGTGGTCTCCGAGCTCGCGTAGTGCACACGCCCAACAATATAGCGGCTGTGGTTCATAGTATAGGATAGAATCCATCGACCTCAACTCGATGCCCATCGCAGCAAATTGCCATTAGTCGCACCAAGTTGAGGAGAATACTGCACAAAGACTCCGGATTATTCGGAGGCAGGATTCAAATAACTCAGCAGTTGAAAGTAAATGAACATCCGCTTCCACATCAGTTCCCTGCGTGGGCTATATACCAGCTTCATAATGACATCAATTTTGGTCGAAAAATCGTCTTTTCAAACGAAACGCATTTCCATCTCGGAGGGTATGTAAACAAGCAGAACTGGCGGATTTGGGGTTCGGAACAATCACAAGTAGTCATAGACAAATCAATGCATCCACCAAATGTTACAGTTTGATGTGGATTTTGGAGTGGAGGCATGATTGGCCCATTTTTCTTCGAAAACACTGCTGAAAACACCGTTACTGTCAATAGCGACCGTTGGCTCTGTAACGGCCACCAACCTTTTATGACCTCAAATCGACGCTATGAACATGAACAACCTTTGTTTTCAACAAGATGGCGCTACATACCATACAAACCGACCAACAATCGATCGCTTGGGCGCCAAATTTGATAACCAAATAATCAGCCGTTTCTGAGATGTCAATTGGTCTGCGCGGAGCAGCGACTTGCAGCCATTAGACTTTTTTCTATGGGGTTTCGTTAAGGATATATGTTATGCGGATAATCCAGCGCCAATTTCAGCTTTAAAACATAACATTGCGACATTTATTCTCGAAATAGGCACCGAAATCATAGACAAATTTCTTAAAAACTGGACTGACATGGCTTACTGTAAGGCCAGCAGAGGAAAGCACATGAACGAAATTATTTTGGATTCTTAAAGCGATGCCGCATACACATCTAACTAAAGACGATTTAATGTCAATAAACGATCTTATGATGGTCACACTTTCTTAAAATAATTGTAAGTGATGATCTGTAATATGTCCCATTTCATGGCCTGAATGGTAACTTGTGACTCAATTTTTGGGTTGCGGCGAAGGTTTCGTGATTCTAACAGGAGTTTTAGTGCAAAATGACCACGAACAAATAGTATATTAACACGACAATTCATTAACGAAATTGCAACTAATTCAATAAATTAGTTAAATATGCTTTATACGAGTATTATAAATTCGATCAGCAAGTTTAAACAATTTATATCATGAAACGTGAATTTTTAAAATAATTTGAATAATTATCGAAATTTTAGCACATAAAGGTGATTGAGTCGAAATGGATCGTCGCAGAGGAAAGACGTGTTTTTGTCTCTCCTTTAAATAAATTAATATTTTAATTCAAATCAGTTTAAATTAACTAATAAATTAATAATATACATATATGTGTTGATAAATAAATAATAATGTAGTGAAGTGAAAAGTTATATTGTATAGTTATATAATATGTGTATGGTGCGCTTACAATGGTGTGGAATATATACATAACAATTTTTGTTTTTATCTATGTATTTTGATACCATTGCTTGAATGCATCATACGCATTGCATGTAAACCTTTATTGTGTAGAACTTTTTGATACCAAAGGATGTGTAAGATAAGTGTATTTTTCATTTTTTTCATTGTTTTAATACATATTAACACAAATTTGTTGCAATTTTAGGTATATAAATATATTTTATGGTGGGTTATTCGAGTATTGTCTACGCGAGAAAGGGTTTTTCTTTTCTGTTGTTCTGTTTAGTACACTCGCTAACAATTTTTGTCGTTGTTTTGCTATGGAGAGTATGCATGTTTGGTGATCGATGATTATTTTTCGTTTTATCTGATTTTCATAATTTTGCAACCATCTTTTGTTTTATATACGAGTATGTACATCAGTGTTTACTCGAACATAGTTTCAATTGTAAAAAGGATTTTCAATGTGTGTGTATGATGAGCGCCAACATTTACTAAAATATTTAAGTAGATTTTGTGAGCGGACAAGAATTAATTTAGTAACGAACGTTCTTAAACTTCAATAGGAAAACAACGGAGAAGTGAGTATGGTCATCCATAAAGGTTTTGCGGTATCTATATACATCAAAGGCGCTGCTTGAGTGACCGTGTGGACCTTTAGTCAATCCTTTTGATATTTTGCGAACATTTGACATTACACGGTAAGCCAAACGACGGTACCATAAATAGCGTGCTTCTTAGCACGCAGTGTACCATTTTCAATAACGATCTTAAAATCGGCATCATCGAGTTTGCTAACTGACAGTAGGTATGTGTTAACTTTGATGCGTGACATATGTTGTTGATATCTAATTCGTGTACTGTCCGTCTTTCGCCAGACGATAACACGAGTAAAGTATCAGCTGTGCAAACCTTTAATGTTTCATAATTAAATGATCAGTACAGGAACAATCAACTAGAAAGTTGATTTCGCGTAAATCGGAGGTTTAGCTGCTACTTATTCGTTGATTGACCCATGATTGTTTCTCTGATGATCCATTGGCAGACTTTTAAGATTTTGGTGGTTTTGGACACTTATTGGCCTTATGTCCAATCTGATTACAGTTGTAACAGTGAATTTTTACGGTGTTTCTGATCATGTCTGGTTTGCACCTTAAATGCCGCATTGGATGGGTAAGCTTTTTATCATCATTCTTCTTAAGTTCTTCTTCAAGTAAACGGCTACGAACTTTATCAATAATTCCCTCAGCTTGATTTAGCGTAGATAAGGCAACAACCATTCATTCATATTTCTTAGGTACTTTAGATAATAAAAATGTATATATTGTATCATTTGACATTGTACCACCAGCACTCTTATATTCGCGAACAGTACAATCGAACTCTCTGAAAAACGTCTGCAAGTTGTTACTTTCACCACATTTTAGATTTTTAAACGTATAGATCCATTTTGTATTAGACTCGTCTCTGATCAGCATTTGTTTAGCATGAAGTCGTCGAGATCAGACCACCGCATAATACTTCAGCAGAGGTAGCATTAGTTGCAGAGGCAGATATGACTCGGCAGTGCTATTATTTACGGTGAATAAAAACAGAACAGTATTTCTAATGATCCGCACAATTGCAGCAATAAAACGAGAAAAACACCACCAAAGGAATATGCGTTAAAAACCGGGATACTGTAAATCTGAGTTAACGCAAACGTTGACAGACATGGAATCTGTCGGAATGAACCTTGATGAACTTTTCGAGTTCATCAAACATAAGTCGAGCGTATACCAATCCCAGAAAAGGAACGAAAAACATTTAATAAATAATAGTTAACAAAGGTCCTGCACGAGGTTGTATAGATCGCAACGATAGGAATCTTTATGTATGCGGAACTATTTAAAAACATGAAGAGCAACACTGAGATAGAGAAGAAAAATACCGCTGGCTTGCACGCATCTTTAAGGCCAATATACTGGGAGCAGAAGACCAAGTAAATATCTAAATAATATAATTATCGAGACGACCGACATAGATGAGGTCAGCACAAAGAGAATGTTTACCAGACAATAATAAAAAGTTTAAGAAAACCATGCTGAGAAACCCAGACTGCAGTGGTCGGTACGTATATAGAATTTGTGATTTATCGTATCCAGAATAATTTAGCACGCTTTGATGTTTTAAGGCCGAATTATGGAAATAAAACGCAGGTACGCGACCGACGATCCCTCCAAACTCTGTTACAAATGCGATTAAGAGAGTCGCGTTATAAAGAATTACACTAATAACGCAAACTGCAGCCAACATTACGGACAGAAACCATACGGCTGGTAGTGTTAAATATCCGGCATATACCTGAGACCTTTGCTATAGTTGCTTGAAAATATTAAACGTATTGCATCTGAACTTAAACCGTTGTGAGGCCTCGCAAGACCTTTTATGACAGTCTGTGCAAGATGCGTATCAAACAGTGCAACCCTCAGATAGCACAACTGAAATACGTATCATACAATAAGCAGCCCTTCAGAGCTCAATAAGTCACAAATCTGGGTTTATTAGGATGAAAATAGATAGTTATTTTTATTAATGACGCCTGAGATGACTTTAAACAATTCTATAAATTGAAATTTTGTCGAAAGTCCTGATTTAAAACAATAAAGTTGTCGGCAAATATAATTCAATTTATTTTTATTATTATTTAAAATTTATTATTTATTTATTTTTGTTTACATACCGGAAGGTCAGGGAAGATTGTGATTGCAACATTCTTGATCAGGGGGTCTATTTAATTACTTACGCTTTGAGCATAAACTCAATACAATCAAATATGTTAACGATCCAAAGACTTTTTGCTATGGAATGTTGTTTTTCGACGATCTTTCTGGTTGAATTCAGGTTATGTTTTAGTGAAGTTGTGTGAATGTTAGATATAAATTAACCCTGCTTTTAGTTGGATGAATTTAAATATAGGTAGCTGAATGACAATACCGAATCTAAATTTTTTTTTATTTTGACATTATTGACGGAATATTTAGGTCATCGTATGTATGATAATACTGCCGTGTCATTACGAACGTGAAGTCCCTCGGTTAGATGATGTTGGATGGGAAGATAGGGCAAAATAAGGTTACAAGCAGTATATGATGAGATGACCCATAGATGTGAATTAAATAACCTAACCAGTCTAGTAGGACTGATGCCGAATACATATGATGAATATTAGTATCCTTTATCTCAAACACAACTAACTTACATTAATTAACTAACAAACTCTAATCTAGAGTGTGAATTTAATTGAGACTAACATTCTAATATATTTAAGTAGTTAGAAAATGACTTTGCTGCGGTTCGCCCTAGTTGTTTCTGTGACTAACATCCTTTCCTAATTAACCTTATCTGTTAAGGATGCAGGCAGGGCCTGGGCCCGCATGATGCTGAAATATTATTCGCATTCAGATGTAATTTGTTATTTGATTGTTGATATTTCAGGATTATGGTAACGTACCTAGGATCGCCGTTATGGCTGGCCTGTACGCCTCTATCATATCATATCATATCATATCATAAATTTTAGCACATAAAGGTGATTGACTCACTGTCTTATTAAATAGCTGAACCAATATTTTAGGTATTCCTATGTAGCTACTCCAGTGGCACTATTCTGGCTTTCCCTGGGAATAGGGAATTGGGAAAAATATGTTCATAGCATTTTTGTCTAAATTATATTTTTCTAGCATACTGTTGGAATTAGTGTGGTGTAAAAGTTGATTGGGAAATATTTGCTCCACAAAAGTTGTGTGGGGGAAAATAATTCCCAATATATCTTTGTTTCAAAAACTTTTACACCAAACTAATTCCAACAGTAGACCATAATAATATAAATTAGACAAAAATGCTATGCAAATATTTTTCCCAATTCCCAATTCCCAGGGAAAGCCAGAATAGTGCCACAGCACATTGATCCTCTAAACAAAAAGTTAATGCATAAACGTGAAAACCATAGTAAGCTTTCCGACTTTACACAAATTACAACAACAATGCTTTGTGTTTGAGGTTTCCATCTTATTTTGATTTTTAGATAATCAAGGTGCATAACATAAATTATTTCGATTGGGCATGTCATATGCTCGTCTGAAGTCTACAAATCATTTCTATTATTTGTATTTTATATATCTCAAAAGAAATAATTGTATAGCTAACTTTTAGATTCTTTCTCACTAATTTCCTTCTATCGAACAAGATGCAATGGCTGACTTGAGCTCTCTGACACAAACGCCAACAGAAAATTATGTTTTGTAGAACAATTAGAAGAAATTATGTATTGTGCTAGTAATCCCACGATCCCAAGATTGAGCAGAATACCATTTTAGTGCGCATTACATACCATTTTAGGACTCAATTTTCTTGAAATAAATTTAGTTTTAGTGGTAGTGTGGTTCCATCCAAGTTAAAATCGATGCTCCAGTGCGTAAACCTAAAATTTATTGCCAAATCCTAATTGCAATAAACAAACCTATGTTAGTAATAATTTCATAAGAAATAGGGTTCGTTTCACTGCATTTGTATACTGTTTCAAAATAGCTCCTAATTGTATTCCCAATTTCATACACCTACCATGTTAGTGCTTTCTTTCACTATACAAAATTCTAATTTGCTTCTATTAAATTACATCATATATTAATTTTATAAACCAACTTAAAAATGCTGAATAGAGTTCAACTTGGCTACATTTTAAAACTTTAGCCAAAACATTGTTGTAAGTACTAACTCATATATCCACCTAATATACCAAATTATATATATTAACAGTTCAAATTTTCAATCAATTTCATCCATAGCATTGGCTATGGATTTTATGTTTCGTCACAGGTTCAAAAAAATTTAAAAATTTTAATGTTCTTTGAATTTTCTTAACATTGATGTTTTCCTTCGTACCGGGACGACGACATCAGAAAGATTCTTCAGGGCTACAAGGATATCTACCAAACGCACGTTTTATCGATAATAAATATGAATATAATAAAACATTATTTTACGAAAAATTGCAGAAAGTTAAGGCTCATGGATGATCTACGTATTTTGGTTTCAAAGTGAAATTTTAGTTAAAAAGAAAATTTAGTTTTGAACACCATAGAGACAAACAAACGATAAAAATTGTTACAAAATTATCACTTTTCAAATTGGTTTGGATGTTGCTCTAACCAAACTATTTTTACATTTTGGAAATATCAATTTGGTCTAAGCTAATGAACATCCATAGGGGTTGCAAACGTAGCAAATCCATCGTTGACAATACAAGCGGTAATTCGACAAAAACACGGTCAAATATGACACTCCATTCCAGGAAACATAACAAAGATCAGGAACTAGTTGGTTTAAGCCACAGGCCTGTCGGAAAAACGGTATAATTTTGGGATCCGTTGCATAATAAGATTGTCAATCCGAATAAAGGGTATATATGGATATGTATTGTGAGAACCACAGAGCTCTTAGTGTGTTTAAATATACAGAGCCTATCTTATATGCGTCTTACTCTATCACATTTATTCGGTTGACATTTTTTGAGGACCAATTACCAACATTTAAGATAGGGTTTGAAATTATTCATCAGAATATACCGTTTCGAGGAAGTGTTAAACAAGTCTCACTCTATAATTGCTACATCTTGTTTATGCAACTCGATAGAATCGATGATACTAGGTGGCTCTCTAATTCATCAATTCAAAGAAAAAATCTGAGGCTATCCTTCCTTCCAGAAGTATGGTAGTTGTTCTTCGATAATCCTAAAATTCTAACTAACTTGATGCCCACATAAACAGAATCGACGTTTTCGTACTGCGGGATAACTTTAAGAGGACAATTTTAACTTGCCTCCTTACCTGAATCGTTTAAAATTTATTAATTTACAACCACTAAGCCGTCGAGTGGTTGCTCAAATTTTAAATAACCAGATCGCCCTCGCTAGCAAAATATATCACAAAACATAAGACAATCATAATTCCGACTACATCACCGTACGAGACCTCTATTCGGTTCTGTTTATTGTCTATGTGTCTTCAAATATTTAACAGACGCGAACCTACGCGAAGGTATATCTACGCGAAATCAGACATCAAAACTGAAATTTATGTAAATTACTGATGAGTAACTCATCTCATGAGTGAAATTCCAAGGTAAAAATCGTTTATCCTTAGAATATTTCATCCGTCAGCTCAACATAGTAAATCGCAGCTGCTTATAGTTTAAATCAAGTCAGCTTTGCAGTGGTTGTGCCAATTTTATTTTGCGGGAAGTGCAATGAAAAAGTTAAAATATTTGGGGTCGATGGAAGAGGCACAATGTCTTTGGGAATACACAAGATCGAGGATAGGTGGCCATGGGGGCCCTCCATGGGATGTAACGCCACCAGTATAAATAAGTAAGTCACCATATACTCTCAAGAATACTATATGTAAGGATCGTAATCGGATCTTGATATTTCCGTAAAACTGAAGTACGAGCGTTAACATGTACTGAGTTAGAACAGTCATTAGGTTGAACACCCTAATAAATGATCCTTTGGATCTAGTTAACTAAATGGATTTGGGATATGCAAAATTGGCAACTCACTGTTCTGTTATATCTAGTTCTCGTGGTCGTTGTGTTGTGGCACGGTTTTGCACAACGTTAGTATTATTAGTGTTCACGAGACGCGAAGCGTTGTAAATTGACTGTGGCTCTTTTGTTAAAGCACACACTACCAATTGTAGGGTGCAAATCTAGAAATAAAATTATTAAATATCATTGAAATGACCTGGCCTTTCATATTTTTTTTTCAAACCATCCATTTATATCAGAATTTGTAATTTCCAAAGTTTATCACAATTTTTTCATCAAAATAAATTAACTCTACCCGAGGTTATTTGGAATTTTTACGAAACATGATTTATTGTCCCATAAAAAATTACACCGATCGTGGAATAGACAGTTATAGATATCTTAGGTTACGATCCACGATCTTCTACAGTTTTATTTCCAATCGAGTTCATTTATCCACTTAGAAATTGCGGTAATTGAGCGCAATTCACTTCTCTCTAGTAAAACCTGTTTGTTTCTAGTTTTTTTCGATTTATCTAGTTGAAACATTTTTTTATTAAAATTTTATTAGTAACATAGCAAGACGTTACAAAATGTGAACAAGAGGTATACATTACTACCGCAAGATACCCACTCTTCGTACTATAAGTTTTACTATACAATGTCACATACGCAATAATATTTTTTTAAATTTCATTCAATCGGTCTAACCAATTTGTAATCATAAATGGTAACGATTTTGAGCATACTTTCTAACTTACATGCTGAATTTAGTAAGGCGAAAGCGCTACGGGTCACAATATTAAAATATGCAATTTGGGACTAATCTGAATGCTGATTGTATGAAAAATCGCATCGCGCATTGATCTTTTTTCAATTTGTGGTAAATCGTATCGTTTACTGTGCGTTTACACTTGCGGAAAATAGTGCGGCACTAATACATCGCACTCGCTCCCGCAGGAGTGCGTTCACGAGTTCTACATTGTTACGTTATTGTTAACAATGACAGCTCGAAATTATTATTTTTTTGTTTTCGTTGGTTTTGACTTTTGACACTTGAGGAAATCTCATTGTTAACTATTAGATCATTTCAACAATGACTGTTGTTACATTATTGTTACAATGTAGAGTTCGTGAACGTACTCCAGTGGCACTATTCTGGTAATTCCCCGGGAATAGGGAACTGGGAAAAGATTTTATATGTAATTTTTATTTTAAAAAAAATTTCTGGCATGATGAGGTAAAAAGTTAGTGTTAATTTTTTTGAAAACAAAATTAAATGGGGAATAATTTTTCTTGTCAATTTATATATGGAAAAATTATTCCCAATTTATAAATATTTACATCAAACTTTTCTCCTCAATAGGCCGGAAAAATAATATTTGAACATAAATTACATATAACTTCTTTCCCCACTTCCCTATTCCCGGGGAATTACCAGAATGGTGCCACAGGTATATATTGCGATGTATTAGTGCCGCACTATTTTCCGTAAGGATAAACGCACAGCTTTGGGTTTTAAGAATGTAAACAAATATGTATAAAGAGACACTGCTTTACAGTAATAGTGTACCTACTGTGAGACTCTAGAAAAAGTTGCATACATATTTTATCATCTTGTTATACAATTTTATGAAGAATCATTTCTCCTATATAAATATATCTACACGCACATAGAACGCAACCTTGCGCAAGCAAATGCAATGCAAAATTGCAAAACTAAAAACGAAATTATTTGCGAAAAACAAAAAACAAAATATTTTCTTTTTGTGTGTACAAAAAGAAAGAGAAAATAAATGTTTATTTTTGGGTTTGGTTATTTATTCGTAAATACAAAAAACTATTTCGTTCTGTGTCGCTTAATGTGTAATTTTATTATTGCCCGCAAAATTTATATTGGCGCTATTCCAGTTTTTTTTATGCTCGCGGTAGAGGTTACTTATAGCAAATTCGTTGGATTTTTTTGAAAAAAAGTTACCCGATTTCTGTGTAAATGAACATGAAAAATTCACCCGACTTTTGTATTAGCATTGGTGAAAAGAAAGACAAAAAATTGTTTATTTTTAAGGGTTCCTAAAAAGGAAGGGGTGATCGTAAAAAATATCATGATAATTTTTATCATTTTGGTCGGACTGAACATACTGAAGTCGGACGCCGACTTATGTTCGCGTAAATTTTTTATAAAATCTGACAAATACCATATTCGTTCGAAATGTGAGGCAACAAAAATTTACCCGGATTCAGCTGTCAGGGTAAAAAAACTTAAACTAGATGAGCTGTAAGGGTAACATTTTGACATAACATGCTCGCTCAAGAAAAAAAACTTACCCGGAAAATTTACCCAGTGCAACTTTAAAAAATCGCGATATTTTGTCAGATTTTATAAAAAATTTACGCATACATATATACAAAACTAAACATCAAAACATAAACATCAAAACAAAGACACCACGCCATTTGTCAATTCAATTTTAAATTTATTTTTGGTTTTAATAGATTTATTAAAATTATAAGGATAATTTGTAATTTTTGTGACGTATTTTCAAAATATCTTGTGTGTTTTTGCTTT
Organism: Nephrotoma guestfalica; assembly: GCA_963691935.1. NCBI lineage: Eukaryota > Metazoa > Arthropoda > Insecta > Diptera > Tipulidae > Nephrotoma > Nephrotoma guestfalica. Next base: position 184,454,036 of record OY829913.1, read on the forward strand.
TAATAATTTTATTAAAATTGTAAGGATAGTTTGTAATTTTGTTTATGCGACGTGTTTTCAAAATATCTTGTGTACTAAAATGTTGTGTTTATGTGCGAAATTATATAATTTCTTATGGTTTTAAATGAAAATTATTGATAATGAGTGGTAAATAAATTGATCAAATTGAGAAATGGGAGACACTATATTGAACATTTTTATTCTTTGCTTTATAATTTTTTATTATACCGATGCTAACCATAGAAATAGATTATATAGAATGTATGTAAGCAACTGTCAAGCATCACAAATTCGGAGAGAGCAAAGAGAAAGCGTATAAATCAACAGGGCCGTATTTAGAATTTTTTGGTTTAGAACATTAATTGTTTTTCTTTAAATATAATATTTTGTAGATTTAAACCTGTGTATATCCAAATAGTTGTTGGTCCTATTTAACTTAATATTATTTTCATTGCCGTCAAATTTAGTCGTTGGCTCTTTATTTACCAACATGCATCGTTTCTTAAAAATATTTACCGATTTTCTTTTGTCTGCGACATAAAATAATTATTTTCAAAATGTAACGAGCAAATATTCATTTTTACATTTTACATCTTGTACATCGAAGCCAGCCAATTGAGTTCAACCATTGTAATTTTAATTCCTCACATTAAGCTTATCCTAGAAAAAACAAAATATGTTCTTCATATAATTTCTGTAAAAACTAATGATTATGCTATTCAAAAATAAAAATAATTATGAATAGAAAAGCACGTAGTACATGAAACAATTAACACCATCTTTTCGAACCATAGTAGTAACAAAATACAGCCCTGGTAAATACATAAAATATGTTTACAAAAAGAAAAAACCCAACCACAACAACCAAAACTTTTTAATTAGATTTTTCTGATTTCTAAATTAAAATAAGAATATTTTTACTACAAATCACTTTCTTTTTAACATAATTTACATAACCCCAGGTGGTACACCAATATAAACATTGGTAAATCCACTCTCTGTGGAGACTGGTCCTATGGATTCTGGGGAGAACCATATATTGCATTATCAGGGAACATCAAATCCGTTCCAGAGAAGATCAAATTTACAAAGATCACCGATAAAGAAAAATAGAAGCAACTCGGTAGCTGACCAAGCCGATACTTTTTCTAACGCTATACCTAGATGTACTGGACAAACATTACACGAAATACGTGATGCCTCCGGAAATTTTACTTTGCAAGTAGCCGAATCTAGTAAAACAACTATTGACCTAGAAAAGGAGAATATAAATCTCTTGGCGAGGCTAGAGCATATGGAGCAATTATTTGCCAAGCTAAGCGAAGAAATTGAGTATTTAAAGCAAGAAAATGAAAACCTAAAAATGAATCGGGATTCAAAAGAAGATTGCGATATAGGAAGCATTGAAGCAGACAAACTCATCTATTCCACTGATGAAGATGAATTACAAGGAGAGACGGACTGGATCCTAAAGAAGAAAAAACATTAATTAACATCATTTTACAAAATTAATACTCTGGACTCAGATACTTATAGAACCTTATCTATGAAAAGTATCAGTGGTTTACTTATGAGAACAAACAGGCCCGACCTATAAAAGTCATGGCAAGAGGTTTGTATCACACTTGCTCAAGCAAAGAAATAATTCAAGACGTACAAAATAAAGGTCTTAAAATACTAGATGCTGTGAATATTGTTAAAAAAGAGAGAACAGAAATCCAGGAAGGAAATAAAATTATCAGTAAAAGGGGACTCCCTCTTTTTATGTTCTTATTTGACAACAAAGAGTATGTTCAAAACATTTATGGAATAAAAGGAATCTTTCACATGAAGGTGAAAATCGAACCAATGAGGAGAACCACAACAAGCATACCCCAATGCAAGAAATGTCAGGCATTTAATCACACCCAAAGATATTGCGGCCGAGATCCAAGATGTGTAAAATGCTCAGGTAATCATTTTACCCAGGCATGTACAATAGGGAGAGATGTGCCAGCCAAGTGTACAAATTGTAAGAGCCAACATCCGGCTAATTATCGAGGCTGTGAGGTTGCTAAACAACTACAAGAATTAAGAGATAAAACAAGAAATCAACCGCAAAATCACGAAAATCGAAGAGTTCAAATTTCAATTCAGATGGATCAAAACCCACAACCAAGCAACACAGGGCAAAGAAGTGAAAGGTTTAGGTTCAACCAAACATATGAGCTCTGAAAGTAACCAAATTATGGAAAACATTATGAACAGCATTGCAGTTATTACAAAGCGGCTAGATGACCAATGTAATCTGAACAACATGATACTTGATCAACTGAAGCAAATGCAACTCTCTCAACGCAATCCAACAAAAAATGTTAAGTAAGAACAAAACTTTCAAAATAGCAATCTGGAATGCGAATGGCATTATGCAACATATTCCAGAAATAGAAATATTTTTAAAATTTGAAAAAATCGACATTTTCTTAATATCTGAGAGCCATCTATTTAAATCTTCGTTTGTTAAAATACAGGGTTATAACTTATATCACTCCATTCATCCAGCGGAAAGCACAAGATTGGCATTACTAATAAAAGAAAATATAAAACACCATTTGGAATCAAACATCGAAGAAGAAACAATGCTAGTCACTACTGTAAGGATCCAAATTAAACACAGACAGCTTACTGTTTCTGCAATATATTGTCCTCCCCGGCATAACTTCAAAAGGACTACCTTAAACTATTTAAATCGCTTGGCCTTGATTTTATTATTAGAGGTGACTTTAATGCGAGAAACACCTATTGGGAATCTAGACTTACGACGTCTGGTGGTTCCCCAACATACTGACCCAGTGACGGAACGAAGATACCTGACCTAATAGACTTTTATGTAGCAAGAGGTATATCCCAGAACTACATTCACATTGAAGACAGAAATTCTATAGTATCGGATCATTCCTCGGTTATCATAACAGTCAGTGAAATGGTAATTCAAAGGGAGAGTAAACCCTGATTAACAAATTCATAAACAAACTGGGATCTCTTTCGTCAAGTATTGGAGGAAAAAATCAATCTTCAGGTACCGATAAGAAATCCCCACCAGTGGGAACATGAATTAGAATAACTCAATGAAGCAATTCACTATGCTGCTTTAGCAAGTACCCCATTATACAAAATAAGAAGAAGCTTAACATATCCTACCCAATGGAAGTTAGAGAGTTGGTAAGACAAAAACGATGAACACGTAAATCCTGGCAAATAACTAGAACACTGGAGAACAAAACAATTCTTAACAATTTAGGTAACAGTCTCAAATCTCTTCTTAAAGAAGTTAAAAATGCATCAATCAACAGATATCTAGTTAGCCTAACCGATGAAAAAAATTCTGATTATTCTCTGTGGCAGGCGACGAAGGGACTCAAAAGACCTAAAATGCAAGTGCCTCTACTTAAAAAGGAGGATGGAGCCTGGGCAAGAGGTCCTAAAGAGAAGGCTGATCTGTTTGCCCAGTATCTCGAGGATGCCATCCAACCACTACCAAGGCAAACGGCCAATGAAAATATAATGTCAATCCAAAAGCTAGATGATTTTGATATACGCCCAGTAGCTCTCAAATAATTAAAAGAAGAAGTGAAAAGCAACATGAATGTTACAAAAGCCCCAGGATATGACTTGATTACTTACCAAATAATCAAGGCTCTACCAGGTAAAGGATTCCGTAAGCTATTACACATAATCAATGCAAGCTTTCGGTTAAAATATGTTCCGTGGCAATGGAAAGTAGCAGAAGTAATGATAGCAAAAACCTGATAAACCACCTAACGATAAAAAATCATACAGGCCAATTTCATTGCTGCCAATTATGTCAAAACTCTTGGAAAAATTATTACTAAAAACACTTAAACCAATAAATGAGGACCGACAACTACTTCCTCCACATCAATTTGGATTCAGGGAAAAGCACTCCACAATTGAACAGGTGCATACAATCACCAACATTATTGAAAGAACATTAGAACGTAAAAAAGTATGCTCCAGCATATTTCTGGACGTTGTCCAAGCATTCGATAAAGTCTGGCACAGTGGACTGGAATTCAAGCTGCACAGAGATCTCCGAGGCAATTCTATGCCATACTAAGATCTTATTTATCCAATAGACATTTTCGTGTGAAATATGAGAATGAATACTCCGAACTAAAGAAAATCTCTGCCGGTGTCCCACAGTGGAGTGTCTTAGGACCAATCCTGTATTTAGTATATACAAGAGATATTCCAACAACAGATGAAGGAACCATAGCCACCTTTGCAGATGACAGAGCAATCATGGCCATTGGAAGTAATGTCGCTGATGCAACGAGCAAAATCCAGAAGATTACGAATGCGGTTTGTAACTGGACTAAGTGCTGGAGAATCAAGCTTAATGAGATGAAATCCACGCATATTAACTTTACATATCAAAAGGCTTCCCATCTACCGATAGAAATTAACTCACGACCGGTGCCATATGTAAACAAAGCTAAAAATCTTGGCATGACACTTGATGCCAAGCTCAAGTGGAGAGAGCATGTCAAAAAGAAAAAAGAAAAACTTAATATTAAGTTCAGAAAAATGTATTGGCTCATAGGTAGAGTCTCTGAGCTTACAATATACAGCAAGCTGCTGCTATATCGGCAAATACTGAAGTCGATATGAACCTACGGTATTCAACTCTGGGGATGTACTAAGCAAACAAACGCCAAAATGATACAGACGTTTCAAAATAAGATTCTCTGTAGCATTGTAAATGATCCGTGGTACACAAGAAATGAAGACCTTCACAGGGACTTACAGATGGAATACATCAAAGATGAAATAAAAAAGCATGCCGCCATGCCACTAAACTCGAAATAAGGCTCCAGGAACCTGGAAAACCCTATATTCGCCATATGATAGGCGCTGATAACCCTGTCGCTGAAAGAAGATTTCAAAGAACGAGGCCACGTGACCTAGTAAATATACCAAATTAAAATTATATTTTAAATAGGTTTAATTAATTTTGGGACTAACCATTGGGTTTCACCCCAACAAATCAGAATGACTTAAGAAATGTAAAATTTGTAAATTTGAAAGATAAATTGCTAGATGAGCACAGTCTCAGTTGTAATTAATAAAGAAAAAAATAATAATAATTTATATACATTTTATTTTATACAAACACATGGTTTTCAAGTTTTCAACTTACCGATGGTATGAAATTCCGTTTTGTAATTTTCTAGGCGTGTTTTGGCAGCCATTCACTAGACACTTCATTTTAATTTAATTTTTTTAATTTGTATTAATTAACACATAATGCACTACTACACAATCCACTAACTATTTTATAATATTTTAATTAATAATTTCAGTATTTTTTAACTGCGCAAAATTTTAATGTCACTCTGAACAAAAACAAAAACTAGTTTGGTTGTTTTTTCTTTGAGATATGAGACCACCATATGCATTTTTTAAATAACCATCCTGCTCTGGCTTGTGACACATGAAATAGCAAATTTTATATGAGAAAAATCTTTACATGCATTCTATAGTATATAATTCGATGATGCTAACAAGCTGAAATGATAAACCCGGCATTTATAATAAACAATTTTTTGTCTTTCTTTTCACCAATACTAATGTAAAAGTCGGGTAATATTTTTCATGTTCGTTTACATAAAAATCGGGTAACTTTTTTTGCTAAATTCGAACGAATATGACATAATACAAAGTCGGGTAAATTTGTTCATGTTATTTACACAGAAATCGGGTAACTTTTTCAAAAAGTCGAACGAATTTGCTAAAAATATCGCGATTTTTTAAAGTTACACTGGGTAACTTTTCCGGGTAAGTTTTTTTCGAACGAACGTTTTTATGTCAAAATGTTACTCTGACAGCTCATCTAGTGTAAGTTTTTTTACCCTGACAGGTGAATCCGGGTACATTTTTGTTGCCTGACATTTCGAACGAATATGATATTATAGTCCATATTCTGTGTATACTCATTTTATACCGTTTTTAAAAACAAACGAACAAATTGCGTATTATAATTTTATATGTGGCTATATCCAAAAAGTTCCTGAATCGCGGCAGGTTTGATATCAGCAACTCTTTTGATTGTTTCTTCTAGTACTGAGAAATTACTACATTTCCATGTAATTTCTGTAATCTAAGTTATTTGTTCTATTATTTCAATGAATTTTTTACAAGGATTTATGTTAATTTTTATGTTCGGTTAACGTATAATCTATTTCTATGGGTTAACGATTTCGTTCGGTTATTAACACTTAAAATCATTTTAGATATTTTAATCTTAAAATCCATCGTGTTGTCCTATTAAAATAAATAAACACATACCATTTTTATACATTCTCCTAAAATTTAAATATATTTCACCTTTAACTTCCGTGACGAGATATTTTGACATTTGATTCCGATAAAGGAAATTAATCTCTCCCTTTCGCTAACCCATAATTTGAAAATCCCGCTTAGCAAAAAATTCCATCCCACTAAAAAATCCAATAAACCGGAATGCAGGTGCAGCTACGAGAAATCAATTGCATGCAAGCAGCTCGTCTAAACCGGATCATAGAGATTCAACTAACGAAATAATGGAATAGAAAACTAAATAAAACAATTTTCAAAAGTTCCTTTTCTTTAAAAAAATTTTCTTTATTAATGGCTTTATTAAACTGGTTTTTCTTTTTTATCAAATCAACTGACTTCCCACTTTCAGGTTCATCAGATTTATTTAAATTTTTATAATCTTAATTTTAAACTTTACTTTTCATTTTCACAATATTTTATGTATTGTGATGTGAAGGTCTACTAAGTAAGAATTTTCGGAGGTTTTCTTCTGTTTAGTAATTAATTATAGTAAAGTATAATAATAATAATAATAATAAGCTTAATAATGATGATACAGTATTTAATAAAAATTTTCATTCCGTTTATGTACGTATTTTTTATTTTAATAGTGAAAATTTTTTTAATTAATTTTTTGTTTATACATTTTGTATTCATGACTTTTAACGGCTTTTATTTTGCTCAAACAGTCTTTCACATTTTGAATTTGATTTTTTTAAGGTTATTTTATTATAAAGCATTTTCTGTAGATTTTGTTTTAAGTAAAATATGTCTATTCAAATAAAAAAATTAAAATATCTGGGTTTTTATAAAAAGAATTATTTTTTAGAAATGTTAAAATATAAAAGAAATTCAGAAAGAATTTGTTTCATTGCAGTCATTTTTATAAGTTGTTAAGAGGAATAATATTTTCGATAAATGACTACCTTAATTAATTCTCTTCTCGTTTAATTACGAGATTATATGCTAGATGTAGTAGGCAACAAAATTTAATTGATGGAATGATGCATAAAATTATAATTTTAAATATATTCAAGGCCCGATTAATTTTAATATTAATCATCTAAAAAAGAAAAAACGTGTTAGTTGCTGAAATATTTACCATTTCCTTTCTTGACACGTTTTTAGACGAGCAGAAATTAAACCACTTTCCAATGTTTATATAAAACGATAGATGAGGTTTTAAAAATAACGATTTTTTCTGAGTGTTTTTAAAAACAGCGCGCCAGTTTTATTTTATAATTTTTATATCATTTTTAACAAATCCAATTAGACGATTACAGTTCTAATTTTATTGCTTTAACATATTCTTGGTGTTATATCACAATTGTTTTGCTTTATATATTTATACATAATTACTTAGTACCTTATTCTGCAGGTATAAATTATGGCCCGAAACCCACCAAATGTACTAAACTCGTTTAAACTGTTCTTTAATTGTTTTATGTGCATACGAATAACAGAAATTAACTCGCGCAGGTAAATAAAATAATCTAAAAGATAAATTTGGACATTTGTACAATTGGCGTTCAGCTCTATTGTAAACAAACGAAAGGCTCACATATCCGCCAGTCAAATTCGATCACCTAAAAATTTATTTACAATATCGCCCTATCTAGCAACGTTAAGTGACAATGATAATCATTAATTAATAATTTCGATAGATCCATTTTGCAAAGCAAATCATGAAACCGACGAATAAGATCTTTTATTCCATTCTGTTTCCTTGCTCCCCTAATTTTTCTGGATTTTTGTAAGTTCTTTCTAATTAGATAAAAAATAATTTAACAACAAAAATCCAAATTTGCAATTTAAATATTGTATTAGGATTGCTCCTAGAAAATTTCAAACATTAAATTTTGCACTATATTTTAGAAATAGTGCAAAAATCAATAGTTTTAAATGAATGTACTGTATGTAATTTAATAAACTATATATAGCATACTGTATTTTATATTTTTTTTTATTTTTTAAGATTTTTTTATGTTTTTTTATTGTAGTTTATTTTTTTCGTGTACAAAAAGATTATAAAAAATTATGTTTTAGTTTTGTAACTTTTAATACATATGTTTCATTTTATTTTTTTGTTTTTCATATATATTTTATCAGGTTTATTTTACTTTTTAACATAGTGTAGATGCGCGTCGCCACCTCCAGAATTTACGACAAATAATCGGAAAGAAGCCCGATTTCTAAATTAATACAAATTCGTTAATTCGATTTGAAGTGTGCGGCAGCTTAAGGAGGAAATAATTATAAGAAATAAAAGATAATAAAATAATAATAATATAAACTAAACGAAAACATGAAGATACTAGGTAGGAGGAAAATGTTTTAAAATGAGAATTTTTTTAAAAAACATTTCGAATATCATTTTTGATAACATAATTACGATTAATAAAATCGATATATACAAAAATTGATATTGGTAGTGGAAGATTACCCTCATAGTTATTTTGTTGTTTTTGCCACTTATTATGGGTGTAATATTGGAACAAAAATAAAATAAAAAACAAAATACAATGATAATATAATAATCTGACCCAATTTGTACTTTTCGGCTTAACAATAGAAAACAAATATATAATTTATAATTTATTTTGTTTTTATAATGAGATAATTAATTAATTTCATGTTTAAATAGTGAGACTGGGTTTTTGTTTAAATACAAAAATATATAATTACATGTATATACTCTCAATTTTCTTCTTACTTCTACTGAAGATTTTGCGTGTTCGTTAAATTCCAATGAAGTTAGGTACGTTAGCACATTATTATATTTTTTGTTTAAAATTTAAATTATTTATATAAAAATATCAATTAAAATTTTTTATATTTATTGTAACAATTATAATTAAACAATTTATTCATTCAGAGTAACAAATTTATATTTTATTAATTATTTTAATTATCTCGTATCTAAATTAAGAAGAAGTCGTTTCTTTTCTTGCCAGTCTGTTTATATATATTTTGACTAAAAATTAAATAAAGAAGAACACTAAACAATCTCGATTCAACACATTATTCAATTTCCTTTCATAAAACAAACAAAAAAAAATTATCTTAGAAACTATCTTTTTAAAAAGCATTTAACAGTTTGTGATTCCTTCTTTTTATAATAAATTCAATACAATTACGCAATTTATATAGCTACATTTTTGTAAAATACAAAAGAAAATTCGTTTTTCTCCAATCTAACAATAAAACTACTTTTTCGACTGAATTATTTTTAGTAGTTTATTTTTAGAAAAACTAGGATTTTTGGGATTATTTTCGCTTCCTATTAAATTGTACGAAAAAGTATTTTTGGACTAGTAAAAAGTAACTGACGCTTTAGTTCTTCATAAAAATAAGTAAGTAATTAAATTGAATACGATTGGTGCTAGATTGAAGAAAAATAATACGTTTCAATTATATACAAAAAAGCATTATTATTCATCAAAAGGCGTCCTTTTTTGTAGTAATGAAACAAATAAATATGAAAGAAAACAAAATTAATATAAATTTAATTTTTAAATGCTAAATTTGGTTTCCTTTTTTTTATTTAATTTTGCATTACGGTACACGTAAAATGGCAACGAAATAATCTTAAAACTAAGATGACTTTGTATCATTCATCTTCATCATTGGTTATTAATTGTTGTTTTTGAACCAATTAACTATCTCAAAATTGTGTTTGTCTGTTATTCCGTATGAAGTAATTTTTATTGTTATCAAAAACATGTTTGTAAAAAAGAAAGCAAAAAGGATATAAGATAAGATTAGAAATTTTCTTTTTCCCTTCTTTCAAATGATCAAAACATTTATCCACTTGCCGTAGCTGGAGCACTACGCACCTCCATTTCCAATGATCGGCGTAGTCTCCGTTGCATTAATAAACTTTCACTAGGTGGTGACAAACCGATGCCAAAACTTTCCAAATCCACCAAATTTGAATTAACAATTGAAACACTTTTCTCAGAGTCTCCTTGAGAATTTCTGTCATTTGAAGAAGCCATGCCACAATTGCGGTTTCCATTATACATACAATCATTTCGCCAATTCTTTATCTCAATACCATTGACACGAGTAAGATTAATTCCACGCTTATCTCTATTAATGTTATTTGTACTCTTGTTGTATAATCGATTTGATTGTATATCATGGCGGGTATTATTATTGAAATGATTATTATGATTATGGCCTCCCCCAAAATTGCGATACTTTCGTGAACTGTTGTAACGATTTTGTACATCATCCGAATTGCTACTTCTGTATCTCCAGTTCTCTTCTGGTTTTATAATAAAGCTTTTTGAGTTATATAAATTAGAATTTTCACCCAAAATTAAATTCATATCATTTTTTTCGATATTATTATTTTGTTGTTGTTGGTTATCCTTCCATATTTCAGGCAATTTTTCTTTCATCTCTTGAATACTATCTAGGCCTGATTTTAAATTAGCAGTCGCATGCTCCAATAATTCATTAGTGGAATCCAAATCCACATTCTTTGCACCTCGGCCAAATGTCAATGAATTATCATTTAGATAAGATTCGTTTCTTATCTCAGCCGGTTGATAGATATTCGGGCGTTCTACTGTCATGTAATCGTAGCGCATAGAGAAATGTTGAAGGATTACACGTTTCACAGCCATTGCAGATTCAGCGAATTGCGATAATTCACGCGCTGATTGATTTCGTCGAATAATTCCAGGTGTTGCTAAGGCTTTTCGACGTTGTGCCATTTTTCTACTATCTACGCAGTCCTCTTTAGCCAGCTTAATCCATGGATGAGAAAGTACAGCCTCTGCACTTAAACGTTTTGGTGCTTCCTTTACCAAAAGTCCACGAATTAAATCTTTTGCCTCACTACTAACATCACCCCATTCACTTTCGGGAAAATTAAATCGACCTAGTAACATGAAAAATCTCAATAAAAACACACGATAACAAAATTAAATTAAAAAAAATGGTTTACCTTCTTGAATCGATTCGAAAAGCAACTCTTGACAGGTGCGGCAATTTTCTCCTCTGTTCCAACCACAATCTTGATCACAGTTTCCAGAAAATGGTGGATACCCACATAATAAAATGTAAGCAATAACTCCAAGAGACCATAGATCACATCGCTTATCATAATGATTAGCTTCGCCAACAAATAGTTCCACAACTTCGGGAGCCATAAACTCTGCACTTCCAACCTGAAAATAAAAATATTGGAAATGTTCAAAACCTTCACTTTAAAATTATTTATTTTTCATTAAACCGCTGGAATCTATTTTGAGAAAAACTAAATGTACGTTCATGCTTAAGTAAAGAGAATAAGTAAAGAGGTGCAAGAATCAAAAACTGTTCATTGGGAATAATTAGTTGACACTTCATACTAAAGATCGAATTTTTCGTTCTTTTGTTGTTTTTTCTTATTTTTCGAGTATACGTACGTACACACTAAATATTTTTATTTTCTAATACCAAATTCGTTTGAAATGTCAGGCAACAAGAACTTGCCCGGATTCAGTCAGGTCAAAAAAATTTGACCGGATTCAGCTGTCAGGGCAACATTTTGACATTACAAATTCTTTTAACACAAAAATCTTGCCCGAACAAATTGCCCGGGTCAATTTTAATAAATCGCGATATTTTGTCAGATTTTATAAAAAATTTACGCATACATATATACAAAAGTAAACCTCACAACATAAATATCAAAACAAAGGCAAAGCGCCATTTGTACAATTCAATTTTAAATTTATTTTTGCTTTTAATAAATTTATTAAAATTGTAAGGATAATTTGTAATTTTGTTTGTGCGACGTATTTTCAAAATATCTTGTGTACTAAAATGTTGCGTTGATGTGCGAAATTATATAATTTCTTATGTTTTTAATTGAAAATTATTGATATTGAGTGGTAAATAAATTAATAAAATTGAGAAATGGGAGACACTATATTGAACATTTTAATTCTTTGCTTTATAATTTTTTGTTATACCGATGCTAACACGCTGAAATGATAAACCCGGCATTTATAATAAACAATTTTTCTTTCTTTTCACAAATACTACTACAAAAGTCGGTCAAATTTCTTTCATATTCGTTTACATAAAATACGGTCAAATTGTTGTTGTAAAAGTAAACGAATTTGGTATTAGTCACGTCGGTCGTGTCGAGTATTTCTCCAGAGTAAAATAATTTTACATCGATGGATTTGTTATTTATTTTCTAATAATGGATGAATATATATGTATAGCGTAAAACAATTTTCGTCCATTGCGACGTTTCCGACTCTAGAAGACACGAAATATCGTATTAGAGACGGAAATGTCCAACTCTCAAATTTAAAAAAAATTAAATTCGTACTGAAAGGATAGAAATTATCATTTTATTGGAAACTAGCATCAAAATAAAAATCATATAAGTAAATGAAAAATAAAACTTGAGTGAAATTAGGAACCAAAATTAAATAAAAGACAAAGACGACCATCAATTGAAATACTAAATACAAAATAGAGACGAAACAGCTGACAATGGAAATGTTAAATACGAAAGAGAGACGAGACAGCGTTATGCAATTTAAATTAATTAATTCGACCGTAGTTTGGAATACGACTTACAAATTAGGGAAATTTTCGACTTCGCATTGTTCATCGCCACGTTTTAATTTTTTCCTCGATTACAAAGCATTCGTCGTGCGCGCAACAGGAAATTAATAATTTGTGATCGAAAAAAATTATTAAGTTATTATTATTTAGTATAAAGATGAAAGCGTTTAGTTGTAATAATTTTTATAATTTAAATTAATATTGTAATTTAAAACAAATCAAATAATAAAACATTGTGTTCTAATTAATACAGGTTAGTAAATTTATACATATTATATTTTTATCGTGGCTTTTGATTGAACGCGTTAATAATAATTATTTGTATTTTCAATTTTTAGGTTCTCTTTTCAAAATCCGAGGTTGAAGGGCGGAAAATCAACAAAAATATAAGGAATATTCTAGAATTGACTCAGAAACTTTTAATAATTTTACTTGAATCGGGGCAATAAATATTAAGAAAGGTATATTAAATTAGTTATATTATTAATTAATTACTTTGCGAGTTTATATGAATCGAAACCAAATACCAGTTGTAGAAAATTTTTAGTGCGAAAATTAAAACGAACTTCGAATAGTTTCTTTTTATTACATCCTAGTGAGCAGAAGGATGATTGAAAAGTACATGTGAGTTGAGGAAATATTAGTTTCCTATAGCCATTATTTTAAAGAAAATATAGAGCTAAACCTATACTATAACGAAATTAAAGGTGACTGCAAGCATTACCTATACTGAACTTTCAAGGATTGATAAATTAAAAAACAGCACTATAACTAATGCATTTTATCTGGTACATGGAATTAATTTATTATTTACTCATAGAGACCATATACTCGTTTTATTTTAATTTTTCTCATTTTCGTCATATTCCTTTTGCTACTCGTAACTAATACTATTTGAATTATTAATTAATAATAAACAATAGACGGTTGAAGGTAGTTGGGGTATCTAATACATTTAAGATACAATAATATTAGATGGATATAAATTACTTTTGTGAAGATATATAAATGAAATGAATTTTTGAGAAAACCCGTTTTCTTACAAATTATAAACTAAACTATAAGGAACAAAAGAATTACATTACATATATGTAATAATAAATTTGCTTAAATTAATTAAAAACAATTTTATTTTTAATAATTTAAATAATATTTGTTAATTTCGTTGTTTTCGATTATTATATTTGTTTAAATTAAAAAATGTATTGTAATCTATAATGTACTCGGATTTATATAATTCAGAATAAATAAAATGAAAATAAATGATGTTTTGAATTCTTTTAACACTATGCTATTTTAACACATTATAACACTTGTTTATTATTTCGCAAAAAAAAAAGATTTTTTTTGCGAAATAGTAAACAAGTGTTATACTCGTAATGTGTTTATTAAATGTTTTGAATTTTTATGTAATAATTTATTTTATAAAATAACCCGAAAACCATTTAAAAAACTGGCTTATCAATGTGATCTAAAACAATCTAGCAAATCTTAGTCAATTTCGTCTCTCTATCGTTATAAGAAATGATCGTCAAAAGACCTACCCGTTTTAATGGCTTTTGACTATCAATTATGACTTACAAAAGCCGGTCTGATTTTAACAAGCTTATTCGTCTATAATTTATTAGTCAATTGTATTGGTCAGATGTAGGTCGAATCAGCTGCTACAGAAATATCTTTAAATGTTCGTCCCTTTTCTGGCAAGGATTAGACGCACAAATGACTGAACAATTGACTTATTTCGTCTCTTATGGACGAATGGTCAATTTTCGGTCTTTTTATGGTCGTAAATCCAAAAATAGTTGTATATACAATTATCAATAATACCTATTAACAAAAAATTATATAACTTTTGATTAAAGAGTGGTGTAGAAGATGATTTTTGAAAAGGATTCTGTTTAGGCTAATGCTATCAAGTTAAAAGCATATAAATCTTGAATTATATAATTTATGATTAGGTTTAAATAAGGGAACAAATTTGATCAAATAGGGTAAAATTTGTTTGTTAAAATCTCAATTTATTTATTGAATTTTGCATATTATCCATTTGCGATTATTCGGGAATGTTATTTAGTATAATGGAAAATCTTATAATGCAAGATTTTTTGGAAAAATGAATGTAATATATAAAGGGTGATTTTTTAAGCCCGATAGAACTTGAAATTGTAAAAAATAACACAATTGAATTGAAATCAAAAATGTTGTTTTATTCGAAAGATCAATACATGATGGCATTAATATTTGAAAATGATTTCGGACATATGGGCACCGTCGCTGTTCTTGACGAAACGCATTCTGGACGTCCAGTTTTGGGCCACTTTCTCGAGCACTGCTGGCCGTATGTCACGAATAACGCGAACAATGCTGGCCTCCAAGGAGTCAATTGTTGCTGGTTTCTCAGTATAAACCAGTGACTTCACGTAGCCATAGGAAATAATCGAGGTGTCAAATCGCACGACGTTGAAGGCCAATTGACAGATCCATTTCGCGAAAACAACTTATCACCAAATTTTGATTTTAATAAGTCGATGGTTCCGGTCGCCGTATGGCACGTAGCGCCATCCTGTTGAAACCACATCTCGTCCGGATCAATGTCATTCATATTTTCAAACAAAACAGTTCTATCAGTCTTAAAAAAACACCCGTTATATGATGATGTATATATTATTTCCATTGACGCCACTTTAAACTTCTTGAGGTTTGATATAGAAAATATCTAACTAGGTAAGTAAAGTAAACCCAAAAACTTCTGCACGAAGTTTAATCTGGTTTTAAACTTTTTAATAATTTAAATTTCATACATAAATTAAAAAGAATCCACTATCTTAAACCAATCAAATTTAAAGTTAATTCTATAATTATAATCATAATTTACAATAATAGTTATCAATTTTTACATAATGATATACTTACGATAAAAGTTTCCCGAAAATATAAGAACTACTTCATACTTCACACCAGCGAAGCAAAAATAATTTTATCTTCAACAGAAAAGCAAAATATATCATTTTGTCACCGCAATACAAAATTTTTTATTGTATGCATTTTTAAAATCGATATCAGAAGAACAGAATTCCAAAACGAAAAAAACCTTACTTGTACTTGAGAAGAAAACTGCAAAACGAAAAAATTCCTTGCTTGTATTGGGAAGAAAACGATTTGTTTTAAACTGCGCACATGACATCAGGAGTTAGTTCGGAAAAAATACCATGGTATCGCACATGATGTATTAAAACAACAACAAAGTTAAAAATATTTCAACTCGAGTGCGGAACTAGTAGGTCGGGCAAAAATTATTTCACGAAATTTTATTGGTTTTGAGTGCGGGAGCGAATGTGATGCTTTTTATTTCCGATGTCATGTACGCAGTCACTGTGTTGCATCTGTAAAGAATGAATATTTTTATTTTCTATCGTACTTCGCAATGCGATAGAAGAACGAACTGATTTTATTTTTTGATCACTGCTTTAAACTATAAATATCGTGTCGTTTGGAAATTGGCTTTTTGGTGCTTGGTAGAGATCATGGAGAAACAATATGTAAAATATAGCAATACTTATACTTATATAAAACTCAAGTACAACAAACTACATTGCTCGTCAAAAAATTCCGGACACTTGATTTGCTCCAAAAATATTTTGCTAGAGCGTTTCTTAAAGGAACTATCATATTAAACAGTACATAATGGAAAATAGGTGTAACAGAAACCGTATTTTTTGATTTTAAATCCAATCACAACACAAACAAACGTAATAAATGAAAAATATTCACAATTTAGATTGTTACGATTCTAAATAAATGAGAATCAATCAATTGTTTTTAAACGTTTAAAGTAGCGTTTATTGTTAGTATTATATTACAATTTACGTTCAGTGTTTAGTTATTATTATTAGCAAATATTACCAGAAAATATCGCAAAAATAATCGCTTTGAATGAGGATGGCCGTAGCGTGCGTTATATTGCTGCCCATCTAAATTTCCCTTGAAGTATAGTTCACGCCGCTATTAAACGATATCCTGAAACTGGTCAGTATCCGCAAAGGGTTGGATCAGGTCGTAAACGAGTAACAAACGAGCGGGACGGTCGGTTTATGGTATCAATGGTACTGTGAGATCGTTTCCAAACAGTTATCTGTAGGAATCTATTTTGAGCAAACAGCTAGAATCGTCGCTAGTCGATTGGCACAGGTAAGCGGCGTCAATATTTCAGTAAGCACAGTATCGCGAGTGTTAAATGAACTTGTACTGCAATTCAGGAGAGCTGCTACAGGGCCAGAACTTCTCCCAGCTCATCGAAAAGTCGTGTTGTTCGATGAATCAAGGTTTAGTCTGCGATCAACGGAAGGACGTAGGACTATGGCGGATATCCGGAGAGCGTGCAATGCGCCATATCTCCAAGAGTCTCATTTCATGGCCCTCACTGATGGTATGGACAGGCATTTCTATAGACGCCCGTAAGGACCTTGCGTTTCTACGCGGCGGCACCATAACTGTCCAACGGTATATCGTGAACTGTGATTGTGTGGTTCCATACATCCCATTTATTGGACAGCAATTTAAATTAATGCATGGCAACGCTAGACCCCACGTTGCAAACGCTGCCAATAATTATTTGGATGAGGTGGAAATTGATTGAATTGTTTGGTCCGCTCACAGTCCTGACCGTAATCCCATTGAGCACGTGTGGGATGTTAGAGCGTCGTTTAAGGCAAAGGGAAGTCGTTCCAGAAACCTTAGATCATCTTCAATCAGCTCTGCAGGAATAATAGGAAATGATACCTCAGGAGTGCATTGCAAAACTGGTGAACAGTATGCTAAACAGAATGCTAGATACAGAGCATACATAGCTCGTGGAAGAAATACTCGATATAGAGTACCGACCGCTTAGATTTCGGTAATTTTGCCATTTCATTTTTGATCCTGTGGTTACTTTTATGAAACAAAAATTTTTTCCGTTAGTGACTTTTGGCACATATCATATTATTTCGTATAACCATAATAATGCGCATAGTTAATTAAAGTTAATTAAAAAATTTAACTTTTGTATATCATAGAAACAGTTGAGCAGTTTCGATTTGCCCACTTTGAATATTTAATCCGGAATAAGAAACCTATCATATTTTTGCAATAGTTTTCCTTAGACTCTAAAGTTGTTTAGAAGTTCTATCGAATTGTCCAGCACTTAATTCCACTAATGCAAAAAGTAACTAACACAGATATGTAATAATAAAAACTGAAGATAATAAAAATTATTGGTGGTTGCTAAAAATTATTGGAAATCAAATTTTTACTAACTGATGTAGATTTATCGATGAATTGATTGCCTCAATTAGCATTATCATAATCTACAATATTTTTCTGTGCAATTTGGATTTTAAGTAGATGATTATTTTATCCAATAATATTAATGATTCATGTAGTGTTCAAATTTGATGGCAGAGAGTAGAGCAAGCATGGCCGAGCTCCACGTGCTTCACTACACGTGGAGCCGAATTCCAATAATCTATCGTTACGAGAGCCAACATAATTGAAGTCGATATTTTCGATTAAGAGCACAAAATAATTTTAATGAATTATTAAATGTTATTTAATTTTATTTCTTTTCGAGAGCCGCATTCATTCGTTCAAAGAGCCACAATTTGGCCATGTGTTTGCTAGAGTATCATATGTTATTTGACAGATGGCAAGTACAAACATTAGTTAAGTGGAGAGATATACGATTGAACAACGTATTTTCATTATTAAAACTTATTTTAAATATGGTGAAATTTATTCAGAAGTTGGAAGAAAATTTCGTTCAAAATACGGTAGAGAAAATGCTCCGAAAAACCGTGCTATTAAACTTATCATTGATAAATTTGAAGAAACTGATTCAGTTCAAGTTCAGAGTAGTAGAATTTATCATCGTATTTGAAAATTTGTTTATTTCAAAGAATTCTATTCTGTCAGTATAGGTATGATTTCAGATTAAAACCGAACATTCAGTTTAAAACAAAAATTAAATTAAAACAAAAAAAAATAAAAATTTAAAACAAAAATTAAATTTTTGTTAAATGAAAAATTTTAATTAATTTAAATTAAAAATTTTAAAAATAATTTTTCAGGATTTTTTTGAAGTTATCCTTTAATAAATTAAAGTCAAAAAGGTTATCAATGATATTGAATGATTTAGACAACCTATTAAAGTTGTTTCTCCATAGTTTGTAGAATTGTGTTCAAGTGCTCTTCAAAAACTCGCATGACACATAAATTGAAATGTTTTTCAAGATGTAAGCTGAATCGACGTGATCAAGCAAATCGTAACCAATAAAAGCCGCGCTCAAGAGAAGTCTATTTACAAGGGTGCATATTTTGTAATCCGTGCATCTTATTGAGTACGGAGGTAACCAAGCCACATTTTCATGGAATGGTAGATTGTGGTCGTAATCCCAGTCACCTTTCTTTAACAAAAAAAATCAGAAACTTCTTCTGAATGCTTTCAATTCTTTGTATGTGCACAGCATAGTATGGATTCCAGACCGTTACAGCGCATTCCAGTTGAGATCGAACATAAGCGAAATAAAGTAAACACAAGGTTTGAATATCTTTAAATTCACCTGTGTTTAACAAATCAAAACATGACATTCGCTTTCGCAATACAATATTCAATATGCCTATTGATTTCGACAATTTTGAACCTAAATCCATAATCTCATCGACTCTTTGCAATACTTCGCTGTTGACTTTATATGAAATGATTAACGGATTCCTTTTACGATGAATATACATGATTTTGCATTTCTGACACTTTTGCATTTTTGAAATGACGTCAAAAACCGCACATCAATACGTACACCACTACTATGGCGTTCCGGTAAATTCCCAGTGGAATGGAAAAAGCGTACAGAATCCATAGCCTGATAAAATATCGCGATTTTGGGTAACTTTTCCGGGTAAGTTTTTTTTTCCGAACGAACATGTTATGTCAAAATCCCCTCACTGTGCGTACATAACATCGGAAATAAAAACCATCACACTCGCTCCTGCACTCAAAACCAATAAAATTTCGTGAAATGATTTTTGCCCCGCCTACTAGTTCCGCACTGGAGTTGAAATATTTCTGACAGCTCATCTAGTATATTTTTTACTCTGATCGCTGAATCCGGATAAGTTTTTGTTGCATGACATTTTCAACGAATATGCCATTAATAAAATATAAAATTATTAAGCTAAAATCAAAACTCCGCGAATGGTGCGGTGCACATACGCACTAATTAGACGCGTTTGTCACGTTTTTCAATATAAACACATTTACTCAACACTTTGCGTTTGCGACATTTATAATAAACAAACAATTTTTTTGTCTTTCTTTTCACCAATACTAACACAAAAGCCGGGCAAATTTTTCCTTGCTCTGTTACACAGAAACCGGGGTGTTGATTTTGTTCAAAATCCGAGACACGAGACGTTTTCGTATACGTATAAGGAGTATAGTTTACAATTTTATATAAGTGTGTGTAATTTTTCTGTGGTTATATTTGTTTGTATTCTGCGAATGTCAGCACCAAAAATTATGAATCGGTAGAAATCGGTTCAGTTTTTATGGTGCTTACGTCGTTTTGTTCTCTCACTTTTTTGACATCGCCTTTGCTTTTGAAAAAGCACAAATGACTGCTGTAGCAGACAAACAACTTTTTCGTTTTTTAACACGTTCGCGCAAACAATTTTCATTTTTTAGGGAATAACTCGACATATTTTTCAATTCTCAACAATACATTCCTTTTCGCGACGAAATATCATTGCAATTACAAAAGTTATCAAATGTTTGTTCCTGAGTAGTACACAAATTTAGAAAGTGTGCGCCAATGTGTTAAGAAAAAAAATTAACTACACATATTACGATTTTAATTTTTTTTCAATGCGATGTCGAATAATGTCCCATTTACATGTAGAAAATTGTTTTCTTTTGAAAATTTTTGCAGGTAAATAAGAAGCATCTGCTATATAAAAATATTCAATATGTGATAAATAATTAAACATACCTATGTAATAAAGCCATAATTTTTTTTATAGGAAACCTATTAATTTATTTTTAATTAATTAAAATGCGAAATTTACATTTTTACCTATGGCGTCTGTTTTTATTATGAATCCTTATCAAGTTATAAGCATAAAATAATTTTTTTGTTAATTTTAAAAATCTTGCCCTAAAAATACTCGGATCGAATATATTTTATGGCAACATTTTCATTTTTAAAGTGGTTGGCGGTGTAGTGGCTCAAAAAGTTGTCTGCAAAATTTTGTTTGGATATGTCTATTTTCTTGTCTCTCATGTGCAAAACGCCAATGTTATATCTCTTTCATTTTGCACAAGATAAATGTTGGTCGCATGTAAATGGGGTATACATTTTTTTTTTCGCAGAAACACATAATTTGCAATTATTTTAACACTAAAATTATTAACTAACAATAATTAAATAAATTTAATTTTATTTAAAGCATATTTGCATTTACAAATTTTAAATTATAAACGGAAATATTATCTAGAAATGTTTTATCCAAAAAATTTAAATGACGCGCATTCGCACTAACAGAAACACACATACCACTAATAAAGGGTGTTTTTTTAGGAGGTTTGTTTTTCCGATAGATGTCGTTTTATTTTATGACAGTTGTTTTGACAGCTCAAAGTGGCATTTCTACTCAGTATTGTTTGGCAAATCATTATGAATAGGTTAACTCCAGAACAACGTTTTCAAATCGTGGAAATTTATTTTCAAAATCAGTGTTCAATTAAAAATGTTTATAGAGCACTTCGTGAATTTTATGGTGCACATAATCGTCCGTCAGAGACCACCATAAAGAACGTAATTACCAAATTTCGGTCTACATTCACTCTTTTGGATGCCAAGCCACCGACAAGAATGAGAAGAGTTCGTACAGAAGAAAATATTGCTGTCGTTGAGGCCAGTGTCGAAGAAAACGACAATTTATCGATTCGTCGTCGTGCTCAGCAAATTGGACTTTGTCCATCGACTTTATGGAAAATTTTACGTAAAGATTTGGGTTTGGTGCCATACAAAATTCAATTGGTGCAAGAATTAAAGCCACACGACCATCGTTT
The DNA here is from genome assembly GCA_963691935.1 of Nephrotoma guestfalica. Lineage (NCBI taxonomy): Eukaryota > Metazoa > Arthropoda > Insecta > Diptera > Tipulidae > Nephrotoma > Nephrotoma guestfalica. The sequence continues at coordinate 184,476,075 of OY829913.1, forward strand.
GCGCCGTGAATTCAGTGATTGGTCGTTAAATCAATTGAACGAAGATCCATTTTTTTACCGTAAAATTCTCTTCAGTGATGAGGCGCATTTTTGGTTAAATGGATACGTCAACAAACAAAATTGTCGCATTTGGAGCAAAGATAATCCACACGCCGTTCTAGAATTACCAATGCATCCTGATAAATGTACTGTTTGGTGCGGTCTATGGGCTGGTGGGATCATCGGTCCATATTTCTTTAAAAATGAGGAAGGACGACGCGTTACCGTGAATGGAAATCGATACAGAACCATGTTAAATGAGTTTTTGTTGTCAAATCTTGAAGATATGGATATGAATGAAATGTGGTTTCAACAAGATGGTGCCACTTGCCATACAGCACGTGAAACAATCGACTTATTGAAAGAAACTTTCAACGACAACATTATTTCGAGAAATGGTCCGGTGAATTGGCCTCCGCGTTCGTGCGATTTGACGCCACTCGATTACTTTTTGTGGGGATACGTGAAGTCATTGGTTTATGTGGATAAACCTCAATCGATTGACGCTTTGGAAACCAATATTCAACGTGTCATTGCTGACATACGCCCTCAAATGCTTGAAAAAGTGCTGGAAAATTGGACCTCCAGAATGACATTTGTGAAAAATAGTCGTGGTAGCCATATGCCAGAAATTGTGTTTAAATGTTAAATGCCAAAAAATTATCTACCAAATAAAAAAAAATTTTGGTCATTTCATAATTTTATATGTGTTTTATTCAAAAAAAAAATCGGCAACCTCTTAAAAAAACACCCGTTATATACTTGAGGTTATTTTTTCGTCTCGAATTTTGAACAAAATCTACTCCCGGGTAACTTTCCCGGGTAAGTCCAAAGAATTTAGTGTAAGTATATTACAAAAACAATAAGAGCATGTGGAGAACCGATCATCTGAAAACTGACCAACTAAGATATATGAGCCGTTTATTTTGAAAGTGGTTTAAGTTCAGTTTACAAAAAAATAGTTAATAGTAACAATAATCACAATTCTTATAATTCTTCTTATTTATAAACAATTTTAGTCAAAATATCATCAAAACTGCAATGATTATGTCATCTGAAAATTAGCTAGTTATTTTATTTAAAGAAGTTATTTAAGATTTTTTAGACAAAATATTATTTTTAATGACATTCACAATGTTTACATGTCTTGTGTTGAAGAAAAATTTACTTCACCCCTCCCCCCCCTCCCTTCCCTTCATTTTTAACCCCAGGGCACTTGTGTAAAGATATACAACGCTTACAAAAATGAGAACTTCCTTAAGTTTCTTCTTGGTTTCGTACTTAACTAACAAGGTTACAAAATGGGGGAAGGGAGGAGGGGGAGTAAATTTTTCTACTTTTTGTGGTAGGTATATTGTGAGTAAATGGCCTCTTTGTTTTCAATGACTTAAAAAAGGTATTCAAACACAAATCCCCCAAATATCAATATAAAATTAAATGGACTTAAACCACTTTCATAATAGACGGCTCATGTGTTATTCAAATCATTTGAAATTTAAAAATTTAACTGCTAGGCTATCCGTCTATCCAGCTTTTAACACCCTACAAAATTTCAAACTATCAATATTTATTATTTTATTTGAATTTATTCAGATTACCGGTTATCTGTAATTTAAAAGCGTTGATGTTGAGGGCGTGAGCATGAGAACAGATTTGATTTTGCGATTCTTTGATAAAATAATACCAATAGAAATATATTTTATTTATTTAAAAACAAATATAATAACATGGAAAATCTGAGTGCACAATTCACGTGACGTACGCCGCTCTCAAATATTATACTTATTTATTCTGTATTCTGTATAACTTGGTTGTCTTGTACCTCGTAGGTAACTTATATTCATGGTAAACATAAAATCTTAAGCGTACAATTAAATGCAAATTCATAATCCAAAGTTGTCTTTTAGAAATGTGACCCACCGTCTAGTAACAGTATACCCAGTATTTTGAGTAGTTGAGCATTGAGCACAAAATAAACAAAAAAACAAAAACGGTTATCATTGGAGTAGAATTAAGAGTAGTAATCAGAAATAGTAATTCTTCCCCATTATTAGTGAATAATAATAAATTATTACTTACAGCAATGTTGTTCTAATATTCATAGTTTTCGACTTCATGTAAATCAAGAAAAATAAACCTGTTTTCATTTACTTTATTTATTGCTCTAAAGGGTGGCGATGAATTAGGCGGATAAATTATATACATACATATATAAATAATGCACGACCTTATAAACATGACAAATGAAAAAAAACATGCCTGCGCGAAAAAGTGTGACTCAAATGTGAAAGAAACAAAATAGCTTTGTATATGTATATTAATAAAATATTGCGTCTCGAATATTCTTCAAATTATATTTCTTCCTAGCCTAAAAATTATAAAATTAATAATAATAATAATAAAATAAATTGAATTATAATATGCTACGCCATAGTATCGGGCAATGAAATGAAATTGCAAAATATGTCATATACATATCCAATTCGTGGGTGTAATATTCAAGATTTCATCTTTAGCTTTACAGAGCAACATTTGATAGCAATTTGTGAAACTTTCACAAAACAAAATATAATAAAAATAAGTAAATAATGTATGTAAAATAAAAATAATCAACTTATAAATTTTTAGTTTGTTCGTATGTATGTTAAATACATGAAACACCACTATACTTTCAACAGCATGATGATGTGTGTAGTAGATTAAGTATATACAAAAAATGTACAAACCGAGGCCATTTAGTTATATTACGCGTTTAAAATCTACATTTTTCTGTATTATGGATTTTTTGCTTTTCTTAAGTAGCTAGCTATGTAGAAAATCGAAAATGTAGGAAACACGTGTTTTTCTGATATTATTTTCGATTAAAAACGTACATGCAGACGTGTAGGTTTTATAATATTTCACTATAAACATAATTTATATTGTCGGCATTTTCTTGTAAATATATGCGGGATTCAATATTTTTTTGTACATTTATAAGGGGATCAACATACATAATCGTTTACATATTTAGAGCATTGTACAAATTATATGAATTAAATTTTGTATATCTAAAAAATAGGTATTTATAACCAAAAAGTCAGTTTGTATTTCAAACAACATGTTAAAAAATTTTGCTAGCTTCATTATGCGCATGTTAAAATTATATTATTCTACAATTAAATTAATATCTCATTGAGAATGCTTATTCTTTTATTCTCTAGTATATAATACAGCAACAAAAGGTATATTTGTTGTTGCGTTTACAAGAGAATAAAAGAATACGACATTTTCAGCGAGATAATTCATCTATACCACTTAGTATCTGATGGATATCAAAAGGTTATGCAACATATTTTTGGATATCATCATAAATTGCTAAATATTAAACCATTTGAAAAACAATATTTTTAGTTTGTTATTCACGATTTACATTTCTATTTTGACCTAATTGTACTTTTAGTTCGGGAAAATATTTTTTTATGTTTATCAATAACTGCGTGTTCTCGAGTGAAATATTTGCTTATTATCTATGCGTATTTATCACGACGAAAACAATATTTTGGCAGAAGCACAATGACATTTGCAATACAATACAAAATGTACTCATGGATTTTTCTTATATTACATTAGAAAATAATATTATCAAATAATCTATTTCGAGTTTATTAATTGTGTCAAAATTTCTTGTTTTTTAAGACGTTCTTTTAAACTGGGTTTATAGTTATATTTAATCTTTAATTAAGGGTTAATCACATTGTTCTTACATTCTTTAGTCAGCCGAAACCACTGACGAATCATCTTTATCATCAAATAAATAATAATATGTTTCTGTAATCCACCGCATCATAAATTGTATCTTCATAAAAAACATGTTTCTTACATTTTTTTATTACCGATTGATGTTGAAAGCTAGATTAAACCACATTATGAAAGCAGTAAGTGGCGCTAAATAAAGCTTCTAATGCATTAGCTAAATTTACATTGATCGACTCAATAAATTTTGACCAAGACTTTTTATATTAAAGAAATTTAGGAGTGATTTTAAAGAATAAACTTATACTTTATGTGAATGAGTACATTCAGTCAGATACATATTTCAATTTGTATGCTGATATTTTGGAAACTGAACCCGCTTTAAGAAGCAATAACTATGTAACGATTCAATTTGTAAATATCGATAGAAAATGTAAATAATAAATTCAAGTTAATGGCGATTAGTGGGAACGAGAGAATTCAAATATTTGACAACATTGGTCAAACGGCAGTTTCTAAATTTGAAACAAGGGAACTAATGTTGGATTAAAAAGTTTAAAATAGCATCAAACTATTGGGGCGAATTCTGTCTGAAGATGTGCTAGTACTTACTACCAAGCAGCAGGATTGTGTTGTGACTAACATTTCTCTCATCCCACTTATATTACAATTATATAATTTTTGTTTGATCAACTACTACTTAGTTTTAAAATTAAATTACTACTCGTATATACATATATAATATACTATTGACCAAAAATGTTAAATTCGCTGTTCTTTCATGTATACTGTGCTTAGCCGCAGAGATTAGATATTTTATGGACGCGAATGTTTCCACATGGAGATGTTCGGAAACTGCCGTTTGACACAAGGGTCGTTCCACGCTGACAATACTGGCTCAGAGACGATTGAACCAGAGACGATTGAACACTTGGAACATAACAGTCGGCGAGTTATTAGCGAGATACGGCCGCAATTGCTACGAAGAGTGATCGAAAATTAGACCTCCAGATTACGTCATGTACGTATGCTAGTTTCACTGATATTCAAAATGTTTTTCTTTGTTTTATTTTATTTAAAATTGTGAACCTCTAAAAAACACCCTTTACTTGTTTTAAAATTTTAAATGAGTTCTTATGTCATATGTATAGCAATTTGTGTAAACGAATTGAAAATGGTAATGTTTGTATGTCTGGTGAAGTAGTCGAAAAGTAACTACATGCTTATAAAATTGATTAGATATAGGGGCTATATATGCCGCTTTAGCTCTCAATTCGAATTTATAAGTAGCAAATCAAAACCACCATCCATAGTTAACAAAAAAAGAAACAAGAATTCATCTTGCCGCGTTTTCAATTTTTATTGCAAGATTAATATTCCATTTACATACGATCAACATTTTTCTTCTGCAAAATGAGAGATGTAATATTGACTTTTTCCACATGGGAGACGAGAAAAGAAATATATCCAAACAAAATTGTGCAGAAGACTTTTTGAGCCACTACACCGTCAAAACCACTGTAAAAAAATAAAAAATCGTTTACGGAAATAGCCCACGGTAAGTTTTGGATAACTTGCTGACAATAAATTACCAAATCTATTTCCGAACATGTAGAGTAACTTTAGAGTAATTTAGATTTTGTTGTTTTTTGTTTCTATCTTTATATTAAATTAGATTAGAAAAATTAAATTACAAACTTTTAAAGTACAAATTGTACAAAAATAAGCAACAAAAATGTCGTATCTGCCAAAAATATGCCATTGAATTTTGCTGAATAAAAATATTCAAACGCGAAATGTAATCTTACGTTTTGTATATCCAAGGTAACTTGAGTAAATTTTGTTACCAACGTTAAAAAATTAAAATTATTCAAAAGTTACCATGGACTATTTCCGAAAACGGCTAATGTTGCCATAAAATATATTCGATCCGAGTATCTTTATGGCATCAATTTTAAAATTAACCAAAAAATATTTTATACATAGTAAAAAAAGATGCCATAGATAAAAATTATATGCTATAAAAAAAATTATGGCATTACTATATGTTTATTTCTTTCTCGCATATAAAAAATATAGCATCATTGTATGTTTATTTCACATGTATGTTTATTTCTTTCTCACATATTGAATATATTTATATAGCGGTTGCTTCTTATTTACCTGCAAAAATTTACAGAAGACAATTTTCTACATGTAAATGCCCCATAAGTTAGGTATTATTTAAGGGTTGTATAAAACAAAGGCCTTTTCAAATTTCCCATTGAAATGGATAGCGGCTCTCGATAGCGACGCCCGATAAATAGATAAGCAAAATATTTATATATCGATTTTTAACTAAAAAGTGGAATGAAATATTAGTTCTATTAGAAAAAAATATTAGTTTGGAGTTAAATAAATTAATTATTTACAAAAATAGCCCGCTAAATATAAGTTTTGACATAGAAAATTGGGTACTCAGGATCGGGCGCTAATAAAAACACGGCAAGTGTTCGAAGATGAATCCGGAGCACCCAATTTTATATGTCAAAACTTATATTTGGCGCGCTATTTTTGCATATAATTAATTTATTTAACTCTAAACTAAGATTTTTCATTTGACTTTTTAGTTAAAAATCGATCAAAAAAATATCTTGATCTACCTATTTATCGGAAGCCGCTATCCATTCCAAAGGGAAATTTTAAATGTCCTTGGTTTTGTACAACCCTTAAACCAAAGCAAACCATCTCGTTTACAAATTTTGACATAATGTCAATTTTTGTTTGTTTTATGATTTCGAAAAAACATACGAAATTGTTTTTTTTAGTAAAAAGTGCATATAATATATAATATAATTTCCGTAATTTGTGTTTTTATTAATCTTATGATGTATGTTTTATTAGTAAATTAATAATTAATTTCAAATATTTCGACCTGTTGGTCATCAGCGGAAAGAAATGTGTATAAAAGCGACACCAGTGAGTAATAGCTGTAGTTTCAGTAGAAATTTCCCTTCAGCGCCGAATAGTACTCGAATAATAAAACACGGCTATTACGTCAAAATTTATATGTTTAAGGGTTGTACAAAACAAAGGAAATTTAAAATTTCCCTTTGAAATGGATAGCGGCTCCCGATAAATAGGTAGAGCCAGATATTTTTTATCGATTTTTAACTAAAACGTTGTATGAAAAAATTTCGTTTAGAGTTAAATAAATTAATTATGTATATGCAAAAATAGCGCTAAAATTGGGTGCTCCGGATCAAAATCTACTTAAATATAAGTCCTGCTCTAACGCTCATTGACAGATACCTATATAAAAAAAAACTACCAAAGAGTGTGTTAGATACACTAACAATTTAATGTAAATTTAAATTATTTTTTTTCATTTTTGTTCGTTTCTGCACCTACACATTTATACTTAGTTTAAAAAAAAATTACTATGGAAAAAAAATTACCAATATATCTTTAGTTAGTTATTGTTTATTTCATATGTGTGGAGCTAGCAGGACTTATATTTAGTACATTTTGTCCGGTTACATCTATCGGGCGCTAACAAAAAAAACACGGCTAGCATATTAAAACTTTCTCTCATACTAAAACAAAAGTCGCTTAAATTTTTGCATGTTCTTTTACAGAGACCGGGTAACTTTTCCAAAAAGTCGAAAGAATTTAACCTTATAATAGGATATTTATCGTGACCAAATATACACTAATATTAAATAAGTTTTCGAAATCAACCGCCCGCGAAATGTACATGCTAAATGAGCGCATCAAATTACAAGTAATATCACCCTAAATATTATAGGGCTTAATATTAAGTGACTATGGGTCGTTGAATGGTTAATAAAGAAACATATTGTGGAAATGCATTTGCTAGATAAGAATTTCTAAAAAAGACTATTTTCTTCTAGCTAATCTGTATAGAAAAATTGTTATTCTCATTAGGTTCCTAATTGAAATCGATTAAAATTTAACGTATTAGAATTTTAAAATATTCCAAATTAAAAATGAGTTGGATTAGTATACAAATCAGATGAAATTATTTACACCAAATTCGTTCGAACTATCAGATCAAAAAGATTTGATCGGATTCAGCTGTCAGATCAACATTTTTGACATTACAAATTTTTTTCACACAAAAATCTTGATCTAACAAATTGCCTAAACCATTTTTAAAAAATCTCGATATTTTGTCAGATTTTTACGCATACATACTCGTATATACAAAAGTAAACGTCAAAACATAAACATCAAAACAAAGACCCCGCGCCATTTGTACAATTCAGTTTTAAATTTATTTTTGCTTTTAATAAATTTATTCCGGTCAAATTGTTGTTGTAAAAGTTAACGAATTTGGTATTAATATTTTACAATTAAATTTGACACAAAACTCCTACACAATCTTATTCATTGAATAACTTTATTTTAAATAAATTGTTGGATTTACGATAGAAACGGTTTTAATTCGTCAAACATAACTAAATATGAACTAAACTGTCTAGTGTTCAATAAATACTGGGCTTAACTAAACAAAATTGATTATATGTCTCATGACGCGTAAAATACCACTTTCCAAAATTTGTCGCAAGAGGTAACGAAATCTGGATCGACGACCCGCATTCATATAAAATTTAAACTATTAAACTGACAAACATACAACCTAACTAATACCGGATCCACAGTAACAATCCTGTCCCAAGAATTACTTTAATGGAACTGCATGTCTGCACAATTACGGTCTGCGTGCTCATACAATTTGTGGAGTCAGACGTTATCCAACACCAACTACAACAAAATTCTTTTTTTCTAACGCTCTTTACTTAGTTCAAATGTTTTCTTTACCTGGAACACAAGAATAACAAATAAAATTTGGTTACCGACCCTAAATGGATCGGTAGAAATTAAATTCTTGGTTTCAGTGTCATAAATATGGCTATCACTGATTGGATGCAGAAGCCATCCTATCAAAAGGCTCAATAAAAGAACAATTGTGATAAATAAATATTTTTTGTTTTAAATTATTGAAATGAAAAAACTATTTCATCAACTTATCCCAATGCGGCACCGTTGATGTATTATTGAGCCAGTGAGTGACAAAATGTAAATAAATACCTGAATAATTTTAAAAAGACAAATATGTATGTCTTTTAAGAGGTATAATTTGATATTGTTTTGACTGGAAATACTATCAATTGCTTTAACCTTGGAAGTATCATTTAAAACAATAATAATAAAAACAGCCAAGACAATTAATATTAAATGAAAATAATGTTTTTTTACATATATAACAACACAATGTAATATGTACTTAAAATTCTCCCTTAAAATTTAAAATGAGTATCTTTGCTACATATACAGAACCGAACCTTCAAGTTACCCACCACACATAAACAGTTTCAAATATAAAATATATTTGAACTACAAAAAGTTTCCATTTTGAATTTACAAAGTAGAGAATCGAAATACAAATTTCTTTGTGTGAATACGTATTTGTTATGCATGTGTGAGCACAATATACCAACATATGTATATTACCTTCTACCAAGTCATTTAACTCATTCTGAAAAAAATTCACACTTTTATCGAATAAAAAAAACTAAAATCTATTGTAAGAATATTAAATTAATAAAACGTATATCATCACAAATACACTAAACCAACATTTTAAAAGTATATAAAAATAAGAAAGATCGCAAATATTAAAACGTAAACATAAACACAGCAAAAATAAATAAATATCGGCTGATTTAAACTTGGATGACGTCAAGTTTTAATTTATTAAACGTAAATTATTTTACATAAATTAAAAAGCACGCCACACCATGGATTTTATTGGGGAATTAGAAGAACTCGGAAATTAAATTTATAAAGTAAATTTATTCTGAAATATATTTACGATATACAAATTAAGGAAATACATAAAAAAATCATTGATAAAGACTGCATTACCATTGATAATTTTACAATTGCTAGAAATTTGATTCGAACATTAAAAACCAGCTATAGACGGCCTAAAAAAATTTACTTTTACCAAAATATTTTTATAATGATAACACGTCATCTATGTCAATAATAATAAAACTCACCAATACAACAACGACAGATAAACTAATTTGAAAGTTTCTATTTAAAAACATCGTGTGACTGATAATAAAACGAACGTATATATTTACATACGTAGGTAGGTATTAAAAAATATTTATAAAACTTTTTATATAATCCAAAACAGAAAATATAGTAATTAATTTTTAATCATTAAACTAAATATGTACAAAAAAATATTTACCGGTGTTAAAAGTTGCGGTGTTGCTTGAGGTGATGATAAACTTGTTGTAAACTTAATGCCTGATCCTAGATCAAAGTCACATATTTTAATTGGACACAATTTGTCGGGCGAAACACATAAAATATTTTCAGGCTTAAGATCGCGATGTGCAATTCCCTTCTTGTGAAGAAAATCTAAACCGCCTGCTATCTCTTTGATTATTTGAGCCGCTTCATGTTCTGAAAAACATACTCGTTTTTGGATTCGAGTTAAAAGTGGTCCACCGATGATCTGCAACATACCAAAAATAAATTATTATTTCTAGAGCTGCTAATTGAATTATTTTTGTGAACCAATAGTTAATTAAGTCTTTATGCTGCAATGTTTAAATATTATGGGACAAAGCTTAGTAAAGGACTTTTGTATGCTTGATAACAACATTGTAACTTTAATGACATAAGATTTTTATCAACCCTTAAATGGTAAAATTAGTTTCTACGAGTAAAATATCAATTGATAGTTGAAACTGTATGACTCATACTATCACTGAAAAATAATTATAAAGATGACAAATTTTGTTGAGAAATATCTTACGTCAATAATTTAAAAATGTGTAGTTTTACGAATAAAATAAATATAATTGTTACCTTTTCAAAAACTAAATAAAATTTTTCTTCATCTTCAAAAAATTCGATTAATTGTAGAATACTAGGGTGGCCTTGACAATGATGGAACGTTTCTACTTCCCGAAATACTCTAGCTCTTGCATGTCCAGGAATTTTATCAATAATTTTTACAGCAAATTCAAGTTCTGTATAAACATTTATACATGTTTGTACCGATGCGTAAGCGCCTTCACCTAAAACTTCGCCAGTAAGTTTGTATAATTCCTGAAATGTAGATGATTGCATTGACGAACTAGTTCTCTTCTTTCGGCGCCGTTTACGTTTCATTTCCTCTTTGTGACGATTAAAATCAGCTTGTCTTTCCGTTTCTGTCATAACATGAACTTCGTTCGACTCATTACCAGATATTTCCTCACTACTATAGCGAGTTACACCGGTATGCGAGTCTGTGAATAAAATTAGATAATTTTTATTGTTTTGCAATGTTTAGGTTATATTTATTAAAAATTACTGGTACTGTATTTATTGAATCTGCTTTTCAGGTTTACAATATGATCAACAACTTGAAAATTAGAAAGAAATCACACCTCATAAGCAACATTCGCAACCATTATACAGGTGATGATTTTGTAATCAATTCTATTTTCAAATTGGGAAAATTAAATGTAAATGAAAGGATGCATTAAACATAAAAAGCCTATATTCTAACTTGGGAACAATTTGGTGCAATTATTTAATTACTCCCGCTAATGGGTCTAACAAAAAATTGAATCGTAAAGCTTTAAAATCATCCGTTTAAAATATAGTGTTCGACTACAAGGTGCAGATGAATAATTTATGAAAACACCAGATTTAGCCAAATAACATTTAAACAAAATTTTCCGTTTTAAATGGTTATGACCTTGCAATCCTAAGCCTACGTCAAAAGTATAACGCCATTTAGCTTTATTTTAATGTATTGTGCACATAAAGCTGATTCGCAAACTATGAAGGTTCCACACTTGATTCATTTATGAGACATTCCGCAAAATGAAGTTTTATCAAACAACATCGACGGACAAGTGGTACAACTGCTAAAACGTCGAAACTGGGATCGGGAGGACTGCGTTCAAATTCCACCAGGTACTACGCAAAATCAAATATCCTTGTTCTGAATGTGCAAGCCCCTTTGCGATGTATGTAACGGTTGACGATGAGGTTGCAACAGACAGGCGATATAATATAAATTTATTAAGCAGTAATGTTCTTAATTTAAAGACCTTTAAAATTGCAAAATCCACAATCGAAACTGTTCTTTGAACGAACTTCATCTCTGATCTGTTTTTGATTAATCATGCGACTTGTAGTTTTGAAAAGCAGTCGTTCCTATAATAAAGATGACAGACAAATGAACAAACGTTCCGATCACAGTGAACCTATTCCTAATAGAATTCACGTCGTGGCCGGCCTCAAAGGTCCCAGATTTCTTACATCCATGAAAATTTTGATTACTCATACCAATTCATAATTATAAATTTATAAACTCATGTTGCTCTGGAAGAGTTGTAAATATAATTAACAAAAATCAGACACAACAAACAAGTTTCACAGATTCGATTAACTAAAATCTAAATTGTCCGAGAAGCACCGAACCTCAAGCCAGCTGAAAACAACTGATATATCTCACTGGATTTCGATAATTACCTCTAATGCTGTGTATTATGTAAAAAACCCAGTCGACCAGAAAGAATCCACTCGACTAAAAAAGTAGAAAATAAATTTAAATATTTATATAGAAATGATAGGTATGTATTTAAAAACAAAAATGATCAGGAGCCAAACAAGTTTCAAAACAACAAGAAAAACATCAACCAAATCATATTCAAATTATGACCCAAATCATCATGTTATGACTTATGATCAGAAGTTTCAATAATCCAAAACTGACAAGAGTTTGAGAATGGTATTTATACCTGTGCTTCATATTATAAAAGTCAATTCAACAAAGCTTCTGAATAATGAATATGGAGTGCAATTGACAAATATTCATAATCAATTCAAACAATACTAATTGTTGAATTCTAAAAACTGAAACATAATCCTAAAAACAACAGTAAGCATCGTTGACATTTTATATTTCTATGCATCGTCGCCATTATTATTTATGATTTATCATAAATTATTAAGCCAAAACTAAATGAAAGGTCATATTTGTTAAGTGGATTCAAATTGATTTGTATTCATCGCACAACAGCAACCAAAAATCGTCAATAGTAAGCAACACTACGAATACCCAATTAAATTGACGCAACCTGGGAAGGGAACTTGCTAATTAAAAACATGAATCATGTTAAAACAGGAATTTTCACATGTACTGACGCCGCGTCAATTTCGAATTCGGGTCGGAAACTCGGAACACAATTGTTTACAATAATTTTTTTTGAACTAAAACAAAAATACATTCTAATAAAAAAAAAAAAAAAAAAACTGCGCTTTGTGTATCACCGCTTTGGTTCATCAACACAATCACATTTTAAAGTATATAAAAACAAATCGAAACACACAAACACAATTCTCTTTTTTATACACATACAAACGCAATTACGCACGTAGCCAAAGATGAAAAAATTACAGCTGTAAATATCTTATATGTAGACTAAAAAATATTTTCGTAGCCGAAATTGTCATTGAAAATATTCCATAAGGAAATTAAACCATAATAAATACTGTTAAATATATTCACCTGAATTCGCGTCCGATGTATTTTCCTCTAAAATACGTTCCACCATGGTGCAGTTTTTCTTGGTTTTTGTACTGCTGCAAATTTTTATATCAAATGTGAAAGATTTATTGCTCTTCTGGATACAAAACGAAGACCAAATACCTATATACCTATTTTCGTTTTGAAAATATTATTTGCTAATATCTCGGCTTTTTTCAAATTTATAGTAATTTCAATCAATCACACGTAATATTTAACCCATAAATTTAAAACTTTTAATTATTTCACTTTTGAAGATAAACTTTTTATTTATTTTTTCGTAAGAACCAAAATTATATTTGACACTCATTAATTAAAAATTATAATTGAAACATTAAATTAAAAACAACAAGAAACAATAATATTGAAAAAAAAAACTCGCGAAAATATTACAATTTTCAAAAAAATTTGATGTTAAAAACGCTAAAATAGCGGACAAAGGCCGATATATTTACATAAATTTAGCTACCGCTCCATTTTACATTCAATCCACTCGATGATATTATTCCGACTGAACTAATCTTGAAAAGCAAATAATTTTTTTTACTAGTGAAAAAAAACCGTTCGTTCGCCTCGTTCTTCGTAGAAGACGATCCGATTTCATACGATCTTACGCGACTTCGGCGGATGCTATTTTACGAAACAAAATATGTTTTCTTTTTAGTTCATGTTCATTTCATGTAGTAGTAAATACGACATTTTGAATTTACAAAAACAAATTATTTATATTGACATAGAATACTGTACACACAAAGTACTCAAAATTTATTTGAGTAATGCGTATTTTCTCAACCACGTGTTTTTTGAACTAATTTTCACGGAACGATTTTCACATTCATCTAATTCAAAAATATTATCAAAATGATGTTATTATGAGTCAATTTTTTATGTATTAAATAATGAGTCATGCAATAATTTCTTCAAAAAAATGTTTGTCATTTCCACCTCGTCTAGAATAAAGATTATTGTATGGGATCATCCTATGCTAAGTTATAAATGCAATTGAACATTTTGATTTATAGAGTACCATATGATTTATGAATACGTTGCAATAACAATGATGGGTAACTGACTAACTGAGCACAGAATTGAACTATACGACTCACAAGTCACAATCACAAAGCATTTATATTTTATTATGCTCGTTTACAATACGAGTATGTATTAAGAAATTTTTTCAATGCACGACGAAAAAACAATTATTATGGTGAGATTAGCAAAATTTGTTTTTTGGCTTTATTTATTCTCGATCGACCTCAAATTGAGTACATCTAGTGATCCAGCCTATGTATAGTCTACATTATTGAGATTATAAATATTGTAATATGTAGAAAATTATTAAACCAAAACCATATCAAAATTGTATTACCGGTTCAACTTTTTAGTTTTGTTATACTTGGGACCCACCAAAACGCGTAGCCTACATAATTTTTTAATAAGATATTGCGATTATACGAAAATGGAACTACTGTTGAGTCTGCTGAATTTGTATAAACTCCACATGTGGTGGATTCACTAATTATTCTGACTCGTTAGTTCACTACGATTGCACAATTTTGAATTTGGTTAACAGGTTTCTTGGTTTTCACCAAGGTATTAGCGAACACGTTCTACATACGTTCTCATTAGACCGTAACAGAGGAGTCACAGTGGGTTTGCAAGCTCCAAGCTCAAAAGAATAGAAGTCGATAACTATAACAAGTTCCAGAACACGAATAATTATGCAGGGCCTGCCAAACTTCTCTTATGAATTTGGCAAATTAATTCTGTACATGAATTCCGGGTCGATGAGGTAGAATGTAACGCATTGGAATTATTTTTAGTCTCGTCTTTGATTTTCCACTGAATAATTCCATTCCACGAATTTGAATTCTTGTGTGCTTTAAGGGAAGTTTCATTATATTAGGCTTTCCCATTCTAATGTATCTATTGTTTCAAATAACTTTTTTCTATCGACTTGTGTTAATTTAGAGGTTGACGATTTAAGTTTTTAACACGTTTAAAACTATTTTAGATATTTTTATCGTAAAATTCATTATGTTGTTCTAAAAAATAAACTCAAAAATATACTACAGGGTGGCTGAGACCAAATGTTACTGACTTCACTCTGCTGTCATTTGTGTAGTCATTTTCGCGCGTCAATTTTTTGACAGATTGAAGTTTGGTTAGTTGTTTACATGTGGTCAACAAATAATTGTTCTAAATTAATATCTTCATAAAAAAATCGTAATGGAATTCAAACGTAATAGTGTAATTGCACTGTATTTGGGTGGAAATTCACAAACAGCAATAGTTCGTCAGCTCCAGCATTTGAATGTGAATAAAATGTTTGTGTATCGAACCATAACTCGATACAACGAAACTGGTAGCATCGCTAAACGCAACAGAGGCGGTCCTAAAAAGACAGCAACATCAAAAGAAATGTGAAGAAACGAATCCAACGAAATCCTCGTCAAAGTGCCAATCAATTAGCCGCACGTCTACATATTTCACGATACAGCATTCAAACCATATTGAAAAATGAACTACACTTGAAGCCCTACAAGATACAAAAAGTTCAAGATCTTACGGAGGCACAAAAAAAAGTTAGGCTTGAAAGAACACGAGCATTGAAGGCCTTGGCCGAACGTGATGAGATTCCAAAAATTGTCTTTTCTGATGAGAAAATTTTCACCATTCAACAGTATGTGAATAAACAAAATTATCGTGTTTGGTTAGAGCACAAGTCCAACGATAATTTGGACACAAGAGTTGCCATGCGCAAGCAATCACCAGCTTATGTTATGGTTTGGGCTGCAGTGACTGCAGATGGACGCACTCCTCTGGTTTTCATCGAACATAGAGTCAAGGTAAACCAAGAGGTGTACCGCCAAAAGATCCTAAACGATGCTTTGCTACCTTGGGCACGTAAACACTTTGGTACGAACCGTTGGACATTCCAACAAGACTCGGCACCGTCACACAAAGCTCGAGCGACACAGCAATTGTTACAAAATTGCGTTCCGCGGCTGATTTCGTCGAAAGAATGGCCACCATATTCACCAGACTTGAATCCCATGGATTTTTCCATATGATCCATTTTGGAGAGTAAGGTGTCTACTAAAAAATACGAAAGTGTTGATGCATTGAAGTCAGCAGCTCTTGTTCGAGAATGGAATAAAATTCCGCAAGCTCACGTTCGGTCAGCATGCAATGCTTTCTATGGAAGACTGAATCAAATAATCAGAGCCAAAGGAGGTCATATCGAGCAGTAACATGTTTTTCATAAAATGTAATATGTTTTCAACATATTCCACGAAATTTCAATAAAAAATAATCAAAATTAAAAAAATTACAGCGTTTTCATTTGGTAACACTTGGTCTCAGCTACCCTGTATTTTCATTCATATAAAGTAGTTTACCTCCAAATTCCATGATGAGATAATTTGAGATTTATTGCTGTATTTATTTTCCCATTTTTCATTCTCAAGAAAAATTCAAACTTATTTTTATCACCAATCCATATATTTTGCTCCCAAATACCTTTTCGTACCTTTGGACGAAAAATATTGATATTATTTTTGATCCTGGTCAAATAAAAAAATCATAAATTTTTACGCATAGTTAAACATTAAAATCAAAATTGCAACAAGAAGACGCGCCACCAAAATCATTAATTTAGTTTAGTGATTTATATTTTACTGTGAAATTTTGAATAATAAATTCATAAACTGCACGTAGAACTTTCAAACTAATACATAATTTCACGAATAAAATATTCTGTATATTTTTTCAAACAACATCAAACCGAGAGTTTTTTTTCTCGTATTCTTTAAAACATAAAAACATTGATCCCATTTTAAAAAGTGCAGTGGATACCGTATTAATGAACGATTATACTTAAAACATACAAACCTTTTGGAGTCAGAAGAAACTATCAATCTCTCTACCATAAGGATGAGACCGTCAATTGTTTATTGCCCCTTCTCTTTCCCGAAATCAACAGAACAATATTATAAATAATATGTACATGAACAGGACCTCACCAAACAGAAGTTTACACAACCCTTCCTTTAATCTCTAGAGAACAGCTAAGGCCTTTAAAATCTCAACATTAATCGTTGGCGTGAATGAGCGATTAATAATAATTTTTAATTTCCAAAATTAGAAGAATATCGTCTAAAACATTTAGAATATAAATTTATGTATATATAGCAGCTACCTGTATATCATTTCATAAACAGCGAAGACAATATTGTCAGTCAGATCAAATGCACCCTAGTTGTGTATGAAAATGTTGTTAAGCGCCTTTTTTTCAATAAGTACTTGCAATTAATTTAAAGCTTTGATGAGCGATGATGCTGTTATAGTTTAGGATGAACTATTAACACACTGGAGAACAGAAGGATTAAAACTTTCTTCGCGAGTGAAAAGATCATCATAATTGCCTCGAAAAGAGACTGTTCCAGGAAGAGTTTCGCTTCTTTCTCACCTTTATTTCGTCTACAAGTGATAATGGATCAATTACTCAGCAAACATGAAAATGTACATTTCTCGAACATGGCCGCGAACAATATATTTTCTTGTCTCTTGATGGTCACGCTTATGTTCGAGAACACAATCGCAGAGTTCATGCAACACATTCAAGAGCTAAGTGAAAACCGAAAAAGCAAGATTTTGTTTCATTAAAAGCCTTAGAGCTTTTAACCGCCATTCGAGTAGCACGGACAGATCAACAAAACAACAAATCAAAATTTAATAAAGCATTATTGTTCGCATTTCCCAATTGTCGTGTGTGATTCATGTCAATCGTGTAAATTCACTCAAACATTTGTTGGTGCTTCAAGTCGTATTTTGCTGCAACAAAGCAACCTTACGTGTAAGAAAATTTAACATATCGGTGATCAATACGCATTTTGACCAGTGAACATAATGATTTAATGGTGCCAAAACAGTGCTAATCAGAGTAAACATAATGACAACTTGCATGAAGCAAGCGTCGCTACAGCAGGTCCTCGAAAGAGAATTGTGAAAGAGCAAGGAGCTAACGAAGATCGACCAAGTGACGTCCCGTTACAAGGAATTATGAGACGTACAAGACCAAATTGAAATTATATGCGGTGGTGAGGAACTAATGGGAGAATACGGTAAATGCACTCAAGCGGAAGATTATTACCTCATTGCAAACTTAACTATCTCAGCACAAGTACAGCAGTCGCTCGATACAAAGATGCCTCGAATCAAGGTTGCAGATTTCAACTACGAATACATTAATTCGACTGAATTCTTGAATCTATTCGTCGACCTCGTCCACAAACACAAACACCTGACCAACTCGCAGAAGTTACATTAGCTAAAGGCGAATTTAACTGAAGACGCAGCGTGATTGCGTGCATTCTTCGAGATCAATATAATTCCGTCGGTCCATCCACAGTCATATTGGAAAGTTTAGAATAATGCTTGCCTTACATCTTTAATCAGCTGTGGGATTGGCCAAGATCCTTGATACAACGACCGACATCGTTCGTTGCCTGAAAGTTTTAAGAGTGCCGGTCATCACATGGGATTTCATTTTAACTAATATCATTGCCGATAAGTTGGATCCAGAAACCCATTGACAATGGAAGATATCGTTAACGTGGGCACAGTATCCCTCATAGCAGGATCGTGTCAATTTCCGGCAATACCAATGACAATCAATGTCAATCTTTGACCAGAACAAAATCGATTTCATCACAGCCGCAAAAGGAAGCTCCTTCATTATTGAAATTGTCGCATACCTGATCGCAAATCTGACACACAATCAACTGGTTCACTCGTCGTCACTTTCGCATCATGACTTTCACATCCTCCCTTGTTAAGTTTGTGCTGCAAATCACAACGTATTCCAGTGCCATCAATTCAAACCCTTTACATTCGAGAAAAGGCCAAATCTTGACCCACATCGCCTCGCCATCTCTAATCAAAATTTTATTGTTCGAACTCTTCGAAGCACCCACTTCGAATCGATTTAACATTCTCCATCTTGGTTTCAGCCCTCGTCGTCGAGAAGATCATAAGCACGCTGCCATCTGAACCAATTGACACGCATTAATGATCACATTTGGAGCAGTTGAAACTTTCTGATCCTCATTACAATCCTCTGAACAAGATAAACATTCTATTCGAACCTGATCTCAACGGGATGCTTCAAAGGAATGGTTGCAGCAGCGGTATTAGCGATTACCCCTTCGCCCAATACGAAACTTGGTCAATTCTCTTCGATTAGGTGGAGCGCAAGACAACCAATCAACTGTCTAATTTAACGCCAACTACCTGGAATTGAGTTATATGGAGGAAGTGCTAAAAGAGCACAAAAGCTTGCTCGACCAGACGTGCTATTTTCCTCATCATTGTGTAATGCAACGCAAACTGCACGTGATATGCGATGCATCGCACAAAACAACAACCGGCGTATCGCTAAATTAGAATCTTCGCTTTGCTCCCAAGCTTCAACAAAATAACTTCGAAATACTAATCCGTTCTCGCAAACATAAATTCGTTATTATTACAGATAGAAAGCAGATGTATCAACAGATCCTGATGGCACCCGAAGACAGAAACTATCAGGGAATCGTATGGCGATGTTTTCGAGATGAACCAGTTCGAGATTATCGTTTGTGTACTGTCGCTTACGGTACTACCAGCGCTCCTTGTTTCACATTTCGTATCACCCATCAGCTAGCTGAAGACGAACTGGATAAATTCCCAACTGTAACTAAAGTCACATCAAGAGACTTCTACGTCGGTGATTTAATGATCGGGTCAGACGATATCGTGAGTTTAATCGAAGCTCAGAGGCAAATATCGGAACTGTTTCGATGTGGTGGCTTTGAATTTCGCTAGCAGCAGGGTCGTTTTGAAATGAATTGAGACCATTCGTTACCGTACCCAAGCGCAATTGGTCATTTGAGTTCTGAGCTGGTTGAAAGATATCAATCCGGGGAACATCTACTAGACAAGAACCCACATCATACAAGGCTACACGGTGGTCCGCAGCAGAACTTAGTTCACCTACGAAAACTCTATAGGATACTACTCCTCATCAAACCCTTGGTGCGCTCTCATGTGCAAAAATGTATTGCGTGTTTTCGCTATCGTTCAACGCCGAGCCAACAACTGATGGCTAATATTCCTTTGCATCGTGTTACTTCTTCGAGGCCGTTCCTGCACAGTGGCGTAGATTATGCAGCTCCAATATCCATAAAACTAGACAAAGGCCGTGGCAGTGTATCCACAAAGGGTTACATCTGCATTTTAGTTTGTTTATCTACGAAAGCACTACATTTGGATCTGGTGTCTGAACTCGCCACAAATGATTTCATCGCATCGTTCAAAAAGATCACCGCGCGAAGAGGTAAAATCCAAAGCCTATACAGTGATTGTGTAACCAAATTCGTTGGAGTTAACCGTCAATTGGTGTTCCTGCATTAACAGAGCACGAGAAATGTAAATCCTGAGATCGCTTGATCATTGGCTCAGAATGATACCACCTTGAACATCATTCAAGAGTTTCGCCCATAATGCGACGTAAATGATGCTTTAACAATTTTACCCCTGCTTCCCACAAGCCGCCGAAATACAGCGAGGCACAGGGAATGAAGTTCAAGGTGGTATCATTCTGACCCATCGAGGAATTGAGGACATTGTTATGCCAGATCAAAGCGAGCTTAAACTCGCGACCGTTGTACCTCGGGGTCAAATGACTCTGATGACTGCACAATCCTCACTCTAGAGGCTTTTTAATCGGAGAAGCAAAAATCACGACACCTTAACAAACATTACTCGATGTGAAAACGAACCATCACAAACGTTATCAGCAACTGCAGAGAATGTATCATCACTTGAAGGAATATCTTTCCCGCCTATAGCAACGCCCAATGTGGTTGGCCGCCAACGACAACCTCGTCAATTGCATTCATGAGATGTGGGAATGTTGTATGCAAGCGACCGGTGACAAAGCCTGCTGCTGATTCGAGACAACCACAAAAAACACTAAAGTATTAAAATACTTTAGGGCGATCGATAATATTTTAAACGGCACCAAACGTTTCCACGACAGTCGGAAATGACACCTATGGGTGGGCACTCTATAACGAAACGTTGGGCTGCTGATTCGAGACAACCACAAAAAACACTAAAGTATTAAAATACTTTAGGGCGATCGATAATATTTTAAACGGCACCAAACGTTTCCACGACAGTCGGAAATGACACCTATGGGTGGGCACTCTATAACGAAACGTTGGGCAACCCTAAATTAAACACCAACTTTGAACAACAGCATTACGCTGTCGTCAAAATAGACATATCCAAATGAAAAACTTTCTTATACTTCTAACCGGACAGTACAGACAGTTCAACAAAACAACAAATCAAAACTTAATAAAGCATTATTATTCGCAAATTGCTTAAGGATAGTAATTGGTTAGGATTGCAATTATCAAGTTTTAGATAGTTAGAATCAGTAGGAAATGGGAAAACAAACATAAAACAAACAAACATAAATAAAATTATATTTGGAATTCCAGTTGGCGGCATCTTGAACTTATAAATTTATAAATGGCAAAGCTAAAACTTAATAAACATATTTTACTAAACACTTGTTTTTTTTATTTCGCAAAAAATTAAATTTTTGAATATTTTAATTAAAAAATGTGTCCAAAAAGTTTAAAAAATCACTCTTTGGACTTTTTGGACAAAATTTTTTAATTAAAATATTCAAAAACTTAATTTTTTGCGAAATAAAAAATAAGTGTTTATTAAGTGTTAGCGTGTTTCGTAAATGCCTACGGCAAATAGTGTAAAAAGTGCAAAGCTAAAAATTAGTATAAACACGAAATCGTCGATAATATATTTTACTTGCTTATTTCTACAACTTTGTATAGAAAATGCATGTTAGCTCGAACGAGTACTGACTTTTTGTATGCTCTTAAATCTTAATTTTACTGCAATAAAAAATTGTATTGATATTGATAAACAGACGGTTTACTTACTAAAAATGCGAGTTTAATTTACAACTTAAAAATGTAGTTATCAAGAAAATAACATTCAAATAATCATGAACATTTTCGTTGGTCGTATGTTGACAAATAAAGTAATCATTTGGCTACATTAAATGCAAAAAATAAATTAAGACATAAAAATTGTTCTACAGTTTAGAACAAATTCAACTCTCTATATAAAAGATCGTAAAAGAGTAGATACTCCTGATGATGACCTAACAAGTTGAAATCGATCGAGTAATTTTTTAAGCACTTTGAACAAAAAAAAAATTTTTAAAATAGTTTTTTGCAAAATAATAAACAAGTGTTATAATGTGTTTATTAAGTGTAAAAGCTGGTAGTAAAGTCTACCGAATTTTGGTAAAACCTACTTGTCTAAATTCGTTAGATGAAAAATATCTCAATAGAAATATGTAGTGAACGAGTTTTAGTGAAACTAAAAATTCTAGTCTACATTCTTGTGCAAATATATTGTTTTTGGTTTGAGAATATTCTACTTTTTTATTATTACACACGTAGTCTCTGTATATGGGCTAGATGCACCATGACTATACGATATTAATATACGTCGATATTTAGAAAGCACATGCTACACTGGCGAATTAAACAAAATTTCAGCAAAATTCGCTTATTATAATTATAATTTATGTGTTTTATGTATTATTTTGATAACCATTATTTATCAAATTAGGGTAATGCATTTATTTTACATTAAAATTGATAAAATTGTACTCTCTTTGTTCCACTATTCGGAGATTTTCCTTAGGCTAGGGAATTGAGAACATGTTTGGTTATAACATTTATTTGTAAACTTTATCGAATCATAACGTTAAAATTAAAAAATATTCTCGTTACTTAAGTTGTTAAATATTTATGTGACCTTCCATTCCAACAACGGTAAGTATTCCGGCTAAGCGAGACTGTAACGCACGTTTTGTTTCTTATTGTAGTCATATAATACAAGATCGAAATGCTTTGAAAGTTATATTAATAGAACCTATAAATAAATAAGTAAACGTACTATGTGAATGTGCTAATAAACGACCGAATGTTTTTCTCGCAAATATTTACATTTAAAATACGAAAATCATTGAATTATAGACGCGAAAAGCAAGCAGACTGTTCCTGCCTACCTATACATACCTATAGAATAATATAATAATTGATATTTCCTCAATTTCCTTATTACAAAAATCACAAACTGCACAAAATTCTTGTTTTTGTGCTGAAGAAAACAAACAGAGAAATACGTAATTTGTATAACTCATATTCGAGATAATTAGAATGAAAAATAATTTTTCCTCATGATTCTATTTATTTCCCGAAAGTAATGGATAATTCAATTTTCAAAATTGGCAGAGTATACGGCATTATGAGTTGAAATTCTAATGAATATCGTATTATGAGTTATTATTATTCTGAAGTAATGTCTTTGTAATCATTTATTTAAGTATGCAACTAGTTAGTGCAGCCTGCCACAATTTGGTTTTGGTTTGCAATTAAACAAACTGTGTTTCTGGTGGTCGTACAACAAAGTCTACTAATCGTATTCTTATCCAATTCTTCCATGATAATGTTTTACATATTATTCAATCAGTATAATATTGGGTTTGAAGTCACGTATTCAGGCTTGCGTAGTAGAAATACTATTTCATTACAATACATTCATACGAAAAAATAAATAAAAACAAAACAAAAATCAGAATAACATGCCATGAAAAAGAATTTTTTTGTAAACACATGATGAATGGAAGCTGATTTTAGCGAAAATAAGATAAATGCGTCGTATTCAAAAATGTTGGTTTTAGTGATGAATTAATTTAATTAGTTTACTGTATCAAGAATTTTTTTTGGAATATTCTCGACGCTCTAAATTTTTAAATTTTAGTATAACCCCACCTTTTTCCGCATTCTGGTCAGTTGTAAATTATGTTTTTATCTTGTGTCAATATTAACCGGTATTTATGTGTGTTGTTTAATTATTGCAATTTGTTGAACCCGAGATTTTATTATTTATTATGGATATTGGATACTGTTTATTATTATTATCAATAGACTGTATATAATTAGTTTCAAGGTAATTTGATTATTTTTTTAAAAACAATGTCAAGGGTAAAGAAAATTGCGTCGTATTATTTGACATTGAGGTGGTGTTTTAGAAGTTCTGGTTGCAAATAGGAATAACCCCTATAAATAAAGTTAATTCCAAACCCTGTTGCTCATGATGATGCTTGTTTAATTTGTTTAGTTTTATTTAGTAAATGTGTGTATTTAATGAGTCGCAAGGTGAAAAGACTATGAGAAGAGGAGTTCAAATTAGTATAATATACGGCAGTGCATTAGTAATGTAACACATTTCATATATATCAACGGCGAACTGATGAAACAATCTGCGGCATTTCAATTCAATATGTGAATGTTTTCGTTTCCATGATACAAAAAATATTCTCTATCAAGGAGTTGATTTTGTTCAAAATCCGAGACACGAGACATGACGTTTTCGTATATGTATTTATAAGGAGTATAATACAATTTTATATTAGTGCGTGTAATTTTTCTGTGGTTAATTTGTTTCTTTTCTGTGAATGTAAGCATCAACAATTATGAATCGATACAAATCGGATCAGTTTTTATTGTGCTTACGTCGCTTTGTTCTCTCACTTTTTTGACATCTTCCTTGCTTTTAAAAAGGCGAGTTAACACGTTCGCGCAAATGACTTTCATTTTTTAAGGAATAATTCGACATGTTTTAAATTCTCAACAATACATTGCTTTTCGCAAATATCATTGCAATTACAAAAGTTATCAAATGCGTGTTCATGAGTAGTAGACACATTTAGAAAGTGTGTTAGGAAAATACAATTTTTAACTACAAATATAACGATTTTAATTTTTTTTTCAATGCGATGTCGAATAAATGTTGGTTTTCGCAGAAACACAGAACTTTCAATTATTTTAAACTAAAATTAGATAATTAAATAAATTTTATTTTATTTAAAGCATATTTGCATTAACAAAATTTTAAATTATAAATGAAAATGTTATCTAGAAATGTCCAAAACATTTAAATGACGCGCATTCGCACTAACACAAACACATATACCACTGCTATATACTTGCGGTTCTCGAAAATCCGAGACTTGACGAAAAAATTACTAATAATCCACATGTATATTTCAACCGATAATGCACATTTATAAAATCGAGTCAAGATTAAGGCGAAACTCCGTGAGAATTTGACACAAGCACAAAGATAGAAGTGAATATTATACACCGTATACGTATACGGTGTATAATATTCACTTTTAATATGTGTACTGTTATTTTCTATCTTGGTGGGTGTGTCAAATTCTCATGAAGTTTCGCCAAAATGTTGACTCGATTTTATAAATGTGCATTATCGGTTGAAAAAATACATGTGGATTCGCCAAAATGTTGACGCATCATGAGAAATTTTCCACTGCTCGCGAGCAGCGGAATAAATGAAAGATGATTAGAAAATAGTTGCGATTGAAAGTTGTTTCATGTTTTTTGATTTAGATTTGGATAAATTTTAAATAAAATAAATTGTATTAATGTTTTTAAATAAATATTAATATTCCCCATTTTAATTATACATTTATCTATATTTTTATGTGTTATTTATGGAAATAATATTGAGAAGAAAAAGTTTAATAAATTATGAAGTGGATTAACTGAGGAAATATGAATGATAATGAAATTACTTTTAGATTTATTTACTAGGAATTAGATTAAACTATTTTGGAAATTAACACAACACTTTATTAATTTAAATGGTATGGTGAAACTTAATAAATTCACAAATTATGTATCTAACATATTATTTTGTGTTCTTAAAAGACGTCAAAAACACAAAACCAAATAAAACACGTACACCAATATGTACCCCACTACTATGACGTTTCGGTAAATTCCCAGAGGACTGGAAAAAAAAGGACAGGAATTTTTTACGAAATTCTCATGAGAATTTGTACACGTATACGGTCAAAATCTACTTAAATATAAGTCCTGCTGACTCCACACATATGAAACAAACAATAACTAACTAAAGATGTATTGGTATTTTTTTCCATAGTATATTTTTTTAAAAACTAAGTATAAATGTGTAGGTGCAGAAACGAACAAATATGAAAAAAAAATCAAATTTACATTGCATTGTTAGTGTATCCAACACACTCTTTGGTAGTTTTTTATATAGGTATCTGTCAATGAGCGTTAGAGCAGGACTTATATTTAAGTAGATTTTGATACGGTGTATAATATTCACTTTTAATTTGTGTACTGTTATTTTCTATCTTAGTGTTTGTGACAAATTCTCATGAAGTTTCGCCTAAATCTTGACTCGATTTTATAAATGTGCATTATCGGTTGAAAAATACATGTGGATTCGCCAAAATATTGGCGCATCATGAGAATTTTTCAACTGTTCGCGCACATATTATTTTGTGTACTTATATGATGCTAAAACACAAATAAAACAAAACACCTACATCAATACGTACACTAATACTATGGCGTTCCGGTAAATTCCCAGTGGAATGGAAAAAAGCATACAAAATCGATGTCCTGTAAAGGGACAATTCTTTGTATCATGCTCGTTGTTTTGTTTGTTTCTTGGCCTGCAAATGAATAATGAACTTTTGTTAGAAATTGATTTCAAGAACAATTGACAACATTGCTACGTACATTGTTAATGGATTAATCATCTTGATCAAAAAATGATAGCCATCCTCTCTTCGGTAAAATATCAGCGGGTATTTTATGCATCATACTATCGATGGGTTTCGCAGATATGGTTTATCTTTTAGGTTATCACTGTCACGCCGTCGAATCATAATACCAGGAGACTCCAAATTCTCGCCAACAATCACAATGACAATTTCATTCACCGTCGGTATGTATTGAAGCGTGCTCTAATTACGATTTTGTGATCATTCGAAGACATCATTTCTAGTGCAATTTTGAACAAATTGACCAATTGGTTGTGTTAATGTAACAGTTGTTGCAGTTGTGCAATAATATCGCGCTTAGCTCTCGACTGAAGACAACGCTGATTGATTGGTGAATTGCATGATAGAGAATTTGTCCTTGAATCTGTAAAATTAAAGATAAATTTTTAAGTTATGAGCCTCGGAGGTTCACATTATTTCCTACTGAACTTGGCGATGAAACGTTGTGAATCGTTGATGTGGGTATGTGTGATATGTTTGGGTATGTGATGTGTGTTATAATCGAAAAAGAATTTACCTTAAAAGTTTGGTTAAAACCTCGTGCTTCGATAATGATATCATTTGGAAGGAACTGTTATACTTTTATATATTCTGCAAGAAATGCTTAGATGAGGTTCTTGGCCATAAAGCAATGATGCCAGTGGCTCTGGTGGCGGTGTCAATTGTGGTAATTTGAACTTTCCGCTCGCACAACATAATCCTGGTGGTTCGCGTTGAAACCTCAAAGCATTACAATGTTGACAAATAGTGCTTATTGTTCCGAGATCGACCGATACATGCGCGGCGTAATCGACTGTTGGGTCGTATCTGAACGCCAAACATTCATTTCGAATTATCACGTTTAGCCGTCTGTTTTGTCGACGTTCCAAATTGTTTTGTGCGTGAGCTCCAACTGAGCGAGTCGAACTTAACTGTATCCGTTGTTCCGGAGTAATAATGGACCGCGCTCTTCATTCGTCCTACTGACTCGACGATCGTGTAGTTTGCTTGCGTTGCGCGTACGCCTACCGATATTTTGATGCTTCACTGGTGACATTATTTCCAAAAAAATAAACCACAAACTAATATAAATTCAATGTTTGCCATACACCAAATTACAACTTAACTTAAATGAATTCAAATTGATGAATTTTGAATACACCAAAGATATGATCACCACCGATAACACATTGAACTATCGCTTTTAATTTTTTAATTATTTTTCGCAAAATATCAATATTCAATGCAGAATTTGTTGTTGTTATGAAAACATGTTACAGCAGAACTATCAAACTGAACGTCGAAGCCACTTTAGTATATTTTTTCATACAAAAATACTCTCCAAATTTCCGACTTTTCCGGTGGATTTTCCCAAAATTTTTTTGTTTAAAACTGTTATTTTCACATAAATTTTGGAAAACTAATATGGACCGGTATTGTTCTAAAATTAATTTCGAATATTTAGTACTTAGTCAATTGTTTCGTAAATGATATACTTTTAAAAATATTGGGATTTCCTAACTTATTTGAAAAGCGTAAGTATGAAGTTTTGCCTCGATCAGTCAATCCGTCTGGGCTGTAGAGAGTGTATTTAGTTTGCGCGGTACCTCACACATAAACATATTTTTTAAAATCTACCTTTTATTTACTTCGGTGATTTTACTAAAATAAAGTAATAAAGAAGTCCCGTTTGATGGTGATATAAAATGCCGCTAGGATTGGATTGGAAATTTTATTGAATTTTCTTTCTCAAAAATTTGAGTTTAGTTCGATACAGATTTACTTGCTACGACTATATGCAAATTTTATTCTATATAAAATAGAAATTGTAATAATTTTTCCAAAAGTGTAATTAGTATTAACATCATTAATAATACGTTTCGAATACTTAAAGTACATCTGCATGCATATAATACATATATGATAAACTTATACTATATCATACATTATACAATGTGTGTTAAGGAGCCTCTATATTCTAACGGAAATCCACGCAAATGTATATTGCAACTTGCAAGTAAAAAAATTTCGTATACAGTCACTTGAATTAAATGAAAAGGTTAATAGCCGGCTTCAAGGTGAAAATTGAAAATCTGAAACCATAAACTTAAATTAATAAACTATTTAAATAAATAAGGTCAAGGCAATTAGAAATTATGTATACATGTTACAAGGAATAATAAATAAACGGATAGTATTACCTTGACTCTGTGTTATCGTAGCATAAATTTGTTTTATTTTAATTTATGTATTGGTGTACTTAAAATTCGATTACTCTACACGCATTTTTTATTATTCAATTGCACAAGAATTTTGTTGTTCACTTTTATTTTTCATAGTGAAGAGAGTCCAATAAACTATTTTTGTTTGCAATGTATGTTGCGAAAATATTATTAAGAATTCCACTCTACTGAAATATATCACTTACTAGTCGAGTGGTTAAGGTGTACAGCACCAAGCGTTATCAACCCAAAGACGCGAGTTCGCATCTTGTAAGAGTCCGAAATTAAATTATTGCTGATGTAGATTTGGATTTGAGAATAACATTCTATGTGGAGGGGAATGTGAAGACAACGAAAACGAATAGGTGAATCTACACGAATTCACACGAGGACACAAAAGACCGGTCTTTTGCGTCCTCGTGTGGATTGAGTGAATGTAAACGGCGGCGATAATCAATAACGAAAATACTGGAATTAACAATGGGCGTTAACCATCAAGAAAGGGGAAATGTTGACATGGAATATTCGCGAACACAACTACATGATAGTGATTACAAATTGCAATACACATACATCGCCAGATGCAATAAAAAAAATAATCTCGAACAGCAATAGACAAGTAAATAAGCGTGAGTAATTTGGGACGCAGAGACATTTGTAATTTAACCAGTGAACAGTGCGAAAAGTAGTAACCAGCAAAAGTGAACAGTTAAAGTGAACCGTAAAAGTGAATAGTAAGCAGTGAGCGAGTGAAATTTTTGAATTGCTGCAGATATTAAAGTTGTTGGAAAATAAAGTTTGTCACTTAAATCGCTGAGTGTGTTACTTGCAAAATCGTGTACGAATCCATATCGATCGACCGAAATCGCCCACAGCAATATGATACCTAAACTTTAATTTATAATTTGCACTTGCGCAATGTATACAATTAAATATTAAACAACTCGTATGTTAAATTCTACTCGAGCATTGCAAATACTAGTATTTTATTATAGAAATTGTATGTTGTTAATTTGTTGAAGTAGAAACCGATAGTAAAATTTTTATCTGTTGTTAATACAAACTTTCTTGATTAGGTGCCGCCCAAGGAAATAACATTTTTTTATTTTTCGGCAGCTTAGTAGACGAGTAGTAAATAGAGGTACCTCATAAAATACGATAGTTAGATTCCTGGAAAAGCCGTGTTATGTAAGATCGTTAGACGAGACTCAACGCTAGTATGAAAAACAGAGGTACGTTCCAAAAAATAAATAAAATAAAAAACAAAGTTTCTTCTTTCATGTCATTTGATTTTTTTTACAAAATTATTCATATGTTAATACAAAATATTAAAAGGTATTTGTATCTAGGTTGATGATTTAAGTTGATGTTTAAAAAAAATATATCTAATAGTATGGTGGTTTAACAACTTATTAACTAAAATAGATTTCGTCATAAAATATCCCGACGCATTAGTGCATAATTTGAAAAATGCAATTAACAAACTAAACCTTATATAATGAAATTTTGCTTAGGAAAATCGTGTTTTAGGAAGGGGAAAACGTGTTGTATAATTCACGCACTTTTCACAATTTGCTTTGTCGTGATAGATTGGAATCATATTGTGTGAAACAGTGTTTTATAAGGTAAATCTGTAATTGCTTTCCGGAAATAGAGGAAATACAATTTTCCATTAACTCGTTCATACTCGTATTAACAAAAAATGACTACAGTCACCAACAAAAATAATAATAATAATTTATGAAATGTAATTCCTCTAAAAGTCACGTATCTACTGTCAATAATTTTAACTTTTTTTTAATATTTTTCCCCAAAATGAATACTGAATTAGTTAAATAAATCAAACCGATGCCGAATGTCATTCAGTCACCATGGCCTGAGTCCTCACGTGAAACGGGATTTTTTTGTTTACAAAGCAACTGCCGTGCTTACCTAATAGGTGCTGTTACTAGTACTGCTTACGTGTACTATAAATGGGCAATACTTGATGTCTGCTGTCAAACGCAGTATGCAACATTTCGTTGAAGTGTAAACAACTAATATTTTTAATTCCTTAAAAATGTCGAATTTTATTCCAAACAAACATTAGTTGCTGGAAGTTTTATTACATTATTGTATTGCAAAGAAAACTGCGGTAAAGAACGGTTTCTACGATTTAAAAATTAAAATTACGATTTTTGCATTGAAGATAAAGAACATGGAAAACCACCCAAAAAATTTGAAGATGCTGAATTGGAAACGTCATTGGCTGAAGATACTTCTCAAAAACAATCAGAATTGGCTGTAGCATTAAATGATGATTGGTCAACTGTTGCAAAACGTTTACAAACTATCGGAATAGTACAAAAAGCTAGTAGCTGGGTTCCACATGAATTAATAGAAAGAGACCTCGAACGTCGAAAAACCATTTGTGAAATACTGTTGGAATTTGTGAAATACTGGAAATGAAAAATGGATTTGTTATGAGAATCCAAAACGCAAACACTCTTCACTTGATTGCAATAAGGTTATGCTCTGTATCTGGTGAGATCAGAACGGTGTGGTATGTTATGAACTAGTAAAACTATCAATGGCGCAGTCTACCGATGACAACTATGTTTGAAGCAATCTATAGAGAACAAACGACCAGAATGGGTGAATAGACACAACATATTAATTTTTCGGCATTACAACGCAAAACCACATGTTGCAAACGTTGTGAAAAATTATTTAAAAGGACAGGACTGGAAAGTTCTACTCCACCCGCCATATTCGCCAGATATAGCAATTTCAGATTACTACTTATCCTGGTCGATGCAGTCGTTTCTTTCTTAACAGCAATTCACTTCTTGCGCAGAGATCGCACATTGGAAAGACCAGGGGCCTTATTCCTAAATTCGATACGAAAACAAAAGTACAAGATTCCTATTCAATATTAAATAAGAATCGTACGAATCTGATTCAATTCGTATATGAATATTGTATTTTCGTATTCGCATCGTATTCAGGAATAGGGCCCCAGGATTTCTTCAGAAAGAGAATCCGTAAATTGACTGAAATAAACAAATGTGTTTTATTTTAATAAAAAAGAGCGGAGTCTAATTCACACACCCAATAATTTCATTCAATGGCAGTCTCGGCTTTCTTTCTAGCGCTTTCTTCCTAGCGCATTCTACCTATCCTACTCTACGTATAAGCTACTTTAAAAACACCTAGTTCCAGGCAACACGTCTTGTATAATTGCGAATTTTGATTGGCTAATTCTGTAATACTTAATCTTAATAACTAATATTAGTTGAAAACAATTTAAATTCATAGTACTCACACTTTTAAGTAAGCGTTGTCTCCGATTTGTCTGTAACAAAATCAAGATTCAGCAGTTTCCGAACACTGAACTAAAGTCACTTTACATAGAAATTATTTAAAATTTAACATGAATTCATTATGTACAAGAATTTTTTTCTCACCACTCTTCCCAAAAAATCTTCATGTCAAGAAGGGTTTGAAATGTATTGACCGCTAGTTGAAGTTATCAACTAGAGGTGCAACGTAGTACTTTGTTCCAACCGGTATTCATCTTGCTGGGAATGACCTATGACCAATTTAGATAGCCAAAATATTGACTATTGCTGTTATTGTATTGTAACAGGTTGCCTCTGTCTCACGTCTCCGTGATATGATACAAAAATTTATAATTTTTTAGAAAATATCGTTGCTGTTAGTCGAGGTCGAGTGCAAATTGCAATTTTATTGCACAATTTTTTTGGTAAAGATATTATAGCTTGAAACGTTATTGCTAGATTGCTTTTAGTTGGTTTTCGGAGTTTATATTATATTATTGTGTTGTGTCCCATAGTGTGGAAAAAAAATTTACTTGTCGGAAGTTATCATTTTGTCTATTGCCGCAGTCCACTATAACCAAAATATACACATAGTAAGTGTGGACCAATATAATAATAAATAGCCAAATGCCAGCTTGGTTTGGTTGGCTTATAATTTCGGAAGCCAGCTGTGAATAGTAGAATCTATAAGTCGCGTATTTTGGCGATAAATTAGTATTAGACATAAAAATATCGGAATTGTTGTAGGTTCCATAATAGCCTGTAAATTATTAAGTTGTTCTAGTGGTTTTTCCTTAGCTTTCGGATCAGGCTGTATAACTAGTGCATGTTTTTTTTGCTATAGTTCTGGATACGCATATATAGTATTTTATTAATACCGCCCATTATTTTAAGATACGTTTTGGGAAGGACATCCGAGCGCTCGATTTTCGGACTAAAACGGTTAGTAGTTCAATTTTTCTATTATTTTTTTCAATTTTTTTTATATATATAGTTTGCTTAATTTCCGATATGAGTATTCAAACTTTCGTGATATAGTCTGTATGTGGGCCTATAGGTTTTTTTTTTTAGGTTTCAGTGGTTGCTTACTGCACACTTAGGCCAATTTTTAGGCCCATTGTGATACCACTCATTCACTCCACATCATTAACCCACCTACTTTACCAACTCACACAACTACAGTATACCTACCACCTGCACATTGCAAGCTCCATGTCAAGCGGGGTCGGCGCGTGACACGGAATTCTGCACTCCATCAGAGGGTCTTAGTTGTATTTATTAGCATCACCGATCGTAATCGATGATGAAAATTCGATTTGCATCTAGCCTCTGATGGGATTCGAACCCAGCACCTCCCGGTCCAAGTGCCGAAGCTTTAACCACTGCACCACTTGTCCGGTATGTGGGTCTGTAAAAAAGGGAGAATGTTTTATACTAATGTTTAGTCTTAAATTAACTTTATTTAAAAATATTTTTTTTCGCATTTGCTTTGGCAATTGTTATGAACCCGTAAATAATGTTACGTTTCTAATTTCGCTGGGGATTTCGAGATGAGAGGGGTTTTTTGATGGTGTTTATCGCATACGTAATCTTATTTCTGGTTGTCTCCGTACAAACCCAAACTACCGTGCTAATCTTCCAGGTCACAAATGTAAAAGGGATGTTCCTTCCTCTCTCAAAAAGGAACACATATTACAGAATATAGGTAAGAATTTCTTGCCACTTTAAAATTAATTATCTATTTTATATTTTAGTTTGAAGATGAAACGAAAACACGATTAAAATAAGTGAAAATCCCTATCTATGTATTCTAAACTAAATAAGTTGGTAAAATTTCCTTAAATTCCACAAAATAATTTTAAATCATCATAAAATGTAAAATAATGGTTGGGAAAAATAAATCCATTATTTTTTCACTAGATGGCTTTTATTTGTCGCAGTGGGCCATACTTATACTCGTTGAAAAATGGAAATATTATTTTGGCATTGTTGTGATTGATCGATTCAGTTATAAGTTATAGCGTGTCAAGATCTAACACAAAACAGTTTTAAACCATTTGCATAAGGCTGGCTTCAAAAAGAACCTCGATGTTTTGGTGTCGGAAGAGTTAACGCAAACAAACTTGATGGACCTTACTTCCATTTGAGAATCGTTGGCCAAACGGAAAGAATTCGAGCCATTTCTGATGCGGATGGTGACTGGCGACAAAACGTGGATCACATACGACAATTTCAAGCGGAAACAATCATGGTCGAAGGGACGTGAAGCGGCCCAAACGGTGGCCAAACTAGGATTAATGGCCACGAAGGTTAGGCTGCGTGTTTGATGGGATTGGGAGGGAATCATCTACTTTGAGCTGCTGTCCAATGGCCAAACGCTCAATTTGGACCTCCACTGCCAATAATTGAACGGACTGAAGGCAGCAATTAACTAGAAGCGGCCAGAATTAGCCAATAGGAGAGATGTTGTTTTCCACCAGGACAACACACGTTTATAATGCCCCTCCAGAAGCTCCGGGAGCTTGGTTGGGAGGTTTTTATGCATCCACCTCATGGCTGGAAATGTATTTAAATGAAATGTGTTAATAATAGTTACTCCTGAAAGATTTTAGGTCAATTTACATGTGAGGAGTCGAGGGTAACTCATTTGAATATATCGCACATATACTACTTTAAAATTTGTAAAAATTGACCGACACTTTGTCATAGCTGGAATAGAACTTAAATGAAAGGTCGTAGTGATGGTTTCTCCTTGTCTCTCTAACTTTCTTCTCCCATGAAGGGAATTTGCCGCCTGCACTGTGATCCTCCATCTGTCTCGGTGCTTCACTCTCGCCTTTCAGTTTCGACAAGGAACCCTTCCAAGTTCTCAATTTCCGTCTTTGACGGCTGTACTTCTTCGTACTAAATAGCTAGCCACTGGTCCTGGATATTAAGTGGAGGTTCAATATTTAGACAGTCAATGACAGCTGATTGGGAACTTTGCAGTGATACTTGATCTTTTAAAGCATCCAGAGATATTTAGAGGCCATGACGTAATCGATTTGGTTTTCCGTTTTTCCATCATTCGACCTCCACTTTACTTTGTGGATTCTCTTACAAAAATCTCTTCTTGATACAACTAAATTGTACGTTATTGCCAGTTCAGTGCCGCGTTGGCCGTTGTTGTGCTAGAGGGATGCAAGCTGTTGAGACCGATGTATGATGTATTTTCTGCACTACTAACGAATTTTACATTAAATTCACTCGCGATGCTTTTAATGCCCTAGTGCGATATATTATTGATGACTTTCTCCAACTCGACAAAGAGAAGATCCTTGACGTTATCTGATTTATCTGCACTGGGTGTACTCGTATGTACATGAACGATCGTGATAATAAATTTCTTAGCGCGGAGTCTCAGCGTACAAATCATATTGATAGAGCGTATTGATAGAGCGGAAGTCGATGATATGTTGCTTCACGCCTCGTTGAATGAAGAAGTCGATTCCAAACTCTCCCCCATTATGAAGGCCGCTGTAATGAAGAGTGTAACCATTAGTGGTGTCATGGATCCCACTTCCAGATCAGCTAAACTCTTGTAGTGCAAGTACCTCAAATGTATACTCTTTGCTTGCTTCGAAAGGTTTCGGAGATCTCCGCGTCTTAAGAGACTAAGTACGTTCAATTTTCAAACTTTTAAAGCGTTGTCCGTCTACAATTTTCGAGGTCGTGTTTGTGATGAATCCGATTTGGTAATCTGAGGCCTTTGTGTAGGGTTCATTACTTAATAGGAGAAGGACCAGAGAAGGTTAATAGTCTGTCGCTCAACTCGCTTGTTACGCGTTGTATGGATCACGTATTGATGCAGAATCTCAAGGGATCTAGTCCTACCTTGAACACATTTATATAGCGAGCCGCTTGCTAAGACAGACGCCTAATTCATAAGTCCCTAACCCAGAGAACAGACACTGATTTGGTATTGGTTTAAGGCGCCAATGACTCACGACAAGTAGTGTTGATGACTATAAACTGAATTTCCTCTGTATCGCCTCCACTATACAGCCTGATGCATTTGGGGTTATCCAGAGAACACCATAAGGAGATATGAATCTGGAATTTGTTCTCCGTAGTGCTGTTCACCCCAGAAGAAAATGTCTGTTCAATTTTCGTGTGGGGAGTCCGGGAAAAGTCGTTTGATCTTATCCACACACAAAATTGAATTTTTTTTAGAAATTGACCGTTAGTGTCATAACTTTACATAACTGGAAGACGAATAAAATGAAAGCTCGAAGTAATGCTTACCTGTGGAAAAAATGTCAGGTCAATTTTCATGTGGGGGAAGAAATCTCGTTTCAAAATATCGCACAAAATATAAAACATTTTAGGCCAATTTTCATGTGGAAAGTCTAGGAAAACTCGTTTGAATATATAACACACACAAAATTTAAATTTTTTTTTGAAAAGTGACCGTTTAACGCGTTATTAAACGAGCTTTACTGAACTTTCTTACTGAACTTTCACATTAAAATTGGCATACAATTTTTTCCAGAGATAACAATCAGAAAGACCTTTCATTCGATTCCCTTTTCAGCCAACACTGAAACGATCAACTTTTAGAAATTTTGTGTATACGATATTTTCAAACGAGTTTTCCCGGAATCTCCATATGAAAATTGACCTGATGTTTTTTCAATCATAGTCATTGATAAGGCACTTCGTTTGAATTACTTTTCAAATATGACACTTTAGATACTTATCACTAAATAGACATCCCACTCGCTTGGCTATTTCCACAAATCTTCTTTATCGACATTTATCGGTTGTTATTTCTTATTGATTACTTTTAATATTATAGTCATTTTTCGGCTAGAACGTTTTGGCTAACTTTAATAGTATGTACATTCTAAATGCATTAAATTCACTGAAAATAAAAAAACTTGCGTTTTGTCAATTTCGGACCCAAATTTATCACTTTACTGGCACTATTCTTCTCTGGAAAGAATTTACATAGCATTTTGTTTAATTTTCTTTTCTGGCCTACTCAGTGAAATTGTTTGATATAAAATTTTATAAATTGGGTAAAATTTTATAAATTTTATAAATTTCGAAACTGTACATGGAATCCGGTTCGACCATCTCTTCGAAACGGAAAGGAATTAATTTAATATCGATTTTCGTTTTCCGACTGAATAATGTCATTCCACTAATTTGAATTCCTGTTTATTCTAATAGGTACTTTTTTAGAACAAGTTCTAAATCGAGAACAATTTTAAAAGTAAAATATTTTTCCAACCGTTTACTGTTTCTTTACCGTAATGAATAATATTAATGTAAGAATAATTAAGATAGTTTTTTTTGTAAGGGAATCATAATTCGACTTCTTTAGCTTCTGTATTTCTATTAAAACGAGATAATTTTTGTTTAGCCAAGCTTCAATGTTTTTGATTATGACGACGTTTAGTCTTATATATCTATCACAAATTAAAATATTTTTTTTCTAACAATTTAAGGCAGTTTTGCTTTTTGATTTGGGTAATCAACTTTTAAAATCATTTTTAAATATTATTTATCATAAAATTCAGAAGTTGTTCTGTAAAAATAAGTAAAATTACTTTTCAGATTTCACTGAACCGGAATTTAAAAATCCCGATTAGCACAAAATTCCGTCCCACCATTAAATTTCATTCCAAGCTGGAATCCATGTTGACAGGGAAAATTATTCCCAATGTAGTTTGTTTGCAAAAAATGAACTTTGACATTTTACCTTAGAAAGACAGAAAAAAAAAAACAATTTAAGCAAAGATTACTTTCAACAATTTATTATTCCATTGCCAGAATAGTGCCACTGACCGACATTTTACTATTAGTTTACATGTGCACGACATTTTATTAATACCACAGCTACAGTTTGTAGGAGTATATTTTCTATTAGTGTGGTGGAATACCACTGAGGCTCCATAACTTACTTAACTCTTCCGAACAATTTTCGAAATTATCTTTACGGTATGAACTATTTTTAACGACATCTCTTTACATACAAAAATCAAGTTTCTTTTAAACTTTTGAGTTGAAAGGACGAACAGATATTATAGTCGGGTTTCTTTTACGTAGTAAATGTATATGATACGGTATATTTAGAATCCAACTTTCATTCGCCATAACTAATTTCATCATGATCTATGGTTAATAAATATCTATCATACAGTTCAGTCCTAGTTGGTCATACTTAAGACCTTCCTCCAAAATTATTTTATTCCGTACTGATTAACCATATTCCAGAACTTCCTTCAACAATCATGTTAGAACCCAATTTACATCCATTCTATTTAATTTATTTTCAATTTCATCCACCATACCAATACTTCATCCTGGTCGGTTCTTAAATCGTCTAGTTCCGTCAGCAAAATCCCATTTTCATCCACCATAATAAAACGCATCATGGTCTGTTTTAAACAGTGAATTTTGTTTCGGTTGCTCACCAATTTAGAAATTTCTTCTACATCTCGTGCCGAACGAATTAAGAATTAAGAGGCCCGGGTTCCACCGAGAGACTGCCTAAAATAGTATTTTCGAAATATCCGACATAGTGCAATTGATTCCTGGCACATGTATGTCCTCTCCAATTTTTATAAAATAGTTTCAGCAGAAAAACCCCATCAAAATGGGACTTGGGGCCCCTCCGAAATAAATTTGCCTGAAATCAGAACAACTCCATCAAAGTAATTGATTGCTGACACTGGGAAAACTTCCTCACTCTTTTTCATGTAATTATATCAGCAGATAAACAATTTCAAAATTGGACCAGTGCCCTTCCGGAAAAGTTCTAATGCTTCTGTGTTTGATTACGTATTTTGAATAATCAACAAAATCTTTGTAGTTATTAAATGGAAAGTTACTTAAAATTCTTAAATACTGGCTGCAAACTCCAGAAGAGTAGAGATAGGTGAATTAAGCGAATGGAATAATTTTATTTTTAATTTTCCTAATTTTGTTTTTCTGTTACTTTAGTATACTTGGTACATTAAATATAGTAAGGAAGAAAATTTTCGACCACCATAGATTTTTGCAGATTTATCATACGCTATGTCGCTCAATGTGTATTTGTCCTCTCTACAGCCAAGACGAATTGACCGTTCAGGGTGAAACTTCATACACAAGCTTTTTTCAAAAATTGGGAATCCCTAGTAAAATGTGGCGGTAATCGCCAACCAGAAAAGCGACTTCCGAGGCGAGAAATTATTATTTTTGACCAGACCCGTTTTTTACCAAAATTGAGCCTCTTTGCAGCTCGAATAGATGACTGATAAGGTTGTAATTGCATACTTAAGCTTTTGTCATAAATTTATAAAATCCCATAGAAATTTAGTGGAAATCGGTGTATCGGAAGTGATAGCTTCCGTTCGAACAGATTATTGCCAATATTTTAAGAAGTCAAGCGAGAAATTCGATTATGCATAAAAAGATCCTAAATTAAATTTACAAAAAAATTACTTCACTTAATTTTCCTAAAATTTAAACCGAAATTACGATTTTAAAGAAAATCAAAGAACTACTGGTTAAGTTTAAGAAAATGAGAAACACTTACGTATGCTGACACAAGGCAATCATTTTGGCGGACTTCAACTAACTGGAAGATTGCTATTGGTTCCATTTCCATAACTGCAGAGAATATAAAAGCCAACACAATGTAAAAGAAGTAATGTGGATCTGAAATCGTTATTATATACGCGTACGTTGAATTTTGACATTTGCAGCTTCTTCTGAATCATAAAATTATTGTACTTTTATTTCATTAGCCTTAATAATTGGGTGTGGTGTGTTCGCAATTTACTTACATTCGTGGTAAAATAAAGTCGGGTCGGCGATTGATCATGGTAGAGGAAAGACTTCTTTTTGTCTCTTCTTTAAATAAATTAATATTTTAATTCAAATCAGTTTAAATTAACTAATAAATTAATAATATACATATACGAGTATGTGTTGATAAATAATAATGTCAATAATAATTTGTGTGAATTTAATTAGTGAAGTGAAAAGTAATACATATTGTATAGTTATATAATTTGTGTGTGGTGCGCTTGCAATAGTGTAGAATATGTACATAACAATTTTTGTTTGCATGTATGTATTTTGATACCGTTGCTTGAATGCATCATACGCATTGAATGCAAGCCTTCATTGTGTAGAACTTTTTTGATTCCAAAGGATGCATAAGATAAGTGTATTTTTAATTTTTTCATTGTTTTAATAGATATTAACACATATTTGTTCCAATTTTAAGTATATAAACATATTTTATAGTGGACCATTTAGTGGGTTATTCGAGTATTGTCTACGCGAGAAAGGGTTTTTCATTTCTGTTGTTCTGTTTAGTTATAGCGCTATTCCGTTCAAAATCGCAAGATTTTGTACAAAATTAAAAAGAGACGAAAATTAACCATTTCTATTTGTGAGAATAGTATTTCCGATTTTTTCGTTTTTGTTGAGTTGCTATAATTTTTTCTTGAAAAATATCAAGCTGAGTATTTTTTATGGCAGCAAATATAAAAATCAAAAATAAAAATCCCCCACTCTCTCTTTAATTTATTTTTCGTAAATTTTTATGGTGTACAGACAAACGACGACGTGGCTTTAGAAGATCAATTTTGCATGATGCCGTGATTTTAGAGAACAACTTAATAAATAGATTCGTGTGGTGGTAATTTGTACTGTATAGTACATATATGCAGTATGCACAGAAACACAACAATATAAAAAAAATATAATTTCGATTAAAAGATTTATTAAATAATAATAATAAAATTAATCATTAAAAATGATAAAAGTGAACTGATTAAATTTCAAAATCATCAAATGATGGCTTCCACCGGTGCAGCGGAAGCGATTTAAATAAATATAGGATGCTAATGATTTAATCTCGGCAAAGGATACTTTTACACGCCATAAAATGTATCCAACGTATCCAAGGATAAAATGTATCCAACGTATTCAGGATATTTATCCGAAATATTATAAAGGAGATCACGAACTATTTTATAGCATATGTCTTTGGTCGGCTGATTAATGGATCCAATCTAAGATCAAAACAAAAGAAAATTTAATTAGTAGGAATAGGGAGGAACTATGAAGTAATTTAATTTTCTACCTCAAATATCTTTAATGTTACAGTCCTTATGAATTCCCAGTCAGACTGTTTTCTCGATAAAACCATATTACAAAATGTTTGCAACAAATAATATGTCATCGACTGAAATTTCAGTTGTAACATCATTGAGTTCATAGTTTAAACAGTGAAAATTGTCAGGAAACCCAACCGTCAAGCAATAGCATAAAATCCATAATGTGCGCTTATCTAAAGTTGAAAATGGTAAATCGACTAAATATTACCATGTGCCAGGACGTCGCGAATTGTACATATAGTGGCAAGTTCGTAATATAAACGAGTTATATTCAACAGTATCATTTAACATGATCAGCTAATTTATTGTACGTCTGTGCGGTTGCATGATATTCAATTGTTCCCTTTGAGTTTAAATCGGGAAACAAAACCTTGGGTGTAAAACAACATGCGACGATGTTGTATTTTCGAATACGGGAGCAGTAGGCTTCAAATGTATTTCATTAACTTTTGGCATATTGGGAGCGAAAGTTACAACTGAAACAGGTACATTTGTCACAGAATTAATGCAAATCTGACTTTCAACCTCCCCACTTTTAGTAACCGGTGCAACTACTTCATCAGCATCTATTGGATCGTGAGATGCGACAGCACATTCCACGCTTTCTATTGAAACTACAAACGACGAAGTCGACTGAAAATTGACGCTGCTAAAGATTCGACAATCGAATCGATTTCATTCTGGGCTTAATTTTTTCTTTTTCTGTAAATAAATCGTTGTTGATTATATATACTTCATTGAATAAACACAAAGAACATTCTTATCGTAAAATTGGGTTAGTATTTTTTAAAGTTTAGAAGTTCTAATTTAAAAAAAACTAATAAAAACTAATATATTAATTAAAATGAGTACTTTTATGTTTTTTCATGATCTTTTATGAATTATTAAGATTAATTTATCTTGAATAAATTCAAAATGGGCTCAAAACCGCATTAGAAGATACTTTTCCGGGAAATTCGGCAATATGCGCTCAAACGCTTATATTTAATTAAAATGAGTACTTGTATATATAACGTCAAAAACGCAACCGAATTAATAAAATTCGATATTAAAAATAAAAAACTTGTGATTCTCAGTATAATGCGGAACAGCTGATTTTGATGTTAGAAGCACAAATTGTTAAGATCAATAGATTTAAACTTAATTTTAATTTACTTAGTTATTTTTACTGTTAACGGTAACAAATCAACTATATTATAAGTTACACAAATATTTAGTTTATAATTATTAAAAAAATACGTTTTATTTTAATAAAATTATCTTCAGTTTAGGTTTCTCCACTGTAGGCATTTTGATTTATGATTTATGTAATATAAATTTTTTGATTGTTTTAGGTTATAGAAGAACTTGTCAAAATTTTCCCCTCACATGTTTTATAGTAGAGTACTTTTTACGTATTTGTCCAAATTAAAGAAACTAAATAAAACAAAACTATTCCCGCCATTTAGTTTATTTATTAGTAGGTTATTTTTATTGTTTTTTATTAGAAGGTTCGTGTAAAACTGATTTATCGTATAAAGAAAAATGATTTACATGTTATTTGAAAGTGTTACGCTAACAAAAATTAATTATGATTATAATTCCAAGAATCGTCTACTAACGTATCAAATAAAATTATCATTAAAGAATTTAGCTTACGTTATTAATTTAGAATAAATGATGGGAACAAAATGATGTGGACAAGATACTAATTTAATATGATTTACTTTAAATGAAATTTAATACATTATGTTGTTGCGATAACGTAACTAGCGCACAAGAATGAATATATCAGAATCTACTTAAATATAAGTCCTGGGTCCTGCTAATTCCACACATATGAAATAAACAATAACTAACTAAAGATGTATTGGTAATTTTTTTCGACAGTAATTTTTTTTAAAATAACTAAGTATAAATGTGTTGGTCCAGAAGCAAACAAAAAATGAACAAAATAAATTATATTTACTTTGGATTGTTAGTGTAACCAACACAATCTTCGGTAGTTATTTTTATATAGGTATCTGTCAATGAGAGTTAGAGCAAGACTTATATTTAAGTAGATTCTGAATATATAATAATCGATGAACCTGTGTCTATATATATGTGTTTTCGTCTCGCAATGTATGGATTTTGTATATACGTATGTATATAAAGCGTAGACACGGGAAAGAGCTTTCACTGCGCGTTTATACTTGCGGAAATTGGTGAGCCGCTGGTATGTCGCACTCGCTCCGCAGGTATGAATATATACCTGCTGGAGCGAGTGTGATTTGTTGGTGCCGCGCTGGTTTCCGTAGGTATAAACGTGCAGTCATACGGGTGATATGGATTTTTTTGAAGATTTTTTTTATGATTTTATTAGTTTATTTTTGTAGGTGCGGTGAAGAGATAGATTTACATTCTCCTGAGCGAGAACTTTATTTATCTTTGGTTTTGGACAATTGTTTTTTATTTTGGGGTAG
The DNA here is from genome assembly GCA_963691935.1 of Nephrotoma guestfalica. NCBI lineage: Eukaryota > Metazoa > Arthropoda > Insecta > Diptera > Tipulidae > Nephrotoma > Nephrotoma guestfalica. Next base: position 184,520,362 of record OY829913.1, read on the forward strand.
TTTTCGTTAAGAGATTTATCATTTTCAGTGGTGATGCATTTGATTTGGTGGTCTCGTATAAGGTGGGTAGAGCGTGGTTGTCGTATGGACGTATGCATGAAGAGTGTGAGTTTTATCTAATTTAATTTAAATTAGATTAATAATTTTAGTTTAAAAAAATCGGTCGTCTCATCAGACTACAGTGATCAAACTACAAAAATATTGAAAATACTTTGCACTTACTTATAAAGTATAATCACAATGCTCTAGCGAATTATTATGTTTCGCTACATAATTGTCAACCAACCCCTTCGTAACCTCGAATTTTATTGTATTTAACGCATACATGCGACTTCTATAAGAAATTTGGGTTGTTCTGATTGATAGCCAGATATTGTTTTTATATTTTGTTGAGGTTACCAACCAGAACAACCCAAATTTCATATGGAAATCGCATGTATGCGTTAAATACAATAAAATTCGAGGTTACGAAGGGTTTGGTTGACAATTATGTAGCGAAACATAATAATTCGCTAGGGCATTGTGATTATTCTTTATACGTAAGTGCAAAGTATTTTCAATATTTTTGTAGTTTGGTCACTGCAGTTTGATGAGACGACCGAAGTTTTTAAATTAAAAAATTCAAGTTTCATTAGTTCGAAACCAAGCTTCCATCTCAACGTCTTGGTAACCTCACCTAGATGTAAAAGCAATATCTGGCTATCAACCAGAACAACCCAAATTTCATAGTGGGAGTTTCGTTCGTTTTTCTTCTCAAGGTCATCCACTCTTCGTGCATATACACAAATTTTGTTCTATATATTGTACGGTGATCATCGGATTAGGGCGTCATAGTGAGGAATGGCCAAAGTACAGGGTAGCTGAGACCAAGTGTTACCAAATGAAAACGCTGTAATTTTTTTAATTTTGATTATTTTTTATTGAAATTTCTTGGAATATGTTGAAAACATATTACATTTTATGAAAAACATGTTACTGCTCGATATGACGTCGTTTGGCTCTGATTATTTGATTCAGTCTTCCATAGACATTGCATGCTGACCGAACGTGAGCTTGCGGAATTTTATTCCATTCTCGAACAAGAGCTGACTTCAATGCATCTACACTTTCGTATTTTTTAGTAGACACCTTACTCTCCAAAATGGACCATATGGAGAAATCCATGGGATTCAAGTCTGGTGAATATGGTGGCCATTCTTTCGACGAAATCAGCCGCGGAACGCAATTTTGTAAAAATTGCTGTGTCGCTCGAGCTTTGTGTGACGGTGCCGAGTCCTGTTGGAATGTCCAACGGTTCGTACCAAAGTGTTTACGTGCCCAAGGTAGCAAAGCATCGTTTAGGATCTTTTGGCGGTACACCTCTTGGTTTACCTTGACTCCATGTTCGATGAAAACCAGAGGAGTGCGTCCATCTGCAGTCACTGCAGCCCAAACCATAACATAAGCTGGTGATTGCTTGCGCAAGGCAACTCTTGTGTCCAAATTATCGTTGAACTTGTGCTCTAACCAAACACGATCATTTTGTTTATTCACATACTGTTGAATGGTGAAAATTTTCTCATCAGAAAAGACGTGTTCTTTCAAGCCTAACTTTTTTTGTGCCTCCGTAAGATCTTGAACTTTTTGTATCTTGTAGGGCTTCAAGTGTAGTTCATTTTTCAATATGGTTTGAATGCTGTATCGTGAAACATGTAGACGTGCGGCTAATTGATTGGCACTTTGACGAGGATTTCGTTGGATTCGTTTCTTCACATTTCGTATCATTTCTTTTGATGTTGCTGTCTTTTTAGGACCGCCCCTGTTTTGTTGTATCGAGTTATGGTTCGATACACAAACATTTTATTCACATTCAAATGCTGGAGCTGACGAACTATTGCTGTTTGTGAATTTCCACCCAAATACAGTGCAATTACACTATTACGTTTGAATTCCATTACGATTTTTTTATGAAGATATTAATTTAGAACAATTATTTGTTGACCACATGTAAACAACTAACCAAACTTCAATCTGTCAAAAAATTGACGCGCGAAAATGACAACTACACAAATGATAGCAGAGTGAAGTCAGTAACATTTGGTCTCAGCCATTATATAAAATAATACGGTATACTATTCCCAAGTTTCATTTTCGTCTTGTTTGCGCATTACGTCATTTGCGTGGTACAATTTGTATTCTCTTTATTCAGTTTATTGAAATATATGAAAATGAATACAATTTTAGGTAGTTTTATCATCAGCAAGAATTGGATTCAGGTAATATATTTATAAATCTTCATTAAAATAAACTACTGTTTCAATTTTAATTTATGGTCTTATTTAGTTTTCGTTTTTTGGTATTAACATTTTCCAATAACCTTGCAGTTAAAATTCTCATTTTGAAATACATTTTACACCGGAAAAACAATTTTTTTCTCTAAATCTAAATTAACGTTTTTTGATATTGATACCAATTCGTTTATAAAATTTCTACTTACTTTCAATGAAGTGGAATTATAATGATTGAATATATCCTCCAAAATTTTGAGTGATTTAATAAACTTATCATTTGGTTTTTTTAAGCCGCTTTCGCTTATAAAATCTGTCCAAGTGAAACATCCACTAGGTTCAGTTTCGCAGTGATTTTGTACCATTTTTGGAATCTTATTTTGTAGGCGCTTTATAATATAGCCAGCTAAGTATTCTAACCCATCATAATGCAAATCACTCATATAATCTTCCGGTAAATCTGTTTAGACAGTGGTTTTTTCTGTAAGTCCACCAAGTAACTTACAAGTCAAAACATTTTCTGGATTGTTCGTCTCTTCCATATTAATAAATTGTTGGTCATCAAGTAGAGTGTGTTTCATTGATTCGCCTAAGTCATTTGTAAAATTTAGCAGTTATCTCGTTCAACATTTGCCGAATGTGAAACGATTCCTTCGTTTCGTCCCAGTAAATAGCTTCGTAGGTGATACTTAAATTGCAATGCCGTAGGGTGGTCATAAAGGCCCCCTCTTTCGCACGTATAACTCCAAACAACATTTCTAAAGGGTCTTGATTCAGACGATATGTAAGTATGTATATAGGCAGCGTTGTATTGCTCTTTGACATCGTTGAATAACATTCTCAATATGCTTTTATATTAGGGATATAAAAGGGATTTATTACTTCCAATTCGCATTTCTTTGCATACATTTTCCATATCAACAAAAATTTCTTCTGGTTCTGGCATTGCCAACCAGTAGGCGGCCATTCTGGGACTCGAATCAATTTTTAGAACTCTTGAATTGAATAAATCGAACAAAAAAATTAACTGAGCATATGAAAATTTATGAATTAAATTTACCTGTTTCCAAATGGCCAATTCATTCCAGTATTTGAATTTTGCAATACCCAAACTGCCTACTCTAAGTAAAACACAAGAATTGGTGTGTGAAAATAGTTGCGTTGCAAATTTCACCTTCTGCCTTTGGCCACCTTTAACGACTAGATGGGATGCTGTTAAGCGATGAGCAACTTTTAAATCAGAAGTAGATTGATTGCTTAATAATTCTTCAAGAGGTTGTTTAGTCAACAGATTATTATTTAGCAAAATTCCAGAATACAAAAAATGATTTCTCAGAAGTTTAATGAGATGAGGAGTGTCACTAAATACATATACTTTGCGATTATCTTTACAAGGATTTGCAAAACAAGAGTGACTTTCGTTTATTCCCTTTTGGTTCCACAGCCCTCGGTTACCCCCACCCAAATCGTTAACAATGGCCACAACATCATACTCAATGGCACTTAGTTTTATTATAATTGTCTCTAAAATTTCTTTTGTTAATTTTTCATCGTAATTATAATAAACTGGCTGTTTTCAATTTTCAAATAAGCCTCTCGCCATTATAACCTGGACATAGTTAGCTGGAGCAAGCAACGTATCAGTTTTTTTTTCATATTCGTAAGATTTTTGAATTTTCACTTCATCTGCCATCAGCACACAGACCTTTTGATAAGGGGGCAATTCTGCGTTTCCCTTAAGCCTAAAAACAACATTGAAATACCCTGGGTTGATGTTAATTTTTGAAGCCCAATTTTTTAATGATTTTTCTTGCTTTCGGCCCTCTTGCATAAATGGCGATGGCCTGTGAAATATCATCCATTTTCCATTGTACTCTTTTTCCTTGATTTTGAATTTTTTTTTTCCATTTACCTGCTGTAAATATTTGTTTCACATAGCTATTTTCCTGTTCCAACTGATGACATTTTTTCATAAGCCGTTTATTGTCCTTCATTAAACAGTTTATTTCAGAGTCTTCATCTAAATTTTTGCTGTGTGTAGAATAAAATCAAAGCCTTTACATTTGCATGTGCTTTATGACATTTAGTATTTACCTCTCTTTTATCATGTTATCATTTAAATCAGATGTACTGGTAGTTTTATCAAATTGTTTCACAAAGAAATTATCGGTTAGCGTATTAAAATTTCCAATTCAATTATTTATGGCAGGATTAATAGTAGAGTTTTCGCAGTCTATTTTCATTTGATTTTCCGAAATATTATACACTTTCTTGTGATTAGCTGAGGATGAAGTATCACAAGCTCTTTTCAGATTTGATGAAATTCTTTTCGTATAAAACAAACATGCGTATTAGTTTTTAAATATATGTACATACGTAAGAACATATGTAATGTGTATATGTTAATATTAAACAAATAAATAAACTTACTACAAATTTCTATAAGTATTAAACACGATTTTACTTACAAAATATTAGCCGTGTTTTAATATTGGAGCAATATCCGGTGCCGAAATGAAATTTCTACTGAAACTGTAGCTATTTATTCACTGGTGTCGCCATACCATAAAATTGAAAAAATAAATTCATCCATAAAACAAACATTTAAATACCTGAAATATACCAAATAACATTTATTTTGGCATGACGTTATAAAAAATAAATCATCTTGCTGCGTTTTAAATTTTTATTGTAAGATTAAGTTTCTAATGGTTTAAGGGTTGTACAAAACAAAAGAAAATTTTAGTTTAGAATTAACTAAATTAATTATATGTAAAAAAGGCGCGCTAAATATAAGTTTTGACATAGAAAATTGCGTGCTCCGGATACAGCTATCGGGCGCTAATAAAAAACACGTCTATTATTTACTATTTCCTTACGTTGCTTTTTTCTTGGCGATCCTGCCGTTTTATAATTGATTCAGTTAACGCTGTATATGATCGCAGATTTTCAGTAGGTATTGCATCGGTTTTTAATTTCCTACTGTTTTTCGGAGAGTAATTTAATAGTTCATGTTGCAAATTTCGTGCAAAATGTACTTTAGTAAAATGTAACGAACATATGTATGAAGTTTTAACGTTAAATTTATCTTCTCTGCAACATTTGTGAATCCAGATTATAGCAAAATTTGAGTCTTTTGGAAAGCGAAACAAATTTATTTTATGTTGATTGTCATCAGCGTTTCTTTTCAACCTTTTATCAATGTTGCTCTTGCAACCGAAAGCAGCACAAATTACCATATTCCAAAATTTAAATTGAGAAAAGGGGTCTCCTCCTTAAATGACATTTGCACCAGTTTTCACTTCACTACAAATATATTTACACCCCCTATATTTTAGAAATATTATATTTCGGTAAATTTGTGGCAAAAAATAATTCTATTATATTTCAGTAATTTAATATTTATTTTAAATATTAGTTGTCGTTCTTGTACGATTACAACGAAAACAGACAAAAAAACGATGCACGTGACGTTGAAGTGTGAGACAAGGAAAACAAGTTGTATGCGCAAAAGTATACCATGTTTATTTTATAAAGCTTGGGGAATGGTGAAGTTCTGAATGAGGATTGATTTGAAGGTGAAAGCAGTTTGTCGGGATTGAGGGTGGATAGGCAGAGCTTATGCTCGGGTGACTGGAGGTTTGTTTCTCCTCTAGGAGAAGTGGATGGGTAGGATGTGGATGGGTAGGGTCGGGGAAGATCTTAACAAAAGATAAATACCATGGCATTTGTGTGGGTTCTTAACCGTATTTTTTATTTATCTTCTACTTGCCGTATTTTTATTTCAGTAGTTAGTAGTCAGTAGTTCAGTAGTTAGTATTCAGTAATTAGATTATAATTATATAATATTATTTTTTCGAGTTGGGTGGAGGAAAACTTCATTATTATGAGTGATTATAATAATGGAGTTGTTTCAGGAAATTTATCAATTAAAAATTTTTTAGGATCTTGATTGCTGACTGTTTGTATCCAGAGGGCGGAATTATTGTGTTGTCTTGTGCTTTATTAACTGTTGACTGCTTAGGTGTCTGTAACCGGGTCGAGCCTGTCTTGTCTGGTATCCTTTCCTGTCCCTCCATCTTGTTATGTGTAGGGGGGGGGGTGGTGTACGGTGGGCCTGGCGTATCCGGGATCTCTGCTTAGTCTTGGCCGTACATTCTGATCAATCAATTAATCAAATAATGGATTGTTTTTATTTATAGCTATTTTACTATTTTAATAATTTTTCGTTCCTTACTTTAAACAATTCTTTAAATTGAAATTGTGTCGAAAGTCCTGACTTAAAACAATAAAGTTGTCGGCAAATATAATTCAATTTATTTTTATTATTATTAAACAAGTTTTTGAGCATACCGGAAGGTCAGGGAAAATTGTGATTGCAACATTCTTGATCAGGGGGTCTATTTAATTACTTATGTTTTGAGCATAAACTTAATACAATCAAATATGTTACCGATACAAAGACTTTTTGCTATGGAATGTTGTTTTTCGACGATCTCTTCTGGTTGAATTCAGGTTATGTTTTAGTGAAGTTGTGTGAACGTTAGATATAAATTAACTCTGCTTTTAGTTGAATGAATTTAAATATAGGTAGCTGAATGACAATACCGAATTTAATTTTTTTTACAATATCAACGGAATATTTAGGTCATCATATGTATGATAATACTGCCGAGTCATTACGAACGTGAAGTCCCTCGGTTAGATGGTGTTGGATGGGAAGTTAGGAAAAAATAAGGTTACAAGCAGTATATGATGAGTTAACCCGTAGATGTGAATTAAATAACCTAACCAGTCTATTATGACTGATGCCGAATACATATGATGAATATTAGTATCCTTTACCTCAACCACAACTAACCCAAATTAATAAACTAAGGATGCAGGCAGGACCTGGGCCCGCATGATTCTGAACTATTATTCGCATTCAGATATAATTTGTTATTTGATTGTTGGTATTTCAGGATCATGGTAACGTACCTAGGATCGCCGTTATGGTTGGCCTGTACGTCTCAATCATATCATCATATCATATCATATCATATCATATCATTCATGGTAAAATAAAGTCGGTTGTTGGCCACCACATACCCAATTGTCCTTTTCAACTAATTGTATGCATTTCGACGCTTTAGTTAAAGTACCAAATGATTTCAATATGCTATCCCCAAACCTGATTACCTGTATATATTATTATTTTTGAATAATATACCTCTCAACAAGTCGAAAACATTAACTTTACAGTAAAAATATTAGGTGCAGATTGCAAATCTTGTTATTGTACATTTGTCGAGTATCATGTACGAGTATCTAACTTAGTATATAGATACACGTACATGTGTACTGAATACGTATTTCAATAAATTTAAAAATGAAAAATATTATCGAAAACTTGCTATAGGATTGTTAGGGCTCATCTTAACGAATGATGTAATAATATTATATTAAAGGGTGTTTTTTATGTGAAAATGTCAGTTATGTAATTTTCGTAAAACTAAATGTGGAAATTAGGGTTAGTAGAATTTCTAGAATGCAATAATTCATAGTACAGTTTATGCTTGCCGTAGAGTTTTAGTTATAAATTTTGTTAACAATAAACTTGAGTATTTGAATATTAAACTTTATAGTACTCGTAATACATACGTACTTACTCGTATGATCATGTATGTACTCGTATATGTAAATGTACGAATGTATGTTTTATTTATATACGGTGATGATTAAACATATTTTGAAAACAAAATCTTATGGGTTTCACACGATTGATCGTGGTGTATATCTGCCTATACCGCATCGATAAGTATGTATGTTACACATAAAGGGTGTTTTTTTAGAGGTTCACTTCTTTAAGTTGGCAACACTGTTTTGTTTGACAACCGACTTGACAGCTGCTGACATTTGCTTTGTCATTAGTTAGATTTGCCATTTCATAATGAATAGACTCACGCTAGAGCAACGCTGGCAAATTATTGAAATTTTTTATCAAACTAATAGTTCTGTTCGCCAAACTCATCGTGCATTACGTCCATTTTACGGTCGTCATAATCGTCCATCAGAGCAGGTAACTCGGTTAACTTAGAATCGTTTTCGTACCACGTATACTCTAAATGATAATACACATCCAGTAAGACGTCAAACAGTGCGTGCCGAACAAGCGATAGACGCTGTACAACGTAGCACAAAGAAAGATTCAACTGGAGATGTGTCTATCCACTTTATGGAAGATTTTATCTGAAGATCTTGGGTTACGTGCTTACAAAATTCAATTTGTGCCGGCATGAAAGCCATCCGACCATCGCATACGCCGCCAATTCGGCCAATGGGTTGAAGCCCACATTGATATTAATGTTGATTTTCCAAACAAAATTTTGTTCAGCTATGAAACTCAATTTTGGCTGAATGGGTACGTTAATAAACATAATTGTCGGATTTGGAATGAGGATAATCCACAAGCCTTTGCCGAGACACCATTACATCCAGGGAAAATCACTGTTTGGTGCGCTTTATGGACCGTTGGATTCATTGATTCATATCCATATTCTAACTTTTTTGTACCCCAATTGGCTGGCATAAATCTTGCCGATATGTGGTTTCAACAGGACGATGCCACATGCCACACAGCGCGAGATACAATTAATTTATTCAAACACATATTTGATGAAAGACTCACGTAATGGTCCTGTTTATTGGCCACCGACATCGTGCGATCCTACTCCATTCATTAGGTTATTTTCGTTGGGGATTTGTTAAGTCTACGCCGATAAACCAGAGTCCATTGAACACTTGGAATGCAACATTCGGCGAGTTGTTAGCGAAATACGGCCACAATGGCCGCGAAGAGTGATCGAAAATTGGACCTCCAGATTACGCTATGTACGCGCCAGCCGCGGTGGCCTCATGGCCAAAATCATATCCAAGAATTAATGGCATAAAATTATCTATCCAATAAAGCTAGTTTCACTGATATTCAAAATGCTTTTCTTTGTTCTATTATAATTTAAAAACACCCTTTATCTAGCCAAATCAAAAGCGAACATGAAAACGGTTGCTACATAAAAAAAAAGTTTCAATCGCGCGTCCACACGATGAGGCATATGATTGCGGAATCAAACTTCGTTTCTTTCCAATTTATCTATAAAACCGCGGCGCAAAAAACCGGTTTTATAGATGAAAGGAAAAGAAACGAAGTTTGATTACGCAATCATGACTCCTCATGTGGACGCATAGAATTGGAGATAGATTTCACGAACAATTTTATGTTATCTGACATCTGCCCGGCATAGCACTTAGAACGCTGTTGTGTGTTTGTATATGTAGAAGTGTCAACGAAACTATCTTATAATTAAAATAGTCAATATTAGTTATTTATAAACATAGCTATATTATGCTGTTATTCAAATAATTAACGAAAAAGATTCCTGATGAATTAATTGTTCTTCTTATATGTTTATATAAGTTTTTTCTTGATTCGGCTTATAATCCTACTTGTAAGAAGTGATTTATGTATGCAATGTACTAAATTAAGAGAATAATAATCTTATTCTTTCTTGCTTGTCTTATTTTGTTATTAAATAATATTATGGTATGTTATCTCAATATATTAAAAAAATGTATGTATATTGTTATTTTCCTACCTCAACAAATTTGATTGGCGTATAAATTCGTTATCAAACTATTGTATGTCTATGTAGTAAGATGATGTTTTGTCTAGGGCTGAATTGCGTAATCTATGGAATGAGTACGACTTGTTGGCAAACGCAGATCGTTTATGTCTACACTTTATTACTGTTCTATATTTACGAATAGTAATTTGGCTCGAATTTATCTATTTGGTGTGCGAACAAATGCACTTTAACCGAGTTGTATGAATCGGTAGTGGAAGCGAAATAATTGCTCATTTAGTATTTACATTTTAAAGCTCATTGCATACTTCAGTTATGTTTCTTGACTGATGCGAGCTATATCGCGTCACTCTCGCTTTGGTTCAGGACCAACTACATCTGAGCTGCAATATATTTAAAAGTTTTATTTTCGCCTGACAGATAAATGGTTAGCTCACATCGCTCGGAAAATGAACGATGTTTCTATTCCACATGTTTAAATAAAGAATTTACATAAATCAGTGCGTAAGGGTGGTATGAGCTAAATTCCACGAGCTCGGTTTCACATTTTTCGGCCTCGCAAAGTAAAACGAGAGGTTGTGATCTCAAAACATAGCTCACTACGCTAAAAACATAGCTCTAGTGTGTAATAGACCTACAATTTGGTAGGCACGCAAGTAGCATTTTCTAAACAAAGTCAGAAAGTAATTAAAACATTATCAAATTTGTAAAGATTAAATTTTAAAGCTAAAAATCCAGGTTGGAAGATGACATGATATGATATAAGTAGACATTGGCAAATACGACATAGATGAAACATTTAAAGTTAAAGGTTCTTTTATTTACTAGTAAACCTTTCGATACCAGAGATATAGCACGATCAACTGTTTAAACGTAATTTTTTAGGCGATTAATAATGATGCATTTCAAGCCATGTACATGAATAACTTTTGTGGTTGTTAGTACAACATAAGTTGCATCGAAAGTAATACCATTTGAGGTGAGAATATTTTACTTGTACGAGCATGACTGTTGTAACAATGGCTACGGTCGTATTTAATTTAACGGTAATAAAAAATGATAAATTGTATGTTACAATTTATTTCAAATTAATTATCATTAACTTAGGTAATGTATTCACCTCTAAGTTAATAATAAAGCTACTCGGTTTCAGTTATGTTGGAGTTAAGAATTATTTACGATATTATTTAATTAGAACAGTTTCTTCTAGAGGTTTTTGTTATCGACAGATAATATATAAATCACGTGCCTAGTTTTTCCTGTTTTTCCAAATTTTGCTTTTAAAAGTCTGTTATTCTCTCTTAAACTTGGCCAAGTTGTGCAAACCCGATTGGACTAACTAGCAACTATCCGCAAGATTTTTCACAATAATAAACTATAATATAAAATTTTGTGCCTAGTTTGGTTTTTTTGTCAAGATTTTACTTTTATATTACATTAAAAATTAAAATAAGAATCTACTACGAATAAAAACTAAAACTTTTCCTGCAAATAAGTTCAATAAATTATCGATCGAAGATAATTCGTACTCGTACATAGACAATCAAATTTACTCAAACGTAGAATTTCTATATGCATCGACCAAATCAACATAAATGGAAACAACATTTTGTTACGTCCGATTATGCTTATATTCTCCATGGAGGAAACAGAAAAATTTTGCTGGGCATCTGACAAAGACAAGAACTAAAATTTACATTAGAGCGACTGAGACATAACATTTTAATTTTATGGTATAAAAGTTGGAGAAATTTTGACATCAACAAATTGTAACCTATAAATTATTTTTAAAAAAATATGAAAAATCTTTATTTTTAATGTTTGACAATGAATTTTATATCACAAAAATCATTAAAAAATATAATATTATTTAGTGTTCGAAAATAAATAAAAAAGTGATATACCATAAATACATAAGGGGGAAATCTTGGCATCAACAAAATTTAACCTATAAATTATTTGAACAAAATCAAAAATCAAAATAAAATTTACAAAATATGTAAAAAGTGGTCTGCTATAAAATATGTAACCTAAAAAACAACAGGTGCAATTACCCATTAAATTATTTTTAATAAAAAACTTATCTTCTCAAGCAATTTTTACACATATACAGGGTTTTTCAATAACAACACTTCAACTTTTTTTTTGAATAAAACACAAACTGCTCGACTTTCGAACTAACTTTTTTTTTATTAACGAATTTGAACATATACATTTAAGTATGAAACTCGATTTCTTTTGCATGACCACCGCGTGCACGTTTTACGAAGTCCAATCTTTGAGCCCAATTTTCGACCACTCTTTCGCATAAATCGGCCGAAATCCCAGCAATTTCACGATCTATATTGGCTCTGACGGGCCCATTTCGCGAAATAACACGCTCATCGAACTTAGTCTTCAATAACGCGATTGTATCGTGTGCTGTGTGGCATGTGGCCCCGTCCTGCTGAAACCACATGTCGTTCAAGTCCATTCCATTCAATTGCGGCCAAAAAAAATCGTTTATCATATCGCGGTATCGATTTCCATTAACAGTAACGTGGCGATCGTTATCGTCGATGAAAAAATATGGCCCAATGACGCCGCCGGCATGTAATCCGCACCAAACAGTGAGTTTTTCGGGATGCAACGGTGCCTCATGAATCACGTGTGGGTTGCTTCCTGCCCAGTAACGCATATTTTGCTTGTTGACAAATCGATTTAGCCAAAAGTGAGCCTCATTGCTAAAGATGATTTTTCGATGAAAATCTGCATCATTTTCGATTTGCTCTTGAGCCCAATTCACGAATCGGCGTCGCTTCAAATGGTCAAACGATCTTTACGTAAAATTCGCCACAATGATGTCACACAAAGGCCCAATTGTTGCGAACGTCGTGTGAGCGACACATTCGCGTCTTCTTGAACTGAAGCCCTGGCGGCTGCGATGTTTTCAACACTTCGAGCACTTCTTGCTCTCGAGGGCACCGGAACATTATGTAGCGAAAACGTAGACTCAAATTTTGCCACTATACGGTCGATTGTCGAACGGGCTGGCTTGTGGACCGTAAAATGGCCGTAATGCTCTTAAAGTAGCAGCGTATACTAATGAAGTTTCCAAATGACAAAAGATTAATAAAAAATATGGCGTCGTTCGCCGTCCCTATCGGAAAAAAGTTGAAGCGCACCTGTTGAAACACCCGTTATAAGGAACCAACCAAAAAAAAAAAAAGTTGGGATGGCTTTTCCTTTTGGTTGACATAAAAAATACTAAACTTTATATTTTTGTCGGTAAACCAAGGCAACAAAACAACAAATTGTTCAGCAAAATAAAATCGGTTACGCCATTCTTCCAAATAGTCGGCCTATATTTTTGTTATGTATAATGTTGTTGTTGTAAAATTTGACGATCGCCGCGTTCGGTTAATATCGTAACTGAATTGAATACATATTTGAAAAATAACAAATTTCTATGCATTCAGCCAGTGTCTGTGAATGTATACAGCCATCTAGCAATATATGGACATTGAATGTATGAAGGCCCAAATAACGTAAACACAAAAAAAAACTTTCATGCAAATGCTATGGGAATTTTTTTTGTTAAGTTTTGTTTACTTGAATTATTTATATTCTGTCAAAAAAGTAACGGAAATTGGTACATCTTGGTACTTATTTATCTTCATGTTTAAAATGTTGCCCGATACGACCAATCGTTACTGAGATATATGAATGTAAAGCCATCTACCGGGAAAACGGCCACGAACTTTTTCCCCTACCTATTATTTATGTAGAGAGGTAACAAGTTGTTTTTTCCTGTTTAATCGGCCCTGCACCGTACCTTGTACTGTTTTGTGGTGTTCTATTTTGTTATACATTCCGTTTTGAAGTATGCCGTAGTGAACAGGCTCGAATTGAAATCATGCTTGATGATTGAAGTGGCTTCAACACGTTTTATCTTGAAGAAGCTTGAAACATGAGAATTATACTGGGTTAATCCTGTTCTTTTATGAATTTAATAGTGGTCTTATTATGAAAGATTAGAACATATTAGAATAATGGATTTTATTTTGCTTACCTGTCAACAAAACAGTAAAACTCAAATGCATACGTTTAACCTATACAAGTATGTTAGTTTATTGTTAATCATGCTGAACGAGCGATAAACTAACATACTTTTGGATTTACAAAGGGATATGTGAAGGTGTAACATTCATAACACACTTACCATATGTGATTGTTAAATTTGTTTAATTGTTATTATTGAAATTGTGAATGTTTTTTAATAATCTGGAAACACCTTTCTATTTATTTATGATAATACTCGTATATAATCGTTTTAATTTCTTTTACAATTTGAGGTTTGACAATTACAGTTTTTAGGAAAACCGCAAAACAAAACGTTTAGATATGTAAATATAATTATTGTGTGTGCTCGTTTACGCACAATCACAATAATTGAATGTGTAAACTATACTAACTAAACTATACTTAGCAAATTAAAATTTCTACTGCATAATTCGCTGTCGATATTACTTATACAAAAAGTAAATAAATAAAAATTGATCATGCATGAATGAATCTTTCTGAGATTAAATTCTATAAATGTACTATATAGTCTTAGGATTTATATTAAAACTTTTCTATTCCGTCATATTGTGGTATTAAATTTTATTCAAGGCTATTCGCTCAAATCAATTTTTATTTTCTTTAGATACGAGTACACTCGTACATACAATATTTTCAGTTTCAGTTTAGTTAGGTGCAAAATAAATTATTTCAAATGATCGCATTTGTTCTTTACGGTATAATGTAATAATGTATAGCGAATGGAAGATTGATCAATAAAAACATTTTATTGAACAATCCTATTGTTCTATTATTATAACTGTTGAATCTAAACTAATTAATTGTAATTCTCACGATTAAATTAAAATTAATAATGACATAACATTTTGGGTATACTCGTATGTTATTCTAGTTGTAAGTAAAATATACATATAGTTACAAATATTCATTCATAAATATAATTTATCTTCATCAACGGAGAAATAAATATAAAAGTTGACATTCCCTGTCATTTAATTTTGAAATGCATGTTTAGATAATTTTTAACCACCCTCTAAATAAATTTTCGAGGCCTCACCAATGCGAATCGAAAACGAAACGCAGGTAAATCGTTTTTTTATATGACACCAACACTACCACTTTTATATATACGAGTAAGTTGCCCTCTAAACTTGGCGAATCGAAAACGAATCGCAAGCGAGGAAATTTATATATGAAACACCACGCAAACGTATCGCCTTAGCGAGGCAAAAGGGATTCGTTAGTATTTCGTTTGGCGTATGAAAATTAAAATGAAAGCGGACTGATTTGTATGTATTAGTAGTTCGCATTTGGCTTTATATTCGATTCATTTACGAAATGTTTTGGAATCAGAAACGAAATGCAGGTGATATGAAAACGAATCACTAGCAAACTGCTTTTTATCACGTAGTTACTTCGTTCAAAACAGTAATTTTAAAAGTAATTGTAAATAATTAAATAAAAATTGTTAAAATATTGGTTTGATTTATATTTATTTCCGTGATTTATTTAATTTCATTTAAAATATCACAATGATTTATACATATATTCAATGTTTAAAAATCGTCTAACTGATCCGATAAAGCTGTACTGTCTGTTGCGTATTGATTTTCGTTCGAATAATTATCTTCCTGTTCTTGAGTATTCTTAAGGAATTCGCATCTCATATTTTCTGAATTCTCTTCTTGCATCGAATCACTTGCATGTACAGTTCTATTTATTTGGTCACAAATATCCACAATTTTCACATCCTATGTGGTAATACGCTTTACTGTCCATCTTCTAAAATTATTAAAAAAATTTAGGCGAATATACAATGGCTTGTAATGCACTACAATCTATTATATATGTAATAATTCACAATTTCTATCAATATTTCACCAATTTTAATCACTGTACTTTTATTATTATTACTAAACGCGACTTATTAAAAATAAGCAAAACAAAAAAAAGCAAAATGGCTTCACACGTAAAAGAATATAATAATTAGTTATACTTAATTAATTATAGTAAAGCGTATTACCACATATGAAGCGAAATTGTTTATATTTGTGAC
The DNA here is from genome assembly GCA_963691935.1 of Nephrotoma guestfalica. Classification (NCBI taxonomy): domain Eukaryota; kingdom Metazoa; phylum Arthropoda; class Insecta; order Diptera; family Tipulidae; genus Nephrotoma; species Nephrotoma guestfalica. The sequence goes on from OY829913.1 coordinate 184,536,369, forward strand.
CAAATAAATAGTACTGTACATAATACTGTACATCATATTAGATAAAACTGAAGATATACTCGTATGTAGTGTTTTATACATATATAACGTTATTTGAAATTTATGTAACACGCTAATGGGTAATAATTCTCATTACAATGTAGTTCCTTAGTTGGAAACAGAAATGGCAACCTATAAACTGATTTTAAACTTTTGTTCTGCATTACTTGAATTTTATTTAGCCTAATCGCAGTGGCTGTTCCATATGTGTAAGTAGACCGTAGCAGAGTCGTGAGTGAATAAACGAGAAATAAATCATTAACAACACGCGTCTAGGAACAAAATACGATAATTTCCTAAGAAGACCTACAAGTGGAGCAATTTTGTTACTAATATAATTAATATGATCCTGCCAACACATATGAACGTCAAAAGTTACTCCTAAATATTTAAATGAATTAACTCTTTCAACCATATTGTTATACACTTTAAGTACCGTAACTATTGATTTATATGGGGAATGAAATATCATATGTTTAGATATACGAGTATTAAGTGAGATTAAATTGGATTTGAAGTATTCTAATAATATATCGAGATCGTGATTCAAGTCATTCATTATCCCACTGGCATCTAAGGTTTCAAAGAACAAAGCAGTATCACCTGCAAAAATTCTAATTTTACCATTTAATGGTAAATAAGAGATATCATTAATGAAGATTAAGAATAAAAGTGGTCCCAGAACACTGCCTTGTGGAACACCACATTTGATATACAACATATTACTTTTTTTTTTTTTTTACTTTATTTACTTAAAAATTAGATACAATGATTAATTTGGTTACCAAACACTTAGTGTTGTAGGTAACAAAGGAACATACTTAATGAAGCAGCGCGCTGTTTTATGTTTTATAATTTTAAAATATATACTTATATAAAAAAAAGGGAAGCTAAAAATTAAATAGACTATGATTATATACTACTAAAGAAAAATTTACGTTAAACAATAAAGAGCACAAATATTGCAGAAAAAGCAAAAAAGCACTATAAAATAAAATTAAAATCAAAATTAAAATTCGCACCGTAAAGATTTTAATGATTATTTATTTAGACATTTTAAGTCCGATTGTTTATTTTAGGTTGTTCTTAAATACATTTTTAGGCATTTCTTAAACAAGCTAATAAAGGGTGATTTTTTTGTGGTTAGGATTTTCATGCATTAGTATTTGACAGATCACGCGGGATTTCAGACAAGGTGTCAAAGAGAAAGATGCTCAGTATGCTTTGACATTTCATAATGAATAGACTTACTAACGAGCAACGCTTGCAAATAATTGAATTATATTACAAAAATCAGTGTTCGGTTCGAAAAGTGTTTCGCGATTTACGTCCGATTTATGGTCTACATAATCGACCAAGTGAGCAAACAATTAATGCGATTGTGACCAAGTTTCGCACTCAGTTTACTTTATTGGACATTAAACCAACCACACGAATGCGTACAGTGCGTACAGAAGAGAATATTGCGTCTGTTTCTGAGAGTGTTGCTGAAGACCGTGAAATGTCGATTCGTCGCCGTTCGCAGCAATTGGGTTTGTGTTATTCGACGACATGGAAGATTTTACGCAAAGATCTTGGTGTAAAACCGTATAAAATACAGCTCCTGCAAGAACTGAAGCCGAACGATCTGCCACAACGTCGAATTTTCAGTGAATGGGCCCTAGAAAAGTTGGCAGAAAATCCGCTTTTTTATCGACAAATTTTGTTCAGCGATGAGGCTCATTTCTGGTTGAATGGCTACGTAAATAAGCAAAATTGCCGCATTTGGAGTGAAGAGCAACCAGAAGCCGTTCAAGAACTGCCCATGCATCCCGAAAAATGCACTGTTTGGTGTGGTTTGTACGCTGGTGGAATCATTGGACCGTATTTTTTCAAAGATGCTGTTGGACGCAACGTTACGGTGAATGGCGATCGCTATCGTTCGCCTGGTTGCCTAGTTGACATGTGGTTTCAACAAGATGGCGCTACATGCCACACAGCTCGCGATTCTATGGCCATTTTGAGGGAAAACTTCGGAGAACAATTCATCTCAAGAAATGGCCCGGTAAGTTGGGCACCAAGATCATGCGATTTGACGCCTTTAGACTATTTTTTGTGGGGCTACGTCAAGTCTAAAGTCTACAGAAATAAGCCAGCAACTATTCCAGTTTTGGAAGACAACATTTCCGAAGAAATTCGGGCTATTCCGGCCGAAATGCTCGAAAAAGTTGCCCAAAATTGGACTTTCCGAATGGACCACCTAAGACGCAGCCGCGGTCAACATTTAAATGAAATTATCTTCAAAAAGTAAATGTCATGGACCAATCTAACGTTTCAAATAAAGAACCGATGAGATTTTGCAAATTTTATGCGTTTTTTTTTAAAAAAAAGTTCTCAAGCTCTTAAAAAATCACCCGTTACTTTCAATTTCTTTTAGTTCGGTTGGTATAGTGTTGTACATTTTCAGACCTTTGTACAGTATATTGTTGTTTTTTGAGTTTGTTGCAAAAAATTGCAAGTGGAAGTTGGCTCGCTGTCTCGTACCATATGAATGAATATCACACGCATGAATCAGAGGTCGGTGAAATTTAATTAAACTTCTTCGAATTTTAAATATTGTCATTATGAGTTCGAAATCAATTATATTATGGAAGCTGAGTTGAGATATATTTTTAAAAAGTTCGATTGTTGAAAATCTTAGTGGCAGGCGGTATATGTTTTTTTAGATTTTTTTTTGTAGAATTGCGATCTCATCACAACGGAAACCAGCGCATCCACTCCACACTGGGTTTAAATATATTAATTGTGGTAAGATAAGGGAATTGTAGATTAGTAACAGGGAACTTTGCGGCAAAATATGCTTCAGTTTTTTGATCGAGAATACAAAATGTCGTATTTTAGCCTTAACCATATCGATATGGGCGCTCCATTTCAATTTTTCCTCTATCAGTAGACCCAGGTACTTAAATTGATCCATACGCTCTATCTGAATTCCCGCATAACTAATCCTGTACTCTCTTATAACATCGTCTGATATTTTTTATTTGTAAATATCATATACTTAGTCTTTTTGGCATTTAATTGAAGTTTGTTTTCATTGAGCCACAGGTTTAGCAATGTCAAATCCATCTGCTTATCTTCAAAAAGATCTTTAAGATTTGTATTTTCATACTTTATAACAGCATCATCAGCATATAGCTGAAATGTGCCCTTAAAGTTTTGTCTGCATATGTCGTTAATGTAAATGTTAAAAAGGCCGGCCCAAGAATGGATCCTTGCGGTACACCCCTTGCGAGACACATCACATCACTTTCTGTTTGATTAACAACTACAACCTGAGGACGAGCTTTAAGATATGATCGGAACCACGACAAATGCATCGGCTCAAACTTCAATCCCTGAAGTTTGGCGAGCAATATATCATGGTCTACCGAATCAAACGCTTTCCGTAGATCCAAAAATAAGCACGCTACAATCCGTTTCTTGTCAACATTTCCAAAATGAAACTAGTTAACTCAAGGCATGCTGCTTGTGTACTAGAGCCTTCCGTAAACCCATACTGCTCTCTTGCTAAAATATTATTCGCCTTCAAAAATTGCAATAACCGGTTATGCACTATTCTTTCGAATACTTTTGAGACTGAGCCTAAAATAGATATTGGTCTATAGTTGGTTGGCTCTAGTGCATCCCCATCCTTAAATACCGGTATAACTCTTGCCATTTTTAGTTTTTCCGGAAACTTGCCTTCAAGCAACGAATTGTTAATCAAGCTAGTTAGCGCTCTCTTCAATTTTTCTTGAAAAAATTGAAGGAACTTGCCTGATATGCCGTCCCGCCCCGTGGCTGCAGCTGTTTTCAAACATTGAATGACTCGACTAACTTCCTCCTCACTCACATTGGTTATATCAAATTTAAAATCTATATGATATTCTGGCATAATTACGACTACATTTGGCCACGGAAAATCGCATGCATGTATGAAACAAGCATTGAATGCGTTTTAACTTCATTTACCATGACATACTGTTTTCTATTTGATAAATAGCTTCTCAGCAAGTTATAAGGAACACCCCGTATACCATAAATATATAATTTGTTAAGTAGCAATTCATGATCAATACAATCAAAAGCTTTCTGTAAGTCTAAGAAATGATATATATATATATATATATATATATATATATATATATATATATATAGATATTTTAAATGAAATTAATTAAATCACGGAAATAAATATAAATCAAACCAATATTTTAACAATTTTTATTTAATTATTTACAATTACTTTTAAGATTACTGTTTTAAACGAAGTAACTACGTGATAAAAAGCAGTTTGCTAGGGATACGTTTTCATATCACCTGCATTTCGTTTCTGATTCCAAATCATTTCGTAAATGAATCGAATATGAAGCCAAATGCGAACTACTAATACATGCAAATCAGTTCGCTTTCATTTTAATTGTCATACGCCAAACGAAAAACTAATGAATCGCTTTTGCCTCGCTAAGGCGATACGTTTGTGAGGTGTTTCATATATAAATTTTCTCGCGTGCGATTCGTTTTCGATTCGCCAAGTTTAGAGCCATTTTCAATTTTTAGGTGAAGATACGGATTTTGTTCAAAATCCGAGACACGAGACATGACGATTTCGTTTATGTACTTATAAAGAGTATAGTATACGATTTTATATTAATGTGTGTAAATTTTCTGTGGTTAGATTTGTTTGTTTTCTTCGAATGTAAGCATCAAAAATTATAAATCGGTACAAATCGGCTTAGTTTTGTTCTCTCATTTTTTTGACATCTCCCTTGCTTTTGAAAAGGCGTTTTAACACGTTCGCGCAAGTGACTGGTATAGCAGACATACAACTTTTTCGTGTTTTAACACGGTTGCATAAACACCTTTCATTTTTTAAGGAATAACTCGACATATTTTTCAATTCTCAACAATACATTCGTTTCCGCGGCGAAATATCATTGCAATTGTAAAAGTTACCAAAAGTTCTTAATTTAGTTTAACCCACAAACAATGTAAGCTCTATAACCATTAAATTTTCGAAAAATACTGAAATGGTACTCATAAAGCGTAATTCGGTGGAGGTTTTGGTTCATCAAAGAGTATTCACTGGACACCTAAAATCGAATCGTTAAAACGAATGTTATTCGAATATTGATATATCGGCAGATTAATAGATTATAACAAAAGTAATTTATACAAATCTAATTTATAAAACGTAGTTTTTGCTGTTCACAAGTTGCCAACAGTATTTTCCTAAATTTCAATAGAATTTATTTTTTTGTTCGCCTATTACGATTTTGAATACGATCCGATCCTCACATGAACAAAATAAAATTTTCTCACGATTTTTACTTGATTTTATTTTAAATTCTCCTTTTTCTGTGTGCGCTTTATATAATTTTTTTAAAATAATAACGTCACCGGAATATGGTTCATTCATGTAAAATTAATTGCTCTTTCAAAATCTGTAAACATCGGTTTTCTTAAATTTCTGTTGGTTATTGAGTTGTTGAATACATATTTGTTCCATATCCACATTTTTTTAAAATTGATACATTTGTTCCTTATCGCGGAATTACCTAAGCTTTGCCTGTCGAGCATCCTTAGCCGTTGCATCACATCATATGCTTCCATACAGACACGTCTCTTCACAATTTAACAAGCCTAATTGTCTAATATTTCTACCAAACCATTGGGCTAATAGTTATGGAGCCGTGTATATGCGGATGAACTAAAGAAGATTTTTTTTATAAAAATTAAAGTATTAATTGTCCAGTGGATGTAATGTCCTTTGAAGGCCAATTAATACCCCCTTTTCATTCACGCACATATCACCCATTCACAATATTACAGTACACCACCTGCGCATTGTTGCGCATTGCAAGCTCCATGTCAATCTGACATGAACGGTGGGTCGGCGCTGAATTCTGCACTCCAACAGAGGGTCTTAGTTGTGTTTATTAACATCACCGATCGTAATCGATGGCGAAAATGTTTTGCATCCAGCCTCTGGTGGGATTCGAAGCCAGTACCTCCCAGTCCAATTGCCGAAGCTTTAACCACCTTGTCTGGTAATACGCAATAATTTTAATTTATTTAAGATTTTTCGGCTTTTCGGACAAAATATTATTTTTAATGGCATACATACAATGTTTACGACTTTTCTAGTCATAGAAAAACAAGGCCATTTACTCACAATATATCTACCATAAAAAGTAGAAAAATTTATTCCCACCCCTGGGGTTCTGGTGTAAAGATATACAAACCCTTACAAAAATGAGAACTTTCTCAGTTCTCTTCTTGGCAGCTCGGTTTCGTAATGATAAAAAGTTAAAAAGAACATAAAAACCGCACCCAAAAAACCAAAATTAAAAAAATTAATTGTGGAAATACTAGTGCTGTATCAGTTCATTTATTCGAACCTAGTCATGTTTCTAGACAATGATGACATTGTAGAAAATGTATCTGATTGTTTCATTATAGGCGTATTTTGGAGATGATACATATAAAGGGTCAAATAATATCAATTAACAATCTGATTGCAATTATTTACAAAGTGCATACAACCTTTTTTATAAATTGGTATCTATTTTTATGATTTTTTAAGTATAATTATTTACAATGATTTGCCTACATCTACATTCTTTTTTATAAAAATCATTACATTGTGGTTTACATTGTGTTTTGCCAATTCACATTTAACAAATATAATTTCTACTTTCTTTTTGCCTTAATTAAATCAATACTTCTTTTGAAAATAATTTTTTTTCCTGCTGTTAGTGTTTACGGTCATTTTATATTTTTGTTGTGCGTTTTAATTTTGTGCTTTTAATTTATATCTTTTTAATCATTTTTACTAAATAATTTTTATTTTAACAATTAATGTAAGTTTATTTGTTGATTAATGTTTTATTCATACTTTGTCAATTTTTATTTTTCCGTTAGTTACTTCTAGAAATATAATAGTATATCGCTCTAAAGACGAACGGGAATCCTTACGACACGTCGGCAAAATAAAATAAATTATTTTTATTTACATACCTATAGGCTCCATCCAGCAAAGCTATTTAACAAAATATATAATACAGCCTAAACTCCACCAGAGTTCGCCAGAGTAATAACAAATGAACGAATGCAAAATGGTAGGTGACACTAACCTTTAACACTAAATTTCTATACATCAATGTCGAATGCGTATAACAATTCAAGAAGGAAATTGAAAAATTGTGCAAGTTATGAGTTGTACACATACGCAAAAGCAAATGAAATATCGTATTGTAGTTATTGCCAGATCCAACTTGTGCAATCAACTACTACTACTTAGGATCTTGAAAATAAAGGAAATTTTGGATGCTATGGACGTTATTTAAAAAAATAGCAACGAAGAATAAGTTGAGAGTCCTGTTCCAAAAACACGACTTCTCTCCTATTTGCTGACTTTTTGTAACTCCGAAAATATTTAAAAAATAGTTAATAAAAGTGGCATACGAGTACTTAACATATCAATCAAAATCGGAGCAATGAAAATAGCTGCTGGTATGAGTCAAGATGTCTTAAATGTATTAAACATACATATATTATCAACAGGCACACCATCAAAATGTGTAAATTATAAAGTACAGCCCAGTCAGTTATCGGTGTTCCGAACTTGCTAAACAGCTACATAAGATAATTTTAATCTAAACATTAGAACTTGCTGCAACTAATTTAATTTTGGAAGGGCAACCGTTGTTTATCTCGTGAAGATAGTTTTTTTGTATTTAGAGCCTAAAGTCTGTAGCGGATTGTTTCTTCAACTACAAGAAACACCGTACAATATGGTTAATTATAAACGGACAATTCTCCGTATAAATAATCATATTTTAAAATAATGTACACAACAGCGTCTTTGAGACCACACTACAGATAATTTTCTGTGATCTCCAAAATAACAAAATTTATTTTAGAAAAATCAATAATAAATAAAATCGGTTAATACAATATTCGCTTAATATGGCCCCATCGTAGTTTAAATTAAATAATCGTTGCAATTGTATTCAGTAGCGTACGTCGACGGTTAAAATAATTTGGTAGCCTATTAAAACAAGGTTTTTTTTCAATTTAGATTTTTATGATCGTGTTTACAAAACCAGATTACTAGTGAAAACTAAATTTTGTTTATAAATTCAGATGATGCTTATTAAAATTTGATTACCCGCTAAATAAAAATTAACAAATCAATCTATCCAATTTTACGATTTTAGAGGAGGAACATCCAACCAGCTACATAAAAGTTTATGTTTAATAAATACAATTTTTTTTATTAATTTTCAAAATCAAATTAAAGTTGTTTTATTTTTATTATTATTTATATATTAATAACTTCGCAATAAATCTTTTGTTTTGTAGGAGAAATAATGTTTGCTAAACAAGCGAAATGAATTTAGCATCATTCAAGTGCAAATAGCATATTAGCCACGAAATGTAAGCAATAATTTTTCCGCTAATTTCATCTATTGTACACCTGGGGCCATATTCTTGAAATCGGTGCAAATTTCCCCAATCGGAATATAATTTGCTTTAGAATTTTCTATATAAACCGAATTTTTCGCCGGCTACTTTAATTATTTTTTAAAATTTATTTGTATGTTTTTGATTTATGTTTCTCTACAAAGGGAAATATTCCGACTGGGTAAATCGATCCGGATTTATTCCCTTAGTAGGAATACAAATATTAGCTCGCTTGAAAACAAATGTGAAATGTCAAAAAATGATTAAAGTAGCCATCGAAACTTTCGAATAATATAAGTCGCGTTTTATTATTATTCGCCTCCGATAGTTGCGCTCGATAGCGTTATGGAGCACGCATTTTTCTGAATGAAAAACTAAATTTATTGTGCTATTCATAGGTAAAATACATGAGACAAACTATGACTTTTAATTCAATTTCTTATCGCAATTTTATTAAGCAAAATATTTAGCTCCACGTATTTATCAGGAGCTGCTATCGAGAGCTAATTTTATGTGATGGGAAATTTAAGAAAATAAATTATTTTTTGTTCACTCCTGGTAACACTTCTTTTTAATGTGTCAAACTGTCGAGAAAAATCAAAAATGGAACAAAAAAGGTTTGTATTTCTTGAAATAAATCTAAATTAATCAAAACCTGTTGGTTGTTTTTATAATATCTCCAAGTTTGTAATTTTTAACATTTGTTGTTGAAAAGTTTTGTGCGATTTTTTTGATTAAATAAAAAACATGATTTTCGTTTTCGAGATAGCGAAACTTAAATTATTATTTTTTTAATTCATTTGTTATGTTACCAAACAAATTTTGTAATATAATAAATGCTTCGTTTTATTGCCTTTTAGTGAAAATATAAAAATGTACAAGCAAACGCGTCTATGGAGCCAAAATAAGACCAAGGCTTTGTTTGTTGTATTACTACAACAACAGAAAATATGAATTTTAAAATGCAAGGAAAAAAATACGCCTACAACAATCGTTTGGAAATTTTGACATCAATGGATGTGCTGGTAAATAGTTATAATTTATTTGTACATAATAAAAATATCAATAAAGAATCTCCTTTAACAGCGGATGCCATAGAAAATAAATTTAAACGTCTAAAATCAGCATATAAAAGTGCAAAAGATAATGCGAATAAAAGTGGAAAGTACTAAAATAATTATTTTCGAAAACGAGTTAAATGAAATATTTGGCGATCGACCTGTTTGTGGAACATCCACTGCTCTTTTTGAAGCGACAACGTCATTTACACCTCACGATTCCACGCTCTAGGCCAAGATCCACTTCCATTCTTTCTTTAACATCCCCCCCAGAAACCGAATTTATTAATGACGATGATTCATTCCATGCCTGACTATTTAATACTCCAGTTTGCACTAGCAAACAGTGAATCATCATCTTCCAATACCATTTTATCAAATTCCAACAGTCTCCCACGATATATTCCATCATTTAACTCCACTACTCATTCTCCAAATCAATGATTCTCTTTCACTAATCAACAATTCACTTCTTCATCCAACCATAAGCCAAACTCTCATTTATTTATTATCTTCTACTGCTCTCTTTTCAAACACTGGATCATCTTCGACCTCCAATGTATGAAATAATCAGTCAACCAGTTTCACCATCATTCCGACAAAACTTTTAGTCGTCACATTCCAAGACCCATGTGCAAAATACCAATCATCCATCTCCAACTCCGTTCCACAAACCAATCAACAATCGTCTTCCACAAACATTTCAATAAATTCTGAATCCATTTGTTTCACCCAATCACCAACCACTGATTCTTCTAACGAAAACGAAGCACAAACAAACGGCAAGATTTATTTAATCGAAAAATGGAACTATTGCGATACCTAGATAAGCAAAAACAAAAACGCCATAAAAGTGATGATTTTTTATAAACAATTTATTTATATTGAATTGAAAACCTGAAGTTTGAATTTGTGATAAATTAATGAATAATTATAAAACCGATTAAACTATTTTTTATAAAAGTAACTTCATTCATATTGAATTTTTAAAACAGTCTGAATTTGGGATTTTTATTTGAATTTATTATTTATGATTTAAAAAATATAATAATGAAAAACAAAATTATAAAATATTTTTTCTTAATAATTCCTCCACAAGTAAATCTCTGCGATTTTATTTTCATCAGTTGTAATATTATATTCTTCAACATTTAGCTCTGAGTAAAGTACCGGTGAATCGAGGGCTATTTCATCGTTCTGCATAATACAAATATCATGCAGCATGCATGCCGAATAAACAATTTTTGAAAACGATTCTTTAACATACCGATGGCATTTTCCACTCCTGCTCTGGTTGGTGAATTAATGTTAAATGTGCATTGATATTTATATGCGTCCCATCAATAGCGCCAATTACATTTGGAATTTTCTTAATATCCTCAAATTTTTTTGATATAACTGCTTTCTTCATGTCAAATATTCATTGGAAATACTCATACAAAATCAGCTACACGAACAATTACGTAAATTACGAGTCGATTTCCCAATTCGAGATTCGATAATTTATTTATTCTAGTCTTAAGGAGTAAATGTCCATTCGAACCATGGCATACATAATATTATTTTTTAACGTTAACGGATTTTTTTTGCGTTATATAACCGAATAATGTAACAGTAACAAAATGTCTATACTTGTGTAGCAAAAAATAGTAACATTATAAAAGAAATGCGTTTTTTCATCGTATCTTCATTTCACTAAAATACTTATCTTTCCATTCTATAGTAAATAAAACTACAAATACAAAATGTAGAAGGAAAACAAAATTTATTAGAAATTGAAAGAAAACCATCTCATTTACCAGAAAACTGTTAGTCATTCATTCATTTTATTCCAATTTTCAATAGCAATAGCCTTGGGTTAGATCAAGGTAGCTGTACATCGAAAGTCCTCTTGCTTCTATCTTCCATGTAAAAACATCTGTTTCGATACAACAGTGCCAAACAAATATACACATGTAAAACGAATTACAAATCTGGATTATTATAAGTTTTACTTGTAATATAAATATATATATTTAATTTATATACTATATACATATATGATTTTTTTTAGTAAAAATATAAATTTATTATTTCTAGTCTAGTTGCAAAAATATACTAATTAATTACAAAAATTTACTACTGTAAGTTTGGAACCTACCGACATCTGTTAGATTCTATAGTTAAACTAAATGTGAATAAAATCAAGGAATTAAGTTTTTTGCAACTTTTCTAAATAGTAATAGATTTTTTTCTGCGTCTTTTGAAATAAAATATTTTAAATTTTACTGCGTGATTGTGTCGCAATGGTATCAAAAGTTTTGCAATTTTCTTGAATATTGTTTGTCTTGAAATGATATAAGGAACAATTTTGAGGGAAATTTGGAAAAGCAACCGTCAGTTTCCCAATAAAAATTTTGTTGGCAGGTTAGTTAGTTTTTAATTTTTTTTTGTGCTAAAAAGAGACATTTTTGCAAAATATGTGAATCTTGTGTATTTATAAGGTTTTAGTATGTACATAATGAAAATTTAAATACGAAAATAAGCTCGCCTGTAATTGAAATTACATAGTAAATATTTTTTTAACTTTCAGTAGTAGCATTTTTTAATTAGATTTAATTTCAGAAGCTTGGGAAGGACTAATTCGAAAGCTGTTTCTAGAAGGCAGTTTCTAAATTTCCATTTAAACTGTAACTGTGTTTTCGTATTAACAATTATTAAATATTTATTCAACTAATACTTTATAAACTATTGACTACTTAAGTGTCTCTAACAAGGTCAAGTCTACATATCATATTTCCTTTCCTGTCTTATATTTCTTGTTATATATAAAAGGGTGTACGGTAGGCTTGGCGTATCCGGGATCCCTGCTTAGTATTGGCCGTACATTCTAATCAATCAATCAATTATTTCTCTTTGTGTATTTATAAACGCGAACATTTACGTCACCGCCTCATTGCTTAATGACGGACGCCGTGTTAATTGACTTCGTTAATCAAGTATACCATTATTGAGTAAAGGAATCAGTATTGGAGTTATACTATAAAGGTCTGGCAATATCATTGACCGGTATTCTAATATATTTCCGATCCTTTGGTAGATAATATTTAGTGATAGACCATCACTCGGCCATTATAATCGTTGTGCAATTTTATGTAGTTACATTCGACACCATTCGTTCTCTGGGATTTAAAGTGCAAATAAAAACAATTAGAACAAATAAGTAACTTTGTAATCCTATATCAATCTATAAAGAGATAACATATTAAATATAAATTTGACAATCCAAAAATGGTAATAGCACACTTAATGTTCATATAGTTAATAAACGAATCAAAATGGCCGCAGTGTACTCAGTAATCAACCGAACCAAGTTGACACATTAAATTATACTAATAAGCTTGATTGTCATATACCATATAGATAATCATTCGTATTTGAGACACATCGGAGACGTTGTCCAGTGTATAGTTAATTTGATCGTTTCTTCTAGAGAAGCAAATATTTTAAATTACAACTCTATTTATTTAAAATTTGTGTTACACCTTGTATATTACATACCACAATGTTCAGTCAAACGCCAGCCACACCGTATAATAAATTTAGTAGACACTCACCACAGTACACAGTTACCATGAATTTTAAAAATTAAATTATTTATTCAAGTTACACACACCTAATGATATGAATATAAAAGCATGTAAATATTTTTTTTAACGAATCAATAAATTTACACATTACGAGTATTATTTTAGGTAAATTTATGTTATATTTTGTTGGTAGATGCAGTGATTTAATAAAATATGAAAACAAACATAAATGTTCAGATCACAAATTCAAATTAACAGAATTATTTTTGTACATATAAATTAGAGCAACTTTCACATTAGTTCATACAGTAACATGTTTTCTTATACTTACTATATTTTTAAAAATAAAGCTATAGTTCTAGGCCGATAATTGGGTTTACATTACCAATAAAATAGAAAAGAAAGAAACTAAATTTGTTCCAATTATTTTTAAATTGTGATAAAAACTGAACCTTTTGTTTAAGTTAATTACAATATGGTATTTAGTTTTTTAGTTTGGGGAGGGGGGAGGGCGAAGTCCTAGATTCATACCTCCTGGGGGTGCTTTCTGGGTAACTTTAAATGAAGCAGGTGGTGTAGTGGTGACGAAGGGAAATTCTGTTTATAATCATGGACACTACATGTCAGGGTTAGTCATTGGCACCTCAACACCAATACTAAATCAGCGCCTGTTCTCCAGGTTAGGAGCGGCTGAAGCGGGCGACTGTCTTGTACCAAGGGGCCCAAGATAGGACTGGATGCCTTAAGATTCCGACCAGTACGTGGCCTGCCCCAGTAGAACAAGCGGGTTGAGCAGCAGTTCAACAATCTTGTTGGTTATGAACCCTAATCAAAGACCTCGGATTATCATATCGGATTCATCACAAACTCGACTTCGGAAATTGTACACGGACAACGCTTTAAAAATGGAAACATGGAACGTGTTTTGCCTCTTAAAACCTGGAGATCTCCAAAACCTTTCGAACAAAGTAAAAAGTTACTCATTAAAGGTACTTGCACTACAAGAGCTTAGATGGTCTGAGAGTGGGATCCATGACTCCACCAATGGTTATACTCTTCATTACAGCGGCCATCAGAATGGAGGAGAATTTGGAGTTGGCTTCCTTATACATCGTCGTGTGAAGCATCATATTATCGAATTCCGCCCTATCAAGATGTGGATATGCACCGTCAGACTTTGCACTATAAGAAATTTAACATCGTGATCGTTAATGTACATGCATCTACTCAAGATAAATCAGATGACATCAAAGATCTCTTCTTTGTTGAGCTGAAGGAAGTCATCATAAATATAAATCACCACGACATTAAAATCATCGTGGGCAACTTTAATGCAAAAATCAGCTGGAGTGCAGAAAATACATGACACATCGGTCCTAACAGCCTACACCTAACTAGTAATAACAACGGCCAATGCGCCATCGGCCTGGCAATAATGTACAATTTAGTTGTATCAAGAACGTTTTTCCAACATAAGAGAATCCACAAGTAATGTGGAGATCGAATGATAGAAAAATGGCAACTAAATCGATCACGCCATGGTGTCTAAGAGACATTTCAGCAGCATATCCGACTTTAGATCTTACAGATGGGCAAATATGGACAGCGATCATTTGCTTGTCATATTCAAATATAGGTGCAAACTGTCATCACTGTAGAGTTACCAATCAGCTGTCACTTACTATTTAGACCGGCCCAATAACAACGTTCAAGCTTCTTCTAACATACATAGGAGCAGTGGCACGCTATACAGTCAGCCATAACCACCGCGGTGCAAAATACTATCGGAAGAAGAACTCCGAGGCCCCGCAATGATTGGTTCGACGATAAATGCCACCTGGTCGTCAAAAATAAACGAAAGTTTCGTGAAAAAGGGTTGACTCGCAATACTAGAAGCACTCTAGCAGAATATCTCCGCAGAGCTGAGAAGCAACGTGGCTGAAGTTCTCTCAGTATGGCAATTCTACTTTCAAAATCTGCTAATTCGGAATGACGAAGTGATCCCCATTAGAGCAATAGCTCCTTCAGGTGAAGAGGTCTTTGTCCAATATTCCACAGTGGAGGAAGTACACACCGCTATTAGTCGATTGAAAAATGGAAAAACACTTGGTCTCTATGAAATCCCTGCAAATTTGATTAAGCTCGGAGGCACTACTCTTGCAACAAACCTATACGATCTCATCGTCTCTATTTGGGACCTAGAAGAGCTCCCGAAGAATTGCAAGACCGTCAAAAGGCGACCGTCATAAATGTGGAAACTATCGCAGTATAGCTGTATTGAACATTGCTTACAAAGCGTTGGCTAATGTTGTACTTGCCAGACTTATCCCTTTCACCGAGAACATCGCTCACGACTATCTATGTGGTTTTCGTCCCAACCAACCCACCACTGGCCAGTGTTTTACCATGAGGATGATCTTGGAAATATGTTGATAGTACAACATAACCATAAATCAACTATATATAGACTTCCGACAGTCATATGATAGTATAGGTCGCGAGAACCTATGAGATACACGTTCCAGAGAAACACGTTTATTTGTGTAAATTAACAACGACTGGGTCTGTATATAGACTCGTAATCGAAGGAACTGTATCAGACTCCTTTAAAATAATATTTGGTGTTCGACAGACCAAATTAGTGTTAGCTTTCGAAAGCGAGAGTTCGACCATGACCTCAACCGATTGCATATTGTTATCTACCTTCGAAAGAAAGGTCATTCGTTCAATCTTTGGTCCACTTAAAGTTGCAAACAACGAATATCGGATTCGTATGGACCACGAAATAAAGCATCTTCTTGGAGGTAGCGATATCATCGGATTCATGAAATCCAATCGAGTTAGATGGCTTGACCACGTTGCAAGGTCTCCACAACAACGGATGATCAATAAAGTGTTTCACTAACACCCAACCACATTGCGTCGTAGAGGAAAACCCCGACTGCGCTAGCGTGACGACGTCGAACAAGACCTACGCATTTTTAAAATATACGCATGTGTGTATATACATATGTATACATGTAATATTGTGGAAAAAAATAGTAAGACTTTGTTTATAGTTTTAAAATTCTTTATTTATTTCTCCAAATCTATTTCGTCCCCCTCAAAGTAATCCCTCGGCCTCAATACACTTGTGCCAACGTTTTTTCCAATCCTCGAAACAGTTGTTAAAGTCAATTTCCGGAATAGCCTCCAATGCGCGTAGCGATTCACGTTTAATGTCTTCAATTGACTGAAACGAACGATATGGGTGGAATTTTTGGCGAAAAAATCCCATAAAACCAATGCAGCATGAGAAGTTGCATTATCGTGGTGCAAAAACCAAGAGTTGTCGCCCCTTAATTCTGGCCTCTTTTTACGAATAGCTTCGCGCAAACGACGCATAACACTGAAATAGAATTCCTTGTTGACAGTTTGGCCGGTCGGAAGGAATTCGGAGTGCACCACACCCCGATAATCGAAGAAAACTGTCAACATCACCTTGATTTTTGACTTACATTGACGTGGTTTGTTCGGCTTCGGCTCATCTTTGGCACGATATTCGGCCGATTGATCGTCTGTTTCCGGGTCGTAAGCATAGATCCAAGACTCATCGCCAGTTATAATATGTTTCATGACATCCTGGTAGTCGGAAAGCATTCTTTCACAGACGTCAACGCGACGCTGTTTTTCCAAAAAATTTAGTGATTTTGGAACCAATCGTGCTTTCACTTTTCTGAGACCTATCTAATATCCTTCCGATATTTCAACGATGCCGTCGTTAATCGTCGATTCTCGAGCATCAATTCCTTGATTTTATAAACGTGTTGATCACCAGTTGATGTTGATGGCCATCCTAGACGTGGTTCGTCGTCAACACGTTTTCGTCCCTCTTTGAATAATTTGTACCAATCAAAAACACTTGCGCGCGGCATACAATTATCACCGAAGGCCTTTTGCAACATTCTGAACGTTTCGGCACCACAAAATTGATTCCGCACACAAAATTTAATGGAACTGCTTTGTTGAATAATTTCACTCATTGTAAAAATCGCCGAATGCACTTTTTGTACTTCAGAAAGACAAGCGTATACTAAACACTAATGATTATTATGTTACTAAACACTAATGATTACTCTTCTAAACTCCTAATCAGTTTAGAGTAGACCTCTTCTTTTAGGCAGCCCCAGTAAAAAAATCCAGTGAATTTAGGTCCGGGGAACGTGGACGCCACAAAATGGGCCTCAGACGGCCAATCCGTCTATCTGGATATGTGGAATTCAAATACGCCCGAACGTTTACTGCATAGTGCGCAGGACACCCCGCAGGATTCTCTGACCTCCTCGGACACCTCTTTCAATAAATTTGGCAGATCATTTTGACCTGGACTTTCTCGAAGTAGCTGTGCCAGACAGATCAGTTCCCGGGCAGTTCAAATGGACCAATTATCTTTCCGTTTTTCTCGCATTAGATGAGGATTCGATAGTTGCCAGCTGTGAAGATTGTGCATGTTAAAGCATCCATCTCTATTTAGTGTTGATTCATCGCTCCATAGAATATTATTAAAGAATTGCGGGTCTTGTTCTATTTTCTCAAGCATCTGTCGGCAAAAACACAATCTTGCGTAGTAGTCTCTTGGTTCCAGAGTTTGCACGCGTCTAATATGGTAGGCGTGAAACTTATTTTTTTTTTCAATACACGGTGCACGTTCGATTTTGCGATTCCAGTGCGTCGTGCTATCGCTCTTGTAGAGGTAGACGGATCTCGCTCAATTACCTCAAGCACCGTTTCTTCAGTGTCAATATTAGCGACTCTTCCAGTGCTAGTACCACCAACACCACTGCCAGGTAATCTTCCTTCCGAGTAACAACCGTGGACTCTGATAAATAAACGCGATAATCCGGGTGACGCGCGTTTGGGTATCTTTTCCTATAAAGGGCTGCAGCTGCATTTGCGTTACTTCTGAATTCACCATACATATAATGCATATTTGCGTATTCTTGTGACGTATACTGATTACGTGGCATTTTGATACACAAAAATCCGCCCAGATACAATCCAGAAAAACGGAATAAACACATGCGATGTCGAACAAGTCGAGTGACGCATTAAATTAATGTTTATTAAATGTTTAATTATTTACCGTTTAATACATTTTATGAACAAATGGGTAGCACAGAGCACGCTTAGGATAGCAATTATCAAGTTTATAAATCCCTTATTATCAGGTACAGTTTAAGACAAGACGTAATCCAATTTTTAAAATTTTGTTAATTAATCGAATTTATTCCTTCTGCATACTAATAGCAATAACCGCGTATCTACATTAGATAAAAGGATGTATTATACCATTTTAGAATCTGCATTCAACACGCATGTTTTTAAAATAGTTGGCCACTTAGGTTCTCATACATTTTTTTCCCCAAAGACCCTCAAACTTTTATAAAAAAAATATTTACCACATTTCATGCTGCAAATTGAAACTTAGATTTTTTTCATAAAAAGTGCAACAACTACTCATACTATTTACTGCATATCTATCAGTATAGTCCATTAAGAATATTATAACACCAAAAAATCGATGGATTTAATTTATTTGTAGCCGTGGTGATCGGAAACGTAAAGTAACGTGAAAAAATGGACTTTTTAAAAAAAATGATATATCTTAGGTACTACTTGGGATATATTTTTTTTTTGTATTTTATTTCGAGCGCCCAATAGCTCTACTATAAGGTGCTTCAGGCTTATCCATTCATTCTGGGACACTCTGTATGTATACTATGTTAGCAAATAAAATTTAGGAAAGTATTTATACAGATATTATTTGACTCTTTTAAATTAATTAACACTTATTTGTTGTAATAAATAATAAAAAAGGATGGATGAATATGTTGTGGCCAACACCCGACTTTCTTTTATCACGAATGTATATACATACATAGATCTCGAATACACCACACTTGATTTCTAGAGTGAAAAATTAAACATACCAAATATTTGGTAAAATATGTCCTGTATACATCTAACCAACGCGGAGTAACCAACAAGGTTAGCCATTGTTGAAAATTTAATCTTTAATTTGAATCTTTCAATTCTTTGTAGTTGAGAATAAGCTAAGGCTACCACTACCGGCACACAAATTTCCACCAAATTTCGTAAGGATTTCCAAATTTATTGAAAAAATTTAATTATGAAATTTCAGAAACGTATTTCATAATTACATGGTTTTCGTAAATGCTAAATACTATACAAAATAATTGTAAAAATACGAAAAAGCTCCTATAGAAGCTTTCACTTCAGGTGGACAATTTCGGCCAAAATTCAATGGGACCTCTCAATTTAAGAACAAAAAATCTTAAGTATGAAATTTTATCCTAAGCAATGTCGTCTGTACAGAAATCGATTTTTGGTTGAATCTTCGATTTTAGACCAAAATCCGGTTTGGTCTAAAATCGTAATTTCTGCTTAAATTTTGGAACACTAACCTGGCCTGATATTGTTGCAAAATTAATTTAGAATCTTTCAGGTCAAGATCGTTTTTCTCGAAAATGATATACTTGCAAAACACGAAAATCCTCCTATAGAAGTTGCCACTTCCGGTAGACCAATTTCGACCATAAAGCACTGATATCTCCCAATTTATGAATATAGCTTAAGTATCACCTCGATCAGTTAATCTATCTGGGCTGTAGACGGGAAGCAGACATTTAGTCGTACATTGACATACATACATACATTCATATCCAGATATCTTTTTGAAAACTACTTTTACGGACTTGCAAAAATCTCAACGTCAAAAATTGTCTATACATACTTTATTTTACTTAGTAAAAGAAAGTAAAAATTCAAATATTTGCAAATGAAATATTTACCAAATATTGTATAAATCAGAAATATTGATAATAAGCATCTTCCACAAATGAGTTTAGATACAAGCGGCTAAATAGAAAAACTAACAACATATTCAGTAAATCTTAACAGAATAGGCAACGTAAGCCAGTCTCAGCGGTATGCTAAGTACGAAGAGTACTTCGTAGTACCAATTAATTTACCTATATCCATTAATTAATTAATCAAAATATCGTTGTTTATATGTATAATTTTTGACAAAAACAACAAAACTATGACGACCTCAATTTTGAACTGAATTACAATTAATGTTCATTTAATAGGTCGTTTCAATAGATAATTTTGTATTATTCGTTTAGAAATTTATTTTTTTTTAAAATAAACAAATAAAGTTGAGTTCACCAATATCAAACTTTAAAATAACAAATTTAAGTATACTCGTAAATCGTATACAATATATATATGTACATAAGAGTACCTAATTTCAGCGAAGATAGATCAAACGTAACTTCTGGGGGCACCCACATTATGTTTGTTCGTTATACTGGCCCGATGCACACTATGCATTTCTTGCTTTAAATGTGGTATCAAAAATAACGTCTGTAAGATCTTTTCAGAATAGGTTGTTAGAATAACATGCAAAATGCACTATGAATTCGATACTACACTGAGAAAAACCTTGTAAAAATAAAAAGATACCTATACATGAAGTCAACAAAATAAAGGGTGTATTTTTAAAGGTTGACAATTTTAAATTAAAATAGAACAAAGAAAAACATTTTGGATATCAGTGAAACTAGCTTTATTGGATAGATAATTTTATGCCATTAATGCTTGAATATGATTTCGGCAATGACACCGCCGCGGCTGGTGCATACATGGCGTAATCTGGAGGTCCAATTTTCGATCACTGTTCGCGGCAATTGTGGCCGTATCTCGCTATAGGCTATCATTCATAGAGCACATTAAGTACGCTAGTGACAAAGCAGCTACAGTAAATGCCGCAGTTTGGCCACATCTATTTTATTGTACGAAGCCGATTTGAACAGAATCCCTGAATATTAAAGCCCATATCCCAAGCATGAATTCAGAATATCGACGATGTGCACTACCTACAACTAAGTGATTTGTAGGTTTTGCACTATATCAGATGAGCCAAAAGCAACGATTATATACCCTAATGGAGCCAAAGGGATTGCGACAACAGCTAAGAAAAGCAAAGCATTATAAGATCTGGGGTAATAACTGAATTGCAGAAAACATGGAGCTTATCGGAAAAGAGAAGATTAACCTTTCGTCTCATGCCTTCAATTGATGTACGGTTTAACCGGCAACCTGGTGAAGTTAATTTTTCATGGTAATACCTAACGGTGGTTCCGGGAGAATGAATGGTAGACGAAAATGAAGTGGTTTTTAGCTGGTAAGAAAGCCCGTACGTTGAATGTTTCGAACAATTTTCACGTTCCTACGTCAAAAAACACACACATATACACAAAACGTTTAGAAAATTTTTTTTTCGACTTTGGCGATAGAACGAATGGTAAATATGTAAAAATCAGCATAAAACATAAACTTTCAGGATTTCTATACTTTATTTTACTACATAAATAAAGTAAAGTATGTTACAAGGGGTATTTTTTTAAAGGTGCACTTCTTTAAGTTGACAACACTGTTTTGATTGTCATGCGATTTGACAGCTGACATTTGCTTTGTCATTAGTTTGATTTGCCATTTCATAATAAAGAGACTCACGCCAGAGTAACGCTTGCAAATTGTTGAATTTTTTTTATCAAACTAATGGTTCTGTTCGCCAAACTCATCGTGCATTACGTCCATTTCATGGTCGTCATAATTATCCATCAGAGCGAGTAATTCGGTTAACTATGGATCGTTTTTACACCACGTATACTCTAAATAATAACACTCATCAAGTAAGACGTCAAAAAATGAGTACCGAACATGCGATAGGCGCTGTTCAGCGCAGCATTGAGAAAGACTCTCGGCAACTGGAGATGTATTCATCCACTTTATGGAAAATTTTATCTGAGAAACAAAATTCAACTTGTGCAAGAATTAAAGCCATTCGACCATTGCATATGCCGCCAATTCGGCCAATGAACTGGAGCACAAATTGATTTTGATGTTGATTTCCAAACAAAATTTTGTTCAGCAATGGAGCTCAATTTTAGTTGAATGGGTACGTTAATAAACATAATTGTCGGATTTGGATTGTAGATAATCCACAAGCCTTTGCCGAAACACCATTACATCCAGGGAAAATCACTGTTTGGTGCGCTTTATGAGCCGGCGGAATCATTGGTCCATATGTCTTCAAAAATGATGATGGGCGGAATGTTACAGATAACAGTGAACGGTATTATAGAGAAATGATTTCTAACTTTTTTGTACCCCAATTGGCTGGCATAAACCTTGCTGATATGTGGTTCCAATAGGACGGTGCCACATGTCACACAGCGCGGGATACAATTAATTTACTCAAAGAAACCTTTGATGAAAGACTAATATCACGTAATGGTCCTGTTAATTGGCCACTGATATCATGTGATCTAACTCCATTAGATTATTTTCTTTGAGGATATGTTAAGTCACTTGTCTACGCCAATAAACCAGAGATGATTGAACACTTGGAACACAAGATTCGGCGAGTTATTAGCGAGATACGGCCACAATTGAGTTTCATGTTCATTTTGCACGAGTGATCGAAAATTGGACCTCCAGATTACGCTATGTACGCGCCAGCCGTGGCGGTCACATGGCCAAAATCATATTCAAGCATTAATGGCATAAAATTATCTATCCAATAAGCTAATTTCACTGATATTCAAAATGTTTTCTTTTAATTTAAAATTGTGAACCTCTAAAAAAACACCCTAAACTTAATTCATTATCTATAGAGGTGAATTTGCATACCCAGAAACCAACTGAATATTTAGGATTTTTAAATTTGGGGTGTTCGATTTAATATACTTCGATTCGATTTCAAACTTTACAATTTTGTTTATTAGAAATATTTTATTGTTAATTCTATTTTATAAACAATATTTCGTTATATGTATATATTATACGTCTCTGATTAGATATATTTTCACCCGGGTCGTAAACTATTTCCTTTACTTTCGCGCGCGTGTGCACGGTATGACAGCAGAAAGTAGAGAGACGAGAGAGAGAGAGAGAGAGAGAGATTTTTTCTTTTTATTCTATTTGACATTTTCAGTCGTCCGAAGTAGACGACGATTTTTACTTGATATATTTATGTTGTCAACATTTTTATGCCATTGCGTGTTTACGTGGCCAGTTGAGTGTCGTGCGCGGTTGAGTATGGAAGTTGATGTCGGTTAATTAATTATCGAGTTTATTTAATGAATACCGCGTATTTTTTGTCAATGGAATCAATTATTTTGCGAATAATTGAGTTGCTACAGATTTTAATTTATAGTTCAATAGTATAATTTACAGGACTAATAATTTCGTTGCATAAATTTTTGATGTTTGTTTTCGATACAGTTTTATTTAACAATAGTATTTTGTTGCGAACGGCCATAGGCAAAACTTGTTCTCATGTCTATGAGATGGTCAGCCGTTTTGGCGTCTAATCATTGGCGAAAAGAGGTCGAACATTAGAGTCAATTGTGTCTAGACCACCAATAACTGCCGTTTATCAGCGAAATTTGTCGAACAGCCATTTTACCAAATTTTGATTTTCTCAGTTTTTTTAATTCTATATGCAATTGATTCATCCAATATGTTCATCCATGATTATGAGTTCATCATGCAAAAATAGTTGATGTCCAAAAAATTATTTGTATTTTTCTTGTTTATTAGCAATAATAATAGTTTATTTTCATTGATTTAATTCAAAATATTTATAGTGGTTATTCGAAGTAAATAAAATTATTTTAAACGTTTTGGGCATCTCCACAGTGAAGTACTATAAAACCATACAGTGAAGTACTATGCATTGCTGTCAAAGCCATGATATCTGAACCTTTGTTCTCGTTAGTCAAACTAAAATCATATTCGTTTCTTTGGTTTTTACCCCAATTGCAGAAAGCATGTTTATTTCTGGATGTTCACCAGAGATTCTTACCAGTGGTTATGGTATAGTCATTCCAGCTTGATTTAAATAATACCACACAACCTGATGAAATTCACAGAACCGAGAGTCTACTAAGAATAGACAACACAATGAAATATGAACAAACAATTACATGCCACCATTTCCTGTGCACATTAAATCAGTAATACCAAAATTGTTTATAATAAAAAACCGTAGTTATTTTATTTTTTTTTTTTATTAAAAATTACCTTATAGTAACAATGATTTATTATTTTAAGAATATTAATTTCGGATTACTCCTTCATCAGTTCTTTTTTAACTATTTTTAATTCTAAAAGTTTTCCTGTTTTTATATGTTTTTGGGGTAATGTTATTGGCTCCTCCTGTTTTTTTTTTTTTTTTCTCTTTTTTAAAATAAATTTTGTATTATGTAGTCATAAATTCTGTTTGTTTTTGTATTTATTTTGTCATTTAAAAGGTTATTACTATCTTTATTTTTGTATATTTCTAATTCTTCTAATCTGTTTAATTTTTGTCCTTTGGTGAGGCTATGTAATACTGTTAAGTTTGTGTGGTAGTCTGAGTATGTGTGTGTTTCTGATTTTATGTGTTGTGCGTAATTGGATTTGGGATCTGGTTTTTTGATATCACTGACATGTTCTTTGAATCTTATTTCAAAAGAACGGCCTGTTTGTCCAATATAAATTTTATCACAATCATTACAGTGTATTTTGTATACTCCTGTGTCTGTAAGTATTTTATTTTTGTTGAATTTTAGTTTTCTTTCTACTTTGTTGTTATTTTTGTATGCTGTTTTATAACCCATTTTTTTGAACGTTTTTTGGATTATTTTACTGGTGCCTTTCTGATACTCTACGCTGATGTATTTTTCAGTTTTTTCTTCCTCTTGTTTTAATGTCGTTGTGAGTTGTTGATGTAGTTTGGCCTTTACTCTATTGTTTATTTTGTCTATTATTGCTGTTTTGTATCCGTTTTGATTCGCTATATATTTAATGGTTCTCAGTTCCTCGTCATAGTTTTTTTTATCCATTGGTACAATGTTTAATCTGTTTACCATGTGGTTGTAGGCGGATATTTTGTGCTGGTAAGGATGATGTGACTCATTATGTATAGTGTGATCTGTTTGGGTCGGTTTTCTGTAGATTTTAAATGAATGTTTTGAGTTTATGTTTTGTATAGTAATGTCTAAAAAGTTAATTTGTTTGTCTTTCTCTTTTTCTAAAGTGAATTTTATTGCGGGGTGTTGGTTATTAATATAATGGTGTAAATTATTTAGCTGTCGGTCTGATCCGTTGAATAGTAAAATAATATCGTCGACGTACCTGTACCAGTAGATAATGTTTTTTCGGTATTTATTTCTGTTGTTAATTACGTATTTATTTTCGAAGTCGTTCAGGTATATTTCAGCTAGTGTACCAGAAAGTGGGCTTCCCATTGGTAATCCTTTTGTTTGTGTGTATGATTCATTGTTATGTATAAAATAGTTTTGTTTGGTGATTTCTGTTAACAGGTTAATTATTTCGTTCGTATCTATTGTTGTTGTTCCATTCTTAATTAGTAGTGTTCTTGTAATTTCTAATGTTTCGTTTACCGGTATGTTAGAGTACATATTAGTTATGTCGAAAGAGGCTAATTTAGAGTTATTAGGTATATTGATTAATTTTAATTTATCTATTATATCTAGGTTATTTCTTAAGGAAAAATTATTATCGCCTGATTTGATATGCTGTTTTAATATCATGTTGATGTGTTTGGCTATCTTATATGTCGGTGCTGTGGTGAAATTTATAACTGGTCTTATTGGTACATCTTCTTTATGAATCTTCGGCAGTCCTTTGATAGTTGGTGCTGCAGGTTTTATTGCTTTACAATATCTTATTGTTCTGTCACTTAGGATGTTGATTGATTTGCTGATGATTTCTTTTATTTTTGTGTTGTATTGTTTGGTGGGGTCTGCATTTAATTTTTCAATATTGTTGTTTTCTATGAATTGGTTTATTTTATTGTTGTAATCTTCCGTTTTCATAATCACTACTGTGTTTCCTTTATCAGCTTTTATGACCAATGCGTTGTCGTTTTTCAATTTTTCATTTAAGTTTTTAATCACTTTCAGTTCATTAGTTTTATTTCCATGTTTTATATCCTTATTATTTTTATTTTTGTTGAGTTCCGAAATGATTAATGATCTTATCTCTTGTTGGTCCTGTGGTTTGGTTTTTAATATGGAATTTTCGATGTTTAATAGATGTATGTTAAGATCTTTTTTGTTGTTTGATGGTTTGATGCAATGTTTTAATCCTTTTTCTAGTAGAGACGTTTCTTTATTATTGAATTCGATGTTTGTTAGATTTTCCACTCTGTTGTTGAATTTGTGTAATATTTGTTGTTTTTCGCTATTGTTTATTAAGTTTAATTCTGTTGCTCTTTTTAATTTTAGATTTTTTAATTTTTGCTTTATTATGTAACGTTTTTTAATCACTTCACAGTTTACTTTTGATTCTACTTTATTCATAATTTCATTATATTCTATTGCATGGAAAAATTTTGATATTTTTAGTTGTGCTTCATAAACTTTAATTGAGAGACTATTAATTTTGGTGCACAATTCTTTAATCACTTTGTTTAACCACATAACTTGAGCTTTCCGTTTAGTTATTTGTGCTGCTACTGATTTGTCTTTTATTTTTATGTTTATGTAGTTAGGTGTAATTTGGTTTTTTCTACATGTTTTGTTGAAGAACAGGTTAATTTTATTTTTGTGTAACTTCATTAATTTATAAAAATTCACAATATCACTTGGTGTATCACAATATGAGTTGATATGGTTATTCATATTTTCTTTTTTTTGTGTATTTTGTCACAAAATTTATTTTAAAAAAGAGAAAAAAAAAAAAAAAAAAACAGGAGGAGCCAATAACATTACCCAAAAAACATATAAAAACAGGAAAACTTTTAGAATTAAAAATAGTTAAAAAAGAACTGAAGAAGGAGTAATCCGAAATTAATATTCTTAAAATAATAAATCATTGTTACTATAAGGTAATTTTTAATAAAAATAAAAAATAAAATAACTACGGTTTTTTATTATAAACATTTATAAGTGACAAAATACACAAAAAAAAGAAAATATGAATAACCATATCAACTCAATACCAAAATTGTCCAAAGTGGTTTCAAAGCAAGAATTGGAACAATACTAGATTCTGTAGACGCAACAATTGTGGAAAGCTTTTAATAACTACTATCCCGCACGGTTCTAGCTATTAAGGTTTGGTAACAAGTTCCAGCACAAAATATACACAAACACACTTGAGTTGGAGCTCGCCAGATGGAAGAATCAAATCGATCATGTACTGGTTAACAACTAATGAAGTTTCAGTTCAAAGAGGATCCAGTGCTATTTAAAAAAACGTATAGAGGAAGCATCACGTGAGTTTTCAAAAACTTGGTTTTGAAAACCAAGGTTTGGAATTCCAAGATTTAAAACAATAAAATTTTAAAAACTAAGATCTTGAAAAGCAAGGTTTTAAAACCAAGGTCCAACCACGATTTCGATATCAAACAGGAACCCAACTTAAATTTTCCAGACTTACATTTCCGAGGATTTGATTAAAAGGAATAATGTGCTTCATAACCAGTTTATGTTTGATTTATCGTCATAAAACAATAATAAATCGATAGTGATGAAGTTTTAGATCAAAGAGGATCAAGCGCTTTTTAAAGAACGTAAAGAGGAAGCAAAATGTTGGTTATAACCAAGATAGAACAAGATAGGATATGTGGGCAAATGGGTGTAATGTTCAGTGTTACTCAAAACTTTAAACAAAAATTTCCTTTTATCTACAATGATACCAATGATGTTTCAGGTGATTTAAAACAGATTCATGAAGTGGTCCTCACATTTAAGCACACCTTTATTTTAATAATTCACTTTTTTTTCATTTTTCCGATATCTTTCGAAGTGACATGTTTAGAAGGGTCTTTTGGATTTCTGTTTCTGTGGCACTATTCTGGTAATTCCCCGGGAATAGGGAACTGGGGAAAGAATTTATATGTAATTTCTGTTCAAATATTATTTTTCCGGCCTGCTGAGGAAAAAAATATTGATGTAAATATTTATAACTTGGGAATAATTTTTTCATATCTAAATTGTCAGGACACATTATTCTCCATTTAAATTTGTTTAAAATAAATTAACAATAACTTTTTACCTCAGCATGCCAGGGAAAAAATGTTTAAATAAAAATTTCATATAAAACTTTCCCCAGTTCCCTATTCCCGGGGAATTACCAGGATAGTGCCACTGGAGCCAAAATGGTATTTGTATTTTGGAAATTAAATAAGAATTTTACTATTGGTTTCAAAATGTTTTGTTTTATTTTGGATATACATATTTTTTAAGTACAAATATATTGCTAAGAAAGAGCTCGCTGAATGACTTTCGTCACTATGAAGTGGTGTGTATAAACTACACAAACCCACCAGGAAAATATTACAATTAAATATTTAATTTGAAACGAAAGAAAAATTGACTCCAGATTATACATATTAATATTTCAATATATCATATCAATATCAATATTTTAATATTGAGTTATACATGCATGTAACTGAATATAATAAAATGTTTAACATACAGTTAGAGGACCAACATTATGTCTGTGTTCTAAAGTATCGAGGGAGGTTGAAATGGACACATCGCTATTATCATGCAAACGACTCTATTCTAAATTCTATCAAAACATTCCAAAAGAGATTTATGATCTTCAGATCCCAGACAAAAGAGTTTAAACTCTATAATAGATCTCACGTAAGCCTTATAAAGAGGCCTTATGGAGTGAAGTAAAAGTTGCATATAGCCTAATTATTCATTTTCCCGTCTTACTTTACGCAAAGTGGGGGGGGAGGGGGTCGGCCCATGAGTTTTGCACGCCGCGGGGTTGTAGTTGTGTTCCTTTTAATCACAGATCGTAATCTGTTGATGAACATTTTCTTTTGCATCCCTGTCCCTATCGGGATTCGAACCAGTTACCTCCCGATTCAAACGCCAAATCTTTAACCACTGTGCCATTTTCTAATAGATAATACAACCATTACAAACAGCTACATCTATTGAAATTTTTAAATTAATATAGTTCAAATTATTCTGTGGGTCTGACATCTGCTAATTAATAACGCTACTACAATAATTTAATGTGTAAATTATTGCATAAATATTCATTAGTGTCAATATTGTTAATAAATATCAATGCATTTTTCTATAACGTTGCATATTATATTATTTAAAAGCGTAATTCATTTGATATTTGGATCAGGAAAGACGTAAATATAGCAGATCCATCTATGATTCAAAGGAAGAAATATATAGTTAATAGCTCAGGTAATCATCTTAGGCGGTAATAAAAATTCGCAGGCACTCAGGGAGCTTATACACATTTGCTTGGATTTCTGGAAGCGCCAATTTTAGAATTTTGATGTACGATTATTTTAGTATCGAAAAATTTTATCTCGTTATGAAAAGCTGGATGTGGCATATTTGGCCGAAGTCATCGGGTAGATTGTATGGTATGGTTGCTGATGTTGGAATAACGCCGAAACCCGGATTTACGAGTATTGGTATGCAAAGCAAATCAGAAACACAAAAAATTATTTTAACCAACAATAAAATAATATTCAAATGTCAAAATTTCAATAGATGTAGTTGCATTTTCTATTATTTTACTAATTTAAGTATTGTCATGCAGATTTCGCTAATTAGTTACGTTTTTTACATTTGTTACTCCATGTAAAGTAAAAAATTTCGCGTAATTAATACAATTATTTACGTGTAAGTAATAGCGTAATTAATGTAACGTAATTAATCTGTACAACACTGATCTTAAGTGAAGGAGACCTGCCAATTGGGAGCCCATAAATTACAAGTGCAATACGTGTAATAGTACTTTCTGGGAGGAAATATAAGATTGGAATTTGCCAGGGTTAAATTCGAATCTATTAGGTCTATCACGTTCTAATTCATCTTTGGTTGATAAACTCAAAGGAACCCGAATGGAAGTCGCAAAGTTCAGAGGTCAGTAGGTCATTGATGTAAATCAAGAGCAGCATAACGGACAAGGACTACCGTTCAGGCTCATCTGTAGGTACCTCATGTACACTTGAAGTTAACCCATCCAATAAAAACTAAATTTCTTGACTCGATAAAAAATTTGCCATCAATTCAAGAAGAGAGTAAAGTAAATTCAGCGAGTGAAGTTTACCTAATAAACTTTCATGGCCAACTGTATGAAAACTCGAAATATCCAAAGACAAGACGCTAGATTTTCAAAAATGTTCAACTCACCGCTCCCAACAGTGCATCATGAAAGTCATGGGTTTACCTGCCGAACAGTTTTTCCAAAATCGATATTGAAAACCGGACAGAATAGCATGCCAGATAGAGTAGGTAGCCTGTAAGATAGAAATTGAGTTTTCTAAATTAAAAAAAAAATGCCAATCTTCATTGACTGGTGAAATAGTTTGCAACGCGGCCTAGCGGAGGAATTGCTGTGTTTGAGTTAAGTTCTCTTAGAATTTTTGAAACCGCCCTGCGTCGGAAAATATTTCGGATATAGTTAACTTTTGGGAGAATTGGAGAGCTTTGGTTAATTATCGGAAGAGTAGAAGCTGTATCAAATTGTAATGCTAAACCACATCTGACTAAAAGTTATTTGGCCAGTCATACTCAGCATTTTCATTTCAAATATATTTTTATTTAATCTGTTCATCGAACTCACGTACTTTCATCGGTACATTATAGTAATAGTTTTGATTAAGCAATTACCTAATCGGTCATTTTAAAATCATGTGCTTCTAACCGAAAACTTATATTTATGCAAAACAAAAAATCGCGTAAAAATAACTTGGTTGATAGATAATACGAGTAAAAAGTCATTTCCGAACATTTGCAAGCATTCCGTGTTTAGTAATAGTTTACCTAAAATTGTGCACTGTTACGTTAGTGTGTGATACATTAACCTTTTTTGAATTATTTTTTGTGATTAATCTTATTTATAATCATGTATAATTACGAGGTGACGATGAACAACAAGATGTTAGAACTAGTGAAATGAGAATGTCCATTTAAGCGGTGAAAAACCAGCTAAATATTCACTGTTACGTTAATGCATAAGTTACGATTTATGAATTTAAAAAAATAATTCAAGGCATTTTTAATAATTTGTTTCACTGCGCATTTGCTGTTTATAAAACCACCATAAATACGAGTACATATATATTAATATGCAGTTTCTATAAACTTGACCTATAGCAATGACAAATCACTATAATGTAAAATAGTATAATCGCATTGATTGCACGAATGATTACATTGTAATATATATAACACAAAATATTAGATGTGTTTGTCACAGACTCACAGTAAATAAAAGGCTTACGCATGATAAGTAGGTTAACTAATCGAAAAACTTTTATACGTATATATTGCATATGAACATCATGCATTTGCTACTCTCGGAACTATATACATGCATACAATTTTATACAAGCGATAGTTTAGCTTTGATAGTAAATATGATGTATATAAATACAAAATCGTATTTGAGAAAGAGTAAAATACGTTTTATTAAGTTCACCGAACTTCGGTTCATACTATATTTATGAATGTATTTTGAGTTGAATTGCACTTATGCGAGTACCCTAACTATTTATATTGTTGGTATTATATACATATGTACATATGTAACATACTCGTTTAATTTACAATGTATTATTTAAAAATTCCATATACTATTCATTTTAGAATATAGCTGAGAAAATATGAAATGAGTAGTTAGTTGTGGATTAAAAGATTTTATTAATTGATTTTATCACAATTAATTCAGAATCACAGGGATTGAATGCATTCTAAACGAGAGACAACGTTCTTAGAGAATTTCTCGATCTCTTCATAACATTTCGAAGTTCGAATACGTTATTGCAGTTATAAATTTAAATCAAATCTGTTGGTCAACAGAGAAAGCTTGTCATTGTGTTCAAATGCTTTGAATGAATAATTCAACTTTCTCCGCGGCACAAACAAGGCAACAAGTTTGCAATTTAATTTGGATCTAATTCACATTTTATTGGAAAGAGTATATATTGCCATTAAGTATGGAACACAATTTCATTCAACTGACTTCCACGTCTGGCTTTACAGTACCCCCTTCTGTCAACCCAGTTTTTCAGAACATTTTCTTTATCATTCTTTAGCGGCACCCCACCCAAGACCGATTATTGCGTTTACTGTGTCGCAAATTGTGCCGTCTTGTTGAAACCAAATGTCGTATGTGTCCCCTTCTTGAATTCTGGGTAACAAAAACTCGTTTATCATGGCTCGGTAACGGTCCCCATTGACTGTAAGGGCGGCTCCTTGGTCATTTCTGAAAAAAGGACCACTTATGCCGCCGGTCCAAAATTCACACCAAACAGTCACTCGTCGTGTATGTATCGGCTTCCCCATGGTATAACGTGTGGTTTTTCTGAGCCCCAAACGCGAGAATTTTGCTTGTGGACGTAGTCTCTGAGTTGAAAATGAGCTTCGTCGGAAACGATGATTTTTTGGTAAAAATGTGCTTTTGTTTCCAAACGTTCCACAGCCCAATTAGCGACCCGAAAACGTTGCGGATGGTCATGTTCAGCTCCTGCACTAATTGCCTCCATACCGAGGTCTTTATACAAAATTCTCATCTCAGAACTGCGTGAAATGTTCAATTCTTGAGCACGGTTTTTTCGGCTGTACGCGCTGTAAATGCACGTGCACGTGTTGGTTTATCCAATAACAATCCAATTTCACGAACTCGACAAATTGATCCACAAATTGCCTTGTAGGTATTTCATTTCTAATGAATTTTCCACGTAAATTTCTTACAGTGGGGGTGAAACACTCACCACTTTAAAACTAAGTTTTCAATATTTCCCAATTTTTTTCAAGCGTTAAGCGACCCATTTCGTAAATGTGAAACATTAATCTAATTTTCTGTCATAACACGAATGACGTAAGTGTTGCCCCACTCGAAATAATCGGTAGTTGAAATTGCAAACGTTAGATGGGCCACCCGTTATGTTTGTATACAGTAAAATCTTTCCAAAGTTACTATGCAAGGAAATGAAGAAATCTGGTCACTTTTAGTAAATGGTCAGTTTTACAAAAATTTCTGCGGTTTTTGGTAGATTCTTAAGCGGATGGTTACTTGTGAACCAATTGGCTTAAGCCAATTTTGCTTACGCACGCAATTATATTGCGTATGTAACGAGATTATTTTTTAGATTGGCCTTTTATTCTTGATATAAATTACATCGCCTGAAAAGTTCCAGATCTGACACATAGACGGTGCCACGGACCAATTATGATTTTTAAATTCTACCGACCTTCAAATGGTACCTGTTCAAATTTTAAGAAAGTTCGATCATTTAGTTTACAAGTTACAGTAGTTTTAGTGACGCTACTTTTGTTAACTTCAAAACAACCGAAAAAAAGAATTTCGTGTGTTGATTAAACACTGTTTTTCGATGGGCAAAATACCGTTCAAGCAAAGCAGTGGCTTCATAAGTGTTATCCGGATTTGGCACCAGGAAAATCAACCATCATTGACTGGTATGCTGGATTTAAACGTCGTCGTACAACCACCCATGATGCACCATGCTCTGGAGGCAACGTGTCATAAACGACAACGCATCGATGATTCCGTGTGCTGTTTGGAGCTGTTTAAGCGCAATAAAAATGATTTTTTTGCGGTATGTGACATTGGATGAAACATGGTTCCACTTGAGTCAAATCGGCAATCAGCTGAATGGCAAGAGGCCGGTTAACCTTGTCCGAAGCGATGAAAAGCACAAAAGTCGGCTGGAAAGTTTGTGGTGCCTTTATTTTGGGATGCACATGGTATAATATTCATTGATTATCTTGAGAAAGGAAAAAAGATCAATAGCGAATATTATATCGAGTTTTGGTGCGTTTGAAGGAAGAAATCGCTAAAACATGACCTCAAATGAAAAAGTAAAAATTGCTCTTTCACCAAAACAATGGATAATGTTACAAGTCGATCGCAACAATGGCAAAATTGCACGAATTACTTCCGCATCCACCGTATTCACTAGATTTGGCTCCAGCGATTATTATTTGTTTGCAGACTTAAAAGAAAGCTCCAGGGAAAAATATTTCAACGGCTCCAACGAAGAAGTGATTGCCGAAACTGAAGTTTATTTCGAAAACAAAGATAAACCGTTCTACAAAAAAGGCATCGAAATATTAGAGAGGCGTTGGACTTATTATACCGCTCTAGAAGGAAATTATGTTGATGAATAAAGTGTATTTTTCCCCAAAAAATGTTTTCTTTGTTCGACCATGAACTTTTCAGGCGATGTGGTACTCGTATAAAGTTAAAATAAAATTTGTTTCATCCATGTATATAAAGCATGTTAGATTGATATTCAAAAAGTTTTCGAATATTATGACGCTCCCGTCGCTTTATTTTATTTCTTTCACTATTTGACTTTTCAGGCTCCTTTCGAACGTCCTTCAATATATTCAGTAACCTATCTAAATGTTTCCTAAAAAATTCCGTTAGAAACGTGGCTTTGTGGATTTGTAACATCTCCTCCAGATACAATAGTTGATAATTGCAATAATAATGATTATAATAATGGTGGTAGTACTGTTATCTTGTATGCTAGATAACGCCCGACCTTGTAATAGCATAAAGTGATCTCTCTTTGTTGTATCGGCAAATTAGTCGTTTGTGATATTGACAACGACTGTATAACATTTGGTTCATCGAATTGGATAATTGTGTCTTTAACATCTCAGGTAGTACCTACAGCAGTACGAAATACGTCTACCAAGAGGATCAGAAGTTGTGATACGGTATAATGACGATCTGATCCTCCTGGTAGATGTATTTCGTACTGCTGTAGGTGCTGCCTGGGATGTTTACGTCACAATTACCCAATTCGATGGCCGCTTGACCTTTGATACTTCGTAAGTGGGTGATATGTAGATGTAAATTCCAGTACAATTTTCCAATAATGATTTCTGAGACTTCGCCCTCTTCTAGTTCGTAAAGAGTATGGTTGCATTGAGCTGGTTGTTGTGAGATGATGCTAGGTATGCAGATGTTGCTTATTGATTGAAGTGATTGCTTAGTGCACAAATAATGGTTCGTAGAAGGTCGGTATCTTTAATATCCTTGTAACGTCCAAAAGTCGTAGATATTGTTTGGATTGATTATCTCAATTTAATTGCGAGCCAATAAATCGTTAATGAAATGAATTTCATTTTTGGGTAATAAATGTCGTGAAATTCGTCTGTGTCTAGCGGAACTGATTGCGTCCAAAATGTCGTCTTTATGTTGGTTTAGGGTATCTATTGTATTGATTTGTTTAAAGTTGTACTTAACTATTATGACCATATGAATTCCTGTTTGGGTTGTATATTTCTGACTGAGCCTGAACTAGTTCAAATATAATTTTCTTATACTGTATTTTACATATTTTTCCATTTTACATATTTTTACATATATTACATAATCTATCAATCATACGCTTATTTATCTAATTTTGAGCGTTATTTTCTTTCTTTAAGTTATTCTGATTTTGGTAAAGATTGTGTATTGCGAAACTGATCTCGTCTAGATCATATTGATCTAAATTTCCCGTGATATCTTTGATCAAAGAACCTAATCCGTTAATAAGACCAATTTTGATCCGTGTAGGTTTCAAAAGTTTTACATTCTCTTGTAATTCCTTAAATTTGTGTTTAATGACTTTTATTTCGTTTTTGAATGCGTTTTGATTTATAATCTATATTGCTATTAACGATGAATTTGTCGAGGAGTGTGAGATATGCGTGACTTTGGAAGAAGCAGAAATCTATATAAAGTATTTCCATAGGTATTTTTGGCGTTTCTGTGATCTCATAATCTATAATTAAGTGGATACCTATAATATGTGCTCTGTAGACATACAGTACAGGTGTTGATATTCTTACAGATGATGTCCTTCATTTTCACCTATTTCTCGATGGTAATTATTCTAGTGCCGTTTCTTTATTATTGCCTGTTGGCTTCCGGGTTGGACACGTTCGTTAGGAGAATGCATGTTCTTACTAGATAACGTTTTGGGAATTTCCAAATTTCTCGTGATAAACTTCTGTGGTAAATAGCCACAACTATATCGTCACACATTATTCCTGGCCCTCGATGTTTTGTTACCTGTGTTATATATACTATTAAGGCGAATGGTCGGTATATGATGCCTGGGCATGTATATTATCACCCTACGTTTTCCAAATGCATATTCGTGTTGAATATTCAAGCCTTGCATTTCGGGATATAATAGTTATGATTAGTTGAGAACTAAAATAATGCGACCTGGGTATTCGTCGATAAATCTGAAATATCAGAGCTGTTTATGTTATTGATAATATAATTATCGTTGGTTTTTCTTTACACTTTTCTTGTATACGATTTTGTAATCGTACTCCTCCAGTTTTATTCCCGGTCGACGCATTTGGAATTTGGATGTTTGAGGTTTAAAAGCCATGCCAGCGGCTTATGGTCTGTCAAGATTTTAAACTTTTAGTCAAATAAGTACGATCGAAAGTTGCATAGACAGTAGAGGAGTTTTACTCCGTGATCGTTAAGGTTGGGGACGCGTAGCATATAGGCTCAACTTTACCTATAGATCCTTGTGAAAGATCGGTCTCAATGGCTGCATTGTGTGCATCCGTGGTAAGAATAAATTCCTTAGGGAAGTCTGGATACCGCAAGATAAGTTCCTTACATAACAATTCTTTACAATAATCAAAACACTGGGCGTTTCTGGTATCGTGGGTGATCTTTTGACCTTTTATGAAGCTCTCCGTTAAGGGCTTGGTAATTTCGAAAAATTTCCTAATAAACCTAACCGGTTTTAAAAAATCGCGTTTTGTATGAAATTCATGGTAGGTGCATATAAAGGGTCTTTCAAAAGTTACGCCTAGATGTCAATAGTAACCCTTTTTTTCCGTCATCTTTAACATTTATGAAGTCGACAGATGTACAATTTTAAGGATGGATTCTTACACGCTAGAAGAACGCATTCAAGTTATTCAAACTTATTATGCAAATCATCGATCTTTAAAAATACGTGTCGTAAATTTCGTGATTTTTTTGTGTAAATAATCGTCCAAATGGGTCAACAATTCAAAGGTTAGTGACAAAATTTTAAGAGACTGGTTCTGTCGAGGATCGTAAAAGGTGTGCGATCAAAAAGTGGACGTTCTAGTGAGAACATTGCTGCTGTGGCCGAAAGTGTCGCCGAGGAACCTTCAACATCGATACCACGATGTTCTCAGGAATTAGGCATTCATACATCGACTGTTTGGTGCATTTCATATAAAGATTTGCATTTGCATCCTTACAACAACAGGATCGAGTTACAAGTTACACAACACGTGAAAACATTCAGCTATTGCGGTCTAAGTTTCCAGGTCGATTAATTTCATGTAATGATGACATAAAAGATTACTTCCTTTGGGGTTTCTTGAACAGTAAAGTTTATGTGAATAAACCAACAACAATTGCACAGCTGAAAAACAACATTCGGACCGAATTTGGCGAACTTAATGCGATAGTGTGTGAACGAGTTCTTAAAAATTTTGATTTTCGTATAGAAGCCTGTAGACGCGCCCGTGATGGAGATTTAAATGAGGCCATTTTTCATATGGTTTTTCCACAATTGTTAAAAGCCATATTTTTACAAAAAATATGAAACACCAGAAAAAATCTAAGAATTTTCATGTTTTATTTTAATAAAACATCTAGGCGCGACTTTTGAAAGACCCTTTCTAAGAATATAAGATGAGTTTTTTTTCGAAGTAGTATATTTGCAAATTTGCAATGACCGAAGTAATTTTCGCCTATTAGCCGGAGTCAAGATCTTATCAATTTCATACCTGGTAGTGTATGCAAAAAAAGTTAAAGTTGCATTTTAACTTGTTGGAGCTTCCGGTTATTTTGTGAGGCGATGTACAGGAACTGTGTGAAAAAATTGAGTTTCGTATTTAGAGTTTGCAGATTGGAGCTTGCTGATTGTGCAAGATACTTTTACGCCATTTGATGAAATAGCAAAATGAAAATATCATTTAGAACACTTATCCTGAATGACGTATGACCTCTACTGACACCATTAATTGGTTTTGGTGTTAGTTTTTTAAAAGTAAAGTTAGACATCCCGATTTTATGTTCAAGGAATCTTAGAAATTTGCTGTTCGTTAGAATTCGGTATTTGCTTTTAATAAATTGGAATTAGTATTCGTGCTAACGGGTAGCAGCTCAAAATTCAAACGGCAGGAATTTCGTAACCTCATAAATCCGGTACTTGATATCCGATATTGAAATATTTAATTTTCGAAATTTTAAAATAATTTGTTATTCGTTCTTGGGAATTTTGGGGTGGCTTTCGTGTTAAGGGGCAGCAGCTCAAAAATAAATTGGATATATTTCGAGAGCTAATAAAGCGGAACATGATACCCGATATTGAAATATTTAATCTACAATAAAAATTTATTAAAAATACTCTCCCTCGTTTTACGAGGGTTGTCTGAAATGTTTCCGACGTAACAGAGATACAGAACA
Organism: Nephrotoma guestfalica; assembly: GCA_963691935.1. Classification (NCBI taxonomy): domain Eukaryota; kingdom Metazoa; phylum Arthropoda; class Insecta; order Diptera; family Tipulidae; genus Nephrotoma; species Nephrotoma guestfalica. Next base: position 184,575,103 of record OY829913.1, read on the forward strand.
TTTATTTTTATTTCTCTACATATACTCTCCTTGTAAGTTTATTCACTCTCCCAGAGATGCTCCCAACTCTTCCACCCGTCGAAAAGTACTCGGCATCTTTCTCTGCAAAATAATTGTTTATGAAGATGATGGCTTCCTCATTCGACAAAAATCTCTGTCCTCCGCGCGCAAATTTTAGCTAAGGAAACAAAAAGTCGCTTGGGGCTAGATTTGGTGAGTAGGAAGCGTGGTCAAGCAGTTCAAACCAGTAGTTCAGCTTGTCAAACAATGATGTATGCTCCTGTAATTGTTTTGGCCTTTTGAAGATAAACGATTAAGATAACTCGATGACTGGCCCTGAAAACAGTTGCCATCACTTTCCCAGCCAAAGTAATAGCCTTTGACGATCTTTTGTTTTGACGTATTTTAATTCTGAAGTGGAAAGGTGTATTCAAGTTTCATCAACAGTAATTAGCCGGCGTCAAAATTATAATTTATTGCGTCTAAACGAAACGTTGGAAATGTTCATTCGAACACGATTCTGGCCCTTACCCCCCCCCCCCCCCCCAACCCCCTGTTTCAATATATGACAAACGCGTACTTTGGATATATTCATAGACTCTTCTATCTAACTTTAATTCGACGGTTGTTGTGAAATGATGCTATTTGGCGAACGAAACAAGAAAAGTAGCGAAAACGTCAATTAATGTGACTGGCATGCTTATAGAGCCTCAGTCATTAAGCTCAATAGTTAAGATAAAGAATGGTTTGTGGTAGGTATGGTTCTTAGATATTAAAGACCAATGAACCATCAATCTCCAATTTCCAGATTTTAAACAAATCAAATCATTTTTCATAAACCATTCCTATGTGAACTACGATAATGCGTTGGCGCTTAGACATCGGAAGCCAAAACAAATAATGATGAGGTACAACATGGTTGGTTTTGGAAAAAATTTAAAAATTTACGGTTTTCCGCACTGCTTTGTATAATTTGAATTATACTTTCAAATAATTTACAAATTGGCTTTTCAAATAAAGATTTCTCATCAAATATTGTAAAAATTGTTTCCAAATTTTCAAAAATTTTTGTTTATTATTTCCTTGAGAATGACGGAATGTCGCCGAAACGGGGTTTTTATTAATAAAAATTAGAGCAAAATGTTAGCTTAATTCCAACCCTTTCGCATGTGGCGTGCATTAAAATGTACATCATACAAGTATTTGAGTGTCATTTTTGCTCCAAATATATAAAAATTCAAAGTAAATGATGTACCGTTATTTTGAATCGGGGTCTCTCTTTTACTCACATGCAATATTTTCTCCCAACAAATTTAATTTTAATTAGTTTTGTTTTAGTTTTCGACGAGGACATTACTCATGTCAAGACATCTGTGATCAACAGTGATTTAATTTAAAGTGTAACACTAATTAAGGTTATAAATAATTATTTTTATATGTGGTATTATTAAAATATGTGCAATAAACCAATATTCGGTTAGTTTTGGTGAAATGTTATATCAATTACAGTTGTAAATTTGATTAAACTTTAATGTACATTAAAATGTACAATAGTTCAAATTCTAATGCACATTATAATGAGTTGAACATTCAAACGTATAATTCGTTTCAAAATTCAAACAATAATTTATTTGATTTCTTAGAAAATGTCTCGTCGTCGTCTTACGGAACAGGGAATATTTGATTTATTGATGGAATCTGATATTGAAGAGATGAGTGAGATGAAGCAATTCTAGAAAATAATGGAGATATTATTACCGAAACAACTATAAAATATTCAGAGCACAATCAAGGAGACGACGGAAATAAACCCTTAAACGAATCTCTTGAGCAGTTATTGCTACAGAACAAGATGATTCTACTGGTTATGTAAACGAAAATGTTATATAATTGAGTTTTTGATCACGTTGAAGCCGATACGGAAGAAACCATTTCATTTATAAATAAAAGTGACATACAATGGCATCGTAATATTATAGCTCCCGAATGAAATCCTTTCTTTGAAGATCTGTCAAGTGAAGAAGACATTTTATCAAAATCACCCTACGAAATCTTCAGTTTATATTTGACGGATGAGCTATTTGAATCATTTTCGTTCCATACCAATTCATATGCACAACAGCAGGATGCAAAATTTAAAGTGACCAACAAAAATGAAATTAAAAGGTTTTTTGGCTTGCATGTTTTTATTGGTTCCATGAAATTGTGAAGATTACGTTTATATTGGGAATCACGTTTAACAATTTACACATGGTAAATAACTTAGATATTCCAAAGAAAAACACCGATAAATTCGTAAAAGTTCGTCCAATGATTAACGTTGTCCGAAATCGTTGTTTGAAGCTACCTGTCGAGAAAGTAGTTTCAATAGATGAAAAAATCATTCCGTATACTAGTCAACTGGCAACCAAGTAATATATGAAATGCAAACCTAATCCATCCTTCCGGCCACATTGCTGCTACTTGCCAAAAGAAGTATGGGTCCGGTGCATCAGTAGTTATCAAACTGGTCGAGAGGCTTAACCAACATGGGCATTTAATTTTTTTTGATAATTTTTTTCCTACGTATCAGCTGTTTGAATATCTTACGTATAAAAAGTTCAATGCTATCGGAACTATAAGAATTAATAGATTTTGTACTCCACCATTCATCACAGATAAGGAATTGAGTAAGCAAAGACGTGGTTCATGTGATCAAGTAACTAGCATGAATGGGAAGGTTATCCTCGTAAAGTGGCAGGATAATAAACCCATTTAAATAGGGTCCAATTATGTCGGAAATGGTAACATTGATATCGTGAAGAGGTGGAACAAAACTCTTAAAACATATCAGGAAATTTCTCGACCCGTAATAGTTCGGTTGTACAACAGTGGCATGGAAGGAGTTTACTCAATGGATCAATTCAGATCATACTGCAGAGTATTTATTAAATCTCAGAGTTTTTACACACTTTTTGGATTTTGTTTTGGCTGCTAGTTGGAGTGGGTATAGGAGAGAATTGAAAGATTCAGAAAAACCTGAAAAAATGATCCTAGATTTATCGCTTAGAAGTAGGTGATGCATTACTATACGCTGGCCAAACAACGAATTCTTCGAAACGCGGTCGACCATCAACTTCTAGAGACTGGTCGCCTTGTTCTCCGATAACAACAAAAATAATTATGGAAGTTCGCCCGATTCGGCATGTTAGATGCGATGAGCTCGGCCATCTCCCTTATCCCGATGGTTTGAAAGAAGCGACAAGATGCAAGATTAACTGTAAAACTTCTCATCAATGAACTGCTGGAAGAGCTAATTTCGCTTGCAGGAAATGCAACGAGCGTTTATGTATTACCAAAGAGCTAAATTGCTTCGAAGTTTTCCATTCAAAATTAGATTGAAACTACTGAAAGAATTTTTTTTATAGTGTGTTCTAGAAAAATATTTTTGATCATTTTCCAATGTACGAATTTTCCACCCTAGAATGATCATCAAAAATGCATTGATATTAAAAAATTCCCCAATAAGGTTGGGGTAAAGTCATAATGCGAACATAATTAATTATATTAACGCACACTTAACAGATACAAAATAACTTCCACACTAAATTACCCAAAAAATACAAACTATATTAGCGGCAATTTGATTATAGTAATTTAAATTCGGTCAATATTGTTATCTGGTTATCTGGTTGCGCCTCGATATCATAAATATGATAACATGTGATATTATGGACTAACACTAGGTACAAATTAAAATTAGCACAACCGCCACGCATTAAATTATATTGTAATAAATGTCAGCCATTACGTTGTCTAAAGAAATGAGACGATACAATTAATGTTACAACTTACAATAAATATTCTTATTGACGTGACTATACGTGTTACCCCATCGTCAATACGCTCACTTGCGCGATATACCGGGTGACTGACACGAAGTGTTACCGACTTCAGGCTGTCATTGCTGTCAAATTTATACTAATGACAATTCATTCCATTGTTTACAAGCGTACAAAAGCATTTTAGTGGGAAATATTCAGAAAAAAAGTTATCCGCAATAAAATTCAAGCGGAACAGTGTGATTGCTCTATATTGGCTGGAAAACCACAGCCGCAGATTGTTAACCAGTTAAAACATCAAAATGGCTCGTGAGGCAAACATTTCGCTCGAAAGGATGCAGCACATATTAAAAGATCATCTTGGACTAAAGGCCTTCAAATTCCATAAAACGCATGGTCTCACCGATGCTCAAAAAAAGTTAGAGTGGGAAGACCAAAGGAGTTGTTACGCTTGCACGAAAGTGACGATTTGCCGAATTTGGTTTTCTCCGATGAGTTACCGTTCGTTATTGAGAAATATGTGATCAAGCAAAACGACCGGATTTACTTGCCCGGCCGTTCTACTGAAAATTTGGACCAACGGATTGCAGCTCGCAACCAAGCGCCGTCGGCCGAAAGCCGTTCACCGCTCGTTTTTTTTTTTTGGACCGTGACATCAAGATAAATGCTCAAATTTAACGGGATCAGGTGTTGGAGGGAGCGTTGATGCTTTGGACACAAAAACATTTCGACCGCAGAGCCTGGACATTTCAACAGGACTTTGCGCCGAGTCATAAAGCGCGCGTCAATCAAAATTGGCTGAGAAACAACGTTCCACGGTTCATTTCCACTGCCCAATGGCCACCAAATTCACCGGATGCAAATCCGCTAGATTTTTCGTTTTGGAGTATTTTGAAGAGCAAGAATGGGACAAAAAAATTCCAAAGTTTCGATCATCTCAAGCAAGCGCTTCGCCGGGAATGGACCAAAATACCGCAGAGCCACTTTCGTGCTGCATGCAATAACCTTGTCGGCCGTTTGAAGGTCATAATCGCGGCTAAATGTGGCCAAATCAAAAACTGCTAATGCAATTCGAAAATTTAAATATATGTGAACATTTTTTTACTTTGATTCAATAAAATTCATCAAAAAATAAAAATTCTGTGGCGTTTTGTTTTGGTAACACTTCGTGTCAGCCACCCTGTATTATAAAAATATACTACTAGTAAAAACATGTTATTGTCTATATGGTAAAATAAAATGCGTATGAGAAATGGTTGAACTGAGGAATTCTTAATTCGTAAGATAAGTAAAAAAAATAATGAATTAAAGACAATCAATATAAAGTCGTGTTTGTTTACGTTTCAGTAATTTGTTTAATTGATTTATTGTCAGTGGTTATGTGTTATCTATTTTTCAACACAGAATTAATTGTAATCAATTTAAGAACATATACTTATAGTAAATCAATAACACCTTTCCAACATCAACACATAAAAAGCAAAGTAATGGACAAAGCAATGAACGGTTTATTTAATCTAATTTCAATTATCTTATCGGTCAACGAACAATTATGATAATTTGCAAATAAAATAATCGCGTTTTTTTATTAAACGAAATTTATATCAGAAACATCTGAGAACGGCTGAATATTAATTCAACATTCTTTTTTATTGTTGCGCAGGACCTATTTTTATTTTCTGCATATTCATGAAAAATACAATCTTATATAACACTATAGGACCGAAGTATAGTAAATACTCTAGGTTTACTGAATAAATAAGCTATTTCTCCATGCTTTCCATGATTATGGGATGGTATACACAACTTTTTCAGTCTAATTTCGCCAAACGTTGGTTAGCCAAATACAATAACATAATCAAGAGACGAACGTAAAAGTTTAAAATTTACTTTTGTTCGTGTTGGCGTCCAAATAAGACGCAATAGTAAAATAAGGTACAGTAATCATGAAAATATTCGACCTCGAGATTTTTTCAGATACGATTCACTATATAGCCGAAGTGCGAAAAATTGGGTATCAAAAGTTTTCCGTGTGTGTGTGTCGATGGGGCCGTGCAGACTAAATGTCTACAGAATTTACTGACAAGGATGAAATCTTGTATACTTAAGTTTATTCCATAAATTTGGAATTGATATGGCTCGAAATCTGCCATCGGAGGTTACAATTAAAAATTCTAAACTAAATTTTCAATAATATCGGGCTACATCAATTTTCTAAAATTTAAGCGGAACGATGAGAAAATCTGTTTACTGGTTGGTCTTTAAGTGTTATGCTGTTTTCTAAATATTGTAACAAATCATTGAAAAAACATATAGGTAAAAAATTGGTTTTAAGCTGAAATACTTCTTGATAGAAAATTATATTTGAACACAATGAAACTCCATACCATCGGTGTACCGGAACGGAAGGCGCAAATTCAGTAGGAACTGCTTAAATTTTTGCAATCATATTGAAAATTATAGCATTAACGGAAAAACGACCATGAATTAAATGATTGTATGATATTTAAATTATTAAATTTTTAACAGAAGTTTTAACCTTACCAGTTTCCTGAGATTTAAGCGGGAATGAAATTTGTGGTTAAACGGGACAGTTTTCACCAAAATTCACATAAGGTTAATTTTTCACTATAAAAACCAAGTCCCATATATGATGTATTCGAGAGCTACATCGGTAGGTGACCTAAAAGTTTATTACGAGTCAAACTGTTACAGCTGAACTTTACCAGGCCCAATTGATCAAATTAAGTGATGCTCTGGAGGGAAGGAAGGCGGAAGGTGATATTACTGCATGACAACGCTCGTCTACATATACCAATATCAAAATTAAATTTTTACGAGAAAAATTTGTATGAAGAAAACTTGATTGGTAAAGTCGATGCAACTCGTATGAGCGAAGCAGGACTTCATATCAGTGGAATTTATGTATTTTACTGTAAAGTTTACGGTATAAGTTTGCCAGTTGTAATAATCAATGCCATCTGAAATTTTGAAAATATCATAAGCCTCATCCAGCGAAAACTTAAGAACTTAAATTGTACTCCGTTTGGACCACTTAGAGAGCGGTACGACCACCAACATTTTAGAGGTGAGTTGTTGATCTGAAATGGTACAAACAGCGTGCAATTAAAGCTCTTATAAGTGTTCGCTGGGTGAGGCGCAATTTACACAAGCTGATGAAAATAAACAAAACTAGTTATTTCTCCTTTTCAACTATTTTAATAGTTGCAATTTACTAACACCGTATAAATATTTACATAAATATTACACAAATAAGTTTTGAAAGTAATTACTTAACTGCAACTGTTAAATAAATGACAATAAACTAACTACACATTCTGTGACATGTATGTCATCATTGAATAAATACATATGTATTTAAAAACATACGAATACATTCGAATTTTTTTATCAAGAGTTAGCATTTATTTCGTTAAAAATTATCATAGACACAAACAATGTTGATCGCGACATCTATTGCCAAATAGATTAAGCAAAACGAATCTCATTAAATTTTAGTACACACTCCATGATTAAATTGGATGCAAGCACATCGGACAATTTGGTAGGGTACAACGTGGTGTGGCAATATTTGGTAAATGACCCATTGTAACCGGAAATGACATCGGAAGCAACCATTTTGGGTAGGCAATTAATGATGTATAGTGTGATGGTTGTGATGTTGGTGATGGCACAATTGATTGTGGTATTTGAAGTGAATGTGACTGTGGTAGTGGTGGTGGCTGGTGGGATATTGCAATTTGTTGTTGTGCCTGCATATTAAATATATATTTGTATACTTATTTGATATATTTATTTATTGACAATTTTAAATACTTGTGATGATGAAATAGGTGGACGAAATGCGCTTGGTGCCGAGCTACATTGTTCGATTGCTCGCAACAAATCCAGATCACACCGCTTTAAAACTAATTCAAGTACCGATCGTTTACGGTGTGGAAATAATTGTGACAGCATGTCGATGGCACTTTGCGATACATTCTTATTGGTTGAATTAATATGCGTAGATGATGATGAGGTTATAATTGGTTTATCGTTCATGTCACACATAGAATCGGCAGATGTTGATGTTATTATGGAAGTTTGACTGGCCGATGTATTTATTGATGACGATGTGATCGATGGAGATGGCGATACGGATGGTGGAGGTGTTGAAGTCTTATTAGTAGATGGTGGCGGTGTTGTACATGGTTCTGTTATGGTCATACCAAATATTTTGCCAGGTGGTAATGTCTCCATCGATTTACCGGTTTCGTTTGACGCCAATCTCAGTGCAATGGCATCCTCGACCGCCTGTTGTCGTTTTAGAGCCACCTTAAATTTAAAAAAAAGATTTTTTCGGTAAATAAAGTTCTTCTAATATACTAAAACTAAAGTTTATTCGTATTTATTTTATTTGCAGTATGATATCTATGCCAGTATAAAATCTTGTCATTTTTTGTATGTTACCATTTCAAATACATAAATGGAATCGTATAACTAAAAACAATAAAGTTAATTTAATAAAAACATAGCCAAACAGTGTAATGTATATAAATTCAACAAAATGAAATCAATTCATCCACTTGACACTTTACTCCAGGGCATTAATCTAAATGCTACTGTTGATTTTATCATTATTGACTCAAGCTGAAATAAAAAAAAAAACTAAATAACAACAATAGTAGTGAGATGCTAGTAATGGAATAGTGTAATATTTAAGTATACAGAGATCATATACAAAGGCAAATCTATATCATCTTCTTCGTTTTCTTCTAATTTAATAACAAAACTTATCTCCCCATCTAAACCACAACGAAATAGAAAAGATAAATATTTACTTATGAATTAAAAACAAAAAAAAAATCAATTTGGTGGAACGGTACACCAGAAAGTAAATTTAGAGGAAAATTTGAAAATGCGATTGTGTTTTGTTTGATTTTTCCATTTCTGTTTTATTAGTTTTTCCTTTTTCTCTTTAGGTTATATTTATACTTGTATAACATTACCGTTTCAATTAAGGAACATACATGTTATGATATAAATCAAAAGGTTTGAGTGAAATAGGAAACGTTTTTAAAAATGTTTTTTTTCCTACAATTGATGTAGACATCTCTCCCGTCTTTTGTTGCTGCAATTAACCTACTGAACTGAATAATTACTGAATTAATTCGATGGGTTAAAACTTAACATTTTGAAAACAGTGAGATAACTTGTCTTTACTTAAACTGAATATTAAGTTCATTTAGGTGAAGCCACAGCTCCACACGAATGGGTATTTGAACCAAAATGGGCCAACATTTTTTTCACGTGACCAATTGCAGCCAATATTTGCATTGAACAACATTCGCCAAATACCCTATATATATATAGACACAATAAAGGGGTTGTTGTGCTCAATTAATCAATGGTGGATTAATGGATATACAACACCAATATGCCAATGTGAATCAATTTTTTATTTACTTCATTCATCCTTTGCCTATGAAGCAGAAAATGATTTAAGGAAAATGAGGATTATTATGTTATTCAGCGTTTATATAATTCGGCAGTTTTCGCCATCGATGTATTCGACAACATGAAATATTAAATTGTTATTTTGGAGTCGAACAGTTTCCTATGACAAAAATTGTATGAACACGTTTGCAGTACTAATTTATCAGCGACTCGTGTTGTATACTCACTAACGCAAATGAAAAAACAAAGAATTTTTTTTTTAAATAATAAACATATTATAATAGATGAAAGCACTAATCGATCGAAACAATAAAATACTTACAATATTATTCACAGTTAAACTATCTCACAATGAATAAACAAAAATATTTGTTTAAGATTTTTTGATTGTTAATGCTCCATGAACATGTAGAAAATTGTTTCGTCTGCAAATTTTTGTAGATAAATAGGAACCATCCGCTATATACAAATTAAAAATATTTAATAGGCGAGAAAGAAATAAACATATATAGTAATGTGATAATTTTTTTAAAGGATTATTATTAATTTATTTTTAATTAATTTAAAAGCGGCATTACATTTTTACTATGGCGTCTGTTTTTAATATGAATCCTTTGATTCTCAAAAATCTTTGCTCGTGCGTGTCGTACGAGTTTGAGTTGCTGCTTGAGTTTTGTTTGAAAATGCAGTATGTGGAAAGGCTAATTCAAATGACGAAACTCCTAAATTGAATGTTGATTACAAGATCTATAGAATTTCTGAAAAACGTTAATCCAATTTTTAAAATTTTGTTATTTAATCGAATTTCTCCTTCTGCATATTAACAGCAATAACCTCGTTTTTACATTAGATAAAAGGATGTAACGGGTGATTTTTTAAGAGCTTGAGAACTTTTTTTTAAAAAAAAACGCATAAAATTTGCAAAATCTCATCGGTTCTTTATTTGAAACGTTAGATTGGTCCATGACATTTACTTTTTGAAGATAATTTCATTTAAATGTTGACCGCGGCTGCGTCTTAGGTGGTCCATTCGGAAAGTCCAATTTTGGGCAACTTTTTCGAGCATTTCGGCCGGAATAGCCCGAATTTCTTCGGAAATGTTGTCTTCCAAAACTGGAATAGTTGCTGGCTTATTTCTGTAGACTTTAGACTTGACGTAGCCCCACAAAAAATAGTCTAAAGGCGTCAAATCGCATGATCTTGGTGCCCAACTTACCGGGCCATTTCTTGAGATGAATTGTTCTCCGAAGTTTTCCCTCAAAATGGCCATAGAATCGCGAGCTGTGTGGCATGTAGCGCCATCTTGTTGAAACCACATGTCAACTAAGTTCAGTTCTTCCATTTTTGGCAACAAAAAGTTTGTTAGCATCGAACGATAGCGATCGCCATTCACCGTAACGTTGCGTCCAACAGCATCTTTGAAAAAATACGGTCCAATGATTCCACCAGCGTACAAACCACACCAAACAGTGCATTTTTCGGGATGCATGGGCAGTTCTTGAACGGCTTCTGGTTGCTCTTCACTCCAAATGCGGCAATTTTGCTTATTTACGTAGCCATTCAACCAGAAATGAGCCTCATCGCTGAACAAAATTTGTCGATAAAAAAGCGGATTTTCTGCCAACTTTTCTAGGGCCCATTCACTGAAAATTCGACGTTGTGGCAGATCGTTCGGCTTCAGTTCTTGCAGGAGCTGTATTTTATACGGTTTTACACCAAGATCTTTGCGTAAAATCTTCCATGTCGTCGAATAACACAAACCCAATTGCTGCGAACGGCGACGAATCGACATTTCACGGTCTTCAGCAACACTCTCAGAAACAGACGCAATATTCTCTTCTGTACGCACTGTACGCATTCGTGTGGTTGGTTTAATGTCAAATAAAGTAAACTGAGTGCGAAACTTGGTCACAATCGCATTAATTGTTTGCTCACTTGGTCGATTATGTAGACCATAAATCGGACGTAAATCGCGAAACACTTTTCGAACCGAACACTGATTTTTGTAATATAATTCAATTATTTGCAAGCGTTGCTCGTTAGTAAGTCTATTCATTATGAAATGTCAAAGCATACTGAGCATCTTTCTCTTTGACACCTTGTCTGAAATCCCGCGTGATCTGTCAAATACTAATGCATGAAAATCCTAACCACAAAAAAATCACCCTTTATTATACCATTTTAGAATCTGCATTAAACACGCATATTTTTAAAATAGTTGGCCACTTAGGTTCTCATACATTTTTTTTGCACCAAAGACGCTCAAACTTTTATAAAAAAAAAATATTTACCACATTTCATGCTGAAAATTGAAGTTTAGATTTTTTTTCAAAAAGTGCAACAGCTACTCATACTATTTACTGCATATCTATTAGTATAGTCCATTAAGAATATTATAACACCAAAAAACCGATGGGTTTAATTTATTTGTAGCCGCGGTGATCGGAAACGTAAAGTAATGTGACAAAATCGACTTTGTTTTAAAAAAAATGATGTATCTGAGATACTACTTGGGATATATTTTTTTATATTTTATTTTGAGAGCCCAATAGCTCTACTAACGGGTGTTTTTTTAGGAGGTTTGTTTTTCCGATAGATGTCGTTTTATTTTATGACAGTTGTTTTGACAGCTCAAAGTGGCATTTCTACTCAGTATTGTTTGGCAAATCATTATGAATAGGTTAACTCCAGAACAACGTTTTCAAATCGTGGAAATTTATTTTCAAAATCAGTGTTCAATTAAAAATGTTTATAGAGCACTTCGTGAATTTTATGGTGCACATAATCGTCCGTCAGAGACCACCATAAAGAACGTAATTACCAAATTTCGGTCTACATTCACTCTTTTGGATGCCAAGCCACCGACAAGAATGAGAAGAGTTCGTACAGAAGAAAATATTGCTGTCGTTGAGGCCAGTGTCGAAGAAAACGACAATTTATCGATTCGTCGTCGTGCTCAGCAAATTGGACTTTGTCCATCGACTTTATGGAAAATTTTACGTAAAGATTTGGGTTTGGTGCCATACAAAATTCAATTGGTGCAAGAATTAAAGCCACACGACCATCGTTTGCGCCGTGAATTCAGTGATTGGTCGTTAAATCAATTGAACGAAGATCCATTTTTTTACCGTAAAATTCTCTTCAGTGATGAGGCGCATTTTTGGTTAAATGGATACGTCAACAAACAAAATTGTCGCATTTGGAGCAAAGATAATCCACACGCCGTTCTAGAATTACCAATGCATCCTGATAAATGTACTGTTTGGTGCGGTCTATGGGCTGGTGGGATCATCGGTCCATATTTCTTTAAAAATGAGGAAGGACGACGCGTTACCGTGAATGGAAATCGATACAGAACCATGTTAAATGAGTTTTTGTTGTCAAATCTTGAAGATATGGATATGAATGAAATGTGGTTTCAACAAGATGGTGCCACTTGCCATACAGCACGTGAAACAATCGACTTATTGAAAGAAACTTTCAACGACAACATTATTTCGAGAAATGGTCCGGTGAATTGGCCTCCGCGTTCGTGCGATTTGACGCCACTCGATTACTTTTTGTGGGGATACGTGAAGTCATTGGTTTATGTGGATAAACCTCAATCGATTGACGCTTTGGAAACCAATATTCAACGTGTCATTGCTGACATACGCCCTCAAATGCTTGAAAAAGTGCTGGAAAATTGGACCTCCAGAATGACATTTGTGAAAAATAGTCGTGGTAGCCATATGCCAGAAATTGTGTTTAAATGTTAAATGCCAAAAAATTATCTACCAAATAAAAAAAAATTTTGGTCATTTCATAATTTTATGTGTTTTATTCAAAAAAAAAATCGGCAACCTCTTAAAAAAACACCCTTTATAAGGAGTTTCAGGCTTATTCATTCATTCTGGGACACCCCGTATACAATTACAATTATTCCAATTTTTAAAAAATGTCACAAATTTATTTTTGTATTCGGACTGCAAATGAACTCAGTGGTTATGCGGAAGACAAAATTATTCTGCTAATGTCAAAATTATCACTGGAATATTATTTATTACAGAAATCTGACACGTCCTAAGTAAGACCGCTTATACATTAGACTACATTTTGAAAACATTTCAAAATTTCGTTTGATGCTAAAAATTAGACCTTTCAAAACGTTTTTATACCCACGTATGTATATTAACAAACAGATGTCGAATCCGAGCATTGATTGTGTTCCTGAATTAACAAACATTTTTTTAATGGTAAGTGGTTTGTGAATAAATTAATATATGTATGCATATAAAATTATAAATTGTGTTATGTTCCTTGTATTAGGTGTGCAAGTAGAAACTCCGCTCTGAAGTTGGTTGCATTAAAATATACTTGAACGAATTCAAATCGCCCACCATTTTGGATATATGTAGCTTAGTCAATGATGTTTTTATGATATAAGTTTCAGTTATTTACAAGCTGTCGTTCGTGTGCATCAATTTTAGGAGATGGATGTCAATAAGCAACATTTATGTTCTCAAATGAAAAAAAATGCTGCTCAAGCTATAGCATTGATTAATTCGACTTTGAGTGAACATTCTGTGAGTCATTCAATAGTAAAAAATTGGTTTGCAAGATTCGTGATGGCAATTTTAGTCTTGAGGATGATCCACGTCCAGGTGCGGTAAAACAATTTGAAGACGAAGAACTTAAAGTTTTAGTGGATGAAAATCCGCGTAAAACTCAAAAAGAGCTTGCAGAATAGTTATGAATTAGTCACCAAGCAATATCATTTCGATTGCATGCAACGGGATCAATACAGACGGAAGAAAAATGGGTTACTCATAAACTGACCGAAGAAAACAAAAACCGAAGAGTTGATATCTACTTGAATTTGCTTTCTTGGCATAAAAAAAGAATTTTTTGCAAAAAATCATTGCGGGTGATGAAAAGTGGATTTTTACGATAATCCTAAACGCAGAAAACCATCGGTTGTTCCAGGCCAGCCATCAACATCAGTTGCAAAAGTGAATATGCATGCGAACAAAGTGTTACTGTGTGTCTGTCTGGTGGGACTGGAAAGGAGTCATTTACTACGAGTTTCTGGAACCTGGTCAAACTGTTACAGCTGAACGTTACCAGGCCCAATTGATCAAATTAAGTGATGTCCTGGAAGAAAAAAGACCATTTACGAGCTAAGGAATCGTCCACATACAGCAAAATCAACCCAGGGATTCGTCTTTAGTTAGGCTTGGGAGTTTCACAGCATGGGGCGTATTCTCCAGACTTGGCTCCCTCTGATTACCACTTATTCAGATCGATTTCATCATATTTGAAAGACCAGCGGTTCACGAAAGTTGAAGATGTGCAAAAATGGCTCGAAAGCATTAATCTTCTACCTGATAAATGGCAAAATACCATAGATAGCAATGGCGAATATTACGATAGTTAATCTTTGTAGCAATTATATTTTCAATAAAGTTGAATTTGACCGAAAAAACCGAGTTTCTACACGCTAGGCTCTACTTGCTAGGTGGGCGTAATAAAATAAATTCAAATTCTGAACATTTATAGTATGTCGTTAATTTTTTTCATTCGCAGAAATCAAGATAGCTATTGATTGATTGATTGGACTGTAGGACCAAGTACACAAGTTATCCGGAACAAATGTCCCGGATAACCTCGGGCCTATTCCTACAGCCTGTTTACACATAACGATAGAAAAGGTTTTTTTTTAGGACAGAACGACCCGGTTTCAGAGACCTAGCGATCGAACGGCACAACAAAATTCTAATCTACTTCTAATCTACTAGAGGAAGGTAAAAGGCTTATCAGGTTTAATGGATACCGATGGTATTGGTCTTCAACAATTGCATCTCTAAATCAGCAACCTGAGAAAAAAATATTGTTATTTCACGTACATCTGAACATTTTCTGAAATTTGATTCTAAATTAATAATTTCCGGCTTCCCAAACAAAATTGATTGATTGAATCGGCCCGGTTACATACACCTAGATAAAGTCGACAGTTAGTAACACAATGACAATATAATTCAATATAATTCTAATCTACACAAAGTAATATTATTTTACAAGAATCTAATACTAAATTAATATGTTCCTGCTACCTAAATCATATAAAAATTTATAAATTTAATTCTCTCCTCCTGCAACTCCACAACTTACAATAGAATTTCCTGAAACCATAGTTAATTGATTATTCGGATACCATACACCATCGGATCTAATTTAATATTAATTGCAAAATAAACACTTTTGGCATTTACATACTTTTGTATTTTTTTTTTGTAAACTGCTTAAGCAGCAGTAAATTTTATACAAAAAGAGCTCTAATGTAATAAAAATGCTAGAATAAAGTAAAAATTAAACTTAAACACTTGTTCAGTGGTAACCTATTAATAAGTATTATATTAAAGACACCAGACATAGTTCATGCTAATATAACCGCAAGCTGTCTAGTCATATCAATGACAGAATTAATAGTAAGTAGCTAGCACGTCTGTAGAATCCATGATAATCAAATAACCCAATCAATTGTTCAATGCTTTAATTATAAAATAAATGAATCAGAAAATATTAAAATAAGATATTAAAAATTACTCTACGATAGTTAACTATTGTATATATCTATTTACAACAGCATTAAATAAATTATAAATCATATAATCGACATACATCGATAATTATTTATCCAACCTAGAACAAGCTAACCAAAACCTTTACCAATTTACAATCTTCCGAATAACCTAGCAAATAATTTAATTAAAAAGTGCATGATCCCCGAAAAACTATCTAAGTACAGCAATAATTGGCTGTATTTCAAATTTACTCCGTAGCTTCCAAGCTATCTGTTTTTCTGGTAGGTTGATTCCAAAAATTCAAATATTCGCTGAAATAGCAAAGTTATTAGCAAACCCAATAGCTATTATGATACCTAACTTGCTTGCTCCCATAAAAAGTTTTATTGTATGCATTTAAAATTTAAATTTTGAACATAAAATTAATTATACTAAAACGAATTAATACTCTAATGCAATGGGAGTGCCCAAATGAAATTCCCTGAATCTAAAGATTATGCAAATAAAATCAATAGCTGTAAACTAAAAAAAATAGAACTGCATTCTAAAATAAAATTTGTAAATCTAGATTAAATACTTCCGAAAAATTATAATTTTAAAGTTAAACCAACAATTCCAAATCGATCACAGCCGCCTCCCTATACATGCCCTAAACCAGAATTCCCAAATTCTTTAAGTTATTATTATCACGTTTAAAATAAGAATAATAAGAATAACAAGAATTTTAAGAATTTTAATTTTAATTTTACACTAAAACCTAAAATTCAAATTAATAAATTATTAATTTATATTTCTACAAGAATCTATATATGAATGAGATAATAATTATATTATTTGACTCCTTCACACCAATATCCGTATATTGATGAAAATTTATTAATCTGACAACACTCCAATCTCCACCTAGAATGATCAGAAATGATCAAAACAACTGCTGAAAGTACATATGCATTTGCCATTTCATCCTCATTATAGTGAGCATCTTTAACAAAGAAAGGCAGTTCCATTCAACCAAAACGCACTTTCTCTCCACTACTTCAACCAAAAGCAGCACTACATCCATTCAAAAGTCTAAAACAAAACGGATCAATACACCACAGCAGAAACATAAGCCGCAATGATGTACTCCACTTCCTAGGGACCACAGTAGATGGCTTACCAGACATTCTATAAAAAAAAACTAATAGCTTTCATACACAATTGCTTTATGAAATTGAATCTAACGACAAATCACTCGCCGGTATATTCCATGTAAGAAAAATTATATTTACTATAAATCACTTGAGAAAAACATCTTGGCTATAATAAAAGAAGTCGCCGAAGAAACATCACATGCAACACAAGAGCAAGCACCGATTACTGCAGCGGCCTCAAAAGTCAAATCGGAATTTCGAAATTTTATTAAAAAAAGTTGGGATGAGAAAGGGTGTTTCTGGATAAAGCAAACAGGAAAAATTCGTTACAACGAAACTCGTACAAACCGAAGTGATGCTTTCCGGATTAGTCAAAACGAGATTCCACTCTGTATCATTAGTACTCCTTAGTGCCAATGTTTTCCAGTACAAATACTAATCCAGTAAAAATCTGCGCAAATAATGTTAAACTGGTTACGACATCACGATTTAAACCGGACTACAACTAAAAAGTGACAAAACTCAACTCACAGTTTCCAAACCCAAAATGCCTACATTGTCTTCGAAACACTACATTTCCATATGAAGTATGATAATACACCACCACCACAACAATGACCGCTGCTGAACTGAACGAGATCCACTACCGTGGACGATCACAACTGTATCAAGAAACCAACTAGGCCACGATACGTACCTCACCTACCTTGCCATTGCCATTACCAATTGCTAATAATCAGCTCTCAACACAGGCGATCGCGCAAGAAGATTGTAAAAATATATAAAAATATAACATAATACACAATGACGAATTTTAGCGCCTTGCCCCCTGATAGCCACAATATTGGTTTCAAAACTACACCAACCTCACACAGAATAAGATTTTAATCTCCGAAATAAAAAATACATATAATATAAATATTCAAAACATAATTAAATAAAATTAAAAGAACAGAAAAGATCACGCGCATTAAATTATGAATTCATCCATCAAGAAGAAAACAAATAAAACCATTCGCAGAAATCAAGGTAGCTATTGTTACAATTCAGTCATAGTTTTACAAAAAAACACAATTTGCATTTCACATATTAATTACATATCATATGCATTTATTAACCCTCTGTTTATATGTATAATTATAGATTCGTATCGGTGTGTAACGAAAAGGTCTGTTAATTGAGTTTGTCCGAATCGTCAAGAGGCGAATTGTAGCAACAAATTTTCGATAAGATAAATTCATCTAATTCGTTGAACCAGCCACGAACTGTCGAACAATGGCAGCGAGCATGTAAATATATTACAAAAAATTATATTCGTGTGAAAGATGAACAAAATAACATGCATATTTTTTCATTGAGGTTTTGAACTAACTAAACATATAAGATAATTACATTTAACTATACTTAATGAAACTAAGCAACCCTTAATTTGCATGTACTTTTAGACATGGCGCGATTACAAAACCCAATAAGAAATTAAAACGACTTCGAACAGCCCGATATAGTACTGAAAGAGACGAACTGGACGATTCATTGAAGCTCACCAGAAAATAACAAAAAATTACTTATATCAGTGGAATTGAAAATTTAGATGAGATCAGAACACTCGATGAACCTGGATGGCTAAATTAAACTTCAAATATTTTATATGTACTTCATTTTTCAATTTCTTGCATTTTATACTCTTTAGATAACCGGCCAACTAAACCTACAAGAGAAAACGGTTGGTTTACGCCCACAGTACGCCAATTACACAATCTAAGCGGATTGACTGACTTACTGAAAGAAGCTCTCGGCTTGTTCAAAGATATCAAACCAACGCTTGCATTTCAAGATATGTAACAATATCATCGAGATATTACCTAAAAACATATTAAATAATTGAAGTTTATTTAAGTATTAAAAACAAAAATTATAAATTTGACGAACGATTTATATTATTATAAAATTTATATTATAATAACAACAACCTTTTCACTATCTCGTCTGCTCAAAAAGTGATACGACGGAACGACATATAAGCACCATAAAACCTGACACCTTATACAACTACGAAATTGTCAAGTCTCGAGTCTCGGATTCCGAACAAAATTTGCGTTCAGGTCGCGCGATTGAATTGTCATCAAACAATTAACCAGAATACAGTAGGATTAAAAGGAAGCCATCAGATTTGATCAATAGAAAATGAGTTGTATTCCATTATGACAACGTACTGTACAGGAAAGTAAAAACTGCAGAAGAATTATGCGTTTCACCTATTCACTGTCAGAGGCAACATTATCACAATAATGAAATTTTCCTGCTGTTATGTTAGAAACCGACACTCTGAAAATGACCATAAATATTGACCGGTTCCGATCAATATTTATGGTCATTTTCAGGGTTCGGTTACAACTAAGGGCGGAATTCCATTACTGCGGCGTTTTTGCAGAAAAACAGTAAGAGATAAAATCAAAAATCTAACAGACAGATTATTTTTATTTTATAGCGAAATATTAAGGGGTTGTTTGACAACTACGAAATTATAACCAATAAATTAGTATAAAAATGAAAATTATTGTTAAATCAATTTTATTTCTATCTTTAAGTTACTAAAAATTCTAAATATTATTTGTAAGCATCATTTTAATATGTTTTTAATTATTTCCTTTCAATAATTAAAACCTATAAAAACGCTTTCTTATAAAAATAGTTAGGGGAATATTTGACCGCGTTTATAACCTAACCTAAATAATATCACATGCATTAAAATTATGTAATACAGAGTAAAAAATAAAAATTAAAAATTTTAAAATATTTTAATGTGAACATTAATATAAATTTATCATGAAAACGCGATTTATATCACACTCCACCAAACATATGCAATGTCTGAGCCAAGCGCTCACCTTTAAAATATTACTAAACTAAAATTTGCTGAGAGCGGGGAGTATTTTTCATTTTGGTTGCCATAAAAAATACTTCGTTTTGTATTTTTTTTTTATATTTATGGCAACCACAAATTTAAGTATACAAATATTTACTTTTTTACCGCTCACATACATAGGGATTTTTGATTTTATCTCTTTCTGGTTTTCTGCATAAAAAAAAATCCGCCTTAAATCATAAACAAAAAAAAATTTAGAAAGAAACATTTTAATGAAACAATAGTACATAAGGAAGTATGTAACTCTATAGGTGAACATGCGTTCATTAAAAGCAATAAAGAAATAAAATATTTAAAACAAATATTTTATATACTAAATCTACCAAGTACGATCTAGTGTATTAATAAATATCTGAAACCGATTATGAATAAAAAAAATTGTCAGCAAAATGGTTTACGAAAAATGAAAATATACCAGAAGGAATAAAATAAAACAGAAAGAATAATATACCTATGTTATACACTTTTTGGAACGAATTGAAAGAAGTTTGAACATATGTCAGGTCTCTTCAAATAAACTAAAATTACCGTAATTACCTTAAAGCAAATACATGATGAAACATAAGAAAATTCGCCTGCGTCGGTAGCACTCCAGAAATGTTTGAAGTAATTTTAATATGAAATGTTTCCAGTTTCTTAGCAAATGCATTAGAAAATACCCTTTCCGCCATTAATCGAAATTTATTGATAGGGAAAAGAGTTGAAACCCAAAATAGGAAAACAAAATATTTGCATGAACATAAATGGGATCAGGGGTTTGCCAAATGCGGTAAGTATGCTTTTAGAGATGGGGTGTGAAAGGTGCTTCATTGCATTAATGGCAGAGTATTTATTTTGGGTGATTCTTATGTGTTGAAATGGATGGGATAGGTTTGTGAAATATACCTAAGACAATATTTTTTAAATTGTTTGTTTCGGCGAGAGATCACTTGAGATTTTTGGATGTGTTCCTCGACGATAGTGGGGAATTGTTTCTGATTTCTTCAAATCCTGACGATGCTGAAATTTTGCCTTCTGCGAATGTTAATAAACATGTCATGTATCTGTTAGCATAATTAAATATTTTATTCAGGACACGAAAAACGCCAAAATCTATGGTGCATCGATTGTTACTACACTTTCCTAAATTTTTAAGTTGCAAATTTATGATTATATTGTTTTACAGAAGTGTCTAAAAAATTAAATAAACAATTATATTGTTCTATTGTTTATGATAAATTTGTTGGTTAAGTGTGTAGTAATTATTTTTTTTAATAAAACACTTTAGTTTAAGGTAATTCTCTCGGACACCTGGAAATGGACTAATTAGAGCAATAATTATTATGATTTGTTTTGATTTCTAAATTTTAAATTTTAATATGACTAATAATTAGTTGGAGTTAATAATCTCATCGTTCAATTTATTATTTGCAGATGATTAGTGTTGGGGATTCCGGTCAAGTTCATATTAATAATAATTTCATTCATTCATTTTATATGAAATGTTATGTTCTTTCCGACCAAAAAATTTTGCACATCAAATATTTTTAATCAGAGTCAGTTTTTATGTTCTTTCGGCGGGTAAAAAAAAACAACTAAAAATGTTGATGTACATCGGGAATTGAAATTGAAATGTATCGTGAACGATTTTGAGTCAACTTATTATACAAATTGTATGATATTTCGATCAAGGGCTGAATCTAAAGTATATTTCTTTGGGTGAAGGTGTATGATTATTGTATGATTTTCAATTAAAAGTTTCTCAAAATTAATTCAATATTTGTTAAAATCAATTGGAAGTTTAAACATTTGATATACATAATTCTTCTATGGTGTTTACTATCAATTTTTTATTTCACACCATTAATTAAACGAAAATAAAGCATTTTATTTTCCGCAAACGCTTAAATAAAGCTCAAAACTAAAATATCGTACAGCTCAAATACATGTAATAAAGAAAAACAGAAAGACATTTTAAAACAATACCATTGAGGAGGTATCCTCCTCAATGACAATACATAAAAAATGAAACGGCATATAATAAATTCACAGTGAATACAACAAGCAAGAGAAAATGAAAACTACTTGGTTTTGATGTAAAAAAAAATATATTCTCAAACGAAGAAAAACTATTCTCTACCTTGTCACATATTTTATTATGATGACTTGATTGTCAGAAAAAAAGCATATGCAATTATCAATTCAAATACATTTTCTTTAAATAAAAGGATTTTAACAATGCATTTAATAAATCTTAATTATAAATGCTTACATGTTTAATTATACTAAAAATAATTATACAATTTAAAAATTATCAACAAAAATAAAATAATAGTAATAATTATAATAATAATAACATTAATAATAATAATAAAAAGAATAATAATTTTAATTAAATGATTCACAAATGTCTGAAATTTGTTGATATTACGTGCCTGGAATGAATCAGTTTGAAGAATGGAGAAATACCATTTTTTTAAACTTCCATGCGCTGTCGTTTTAACGGTAAACTGTTACAACAACCCTTGACATAGAACGACAAATCTAGTAGCTTGGTCTTACTTAAACAATCTTAATAGCTTTTTACGTGAAAAATTGGACGTTTCTAGCTTAATAAGCAAGTATAATGGTGTCTGTGTATCTTACAACTTGTATATTGATTGGCAAATACGTAATGGATACTAAGAAAACATCCACAAGAAAACATCCAAACATTTCAGCTAAATCCAAGGAAATGTGATCATATTTACGAAGGCGAAACATGTAATGAGTCCAGCTTTAAACGCTTTAATAAGTTTATCCATGTTGTAATCATGCCTTCCAAAAGGAACCATTTCACCATATGAAAAGTAAGGAAATACATATGCTAAAAATAATTTATAGCTCAGTTTAATTGATGCAAAATCAGTCACCGATCATAAACTACGAAACTTCATGAAGGGTTTACTTCAAATCATATGCTGCAAGATAAACAGTTCTTAATTAGAACACACAAATCATTTACAAAACCCACGAACGGAATATCTCATTACATACTGTAACACGTGGGGAGTGGTTTGTATTCAGCTTGCGTTTGTTTATAACAATAGATTGTGTTTTTTGAGATTTAAAAACATGCCTTTATGGGTAGCCCATTCTGCAATTTTAAGAATATTACGGTTAATATTACTTATGGCATCATTTGCTGCGTTTTTTTGAAATATGGTGTTCGAGACCGCGATAAAATATAGGGAAAATACAGGGAAATTTGAACAAAAAAATTTAGAACAACAACTTTAACTAACTTCAAGTTAATCATTTTGACATTTAATTTTTGGTTTATAATTAAACACAATAATATCGAATATTAAAATAAATTAATTAATTTCATTTCATTTTCATTCTTTCAAATGTCCAGTTGTCAATGAAGGAAGGAACAATCAAAAAATTATGTACTAAAAAAATTTCCCTGTTTCGTCAGTTCAGCAATTATTAAGTTCTTTGATCAACTCTGTTGTACTTTACATAATATCCAGAGTTGTTCAGAGTT
The DNA here is from genome assembly GCA_963691935.1 of Nephrotoma guestfalica. NCBI lineage: Eukaryota > Metazoa > Arthropoda > Insecta > Diptera > Tipulidae > Nephrotoma > Nephrotoma guestfalica. The sequence continues at coordinate 184,598,511 of OY829913.1, forward strand.
GTTGAGAACAAGCATAAATAAACTTTATTCGATAATATAATGCAAGATATTGACTTAGTATAAGCTCTTTAGGATGCGATTGAGTAAATCCGAAGACCGATGTGAAGCTAGCACGAAAAGTTAGCACGTATTTTAAAAAATGTACATATGGTAATACTTTTATCAAATATCTAAACCAATTTGTTTTCTATTGAATAGTACTAAAAAATTTACCACACAAAATAAGCATTTATTATAATAGTAAATATAAAAATATGCACATCTTTAATTTTACTATAAAACTGAACGTTTTTTTTTCAAACGTAGTTTCGTTAATTGATCTAGAGTCCAATAATTAAATTTTTATTAGCAATCAGCAGGCTCGATAATAAAATATTTTAAAAACATATAGCGGTTCGAGTATTAGCTAGAGTTAGCACGAAAATTTAAAATCAAACAAAAATAAAACGAGATACAAATCAAAAACGAAAACAAAATCAATGTATTTTCTATGATTCGAACAAACATTATAAAAATGTTAATAAAAATTGATTTTTGAGCATAAATAATCAAAAATGACCAATCTTATCATACAACTAGTACTAGTACAATACTTAAAATCTAACATATGTAAAACATGTAATGCTTCTCTTATTCGTACTTATCACCTATGAAATTGTATATTAAACCATAATCATTACGAAATTATTCTCAAAACTACAAAACAATTCTATGATTTGAACGGGAGTACTAACGGTTCGTGCTGAGCCCTTTCTAACATTTGGCGGACATGAATTGAGTTTTATATTAAACCATGATCCTTTATGAAATTATACTCAAAACTACACAACAATTCTATGATTTGAACGGGAGTACTAACGGTTCGTGCTGAGCCCTTTCTAACATTTGGCGGACATGAATTGAGTTTTATATTAAACCATGATCCTTTACGAAATTATTCTCAAAACTACAAAACAATTCTATGATTTGAACGGCAGTATTAACGGTTCGTGCTGAGCCCTTTCTTACATTTGGCGGACATGAATTGAGTTTTATATTAAACCATAATCATTACGAAATTATTCTCAAAACTACAAAACAATTCTATGATTTGAACGGGAGTACTAACGGTTCGTGCTGAGCCCTTTCTAACATTTGGCGGACATGAATTGAGTTTTATATTAAACCATGATCCTTTACGAAATTATTCTCAAAACTACAAAACAATTCTATGATTTGAACGGCAGTATTAACGGTTCGTGCTGAGCCCTTTCTAACATTTGGCGGACATGAATTGAGTTTTATATTAAACCATGATCCTTTACGAAATTATACTCAAAACTACAAAACAATTCTATGATTTGAACGGGAGTACTAACGGTTCGTGCTGAGCCCTTTCTAACATTTGGCGGACATGAATTGAGTTTTATATTAAACCATGATCCTTTACGAAATTATTCTCAAAACTACAAAACAATTCTATGATTTGAACGGGAGTACTAACGGTTCGTGCTGAGCCCTTTCTAACATTTGGCGGACAGGAATTGAGTTTTATATTAAACCATGATCCTTTACGAAATTATTCTCAAAACTACAAAACAATTCTATGATTTGAACGGAAGTACTAACGGTTCGTGCTGAGCCCTTTCTAACATTTGGCGGACATGAATTGAGTTTTATATTAAACCATGATCCTTTACGAAATTACTCTCAAAACTACAAAACAATTCTATGATTTGAACGGGAGTACTAACGGTTCGTGCTGAGCCCTTTCTAACATTTGGCGGACATGAATTGAGTTTTATATTAAACCATGATCCTTTACGAAATTATTCTCAAAACTACAAAACAATTCTATGATTTGAATGGAAGTACTAACGGTTCGTGCTGAGCCCTTTCTAACATTTGTCGGACATGAATTGAGTTTTATATTAACCCGTGATCCATTACGAAATTATTCTCAAAATTACAAAACAATTCTATGATTTGAACGGGAGTACTAACGGTTCGTGCTGAGCCCTTTCTAACATTTGTCGTACATGAATTGAGTTTTATATTAAACCATGATCCTTTACGAAATTATTCTCAAAACTACAAAACAATTCTATGATTTGAACGGGAGTACTAACGGTTCGTGCTGAGCCCTTTCTAACATTTGTCGTACATGAATTGAGTTTTATATTAAACCATGATCCTTTACGAAATTATTCTCAAAACTACAAAACAATTCTATGATTTGAATGGAAGTACTAACGGTTCGTGCTGAGCCCTTTCTAACATTTGTCGGACATGAATTGAGTTTTATATTAACCCGTGATCCTTTACGAAATTATTCTCAAAATTACAAAACAATTCTATGATTTGAACGGGAGTACTAACGGTTCGTGCTGAGCCCTTTCTAACATTTGTCGTACATGAATTGAGTTTTATATTAAACCACGATCCTTTACGAAATTATTCTCAAAACTACAAAACAATTCTATGGTTTGAATGGAAGTACTAACGGTTCGTGCTGAGCCCTTTCTAACATTTGTCGGACATGAATTGAGTTTTATATTAACCCGTGATCCTTTACGAAATTGTTCTCAAAATTACAAAACAATTCTATGATTTGAACGGGAGTACTAACGGTTCGTGCTGAGCCCTTTCTAACATTTGTCGGACAGGAATTGAGTTTTATATTAAACCATGATCCTTTACGAAATTATTCTCCAAACTACAAAACAATTCTATGATTTGAACGGAAGTACTAACGGTTCGTGCTGAGCCCTTTCTAACATTTGTCGTACATGAATTGAGTTTTATATTAAACCATGATCCTTTACGAAATTATTCTCAAAACTACAAAACAATTCTAACAGGAATTGAGTTTTATATTAAACCATGATCCTTTACGAAATTATTCTCCAAACTACAAAACAATTCTATGATTTGAACGGAAGTACTAACGGTTCGTGCTGAGCCCTTTCTAACATTTGTCGGACATGAATTGAGTTTTATATTAAACCATGATCCTTTATTGGAAAACGGAAGCCTCATTGATAGTTATTTTAAAAATACTTGTGCGTTCGACTCCTTCATCCAATATGCCACTTACTCATTTGAAATAAATAATATGAGAGACACAACGATGAAAACTCTGTTAGTGGCCCTAACAGATAAAAATTTGCCACAAGCTTATAAGGTCAGAAATGAAATATTAGTTGACATTTATAAATATCAAAACTTTTGCGATTGTAATATTTTAAAAATATCCGATTATTTTCTGAAAATGTATCCGAGCGTCCTGGTAAAATTTAAATGTAGTATTTGTCAAGATTGTACTGTTGATGAAAGGCAATACATTAATTTAAATATTTTCGAATTTGAAAAAAATGGTTTTGCAAATATAGATAAAATTTTTTCGGATGTACATAAAAAACGATGCCAAACTTGTGAAATATTTTAAAAATATCCGATTATTTTCTGAAAATGTATCCGAGCGTCCTGGTAAAATTTAAATGTAGTATTTGTCAAGATTGTACTGTTGATGAAAGGCAATACATTAATTTAAATATTTTCGAATTTGAAAAAAATGGTTTTGCAAATATAGATAAAATTTTTTCGGATGTACATAAAAAACGATGCCAAACTTGTGAAATATATATTCAATTAAACCGTCCAATATAGTTGCGTTGCAAACCGAGTATATAAACCAACAATCACCTATTACAATTAGCTCTATACAAAGTCATTTTACATACCATAATAAAAATTACGAAATTAATTCGATAGTTAGCTACATCCCATCAAATAGCCCACCACATTATGTTAGCTATTGTAAAATGAACAAGAAGTGGGTAAAATATGATGAATTGAAATCGTATGTACAGCAGATCGGAAAGCCAATCATAGAAAAGGTTATACCTCACATAATCTTATTTAAAGTAAACAATTTAAAAATCCAATAAAGTTTTAAGGAATTGTTGAACTAAAGCTAGTTAATTCCATTCCATCGACACAGATTAACACCACTCTAAAATAAACCACGACAAAATTTTGAAAATGCCCAGCACGAATCGATATTGTTCACAAACAAATCATAAAAAAATTCTGAAACTTTCTGAATAATTTCGTAATTGGTCCTACTTTAATATAAAATCAGTTTCATGTCCGACAAATTTTTGGAAAAGACCTGCTTGAATCGATATCACTCAATCAATTTCATATACGACAGAATTTTGAAAATGCCCAGCACGAATCGATATTGCTCACAAACAAATCATAAAAAAATTCTGAAACTTTCTGAATAATTTCGTAATTGGTCCTACTTTAATATAAAATCAGTTTCATGTCCGACAAATTTTTGGGAAAGACCAGCTCGAATCGATATCACTCAATCAATTTCACATACGACAGAATTTTGAAAATGCCCAGCACGAATCGATATTGCTCACAAACAAATCATAAAAAAATTCTGAAACTTTCTGAATAATTTCGTAATTGGTCCTACTTTAATATAAAATCAGTTTCATGTCCGACAAATTTTTGGAAAAGACCTGCTTGAATCGATATCACTCAATCAATTTCATATACGACAGAATTTTGAAAATGCCCAGCACGAATCGATATTGCTCACAAACAAATCATAAAAAAATTCTGAAACTTTCTGAATAATTTCGTAATTGGTCCTACTTTAATATAAAATCAGTTTCATGTCCGACAAATTTTTGGAAAAGACCTACTTGAATCGATATCACTCAATCAATTTCATATACGACAGAATTTTGAAAATGCCCAGCACGAATCGATATTGCTCACAAACAAATCATAAAAAAATTCTGAAACTTTCTGAATAATTTCGTAATTGGTCCTACTTTAATATAAAATCAGTTTCATGTCCGACAAATTTTTGGAAAAGACCTGCTTGAATCGATATCATTGAATCAATTTCATATACGACAGAATTTTGAAAATGCCCAGCATGAATCGATGTTGCTCACAAACAAATCATAAAAAAATTCTGAAACTTTCTGAATAATTTCGTAATTGGTCCTACTTTAATATAAAATCAGTTTCATGTCCGACAAATTTTTGGGAAAGACCAGCTCGAATCGATATCACTCAATCAATTTCACATACGACAGAATTTTGAAAATGCCCAGCACGAATCGATATTGCTCACAAACAAATCATAAAAAAATTCTGAAACTTTCTGAATAATTTCGTAATTGGTCCTACTTTAATATAAAATCAGTTTCATGTCCGACAAATTTTTGGAAAAGACCTGCTTGAATCGATATCACTCAATCAATTTCATATACGACAGAATTTTGAAAATGCCCAGCACGAATCGATATTGCTCACAAACAAATCATAAAAAAATTCTGAAACTTTCTGAATAATTTCGTAATTGGTCCTACTTTAATATAAAATCAGTTTCATGTCCGACAAATTTTTGGAAAAGACCTACTTGAATCGATATCACTCAATCAATTTCATATACGACAGAATTTTGAAAATGCCCAGCACGAATCGATATTGCTCACAAACAAATCATAAAAAAATTCTGAAACTTTCTGAATAATTTCGTAATTGGTCCTACTTTAATATAAAATCAGTTTCATGTCCGACAAATTTTTGGAAAAGACCTACTTGAATCGATATCACTCAATCAATTTCATATACGACAGAATTTTGAAAATGCCCAGCACGAATCGATATTGCTCACAAACAAATCATAAAAAAATTCTGAAACTTTCTGAATAATTTCGTAATTGGTCCTACTTTAATATAAAATCAGTTTCATGTCCGACAAATTTTTGGAAAAAACCTGCTTGAATCGATATCATTGAATCAATTTCATATACGACAGAATTTTGAAAATGCCCAGCATGAATCGATGTTGCTCACAAACAAATCATAAAAAAATTCTGAAACTTTCTGAATAATTTCGTAATTGGTCCTACTTTAATATAAAATCAGTTTCATGTCCGACAAATTTTTGGAAAAGACCTGCTTGAATCGATATCATTGAATCAATTTCATATACGACAGAATTTTGAAAATGCCCAGCATGAATCGATGTTGCTCACAAACAAATCATAAAAAAATTCTGAAACTTTCTGAATAATTTCGTAATTGGTCCTACTTTAATATAAAATCAGTTTCATGTCCGACAAATTTTTGGAAAAGACCAGCTCGAATCGATATCACTCAATCAATTTCATATACGACAGAATTTTGAAAATGCCCAGCATGAATCGATATTGCTCACAAACAAATCATAAAAAAAATCTGAAACTTTCTGAATAATTTCGTAATTGGTCCTACTTTAATATAAAATCAGTTTCATGTCCGACAAATTTTTGGAAAAGACCTGCTTGAATCGATATCACTCAATCAATTTCATATACGACAGAATTTTGAAAATGCCCAGCACGAATCGATATTGCTCACAAACAAATCATAAAAAAATTCTGAAACTTTCTGAATAATTTCGTAATTGGTCCTACTTTAATATAAAATCAGTTTCATGTCCGACAAATTTTTGGGAAAGACCAGCTCGAATCGATATCACTCAATCAATTTCACATACGACAGAATTTTGAAAATGCCCAGCACGAATCGATATTGCTCACAAACAAATCATAAAAAAATTCTGAAACTTTCTGAATAATTTCGTAATTGGTCCTACTTTAATATAAAATCAGTTTCATGTCCGACAAATTTTTGGAAAAGACCTACTTGAATCGATATCACTCAATCAATTTCATATACGACAGAATTTTGAAAATGCCCAGCACGAATCGATATTGCTCACAAACAAATCATAAAAAAATTCTGAAACTTTCTGAATAATTTCGTAATTGGTCCTACTTTAATATAAAATCAGTTTCATGTCCGACAAATTTTTGGAAAAGACCTGCTTGAATCGATATCATTGAATCAATTTCATATACGACAGAATTTTGAAAATGCCCAGCATGAATCGATGTTGCTCACAAACAAATCATAAAAAAATTCTGAAACTTTCTGAATAATTTCGTAATTGGTCCTACTTTAATATAAAATCAGTTTCAAGTCCGACAAATTTTTGGGAAAGACCAGCTCGAATCGATATCACTCAATCAATTTCACATACGACAGAATTTTGAAAATGCCCAGCACGAATCGATATTGCTCACAAACAAATCATAAAAAAATTCTGAAACTTTCTGAATAATTTCGTAATTGGTCCTACTTTAATATAAAATCAGTTTCATGTCCGACAAATTTTTGGAAAAGACCTACTTGAATCGATATCACTCAATCAATTTCATATACGACAGAATTTTGAAAATGCCCAGCACGAATCGATATTGCTCACAAACAAATCATAAAAAAATTCTGAAACTTTCTGAATAATTTCGTAATTGGTCCTACTTTAATATAAAATCAGTTTCATGTCCGACAAATTTTTGGAAAAGACCTACTTGAATCGATATCACTCAATCAATTTCATATACGACAGAATTTTGAAAATGCCCAGCACGAATCGATATTGCTCACAAACAAATCATAAAAAAATTCTGAAACTTTCTGAATAATTTCGTAATTGGTCCTACTTTAATATAAAATCAGTTTCATGTCCGACAAATTTTTGGAAAAAACCTGCTTGAATCGATATCATTGAATCAATTTCATATACGACAGAATTTTGAAAATGCCCAGCATGAATCGATGTTGCTCACAAACAAATCATAAAAAAATTCTGAAACTTTCTGAATAATTTCGTAATTGGTCCTACTTTAATATAAAATCAGTTTCATGTCCGACAAATTTTTGGAAAAGACCTGCTTGAATCGATATCATTGAATCAATTTCATATACGACAGAATTTTGAAAATGCCCAGCATGAATCGATGTTGCTCACAAACAAATCATAAAAAAATTCTGAAACTTTCTGAATAATTTCGTAATTGGTCCTACTTTAATATAAAATCAGTTTCATGTCCGATAAATTTTTGGAAAAGACCAGCTCGAATCGATATCACTCAATCAATTTCATATACGACAGAATTTTGAAAATGCCCAGCATGAATCGATATTGCTCACAAACAATGCATAAAAAAAATCTGAAACTTTCTGAATAATTTCGTAATTGGTCCTACTTTAATATAAAATCAGTTTCATGTCCGACAAATTTTTGGAAAAGACCTGCTTGAATCGATATCACTCAATCAATTTCATATACGACAGAATTTTGAAAATGCCCAGCACGAATCGATATTGCTCACAAACAAATCATAAAAAATTCTGAAACTTTCTGAATAATTTCGTAATTGGTCCTACTTTAATATAAAATCAGTTTCATGTCCGACAAATTTTTGGAAAAGATCTACTTGAATCGATATCACTCAATCAATTTCACATACGACAGAATTTTGAAAATGCCCAGCACGAATCGATATTGCTCACAAACAAATCATAAAAAATTCTGAAACTTTCTGAATAATTTCGTAATTGGTCCTACTTTAATATAAAATCAGTTTCATGTCCGACAAATTTTTGGGAAAGACCAGCTCGAATCGATATCACTCAATCAATTTCACATACGACAGAATTTTGAAAATGCCCAGCACGAATCGATATTGCTTACAAACAAATCAACTATTTTATATTTTGGTTTTTTTGTACCGATATTATCGGTATTACATATAACAGTTTAATACTATTTTAGTATTATACTATCGGCGATGCGATGCAAATGTGGTAGAAGAATAGTATAAATATATATTTTTTTTGTTTAATATTCTGTTAAAAAAAATCGTGCTAACTTTTTTTTCGTGCTAACTTGTACTAAAATTACATTATTCTAGACCCAAACCATTAGTGTTGCCATAGTGTTTTACGTGCTAACTTTTCGGGTCAGCTTCACAGACATGCTGTTTCAAAAAAACGTAGCAATTAATTCATTCGCAAGCAGTGTACATTTGAACATTGTCAGCGAATAAATGATTATATCCCTTTGACGTCCTTGTGGTTGTTTGTTTTTATTTATCACGTTTTAAAATTTTAAATTAATATTTTGTAGCATAAATACGTATAAATAGTTTTGTGATGTCGTGCATGAGAATTACAGTCCGGTTTATCCACAAAGGACTATAGATAACTCAAAATCACCAAATATTAGAGCTGGTTCTGAAAGAGCCGTTTCAAGTTCGCCGCTTAAAAAAATATCAAATCGCCACCAAGCACAAGAGAATTAACTTTTTCTTATGAAAAACTACCTAGTCGCGGATGAAGATAAATACAAACTAAACAAAAATACAAGAAAAGTAGATATTGAAATTGCCATTTTAAACTGCCCGATTCGTTATAAAAGAACTGGTATGCTCAAAATAGGGTGTGCAGTTAAGAAAATTACTGTAAATATATAATCACAACCTCGCACTATTTTCACTATTGCCACTGTATAACAGCTGAAGCCGATAGGCCGATTGATATAGATCCAATAAATCAAATTTATCCAAATGTGCGATAATCTACTCGTTCAAATTTTTTTCAAAGACCTTGGCCAAACTAGGAAGAATGCTTATAGGTCGATAATCAGACAAGGCCACAGTAATTTTGTTTTTAGGAATAGGGAATAATTTAGTTTGTTTCCATGCTTCAGGGAAACAAGAAGAGTAGTGATGTTATTTATAATAAATAAAATATATTTACGGAGAACCGAAGAAATTATTTTAATGGACATAATTTGGATTAAATCAAGTTCCAAACTCTCGCTGTTTAGGGTTTTTTCTAATGTTTAGTAATCGATACAAGTAAATTACAGTTTCGAAGTTTGGACTTGTACGAAATGACTATTTCACCTTTATATATCGTCGGCAAAAGCTCAGGGCAAGGCGTGGTGGATTGGAAAATGGATTTAAAGTTTTATGATTATCACACAGATTTTAGTTTCTTTTTCTTCTGTGAAATTAAGGCACTGTCCAAATACTAGGACATTTCTATTTGTAACACATGCATGAATATAAATCACATGGTTTTCCACCTTAGCATAAATTAATTATTTGCTTTTTATTTTTGTGTAATTTTTTTTGTATAAAATTGCAATTTTCCACAAATTTCTTTATTAATAATACTAATCCCTTAGCCAACTATTACCATGTTTCCATGACAGAGTTAACCTAGGTTAACTTAGGTTTACGCACATGGAAACACAGATTAAGGTTGAGTTTCGTTAAATTTGTTTTAACTCAACGAAACTAGTACGGTTGGGTTAGGTTCTATCTGTCAACATTTTTTACGTGTATTTTAAAATGACGCTCATTGTAAACTATTAAAATACAGATTTTGACTAAAACTATTTTAAAATTTATCTTGAAAATGAGTCAATTATATGATATGATATGATATGATGATATGATAGAGACGTACAGGCCAGCCATAACGGCGAACCTAGGTACGTGACCATAATCCTGAAATATCAACAATCAAATAACAAATTATATCTGATTGCGAATAATATTTCAGCATCATGCGGGCCCAGGCCCTGCCTGCATCCTTAACAGATAAGGTTAGTTAGGAAAGGATGTTAGTCACAGAAACGACTAGGGCGAACCGCAGCAAAGTCATTTTCTAACTACTTAAATATATTAGAATGTTAGTCTCAATTAAATTCACACTCTAGATTAGAGTTTGTTAGTTAATTAATGTAAGTTAGTTGTGTTTGAGATAAAGAATACTAATATTCATCATATGTATTCGGCATCAGTCCTACTAGACTGGTTAGGTTATTTAATTCACATCTATGGGTCATCTCATCACATACTGTTTGTAACCTTATTTTGCCCTATCTTCCCATCCAACACCATCTAACCGAGGGACTTCACGTTCGTAATGACACGGCAGTATTATCATACATATGATGACCTAAATATTCCGTCAATAATGTCAAAATAATAAAAAAAATAAAAATAAAAGAAAATTTAGATTCGGTATTGTCATTCAGCTACCTATATTTAAATTCATCCAACTAAAAGCAAGGTTAATTTATATCTAACATTCACTCAACTTCACTAAAACATAACCTGAATTCAACCAAAAAGATCGTCGAAAAACAACATTCCATAGCAAAAAGTCTTTGGATCGTTAACATATTTGATTGTATTGAGTTTATGCTCAAAGCGTAAGTAATTAAATAGACCCTCTGATCAAGAATGTTGCAATCACAATCTTTCCTGACCATCTGGTATGTTCAAAATCCGGTATGTAAAAAAAAATAAATAAATAATAAATTTTAAATAATAATAAAAATAAATTGAATTATATTTGCCGACAACTTTATTGTTTTAAATCAGGACTTTCGACAAAATTTCAATTTATAGAATTGTTTAAAGTAAGTGAAAATTATTAAAAAAGTTATGAAAATGTAATTAAATTTAAATAAAAACCCAAATGGATAACTCAATGCAACTAATTTCAGCTCAAATGATAAATTTCCCGTGGCAGAAAACTGTTTTCTCGTTTCATTAACATTTTATATATTTATCAATTTATATTATTCCACAAAAAGTCATTTTCGGCACAATACTCAAAATGGGTTGAGTATACAAATTTTCGCTTACTGGGTAAGTTACAATTCGATCTGTTGTAATTTCAAATTTTGGTTTCTCGGGTACCAATATTTTATGTACTGAAGTACATACAAAGGGAATTCCCTTGAAATGTCAGTTTCTATGTATACGATTATAAATTACCGTTCACATATATGTACATAGTTATAATAACAATAACAATAATAAATAATTAACTTTTATATAATTAGAATGAAAATTAGAATATAAAGATACTTCTCTGATTGTATATATGTGGAACGTAATTTTCATAATAACTGTCCCAATTCACCTGTATTAACAGATGAACTTATAAAGAACAAAACTCACTCAAAAATAGCACACCAATCTCACACTACACACTACTCCTAAACTGATTTGAATTAAAAATCTGGAAAATGAGTAAATTATCGAAATAAATATAAACATAGCTGTCAACTTAACTCGGTTTCATGGAAACGGTACGAGTTAACACCAACAAATTTTCAACTCAACGAAACCTAAACCTCTTTAACTCGGTACATGGAAACATTGTATATATCTTTCCTATTTATTTGATTCACAATGGCACAACTACTTATTGTTATTATATATGATCAACTTAATTAGAATACTGAGATATTGTTGTTGTTGACACTATTCTTCCGCGTACATTTTCTTACTTTTTATACCTTTCATATTCAAACTGGTAAATTTAGCTCAACCGCTCAACCTTAAAATCTAAAATCAACTGTCTTCCTTGTTTCTTAAAACTAAAAATTACCAAAAACAACAACTCGTTTTACATCGTATGATATACTGCAATAAATGCCCCTTGGTCACGTTAAGGCCGATTTATATTATCCGTTCCGTTCAGTTCCTGCATGTACCGTGTCAGACATCATCAATTTATACTATCAGTTTAGACATTTTCTTCGTATGATTATCGTATATATTCGTATATTTTAGTTACGTATAAAGTAAAAGATAACTTGAAAAATTCAAAAATGTTTTAGTAGCAATTTAATTTTTGTGTTGAAAGTTTGGGAAATAAAGTTTATCATGAAATATATACACTACTGTGGGCAAAAAATAGTAAGACTTTGTTCATAACTTTAAAATTCTTTATTTATTTCTCCAAATCTGTTTCGTCCCCCTCAAGGTAATTCCCCCCGGCCTCAATACACTTGTGCCAACGTTTTTTCCAATCCTCGAAACAGTTGTTAAAGTTAATTTCCGGAATAGCCTCCAACGCGCGTAGCGATTCACGTTTAATGTCTTCAATTGACTCAAAACGGTTTCCCCGGAGCGGTCGTTTGAGTTTGCTGAACAGCCAGAAGTCACACGGAGCTAAATCAGGCGAATACGGTGGTTGCGGAACGATACGAGTGGAATTTTTGACGAAAAAATCACGTAGAACCAATGCAGTATGAGAAGGTGCATTATCGTGGTGCAAAAACCAAGAGTTGTCGACCCATAATTCCGGCCTCTTTTTACGAATAGCTTCGCGCAAACGACGCATAACACTGAAATAGTATTCCTCGTTGACAGTTTGGCCGGTCGGAAGGAATTCGGAGTGCACCACACCTCGATAATCGAAGAAAACTGTCAACATCACCTTGATTTTTGACTTGCTTTGACGTGGTTTTTTCGGCTTCGGCTCACCTTTGGCACGATATTCGGCCGATTGATCGTCTGTTTCTGGGTCGTAAGCATAGATCCATGATTCATCGCCAGTTATAATATGTTTCATGACATCCTGGTAGTCGAAAAGCATTGTTTCACAGACGACAACGCGACGCAGTTTTTTCAAAAAATTGAGTGATTTTGGAACCAATCGTGCTTTCACTTTTCTTAGGCCCAAATGATCTTTCAAAATGGTTTTCACTGATTCTTCGGATATTTCAACGATGCCAGTAAGGTCTCTGACTGTTAATCGTCGATTCTCGAGCACCAATTCCTTGATTTTATTATCGTGCTGATCATCAGTTGATGTTGATGGCCGTCCTAGACGTGGTTCGTCGTCAACACGTTCTCGACCCCCCGAACAATTTGTACCAATCAAAAACATTTGCTCGCGACATACAATTATCACCGAAGGCCTTTTACAACATTCCGAACGTTTTGAACCACAAAATTGATTCAGCACACTAAATTTAATGCAACTTCTTTGTTGAATAATTGCTCTCATTGTAAAAATCGCCGAATGCACTTTTTGTACTTCAGAAAGACAAGCGTATACTAAACACTAACGATTATTTTGATGTGACATTTAACACAGATGTCACTGACAGTCATACCAACATAGAAAAAACAATATTTCGACGAATGGTTTTCTGAAATAAAAAAAGGTTATACCAAGAGAAAATGTTGTTACATTTGAAATTAGAGGATTTGTGCATATATGCTCCTTAGTTTATTACGTATATACATATCCCCCTTACTTTATTTTACTTTAACAATTTTGTTTATATTTATTATAGTTTATTAGACTAAAACAACTATAAAATATATGGCATAATTTAAAAGAGCATATAAGAAAAATAAAGTGGCGACAAACATTAGCATAAAAAAAATAGATTGGCATGAAGAGAATATAAAAAAATATTATTAATTAATTTCACACATGCTGCATATATTCGTATCTTTGCTTACATATATGTATGTTTGTTTGTTTTTTAGGTTTTTTTTGGTCAGATATTTCTATCCATATTACTTGGTTACGTATAGACTAAAAGATATCAAGATACAAAAAATCCAAAATTGTTCTAGTAGCAATTTAATTTGTATTTTTTGTTGTTCTTGGAAAATATATGAATTCCACTTTTCGCCTTTAGATAAAACATTCTTTTCAACAATATTTGTCTGACACGATACGTGCAGGAACTGAACGGAACGGATAATATAAATAGGCCTTTACTGTGTAGTTGACCGTTTTCCGTTGACTATGATTGAATAATAGTTTGTTATTGTACTATTCCACTAGAAAACAGAAAAATTTTACAAACATTTTGCAGAAAACATGTCAAAGACATAAGAACTAAAATTTACTTTAGCGCGGCTGAGATACAACATTTTTATTTTATGGTATAATAAGTTGAGGAAATTTTGACATCAACAAAAATTAACCTATAAATTATGAATTATATGAAAAACCTATATTTTTAATGTTTGACAATAATTGTATATCCCAAAAATTACTAAATAAAATTATTATTATTTTTGTGATGAAAAAAATATGCCTTTAATTATTTTGGATAATTTACGAAACTATCTAAAAATTGTTTTGCTATAAATTATGTGAGGGGAAATTTTTGACAAGTTCATAATAACCTAAAAAAATTCATTCAGCAGTCGAAAAAAAATCAAAAAATCTAAGTGTTAGATTTTTTAACCCCAAAAAATCTAATAAAAACTAGTCCAGTCAAATATTTGTATCAAAATATTTGTATAAAACTGTGTATCGATCATTGAAACCGGACAATAACAGCAGTGATGTGAAAGTGGATGATGATTCGGATTCAGAAGAAAAGGATATTATGCTTAATCATTTGAATGCTGTCGAACGGACAATTCTAACTGAAATTTTGATTATGTTGAATGATGCCGATCGTACACAATTTGTGCTCAACTATACCGATCAATTTCTATTTGAATGTTTGTTTCTATCTGAATGTTTATGAATACAAGTGGAATGGAAAATAGCAGAATCATTCCGACTGTAAGCAAATGTACCAAATTGGTATTTTATATGTTTACTTTCAGCGCGAACAATTAAAAGATTTAACGAAACAGTTCGATAAATCAGAAAATGATTTAAAAGTGTTGCAAAGTGTTGGATAAATTGTCGGAGAGGTACTCAAACAATTGACTGAGGATAAATGTAAGTACCTCCAATATGTCTTTGATTCAGTGAAACGATCATTTATGTTATCTATATTTTTAGTTATTGTGAAGGCAACAAACGGTGGCCCGTTATGTTGTTTGATGTCGACATCAGTTAGAAAAGACAAACTTGAAGGCTGGAACTGGGGTGCTCTTAATCTCTCGTTTAATACGTGAAATGTTTAACTACGCTCGTGATCATCAACCGTGCATTATATTAATGGATGAAATTGATGCAATTGGAGGTCGTCGTTTTTCCGAAGGTACATCAGCCACCCGTATTGCATAGAAATTTACTATCTCAAATCATTTGAGGACGATGTATCGATATTAGGATTATATTTTGCTGCTGTCTGTGATGATTTAGGAATAACGCGAGTTGTTCCTAGACTCATCCAACCGCATGAATATATGTATCCAATTAACGGTCGACTTTATATTAAATAAACAAATTCAAATAAATTTTAATAAATAAATTTTAATTTTAATGATAAATTTTAATAAAATATTCCTCAACTGAAAATCCTGTGTTTCTAATATTTTGTGTACAGCGCAATGTGATAACTAGGTAGGGTGTTTTTTGTAGTCGAAGGAACTATTTTGGCCTAGTTACCTAGTTCAAAGCAACGTTGTCAAAATATAGTGATGAAGGCGGGCAATGTGAGCAATCGGTATTATTTTTAAAATTTGAATTGACAATTTTTTAACGGAAAAATAACCTAAAAAAATTAAATGCAAATTGAAATATCAAGCAGGTGAAAAAATATTATTTAAAATGAAGCGTGAATTTCTCTAATATTTTTTTTCAATTTTTTCCAAAAAAAATAATTTTTTATCGTGTCGACACAACAAGTACAAACAATTTATGTTTCTACTAAAATCTACTTAAATATAAGTCCTGCTAACTCCACACATATGAAATAAGCAATAACTAACTAAAGATGTATTGGTAATTTTTTTCCATAGTAATTTTTTTTAAACTAAGTATTAATGTGTTGGCGCAGAAACAAACAAAAATGAAAAAAAATAATTCAAATTTACATTGCATTGTTAGTGTATCCAGTGCACCTAGAATACTACAGGCCACACTGCTTTCTATGTCATCAAATTAATGTCTACGGTTTATTCTTTGAATTATAGACGGCAGTCATGTTCATAAAAAGAATAAACGAAAATAAACAGAATAAATAAAATATTTATACGAGTGCTAAAAGTGAGGTTATGTCTTCCCTTAAATTACAAGAAATGTGTATACATTTTGTACGTGTTTACATATTTAACACAATTTAAAATGCATAATTTTATAATAATATTATGAATTAATACTTACCAATAGCTTTTTATTAAATTTTAAAATATATTATTAAAATATTTTTCTTGTTGTTTGTTTACATTTTTTTTATCATTATGACAGCTCAAACACAAAAAAAATCAAAACAATCTTTATAATTTTAGTGCTGCCTACAATAGGCAAAGAAAGAACTGACTTCTTAAATTGAAAATTAAAAATATAACTTAAACATTTTTAAAGCAGTGCGGCCTGTAGTATTCTAGGTGCACTGGTGTATCCAACACACTCTATATATAGGTATCTGTCAATGAGAGCTAGAGCTGGACTTATATTTATAAAAATATCAAAAAAAAAATAAAAGTTTGCTGAGAGTGGGAGAATTTTTTCATTTTGGTTGCCATAAAGTACTTTGTTTGATATTTTTTATTTATAATTATGGAGCCCGGTACATAGGTCGGATGGCTCCGGGATTTTCACATCTCGCCGTTTTATCCAATCAAATGAGAGAAATAGTACTAAATACACGCCCCTTTGCATCCCAAGAAGTTGAAAAATGTCAACTTTTGAGCAAAAAATCCTGCTGACAATCAACCTAAAAAAACCAAAACTATAATTTTGAACAATACTTTGTAGATCATTTTACTTTTTTGCTCAAGTTTTTGTGTGTTGTGAAACTTCTTGCGAGTGACATTTGTATTTTGTTTGTGTTGTAAAACGTGCCTGCCGTATTAGATTTATTTATTATTTATTAAAATATTAATTAAGTAAATTATTTGGAATTATTTGGAACGGTATGTGCATATTATAATAAATAATACAAATGTATTACATTAATTAATAGAAACATTTTATTTTTTCAGAAATGGGGACACGAGAAAGCCTAGCGCAAGTAAAATAAAAATAAACAATTTTGACGGCTGCGTCACAAAAAAAAAATAGATCAAATATATAGCAAAAAACCTATATGTTACTAACTTCTCTTTTGAGATATAAAAATCCCGGATTTCCATCCGACGTATGTACCGGGCTTGAAAACCAACTCAACAACAACAAAAAAATTCAGAAAAAATACTGATGTACGGGTCGGGTCACACACAGTACCCAGAGAGTATCTATATTTTTATATCGTTCTAGTTTTCTGCAAAATAAAACGCTGTTGTAGTGGAATAGGCCCATTAATTAATACGTTTCATAGGAAAGCAATTTAAGTAGTTACGTTACTTTGGTTGACATTCTTCACAACAATTTCTCACATTAATTTTTCATTGAAATTTTAGCAAAACTGAACAGCACTCTATCTAAAATTTTTAACCCTTTATACCAATCGTGTTTTCGTTTGTTCATTCTGTATATTCTGAAAGTTCAGAAAGTGACATAAAACGTACTTTAGTCATTCTACTATATGTTCTGTGTATTTTTTCGTTTGTTCTTTTATTTATCTAGAATTTTCGGAACGCCTTCTTTTTATACTGCATCGAAAGGTAGAATGAAAAGAATTTCCGCTTTTTTAATGTCGTCAAGCTGTGATAATAATTGTGTGTGCAATTTAATTTTTAAATAATTTTTAATTCAATTTTAATTTTTTTTTTAATAAAAAAAAAATTAATATATTATATATAGAAGGTTTCCCAATAAGAGGTTTCAATTTGAATAGCTGTCATCTTTTACATTTGACAAGTAAAATCTTTCGTCATTACTAAAAATGGTACGATACACGCTTCAACAATGCATTGAAATTGTTAAAATTCACTACAAAAATGGTGAAAATTTTGCAGTCACAGTTCGCAAAACTACAGCACTTTTAGGTCGCCGTGAAGCACCTTCTCGACCGGCAATAATGAAAATGATGGAAAAATTTGAGCTGTTGGGACAAGTTAGTGTTGTGAAGAATCGAAACGGTATACGTTGCTGAAAAACAACTGAGAATATTGTTGCTGTAAAACCTAGGTTTGTCGATTCCTCGTCGATATTTGGAATTAGACATTTCACAAACGAATTTTCACACATTACACCGTATTTTGCATAAAGACTTAGGTCTTAAGGTTTTTAAAGTTCAGTTAACACAAGAACTCAAGCCGGTCGATCACCATAAACGTCGTATCTTCGCTGATTGGGTTCTTCAAATGCATCAAAATGATCCGGATTTTTATCGAACAATCATTTTCAGTGATGAGGCCCATTTTCACCTTGGAGGCTACGTTAATAAGCATAATTGTCGCATTTGGGGCTCAGAAAATCCAAGAATGATTGTTGAAAAGCCCTCCATCCTCAACGTGTCACTGTTTGATGCGGTTTTTGGGCTGGCGGTGTGATTGGACCTTACTTATTCGAAAATGAGGCTGGTGCATAAGCAACACAAGCAAAGAAACAATCGCAATTTTGCAAGAAAAGTTTCCTGACCGTGTTATTTCTCGGAGAGATGATCACAATTGACCACCGAGATCTTGTGATTTAACACCTTTAGACTTTTTTCTTTGTTAGTCTCGTGAAGGATAAGGTCTATGCCAATGCTCCACAATCGATTCAAGACCTTAAAGATGGAATTCGTGAGTTTATTGAGGACATACATCCGCAATTATGCGAATTGGTCATGGAAAATTCCATGAAAAGGATATAGTGCTGCAAGCGTAGCCGTGGCGGCCATTTGGCTGATATCGTTTTCAAATGGTAATAGCATACCTTCCTCTTTACAATGAAATAAACATTCATTGGTTTCTCTTAAAAAATACTGTTTTTTTAATATCAAAATGAAACCTCTTATTGGAAAACCCCTTATAATAATTATATGGAATAATGGAAAATATTATTAACGAAGGTAAAATGTGTTTTATTACTATATTTGTCTAATTGTTAATATAAATTTGAAAATATTAAAATAAAATTATTGTTGTTTTTCAAATTACAGACAGTTTTACGTGGAGCCCAGGCGATATAAGATGCTTGATTGATTTGTTTGTTCAACATTCTACGATGTTTGATCACCAACCTATGAAAAGAGTTTGGAACGTGATTGCATGTAAATTTGACGCGTATATATTTGTATTCCAATTAATAGATATTTGCGTAATTTTATTTTTAGGCCAACTGTCCACTATTAGGAACAAAACAGTTACTGGAGAGCAGTGATGGTAAGTGGAAAGATTTGAAAAGCATGTATAAAAAGCTAAAGGACCATAACAACAACAGCGAAAACTCGAACCAAAATTGAATTCGTCTATTAACGAAACGAAATTTTTTCGCATAGTGTCGCGTATACTCGTCATAAAGATAACAAAAATTACATTCGTATTATTATTCAACGAATCAACAGTAATTTTTCACAAAGAATCAGCTGTAAAATTCACAATAGCTTGTATTATAATCTTAGCCGAAAAATAATTAAGCAGGGAGAAAAAGTTTTTCGAAACAAAATTAAACAATTAAAGGGTTAAAATAATATTTTATTACAGTTATAAGGGCGCAACTGAATATATTAGACGTGCAAGAAGAAACTCGGGTCTGAACTAGGTTGCATTAAAATATACTTGAACGCGTTCAAATCACTCGCCATTTTTGTTATATGTGGCTTAATCATTGCTGTTTTTATGACATAAGTTTCAGTCATTTACAAGCTGTCATTGCGTGTGCATCAATTTTAAGAGATGGATATCGATAAGCATCATTTACGTCATTGCATTCTATTTTCTTTTCTAATGACATAAAACGCTGTTCAAGCTATGTAATTGATTAATTAGACTTTGAGTCAACATTCTGTGAGTAATTCAACCGTAAAAAAGTGGTTTGCAAGATTTCGTGATGGCAATTTTAGTTTTGAGGGCGATCCACGTCCATTTGCAATAAAACAATTTGAAGACGAAGAACTTAAAGAGTTACTCATCAAGCAATATGACCCAGTTTTATATGTTCTATACACCTCGGACCTGCCAACGATAGAGGAGACTAACATAGCGACGTTTGAAGAATCTACATGCAAATTGCAAAGAGCTACTAATATTGTCAGTACCTGGACCAAGAGATGGCGAATAAAACTTAATGAAACAAAATCTGTACACGTAAACTTTACCAACAAGAAGGTCAACTGGATACCAGTAGAACTGAACTGTCAGAAAATTCCCTATGCAAACACGGCAAAATATCTAGGCATGACTCTATACGCGAAACTAATATGGAAAGAGCATGTGAAAAAAAAGAAGAGTTAAACATCAAATACAGAAAGATGGATTGGCTCTTAGGAAGAAATTCTGAGCTAACTCTACATAATAAATTGCTACTATACCGGCAAATCCTAAAACCTGTGTGGACTTACGGTATTCAGCACTGGGGCTGTACAAAGAAAACCAATGTCAATATCATCCAGTCATTCCAAAGCAAAGTCCTTCGTGGAATAGTTAATGCACAGTGGTACATAAGAAATGACAACC
The DNA here is from genome assembly GCA_963691935.1 of Nephrotoma guestfalica. NCBI lineage: Eukaryota > Metazoa > Arthropoda > Insecta > Diptera > Tipulidae > Nephrotoma > Nephrotoma guestfalica. The sequence continues at coordinate 184,619,648 of OY829913.1, forward strand.
TCCATAGAGATCTGAAGATGGATTTCGTCAGTAAAGAAATAAGCAAACACGCGAGAAAACACATGCAACGTATTAGTCTACACCAATGCTGAGATACGTCGTATGTTGGATGATTCAAACCCAGTAAGACGGCCAAGAAGGAAGAAACCGCATGATCTACAAGATCCAATCAGGATCGACTAAAAATGTAATAAAATTGTAAAGGGGACTAGCCAAAGGGCTACAACCCTCCAAACAAGAATATAATTATAAAAGATAAATTACTAGGTGATTTGTAAATCAGTTGTAATAAATAAATATATATAAAAAAAATTCAAGTAATATCACTTCGATTGAATGCTATGGGAAAAATACTGAAGGAAGGAAAACAGGTTCCTCATAAACTAATCGAAGAAAACAAAAACCGAAGAGTTGACATCTGCATTAATTTGCTTTCTCGGTACAAAAGAAAGAATATTTTGCAAACAATCATTACGGGTGATGAAAAGTGGATTTTGTATGATAATCCTAAACACAGAAGACCATGGGTTGATCCAGGCCAGCCATCAACTCAGTTGAAAAAATGAATATTCATGCCAACAAAGTGATACTGTGTGTCTGGTGGGATTGGAAAGGAGTCATTTGCTACGAGCTTCTGGAACCTGGCCACACCGTTACAGGTGAGCGGTACCAGACACAATTGATCAAATTAAGTGATGATCTGAAGAAAAAAAAACCATTTACGGGTCAAGGAAGGCAGAAGGTAATATTACTGCATGACAACGCTCGTCCACATACAGCAAAACCAACCCTGGAACTCATCTTAAGTTTGGAAGTTTTGCAGTATGTAGCGTATTCTGCAGACCTGGTTCCCTTTGATTATCCCTTATTCATATCGATGCCATCATATTTGAAAGAGCAGAGGTTCATGAAAGTTGAAGATGTGCAAAACTGGCTCGATGACTGTTTTGCTTCGAAACCACCAAATTTCTATGGCGAAGGCACTCATCATCTACCTGAAATAGCAATATACCATAGATAATAATGACGATTATTTCGATAATTAATCTTTGTAATAATTATATTTTCAGTAAAGTTGAATTTGACCAAAAAAGCAGAGTTTCTACTCGCACAGCTAATATTTTAAAATTTATATCGAATTTTAAATTTAAAGATATTAAAATTCGTTGATATTTAACCAAAAGTTTTATCTTTTGATTAACGGTGGGTGATTGTAGTTTTTGATTTAGTTTCTTGTGTTGAATAAGGAGTTCGATTTACTTTTAATATGTGTTTTGGAATCACAAAATCTTATGTTAAAGGTGCCGAACTGGTGGTACAATTGCTAAGCATTGGGAGTTGGGGGATCCAAATTTCACCAGAGACATACTATTGACGATGTAAATAATCCAACTATGATTTTCTGGTTGAAGGCAAATCTCAATGTCGCCCTATTTTCTATATAAATGAATGTAACAAATTGTAAACTGTAATTGCATGAGTAGGTGATCTCGATTAATTGCTTAAAATAGCAAAGAGGTCTTAATCTGTCTCGATGGAACGGAAATCAATTAATTCTAGTTTTGTTCAAAACTTTATTAAGATTTTAAAGGATTTATTAATGTTTTGCTTTAAATAAAATTATGTGAGGTATAACCATTTCTACGGTTGGCTTCCTTATCTGCTGTACATACGATTTCAAATCATCTTACTTTGCCCATTCTTATCCATTTTACAGTAGCTTACATAATGTGGCTGACCATTTGATGAAATGTAGCTAACATTCGAATTAATTTCGTGGTTTATATTATGATATGTAAAAAGAATTTGTGAAGAGCTAATTGTAATAGGTGATTAGATTGTTGGTTCAAAGGTTTTATTACAGTCATTACAAATAGCTAAAAATATTTAATAAGTTTGGCATCTTTTTATGTATTTCAGAAAAACTTTTATGTATATTTTTTAAACCAATTTTTCCAATTCGTTAATATTTAAATATAATGTATTGACTTTCTTTAAGACGTAGTCCTTGACAAATTTTACATTTAAATTTTACAAGAACGCTAGCATATAAAGGGTGATTTTTTTGTGGTTAGGATTTTCATGCATTAGTATTTGACAGATCACGCGGGATTTCAGACAAGGTGTCAAAGAGAAAGATGCTCAGTATGCTTTGACATTTCATAATGAATAGACTTACTAACGAGCAACGCTTGCAAATAATTGAATTATATTACAAAAATCAGTGTTCGGTTCGAAAAGTGTTTCGCGATTTACGTCCGATTTATGGTCTACATAATCGACCAAGTGAGCAAACAATTAATGCGATTGTGACCAAGTTTCGCACTCAGTTTACTTTATTGGACATTAAACCAACCACACGAATGCGTACAGTGCGTACAGAAGAGAATATTGCGTCTGTTTCTGAGAGTGTTGCTGAAGACCGTGAAATGTCGATTCGTCGCCGTTCGCAGCAATTGGGTTTGTGTTAATCGACGACATGGAAGATTTTACGCAAAGATCTTGGTGTAAAACCGTATAAAATACAGCTCCTGCAAGAACTGAAGCCGAACGATCTGCCACAACGTCGAATTTTCAGTGAATGGGCCCTAGAAAAGTTGGCAGAAAATCCGCTTTTTTATCGACAAATTTTGTTCAGCGATGAGGCTCATTTCTGGTTGAATGGCTACGTAAATAAGCAAAATTGCCGCATTTGGAGTGAAGAGCAACCAGAAGCCGTTCAAGAACTGCCCATGCATCCCGAAAAATGCACTGTTTGGTGTGGTTTGTACGCTGGTGGAATCATTGGACCGTATTTTTTCAAAGATGCTGTTGGACGCAACGTTACGGTGAATGGCGATCGCTATCGTTCGATGCTAACAAACTTTTTGTTGCCAAAAATGGAAGAACTGAACTTAGTTGACATGTGGTTTCAACAAGATGGCGCTACATGCCACACAGCTCGCGATTCTATGGCCATTTTGAGGGAAAACTTCGGAGAACAATTCATCTCAAGAAATGGCCCGGTAAGTTGGGCACCAAGATCATGCGATTTGACGCCTTTAGACTATTTTTTGTGGGGCTACGTCAAGTCTAAAGTCTACAGAAATAAGCCAGCAACTATTCCAGTTTTGGAAGACAACATTTCCGAAGAAATTCGGGCTATTCCGGCCGAAATGCTCGAAAAAGTTGCCCAAAATTGGACTTTCCGAATGGACCACCTAAGACGCAGCCGCGGTCAACATTTAAATGAAATTATCTTCAAAAAGTAAATGTCATGGACCAATCTAACGTTTCAAATAAAGAACCGATGAGATTTTGCAAATTTTATGCGTTTTTTTTTAAAAAAAAGTTCTCAAGCTCTTAAAAAATCACCCGTTATTTTCATAAAATAATCAGATATTTTTGAAATATTTCAATCGAAATTGATGTTTATAATCATCGACTAATATTTCATTTCTGACCTTATAAGCTTGTGTCAAATTTTGATCTGTTAACGCAATTAGCAGAGTTTTCAGTGTTGTGTCTTTCATATTATTTGTTTCAAATCAGTTAATGGCACATTGAATAAAGAAGTCGAAAGCACAAGTATTTTTGAAATAACTATTAATGAGACTTCCGTTTAATCCAATAAAGACCAAAAACTTATTTTAGAAGTTCCTGAATCGATGTTGTTGACAAATTGTAAAGACTTTCTTGATGGTATGTCCTTAATTGGTTCTAGGGCTACTCCCAAAATCGAAATCGTTTTCTTTCCAATTCTTTCGCACTCGATCGGGATAGCTCTGTAATTTTCTGTAAGTAAATTTGCGTTTTGGAGTATTAACAGACCATTTTGTTCCATTTATATTTAGCCTTTTGTGTTTCGACTAATAATGTCCCGATTTCTTTTGACAATGCCCTTTTAAAGGTATTTTGGGAATTTCGGAAATTTAGTGTTTGTAAATTAAAGCATTTCGCACATTTATTTCCTTTCTGATACGTAGTGTCTATAGGTAACCTTTTTATAAGAGGAACATTTTAGCATCTTCGTTTAATAATAATAATAGCAAAGTAATTTTCAATATATGCATTGCTCTATCGTTTACCGTTATACAATAAACCATTCGATAACGCGGAATATAGGCTAATATGTATTTCTTTAAGAAAATATTGAAAAATTCAATATTTTCAACATGACAATTTTCGGTAATTTAAGTCGAAATTATTTACTTTGAATTTCTTCTCTTCATTAAAATCAAATTTTACTGTGGTGGATGATGTCATTATTAAATCGCACACTAACGGAGGAAACGAAAGTAGAACAATACAATTTTCTCTACAATAGACAAAAAAGTCGAAACTACATTGCGGTGAATGGTTGTGTAATAATTGAAGAATCGGGGTGTTTTGCGGCAGTTAAAGTCGCTACTGAAGGAAGGTAGGAAAAACTCCCTACTTATAGGTAATTTGTGTGTATAATTATTTGCGTAGGGAGAAGACAGATTTTCATGCTGTATAAGATAGCGGAAATTTCTCAGCGGAAAATAGGAGATTTCGCTACTCGCCGCAAGTGGCAGCACAATCACAAAAGAGAATTTATTATGTTATGTAATTACCAGCGGAAATTTATTATTCATTTTGTATCTCTTTTTTCACTAAATAAAACATCCCAGCGGAATAAAATATTAAAAGTGATCCTTAAAATGACAAATTGATTGATCTCCGAAGTAAAGGAAATCAGTAAATAAAATCTTGAAATTTAACAATATTCCGTCTTTCCGCCATACTAAACGAATGACGATGAAATTTGGATAAAAGTATTGATCAGGGGTCCAAAACTTAGGAAAAAATTCTAGGATTTGTTCATGCTGGACTAAACTAGGCCATTTCATAACCAATCCTTTTGAAAATTTAAATTTTTTTATCAATTTATTATCAATTGTTTATCATTTTCTGCGGCCAAATAAGTTATTTTCAGTTGTTGGCCAATATCTCAAAAACTTCCACTAGTAACCAATACTTATACTTGAATCTTATACAGCATCAGATTTTCATAGTTTAGACAAAATGTATGAAAGCGTAGGGATTTTTAATAAATATTGATTTTTTTTTATTACTTATACATATTGTTACGGTGACATCTAGTTTAGAGTAGAATAAGTTATTTTAATAAGTTGTTCAATTTTAATTTGGCATGGATCAACATTTAGGCGCTATTTGTATACTAACGTATTTGCTAGAATGTTCTCGTATAAATTTTGGACAACATTTGGGATTATTCTAGAAACAGATATTTTGGTATATAAAGGCGCGCGTTGACGTGGAATGCTGAGTTTTATTTTAAACGTGATACAGTGAAGATTAAATAGAAAGATTATTAAAGTGAATATTAAAAGTGTGTTATTGTAGTAATAATTAATTGTTAGTTTTGTGTTGTATAATAAATTGTGTTGTGTAAATAAACTGTGTGTGTTCAAATTTGAAGCAGTTGTATTTATTCACAATCCAGTGATTCGAACCTTGAGTGACAAGGCGAAAACGTAACAATTGGTGACAGCGGTGGGATTGTGAATAATAAGAAAAATGATTCTCTACGATTTAAAGCTTCTGCAATTAAAGAAGCAACTGAAACAGCGAGGTTTGGCCAGTGAAGGCTCAAAAGCTAATTTAGTGGAGCGACTACGTGAGGCTATGCAGAAGGAAGGTTTAGATCCGGACGTGTATCATTTTGAGGAGGATAAAATGGACGAGACTAATGTAGACAACAAAGCAGAGGACGCGCAAACGGTGGCCGAAACAACAAAAGATCAATTTGGAAATTTCAATTTATCGCAGTTGATGGCTGCTATGAATCAAATGATGGGACAACAGTCGGAAATTAAACTACAAATGAAGCAACAAGGCGCGGATATTAAACACCAAATAGAAGATGGCCAAAAGAAAATGGATGAGAAGTTTCTGGAATTATCTGCTACACTACACGGCGAAGTGGAGAAACTGCAAACAGAGTTACACACAGAAATTCGAAATATTAAAGGGGAGGTTCAACAAAAAATTGAAACGGTTAAACAAGATCTACGAACCGAAGTGCAACGTCTTGAGAAGGGGCTTGAAGATGTCAAGTCAAATGGAACAACACATCAAGTAATCCAGACAGTAACCGCTGTTAAGTTAAAACCACCAACATTTGATGGAACAACATCCTTCAGCATTTTTAAGTTCCAATTCGAAACGGTGATTAAGCAAAATCAATGGAATGAAGAGCATCGTGTTGGCGCATTGATTGTGTCTCTTAAAGGTGAAGCGGCGGAAACATTACAAACAATTCCGGAGCAAGAACGCAATAGTTACGTCGGAATTATGAAGGCGCTGGATCGAAAGTACGGAAGTGACCACAAAAGAGAAATCTATCGCTTGGAATTGAAGGGTCGATATCAAAGAGAAGGAGAATCGCTACAGGATTATTCATCGGCAATTGAGCGGCTTGCGCATCTGGCACATTCAAGTATGTCGGCCGATTACATGGAGCGAATCAAAATAGATGCATTCATCGACGGCATTCGAGATCCTGAGACACGCAGAGCGGTGATATTGTCACCAAAGGCAACTTTCGCGGAAACCATCGCTTGTGCGTTAATAAACGAAACTGCTCAGGCCATCGTCAAGCCTGCAATAAAAATTCGCCGAGTGGAGATCGATTCCAGAATAGACACCGAGCGGGCTCCGCCAAGGTTCAGAAAGGGAAGTGGCAAAATTAAATGCTGGGCATGTGATAGGATGGGTCACATTTCACGGGACTGCTGGGAGATTAAGAAGAAACGAGGAAGATCGCCATCTCCCATAAAGCGTAGACCAAACGAAGAGCAGACAGAGGCCAGAAAAGGAGGGTCAGACGACAGCGGAGTCGTTAAACTAAAAAGAGTCAGCTTGAAGGGGCAGAAGCTGACTCCTACAACCGATTGCCCCATAACCTCCATCTATGTTTCGAGAGTAGCAAGAAGCTGTGACAGCTTGACAATTAAAGCCGATATTGATGGGAAGAACTGCATGATTACGCTGGATACGGGAGCAACTCATACGATTGTTCGTCAAGATATTATCGATGGAATTGTAAAACCAGCCAATGGAATGAAATTACGAACGGCAACTGGAGAAAATTCAGCAATAAAAGGTAAAAAGGTTGTGAAAATAAGGATTGGGCGAAACCATTTTCAACATGAGGTGCTGGTGGCAGATATTGTAGATGAAGTCATCTTGGGGATGGACTTCATGAGAACGAATGGATTCGTGGTGGATGTTGGACGAGGTGTATTAACCTACGATAATATCGAGTTGCCACTTCACGTTAGCACTATAGGAGAAACGACCAGGCAAATTATAATGGATCATCGGGAGAAGCTGCCACCGAACTCAGAGACAATAGTATGGGCAAGATTGGAGGGCGGTTTTGGGTCACCCAGGTTGTGGGTTGTGGAAACCAATGAAGCGGAGGACGGAGCCAGAGAAATAATGATCGGGAGAGCTCTAGTGAAATCAGACAGCGATAATAGAGTGCCAATTCGGACTCTAAATCTCTTGGATAAGACGAAAACCATCAAGAAAGGGACTATAATCGGAAAATGTGAAGAAATATCTGCGATAGTGAAGTGCGAGCAGAAAAATCCGATTAAGACGGCTAACTCGCAAGGGCAGAAAGAAATTATTGAACAACTCATGGAGAAATGGACCGAAGATCTTACTATGGAACAGAAAAATATGGCAAAACAATTGCTCGAGCGGTACATGCCAATATTTTGCAGTACATCGGATAATAATGGGAGAACCACAATGGTAAAACATCGAATAGATACAGGAGCAGAAATGCCGATTCGCCAACCACCCAGGAGATTACCATTGGCAAAGCAAGGAGAAGTGGATCGAATGGTAAAAGATATGCAAGCAGCAGGGGTAATCGAAACATCAAGCAGTCCATGGAGTTCGCCAGTGGTGTTAGTCGAGAAAAAGGATGGTAGCATGAGATTCTGCGTGGATTATCGAAAATTAAATGCTGTGACGAAAAAGGATAGTTACCCATTGCCAAGGATCGATGACACGTTAGACACATTATCGGGTGCTCGAATATTTTCGACATTAGATCTGCAAAGCGGCTATTGGCAAGTGGAAGTCCAGGAGGAAGATCGCGAGAAAACGGCATTCAGTGTGGGTAACGGATTATGGCAATTTAACGTTATGCCATTCGGATTATGTAACGCCCCTGCGACTTTTGAACGGCTAATGGAGCGCGTACTAAAGGGATTACATTGGAGGACGTGCCTCGTATATTTGGACGACATCATCGTAATGGGCAAAGATTTCGACGAGCATTGTAGGAATTTGGCAGAGGTTTTGGATCGGATACAAGCCGCCGGATTAAAGCTAAGCCCAAAGAAATGTAAATTATTTAGGACGGAAGTAAAATATTTGGGTCATAAGGTAACAACCAATGGAATTCACACCGATGAAGACAAAATCACAGCGGTAAAGGAATGGCCACGACCTAAAAGTTTACATGAATTACGGAGCTTCCTTGGATTATGCACCTACTATAGACGATTCGTGCCAGGATTTGCCAGCATCGCAAAGAGTTTACACGAGTTAACCAGGAAAAACAAGGCATTCGAATGGAAGGAAGACCAAGAAGAGGCATTCGTGGAACTAAGACGACGATTATGCGAAGCGCCAATCCTCGCATACCCTATACCCAACGTTAAATTCATTTTGGACACCGATGCAAGTAATGATGGGATAGGAGGAGTATTATCACAGGCAACAAATGGTGAGGAGCGAGTTATTGCATATTACTCTAAGATGTTATCAAAACCGGAACGAAATTATTGTGTGACACGGAAAGAGTTGTTGGCTATAGTGGAATGTGTGAAACACTTCCATAAGTACCTCTATGGCCAAAAATTTCTTCTACGGACGGATCATGGAGCTTTGCGCTGGTTGTTACAATTCAAAAACCCAGAAGGACAAGTAGCACGTTGGATCGAACGTTTGCAAAGCTACGATTTTGAAATTGAACATCGGAAGGGAAGTGCACATGGAAATGCCGACGCATTATCAAGAAGGCCATGCCCCGTGGAATGCAAGCATTGTGGACGTGTGGAGGGTAAGGAAAACATCATCGATATTCGGCTTATGCAAGTGCTACCTGATGAGGAGTGGACTGATGAAATGATCAGGAAGGAACAATTACGGGATGCTGATCTGGCATTCATCATGGAACATAAGGAAAAGGAACACCGGCCCACATGGAGCGAGATAGCCGACAAAACCCCCATCGTAAAATCTTATTGGGCTCAATGGGACAGCCTCCACATGGAAAATGGATGTTTAAAGAGAAATTGGGAAAGCGCGGATGGTAAAGTAAAACAATTGTTGGTGGTGGTTCCAAAAGGTCGGATTGCGGAAATCCTCAAAGAGTATCATGGAGGAGCAAGCGGAGGTCACCTAGGGATTAATAAAACACTAGCCAAAATTCGCCAACGGTTCTACTGGTCTGGATGTAGACAGTCAGTAGTGGAATGGTGTCAAAGATGTGATCAATGTGCGGCAGTAAAGGGACCAGCACGAAAAAGCCGTGGAACCATGAAACAATATAATGTCGGGGCACCATTCGAGAGAATTGCAATGGATGTGGCGGGGCCATTTCCGACCACCGAGAGCGGAAATAAATATGTGCTAGTAATCATGGATTATTTCAGCAAATGGCCAGAAGTGTATCCCATACCCAATCAAGAGACAACAACAATAGCTGATGCCGTGGTGAACAACTGGATTAGCAGATTTGGTGTACCGATGGAAATTCACACGGATCAAGGAAGGAATTTCGAATCGGTGGTATTTCAGGAGATATGTCAGATGCTTGGCATCAATAAAACGCGAACGACGCCTCTACACCCGCAGTCGGACGGTATGGTGGAAAGATTCAATGGCACATTGGAGGAATATCTAGCAAAGATTGTGGAAAAGAACCAACGCAACTGGGATCGACATATACCGATGTTTCTGATGGCTTACCGATCAGCGGTACATGACACAACAGGAGTGACACCAGCTAAAACAATATTTGGGAACAATCTGCGACTACCGGGAGATTTAAAGTTTGGAGCAGTTCCATCAGCGGCTCTATGCGGACAGGATTACGTCGACCGGATGAAAGAAGAACTTAATGAGATACATCAATTTGTACGGGAGAAAATTCGGATATCAAGTGATCGAATGAAGGCTCGATATGACATACGAGCAAATAATCAAGGCTTCGAGGAAGGGCAATTGGTATGGCTTCACAACCCACAACGGAAGAAAGGATTATCACCGAAGTTGCAACCTACATGGGAAGGACCTTACACTATCATTAAAAGGATGAACGACGTGGTTTATCGCATTCGGAAAGGACGGAGAGGTAAACCAAAGGTGGTGCATTTAGAGCGTTTGGCGCTCTACAGAGGAGGTGATTTGGATCCTGTTCGGGACGAACAGGCTTGAGTGAGGGGTAGTGTTACGGTGACATCTAGTTTAGAGTAGAATAAGTTATTTTAATAAGTTGTTCAATTTTAATTTGGCATGGATCAACATTTAGGCGCTATTTGTATACTAACGTATTTGCTAGAATGTTCTCGTATAAATTTTGGACAACATTTGGGATTATTCTAGAAACAGATATTTTGGTATATAAAGGCGCGCGTTGACGTGGAATGCTGAGTTTTATTTTAAACGTGATACAGTGAAGATTAAATAGAAAGATTATTAAAGTGAATATTAAAAGTGTGTTATTGTAGTAATAATTAATTGTTAGTTTTGTGTTGTATAATAAATTGTGTTGTGTAAATAAACTGTGTGTGTTCAAATTTGAAGCAGTTGTATTTATTCACAATCCAGTGATTCGAACCTTGAGTGACAAGGCGAAAACGTAACAATATTTATACTAGATCTCTCTGCTAGTTGAAAACATTTCGTAAATGTAAATTTTCTTACATCTAGACATATGTCATTGCAGGCACACAATTAACTTGTGCAAGCCACGAATATGTGAGTGTGTTTTTTCATTCGGTTAGGTGTAATTTTTCTATCAAATCTTGACCTGCAAAGTAGTAAAATTAATAAAGTTCTAGTTCCAGATTGCACAATTTAAAATAATAAATGATGATGTGCTATATATTCTGTCAATTGTGTGAAAATGTGCCATATTTTGTAATTTATTTGTGCTGATGTGTTCGGTAACTGTAACATTTTTTCCCGTCCTTTTTTAGATTGCCGTTCTTAAAGTGTTTTAGCGGAATCCCTACAACGTAAAATGAATAAAATATGCAATTTTAGTAAGTGTGCCGTATAAATTGTATTTATCATAAAATCTAAATAACAAAATCTTAGGGTTGCCGTTGCAGTGTCAATATGCGCTACTCAAATAAGTTTAGTCGAAAGTTATAATTTTATATTTTCCGTCATCAAATTTTTTATTGTTTGGACGTGAAGCAAAACATTTTAGAATATTGAACAGTTTTTAATCATTTTGACATCTTATGTCGAATTATTTTCAAACAAAACTAGGTTCTTAGATCAAAAAAGACACAATCTACTGTCATCCATTCACTTTTGATTATGGAGCCAACGGGATCCGTTCACAACTGCATAATTTAAAATTGCATTTTTCAAAACGGCATATTTAAAAACTGCATAAGGTACAAAACAGCATTTTTCAAAACAGCATATTTCAAAACAGCATGAGGTACGAAACGGCATAAGGTACAAAATTGGATTTTACAAAAATGCATATTTCAAAACGGCATAAGGGTTACAACGGCAATTTTCAAAACGACATTTTTCAGAATTGCATTTTTCCAAACTGCATATTTCAAAACGGCATAGGTACAAAACGGCATTTTTCGAAACAGCATTTTTCAAAACAGCATTTTTCAAAACGGCATTTTTCAAAACTGCATTTTTCAAAAGGGCATAGGTACAAAACGGCATTTTTCAAAACGGCATTTTCCAAAATTGCATTTTTCAAAACTGCATACTTCAAAACGGCATAGGTACAAAACGGCATTTTCTAAAACTGCACAAGATAAAATGAAATGTTTCAATCGATTATAAATCTAGAATTATCTTTTCATTAATTTTTGGAATATGACCAATAGGTAAAGTTATTTATTAACGGAACACGATGAAGTTTGACACGAATGAAATTTTTGAACGATTCTTGGATCAAATTCTAGGTTAGAGCCAAATGAAAACGAACTTGTCTATTTCTTGGTCGATTAAGATCAAATTTCACATGTTCACCTGTGGTAGACTTGAATTTACAAATTAAATTGATTATGGCAAATTTCTTCTACATGTTTTATATAAAAACTTAGGTATGTTATAAGAAAAATTTACCTTCATTGGAATTACAAATTATTTGAAGATTTAGTATGCTTATAATATTCTCACCTAAATTTTTGTATGGAGCTTCGAAGTTCTGGTTAGTTACTACAATTGCATGGTCGTAGCAGATTACTCCATATTGGAATACATCTCATTTCTTAATTTATCGGGTTTATCGAAAAATGCGATTCTAAGATATTAGTTTCAAGACATGTAGCGTTATTAACGTACGTCACCACTACAATTTTTGTTTGAGGGTTTTTCCTATTTATGGTCCTGCCCAAGATAGTACATTTTAAAGAAATCACAACAATTTTTTGTTTATCGACCTATATAATACGGGGTATAGCATACGTTTACATCAGAATATCGTGTATACTACATCGAAGCTCAGGTATATATTTATACACATGACACCTGGTATGTATTACGTTAAAACGGTTTGCAATAGTTTTATTAATTTGATGTTACTTAGAAACAGTGGGCGAAGTTCAACGGAAATATCTACTAAAATGTATCGAATATTTCAGCAGCAACGAACAACGAATTATTATGTTTTTATATATGTATGTATTAAAAGAACCTGAATAAACGATAAATGTCGTTATGAAAAATGCCGTTTTGTACCTATGTCGTTCTGAAAAATTCAATTTTGTGAAATGCCGTTTTGATAAATGCCATTTTGAAAAATATCGTTTTAAGGAATGCCGTTTTGAAAAATGCCGTTTTGTACCTATGTCGTTTTCAAATATGCAATTTTGAAAAATGCCGTTTTGAAAAATTCCCTTTTTTTGAAATGCCGTTTTGAAAAATGCCGTTTTGTACCTCTGTCGTTTTGTACCTTATGCCGTTTTGAAAAATGCAGTTTTGAGAAATGCCGTTTTTTAAAATGCCGTTGTAAAATATGCAATTTCGACCGGGACCCGGAGCCAACATATCTGTCTAATTCTCCTTTAATAAAAATATCATTGATCCGTTGCCTCGGAAAAACATAAGCAGGTGGGAGCGTGATTATCGATTGCATTTACAATGCAACAAATGCAATTAGCGAACCACGTTGATGCGATAGTGCGCTTATAAACTTATTTGGTTGCAATTTCTTTTCAAAGAACCACTTAACCAATCAACTCCTGCTCGATTATTATCATCCCAAGAAGATGGACGATCAATTAGATTGGCTTTTACGTATTGATAAACAACCTCGTATTCTTTAGTATAAGTAACACCATACTGCAATCGACTACATTTTGTTATTTATTCTACTAATTCAGTTTCCTGATCAGGATTTGGTTAACGATGAATTTGGATTGATACTCTCTTAGATGACTAAAGAGTAATCGTCGCTGTCGTTGTTGGAATCATCACCGTTACCAGTGTTAAAATTATTAATTTTGTTTCATCTCATTATGAGTGTGGTTCGTTCGGTTAATACCATATTTGGCAGCTGCACTCGATCTAGTTTTTCCAAGTGGTGATTTTTATGACGGCTTCATCAATTGTTTTCCGTATATAATTGCGAACCATTTCCTAAAATTATTTACTAATTAATTAAACTATTATTTAAAGGAATATATTTGACAACTTCCATTGCAATATGTTAAATGTGATTCACAATTGGGTATTTTTTTTAATTTTTCATGTTTTATTTACCTTTAATAATACTATATAATCACTTTAAATAAAGGTAATTTAATATATTTTTTGGAGATACAAAAGTTTTACTAAAAGATTATGCTTAAAAACACATTATACCACTTGTTTATTATTTCGCAAAAAAATTTGTTCAAAATGTTTAATAAATTACTCGATCGATTTCGACTTGTTAGGGCATCATCAGGAGTATCTACTCGTAGCCAAAACATATAGTAATTTTATTGGATAGAAGTGGAACAAAATTGATAACAGTGCCCAGCTATTTGTAAAATTAACCAAGGGAAAAAATCTTTTACTAATGACTTGTTAATTCTACCATATTTTCTTAGTAAATGTAACAAAAAATGGCGGTTAATTTATTTAAGATTTTTTAGCCTTTAAGACTTGTTTGACAATGTTTAAGACTTTTCTAGTCATAAAAAAACAAGGTGGTCCTTTACTCACAATCAGTGTTGCCATTTTGACTGTTTTTCAGTCAAATTTGACTGCATTTCATTGTGTTTAGCTGGAAGAATTTAAAAAATCCGGCCGGCGGTTTTTTTGACTGGATTCAATGTTTTTCCGGCTGAATTTTTTTTTACTAAAATAAAATTATACAGTGAAATCTTTCTCACCTGTTTATTGGGCACTACAATATTTTTCCATAATTTTTTAAGTTCATTTGATCTTTTTCTATGTTTTTATATTTGGTTTCAAGTTTTTACTTTTGTTTTGTACTGTCAATTTCGTCTTCGTGTTAATTTGGTTAAATATTTGTAGCGGCTAGTTTCTTCAACTATAAAAAACACCGCACAATTAATTCTCAACGGATAATTCTCCGTATACATAATTCTTTATAAATGGACAATTCTTCATATAAAGAATTATTCCGAAATATACAACAATCTTCTATACGCAATCTGTACATAACAACTTGCACATATATAGATAATCCTACAACAACACTTGGACATAACCAAATTTGTGTGAGCAAATTATGATTGAAAAATTATATTTTGATTGCACAACAATTTCATGATAATACCTCTACAATCAAATCATTTAGAGATGCATAAACATCGTATTGATTTTGCAAAACCAAAGTCATGTAAAACGCACTTATACACCACCATGCCATCGCACAAGAGATGGCATGGCAAATGTCTATGTTTACTAAAACATATTCGTAAACGGGTGCACCAAAATATTTTAGTGCATGTAAGTAACAGCAATTTTAAAACAAAAATCAGCAAATTCGATTTTGGAATTCTGAGTTTTTTTTGGATATCGTCAAGAAGATGAGTACTAAAAATTTATTCTGCCTATTCAATTACGGCCTTGCCGGAGCAACACGCAACCACAGCATCATCACTCACCGACAACACCAACCACTAAAAATTATTTAATTAAATAAAAGTTTTCTATTTAAATTAAAACTTAGAGCTAAAGCACATTTATCTGTGTATCGATTTTGTCCCAAAATGTGTAAAACGAAATGAGTGTAACCGGAAAGATATAGTAGTAGTATTTATGTTTATGTTAGTTAGTGACGCGCGTATAGTTGGCTTGCTTTACTATACACATGCAAACCACGTGTCATTGTTTTTTGTTTATTCTATTAACCCTTGATGAGATTTTTGATTCCTATATTGAGGAGCGCGATTGTGCTCCTTGGCACTCAAAGGGTTAACCAATGTAAACGCCATATTATTGTGTTGTTTAAAAAAATGAAAAAAAATCGTCATTTTGGAACAATATGATTGGTCGAAAAATTCTTTACACGAATGAAAAGACAAACTAACGCAACACTGAATCCGCCTTTACAACACAATCACTTTTTAAATATTTATTTATTTTCGATTGTTTTTATAATTAATATTTTATTTTTAAAATTTATGAAATTTAAATTAAATTTATTTATAAAATTTAAACATATAACATATAAACATATAAAATTAATTTATTAATAAAAAATATTAAATATAAAATACATTAGCATGTTAAATAATGACACTCCACAGCTCGTGAGCAGACGTAATGTGTTGAGAAAAGGAAATAAGCACCATAAAAATTAAACCGATTCACCAGGATCGCGTTATTTTGGTACTGTTCATCATAAAAATGACACAAATGCGAACAAAAGAAAAATACAAATACAAAGACATAATTGTGTATTATACAGTGTATACGTATTCGATATTTTTTGCTTCACTCATTTTAAATGAGTAACTTACGGGACAAAATTGATATACTGGTTGCAATCAATCAACATTCCATAATCATTTAACTTTAGAAAATAATATAGCTAGCTTAGACAGACGTTTAGATACCTTAGAATCTTACGAAATTCGAAAATCCATATTCCTTATCCAAAATATCGTTAACGAACAGAGAGAAATCCGTTTCTCACCAATTACGGATCCCGCCCTGTTCTATTCTCACGCTCTTAATAATATGACTAATACGTCGGGTAATTAAATGTACTTCAATATACCTTGAATTTTGTTACTCAGTCGATGACTAATCGCTTACCTGCTATTCCACCCCCCTTTTTTATTAGTAATTTTTCCTTGTAAACAACAGATGGTTGGAACGATCAATAGATTAATTTTTATTGCATATGTTTCGTCCCTCCTCCTTTTTTTTGCTTATTTCTACTATACATAACTAAATTTTTATTTTTACAAATCAGTAGATACTCCTGATGGTGACCTAACAAGTCGAAATCGCTCGAGTAATTTTTTAAACATTTTGAACAAATTTTAAAAAAAAGAAGTTTTTATGCGAAATAATAAACATGTGGTATCATGTGTTTATTAAGGGTTAATGTGTCTCGCCAAATACCCACGGCGCATAGTATTAAAAGTATTTAAATTAAAAGTAAAAGAATCAGTTGTGTTATTATTTATTATTATTAACATTTATAAAAGCACTCCGCCGTAACGTACGTTACATATTATTGACTAACGACATTGTCATGAAGAGGTAATATTATTAAATCTATTAAAAAAATTTAATTTTTATTTCAATAAAGTGTTTGTGTTTGATTTTTGGTAATTTCTATAGATATTTTAGTATAATAAGCAGTAATTCAAAAGTTTCTGGCACATTATTACCAACCAATAACGAAGAGAAAGACTCTCAATCTGAAGATCTCAGTAATTCTAAATCTAACGGGATTGCATCTTGCGAATTAAATCTTGCTGACGGCTACTCAGATAATGACGAGGATGGTTCTTCTTCGAAAAAAATTAAATACATCCAAAAGGCAAGAGAGGCGTGAACTAAAGATCCTTTACTTAAAGAATGGATCATGTTAAAACGAAATTCTGTAGAGTGCAAGTATTGCAAAAATATTTTTAATAAACCAAAGTATTCAAATCTAAAGGAACATGTAAGAACAAAAAGCATGTAAGGAAGGCAAAGGCTACACTAACCGTTTCTCATGAAGCAGAAGCTCGTTACATCTTGTACATAGCAAAACATACATCCATTTTTTCTGTGAACCACCTCACGCAGATATACAATGTACATATGTACGAATTAAATTCATATGATTTTTTTAATTGCAATTAGTAGGTTACAAAAAAAGATTATTCCGACAGTTCGATATGTGTGAACACAAAACTATGCAGAACAAAATGTACAGGAATAATTTGTGGTATCCCTACTTCCAATCAAAACTAAAAGTAGATGTGGGTGACGGTCCTTTCAGTCATCTTGTTGATGAGTCTACAGACATAAGTATTGTTAAATATTTGGGTAAGTATCACCTGGATGATCTGGTATCAAAATTTAAATTAGGTAATAGTTTACTTAATTCATTTTTTCGGGATTGTAATAAAATATTATAGCAATTTTGAAAAAAAAATTAAAACTAACCTGTTGAAGCTTTAGTCTCTTAGTTCTTGTGATGCAAATGGAATTGTTGGTGCAATAATCTCAGTCCGAGACGAAAACGGATTAAAAATTGAAAATATGACGGGCTTGGGTACCAACAATGCAAATGTAATGGTTGGCGTTCGGAAAATTGTTTACACCAAACTAAAGGAATTAAATCCGAAAATTGTGTTAATGCCATATGTGCCACTCACTCCAATTGGCTACTTCGGCTGCTGCAAGTACTTGCATTCCAAAAGAAATAGAATTCATGTTAAGTGAAACATATAACTGGTTTTCTCGATCGTCAATCAAATTACCAATCAATATACAAATTATTAAATGATGGTCACAAACTAAAAACATATTTTCTCATTGCAGAGCAAGAAGAAAATTACTATAAAATAACTTGTCTCGCAAAAATGTATGACAATGATTTTAACCGTACTTATTTAACCTTTTTGGAGCCTATGCTTCATGATATTCAAAGGGTAAATAACATTTTTGAAAGTGAAAGTATGGATTTTATCAAAGTATTGAGCGACCTGGAATATCTACTAACTACCTTAATAAAACGGATAGTACTATTTGAATACGACGATTCAAACTTTAAAATTGATTATAGGTAACATAAATTTGGAGGAAGCGGAGCTACAAAGTCGACCGTATTTAGGGATTGAATGCGAGGAAAATCTTTATGAACTAAATACGAACCATAAAATTTCACCTGAACAAGAAACACTTTTCAGAACTAATTGTCAAAAATTTATAATAAAACTTATTAATGAACTACAGCAAAGAATGCCAAAAAATTTAAATATTTTGAAACAAATTAATTGCATTTGCGTTAAGGAATGTATGAAGTTAACCAACAAGCCGAAATTAGATTCAGTTTTAAAGGATTTTAAAATTGACAAATACACATGTGATAAAATAAATATTCAATGGGCCAATTAAAATTAAAGTTCATGGACAAATTAACAACCACAGAAGGTTTCTGAAATGAGGTGTTCCAATTTAAAGATTCAAGTGGTGAAAACCCATTTAAGGAAGTTTCAACTTTTGCTATATCTATTCTGGTTTTGCCAATTTCTAATGAGGAGGTTGAACGTATTTTCAGTCAGCTTAATTTAGTGACAACAAAATTACGGAACAGAATGCAAATCCAATTACAAACAGTATTTTAATAATTCGAAACCAAATGAGATTTGGACTCTGCTGTAACAATTTCCCTATACCAGATGAAATTATTAAAAAAATTGGAAGAAGTGCAACGTATTACAATGGTAAAGCTGATGATGAAGATGAGAATGATGCTCAATTCATTGAAACATTAAGGGATATTAATATTTAATATTAATATGTTATTGTATTATGTATATAGTACATATTACATTTAATTATTTTATAACATAAATCATAATGTTTTTGTTTTTCTAATTTTTTATTATTTAAAAATTGAACATCTGAATTTCATCGTTACTCATAAACTGACTGTGAAGACAAATTTAGTAATATTATTCTTTAATATTTACAGTAGGAAATATTTCTAAAATTTCATAATAATTTATTATTTTTATATTTATTTTATGTTACAAACATCAAAAATAGTTTGTTGTTATTTAGTTAAAAATATATAATATAATAAAATATGAATTAAACCACCTATTTTAATTTTTTCTGTAAGCCGTATTTAATTAAAATATAATCAAATCTTTTTAAACTGGTTTTTTAGCTGGTTTTAATTTAATTTTTGTTTGACTTGAATTTTAGCTGTTTTTGTTCATTTTTAGCTAGTTTTTTCCAGTCAAAACTGACTGGATTTCAAATTTTTCAATGGTAACACTACTCACTCTCACACACGATATATCTACCACAAAAAATAGAAAAATTTGCTCTTTCTCCCATTTTAATCGCAGGGTTCTGGACTTCTGGTGTAAAGGGTCTTCTGGGTACTTACAAAAATGAAAACTTCCTTAGGTCTCTCTTCTTGACAGCTTGGTTTCGTACTTATAAAAAGTTGGTCTACTCATCAGGTTGCACTTGCAACGACCAAACTGAAAAAATTCAACTCTTGCTTTGTACCGATAGTAAACAACAATAACTTCTCGATTTGGCGAATTATATCACCAAATCAGAAACTTTTGGAAATTCTCACTATGTATAGCGTATTAAGATACACCAAAATACTTTGTTAGTTATAACTATAATATTGTTCACCTAACAAAAACTTTTTTGGTTAAATTAAACAAAACTACGTACCAACATCCTGGTAACTCAAATTTCATCCACTTTCTGTAGTAACCAAGTAAGAAAATACCAAATTTCTAAATTAAAGAAAAGATTTGGTTTATCTAGCTCAGAATTTTGTGTTAAAACAACCAAATTAATTTTACTAAGTATATATTTGGCAGTAATATTTTTTCTGAGTGTACGAACTCAGCGCAAACAATTACATCAATTTACTGAATAAAACAAAAACACATGTTCTGGCCTCACGAATATGTTACGATTGAGACATTTTTGGTAAAATAGATTTTTTTAAAACGGAAAAACACAATAGATGTCAGAACGGCTAATTAAGATGAAAACGAAAATTAAGCATGTGTCACATGAACCCCACCTGTCAAATGCACCGCATTCTCTCCTATGTATAAAGTTGTATAAAAACTTTTAAGTTGTTTCTATTATTTCAATAAAATATTGTATAATGGACTTCAATTTTAACCGTAAAAAATGAGTCGAAAATAGTGGTAGTATACTATAATAGCCCAGAACCTTAGTTTTTATAAAAAAAATGTTTATCGATAACTTATATCGATCCTTTAACTTATTACAACTTTCTTTGGAATAATACTTTCAATCTGAACAAATTTTGTTCAGAAATTTTTGTTACAAATTAGACTAATGCTCTAATTTGTAACAAAAATTTCTTTACATAAAAGTTAAAGACAAAATATTTGTTCTGTAAAAAGCAAAATACAATTTTGCTTGAAATTTAATAAATATTTTTATTGGTTAAAATTGGCCTAGTGTAAGAAATTTAAATCGTCATCAGTCTATCATCATTTCGTTGCCAATTCAATGTATATGAAATTCTTATAAAATGGATTATACAAATATTGTACGTTTGATTTGTTTTTAATATAATTTTATATGTGAAACATATCCATTTTCAAATAGATAAATTAAAAATAGAAATGAAAGCTGAAAAATATCCCATAAGAAAACTTAACGTTAACAAATCGACAAATAATCCTTAAATCTTGTATATTATCCTTTTTGCAATGTTTTTGAACAACAAGATGTCATAATTTTAGAATAAATGGTAGGTTGATAAATGTACATAACGAATACTAATAAAATGGTTCACATACAATCATTTACAGTCTACGTAGTATATTAATAAGTTTTCACATTATTGCGAGTATTATACGAGTACGCATAGCTTACCTGAGCAGCCATAATCCTCTGCCGCTCATGTATCAACTCGCATTTTGCACATCGACAATTTCGATATGTGCAATGTTTTTTATGGCCGCGTAATCCAGAAATCACACCATGATTTCGACATCGTGCACACTTCGGTATCCGCGGATTAAGCGATTTGTGTGGTTCACTTTTTAACATTAAATTACAATCATTATTGTGACCACTCCCACTATTATTATTCCGCAGATTTTTTATATTATTGCTGCTACAACTAATCACACTATTCGGTGAACCATGTTCACCGCCACCAACACTAATGATCGAACAGTTGGATGAACTGTCGAACGATTTAATTAAATTATTTAACGGCATCATCTTTTCGATGATAAAATATTATATCTTTTCTCGACGTTTGTACCAAACTGAATGACAACAACTGGCGATGATGCCGAGAACAAAAAACATATTTTCTTTATTTTTTTCTGTTTGAAGAAAATGTATGTATAAAGATGCTGTTTCATTTGTTTTATTTAAAAACGTATCATTCTCGTTCATCTCATATTTTCGGAAAACTAACATTTTTTAGTAAATAACATTTATATTTAAACGGGAGATACGAGTATATAGTGTTTCTCGTTTGACTCGAATATTCCAATCTCCATTAAAAAAGTATCATGTTGCGCCGTTTATGTATCTTTAAAAGTATATCGTAAATTTTAGGTATAACTGTATAATTTTTTAGTATGAAAATAAAGATACAATAACTTATAGGCGTGGCTAACGATAAGTTATACTTTTTGTGCAAGAAAAATATGACTGCGGCAATTTGATTGGATAGTATGAAATAACCAATCAAAATTGCACAATGCATGAAATCGTATATTGGAATTTTTTAATTGTATATACATATTATAACAATTTGTACTTGAAATACGAAATCTTTGTAAATTGAAATAAAACTAGATTTAATAGGTTGCTATGCATTTTAAAGACTTACATATTTATTTTAAACAAGCAGAATACGAGTGCTTTTATACATAATGTAATCATTCACGATTTCTGAAATAAATTGTATTTTTATTTTGCATTTGTAGCAATGCGCTATATTATGGGGCATATTAATATTATGCGGGAATTCCAAATGAAATGTTATTTCACAAAAAAATATGAAATCAAAGTTTAAGCGCAGATTGATGTGTAAAAACAGATATTCGAACCGCAGGTGATTGGGGACTGTTTACTAAAACGTCAACAATATTGACCAAATCACTTTGGTGGTGCAATATTTTTTTTTTTTTTTTTTTTTTTTTTTTTTTTTTATATATTTATTTATTACAACTGATTTATAAATCATCTAGTAATTTATCTTTCATAATTTATATTCTTGTTTGGAGGGTTGTAGCCCTTTGGCTAGTCCCCTTTACAATTTTATTATATTTTTAGTCGATCCTGATTGGATCTAGTAGATCATGCGGTTTCTTCCTTCGCAGCCGTCTTACTAGGTTTGAATCATCCAACATACGACGTATCTCAGCATTTTGGTGTAGACTAATACGTTGCATGTGTTTTCTCGCGTGTTTGCTTATTTCTTCAGTAACGAAATCCATCTTCAGATCTCTATGGAGGTTGTCATTTCTTATGTACCACGGTACATTAACTATTCCACGAAGGACTTTGCTTTGGAATGACTGGATGATATTGACATTGGTTTTCTTTGTACAGCCCCAGAGCTGAATACCGTAAGTCCACACAGGTTTTAGGATTTGCCGGTATAGTAGCAATTTATTATGTAGAGTTAGCTCAGAATTTCTTCCTAAGAGCCAATCCATCTTTCTGTATTTGATGTTTAACTCTTCTTTTTTCTTTTTCACATGCTCTTTCCATTTTAGTTTCGCGTCTAGAGTCATGCCTAGATATTTTGCCGTATTTGCATAGGGAATTTGCTGGGAGTTCAGTTCTACTGGTATCCAGTTGACCTTCTTGTTGGTAAAGTTTACGTGAACAGATTTTGTTTCATTAAGTTTTATTCGCCATCTCTTGGTCCAGGTACTGACAATATTAGTAGCTCTTTGCAATTTGCTTGTAGATTCTTCTATGCAATTAGCAACTGCTAAGATGGCCGTATCATCCGCAAACGTCGCTATGTTAGTATCCTCTATCGTTGGCAGGTCCGAGGTGTATAGAACATATAAAGTTGGTCCCAGAACGCTACCTTGTGGTACCCCTGCTGATATTTTCTTTATTTCTGAGTATTCGCCATCTAATTTAACTCGAAAGTGTCGGTTAGATATGTAAGATTTTAGAATTTCATAAAACTGCTTTGGTAAGTCTCTTTGTAATTTATATTCCAAACCTTTATGCCATACTCTGTCAAAGGCCTGTGCTACATCCAAGAAGACGCTTGAACATACTTTCTTTTTTTCAAGTACGTCTTCAATTATGTTTGTAATTCGGTGCACTTGTTCTATTGTTGAATGATTTTCTCTGAAGCCAAATTGATGTGGAGGAACAAGATTTCTTTCTGCTATTATTGGTTTTAGTCTCTTTAGGAGTAGTTTCTCGAATAATTTTGAAATTATTGGGAGTAAGGAAATCGGCCTATACGAATTTTTGTCATTAAGTGGTTTGTTTGGTTTAGGTATCATAATTACTTCTGCTACTTTCCATTGACTTGGAACGTGTTTAAGTCTGAACACTGCATTAATTATTTGGAGTAGTTTACGCAGACCTTTTTCAGGAAGAGCTTTTACTATTTGTCCTGTAATTAAGTCATATCCTGGAGATTTCTTTGTGTTTAGGTTGAGATTTATTTCCTCTTTTAATTCTTGTAGTGTGACAGGAGATATATTGCAGTTATCCATTTTATATACTGGTGGTATGTTTTCCTCTGCAGTTTGTCTAGGTAGTGGCTGAAACGTGTTCTCGAGGTGGGTTGCAAACAACGAAGCTTTTTGCTTTGCACTTATAGCCCATGTACCATCTTCATTTTTTACTGGTGGAATTTGTAGTTTAGGTCGTTTTAAACTTTTTGTCGCTTTCCAAAGGGAGTACTCGGAATCTTTTTCCCCAGTAAGGCCACTCAAGTATTTATTAATGGATTCGTTTTTGATTTCTTTAATTAGCAACTTTAGTTTATTGGATAAAAAATTAAGAGTTGTTTTATATTCTGGCGCTCGACTTCTTTGCCAGGCCTTTCTTGCTTGTCGTTTTGCTGCAACCAGTTCCCTAACTTCTAGAGGATAAGTAGCATTTCGGCGCATTTCCTTTGAACTTGAGGGGGTACTACTCCACGCCGCTTCTTGTATACTGTTGTTGAGTTGTTCTAGTTCTTCTTCTAGCTCTATCGGGTTTTTAATTGGCACCTGAAGATCAATATTATCCTCAATAAGTTTCTGGAATTTCTCCCAGCAGGTTTTTTTGTTCGTTAGCGAAGGTGGACTAGTTTTTTTAATAATCGTTGCACTGATTGTCATAATAACAGGCGTATGATCCGACATAATCCCCTCGCTGCTTTCTAGGTATATGTAGTTTTCGTCTATACCTTTGGTGATAAAGAAGTCAATGATATCGGGTATTTTGTTTCTATCCGTAGGCCAATAAGTTGGTTGATCTCCAGAATGAAAATTGCAATTGCATAGTCTTCCTGCTGCAAACAGCTCTCTTCCTTTTTTAGAGGTTACTCTTGATCCCCAGTAGGTGTTTTTTGCATTAAAATCACCTCCGATTATGAAACTTGATCCAAGTGATTTAAATAACGTGCAATAGTCTTGTTTAATTAAATTATATCTTGGGGGGCAATATATTGACGATACACTATATTCTTTGTTGTTATTTATAAATACTTTTAAGGTGACTACTTGCATAAATTCCTCTTCAATTTTAAGATCTATAAAGTGTTTGATGTTTTCTTTTATAACCACCGACGATCCTCCCCTTGCCCTTCCTGCTGGATGAATGGCGTGGTAGCAATTGTATCCATATATTTTAAGATATGAAGTTGAAGTAAAATGGGTTTCCGATACTAGGCATATATCTATTTTTTCAGTATTTAGGAAAATTTCTAATTCTGGAATATGTTGCATTAGCCCATTTGCATTCCAGGTTACTATTCTTAATGTTTTATTTGTTGTTGTTTGCATCATTTTAATAGAGCATGGATTTCATTTCATTTAGAGAGTCTTGCTTATCTAACCTGTTGCTTAGAGCTTGAAGGCATTTCTCTTGTTTAGCTAGACGAATGTTAAGAGCTTCCATGCTTCTTAGTATCTTTTGGAGCACTGCTGTACCTTCAGTAGTGTGCTCCGAAATAATTGGTTTTGTCATGATTACTTGCGAGTACAGTTTTGGTTTTGGTTCTCCCGTTTTACTAGCATGAGGTTTAGGTTCCTCTTTGGTGGAAGTTTGATAATTTTTTACCGATACTCCTGGACTTTGTTTTCGCGTTTTATTTCTTATTCGTTGTAGCTCCTTAGCTATTTCACATCCCCGGTAGTTTGCGGGGTGTGACTTATTGCAATTGACACATTTTGCAGCAATATTTTTACTAACCGGGCATACCTGGGCATGATGCTTTCCGGCACATTTCACGCATCTAATTTCTCTTTGGCAATATTTCTGCGTATGATTAAAACCTTGACATTTTTTGCACTGCGGTATTAATCCGTTATTCTTTTTCAATGGCTCTATTTTAACTCTCATGCTAAGTATTGCCTTGATATTATACACATCTTCCACTTTTTGTTTGTTATTAAAAGTGAGCATAAATAGTGGAAGCCCTCTTTTGTTAACTTGAACTCCTTGTTCAGTTTCGATTTTTTCTTTCTTAATTATGTTTACGGCATTTTCTATTTGATAACCCTTTTGCTTGAGATCCTCAATAATTTCCTCTTCTGCACAGGTTGGGTGAAGACCTCTAGCCATAACTTTAATTGGGCGATCATTCTTATCCTCATAGGTAAACCACTGATGCCCCTCGGAATTTAGCTTTGTAGCCAAAGCTCTATAAGTTTCAGAGTCTACAACATTAATTTTCCAGACGCCGTTGTTTAGAGATACGAGTTTGTACTCGGCTATCGTAATCGATTTCATAATCGATTGTATAGTGGAGAAATTTGATATCCCGACGACATTTATTGGTGGAGGTGATTTTTCTTTCGGTTTAGCTGGTTGTTGTTCTAGAGCTAGTTGTTTCTTGATGATTAACTGATTTCTGGCAACCTGTTTTGAAGTTGATGGTAAAGTCTCCGCCATTTCTGGTGAGTGTTGCGCTTTCCTTTTCTTACTTGGTCTTTTATTCCGGTTCAACATCCAATTTGTTTCTCTTTCTAATTCTTCTTCATCCGTATGGAATGAATTAATGCCATCATCGACTGTTGGGCTAGGTGTCGTCCCAAGTTCTGCACGTGTTTCAACTGCTTTTTTGAGTTCTTCATTTTCTTTCATTAAAATTGTAAATTCTTCTTTCAATTTAGCGGTAAATTCTTTTATTTCTCTTAGTTGTTCACGGAGTTCGGCATTTTCCTTCTCGTACTGAAATATATTTCCAGTTGAAGATCTTGGTGATCTTGATAATTTGGAACTTCGTCCAAATGGGTTAAACAATGATTGGCCCACCCCAGAATCTGTTGGGCCCGCCTCCGAAGAGTGTGGATTTGGCAGCATATCTGCTGCTGTACCACCTGGGGTATTACATTCCGTATTTGTTGTATTCATTGTTTGTTTTAGCCAATTTATACCACTGGCATTTGGTCCCCGGTAGCACTTTGCTACTGTCGAAGCAGCACCCGCCCCCCGCGACGAGGACGCGGCTACCTTGGTGTTACCTAGGTGTACACAGAGACAGCCGAAGCCCTCTGAGTACCCTAGGCTGAGGGGTATAACTGTATAATTTTTTAGTATGAAAATAAAGATACAATAACTTATAGGCGTGGCTAACGATAAGTTATACTTTTTGTGCAAGAAAAATATGACTGCGGCAATTTGATTGGATAGTATGAAATAACCAATCAAAATTGCACAATGCATGAAATCGTATATTGGAATTTTTTAATTGTATATACATATTATAACAATTTGTACTTGAAATACGAAATCTTTGTAAATTGAAATAAAACTAGATTTAATAGGTTGCTATGCATTTTAAAGACTTACATATTTATTTTAAACAAGCAGAATACGAGTGCTTTTATACATAATGTAATCATTCACGATTTCTGAAATAAATTGTATTTTTATTTTGCATTTGTAGCAATGCGCTATATTATGGGGCATATTAATATTATGCGGGAATTCCAAATGAAATGTTATTTCACAAAAAAATATGAAATCAAAGTTTAAGCGCAGATTGATGTGTAAAAACAGATATTCGAACCGCAGGTGATTGGGGACTGTTTACTAAAACGTCAACAATATTGACCAAATCACTTTG
Source organism: Nephrotoma guestfalica (assembly GCA_963691935.1). Classification (NCBI taxonomy): domain Eukaryota; kingdom Metazoa; phylum Arthropoda; class Insecta; order Diptera; family Tipulidae; genus Nephrotoma; species Nephrotoma guestfalica. Next base: position 184,647,390 of record OY829913.1, read on the forward strand.
GTGGTGCAATATAAATTGATTAAGAGCCGAAAATTGGTTCATATTAATAACTTTTTACTGAGACAGCGTTGTATATCCAGATCCAACATCAGAAACATCTAAACGTTGGCATTGTAATCGTTACATGTTTAATTTTGATTTCCTTAGTACAATATAAATAATTTTAATTTTAATATGATTACTTTTCTGAAATTTACTGACGTTTAATATATATGGGTGACTGACACAAAGTGTTACCAACTTCAGACTGTCATTGCTTGTTTGTTGTGATGACAGGGCGCTCAAATACTGATGACAGTTGATTTCACTGTTTACAAGCGTACAAAAGCATTTTAGTGGAAAATATTCAGAAAAAAAAATTATTCGCAATGGAATTCAAGCGTAATAGTGTGATTACTCTATATTTGGCTGCAAAACCACAGCCGCAGATTGTTAACCAGTTAAAACATCTGCATGTGAATAAAATGTTTGTATATCGCACCATAAATCGTTATAACGATACTGGCAGCATTGCAAAACGCCATGGTCGTGGACCGAAACGCACTGCAACATTGCCGGATATCATTCGGAAGATGAAGGCCAAAATGGCTCGGAACCCGCGCCGTAGCGGCAGAAAAATGGCTCGTGAGGCGAACATTACGCTCGAACGGATGTAGCACATATTGAAAGATCATCTTGGACTAAAGGCCTTGAAATTCCATAAAACGCATGGTCTCACCGATGCTCAAAAAAAAGTTAGAGTGGAAAGAGCAAAGGAGTTGTTACGCTTGCATGAAAGTGACGATTTGCCGAATTTGGTTTTATCCGATGAGTCACCGTTCGTTATTGAGCAATATGTGAACAAGCAAAACGACCTGATTTATTTGCCCGGCCGATCTACTGAAAATTGGGACCAACGGATTGCCACTCGAAATCAAGCGCCACCGATGGTGATGATTTGGGCAGCCGTAACGGCCGAAAGCCGTTCACTGCTCGTTTTATTGGACAGTGGCATCAAGATAAATGCTCAAATTTATCGGGATCATGTGTTGGAAGGAGTGTTGAAGCCTTGGGCACAAAAACATTTCGGCCGCAGAGCCTGAACATTTCAACAGGACTCGGCACTGAGTCATAAAGCGCGCGTCAATCAAGATTGGCTGAGAAACAACGTTCCGCGGTTCATTTCCACTGCCAAATGGCCACCAAATTCACCGGATGCAAATCCGCTAGATTTCTCGGTTTTGGGTATTTTTAAGAGCAAGGTTGGGACAAAAAAATACCAAAGTGTCGATCATCTCAAGCAAGCGCTTCGCCGGGAATGGACCAACATACCGCAGAGCCGCTTTCGTGCTGCATGCAATAGCTTTGTCGGCCGTTTGAAGGCCATAATCGCGGCTAAGGGTTGCCGAATCGATAACTGCTAATGAATTCGAAAATTTAAATATTTGGGAACTTTGATTCAATCTGTGGCGTTTTGTTTTGGTAACACTTCGTGTAAACCACCCTATGTATATATATATATATATATATATATATATATATATATATATATATATATATATATATATATATATATATATATATACACTCAGCGATTTAAGATACAAAGTTTATTTTCCAACACCTTTAATTTTGCAGCAATTCACAAATTCCTCTCGTTCACAGCTCACTAAATTATCTCTCACTGCTCACTTTAAATGTTCACTACTTTCTTCCACACTGCTTACAACTGTTAAATTACTGCATCTGACGATGTGTGTGTTGCAATTTTAACTCACTTTCATGTAGATTGTGTTCGGCGAATATCCCACTTCTTCATTTCTCTTGTTTTGATGATTAACGCCCGTTGTTCATTCCAATATTTTCCATATGATGATTATTGATCGGCGCCGTTTGCAATTACTTTCGTTATCTGCATATTCTGCTCCGCAGCTGCAATGCCATTCTAAAATCCAATTCCCAATCAGTATTGGAGGAACACTTGATCCGACAACATCGTTTATGTGAATAATAATATTCGCTTAATAAAATTATATATGGTTTCGAACTCTCGAACTTTGGCCTGATAACATTGGTGTTGTATAACTTTATCACTCAATCACCGAGTGATATGCTTGTGTAGAATGAAATTCGTAACAATCCACACACACACACACACACACACACACACACACACACACACACACACACACACACACACACACACACACACACACACACACACACACACACCACACACACACACACACACACACACACACACACACACCTCACACACATACCCACACATATATATATATATATATATATATATATATATATATATATATATATATATATATGTATATATATATACATATATATATATATAACGGGTCATAGCCGGGAAGGTATACTACTTTGTTTTGCCGCCGTACATATGCCAATAGGATATTACAGCTCGCCCATGACAACCCTGATTTTCACGAAAAAATCATAATGAGTGACGAGGCACATTTTCATTTAAATGGATATGTGAATAAACAGAATAGTCGGTTCTGGGCAATGGAAAACCCTCACATTATTCATCAGTCACCTTTACATCCATTAAAAGTGACAGTCTGGTGTGCAATTTGGTCAGGAAGAATCATTGGACATTACTTCTTTGAAAATGAAAACGGCGTAACGGTAACTGTGAATGGGGAGCGATATCGTGATATGATTGAAAACTTTTAACGCCACAACTGCATACTTTGGGCTTGATTAACATATGGTATCAACAAGACGGTGCCACATCGCATACAGCCAGGATTACAATGGAATTACTGCGAGAACTCTTTCCACAACAAGTTATTTCAAAAAATGGTGATGTTGATTGGCCTCCACGGTCGCCAGATTTGACTGCTCCGGACTTTTTTTTGTGGGGATATCTAAAAAGCAAGGCTTATGCAAACAAACCAGAAACGCTTGAGCAACTCAAACAAAATATTCGTGATGAAATTAATGAAATACCGCGTGAAATGTGTGAGAATGTAATGAAAAATGTGCTCAAAAGGGCTCGCATTTGTGAGGCTTACAGAGGCGGACATTTATCTGATATTGTATTCCATACATAATTGCCGACATTAAATAAAACATTTATCAATATAAGATCCATTCTCTTTCATTTAATCAAAAATCATAAACAAACAAAGTAGTATACCATCCCGGCGGACACCCTGTATATATATATATATATATATATATATATATATATATATATATATATATATATATATATTAGGGCGTTTTTGTATGGAGAAAATCAAATCTCTTTTTTTCTATCGGTCAGGGCTAAAAATATTTGTTTCTATTAGAAATGACCTTAGGCAAATTTTCAGGTCCATCGGACCACGTTTAGGGGTAGCTCAAATTGGTTTGTTAAAAAAAACACTAACAGGACCCTTAGTGACGTTTTCTCATCTCTTTCACTTCTGCTCGTTCAAGTAATGCCGGTTTAATATTTTCTAAGTATTTTTGAATATGCCGAATCCAACGAAATGATCAAAAAAGGTGGTTGACCTAGTTAAAAATTTATTTTCGGGCTGTTTCTTTCAAAAAAATTAAAACTTGTGAGTTCCGCCTAATTTTTAAAATAGTGCCTATTATGTTTGACTAAATTTCACTACTTGTGGCTATAGCAAAGAATTACGAAAAAATGAGACATTGAACGTCATCATAACTGAAAAATTAACAATTTTATAGTTGAAAAACGCATAAAAGGTCATTTTGCCGTGCATACGTATCTGCGAGAACACATCAATTTTAGTGGATTTGTACTTATTAAGTGTATTTCTGTGGAGATAAATAAAATGCACTTAATTCTGTACAAAATAGGATCAGTTTAGTTTAAAGAATGACTATTCTTTTAGAATTTGAACCAGCACCGTCCTTATTCGAATAATAAAATAAGTTTTATAAGTTTTATAAGTTTTGTAACGACCGCATGTCAGTTGATACATATCGGAACCTCAAAAAAAAAATATTAGCAGAAAAATGAAACTCTTTGACATTGGTCATGGTCTTAATATTGAAAATACAGAAGATCCGTCAAAGTAGTGGTTTCTCGAGCAACAACGAAATGAGAATGCTTTTAACATTCGTTCATTACGATCAACGGATGAGAGCAATTCCACATTGGCAATTAATGATCCACGACCTTCAACAAATAGATCTCAAGAAACAGATATAAACTTAATCATTTCGAATACCAGGTCACCTACATTGTCTTCTAGCGGCAGTGAATATCAAGTAGCAGTAGAAAAGAAACTAAAACAAGTAAAATTCCGTTTCATCTTACTCATCGCTTCATATGAAGAACGTGATTGACAAGAATATAGTAGGTGCGTTGGATCGATCGAAAATAAGCAATTTAGGAGCTGATCTTTTAATCGCCATCACTCTAAATACATTAGGGCATGATTTAGAATCAATTGCTGTTTCCAAAGAGACAATACGTGACCATACAAGACTGTGCGTTATAGTATCCGGTTATGATAACACCAAAATGTTGGGAGTTCCAATGATTATACATGGGACAGGCATAGAGCAGTGTAAAATGGTATATAAAATGCTTGAGGACTGGAATATATACAGACAATATTAAAGGATTGCGCTTTGATACAACGGCAAGCAACGTCGATAAGCTAAATGGAAGCTGCAAACTTCTTGAAACAAAATTTGGCAGAAATGTATTGTGGTTTGCTTGCAGACATCTGTTTTTAATAGTTTGTTAAAGGAAATATTAAGTGGACCCAATATTCAGCTTTTTCAGAGATTTAAAAGGCAGTGGAGTTCTTTTAACCATACCCAAATAAGCTTCGGTTTAGATGACGCAAATGTTCAAGAAATTGTCAGTTCAATAATAATTTGTTTACCTTTATTAATGATCAACTTGGAAAAATACATAATGGGTGAGATGATTATAAAGAATTTTTATGTTTATCACTTTTATTTCTTGGAGCACCACTTACATATATCACTATAAGATCACTATACGAGAATTCCTTTAGCAACAAAAACAAATAATAAGACTGCTGTGCAAAAGAAAAACTACGAGTAGTAATCATATCAAATATAAAAATCTTGTTAATTACATATGAAATGTGTTAACATTTCGTGGCCTTTAACCAAAATGTCATCTGTTAAAAATATCGAACCTAACTTCTCTGTGACAAGTTATATATCGTAGAATCATTATTAAGGCATTAATTAATTTTTAAGGATAGTACTACTAACATTTCTTTATCTATTTAAGTTTATATTTAATTTTTTATTAATAGACTCTAACCATTGATTTAGCAAGTGGCAAACAATTATTTGAAGTGTATCTCTTATGGTCATTTAAGAGCTATAAAATTGTCAATTTTTCAGTTATGATGACGTGCAATGTCTCATTTTTTTCGTAATTTTTGTTCTCTTTTGTTCTTCTTTTTTCGAAACGGAAAGCTCATGATTCCAGTATGTTGTATTTGTTGCTAAGCAACAAGTAATAATAGTACGAGAATATTTTTTCTGGCCTAGGCCGGGAATATATTCCCGTATGGATTTTTAATTGATTAGAAGAAATAAATGTACACTAACAGTATACATAATAATCAATTTTTATTTGATAATTCTATGCCAAACTAATTATGTGTTAGGTATAGGAGTTTAATTTTACTTATTTGTAATATTAACGGTTATCGTACAATTAGTATAATTATTGAACATTGGTGGATTAGTAGTATCGCATCCCAGCATTGTAGTTGATATATTGCTATTAAAATCATCAACATTATTTGCATCGGTTGTTTCATTATCCGTTGTATCGAAAATCTTATGAGCAACTTCAATTTTATTGATAATGGATTCATCGATATACCCTTCAGCAACAGTCGATGACTCCCATCCTCCAAATCTTTTGTAACATGTTAAATCTGCGCCATTATCAACTAAAATTGTCACAGATGAACGGCGGAAACAGTGCCCTGTGTATTGTTTTGCGTCTGGCAATTTTAAAAAAGTAGCAACAATTTGTGGCATTTTACCAAACTGATGTATGCCAACTACTTGTTTGAAACCTTTACCATTTGTGTATTTAAAAAAACGCAAAGAATTTAAATCTTTTGGACACGAAGCTATATATTTTCTGTAATATTCTAAATAAGTTTCGTTTACGATAAATGATCGTGGTTTATTTGTCTTGTTATTCGGGATTTTAACTAAAAGTTTAGATCCCAAATCACTAATGTCAGTAATTTCCATGCGAGCTAGTTCATCCCGTCGACAAGCACCAGCGATTCCAAAAATTAACGCAACCTACAAGAAACAATCATAATATTACATACAAAAAAATATTGCAGTGTGAATTGTATTTTATCCGAAAACATATTTGAAGTTAATGTGTAAATACAAATAATAATCGTTTTAAATACCTACATGATTACCTTAGTAACTAGGAACGAATCATCTGAAGCTTCCAAAATGAATTGTTGAACATATTCCATAGTTAATATTTTAGATTTCTTCGCTTTATATCCGTCGTATTTGCGTTTCAAGAAGACACGTAATTTTTGGTATTTTGCAATATCCACATTATTTTTAACCACTAGCATCAACCTGATCATTGAGTAGTTTGACCATAATGTGGATCATTTCAATTTTGTAGATAAATCAGCGAAATACGCCAGAATGACGTTTTCCGAAAATGATTTGATGTGTTTAGGTTGACGATAATCCATAAAGCGTTTATAAGCATTTTCGTATTTTTCCTTCGATTTTTGCGGGAGTAAATCACATGTAGCTGAATTAGCTGCTTCCACTATATCCGGCGGGGTACATGATCAGGATAATTCGCTTTTACTGTCCATATCCCTTAAATTTCGTTCACACGTTTTTTATAAATCAAATAGGTACACAAACTTGACAACTTGTGAAAAAAAAATGTATTTATGTCTTATGATGTCGTGGCTAACTACGCAATAATTTTATATTATTTTCGGCTTTTTAATTTCAGTTAAGGAATTATTAAGTTTTATTCTGTTGAACTCTACATAAAACCAAGAGTTGTTCAGAGTAGTTAGAACAAGCATAAATAAACTTCATTCAATAATAAATATAATGCAAGATATGGGCTTAGTAGTTATAAGCTCTTTAGAAATCGATTCAGTGAAACTGCACAAATATTTCATTGTGCATATTTCACTGCACAAATATTTTAATATTATATAAATTGTCTACAAAATCAAAATATAATTTATCGCGGTCTAGAGTAGCTTATTCAAAAAAATGCAGCTAATATACTAGAATGCATCCAAATCGCCCGTCATTTAGGATATACATATATAGCTAAGTCATTTACAACCGGTCGTTCCGTGTGCATTAATTTTAGGAGATTTTTTTCAAATGAAAAAAAAATGCTGTTCAAGCTATGGAATTGATTAATTCGACTTTGAGTGAACATTCTGTGAGTAAATCAACAGTAAAAAGGTGGTTTGGAAGATTTTGTGATGGCAATTTTAGTCTTGAGGACGATCCACGTCCAGGTGCAGTAAAACAATTTGAAGACGAAGAACTCAAAGTTTTTGTGGATGAAAATCCGTATCAAACTTAAAAGAGCTTGCAGAAAGGAGTTATTCACCAAGCAATATCACTCTGATTGCAGGCAACGGGGTTAAGGAAAGGAAGGAAAATGGGTTACTCATAAACTGACCGAACAAAAACCGAAAAGTTGTCATCTGCATGAATTTGCTTTCTCGGCACAAAATAGAGAATTTTTTGCCCAAAATTATTACGGGTGATAAAAGTAGATTTTTTCGATAATCCTAAACGCAGAAAACCATGGGTTGATCCAGGTCAGTCATCAACATCACATGCAAAAATTAATATTCGTGCCAAGAAAGTGTTACTGTGTGTCTGGTGGGATTGGAAAGGTGTTATTTACTACGAGCTTCTAGAACCTGGTGTTACTGTTGAACGTTAACAGACCAATTGAGCAAATTAAGTGATGCTCTGGACAGAAAAGGCCATTTACGGGCTAAGGAACACTGAAAAAAAAACACGCGGAGATATTTACCAATTTTGCTGTGTATATACTACTGTGGGCAAAAAGTAGTAAGACATTTTAATTTAAATTTCGTGCGGAAAACCATTCGTTGAAATATTATTTTTTCTATGTTGGTGTGTGGGTGTTTCTATGTGGACAGTCATCAGTGACATCTGTGCCAAATATCACATCAAAATAATTATTTGTGTTTAGTGTACGCTTGTCTTTCTGAAGTACAAAAAGTGCATTCGGCGATTTTTACAATGAGTGAAATTATTCAACAAAGAAGTTCCATTAAATTTTGTGTGCGGAATAAATTTTGTGGTGTGGTGCCAAAACGTTCAGAATGTTGCATGAGGCCTTCGGTGATAATTTTATGTCGCAAGCAAGCGTTTAGGACGGCCATCAACATCAACTGATGATCAACACGTTAATAAAATCAAGGAATTGGTGCTCGAGAATCGACGATTAACAGTCAGAGACCTTACTGGCATCGTTGAAATATCCGAAGGATCAATGAAAACCATTTTGAAAGATCATTTGGGCCTAAGAAAAATGAAAGCACGATTGGTTCCAAAATCACTCAATTTTTTGAAAAAACAGCGTCGCGTTGACGTCTGTGAAACAATGCTCTCCAACTACCAGGATGTCATGAAACGTATTATAACTGGCGATGAGTCTTGGATATATGCTTACGACTCGGAAACAGACGGTCAATCGACCGAATATCGTGCCAAAGGTGAGCCGAAGCCGAAAAAACCCACGTCAAAGCAAGTCAAAAATCAAGGTGATGTTGACAGTTTTCTTCGATTATCGAGGTGTGGTGCACTCCGAATTCCTTCCGACCGGCCAAACTGCCAACAAGGAATACTATTTGAGTGTTACGCATCATTTGCGCGAAGCTATTCGTAAAAAGAGGCCGGAATTATGGGTCGACAACTCTTGGTTTTTGTACCACGATGATGCAAATTGGTTTTACGTGATTTTATCGCCAGAAATTCCACCCATATCGTTCCGCAACCACCGTATTCGCCTGATTTAGCTCCGTGTGACTTCTGGCTGTTCAGCAATCTCAAACGACTGCTCCGGGGAAACCGTTTTGAGTCAATTGAAGATATTAAACGTTAATCGCTACGCGCATTGGAGGCTATTCCGGAAATTAACTTTAACAACTGTTTCGAGGATTAGAAAAAACGTGGAAAATAGATTTGGAGAAATAAATAAAAAAATTTAAAATTTTGAACAAAGTCTTACTATTTTTTGCCCACAGTATTATACACAAATTTGCAATTTTTACCAATAATGCTTTAATATAGTACGAGTTTTAAATATTAAAATTATTGCGAGCTGCGTTTGATGGCAACGCTGCTAGGTAAATTTGAGCTGCGCAATTTGAATATATCTTTTTCAATGCAAACATATTAAAATAGAAAATATTTTGTTCTTTCGTTGAGAATAAATTACAAAGTGTTTTTATAATGTACAAATACTTTACAAATTTTAGTTTGCACTTCGAAAAATAATTTTTGCGGGAAGATTATAACCAATTAAATCGTTTATTCTATTCTTTTTTTAAATGTTATATAAAATTTCAAACAAAAATTAGTATAAAAGTGAATTTAAAACAATACACATGAAATTAGAATAAAAAAACTTAAAACTTCCAGTTCGGGTAGTTTCCAGATTGATTGGGCAAAATTGGTAATTATTTCAAAATAAAATCAAATCTAAATTATATTTATTTTTATCCTTCATTTGTAGATTTTTCGTAACCTTACTTGATGGCGTCGTAACAAATGGCCGCTAAACTATAAAAGTACTCAAACGATACATGGTAAAATCAAATTTTATCAGCCTTTATGTGCATTAACTTATATTTGCTGCTTTCATATTTTTAATGTCAGCAATTATAATTAAAGCAATTGTGGAGGTCCGGGCAAATTCGCTTCCCTGAATATTAAATGGTTGCTTACAGCAATTAGAGGAATTTAATTATTAGCAACATTACAACAACTCAATATCTTTCAAGGCTGTAAAGAAAAATTATTTTTCATCAAAATTTACACTGTAAGTTTATTTTCAATTCGGATATTTAATTAATTATCATCTTTATTTTAAGAAACTTCTATGGCCTTTTGTGAAAAGTGATTAAAAAGGAATTAATTTTAAAAAATGTGTTTCATTACAATTGGTTTTTAATATGTTAACTTCTCCCTTTTTCAATCTAGAAGTTCCTATAAATATTTGCTTTTGTGCAGAGTAAATATTAATGCGCTGCATATTTTTCAATCTGCAAATTTTAAAATGCATTGCAACTGCAGAGTAAATATATCAAAGCAATAGCAATTATTGCTTATCCACCGTGAAATAAAAATAATAAAATTTTCTTAGCAAGTTGTAATAATTGATTTGCGAAGATCGCACTAAATACAAAGCGCTTGTATATGGCTTAATTTTTAATCAGTTTTCAGTAAATATTACTCCGCTTTTTGTGAATATGACCGATTATTTTTTTCAGTGAAGGCGGAATGTGATATTGCTGTATGTCAACGCTCGTCCACATACAGCAAAATCAAGCCAGGAACTCATCTTCTCCTTAGGGGTTCACGAGCGTTGAAGATGTACAAAATGGCTCGATGACTATTTTGCTTCGAACCACCATAAGTTACTATCGCTACTATGAATGTATATTCATCATCTACCTGATAAATGTAAAAATACCATAGATAGTAATGGCGAATATATCGATAATTAATCTTTGTAACAATTATATTTTCAAGAATTTAAACCGCTATAGTATGACTGTACGAGAACTGAAATATCTCAGAAATTTAATTTTGCCAAATTTGCTTTTCTTTTATGTTATCTATTTTTGGGACCGAGTAATTGAACAGCGATTGAGTTTTTGGAAAACCGGTTTTCGATTTTGATATTGAACCTAAAACCGGTTCTCGGATTTTTGCGTATTTTTTTCCGTATCAGAGATAGTATGATCTGCGTTTCCCAAGCAAAATACGAGTTTGTACCTACATAGTAGGCGAGATATTCAAACAGATTTTATTTGTTTTGATTTGTTATATTCGAAAATGGCAATACTTGTAATTATTAATTTATGCTGCGGACAAATATTCTAGTAAAAGCCTCTTTCTAGTAAACATTTGCTTTGAATTAATTGATTGACTATGGTTACAATCAGTTGTCTATGGATGAATTGTGATTAATATGATTGTGTTCAATGATACTCATCTGGTCAATATCTGATATACATATCAGATCACTATTGATGAATCAGAATAACACAAAGATATTCACCATTATTTATCTTTCGGTATATCTACATTATGTTGATGATCCAGTTTTAGGCCCCTATTACGATTTTCACCTCACCTAAAATTCATATGCAAATGTATGGAGTTACTGGATGAGGTGAAATCCATAATAGGAGTATTAAATATAATGGTACCTCGCATAAGAGTTTCTTTTTGCACACCTAATACTATCACACAGTTTATTTATCTTTCCTGTTTTGAAGATTAATTACTTTTAATATTTTCTCCATTGTCTCCGTTATATAATTAAACTTTCAAAATAAAATATACCTCGTTATTCCTATCTAAAATCTAAATGTGGCCATACTTTAAAAATAAAGAGATATTATATGGGTGATTGTGAGGTTATGATGTTGCCTCACATCGAAATTTTTTTGATATGAATTCTGCTAACATTTTCCAAAACCTACCAGAGCATATTGTTTTAGTTGAAATGGATGGAGCCCAAAACTGTTTAAACGGGTCATTTAATTAGCCTATAGTTTGTTTATAAAGGGCGATATAAGTGTATCGGAAACGGGCTACAATAGGAAAAAATAAATAATAAATGTGTATCAAAGATTGGTTTTAAGTAAAGATGAAATTGTATACGAGTACTTAAGTTTGTTTCTTTAATTATATTGATATACAGCAGTGATTAATCATTATTCACTACTAACAGAGTTCTAGGCAATAGAAAAATTTTCCGATTACCTTACAAGTTTGTGTGAAAATAAATATTGAGAAAAAAAATTTACGTTTTTACTTAAGGAAAAAGTTAGTAAACTGTAAACTTTTTGCCTTAAGAAAAGACTGAAACGGGTTAGACTTTAGCAATAGCTAAAATAAACCCGGTTTCACAGAAATGCCACTATCTGTCCGGTACCCCACGCGGCATTGATTCCCGCAGCTCAGTCGGGCAGAGGGAATGGTGTGGGATCAGGAGTACCTCAGATGGTGGCCTAAATTACCGCATCAGAGAAAAGTTAATAAAAAAAACACATGGGGAATAAGAATTGGGGTATCGGACCCCGAAGTAGTGGATAGCATGACCTGCCCATTACGCGGGCAGCATCAACCGTGGTTGTATTGGTAAAATGTTTAGAATAACATTTTACCCTAGCCTAACTAAATTTACTATAACTATTTGGCCCATGCGCCCTAATGGGGTGGTGTTAGTAAGGGGAGGGGTTGATAGTGGTATGCTATCTAGGCTTGTGAAAAGAAAAGAGCCGCTTATCGTCAACAATTTCTTTGTCACAGGCTGTCGGTAACAACCCACTATCGTTATTTAATTTGTTAATAACGCCTCCAGGCCTCGAACTTACCTCATGTATCCTGCACCACACCAAAAAAAAAAAAAACACAAAAAAAAATCCACAGATAATTTTCACAAAATCAGTTTATTGTAAACTAGACCTAACCAGAAACTTAAAACTCTCTAAAAAAACTATATGACCACCGGTTGGTCTATCTCAAAACTGACTGCCTAACTTTTCTTTTTCCAAAAACCAAAAAAACCACGCGGTATGTTTTTCGTTATCAACAAAAAAAAATTGATTGAGAGGGGGAAATAATATTTGAATTGGACAATAAAAAACTCTCGATCAATACAAAAAAACATTTTTTTTTTGATGATAATCGAAAACGATTATCAATTAACGCGCGTGTAAGAATCTTGCATGGTAAATTGGTCACAACAACAAATACAACATTTTCAATAATTGTATCGGTCATTGTCTTTTACCTATGCACAAGTAAAAACCACATATATTTCAATATGTGCATCAACGTCATAATTAAATTACGCTAATGAACATATTTGAGTTCATTTAACCGCGGAACAGAAAACATTCGTATATGAATGAATCTTGTTACCTTGAATTAAATAAACTCTAATAGAAATGTAGAAAATCAAAACATGACCGTTACCTTACATTAGAAATAATTGAAGATATTATCTTCGAGGTCATGTTATGTAGGATATTTATTTTATTAGGATAGGTTGGTAATAGAATTCTGAAAAAGCAAATAAAAACTAATTTATTCGGTTTAACATAACTTAAAATTATAATTAATAACATAAAACACAATTTTATAATGTCACTGGTATGGAAATCAATAAAACAATAAATTTCAATTTTTTTTATTAATTGTTGGTTCATTGTGAGAGCTACTCAAAAGGTAAAAGTTTAAGGCGAGAGGTAAAAGGTAATATTTTTCTATTGTGAGAGCTCTGTGATTCATTCATTTTAATTTAATTTTTTTAAATTTTATCTAGTAGCTTTCCCAAAGTATTACCTATAGCACAGACAAAACACACAGATCATGCATTCGGAACAATTTTTTGTCCGAATATCGAGATACCCCAGCATAATACTTCTACTAAAAACTCAGATCATGCACTTTAGATAAATAGTTATAACATAATCCACCTGTTTTGTGAGCGATTTACACTAAGGTTGAACAGAAACTAAATTATGTCCCCAATGAATGATATATGTGCTTATTGGTAGTTTTTATTGACTACTATTTAAAATTTCAAATATGAAAACAAAACAACTGTAGTTCTCCGCAAGTATCATTTTCAATAATTAAATTGAAACGTTATCATCGTTCAAAATATCAAGATATCAAAACTAGTTAATTGTCGTGGTCAAAATATAGTATTTTTACTTGCATAAAATGGCTTTTATTCACTCGGATGATGTACGGCACCCACTTCATCCTCGTGAATAACAGTCATCATATCAAAGAAAGATTTAAAAACAAATGAAAATTAATGGTTAAATATCTTATTTTTCTACATTCGTTTTTGTTAAAACATTGGGGTTTTCCATTTTAAATCAAATAGAGCCCAAATCGATAAACGGATCGAAAATCTAATTTCGAATGCAATACAAGATCTAATTAAAAGCTCATTCTGGCCGAATTAAATGTCTTATTAAAAAATGATGGGTTCCATTCGTACTTCGTCCAAACCCTTGTTGAAAATTTAATCTTAAAATTTATTTGGACTTTTAATTCTTAGTCGTTCCTTTGTAAATGCTAAACTTTCCAACATCATTGCAGCACACGAAAAGGCTCCCATGGACTTGCTAGTTCTGCTTTACAGATTTCCACCAAATTTCGCAAGTATCTCACAAATAATGAAAAAGACTAAGTTTGAAGTTTGATTCCTAATAGTCAATCCGTCTGGATTGCAGAGACGCCAAATTTTGGAGTAATAAAGTTTTTTTTTATCAAAACTCATCCTTTCCGCTTAAATTTAAAATTTCAAATCTTTTTGTTTTTATATATACTTTTCAAAATATTTGCATAAAACTAAATAGCTCCTATGGAAGTGACTTGATTTCTTAAACCGGTTATTTTACTATATAAAAGAAAGTAAAACAAGGGAAGCCGTTAATTATTCACAAGTCACTAACAGATATATTGTTGAGCCATTCGGCACTTTATGATGGAAACGAACATTATATGTGTAGCCAAGAAAATTGGCCGGTGTTAAATTGTAATAAGTGTGTGTGGCCAACGAAATAAAGAGCTCATAAAAATTAAAAAGTTTAAAATATTAATCACAATTGGTGCTGGTCTCGAACCACCTACATTTTTTTTTATTTTGTTGATTTGTTTTTAGCTTTTCTCTTGTGGCATTTCTAACATAAAATTGATACGACATGGGATATTAAACCGAATTAATTTATAGAAGGCGTATACCTGTGTGATGTTAGGATATTTTTTCAAAAATTAATTTTAACTGCACAAACTGGATTGGATTGGCGCAGCACAACAGTTAAAAGATGATTTTTTAATGTTTATCATAATCCAATTGTTTATGCTAATAATTACTCGCATTGTCAATATCACAAAATCGAAGTGTAATCAGATACGGATGGCTTAACCGACTGATAAGGTAACCGATAAATTAACAACGAATAATAAACATAAATAGTTACAAATGGGCCATTTAATTAGGATATAATAGCCTTTAATTATTTGTATATCAATAAAGCTTGTCGGATTTTCGAACCGCTGTTTGGGAAAACCACACGTACTTTGTCAAAAACATGAGCCGTTCAAATATATTTAATCGTCCATCTAATTAAACCATAATGAACCTTTAATTATTTGTAATTCAATAGATCTTGTCGTCCGTTCCAAAGTGGATTTGATGTTAACATTAAATCTATATTTTGTTTATTCTAACTGAAATATTTCTCCGTGTAATGTAAGATAACAATATTTTACTTTCAATTACATAAATAATAAATATTTGTAATAAAGACATATTTTAATTAACTAAGTTCTTGGAAGAAGTTTATGTTACTATTCTATACACAAATCATATTTACTAACAATTTCAAAAACTTTAATTTGGTTTGAAATGCATTCTACGAATTGTAAACTATATTATATGTATAATTTATAGAACATGTTAATGTAATTTTTGGTACAGTTTGATTTGTTAGTATAGTTAAACCTTTGTTGGATTTAATTTATGTTACAAAATAACATAAACCGTATATGTGGCTATATCAGATTATCATTACATATAAGGTGTGTTTGTCAAAGCTATACATCCGATTACAAATTTACTCTAATGCCAATGCTTAGTAGCAATTGAATTTATACTTTTTAATTTAAAATAAATCATTTTTCACTTTGTGATAAAATTATTTTCCAATAAATAAATATTCATTTTGTAATAAGGTGTTTTGAAGCCCATATCGCCTCAACAGTAGCTATATCGCTCATAATAAAAGTCTATTCGAATTTGTTTAAATTTTTTGTGTATTTATTAAGCATTATTAATTTCAGTTTATCCAATCGTACAATTCAAGTACAACAAATACATATGCTCGTTAGTCTAGCTAGAGATAATACTAAGACTTGATAAGATAAATAATACAAAATGGCAAGTGCAAAATAAAGTTTTCCTGTAAGCTGGTGTTTTATTTGTGAAATTTTTAGATTTAAATACGTATTGTTTAATAAGCTAGGACTATAAATTAACATTCTGATAGATAATATTAAACCTATAGAAATGTTGGGAATCACGATTGAAAGTAAATCATTAACCTGGTTGCAGTTTATTTTACCTGCGATTATGTTATATTTTTGGAAATTGTCATTGTATTTAAAATTACTTTGCAGGCCCGTATTACACATATAATTATGGAAGGTACAAATATTGGTATAAGTAAAGTCTAAACCAACCGAATTTTAGATTACACAAAATAAGCTTAAAAAAATAATAAATTATTCCGAAAAAATATATATTAATGTCTCAGCAAATAGAATTAAAATATGTTCAAATATTACTAATAACACAACAAAAAATAAAAGTATCGAAACTTAATATATTTTATTTTGGAAATTTATTATCAATTTATTATTCAATATTTAAGCAACTAAATAGTCACATAATGTTGATAACGTTATATAATGTCTTTAACAAAATAAATACAAGGCGAATGAGATTATCCATACCTACAATTTTGTGGAAATGTAAATATTGAACATTTGCTCAAATTAAACCTACCCTGGATTATAGAAAACTGGTTACTTGGAGTTGTGTGATGCTCATTTTGGTAATTATACTCGTATTGTAGAATTGCTATAGCTTTCGTAAAAATAATGTATTGTATTAGAAAGTAAGATTTGGTTGATTTTCTAAAAGGGGTTTAAGTGGCAATCTTTACTTTCTAATAATATAATCCCGATATTTCAAAAGACCGTTAAACATGAGTTTAAAATATTGAACAATGACATATCAAATATTAAAGAAAGTAAAAACAAATTTTAAAGATTTTAAGTGTTGTCATTATTAAATATTTACATTAAACTTTCCAACCCATAGTACTACAACCCATCTAAAATACGGTCAGTTAATTTTAATTATAACGAACATTTCCAAATACATATTCATAGCCACATACGTATCGCTATTGATTAAAGCTGTCCAGCATACCCTATTACACCACAGCCCTATGAGGATATTCAGGGTGCGCCATTTTGGCCTGTTCACTTTATCATAATTAGAACGAAAAAGTCCGAAAATGTAAATTTTGTGGAGCGAATCCTGGAGATTTTGGCACATAGCCAAATACATAGTGATTAAAGCCGTTAAATTTCGCAAAAATACGTCACATGCATATGCGAATCGTCAGAGTGTCCCGCGTACTTTTGCGAAATTGAACCGCTTTTAATCTATTGCACTATGTATGTGGCTATGTGGCAAAATCTCCATGATTTGCTCCGCAGAATTTCCATTTTCGGAGTTTTTCGTTATAATTATGATAAAATGAACGGGCCAAAATCAACTAACGATCCGCATAGACATGTGACGTATTTTCGCGAAATTGAACGGTTTTAATCTATTGCACTATGTATGTGGCTATGTGGCAAAATCTCCATGATTTGCTCCGCAGAATTTCCATTTTCGGAGTTTTTCGTTATAATTATGATAAAGTGAACGGGCCAAAATGGGGCACCCTGACGATCCGCATACACCTGTTGTTAATTTTTGTAAAATTGAAAAGTTCTTTTGTCTATTGCTATTATTTCATAAAATTTTTTTTTATTTATTTTTTATTTATTAATTATTTAATATAATAATTAATGTATACATATTAATTATTATATTAAATGGTTAATTCAACCATTTGACATATCAAATATTCGATTATTACGATGGGTATGTTTTTTTGTTTAACTTTGTACAACTTTTTTCAAGTTTAACTAATATTTCGTCTTATACAGTAATAACACTAATACATATGCAATTGAAACATGTCGCAAACGATTCGTAAAAACTTCCAATACGTATAAATGCAACAGGATTATTATAAATGGAACCCTCTAACCTATTTTAAATTAAATATATATTAATGGGAAATTGTTCGTTTCCCAAATCACATCTAGCTATCTCTAACACATTTTTTAAATCCCTATTTCGATAACAAAACCAGTAAGAGCTTCAAACCAGGTCAGAGAATAAAATCTGTTGCTTTCATTGTAAAACATGTTATTTTTAAACCTTAGGAACGTTCCGACAATTTATACAAATTTTAGTTATTAACAATAAATTGTTTTAAACAGTTTTAAATATGTTTAGTGTAATATAATGAAAAAAAAATTTTAACTGTTCAACTTAAATTTATCTGTGATCTAAGCCACGGCAGGAACAATATAATGGGATCATTTCAATTTTATAATGTCACTAACTTTGTTTACACGTTAAAAATATCCGGTTGCAACAGTATCTAAACATTGTCGCAAACAATTTTTTTATTATTATTTATTCAATATTATAATTGATGCAGAGATCAACTAGTAATTTATCTATTTTAAATTAGTTCCACGGTTATGAATTCCTCTAATTAGACCTGCCCAGATTCAGCGGATTCTATATTTATTACACCATTGTTGATGTTCGATGTACGATATATGAATTTTCATGTCGAGATAATCACTGTACTGTTTCCTGGCTTGTTTCCTTATTTCATTCGTGACGTATTTCATCATTAAGTCCCTATGAAGGTTGTCGTTCCTAATGTACCATGGGACATTCACAGTCCCTCGCAGCACTTTATTTTGAAAGCATTTTCCATATTGGTCCATATTTGGTTTAGCATTTGCCTGTATGGTATCAATTGAGTTGTATATTGAGAGCTCAGAATTTCTACCCATTTGAACCAATACATTTTCCTATATTTAAAGTTTAACTCTTCGTTTTTCTTCTTGAAGTGCTCTTTCCATCTTAGGTTAGCATTGAGGGTATGCCAAGGTATTTAGCTGTATTTGCGTATGTAATTTGGTTTGAATTAAGAACCACGAGAATCCAGTTTTCATCTTGGTTCATTTGCTTCATTTAATAAGATGGGCCATTTTTTAGACCAGTTACTCACTGTGTTCACTACTTTTACAGTTAGCTTGTTGCTCCCCATAATAATAATTAATTGTATGATAATTGTATTGTCTGCAAATGTTTACCTTGTATGGTATACCTGCTGATATTCTTTTTAGTTCAGAGTAATTGTTTTCAAGTTTGCTCTCGATGCGGTTTAAATTCAAGTCCTTGGTTCCAAACTTTGTCGAAAGCTGAGCTACATCTAGGAAAATACTGGAGCATATTTTCTTATTCTCAAGTGCATCATCAATGCCATCCGTTATTCTGTGAACTTGTTCAGCTGTAGAGTGATTTACTCTAAACCCAAATTGGTGTAGTGGAATTGAACGTCGTTGTTCTATTATAGGATTCAGCCTCTTATGCAGATGTGTTTCAAATATTTTCGATATGACTGGAAGTAGTGATATCGGTCTATACAATTTTTTATCCTTCGCTGGTTTACCTGGTTTAGGAATCATAATTACTTCAGCCACGTTTGATTTAGAACATATTTCAATCCAAAGGCTGCGTTAATTATTTGAACTAATTTACCCAAACCTTTCTTGATATTGGCTTTCTTTATTTGCCCAGTAATTAAGTTATAACATGTAGCTTTTCCCGTACTTAAATTATTATTGATTTAATTTTTTAGTTCCAATAAGATCACATGTCTGACCATCCACTTTGTTTGCGACAGTTTCATTTTCATTTGTAGTTTGTCTCGGCAACGGTAGAAAAGTCTCTTCCAAATGGGCAGCAAATAGAGAGATTTTCTGCTTGTCACTTTTAGCCCAGCATCGGCCTTCATTTTTGATAGCTGGCACATACATTTTGGTTCTTTTAACCCCTTCGTTGCTTTTCAAAGTGATTAATCAACATCCTCTAATTCAGAAAGACCTAGAAGTCGCTTATTTATGTTTTCGTGTTTATTTCCTTTATTAGTCGTTTTAATATGTTGCATAGCAAATTGAGGATACTTTCCGTTTCTCTCTAACTATTTCTCTGACCTCAAGAGAATAGTTATGTTTCCTTACGGAGTTTGTATGAGGAACGTTGGATCTTTCAGCTGCATCTCTGTTCTAATTATTCGCTCTTCCACTTGCTTCTTAAATAAATCTCTATTGGTTTTATTGTTTATTAGTTTAGGCAATTTATCTTTTTTTTATTATCATTGTACTTAGAGTCATGATCACAAGTTAGTAGTCAGATGACAGTTCTTCACTATTTTCGATGCAGTAGTGCTAATATGTTGATTTATCGCCATTGTGAAATTCACAGTTGCTCGGCGAGCTGCATTAAACAACTCTTTCCTTTTCGAGTTTACGAGTCTAAAACCTCAATAGTATTATTTGTATTAAAATCACCGCCTATTGTAAATTTGGTCCTAGTGATTTAAAAGTCGACTGCAGCTTCCTTTTTCTGGTTGACAGTAAATAGAGGAACTGGAACATCTCTGGAACATGCTGTGGCTTCATTCGCGTTCCAAATGACAATTCTAAGTGTTCTGGTCATTTTATTAGTATAGCATTATGTAAACTTATTCGTGGCTTCTTGTCTGCCTAGTCGTTGATATATAGCTTTTATCTTTTGCTATAGAAGTGCATTTATCGTTTCTATACCTCGGAATATCCTTTCGACTACATTTTTTTTAGTAGCATAACTTAACTGCTGTGTTGTTTGCTTATTGCAAACACATGTTGGTTGTGGTTTTGGCGGCTTGTAACGTTTTGAGTCTATTGGCGCATGTTATTTCTTAATCTTTGCAGTTGTATCTCTACTTTGCATACTCTATAGTCTGAAACAATGAAACTGATAGTATTTGAAAATTTCAAAGTTAATTTACTGAAATTTGGAAATTCTTACACAATCGTTTACGTTTTACTAAATTGAAAAGATTATGACGCCGATTCAAAAACAAAAGTTATGTAAACTCTTAAATTAAGCATGGTTTCTAGTATTTTTTGTAACTTCGGATTTAATTTGCTACTTAAGGGTAAATGGGTAGATATTAGACTTTATTTAATGTAATTTACTTCACTTATTGAATTTAAGCCTAATAGTGGGCAAAAAATATTAAAACTTTGTTCATAATTTTAAAATTCTTTATTTATTTATCCAAATCTGTTTCGTCCCCCTCAAAGTAATCCCCCCCCCCGGCCTCAATACACTTGTGCCAACGTTTTTTCCAATCCTCGAAACAGTTGTTAAAGTCAATTTCCGGAATAGCCTCCAATGCGCGTAGCGATTAACGTTTAATATCTTCAATTGACTCAAAACGGTTTCACCGCAGCGGTCGTTTAAATTTTCTGAACAGCCAGAAGTCACACGGAGCTAAATCAGGCAAATACGGTGGTTGCGGAACGATTTGGGTGGAATTTTTAGCGAAAAATCACGTAAAACCAATGCAGTATAAGAAGGTGCATTATCGTGGTGAAAAACCAAGAATTGTCCACCCATAATTCCGGCCTCTTTTTACGAATAGCTTCGCGCAAACGACGCATAACACTCAAATAGTATTGTTGACAGTTTGGCTGATCGGAAGGAATTCGGAGTGCATCACACCTCGATAATCGAAGAAAACTGTCAACATCACCTTGATTTTTGACTTACTTTGACGTGGTTTGTTCGGCCTCGGCTCACCTTTGGCACAATATTCGGTCGATTGATCGTCTGTTTCCGAGTCGTAAGCATATATCCAAGACTCATCGCCAGTTATAATACGTTTCATGACATCCTGGTAGTCGTAAAGCATTGTTTCACAGACGTCAACGCGACGCTGTTTTTCCTAAAAATTGAGCGATTTTGGAACCAATCGTGCTTTCACTTTTCTTAGGCCCAAATGATTTTTCAAAATGGTTTTCACTGATCCTTCCGATATTTCAACGATGCCAGTAAGGTCTCTGACTGTTAATCGTCGATTCTCGAGCACCAATTCCTTGATTTTATCAACGTGTTGATCATCAGTTGATGTGGATGGCCGTCCCTAGACGTGGTTAGTCGTCAACACGTTCTCGACCCTCTTTGAACAATTTGTACCAATCAAAAACACTTGCTCGCGACATACAATTATCACCGAAGGCCTTTTGCAACATTCTGAATGTTTCGGCACCACAAAATTGATTCCGCACACAAAATTTAATGGAACTTCTTTGTTGAATAATTTCACTCATTGTAAAAATCGCCGAATGCACTTTTTGTACTTCAGAAAGACAAGCGTATACTAAACACTAATGATTATTTTGATGTGACGTTTGGCACAGATGTCACTGACAGTCATATCAACATAGAAAAAAACAATATTTCGACGAATGGTTTTCCGCGCGAAATTTAAATTAAAAAGTCTTACAACTTTTTGCCCACAGTAGTATTTATTATTTAAATTAATAGGGCATTACAATGATCGGAGTCAACGTTTTGGATGTCTGACAAAATCTGCAGTTTAGTTCACTATCAACATATTAAATGGTGGCTTATTCTGGATGATAGCGAAATATTTATTTTTACTTCGAGGTGCTGGCTCGATTTGATAACCAAATGGGTTAGAAGTTTGATTTCCAATTAATGAAACTTTGAACTCTTTCGAGGCACGATACAAACATTCTCTCTTTAAAGTAGGGTCTATATTAAGCTCCAGTAGGCCATGTATGTATTATTTAGTTCCCCTCTTTTAGTTTTCCTCTCTATTTATTTTATATTCTATATACTGGTATATATACATATTTATATATATAAATATATATATATATATATATATATATATATATATATATATATATATATATATATATATATATATATATATATATAAGGGTGTCTCAGCAAGAGCGCCGGATTTAAATTTGCCGCCATTTTATTAATAGGAGTTCTATACGGTGATTTTTTTTGACAGTTGTCACATACAGACTACACGATTTAAGAATGTGGTGAAGTATTCAAACCAACAACGTTTAATTATTGTAAAAACACATTACAAAAATGGTGAATGTTTTGCGAAAACAGTTCGCCAATTACGTCAAGTTTTCGGTGCGCCAAATGAATCGACAGTGAGGCATTAATTTACAAAATTTGAGACCAAATTTACGCTGATGGATCAGAAGATCATTGTTCGTCGTTGCCCTTGTCGGTCACTCGAAAATATAGCCACATTAAGGGAATGTGTGGCCGAGAATCCAGGAACTTGGGAGTGCGGTGTCGCGAAATGTTAACGGAGTTTTTGTGGCCCGAATTGGATGTTATTGATGTGGAGGACATGTTTTTCCAACAAGTCGGTGCGACCTGCTACACAGCACGTGAAACAATAGTGTTACTGCAGACTAAGTTTCCAGGCCGTGTCATTTCTCGATTTGGCAATCAAGATTGGCCACCAAGATCGTGCGATTTAATACCGATGGACTTTTTTCTTTTTGGCTATGTAAAGGAAAAGGTGTATGCGAATACGCCTTAAATACTTAAACATCTTAAAGAGGAAATACGGCGCGTTATTGGTGAAATACAGCCACATTTATGCGAGAAACTTTCACCATTTTTGTAATGTGTTTTTACAATACTCTTAAATCGCGCGGTCTGTATACGTGACAACTGTCAAAAAAAAATCACCGTACATCTCGTATTAACAAAATGACTGCAAATTTAATACCGGCGTATCTATAGAAGTTTGTGTAAGAATACATATCTTAAATAAAAGAATAACTGAGACCCACAATTGTGCAACTCAACATGTTAAAAAAAACAGCTGAACAAATTTCCAGGTGACGTAAAAAGCCATGTAATGGAACAGTGTTCATGTTGGATTTAAGCGATGGGTAAGATGGAAATGATAGCTTATATTCATTATTTAATTTAACAAGTAAATTAAAAGAATTGATACAGCAGAAGTAAATCTGCAAAGAATCATTCTTGCCGAATTCAATATATCACAAGATGTTAAACATAATTCAACAGAAAATTAACGGGTCACTAGATCTTAGTCGAAACCGTTTCCCACACCGGTTTACCAAACCATCACATCCACCAACTGTAGTATCAGAAGATTTACGGGCAACACCGGCACTAGTGATAAAGAACAAAGGGGATACTACATCAATGATAACCGACATTATACCAGCAGTTGATATTGTTGATGAAGCTGCAAATCAAACTGGTACATTCGACAAGACACCGACAACTTTTGATGTAAAACAGTGGAATAATAACAAGCCTGATCTCTAGTCAAACCTAGAAGGTTATATGAAAGTTACCAATTACCCAATTTCAAAGCTTTCTTTAACAAAAGATCAGGACATCGACTTTACTTTTAGAAGACTAACGCCAAAACTAACTAATGATGTCAACAGAGATACGTCATTCAAAATAAGTGTTGCAGACGATAGTTTCCATTGCGCCATTTCATCAAGTGCATGGCTTGCACGAATTTTCACACAATCTCTGTATATCACCTTACAAACAACAAGAACCTCAAACAAATTAAAAAGCTACTCAATTCACATCATCTGGTTACATGTGACCAAAATGACATCTAATGTAACAATATTCCACAACTTTGTCTTAAAAATAAATCACCTCAAGTATGTAATTTGCGAAACATCTTCCAATCGATTATGCAGTATATAGGGCGATGGTTAATCGCAACCAGCACAAAGAAGTTCAAAGGAGGATTTATTTTAGTCATACCGCACTGGTGCACTCTTCAATGCTGAATTTAAACTAACTCCATCTTCAATAGGGCAATTATTTGTAAAAATTTACGTGGTCAAAATATGTAACTACATTTACATATCTCATATTCCCCCATTCTGGAAGTGAACTGTTGAACAAAATGTTGTGATACAATTGTAGAAGTTGATGATGATGAAGACAATTGTATTTTACCATACAATGTAACTTTAGAAACCTGAAAAGCAAGAGAATAAACAACATTGCAAACGAGGGTGGATGAATTTTGGATTTTATCTTCCCTACTGGTCCAAATACCTTTAGTATATCTCAATCATTAGGATCATTTGTTTTAAATGATGTATACCATAGACCAGTGGAATTTCTATTCGACATGGGAGCTAACTCAGAATAACAATTATCTTAGAAAAAAGTTGTGATCAAGAACTTCAGAAACATAAATACAAAAAAATTCAATTAAAACAGTGAAAGCATCAATTAGCAAGAAGAAATAACACCTGACAATATTGACGCAAATATTGATAAATTTTGCAACATCATTTTCCGCGAGTTCCGGTAACAGAAAGGCATTCAAACAATAACCCATCTTAGTATGATGATCGTCTACTGAATTTAACAAATTTAAAAAGCAAGGCCTTTCGAAAATGAAGAACAGTAACTCAGCCCTTGATGAAGCAAATTTGACTAGATCAATTCCGAATTTGATAGTTATTTTAACAGCCAATATCTTAAATACATCAAAAATATCCAACACATGAATATGTTAAATCCAAAGTACTTTTGGAAGTATTTTAGTACCAAACTCGACTTCAAAGGTTATCCGACAACCATGCACCTAAGAGACTCTAAATCTTGAAAGCCGAAATATATAGTCAATATGTTTGTTCAGTTTTTTTAATCAGTCTACAAACCTCAAGACACTCACGACTACAAATACCAGCACAACAATTCTGCAACAATTTGTATAACAATCATCTGCCATGACGATTTAATAAATGGAATTTCACTAAAATTGGTAACAGTTGCGGTCCGGATGGAATTCCAGCGTTTATTATACAAATTCACGGTAATCACTTTATCCTTTCACTTAATTTACTCATCACTATGTAGAGGATTGATCCCCAGCAAATGGAAGCCATCGAAAATTATACCGATTTTCAACACCGAATTACCACTAGTGGTAGAATTCTTAAAGCCATTGAACAACATCAAATGAACACAATTTATACGGGCTTAAGTAAACCATTTGACTCTATCAGTAATGGCAAAGCGTTAGTTAGTCTAAACTCTTTTGGCGTTTCTGCGGACTAGGGCAAATGGTTTTTGTCATACCTGTCGGTTAGATAACAATATATTGAAATTGGAGAACAAAAATCGAATACGCAAATGCCATGGACATTTCTCATACTTAGCGATGGAATATATAATTGTTAAATCATCTTTACTACTATTTGCGGATGATTACAAAATCTTTAGAAGTATTGCTAATTCAAGCTATACTCGTATCAAAAGCATAAAGATCAATGTAGTATATGAGATAAAAGACCTGCCGTGACGTTTGTTGAAAATACGTACTTTAACAAACACATTGATCTAATTATTACCAAGGCGAATTATATGTTTGGTTTTATCAGAAGATGGACCAAGGACTTAATCGATTCATGCACTTCGTTCATCTTACACTCCCGCAATATCACATCTCAGTTGAAATATGCAGTTCAAGTATAGTGCTCTTTCTATATATCAATCGCACATTGATAAAATTGAAAATATTCAGAAACAGGTTAACACCTGTTTATAATGAAAATAACTGATTGGGATTACGAACATGATCTTCCGTACCATGTAAAGGGAAGACGGGCTTTCCTGCATACACTACTAAATGTAAAAATTATAAGATCTGGACTCTGGCTAGTAGGTAAAAATTACTTGAGTTAACTCTCATTACAAATGTACTCCTGGGACACCATCTTACATTATTTGAAACATTAGTACATTTGCATGCTTCTATCATGAATCTTAGACAACACGATTTTTAAAATCAGAGCTAGAAGAACAAATTAAGATGGACCTGGACCAAATACTTCAAAAGGAAACTGAAGAAACCCTTTTTGTATAATTCTAAATTTTAAAGTTATATTCTTTTGTTTTTTATTTTTTTAGACATTGTTAATCTACGCAGGGAAACTAGTTTCTCTGGTATTTCTTGACCTATGAGCGCGGCTCAGAGGTTCTCGCGATTGATACTGTCATATGCCTGCTGAAAATCCATATACAATATTGATGAATGTTTATGTTGTACTCCCAACATTTTTCCAGAATCAACCTCATGGTGAAGCACTGCCCGGTGGTTGATCGGTTTGGACGAAACGAGTCATGATTTTTTGGGTGGGATCGACAAGACGGTCCCATTTATCAATCCACTAATAGCTGCTTATACTTTCTCTAGTAAATGATATTCGACAAAGGCCTCCTCAGTGAGGCTAATTGCTTAATAGAAGTCACTTCGTCAGTCCGATAAAGTAGATTTTGGAGGAAGGTTTACTACTTACTAACGGAACATCAGTTACGTTTGTTCTCCATTCTCGTTTTTGACGACATGGATCCCACTTCAATACCACCGAAGTGCTTGCAGTGCGAGGAGTACATCCAATATGTATATCTTTGCCTGATTCGAAAGATTTTGGAGATCTCCAGGTCTTAAGAGGCTATTTTTTAAACCATTGCATGTGTACAGTTTCACAGGTCTTGTTTGTGACGATTTTATTTAGGCTCATTACACAGTTGTTTTTGTGAGAGAAGTATGTTAGACCTACCACGCAGCCCTGTGGGTTAACTTGTGCGGGTCACGTACAGGTGAAGGACCCTAAAGTATTCATGTCTACCTTGAACAAGTTTATATAGAGAGCCGTTTGATACAAGGTAATCGCCCGCTTCGGTCGCTCCTACGCTGAAGAACAGACGCTGATTTGATATTTGTTTTGTTGTGATCCAATGACTTGTTGTGACATGTAGTTTCAATGACTTTAAACAGAATTTCCTCTGCTCATTTCCACTGCACCGTCTTATTCATTTACAGTTACCCAGGGAGCACCACCAGGAAGTATGAATCTAGGAAATTTGTCCCCAACTCAAAACCTAAACCAACTAGTATATATTTTGTACTTGTTGGTTTAGGTTTTCAAAGGTTTCTGTGACTACACAGAATCACAATTGCTGTTTTCAATTTTCGAGAATTTACATTTCCTTATTTACTTTCTAAATTAAACTTTTCATTTCCTGTTTAAAAATATAGGAATTACATATTATTTCTTACTAGGGATATGTCCTCCTCAGATGGTTGGATGGATGAGAAGCCCACAATTACATATAATTAATCTTATACAACTATTTTAGTAAGAAAATTTTTTTTCAGTGTTTGTGATCTAGGCTGTAAGTAAAATTTATTAACATTGGTTTACCATTTTAATCTATGGTGTAACATGACGGTAAAAAATCCCCTCAATCCCATTGAAACCTACTCAGACCTAGAGTGATGGCCTATACTCGTGGCAATTT
Organism: Nephrotoma guestfalica; assembly: GCA_963691935.1. Lineage (NCBI taxonomy): Eukaryota > Metazoa > Arthropoda > Insecta > Diptera > Tipulidae > Nephrotoma > Nephrotoma guestfalica. The sequence continues at coordinate 184,675,843 of OY829913.1, forward strand.
ATTTAACGCAATCTCTATTCTAGACCACCAACACAGATAATTTTTTATTTCTAACTGTCAAAATAATTCTATTTAAAATAGATCATATTATTATTAGTATTTCAATTTTCTTATGTAAAAATAACAAATAAGAAGTAAATTGAATCTGTGTCGGAGTCGGATTGATATTAATATGCGCACAGTGAAAGTAAAATATGTATTATCGTGTTTACTTAGGAGAAAATAGAGGGAAATGAATACAAAGAAAACAAAATAAAGATGATGAATCCATTTAGTAGTAGCTAAGTCTATGGATATTATGTGTATAATAACCACTTGAAAATAGTGGAAGAAACATATATTAAAAATATAACAACTAGAAATTAAATTAGCATTATTATTATATTTTACTTTTCTGTTTAGATAAAGTATTAAATTTCATGACTTTTGGATGGATTTGATTGACATTTTGTTGCATTGGCGTTGGCGCATCTTATGCAGAGAGGTAATTAGTTTTCAAATAGAACCGCAATCAATCTTTACATAATGTGTAAAGATAGACAACCACCGCATGACGATGTATAATTTTGTGAAAGTTTACCACGCGCAATGGGTTACGACTTAGCAATCGCAACCGCTGCATGATAATGCATGATCTTGTGAAAGTTTACTACCCGCAATGGGTTGTGACTTGTAACACGAATACTATAAATGTTACAATAAAAATAATTGGGTAACAAAATCATTAAACACAGTTGTACACCATTTAACCATTTTTTATCATTAAACTAATTGTATTTACTAAATTAATATAGAATAAATACTGAGTTGATGGGAACACACAGCAATACAAAAAATGGGAACAAAGATTGACAGGTTAACCTATGATACTTGCTTTTAATGTTTGCTTTTTAATTTAACAGTGTGATTTGCACCATATGGGTAATTATATAGTCTGATCCCGCTAGTAGATATTTCTTGACTGTTTGAGTTAATTCTTATTTTATAATTCTTAAACTGTAGTAGCTATACTCGTATGTATTTAGTTTATAATGTCTTATTTCCTTCTTACGTTCAAACGAGAGAAAAACAATTTTGGTTTAAAAATATCCAAACATTTTGTGACTAATTGATAATTTTATCAATCAAAAGATTTATTTTTGATTTTTCGTTTCTGACATATTGCTTTCTACTTTGAAATTAATTTTTCCTGAAAATTTCAATTCTTTGATAAAGGAAATAGGGCCTGATAGTTTACATAAATTGTTAACAAAATTAACTCAATTGTGTGGTTGTATATTAAATTAATTGAATATTCTGTTTGTTTAAATGGAATATAATATTTTGATTTTTGAAGTTAATCTATGAGGGTGTTGTAACCAGATGATATTATTATTTTATGGGTTATATTCCGTTGTGTTCCACTAATATAAAATATTTATGATATTGTATCATTAGGTATATAAACAGCAAGTAAAATTATACATTAATCTGAAAATATTTTACTCTAAAAATGCATTCCAAATTTAATGAATAACGAAGCAGATTCATTGCATATATCAATAATAACCACCAATCTTCATAAAACGCACATTAATCAAGTCCGTATGCCGAATGACATCAAAGAGACATCCACGATGACACAAAAACATATACGCGAATTATAATATAAGGACTTTGTGAAGCTTAATATTTTTAATTTAAATAGTGTGTACATTGAACACTTTTCACCAGAAATATCTCGTTTTACACAAAAGTTCTTTTGGTTTTATTCGCGTGAAGTTTGTGCTAAATTTACGGGTGTGAAGTATGTCCTAACTTTATCCTAACCTTTTGAAATGTGTATGTATTGGTTAAACCCTCGTTATAACGAATTTTAAAATTTAAAATAATTTTAATGTAAATTGAGCATAAACGTATGGTATCGTTATAAAATCGTATATTACCTTTTTAATTACAGAGAAATATTTAATGGCCAAGGGATGATATTTTACGTACAAAATTAAAATAAAATACAAATAAATTTCAAGAATCAACTAATATAGAAACACTTGATATGGACGAATAAATAAGAATTTTAAAAAAAATGTAATTTAGGGCATTGCCAAAGATTTTAAGCCAAATTATAAGACGTAATCTTTCCAACACACAGAAAAATGTCATAATACTTATCGAAAATATCTATTTTTGATTAAGATCTTTCGTGCGATTTACGAGTGGTGCTGAAATTAATGTTACTAGCCATTAATTGTACCGTGACGTATATCGTTAGATTCGTTCGAGTGATAGCAGACAACTCGACCAAGATACAGAAAAATTCTATGACCTTTTACAATTATATGGCCTTTTACGGGAATATCTCATTTTCAGTAATACCTTCAAAATAATGTTAAAAATTAATTTTTGAAAGTGCACTACATAAACGAACTCTATGAAAAAACGTTGTACAAATAAATTTAAACTTAATGTGTAGATATAAGACAAAAAACAACAATAATTAAACAAATAAATTATAAGTACATATTACTAATATAAGCACAATCTCTACGATATTGATCGAATTAGTACTACACTTTTGATATTTAACATTTCTAATTGTTTTATGTGTCTAATTATTGTTGTTTTTTATCTTATATCTACACATTAAGTTTAAATTTCTTTGTAGAACGTTTTTTCGTAGAGTTCGTCTTTGTAGTGCACTTCCAAAAATTGATTTTTAAAATTATTTTTTGAAAGTGTCTGAGATAGGAAATTTTCTATGTAAACCTCGCTTTTTAGATTTTGCTATGCCGGTTTTTTGGTTTTATAGATATATTTTTTCTTTTATATTGCTTTTGAAAATGACACCTAAAGGGTGCCGAAAGCTAAGCAGATATAAATTATTTTTGGTACATTGATATTGTTAGAATACATATTAGTGATTATAATATAAATTGTCGGATAAACTAGTAAAACTAAAGTTTTACCATTTTTTTAAATATATAATTATTTTTGTGATCAGATATCATTGAAAAACTATTGTAGAAAAGTTTTTCTGTAAAGGTTTTAAAATAGGAAACCAAATGTCAAACACATTTCCCAATTAAATTAACATTTCCAAAAATAAAACGCATAATTTCCTGTTTTCCTTAGAATATCGTGGTCAGTCATGGCTGGTAAACCAGTTAATTTGAACGTCGAGATCCATTTTCACAGCTAATTCATAATTATTAAGATAGCAAAGAGCGCCGAATCACATGAAATACAATGTTTGCAAAATTGTTCATTCAACTGGCCACCTACAAACGTTTCTCATATTCCTTTAAACTATTCAAATGATCTCTCTGACAAGTTTCAGTAAGATCAAAGTGTTGTTTAAGGTAAGACGTCTCGTACAATCTCGAACTATCGATCGCTTTGTTGCATATTAGTTGTCTTTTATATTTTCATATATTACTCGCATTTCACCAATGCACGTCAGACAATTGATCTATATTGTTAGGTGCTACAGGATCCAAGTTTCCTAAAAATATCAAACGTTTAAAAATTGGTGACAATACGGGAAAAAACAATACACATATGACTAGGGATCAAACAAATCGACGACTCTGATGGCCTTTGGATTATCACGTTTCTAAATTAATTCACGTGCAATTGAACTCAATAAATGCTATAAGCTTCATCTAATCACAAAACACCAACATTTAAAAATAAACAGGTTCTCCGAGAGGACATAAAGAACTAGAACAGATCCCATATGACTAGGAATCAAACAGTTCGGAGAATTTTTTGGCTTTTGAAATATTCACGTAATCCAAATTAGTTGACATGCAAGCGTGACCTATATCTTAATAGATGTTTATAGTCTATAATTAACCACAAAACACCATAATTTTGAATTTTTCGAAATTAATTTAATTAGCACAAATAAAAATAAAATTTTGTACATTTTTGAGAAAGAAAAACATCCATAATACACGATATGAAATCAAACATTGCGATTTATGTGAAGTTAACCCAGAAAGTCATCATAAAAAAAATTGCATCAAGCACACTTAAGCAATATTTTCATACCAGCCTACGAATAAATTTAAATTAACATTAATTCAGCCCAAGGAATATTCAAAGTCGTTGCTATTAGGTTTGGTTTTCGGAACTCTTTGTCTCTAGGAGTTATTAAAGCAAATCATTGTCAAATGTATTGGGAAATTCAAATATGAGCTGGTAGTGCCAATCACAACGGCAGTATTATCTTGAAATTGTTATGGTCGGTAACGGACATGGTAACAAGTAGTCACTATCTGGTTTGGTTTTTGGAACTAGCGGTTTCTAGGAACCCGGAAGTAAAACAATTGATATATTGAGCCAAACACGTGTGCGCCTGTCGCACCGATCAGAACGGTACGATTAACTTGAAATTTGTATGATTCATATCCAGAATTATGACTTGTCATTATTACTAGTTTTGGTTTCCGGAACTCTTTGTTTCCAGGACTTATTAATGCAAATCCCTGTAAAATGTATTGGCCCATTCAAATAGGAATCTGTAGTGCCAACCAGAACGGAAGTACTAACTTGAAGTTGTTATGGTCAGTAACGGACATGATGCCAAGTGGAAACCAGCAAGTTAAATAATTCATATAATGGGCCAAATACGTGTGAGCTTGTAGCTCCAAACAGAACCATACGGTTGACTTAAATTTTTTATAGTTCGTTCGAAACATCTCGGTTTCCGGAATCTTTGTTTTCAGGAATTATTAAAGCAAATCCCTGTATTGGACATTCAAATAGGAGCCTGCCAATCACAACGGTAGAATTATCTTGAAACTTTCATCGCCATTAATGGACATGATGACAAGTGTTCACTACCATGTTTGGTTTCCAGCACTAACGGTTTCTGGGATCCATGAAGTAAAATATTTCATATATTGGGCTAAACATATGTTAGCCTGTAGTTCCAATTCGCCATTACTATCTATGGTATTTTGCCATTTATTAGGTAGATGATGAGTTTCTATCGCGCAGAAACTTTTGGTGGTTTCGAAGCAAAATAGTCATCGAGCCATTTTTGCACATCTTCAACTTTCATGAACCGCTGCTCTTTCAAATATGATGACATCGATTTGAATAAGTGATACTCAGAAGGAGCGGGTGTGAGTGAGTTAGTTCTTCGGTTGATTTTGCTGTATCTCAACGAGGGTGACTTTCGTGATTTATATACAGTACTTTCAATATGGTTCGCATACGTTAGATCACAAGTGGAATGCGCAGTAACGGTCTCGAGCCCTTGCTATTATTTTCACATTAAAGGAATCGAAAGTTTGCAAAGAAAATTACTCTTATTTTTCTTGTTATTAAAGAAAATCTATTGGGAATATGACAATAAAATACTTTAATATGATAATGTGGCGCGACTACCTCCATATGTGACCAAATGCCTGAATTATAATTTCTGCACTCTCGAAAATAGAAGAATTCTGTTCGATGCTTTAATTGGAATCTGCCAATTTCTTTGTTCCCAATACTCCTTGGTCAGAAAAATAATTCTATTCAGCTGGTTCGCGAACGAATATTTTTTTTAGTCTATAAATAAATAGATACGATATAAAATAAATATTTCAACTATGCCGGATTTTAGTGAAGTGAAAAAAAAATCAAGATGCCACCTAAACAACAAAAAGCAGTTTCATCATTCGAAGATCGAGGGCAACTACAAAGATATACAAGATGCCACCCAAAATACCTCCCTTCTAGAATGAACAACCGGCGGCATGGTTCATCCTCGTCGAACAACAATTCGGAATCCACCGATTTATTGACTACGATGAACGATTCGCATACACTCTCGGCGCGATACCTCAAGAGACGGTTCAATTCATAACGGACATTTTTAAAAACCCTCAGCCAGGCACGAAATACAAAAGACTAAAATCCGCGTTGACCAACCGCTACACTATTAGCGAGGAGCAACGACTTGACGAGTTGCTCTCCGGTTTCCAACAAATGGGAGACCTTAGATCGTCCCACTTTTATCGCCTGCTTGAACAAAAAGCAGGTGATTCGAAATTAGTAAACAACGATTTACTCAAAAATCTCTGGCTAAAACGTTTGCCAGACGACTTACGAGCGATAATGGCGCGGGATATCAAAAATGACACCAACCAAATCTTACCGGTCGCCGACAATATCTGGAGTTACACTCAATCCAGAGCACCCAAACCAATTACTGCTGTCAGCCAGTCATCCACAAGCAAGGCAACTGCTGACGGTGAATCAGCCCTTGCTTCAATGCAAAAATAACTGGACAAGACGCAACAACAACTGGCCGATCTACAGCGAACACTGGCCAATATGAACATTAGTTCACGTGAAAGATCGCCAAACAACAGACCGAATTTCAATTGCCGACACAGGGTAAATTCGAGATCCGGACTCTGCTACTACCACCGTCGTTTCGCCATCTTTTATCCAAGATCACGAAAATCACTTGAAATTTCTGATCGATTCGGGGGCTGAAGTATCTGTGATACCCGTAAACAAGTTTCCTCGACATGCTGAAGACACCGTTTGCATTCTTACCGCAGCAAACGGATCCCCAATTTCAACTTACGGCACAAAACTTTTGAAGATTAATCTCGGTCACAGGCGTTCGTTCACACATACCTTCATCGTCGCGGCAGTAGACAAGTAGACCGGCCTATTATAGGTTCTGACTTTCTGTCCAAGTATGGTCTCGTGGTGGATTTGAAGAACAGAAGGCTCTCCGATTCATTTACTACCCTCACGGTGAACGCAATCATCGCCCAAGTTGATACGCCATCTCCAAAACATTTCAGCGTTAACAACGATTACGGTGCTCTTTTAAAGAAACACCCCTCGCTCACTGAGACTCCGAATTACAATCTCCCAGTGAAGCATAACGTAGTCCACTACATCGTCACGCAATGTAGGTTACCTTGTGCTAAACCGCGACAACTCGACGCAACGAAACTAAAAGCTGCAAAAACTGAATTTCAGTATATGACAGACATCGAAATCTGCCGCCCCTCATCATCACCAGTCTCCTCACAATTACATATGGTGCAAAATAAAGACAAGGACTGGCGTCCTTGTGGAGACTATCGACAGCTAAACACTGTCCCAGATAGATATCCTATCCCCCACATACACAGTTTCTCATTGAAACTCGCCGGCGCCACTATTTTCTCGAAAATAGATTTGGTTAGGGCATATCATCAAATCCCCATGGCTTTCGAGGAAATTCACAAAACAGCGATTACTACTCCTTTAGGCCTTTTTGAGTTCACGCGAATGCCATATGGTCTTCGTAACTCAGTCTAGACATTCCAGCGATTCCTTAACGAAGTGTTAAAAGGGCTGGACTTCGTCTACTCTTATATTGACGATATCCTCGTTGCGAGCAGATCCGAGATGGAACACGCAGTGAACATCTCGAGTCAGAATTTAAACGTCTCTCCGCGCATATGGAATTAATATTAAAGCTTCGAAATGTATTTTCGGCGTGAAGTCACTCGACTTCTTGAGCCACATCATTTTGAAAGAGGGTATCCTCTCGTCGAAAGACAGAGTTGATGTCATTTCAAACTTTCCAGAACCAACATCAATCCGCCAAATACAGCAGTTCGTCGGTATGGTGAACTATTACCACCGCTTTATACCACGATTAGCCGAACTGTTATCGCCTATTCACAGGCATTTGGCCACCTTACTCAAGAAAGGCAAAAACAGAAGAAACTTCTCTTTGCCCGAAGATTGCACAGAAGCTTTCGAAACGGTCAAGCGTCCTCTTGCCGCTGTCACTCTTTTGGCACATCCGTTGAACGACGCGCAGTTTAACATAACTACCGACGCTTCCAATGTAGCAGTTGGAGCTGTCTTACAACAACGTAACAAAGGATGTTGGCAACCATTAGCGTTCTTTTCAAAAAAGCTCTCTCCTGCGGAAATTACATACTCTACTTTCGATAGAGAATTTCTTGCTATGTATTTAGCAATCAAACACTTTCGCCATTTCGTCGAAGGCCGAAATTTCTCTATATTTACCGACCATAAACCACTTACAACGGCTATTGCGTCAAAGGCAGAACGTAGTCTCCGGCTATTACGACATCTCGATTACATTGCCAGTTCACACAAAATCAGCGCTTGGTAAATTCGAGCTATCAAGGGGCAGGTTCGAACACATCCACATGGACCTGGTTGGTCCACTGCCCCAATCGAATGGCTATCATTATATTTTAACGATAGTCGACCGACTTACCCGGTGGCCAGAAGCTTATCCAATCCGAGAAATGACCGCTAAAACCGTAAGTAAGATCTTCTACAATGAGCATATCTGTAGATATGGTGTCCCATTCTTCATCACGACAGACCAAAGAACACAATTCGAATCAACGTTGTTCACCGAGCTCACGAAGCTCCTAGGTTCCCATCGCATTCGGACAACTGCATATAATCCGAAAGCGAATGGTCTTGTCGAACGGTTCCACACGCAATTAAAATCCGGCTTAACAGCTCGATGTAATACATCCCATTGGAGTTCAGAACTTCCAACTATCCTATTGGGTATTCGAACCTCTGTCAAGGAAGACCTAGACTGCACACCTGCAGAGCTAGTACATCAGTATATGGTCAAAATATCAAGGTTCCCGGTGAATTCTTCATCAGCGGTCAAAATTCGAACCCAATCACGGATACTTCGGATTTCGTGAACCAGCTTCGTACTACCATGAGAGCCTTAGTTCCTACGGACACACGACATCCAAACGAACAGGCAACGTACATTCCCAAAAATATGGAAACCTGTTCTCACGTATTTGTGCGTGTGCATAGAGTCAGAGGTCCTTTGAGTACACCCTATTCTGTGCCGTATCCAGGAACCCTCAAATTGCGCAAACTCTTTGTTGTGGATAAAGATGGAAAATCAACAACAATTGGCATCGAAAGGCTTAAGCCAGCATACGGAATACTTGTGGTAAACCCAGTCGAAAAACGTAGTGTTCGAAAAACGGTTAGATTTAATTTAAACCACTACGGTTTTCAATGCAGGAGGGGAGTGATGTAGCGGCTCAAAATTCTTTTAACTTCGTGGCACTCCTCGTACCAAAACTATTTATACACCGCGCCGCTTAATTACGAGGCATAGCTCGTTTTGCTGAATAGAGCGATTTCGCCACCTACATTTGCGAATCTCGATATTTATCGATTATAACATTTAAAATAAAAATAATAAGTTTAAATAAATAATAAAATAATTACATAAGATAAATTTAGTGAGTGTTATTAATTAATATATATATAACCCGATAACACCGCTATAGGCTTAACTGTATTTAATACTAGGAACAAATATGGGCGGGATTTACCCAGTTTTCTACTAATTCTTCTTTGACGCTCTAAAACAAAAATTCTGCAATTGTTTAGCGGATAACATATATGAAAGAAATGAGTGCGATTTATAAAAAACGATTTGAAGCGGAGTATTAAGTGTACATACGAAAGGATAAAAAATGTCGTTTTCAAGTGCAGCAGAATATATTAAAAAGTCAAAAACATTTGTACATAAGAGGATTATACATTAGTCAATGTATAAAAATTTTGACGATTTGCCAGATAGAGGTAAAATTCGAACCACTACAAAAAACGAGGATGACGTCATCACACAGTTATTTGAAAAATTGGCGAAAAATAATATTATTATACCAAAAACAACCATACGGAATAGAATTATGGAACATGGCTACTAATATCGAAATACTTTGGTCAAACCACTGCCAACACGAAAACACAAGTCTCGTTTATCTCTCTGTGGTTTGAGTTACTTTGATATGTAATGATAACTGACTTTTGTTCGTCAGGATCTTCGATAGCTTTAACTAAAATGCTGCTTCTTATTAATCTAACATTACTAAAATGTCTTTCTTGTGCGGCTTGCAGTGATTGATGTATTTCTTCATCACATAATAAACCTATTGTTTCTTTCGGAGTACGAGTACATTATTCTTTTAATATTGTTGTTAGAGTTTCATTATTCAAATTATTTATTTTTAATTTGTACCTTCTTTGTTTTTGCAATTTGAATTAAGTGTTAATTTTAATGTTTTATTTTAGGTGATAATTATTTGTTTGTTAATTAAATGCATCATTAAATGATCCATTTAGTTGATTACAATTGGTTTAGGATTATTTGTTGTTTCGATTTGTGTGTTTTTTTTTTGTCGATTTCAATACACGACAACATACAGCGTTTGTATTCTTTACACCCTTTTTATAAAATTTTTCCAGTTTTACTCGGCAATGGACTAATTTAGAATTTGGCTCTTCCAAGCCATGTAAGGAGCTTATGGTTCGTAGTTATGGTTTAGGTAGTTTATGGGCGAAAATACTTTACGGGCCACACAATAGCTAAAAGTTATATTTCTATCGTGAAATTGTTCTGCTCTTTTTGCCTAAGCGTTCGACTAGCATAACAGATATTCTTATCCGAGCTAACGGGCCTCAGTCATGATCTAGCTTAGAATATTAATTGGTTTTGACATCGGGACATCGCCCTGCCGTACGTCTTCAGAGAGACGTGCTATGATTTTACTTAGGATTATTAGTATAATCTTCTGATAGTAGGTAAGATTTATAGATATGAGGTATTTGAACTCTGTCTGTTTCGAGGATTGGTTTTGCAAGATCAATTTTGATTTTTAACTATTTTGCATAATTTATAAGCCTATTAAGCAGTCGAAATAAGTCTAAGGTTCATAAGTTTCGAATTCTTGTAAACCTTGTATAATGATATGTTGAGTTACCTTATGCATCGGGTATGTGTATATGATACCGCCCTTTTTTATTAAAATAAAACACATTTGATCGTTTAGAATATGAAAGAATTATTTATTGAAAGTATGTTCCATCTGCAGCTACAACTTTCCCCCATCTTTCAGGCAATTTACGAGTCCCTCTCTGAAGAAATCCTGGTCTTTGGAGCCGATGCAACCAATAAGCCAATTTTCGATCTCTGAGCGAGAACTAAACCGCCATTCAGAGAGAGACGACTGCATCGATCGGTCTAAGTATTAATCTGAAGGAACTATGTGTGGTGACGGGTTACCCAAGGATTCTGATAATAAATTCAATTTTCATCACCAGTAACTGTTCGATGAAAAAACCTTTTCTTTGATATCTTCGAAGCAGTATTTCACAAATAGTTTTTCGACATTTCGAGGTGATCGATCAACATTTAATGCTACAGGTAATTCTGAGTCAGAAGAATCTTTAGCCAATAACTTTTTCAATACAGCATCTTTTTATCTTCAATGACAAATTCATAATTTTTAGATTGTTGAAACCATTCTTTGTACGTTGTATTCGATGGAGCATACCTACCGTAAATTCCCACAAGCAAACGATAAGTTTCCGCTGCACTTTTCTTTGAAATAAAATAATGTAACCAAACTTCCCGCAAATGACGTTTATTTGGAATAAAATTCTGAAAATGTCGAATTTTATAATACTAGTTGTTTACACGTTAACTAAATGTCGTATACTGCTTTTGACAGCTGACATCTAGTACTATAGAACACCAGTATTGCCCATTTATAGTACACGTAAGCAGTACTAGTAACGACGCCTATTGGGAAGAACGGAGTCATATGCACACACCCAATAACACCCAATATATTACTCGTGTATGTTGTCATTTTTACTGGCTCAATTTTCTAGATTCGTGAGGGATAAATAAATGTTTGTTCTATGAAAGATTTGTTGCTTTACTGTATCAATAAGCATTTTCACAGTTATATTTTTATTTAGATTGATAGTTTTTATTAGTTTAATAAAAACGTTTGATCCGGTTTTCGAGGCTTTTTCCCGAAAATTTTCGTCATCTATTTCGTTTAAATTTTCCAGATTATTGAAGTAATTTTCAGTAAAATTGCCGTTAAGATTTAAAAATTAAAAATATAAAATCAAAACGATTAAAAATAAAAGTAAAATAAAACTATATTTGGTTTTTGTTATAATGAACAAATGATCGTAAACACAAAAATATCGGTTGTTTTTGGAGCTATTTAGGTTATTTTTTAACAGTCCTTTGATAATTGAAATTCAAATTTAAAATTTCGTCTATGAAAGGTTCTCAATTCTCGATATTGAATAATTCCAGGGATTGGCGTATCATTAGGTCTGAATTGTTACAATGGACCTAGTTGGTTATGATTAGGGTAATTATTCGGCCGTATAGGTTGTTGACACCTTTATTGGAATTACTTTAGGTTGATTTTGTTGATATATCTTTGTCGTTATATTTAAAATTTGGTCCAAAATTCTGATTGAATGTTTGTTGAATAAAATGATTTTGGTTTTAATTGAAGTTGTTTGAATGAATGGGTATTGTTTATTGGATAATGAATTATAATTTCGGAATTTGGGATAGTATCTGTGATGGGATAATGAACGACTTGATTTTCAGAGTGAAATAGTTTTTTGACACGATTTGATAATTTTTGTTTCAAATTTTTGCTCACTTCATCGCTTTTACTGTAAATCCTAATGGTTCTCTAATTCCACTTAAAAATGGTTTGAGACACACTTGGGCGTACATTAACTTTTTCAATTTTTCTTCGAATTCTTCGACTTTTTCAAATTTTGACTTTCAAGGATTATTTAAAAATATGAACCCTGACTGATATATCGTAATTCAGTTAACTCTAGACGTATGTATAGAAAAATCAAAAGAAATAATTTTACGTTTGTCAACTGTTATTGACTACGTAGATCGATTGTGAAAACTCTTTCGATAATCTTCTCTCATGTTCAAAGCGGAGAACTGAAAAGAAAAGTTTCTGGGATATTTTTCACGAGAATGAGAATTGATGTCCAAAACTTAGTTGTTACACATTTAATGCTCGAAGGTATAAAATTTAGATAGAGCTGCATGTAGATTCAGTTGGAAAATTCAGCGAAAGTGCGAGATAATTTTAACTTTGCTCGTCGAGACTATCCCAGACATACAAAAAATAAAAATAAAATATAATCATCGTATTATTAACACTAAATATTACTCTTTAACCAAATATAACAATATGTACACAATACATATATCTCACATACAATATTAACACGATAAATACAAAATTACTTTTTTTTTTGTAATAATGTTATCTTAAAAAAAATTTATCAAAAAAAAATTATTTAAAAATGACATTTTGATATTATTACTTTAATATTATGCCAGCAAATTGATAAAAACCATTTTAGTTATACATTTGAAATTGATGATTAAAGAAGTGGTTAGTTATTTGATTATTTTTTTTAGAATAATTTAGTGAACAGTTTAGTTTTATCTTAATCGAGTGCCGTATTAAGACATATTAGTGTATCTAAGTGATAAACTATTTAACAATAATAACATGAGTTCCTCTAAACGAAAATCTTCATTTCGAATTGATGATATACTGCACCAACAAACTGAAAATCATCAATTTATTTCACAACATTTAGCCGCCTTACGACAACACCAGTATAGTAATAATAGTGTGAATAGTGAACATTCAATTTTAAATAAAACATTAGCAAATCCCTTAACGTCGTCGACATTAGTGTCGTCGTCGCAGAGCCCTAGCTCAGTATCATTGTCTTCTTCACCTGGTGACATTTTAACAACAGCATCTTCAACACCTAATTCACAAGTGATAAGTTCATCAACCAGCCAACCGGAACCTCGTAAGCCAACCGCTATGTATCATCCACAGCTATTGGATTTACAAAAATCGAATTTCCTTATGCCACTACATCTGGGAATGGCGCCATTTCCACCGACATCGTCATATCTAGAGCATTATGCAAATGCATTACATAAGGGTAAGTCACATTGAAAAATATTAGTGCGTCATATAATCAACATAAATATGTGATAAGACGGTGATTGTTGAAATTTATTGTTTGCGGCATCGTGGTTATTTTATACCTAATACCTTGCGGATTAACCTCTTTTGATTGATGACTGTCTAATACTGTCATGCTTAATATATATCAGTCAAAATGACGTCTAAAAAATTAATTGATTTTTGAAAATGTTTTTAAGCAAACCGATCGATTTTGTTTTTAGTATTCTAAAAAATTGATAGCAATGCATAAAATATGTCAAAAAACATACGTATTTACATTACTTTTAAACCAAATACCAACGAATTACTATACGGTTATGGCATAAGGTGCAAGTGTGATTTTTGAGACATGAAAAATTTTTTTGGCGCATTGAATAAATAATTTCCATTACTGTACATTATATTTAATTTAATATGTGAGTGCGCTACTAAATTACAATTGGGCTGATACTTTTAATTTTTATCAGTAATCGATCGCCACCAATTAGGTTTAAAAATTAAAACTTCATCAAAGGTTTATTTTTTTGTTTGGTGCGATATCTTGACATTGATGTAGGAGTTGCCCGTGATTATATACGAAATTCGCATACTTAGGAATTATGTTTTAGCAATTGTGGATCTGTAATAAACCAATTTTAGTATGCACAGGAAAGCTAATCTTTTCAATTGGAATTTCCAAACGTTCGAACTAAATCATTTTTAATTGAATACTCCGAAGCTATTAAACTGATATAACCAATATACTAAATTAAATATACAGTGCAAGCACGATTATGTATACCACCTAAATTTTTGCGCGATTTGATTAGGCTACAGTTGAATTTGCGAACAACTGAGGGAGCGGTTACTTTTATTTGTTGCTTCTTCTTTTATTAAAATTTTGTTATATGGATTTAATACTCATTTTATCTAAGAGGAAGGCCATCCCACAACTATGTGAAGTTTTATTCAAATCGCACCACTATAAAAATTAATCAACAACAATTATTTCCTCTAAATATGTGTATTATTATTGTACTCTACTCTAATAATAACACATAAATTGTTGGCTTTTTTATCACCATGATAAGAGAGTAATAGTACAAAGTGTGGAGGTAGGATAATTTCGAATATATAAAAACCCAAACAGGAATAATTAAGTTAATACCGCAACGTTATAAGTCTAAACGACGTTATGGAATGATAATTTTGAATAACCAATAAACCACAATGGTTAGTGTAACCCACTTCCCTAAACTAATTGGTAATTTGACAGCTTGCTTTTGAATCTGTGCACTATAAAATTAAGATGCAGTTTTTGTTATCATATATAATTTTCCTCTAACTATGTAATTGTGATTAATGAAATTATGATAACTTAAATATAATATTTTTACTCTATATAATTTAATTTATGTAAGCACATAGTTTTGATAATGTATTTCCGAATAAATTAAATAAAGCAAAAATATAGACGCTTAATGGTGAGAAAATATACATTTTTATTACATTTCATTTAATCAGTAAAATGTGCTACATATAAGAAGGAATTTAGTATTCCAAATAAAAAAAATTACGCGCTAAATAAATAAGTACAAGGTACTCAAAACCCTATTTGGTGTTAAGTTTAATCTCAAGCATTGTTAACGAAAATATGTAAATTAATCGACTCTATCGTAGACTCAATTATAACATAATTATTTAGCACATGTATGTCCAATTCCAGTTTTAGATAAATATTATGAGAATTTGCTTTTGGCATTGTGGCACTATATTCATGCATGCTCGCGTATATTATGCTAGTTATTACTGTCATTTTACCACAAGTGCAGAATTAGCCTGAATCGTAGTACCAACCATTCTTTTTTTAAACCTAATAGATATGTAAACCAATTACGCTAACATTTATTTTTGTGTGTGATCGGTTATTACACGCACATATTTTATTATAGTTTAACCGCTGTAGTAATCGCTTTATTACATTGGATTAAAATTTAAATATACAATGTATTCCACTTATTAATGAAACTTTAAAATATTCTTCTTTGACTAAGATATCTTTGAAATTGAATGAAAATCTTCCAAAGGGGCATGCAAAACGAAATTGGTTCTTGTTATCATCCCACAGATGGCATCACCGTTGGGAAATGATAGAATGCAATTTGACATAAGATTTGTGTACTGAAATGAACGACGGCGTGTTTTGTAACGATGTATGTTTTTATTAATCACAGGTTACATTCACATGATGCGAGTGGAGAAAATCGTTTAAAATTCCCATTGACTTTAATTTACAAGGCGAATTTTGTTTTCAGCTATTGTTGATTATCAAAAATATTTTGAAATCACTCATCGACCGAAAAATGTAAAACTTTTCGTTTGGTTTATATGAACGGTATCTATGTGTTTGAGCTGGTGATTGGCAAACATTCGCATAAAATCACAGATGCATTTCACGAATAGCAAACC
This sequence comes from Nephrotoma guestfalica, assembly GCA_963691935.1. Taxonomy (NCBI): domain Eukaryota; kingdom Metazoa; phylum Arthropoda; class Insecta; order Diptera; family Tipulidae; genus Nephrotoma; species Nephrotoma guestfalica. Next base: position 184,692,147 of record OY829913.1, read on the forward strand.
TTATGACTTTCTAGTTAATAATAAAATTGTATTTTTACAAAACTTTACAAAACCGAAAAGGTAAAATTAAATAAATCTAATTTTTTTCACATTTTTAAAACTGAACTTCAGCTGTCACATCAATTTCTTGTGGATATACGGTGCTTGCCGACTCCACATTAATTTGCAACTTTGATTCTCGTGCAGAAAACATATATTTCATGCACCCGATATGAAAATTACAGATTTTGTATATTAATTAAAATTTGCGTAAAGTTTATAATTAACATTTGCGAATTGATTTAATACATTTATTCTTAAATATGAGAAAATCTTGGGGTTAAGCGGCCTTTCACTACCAGTTTCCTTCTATGACTCTCGTTACTTAATATTTTTGGTTATTAAAAAAGAAGGTAATTTATTTATTTTAATAAGTGATTGTCGGAATCGGCATTTGTTCCCATTAGAATGTCTATGAAGTTTGATTATTCATTTACGATTCAATTAATATCATTATGTTTCTTTAAACAGTTACACAACAATAACTTAAACTACAAATTATCAAATATAATTACAAAATTTTTATTACCGGATTTTAATCAAAACGAATGTATAAACATTATTACCGTCATATCACCAAATTTTAACGTTTAATATATATGAGAAACACATTGATTGATTAATAAGTTTAAAGTGCAAATAAAAATTTTAATTTATTTTATAACAATCGGTTTTGATTCAAACATTAAACGTTTAATCTGTTAATTATTACGTAAGTCTATACTTTCAACAACTTTCAACAATATTTCTGTGTCGCCGTAATTAGATACGATCGCTCTGTAATATGGAAATTTTGTAGCTAATATGTTCTATACATATTTAGAAATGCAAATATGCCTGAATAATTTTATCTTTACAACTGAAAGTTTGGTTTACAAAATACTTAACAATTTAAAAATGTCCGAAAGTTTTTGTTAGAAATAAACCTAGAGCCTTATATAAAACTGAATTGGTATCCACGATTTGAATAAAATTAGAACAAATGTTGGAGGATGTCTATGACCCTAGACCGAAAGTTGCTTTTGTTATCTCTGTAGAAGGATATCATTTTTAAATTAAAACATTTCGTTAGATTAGCCATTTCATTAGTTGGTGTTTATTCACTGTCAAATGTTCTTTAAACATTAACTTAAAATTAATAAAGCTCAGGTTCTAGCTGAGACCTTGGATTGTGTTATAGAAAAAATAAGAAATATAAAAAATTTCATTCTCACTATACCCCAAAAACTAATTCTGCCTGCTAAAAAAATAATCTATGGTTATTTTTTTAACCATAGATTTTTAATAATACCAAGGAGAGTTTACAAATGAACAAACGAACTTTTAATAACACCAATTTCCAATTCGCAATTTCGTTTTCATCCAGTTTCTGTATCACCTACAATTCTTCGAATATTTGTTTGATTAACACAAGCATAGCGCTTCAGTAAAATTTAGTAGAAATAAAGATTTGTGTCTATTGTTTCACTGATCAATTTAAAAAATATTCTGATACTCAAATAAAATTTGTCAACTGTCCAGTGGTTTCTATAAGCCCACTTTATAGATTTTATACTCGTACTATGTAGCTGGAACTTTTCATACTAATCATGCTCAGAATCAGAACAATGTTGATTAAATTTCTAAACAAAAATGTAGCTAAAAATGTATTCCACCGGATGGTTAAACAAAACATAATTCCCAAATTTTTTTTATAGAAAGTTGTTTCTTCTATGCAAAATTGAATCTAGTAGTCTCATGCTCGGTCTTCGCTTAAATAATTTTGTCACTACATAATATTACATTTCTACTCACAACCATTAACACGAAATTATTTTCAAAATCATTTTGCTCTTCCTATATTACTCAATTGAGATTAATATTTAATTTTATGTTCATTCGCTCGCAATATCGTGACAAAAACATCATTTGATTTATGCTGCGTACTGTAAATCGGAAATAAAAAGCACCACACTCGCTCCTGCACTAGAAACCAATCTACTAGTTCCGCACTCGAGTTGTAATATTTTTAACTTTGTTCTTGTTTTAATACATTCTGTGCGATACTGTGGAATTTGTGCTGCACTCGCTCCCGATATCATGTACGCTTAAAGGATACGTTAACTGAATAGGATACATACTCTTTTGCCTGAACCATAGATAGAATAAAAATAATTAAAAAAATAACGTAAGAAACGAAAATAAAAATTGATTATTCCAATTTGACGTTTCGGAAAACGATAACTTACAAATTTACAATTTTATTCATATTTTTTTTTTATATATTCCCTCAAATTTTGTATGAGACTACAATAGTTTTGAGTATAAACGTATTTATATCAACAAATATATGTTTTTAAAATTATAAAAATTATTTATATGCGGTTTACATCATCACAATTCGATAAATTATTTTTTTAGGTTAGGTTTAGAAAAATACAATTCTACAGTGTATTGAAAACTATTTTTGATATACACCATATGAAATACGATTTGGATGAATTATAATTGTGTACGATGTGAGATTACTAAGCGTCTGGTAGTTTAGTTTTGACGAAACACAGCAGATGAATCATTTTGTGGCTTAACTACAACAATAAAGTTATATAAATTAGTTAGTTAGTCATGTAAATAGATGAGGGAAACAACAATTGACTTAGCGAATTATATTAAATATACTAGTAAAGGCGTATATACGAATTATTTGTGAAATATTGGAAACATAGCGCTGTACAACATAAATTTGATGCCCCCCCCTCCCCCCCATTGCTCCCATTGTTCTTTTAGTGTCAAGGCCTAGGATGGAGAGATATGCTTCGAACTGCTTCAAATAATTTTGGTAAACGTTTAAACTTATACATTATTGCTTATGGAGATTATTTTGAAATGTTTTAGTTTTAATATCAATTAAAGGTGCTTTTTACAATTCTATAAAATTTTCAAATGATTTGGTTCAAATTCTTTAGAAATATTTGCAATTTAAACAGTCTCCACATTTTATTACCACCCTGTTTGAGGGCATTGTATTTTTGGATTACAAACCTGGATATGGGGATTTTTAAATGAAAATTAAAAATCGGATAAATGCTTAAACTAACAAATAACTGGCCAGATCATCAATAAAACCGAGAAAACACTAAACCAAAGTTGTAACCAATCAGTTTACTGCCAACTCTATAAAAACCCGACAAAAAAAGGCAAACAAATTGAGAGAGTTTAAATGAAGCCAATTCTACAAGAAAAATAATTAAATCTGTAGATTCGGTAAACAGGGTATTTAGAAACTCATTACAATAAAAGAAATATTGTTCAGTAATAATTTTAGATATCGCTCAAACCTTATTGTAGCTGGCTGCCCTGTTTGAAAAATCTCGGGCCTGATTACTAGATGTCGCCACTAATGCTAAATACTTATCATTTCCCAATTACAAAACAAAATCTGTGTATCGATTTTGTCCCAAAATGTGTGAAACGAAATGAGTGTAACCGGAAAGATATAGTAGTAGTATTTGTGTTTGTGTTAGAGACATGCGCGTATTTTTGTTTTGCTTTACTGCACATGCATGTCGCGTATCATTGTTTTTGTTTATAAATATTAACCATTGTAAACGCCATATTTTTGTGTTGTTTACTAGACAGTGTTACTTTTTAAATTATTTATGTGTTCTTTTTATAATCAGTAAATTAACAATTAATTTTCACAAATTTAAAATAAACTATATAAATACATATAAAATAATTGATGATAAAAAAAATATAATTGATATAAAATATATTACCATATTAAATAATGACGCTCCACAGCTCGAGAGCAGACGTAATTTGTTAAGAAAAGGAAATAAGAATAACATTTAAACCGATTCACCCGGATCGCGTTTTTCTTGCTTCGCTCATTTTAAATACTCACGGGACAAAATCGATATACAGATTTCAAATGCATATACAGGTGATAAGTTTTCTCTTCAAAAAGTTTGTATTGAATTGGTACATGGCCTACTTCACCATGAAGTGTTAGATACACTTTGAAATAAACAAAACTTATTTTCGATACAGCAAAAGTAAACATTCGACAAAATTCGAAGATGCATTTTGACATATAATGAAAAATTGTTGTGGTTTATTTACGGATAAGGATTGTTTTAATAATAAAGGGTGTTTTTTTAAGAGGTTGCCGATTTTTTTTTTGAATAAAACACATATAAAATTATGAAATGACCAAAATTTTTTTTTATTTGGTAGATAATTTTTTGGCATTTAACATTTAAACACAATTTCTGGCATATGGCTACCACGACTATTTTTCACAAATGTCATTCTGGAGGTCCAATTTTCCAGCACTTTTTCAAGCATTTGAGGGCGTATGTCAGCAATGACACGTTGAATATTGGTTTCCAAAGCGTCAATCGATTGAGGTTTATCCACATAAACCAATGACTTCACGTATCCCCACAAAAAGTAATCGAGTGGCGTCAAATCGCACGAACGCGGAGGCCAATTCACCGGACCATTTCTCGAAATAATGTTGTCGTTGAAAGTTTCTTTCAATAAGTCGATTGTTTCACGTGCTGTATGGCAAGTGGCACCATCTTGTTGAAACCACATTTCATTCATATCCATATCTTCAAGATTTGACAACAAAAAATCATTTAACATGGTTCTGTATCGATTTCCATTCACGGTAACGCGTCGTCCTTCCTCATTTTTAAAGAAATATGGACCGATGATCCCACCAGCCCATAGACCGCACCAAACAGTACATTTATCAGGATGCATTGGTAATTCTAGAACGGCGTGTGGATTATCTTTGCTCCAAATGCGACAATTTTGTTTGTTGACGTATCCATTTAACCAAAAATGCGCCTCATCACTGAAGAGAATTTTACGGTAAAAAAATGGATCTTCGTTCAATTGATTTAACGACCAATCACTGAATTCACGGCGCAAACGATGGTCGTGTGGCTTTAATTCTTGCACCAATTGAATTTTGTATGGCACCAAACCCAAATCTTTACGTAAAATTTTCCATAAAGTCGATGGACAAAGTCCAATTTGCTGAGCACGACGACGAATCGATAAATTGTCGTTTTCTTCGACACTGGCCTCAACGACAGCAATATTTTCTTCTGTACGAACTCTTCTCATTCTTGTCGGTGGCTTGGCATCCAAAAGAGTGAATGTAGACCGAAATTTGGTAATTACGTTCTTTATGGTGGTCTCTGACGGACGATTATGTGCACCATAAAATTCACGAAGTGCTCTATAAACATTTTTAATTGAACACTGATTTTGAAAATAAATTTCCACGATTTGAAAACGTTGTTCTGGAGTTAACCTATTCATAATGATTTGCCAAACAATACTGAGTATGCCACTTTGAGCTGTCAAAACAACTGTCATAAAATAAAACGACATCTATCGGAAAAACAAACCTCCTAAAAAAACACCCGTTATAATTTAATAATAATTCATTGTTAATTGGATCTAAAAAATAGTGAATGCAGAGGTATTAAATATAATTATCAAAATGGTTCGGAAATGTTAGATACCTACACTTTGGTTTATATCCTGTATCCGGTCGCAAATTATCTAAGTAAAGCAGGAATACCTGAAAAGACTGCTGCGTATTTTTATCCGTTGCATACTTGAGCTATGTTTTATGATTGTTGTGAGCTATTTGTTCATTTTACAGTTTCCCGTTTTGGTTTCTAAAACTCAAATAAAAGAAACATTGTAGATAAATCTCAAGATCAACTCAATCTGTAAAGCACTAATTTAAATGTTTTATTTTGTGCGTATAGGAGATAAATAAACTACTCAAATCGCTTAGAACATTATTTTCAATAAAGAAATTAAATAAATCACGGCGTATGTCTTGGGGATCACTTATTTCGGTTTTACAAAATAAACCTGTGATTTCAAAACATAGCTCACTTCGCTTAAACAACATATCTCATGTGTGCAACGAGCCTTTCCGAGGTTGCAGTCTTTTCATGTATTTCCTCTTTACAATCAAAATATAATTTCAAAAAAAGTTACCATATTTAAAGTCGCAAATAGATAATTTACGATCGGATCGAGGATGTACCTCTGTGTGAATGTTCTTCTTCGGAGAGTGATGAAGGGATAAATTGGTTGATTACACATAAGATATAGAAATGTCACTATTTAAAAATAACAAAACAAAAGATTCTTCCAATTTGCCCGTGCGGAATACCCGTGCGGAAAAAAAAGGCATATTTTAACTTATAATTTTTTTACAGATTTAGTATGGTATTTCCCGAACCTGTCTAACATTTGTGGTCTAGAATTAAAACGGCGTAAGTTGTTGCTCGAAATTTCAAGAGTGCTTATTTAAAAAAGACTACCGGGCAAGGGCAACTCTAAAAAGCTGGTTCTCAAAATTATATTTTTTTAATTACTGTAAAACGAAATCTGGAAACACCATTTTTAAATGTTTTAAAGAAATTTTAATTGCCGACAGTTCCAAGATTTTCCGGAAAATAGAAATTCCCTTGTAAACGTCGATTTTTTTAAATTGACAATGGCCGTTTTACAGCCGTTTTATTCAATTTAACTGTTAAAAATAGTAAATCATATTAAATAAATTGAATTAAACGGTTTGTTTAAATTCAAATCTCTTTTAAGAAAAGACTATAGATAACTTAATTTTCTTCGGCTCGTCTATTAATTACGGATAAATATTAGGGTTGAATTCGATTGGGAGGGTTTTAAAATAACTATAATGTTATGGTGATCGCTGAAATATGTGCCGTTCCACACGAGTATTGAGCGAGTATTTTTTTTATTTGAAAAAATTTTCAAATTTTTAACTAAGTAGCACCGGTTTTCCGTTGAAACGAAAAAAAACGATAGTTAAACCATGTCGATTCTGTATTGTTTTGCAGCAAAAAGAAATTTGTCAGCATAGGGTTTATTTTATGTTATTCATCACGATTTATGTAAATCTTAATTTTTTTTTTTACTTTTATAAAGCCAACTCGATATTACCCCTCAAACCTGTATACCCGATGATTGATGCATTCATGATGTTAGCTAAGGTATTTTGTGTTTATGATCAAACCGGAAACTTGTTTGAATGCACCTATATTATTGCCGGGATGTGTTATGCCTAATACTCGTGCGTAAAATGGCACATAGTCGGATGTCAACGAACACCCTTGTAATATACCTAACATAACGAAAGACCGGATAAAGGTTTTAACAGTTTAAGACTTAGTAATATAGGGGAATTATTTCCTAGCTAATCTTCTTAAAATGATTATAAAATCACTGTTTCTGAAAAAAAAATTATTAGTTTCAATTTTCTACTACTTCTGAACATCATTATCATAATTAATATAAAATTGACATTGTATAGACTTGTATCTCTCAAAACAGCTTGAAATAATTAAATACATTTTTTCAAATAAGTATTAATTGTAATATTTCTAGAGTACCGTGCAATTGACTTTATATAGTGTTGTTCAATATGTTCATTAGAAGTAATGCTTCTTCTTATCTAAAAAACTGTTTACATATTTACATATTGTCAATTGAAATTGTTCTTATGTGTTTTTAATAAGCAAAAGTTCCAACAGAATATACCTGGTCCGCTTGTGTCGGGATATTGTTTCACGATACAAATTTGCATAAAAAACGAAAATGAAACACCATGTACCGCGAGGGCATATTTAAACAACAAGACGGAATGGAACGAATACATTCTCTTTAAACATTTTAGAATCAATAAAGTTTTCTCGTTCATATAAAATGAAAAGGAATACGCATCACATATTTACCAGAAAACGGTAGGAGTTATATTGATGTAGCCCGAAAACTGGATCATATATATTTTTAATTTAAACAACTTATTTTACTACCTATTTTACTATCTACTACCTAATTTTGTCGATCAACTGGAAATGAATGAACAAAAAAGATTGTATCATTATTTTCACATAGATCGGGACTTTTTACCAACTTTCAATTTTCACGATTATTTTACAATTTTTATAAAAAATCGTAATATTCTCGCTTTTAAATTATCGAAAAGAAAATTTCATTGGCATTTTAAAACATATATACAATCACTTCTATATGAGCAATAGCACTCACATTTTTAAAACACAAGTACGCCACAAACTGTATGTGTTTTGCATAAACAGGATGTACGAGTATGTATACTTATTTCATCAACCAGACAAAAAATACATTCTATATAATATTTGTAACAAAAGAGGTACAGAAACACTTAGTTCGATATATTCGTTAAACGGATTTTTGTCATTTTCTATAAAACTACTCAATATTTTTAATACATAAGTCTGAAAAATCATAACGGCAACTTATATCACAAATTAAGCATGCTAATTTTAATAATCGAAATTACGATTTTAGTCGTACCGCATACGAAACCAAAAGAAAATTAGTTTTTTGAATGAAAACACGCGTTTCTAAAATTATTACGCCTGATTTGTAATACTTGGCAATTTAATCGAAAATATAAAATACCATTTGACGAGATTTTCTTTTGGGTATCATGTATCCGTGCCTTAACCCTTAACACTTAAGCCGTAAGTTGTACGGAAAAATGTTTTTATAGGTTCTATAGCATAATATTTTTGTATGCACATATTTTACGGTCGATACAGATAACGCGAAAAAGTTATATTATTCTATTTTAAAATTTTAATTGAACATTTATTACCTTAGACATATTAGAATGAAATGCTTTAGCTAATTACATTTTTAAGTTCCCTTTTCAGACAAAGAGTACCACTAAATCCATTATTTGTATTGATTCTATTTCAATGAATATAATCTAATTGACTGTTGATGTCAAATTACTCTTAAAAACTTTAATAACTATTTTAAAATTCAACGCAACGAAAATTTTAGCAAATACTAACGCAAGTTGATAGAAACGTGCCTACTATTCTACTGCGTTATGAAGCAAAATTAATTTCGTTTTTTATTACTTTTCATAAATATATTGTATCTGTATTTTCAGAAATTTGTCTTTCTTACGTCCACCAATCACTTTTCTAGCTGGAAGCAACTTAAACATAATTATCCCGATTATCTCAACGAAAAGACCCGCCGCTCGTGTTTATTACCTTGAAGAATATAACAGTACCAATTTTATTGCAAAGTTTCAACCTTAAATGCGTATTTCTGTTCTGTATTTTATTACATCATATTTAAAATTATTTCCTTGTATACAATTTTTTATACGGTAAATCAATAAGCATGTACGCTAAACAACTACCGCCAATTTTACTGAGAAAAGAACACTAAAGCTCTTTTATGTGGCAAATACTTAATTCGCAAACCAACTAATTAAGTAATAGTTCTGACTGTCAATATACGAGTAAGTTCTTTTTAGTTCAATGTACTTTGAATCCCGTCTCCTCGGACAAACTCGTCCGAATACCCTTTTACGATATTTAAATTAAACCACGTGTTCCCACAATAATTTCAAGTCAGTTACGTTAAATTTCTATATAAAATGATAAAATAACCGCAAGTATTTTCCATACTCTCGTTTTTCCCGCCAAAATACTATTTCTAATTACACGAACCACAATTTATATCAATCTAAATAACCACAATATCAAAACAATAAATTATTATCTAGAAGGAAAATAAATTAAACCAAAATAAGTGGAATAATTCCTTAATCATGGAATTTAAATAATCTCACAAATACACATTTTTTTAAAATTTTAATTTCGTAATTGTACTTTTTTAATATTGATAAAAATTGTTAAACTCAAAACACTTTGTTTATAATTTTTATCTTTTAACAGACAATTTTTTTGTTAATTGTATTAATTTTTGGGAATAATAAATAATTAGGTACTATACCGGCTGTAAGAATAGGGATTTTCAAAATTAATTAAATTGTAAAATAATTTTTTATCTTGAACATAATGTTTTGATTTTGGTATTTGGAAATTCCTATTTTTTAGGATTACTTAAGTTTTGAGCTTAGAATAAAACCCAAATTAATCAAAATAATATTATGCATTACTCTGCAAAGGTAGTTTGATGAATAAGCGCTGTTATAATTAAAATTTTAGAAATTATAGTCGTCGAATTGGAATTCTTAAATAAATAAGCCAATCTTAGTATTGATTAGATAAGACCAAACGGATTAAATCTAATTATGAGGCGGATGTAAAATAGAGTTGCGTGAATTAATTTTGAATTTTAATCAACTGATACTGGGTTTCGGAGGTCAATTTATTCTTGGAATTAAGTACTTACCCTTATTCTACATCCGTAATAAATTTAGGTGAATATCCGTGAGCTTACTTGTTGAGAAAACGAAACTTTAAAATATTTTGCTTTGGTTTAGGGATATTTGTAGTACAAAACGTGTAAGCAAATGTTGTTAAAATTCTTGGTCTAATCCCGATTCTTACGAGAGTGGCTAGGTGCATCATATCCATTTCAAAGGGCCACTTGCGTTTGAAAATATGTGATATGTAATACTTCAGTGAAGTTAAAGGAACAAAACATAGAAAACAATTATTAATATTAAACAATTTATTGATATAATTCGGTTTCGAGGTATCGACTCACGCCAGAGCACTAATTGCCAATTGTTCAAATTTACTTTGAAAATAATGGTTGAGTTCGTGAAACACATCGCGCGATTTCCATTTTATGGTCGATATAATTGTCAATCAGAGTAGTTTATTCGATTAACCATTGTTCCCTTTTGCATCACGTTTTCTCTAAATGATAATACGCGTCCCGGAAGATTACATATGGCGCGCACCGAGCAGGCGGTGGTAGCTGTAGTGCGTAGTATTGAAGAGAATTCATATGAATCGATTCGTCATTTAGTAAAGACCTTGGTGTACGTGCGTACAAGATTCAACTTGTGCAGGAATTAAAACCATACGACCATCGTTCGCTCTGCCAATTCGGTGAATAGACCGAAGCCAATATTGACGTCTATGCTAACTTTCCATATAAAATTTTCTTCAGTGAAGAAGCTCATTTTTTGGGTGAATGGCTATATCAACAAGCAGAATTGTCGCATTTGGAGTGAAAATAATCTACGAGCCATTGTTATGAGCCGAAGGAGTCATCGGAACATACTCGTATGTGTTCAAAAATGATGCTGGTGTAAACGTTACACGAAGTCAACGAACACCGCTATAAAGACATGATTACAAATTTATTGTGCCTCATTTGGATGGTATTGACATCAGAGACATGCGGTTTCAACAAGACAAAATAAACATTTGATGAACGATAAATATCGAGAAATGAACCTGTTAACTGGCCACCGCGTTAGTGTGATTTAACACTGTTGGACTATTTTATTTGGGGGTTTGTGAAGACGCGTTATTGTTGAAATACGACCAGAAATACTGCGAAGAGTGATCGAAAATTGAACCTCCAGATTACGCCATGTAAGCGAGGTACAAGGTATTTGTATATATATGGACAACTATTCCTGTGTATGTAACAAAACGTCGATCACCATGGCCTATTGAGTTGCCGAATTTTTACAAATCGGATCGAAACTGGTTGTTGTGATTTTTCCAGATTTTCCATCTATGTAGAGTAGAGTCAAAATATTAAATTGTATTGTTGTAAAGAAAACCCTTATACGGATGTCTTTGGTTAATATGATTTATTTAATTTATATTGTCACAAGACAAAAAAAATCGAATCAAAACCTAAATACATACATAAATTTGTATAAATGATATTTTTTAATAGATAATAAATAAATAGTTGGCGCCATTCGATAATACTGAAATAATACCAACTCATATTTACTCGTACCATATTACAATTTACCCAGATATACACCGTATGCGTATCTATATAAAACCAATCCGTCATAAATATTTATAAAAGCTATTTTTATTTTGTTTGGGATTTAGATTTTTATAAACAGTTTGAAAATTGATTAGATCGATTACAGTATAATAATATTACGAGTAACATCGAGCATTATAATCCCATTTTGATAAAACCCAAAATGTTTTGTTGTTTTAATATCTATCTATACGATAATAAAATATATCATATCTATTAGAATACAAATACATATTTAATATCAAACTACTGTGTATTTACTAAATATCTCTAAATAAATTAAATCAAAATTTTAGTATTTCACCTATTTATTATGAAATTTCAAATGATTGATTAATTCTTATTGATAAAAAAAGTTAGTCATTTTGTTCCAAACTAATATATTTCTAAAAGAATCTAAAATGTTAAAAAATCATCATTTGAAATTTCAATAAAGCTAGCAATCATTGAATGAGATTTACTAATAAAATGCGAAAACCCAACGTTCAAAATTAAATTTTTAACGCAAAATCAATATTACAACGAGAAAAACCACTTCACTCCACATTGAAAGATGTTTTTTTTTTTCAAAAACATGACGAACATTAATCTAAACATGTATTTTTATTATTTTCAGCTTCACCGAGACTGTGGCCATTTTATCCCCATCCATATGGGGGATATCTACTACCTCCATGCGGCTCGAAACGTAAAGGGGGGCAAGTTCGTTTTACTCCGCAACAAACTCAAAGCCTTGAACGTAGATTCGCTAGTCATAAATATTTGTCACCCGAAGACAGGCGGCATTTAGCGATGCAATTGAAATTAAGTGATCGACAGGTAAAAACATGGTTTCAAAATCGTCGTGCAAAATGGCGTCGATCGAATAATAGCAGCAATAATAATAATGGTAATAGTTTAAACGGTAATATGGATCATAGTCCATACGATATTAATCATCGTGAAGATTCGTTAACGCCACCATTAGATTTGCAAGTAAACCAAACGAAAACCAGTTCACAAATTTGTACAACAAGCGACGAGGAGGATAATTATGACGATCCAGATTCACCGATTAATGTTTCATAGTGCAGTGCACCATTTAGAAATTAAATAGCGAATATTATTGTTTATAAAACTACGTGTAATTTACTGTGTAAAATTATGTTTCTTTATAAATTAAATTAAGTACATATTGTAATATTAAAAAATATATTTTAAGTTATTTTCTATTAAAAGTACAAATGCTAACTTAAAAATTTCTTTATCGGAGGCATAATTTCATGGTGAGTTTACCAAAAAGATAGCTTTTGAAGTTTTAACTTTTAAGGCTAACCTATATAACATTTTTACAATCTCTCGATAAATAAACAAAATAAGTCAATTATAATAAACGGTTGTCCAAATGAGACGCAGGAAAATAAAAAGTAATTTTACAAAGACGCCATGTTTGTTTTCTGCCATTTCATGTACTTTGTTAGTTGAATATTTGCCATTTATTGCTATGGACTCGTATTCGATTGATGACCGTGTTAAAGTTATTAAAGAGTGGTAGATGCACCAAAAACTGCTCGCACACGATATAGTTAATATCGCTGTTGTGAGGCAAAGAGTGAGAGATAATCCGAAACAGTCATCAACGCGTCGATCAATTGAATTGGGCATTTCAAGGAACAGCTTGACGGAATCGACTTGGGTGATGTTTATTTTGAACAAGACCAACTTGCCATACCACGCGTGAGAATATCGACGAATTGCAAATGCTCTTCGGAATTCGCTCAGATCGATTAATTTTAACGCCAATAGATTATTTTTTATGGGGATATTTGAAAAGCTAAGTACGATGATAGTCCAGCCACCATCCAATATCTATAACTAGATATTTGTAGGTTTAGTTTGCGTTTATTTCCCGTCTCAATTGGACAATTGATATATATATATATACATATATATATATATATATATATATATATATATATATATATATATATATATATATATATATATATATATATATATATATATATATATAAACCAGGTGTACAAGTATGAAATGCGTATTTCAGACAACAGATGGTGCACTAATGCAGTTTGTGCTATCCAAATTTGACACTACACTAGTTTGTTGTGTCTGACAACTGTCAGACGCGCACGAGTGATACATTAGAAAAGTGTGCGCATAGTGTTGTATTGTTGTGTTCATTATGTCGAAATTTATACCGAACAAACAGCATTCTCGGATAGCACATAATTTGTTGTTTGCGTTTGAAGAAAACTGCTGCTGAATCATATGGTGAACATGCTCCATCGTAAGATACGAACGATGGTCTCGGCATTTCAAAAGTGGTGACTTCGATGTAACCGACATGAAACGTGGAAAATCTCCAAAAAATACGAAGATGTGGAATTGCAAGTAATGTGGACGAAGGTGATTCGCAAACACAAAAACTCTCCGAGCAATTAGGCGCTAGTCAAGAAGCTGTTTCAAATCGGCTACGAGAGATAGGAAAGATTCAAAAGGCCGGTAAATGTATACAGGGTGGGCTAAATAATTTTTTTTTGAACTAGCGGTTTTTTTGAGTATGGTAAGGGTTATGTCACTACTGATTTGACACAAAGTTAGTTTTATCCTTCAATTGAACGAAAATGGTTGTGTATTCGGTTCGCTGAGTGGGTTTGCGATCGACTTGAAGAAGATGCCGATTTTGGTAAAAAAATCATCTTTTCCCATGAGACGCATTTCCATCTTGACGGCTATGTAAACTAGCTGAATTGTCGCATTTGGGGCACGGAGAACGCGCACGTGATCGTAGAGAAGCAGATGCAACCTCAACGAGTAACTGTTTGGTGCGGATTTTGGTCTGTTGGCAACATTAGGCCATTTTCTTTTAAAATGAGCAAGGTGCCGCCGTTACTGTCAATGGTGAGCGCTACCGCGCCAAGAAAAACGATTTTTTGTACCCGGCACTTGAAGAGGAGGACATAAGCACCATTTGGTTTCAACAAGACGGCGCTCCGTGCCACACAGCACACGTTTCAATTGATCTTTTGCATTATCAGCCGAATTGAATCATAATTGAATTATCAGCCGAAATGCTGATGTGATTTGGCCGCCTCGGAGCTGTGATTTAACGCCGTTGGACTGTTATCTTTGAGGTGCCGTCAAAGATAAGTGTTACAACGATAAACCAACAACGATTGACGCTCTCAAGAACAATATTCGCATTGCCATTGAAGACATAATGCCGCATACCATCGAAAATGTGCTCAAAAATTGGACCGACCGTATGGGGTACGTCAAGGCCAGCCGAGGCTTTCATATGAATGAAATAGTATTCCATAATTAACCGGAAGGATTGTTCTTTACAATGAAATAATAAATTTGCAAAAATATTGAGAACTTTTTGTTTTATTGCATTTTAAAAAAAATTATTTGGCCCACTCTATATATATATATATACATATATGTAGGAGGTAATTACCTTTCCAAAATACTAAGGCTATCGAAAATCGGTTAACAAATAGCGACTTTATTGCCAAATTTCCAAAATACAAAAGCAAGACAAATTATTACTATTTTTTTATTGTAAATGCATAATGTTTCTTCTATATAACGATATTATGAATTAATTTTTATGATGATAATAATCAATCTAGGAAGATCTTCTATCCATTAAGGATGTTTTGGTATATGTTGAAACTTTTGTGTGTAGTCCTATACGACTTGTAGTAAATATTGAATGTCATCTTCATTTCATGTTAATTTCTGCGATATCATTTACGACTTTTATTTGCTGATAATCTTCAATCCGTTTTTGAAATTATCATCCTGAGGCCACATATCCGGATCTTTGTTAAAGAAATCTATGGAAATCTTGAACTGTTTAAAAAAAATTGCCAGTGTTTTTGTAACAAAATCTTTTAGTTGTTTCATAATGAATATTTTCACATCATCAATTTTCAACTCGTCGCGCTTACTAGACTCGGCCTCTACATCCCTCATATCCAACTGTTGCACCATCCTTCTTTTCTTTGCACTAGAGACGTTTTCGTCGAAAAAAATAATGCGATGCTTTCGTCGGACAAATACCACAATTGACCACATATTTTATTTAGTACGCCAACTTTGCATCGTGGGTTTTGTATGAATAAATATCTCGTAAATAGTTCAAATCCAGCTTTGGTGCTTTAGCAGCTTAAGTGCAACGGAACCAAATTTTCCGATAAAATCGTACGACAAAAATGTAAATGTCCCGTAAATTATTCTGTTATTGTGCTGTTAACTTAAATTCTTCACGAAAGATAAATAATTTCAATACATATATGGCTTTCGACATCCAGCGGGCATGATGCATATTGGATTGGTTCTGACGGAAACGGACATTTTCATTTGGTATTATACCCCAAAAAATTAGAGTGATTTCCAATAATTCTTTGTAATCATCCCGAACATGTTCTTGCTTTGAAATTATCCTTATTCAAGGAATTCCAGTCATTCTTGAATCTCACAAATAACGGAACATTTGCTCCTGATGTATTGCCCATTTTTGATTCAATTGCAGCGCGTAATGTAATTTCACATATGTGATGTCGACAAGGAAAATATAATAAATTTCGTTCCAGTTCCTGCCCTAAAATAATCGCTGCTCCATTTAATCTTCCAGTATTTGAATATGTTGTATCGTAGCAAGCCGCCACGTATTGTCGGCTACTCTCCAATCGACTAAGCTTTGGAAAACAGCCCCCGCCATTTACAAAGCAGTTGATCTTGATATTTTGGGAATGCCCAACAATTGTTTTCCATCTATATGGGAAATAACCTCCGGCGAACGATCCATGGTCTCCGTTGCAGATAACTCCAGAAGTAATTTTCCATTAAAATGGACTACGCTTTTTGTAAACGTGAAAGTAGATTTAAATGATGTTGATATTTCTACTCTATTTGTTTCACGAAGACGTCTCACTGTTGTTCGATTCAAAATGAGTTCATCAATAGAATGTCCAAGACTTTCGGCAACGGCACTGATTGAATGCATTGCTGCACGATCAGTAATCTTCAACTTATCCAAAGCTTCTGCGCTTAGCATAGGCAAATCAATATTTTCGAAGCTCATGTCGTTATCACTGCCACACCCACTGTCACTTATCCTTTCACTGCCACTCTCCGATGACGAAAATAATACTTATGAGTCGTTACGTTTTTCTTCGTTTACGAATTTTTTTTTCTGCCTTCATACGTTCCGACTTCCGCCTTTATTTTTCAATTTCATGTTGTCTGGCTCCAGTCAAATGTCCGGGACACCCTTTCACACGCTGCGACCAAAGGAATCGCTTAAAGGCAGTATTAAAGGCAATATCTCTTTCATGGTAATATTGTAAAGGTTGATTTTTATTCTTTAGAAGATTTTTGCACTCATCATGCAATCGTTTCAATTTTTCAACGGAATGTTGTTCCTTTTTCACTGCAATTCATGTTTTTGACCAAAAATAGACATTATCTGGATTATCAGAGCTGCACTTTCACGAACAGTAAGGTGATTGTAAAAATGGCACAAGACTTGTTTTTTTGAGGGCACCAATAATTTGACAGTATTATCTAACATAGTTTTTTGTCTTATCTTGATTTTATTAAAATGAAAGTTATCTTAATTAGTTGATAGTTTCTTTTATAATTTCACTTATAACTCCAAATAAATATATATGGACCCCAGCCGTAATATTTTCGGGCATTTTCAATATTTCGAGACGCTCCTCAAGTGAAAACATGATTATTTCGTGACGCAGAATATCAGACTGACGAGCTGTCAAAATTTCAAGTAAATCGTTCAAAAAAGTGTTGCCATAGACTACGATTTAAAAACAAACCAATAGATGGCAGGGTGTATATGGGAGCTTAAACTAGTACTCCTTATATTTTAAATTAATTTACACGACTAAAATCCGGTTGCACAGAGGTCCGGTATTAACGAAATGTTTGCTTACAAGCCGCTGGCCCTTACTATTCCAAATGACTTTGTATGTAAAGGGTCCGTGGGATCAAAGGTGAATTATTTCGGGAATACAGCGCTCATATTTCATAAATTTGAAAGCAGCAATGAAACCTTTTTTTCAATTTTTATTTGGACATTTGCCGATTTTGAACCTTCAAGGTGACATATATCTATATTTATTTAATATCAATATTTATAAAGAAAATAATAAATAGGTACAAAATTACAAACAACAGAAAATAATCATCGCTCACCAAAGTGCCTTCCCTAGAGAGTAAACAAAACACTACACGGATATATTTATTAGTACGTTACACAAGTATGTGTTATAAGTTACAATTAGTAATATAATAAAAATGATTTGAAAATTATGTGACCAAATTAAAATTATGTTTTAAAATACTGAAAAACACATCTCTTATGCTTGCCTTCGAATCGACATAACTTAATATACATATCTATTACACTATGTGTATCTTTTCACTCCACTTAAAATTATTTTAATTATTGCTATTAATATTTATAGTTACAATGTCTTTTTTATTGTGATTTACATTAGAATATCTTCAATATTCCAGATTAATACACAATCGTAGGAATATGCTCCATTTAGGGTCAATCCAAAAAGGCAACGGTAAATACAATATAAATATGTATAAAATTGTTATACACACGAAGTGTGAATGAAATATAGATGGAAAATATGAAAAAATCGATTTCGCAGACTAGATGTTCTACTAATTCACTATTTCACTATGAATACAAGGTATTGTTTTATACATATGTATATATTATACATATAACATCAGTCGTCGCGACCTGATGAGAAGACTGATTTTTCAAATCACTTCTATCTCACTGGCTCGATACTGACTGTTGTGATTTTATCAGATTTTCCTCCTATATAATAATATAATTAGAGTAGAGTCAAAAACTAAAATAAATGAATGTTGTTTTATTATTACTTTCAATATATGTACTTATAATTTATTTATTTATAAATCATAACACAAAAAACACAAATAAAAACACAGAAAGACAAATTTAATTTCGTGTTGCGGAGGCAGACCAAAAACACGTCAATCTCCTTTTCCGCCGGTATTACTGAAATATTGTATTATATTATTAAATTTTTAGCAAATCTTAAAGATAATCCCATCGGGATAAAAGTTAGATATAGCAAATCATACGAAAAGCTTATTTCGAAGTCATTACTTTAAGATCCTGATCTTAACCAATTCATGTTAACATCGTTTCATTGTGCTGCATTCGCCAATATGTTGCATGATCATGAAATTGCACTTAGGCTTTTATACCTGTTTAATACTTTAATCAGATTTTTTTTAATCAACATATACTTTCGGAATAAATCCAAAATTAAATTAGCCTAGCAACTTTATTTTTTTTTTTGGAAAAAAAATTGTTTGTTAGTTGGAAGCAATTTTTTGAGACTAAAGGTTGTGCAAAGAAAAAACACGAACCCAATGTAATCAAGTATAAGTTTAAATATGAAAACATTTGTACGTTATATATACGAGTATATATATATATATATATATATATATATATATATATATATATATATATATATATATATATATATATATATATATATATATATATATATATATTAGGACGACCCATTTTTCCTCATGTCTGATTTTCTACCAGGCTCCTCAGCGCTAAAAATATTATAATATTCGTTTCTATTATAGAAACGACCTCCTGTGGTCTTTTCTCCTCATGCAAATTTTTAGGTCTATCGGATTACGTTTAGAGGTTGAATATTTTCTAATTATTTTTGAGTGTGCCGAATTCAATGAAATAATAAAAAAAGGTGGAGAGCCTAGTAGAAAAATAATTTTCTGGTTGCTTTTCTCAAAAAAATTGTAGCTCATTAGTTTCAGCGAATTTTTAAAATAGCACCTGTTGCTTTATTATACTTTTCACTATTTATGGTTATAAAGCAATGAGCGCGTTCAGGGCACCCAACAGTTGGGAACATGTTGAGTAAAATCAAAGCCAACGTTATGAAAATGGTTAGTACTATGAAATTTTCAAATCAAATTGGCGGCGATTTCACTAATCATGATGCCAACTGTTGGCGGTCCTGAATGTGCCCAATGAAACACAAAAAATATGAGGTATTGCTTGTCATCATAACATACAATTTTATAGCCCTTAAATGACCAAAATTGACAAATATCAAATAATTGTTTGCCACTTGCTAAATCAATGGTTCGTTAGAGTTTATTAATTAAAAATTAAAGATAAACTTAAATAGATAAAGAAATGTTACTAGTACTGTTTTTGAAAATTAATTAATGCCTTAATAATGATTCTAAGATATATAGCTTGTCACAGAGAAGTGCAGATTTCATATTTTTAAAAGATAAAAGTTTGGTTAAAGGCCACGGAAAAGATTTGTGTCAGCTAACCCGGAGCTTATTTGGGTATGGTTAAAAAAATTCCACTGCCTTTTAAATCTCTGAAAAATCTGAATATCGGGCCCACTTGATTCTTCCTTTAACAAGCTATTAAAAGTAGCAGACACAATTAATTCATATATATGATGTCTGCAAGCAAACCAAAATGAATTTCTGTCAAGTCTTTTTTCAAGAAGCCTGCAGGCTTCATTTAGCACACCGACGTTGCTGGCCGTTGTATCAAAGCACCATCATTTAATATTTTCTGTTGTATTCCAGTCTTCAAGCATTTTATATACCATTTTACACTACTCTGTGCCTGTTCCATGTGTAATCACTGAAACTCCCAACAATTTGGCGTTACCATAACCGGATATTATAACGCACAGTCGGCCAACCATTGTATTCTCTACTATATATTCTAACATTTATCCATCTCAATGTGCGGTTAGAATAGAATCAGAACTGAAAGGCTTAAATATGTCATCACTAATTTCCTTCCTGAGGCGTTGTCGATGGCTACGTTTCATTTCTTTGGCAACTGAAATTGATTCTAAGTCATCCCCTAATGCATTTGCAGTAGTGGCGATTAGAAAAACAGTTCCTGAATTGCTTATTTTCGATCGATCCAACGCACCTACTATATGCTTATCAATCACGTTCTTCATATGTAGCGATGAGTGAGATGAAGCGGAATTTTTTGTTTGCTTTAGTAGCTGGTCTACTGGTGTTTGATATTCACTGCCGCTAGAAGACAATGTAAGTGAGCTGGTATGCGAAATGATTAAGTTTATATCTGTTTCTTGAGATCTACTTGTTGAAGGTTGTGGATCATTAATCGCCAATGTGGAATTGCTCTCATCCATTGATCTTAATGAACGAATGTCAAGAACATTAATATTTCGTTGTTGCTCGAGAAACCACTACTTGGACGTATCTTCTGTTTTTTTTTTACTATTAAGACCAATGCCAAAGAGTTTCCATCCATTCAGTTTCACATTTTCTTCTAATATTTTTTTGAGATTCCGATATGTGTCATATAATTTTAAAAATATTCCTCTTTTCCTGATGACAAATACAAAACTTCTGCCATATGGTAACTATCGCTTCCGCAACAGTGCTAGCTTGCATACTTATACTAGTATTTGTCAGCTTGTGAAGGAATCGTCTAATTACGGCTCGATTCGTTGGAGTTTATCTTTTTGTAGATTTTCAATAGATTCACCTATGAAATTATATAACGAAAAATAACAAATATGGGAAATAAAAATACTAACTTACCAATCAACCAACATGCGGTCTGTACGTTATTTTCCATGATTATTAACCACCAAAACTATTTCAGAAACTTCTTGAAAAACTAATGAAATTTTCAAAGGTAGAGGCTCTGATTATTCAAATTAATTTTAATTTATTATGCTTATATGAAGAACAAAATATGGATATATAAATATAATATCAGTTAAAAGAATGAACATTTCAATTATGTCATTATAAACTTACTTTTAATTACACATAAATTGTTGTGTATTTAATACTGCAATAGTGTCGAGAATTGTATATTGAATTAACAAAATTTTTAAACGATTATATTATAACAGACAATCAAAGAAAATGTTCCATTTGAACTAAAAAATTAAAACAAAATTTATTTCTGATAATTCCAATGTCATCGTTGTGTTTGTGATTTTTGTTTAAACTGCGTATACGTATACACAGAAAAACAAAATATATTTTATTGTGTGCAACTATTTGCAGAAAAAGAAAACACAGTTTAAATTTTTTCGTTTACAAAGGATGAAATATCTCTTTTAGGGGATCCGTTCAGAACTGCATAATTTAAAACTGCATAAGGTATAAAACAGCATTTTTCAAAACAGCATATTTCAAAACGGCATAAGGTGCAAAATTGCATTTTTCAAAACTGCATACGAGTATTTCAAAATGGCATAAAGGTTAGAACGGCATTTTTCAAAACTGCATATTTCAAAACGGCATAGGTACATTTGGCATTTTTCGAAACGACATTATTAAAACTGCACAAGATACGAGTAGAATGAAATATTTTAATCGATTATGAATTTAGAATTATTTTTTCATTAATTTCTGGAATATGACTAACATATACAGTTATTTATTAACGGAACACGATGAAATTTGACATAAATGAAATTTTTGAACAATTCTTGGATGAAATTAGGATAATTTCTTGGTAGATTAACATAAAATTTCACATGTTCCTATGGTAGAGTTGAATTTACAAATGAATGAAATTTGAATGAAATTTATGAAATGAAATTGATTATGACAAATTTCTTCTACATGTTTTATATAAAAACTTTAGTAGATAGATTATAAGAAAGGTATTTACCTTCATTGGAATTACAAATTATTTGAAGATTTGGTAAGCATATAATATTCCCTCTCACCTAAATTTTTATATAGACCCTCGAAGTTCTAGTTAGTTACTACAATTGCATCAATTGCATGGTCGTAGCGGATTACTCCATATTGGAATATATCTCCTGCAAGTATTTTCTTAATTTATTGGGCTTATCGAAAAATTCGATTCAAAGATATTAGTTTCAAGATATGTAGCGTTATTAACGTACGTCGCCACTACAATTTTTGTTTGAGGGTTTTTCCTATTTATGGTCCTGCCCAAGATAGTTCATTTTTAAGAAATCACAACTATTTTATTGTATCGCACCTATATTATATGCTGTATAGCACACGTTTACATCAGAAAATCGTATATACTACATCGAAGCTCAGGATGTATATTTATACATATGACACCTGGTATATATAATACTGTGGGCAAAAATAGTAAAACTTTGTTCATAATTTTAAAATTCTGTATTTATTTCTCCAAATCTATTTCGTCCCCCTCAAAGTAATCCCCCCCCCCCCGGCCTCAATACACTTGTGCCAACGTTTTTTCCAATCCTCGAAACAGTTGTTAAAGTCAATTTCCGGAATAGCCTCCAAGCGCGTAGCGATTCACGTTTAATGTCTTCAATTGACTAAAAACGATTTCCCCGGAGCGGTCGTTTGAGATTGCTGAACAGCCAAAAGTCACACGGAGCTAAATCAGGCGAATACGGTGGTTGCAGAACGATATGGGTGGAATTTTTGGCGATAAAATCACGTAAAACCAATGCAGTATGAGAAGGTGCATTATCATGGTGCAAAAACCAAGAGTTGTCGACCCATTATTCCGGCCTCTTTTTACGAATAGCTTCGCGCAAATGACGCATAACACTCAAATAGTAATCCTTGTTGACAGTTTGGCCGGTCGGAAGGAATTCGGAGTACACCACATCTCGATAATCGAAGAAAACTGTCAACATCACCTTGATTTTTGACTTGCTTTGACGTGGGTTTTTCGGCTTCGGCTCACCTTTGGCACGATATTCGGCCGATTGATCGTCTGTTTCCGGGTCGTAAGTATATATCCAAGATTCATCGCCAGTTATAATACGTTTCATGACATCCTGGTAGTCGGAAAGCATTGTTTCTCAGACGTCAACGCGACGCTGTTTTTCCAAAAAATTGAGTGATTTTGGAACCAATCGTGCTTTCACTTTTCTTAGGCCCAAATGATCTTTCAAAATGGTTTTCACTGATCCTTCCGATATTTCAACGATGCCAATAAAGTCTCTGACTGTTAATCGTCGATTCTCGAGCACCAATTCCTTGATTTTATTAACGTGTTGATAATCAGTTGATATTGATGGCCGTCCTAGACGTGGTTCGTCGTCAACACGTTCTCGACCCTCTTTGAACAATTTGCAATCAAAAACACTTGCTCGACATATAATTATCACCGAAGGTGACAAAATTGATTCCGCACACAAAATTTAATGGAACTTCTTTGTTGAATAATTTCACTCATTGTAAAAATCGCCGAATGCACTTTTTGTACTTCAGAAAGACAAGCGTATACTAAACACTAATGATTATTTTGATGTGACATTTGGCACAGATGATACCAACATAGAAAAAAATATTTTAATATTTAAAATTAAATTTAAATTAAAAAGTCTTACTAGTTTTTGCCCACAGTGGTAATATGTTAAAACGGTTTGTAATAGTTTTATTAATTTTATGTTACTTAGAAGCAGTGGGTGAAATGCAACGGAAATGCCTACTAAAATGTATCGAATATTTCAGCAGCAACGATTATTAATATTTACAGCGTTTCAAACTTATAATAATTAATTGTTAGTGATGCCGCATCCCAAAATTATTCAGTTTTTACCAATTACCCTTAACCGAACAAAAATAAATTCCCATCTTTCGCTATTTTTCGTTTGCAGTCGTGCATTATATTTTTTGTACTCGAATATTATTCGGTTGTTCTGTTTAAATAAAAATATAAAAAAATGGTACGCCTACAAAAAATTACCGATGAAATCCTTAAAGTTTTAAATTGCTGGAGTTAAAATTTATTTATACGTGTATGTAATAAGAGAATCTAAATAAACGATAAATGTCGTTATGAAAAATGTCGTTTTGTACCTATGTCGTTTTGAAATATGCAATTAATTTTGAAAAATACCGTTTTGAAAAATGCCATTTTGGGAAATGCCGTTTTGGAAAATGCCGTTTTGTACCTATGTCGTTTCGAAAAATGAAAATTTGAAAAATGCCGTTTTTAAAAATGTCATTTTGAAAAACTAGTTTTAAGCCGTTTTGAGAAATTGAAAATATTTTGATATATATATATATATATATATATATATATATATATATATATATATATATATATATATATATATAAATATATATATATATATTTATATATATATTTATATATATATATATATATATATATATATATATATATATATATATATATATATATATATATATATATATATATATATATATATATATCTTTTATGATATATATATATATATATATATATATATATATATTTTATATATATATATATATATATATAGATTATATATATATATATATATATATATATATATATATATATATATATATATCTTTTATATATATATATATATATATATATATATATATCTTTTATATATATATATATATATATATATATATATATATATATATATATATATATATATATATATGTATTTGTGCGTGCGTGTGCGTGTGTGTGTGTGTGTGTGTGTGTGTGTGTGTGTGGGTGTGTATGTGTGTGTGTGCGTGAGCGTGTGCGTGTGCGTGTGCGTGTGCGTGTGTGTGTGTGTGTGTTTATTTATTTATTTAAATAAATCTATTCTGTGATTTAGATGTATGATTTCAGATAATTTAATTTAAACAAAAATTATATTAAAAAATAAAAATTCAAATAAAGAACTTTAAAACAAAAAAAAATATAAATCAAATTGATTTAACAATTAAAAATTTTAAAAATAATTCTTCAGGATATTTTTGAAGTTGTCGTTTGATAAATTAAAGTCAAATAGGTCGTCGACGATGTTGAATGATTTAGACAACCTATTAATGGGGATATTTTCTCCATAGTTCGTGGAATGGTGTTCTAGTGCTAAAAACTCATGGTTTCGAGACGTTCTGCAAGGCACATGAATTGATATGTTTTCCAAAATGTAAGCTGAATCAATGTGTCCAAGCAAAACTTTACCAATAAAAGCCGCGCCTAAGAGAAGTCTTATATTTTCAAGCGTGTATGTGTGTGTGCTTGTTGTGCCGTGCAAACTAAATGCGTGTGTCCTCTCTACAGTCAGGGTTGACTGATTGGGGATGCAATTTAATTTTTATTTTTTCCATAAATTGGAAGACCCAGTGATTTTTGACCGAAATTGATCCACTTCAAACAAAATTGGTTCAATTTTTGCAATGATGGCCAAAAAAAGTCGGGTTTTAGCCACAACATATACACCCTCGATTTTTCTATAAATTATTTATTATTAAAAGAAATTATTTCTTGAAAATCTACACAAAATGTGAAATCAAGTATTATCTGTTAATTGTTATTTAGTGAGGGGCATCAATTTGACCTTGATAAAATAACTCGGATGACTAAATCTTGTAACGAATCAATCTTGTAATGAAATATCAATTTTTGAATTACTCGTGTATAGATTCCGAAATAAAACAAGTAAGCACTTCCAGCACCAATCAATCTGGTTCAACAGGTATACAAGAGTACATTTGTGATATTAAATTATTTAGATAGAGATATGACTGATAAAAAAATTATCTAATATTTTAAGTGTACATATGTACAGGGGTTTATTATTTGTTTTACATTTCTACATACAACTAATTCCTAGCTACTGGAAATACACAAACGAAATTAATATACGTGTAGGTTTGAGTGTTATCATAAATTTTAAAAGTAAATATCATGTATATATTCAAGTGGTTTAATGCTATATATTCATATTGTTATACAAAATAATTGAAATATTATTCAAATAATTATTTGATTAGATCAAATTATGATAAAATTCTAAAATATTGTTATTTTTATTTTGAAAACTAACCGAAAACTGATTTCTCCTTGTAAATTTTAATTAACACACATTAAATTTGGACGATAACGCATTGGTAATTTTATTGATTGATACATACATTTTCATTGATTTTATCAATTTTATCATTTATACATTATACCAAATGTTGTTTAATTTCGACTATTTATCTAACCATAAAATCCCCGTTAAACAATTTTTCGTTAATGATATTATCAATAAAAAAAAGTGATTTTATGATAACAGATTTGTATGACAATTTAAGGATGTAAATATTGAATCTTCAATATAGCCAGACATGTCAAGTTTTATATGTAATAATATTGAATACATACAAGAATCACAACAGACTTAGAGACGCCTTTGCAGTGTGCCCAATAATCAACAAATTTGAAGTGCACTTATAAATTATCACAACTCTTTTCTGTAATTTTCTAGTATTAATCAACCTAAACTAAACCTATCGGTTATTTGGAAATTTTTAATCAAAATGACTGGAACAGAAAAATAAGTAATACTGATAATAAAAATTAGTGTATTAGACAGAGTATTACACATTATCGAACAAAATTGAAGTACGGGTATATCTAAATTATTCAGTGAACTAATCGAATTGATTTCCATAACGTCACATTCTAATCAAAATTATCTTAATGGAATCCATGATAATGGCTTATTTATGACTTGTTTTAATTTGGTTTACAACAATATACTTTTCAAACGTTTTATAGCTGAATAAGTATGGTACTTCAGATTGATCTGACGGGGGAAAAGAAAAACACCTCGCATCGTTAACTACATAACACCTTGCGGTAAAACCTTTCACGGATTAATTGAAATCAACACAAAAGTAATTCGTTAATTGGTCTTAAAGTTCGAGCCGCCATATTATAAATAACATGTGCAAGCAAACAAATATTATACATGACTATTATGTAGGCATACATTTTTGACAATAACATTTGTACGAGTACTCGGTATATAAACATAGTTTTATGATATTCGTTAGCTAAACAAGCGATTATTAATTCATCAAAACTATATTAAATTAAATTTTGATAATATTGCCGGCATCTTCAAATAGAACACGACTTCTTATCAATATGTATTGATAACATGGTGGTAAAGGTTTTATGATAGTGTTCTGCTGGTATAATAATAATTAAATTATTGAATATAATTTTCAACGCGAAATTTCATCACTTTTATTTTATTATGATTATCGATTAATTTATTTTTCTTTTACAATATTGGTAACTGTGATTAAACATGGACGACATTGCTGTAAAAATGTGGCTATATGACGTCAATTTTTGTCGATGGCTCCAATCTCTGGCTATAGATGGCAGTATAATCAAATAATGAATCATTTATTTTTGTTTTTATAATATTTTCTTTGTGAAACGTTAATCGCGGTGGCAGTAAGCAGTAAATTCTACAATGATATCAATTTAAAATTATATTACGGGCTAATGGTAAGAATTACTTTATTATATTATTATTAAATATGCATTAAACATTACGAACATTACATTACATCTACAGTTCAGAAAAGCTACCAGTAACATAAAATTGATGACGTATCAAGCAGTACACTAACGTTTTGAAAAGCACTCTCAATTGTTTATAAGTAATGTTTACGATTTTATAAATCAATCAAATTGGGTTGTTTTTACAATTCAAATTCAATCTATATAAACCACATTAAAATAACACTCATAAAGGATTTGAACGATTAGAAGAAGATTGTAAAAAATACATATACCTATAATTACGATGAACTTATTGTCACATAATCCCGACAAACAATTATTCAACCAAGAATTTGGTTCTGCGACCGTAAAATGTCGGATACACTTTTAATCCGACTTTCGGAAATAAAATTATATACAAGAAGTATAGTCGTTTTTTTAATTTGGAGAGGTGAATATGTTGTGGCCATCGATCGACTTTCTTCTACCGCGAATGTATACATAGACCTCGAATACACCACACTTTTCATTTCTAAAGCGAAAAATTAAACTTACAGAACTTTAGGAAAAACTGTGTATATTCAAAAATCATTATTCCTGCTTACATTTCACAAAAACTAACAAGGTCAACCTTTATTGAAAATTTAATCTTTAAATTTCTTTGAATCTTTTAATTCTTTGTCGTTTTTCCAATATCATTGCAAAAATTGAAAAAGCTCCCATAGAAGCTGACAATTCTAGTACACAGATTTCCGCCAAATTTCCCAAGGATCTGCGAATTAATGGAAAAAGGTTAAGTATGGAGTTTGATTCCGAACAGTCAATTTGCCTGAACTGTAGAGATGCCGAATTTTGGTGAAATAATTTTTTTTTATCAAAACTTTTCATTTTCAATAAAACTAAAACAATTTATCTGAACAAATTTTGTTTGAAACTTAAATTACAACCCATTTGAATATAATCGATTCTTCGTAAATGCTATACTCTTTTCAAAATATTTGCAAACAAATAAAAAGTTCCTATGGAAGTTGTCACTTCCGGTGGGCCGATTTCTGCCACACATCACTGGTACCTCCCAATTTGTGGTAAACAAATCCTCATTTTATTCAATTAAATTTTGGAAAACTGGGGTGGTACCGAAAATGGTGCAAAATTAATATAGAATCTTTTTGTTCTTAATCATTTTCTTGTACATGATATACTTTTCAAAATTTTTGCAAAAAACGGAAAAGCTTCTTTGGAAAGCTGCAACTACCAGTGAGCCAATTTCAGCCAAATATCACTGGGATCTTCAAATTTATGGGAAACGCTTGAATATAAAGCTTCATCCCGATCGATCAATCCATCTGGGCTGTAGAGAGGACACACAGAACCAAAGATTTTTTTAAAACTTCGGTGATATAGCGAATGATAAATCTGATAAAATATCGTGGTCAAAATGTTTCATGATTACTATACCCTAGGTAACTACGTAAAATAAGGTAATAATTTCATCAGTAACTCGAACCTATGCCTCCCTTGCATTCTACCTATGCTTCGTTAAATAGTATTATACAAGTATCATAATTAAAAAGTATAAATATACACTATTGCCTTATAAAAAACATGTACCAACAATTTTTAGAACTAAGGCAAGAATGAAGTTAGCTGTTTTAGTACAAACAACAGTAAAAACAGTAGAGTTAGTGACATCTGTGTCAAAAAGTAGAACTACTATACACAATTATATTTATTTGTTAAATACAAAAAATTCCATATGGACTGTGCCGACTTGTAACTAACACATTTCTCGTTACGATGCGGTTTCGATAGAATATCGGTATTGATATGAGATACAAATTTTATTTTTCATAGAAAAAAACCATTGTTAAAATTTTGACACAAGAAAAACTAACCTATAAACCATTTTAAAAACATTTATTTACAATATTTATTTATGTTTAATGCTTGACAATGAATTTCATTTGCAAAAAAACACTAAAATATTTTATATTATTTTATCAATGAACAGAATCATGTTAATTAAATTTCGAAAATAATTAAAAGTCATCTGCCATAAAATATGTAAAGGGGGCATTTTCGTACATAACCTAAAAATAATATATGCGATCGCGCATTAAATTATCTTTATTAAACAATTTTTTCCATCTCATACATACGAATTTGATAAATTTCTTTATTAATAATATTTTTTATTTTTGACTTTGTCCCTCAGCCTAGAGTACCCAAAGGACTTGGGCTTTCTCTGTGTAAACCTAGGTAGTGTTGGTATCGAAAATAGCGTAGATAATTCATTTTGGCATAAACAATGTCGACAATCCATAGAGTATGTAGAATATTGGTAGACAATGGAGGTTATTGTTTTGTTGTTTTCCCCATTATTTTTCAGTAAAAGGTAGCCATCTCATAGTTTTTCAGATCAAATTGCGAATTTCCAATATTGTGAAAGGTATAATTAATTTTTTCAAAACAATTACATATTTGCAGTGCCATACAGTTTTTCTTTAACAAACTCTATAGCGAGACATATTACATGCATTACCGGTCTTACTGAAAGGGTAACAATTTTCTCTTACAATAAAGAAATTTAATTTTTACCACTTTTCAGATGTGGCCATTGGGCCATATATTTTCGAAAACGTAATAATTTCGAAAAAATACTCGAAACTATTAAAAAGTTTATATTGAAATAGTCAAAGTGCCAACTGCCACCTGAAAAAAAAAACGAAAATACTCGCAGACTAAAACCACAAGTTTCAACTGCCTCCAGTAAGTGAAATCGAAAAATGTATTACTTTACAATCTTTGCAGTAAAAATGAATAGACTGTTCGGCTCAGATATGTCTAGAATTTTCGGTATTTTCCTATTCACCTAATCTTCCAATTGTTTTGGTACGTTATTAAATATATCACCGCTTCCAACAACCATTTGCTTTCGATATGGATCTTCTCCAAGCAATATTTTGAGAAATTTTCATAGAGAACTGTGTACTTAATAAACACATTATACACTTGTTTAATGATTTCGCAACACAAGAGCGTGTGTTGCGAAATAATTAAACAAGTGTATAGTGTGTTTATTAAGTGTTAATGTGTTTTGCCAAGGACCTACGGCGCATAGTGTAAAAAGAACTGTGTAATTAAATTTGCTTCTGTCCATTGCGAAATACAGCTGCAACAAGCTTCGGTAAGCTGATTAAAATTGCATCCTGTTATGTATACTTCCCGCTGTTCACGAACAGTATCTACAGATTTTAAAGTAGGTGCATTACCTAAGTTTATTTGTTTAATTTTCGGAATTGTAACTCATCGGTCAATAAGGCCCGATCCTAACTACCACAACACATTTTATTTTGCAAAATTCGACTTTATTCATCAACATAGTATCATCCAAGAGTGATACATTCATTTCAACCCTTCTCTAACAATTCGAAGTCATTTTTGTAGAAAGATTGATCTTTGGCTTCAAAATTGGCTTTTGTTTCAGCTATGACTTCACTATTTGACGCAAATCTCTTTCGCTGGAGCATTTTTTTTAGGTATGTGTACAGAGTAGTCGCTGCTAGCCAGATCAAGAGAATACGTATATCGGATTTTTTACCCGATTAATTTATACGCTTCATATAAATATTGGAAATGTGAATGGTTTTCTGAAATACAATTTGTACTGTGTAATAGCTGTTATAAATCGTTCAATAAATTTTTCTTTAAACCAAAAAAGGATAAGCCCTCTCTCGTATGTCGATCAAGACTTTTGTATCCATCTCGCATAGCTCTTTTAAGTTTGGACGGAATCGACTGATCGTCGTAGAGGAAAGACGTATTTTTGTCTCTCCTGTAAATAAATCAATATTTTAATTCAAATCAGTTTAAATTAACTAAATAAATTAATAATATACATAAATGTGTTGATAAATAAATAATAATGTGAATAATAATTTGTGTGGGTTTAGTTAATGAAGTGAAAAGTTATATATATTGTATGGTTGTATAATTTGTGTATGGTGCGCTTGCAATGGTGTAGAGTATGTACATAACAATTTTTGTTTATATGTATGTATTTTGATACCGTTGCTTCAATCAGTGCACCTAGAATACTACAAGTGTGGCTTTAAAAATTTTGCTATATGACGTCAATTTATGTCGTCAGTTCCTTCTTTGACTATTGTAGGCAGCACTAAAATTATAAAGATTATTTTGATTTTTTGTGTTTAACCTGTCATATTGATAAAAAACAAATTGTAAACAAACAACAAGAAAAATATTTTAATAATATGTTTTAAAATTTAATAAAAAGCTATTGGTAAGTATTAATTCATAATATTATTATAAAATTATGCATTTTAAATTGTGTTAAATATGTAAACACGTACAAAATGTGTACACATTTCTTGTAATTTAAGTGAAGACATAACCTTACTTTTAGCACTCGTATAAATATTTTTTGTTTCTGTTTATTTTCGTGTATTCTTTTTATGAACATCACTGCTATCTATAGGTCAAAGAATATACTGTAGACATAAATTTGATGACATAGAAAGCAGTGTGGCCTGTAGTATTCTAGGTGCACTGCTTCAATGCATCATATGCATTGCATGCAAACCTTCATTGTGTAGAACTTTTTTGATTCCAAAGGATGCATAAGATAAGGAGAGATAGATTTTTCATTTTTTTTCATTGTTTTAATACATATTTTAATACATATTAACACATATTTGTTCGAATTTTGGGTATATAAACATATTTTATAGTGGATCATATGGTGGGTTATTTGAGTGTTGCTACGCGAGAAAGGGTTTCTCATTTCTGTTGTTTTGTTTAGTTACTCTCGCTAAGAATTGTTTTTGTTGTTTTGCTATGGAGAGTATGCATTTTTCGTTTTTTTTCTGGTTACCGTAATTTTGCAACCTATCTTTTGTTTTAATATGTACATAAATATTTACTCGTACATAATTTCTATTGAAAAATGGTTTTTCAATGTGTGTGTATGATGAGCGTCAAAATTTACTTAAATATTTTAATAGTTTTTGTGAGCGCACAATAATGAATATATATATAATCGTTGAACCTGTGCCTGTATATGTGTTTTAGGACGTCTCGCAATGTATGGACTTCGTATATACATATGTATATAAAGCGTTCACGGGAAAGAGCTTTCACTGTGCTTTTATACTTGCGGAAATTGGTGCGGCGCTGAATGAATATATACCTGTGGGAGCGAGTGTGATACATTGGTGCCGTGCTGGTTTCCGCAGGTATAAATTGGCATTTATGTGGGGGTGTTTTTTGCATGATATTAATAATTGGATCATAATTATAGTAATATTATTTTCTCGAGTTGGGTGGAGGAAATGGGTAATCACTCATAATAATTAGGTTTTAGGAAATTTACCAATTAACAATTTTTTTTACGATCTTGATTGCTGATTGTTTGTATCCAGAGGGCGGAGTTATTGTGCCGTCTTGTGCTTTACTAACTGTTGACTGCTTGTGTGTCTGTAACCGGGTCGAGTCTGTCATGTCTGGTGACCTTTCCTGTCCCTCCATCTTGTTATGTGAAGGGGGGATGTACGGTGGGCCCGGCGTATCCGGGATCTCAGTTTGGTCTTAGCCGTACATTCTGATCAATCAATCAAACAAATAATTGATTGTTTTTATCTATAGTTATTTCAATATTTTAATATTTTTTCGTTCCTTTCTTTAAACAATTCTATAAATTGAAATTTTGTCGAAAGTCCTGACTTAAAACAATAAAGTTGTCGACAAATACAATTCAATTCATTTCTATTATTATTAAAAAAAAAATTTTGAACATACCAGATGGTCAGGAAAGATTGTGATTGCAACATTCTTGATCAGGGGGTCTATTAATTACTTACGCTTTGAGCATAAACTTAATACAATCAATATGTTAACGATTCAAAGACTTTTCGCTATGGAATGTTGTTTTTCGACGATCTTTCTGGTTGAATTCAGGTTATGTTTTAGTGAAGTTGTGTGAACGTTAGATATAAATTAACCCTGCTTTTAGTTGGATGAATTTAAATCAGTGACGGAAAACGGAAAAAAAAATCATAACGTTACGGCATTCGGTTTCAAAAAATTATTTAAATTTGAAACGTTATTTATAACGTTTTATATAGAACAAAAATTCCGTTTCTCTACGTTATAACGTTATTTTTGAATTTTTTTTAGAGTCTGGAAAATTGACAATTAAAAGGCTGGGTTTATTTCGTTATTCCTTTTGAAATAAAATAAATAATAATTTAGCAATATTTCCTCCAACAGTGATTCATCGATTCTATTCCGCCTTTCTGATAATATCCATTTTAACATTGAAAATACTCGTTCAATCGAAACTTGACTTGCCGGTATAGCCAGAACGATTTTGGCAATTTTTTCAATTGATAAATTTTTATTGCTCCAAAATTCAAATAATTTGTTTTTGTAGGCACAATATCCATGTTATCAAATTGATCAATCAGGGAGTGAACATTTACATCGATTTGATCATTTGATTGTGATAATTTTTTAAACATTATATTGAGTTAAAATGTCTTGATCTGTGTCATTTTTATTTTCCGAAATCACTACAGTATCGTGGTCCCTATTCTCATTTTTATTTCGTTTAACAAATAAATATTGATATAAACCTGCCAAATAACAGACAATAATGTTTGGTAACGTGGGTTCAAAAATACGGCAGCCATTGTAGGTCCACATTTTGCTAAAAGAGACTTTTCTCTTTTTCCATCGCGGATTTAAGACTTCTTGAAAATGAATCGTCAATTTTTGTAACCTCTAATTTGCATTTATACCACGCTGCATAAGCTTCGCTCATAACAAGCTGCTCAGACTGTAGACGAATTGTTGTCTCATAAGGATATTTAAGTGTGTTGATAATCCCTTCCATTCTAGTCCAATCTCTGTCACATGTAGAAAGTGACGGGTAGACTAGTTTCATTTCCTCACAAAATTCTCGAAGCTCAATAAGTCTAGTAATCATGGTATATGTTGAATTCCATCTGGTGATAACATTTCTGATTGGTTTTTTTAATCCCTTAGCTTTTATTAGCGCAAGAATAGTGGGTGGCCTTAACGTTATCACAAGAGATAGAGATTTTGCAATTATTGTTTTATAAACATCGATTGTATTTATGACATCGTTAACGGCTAACTGCGGAGTGTGTGCCATACATTTTACAGAGGATAAAAATTTAAAAATCTCATTAGTTTCATTGCAGTTAATAAATAACGAGTCCAATTCCGAATCAACATCATCACAAATAAGGTCGTCTTCTATTTCATTCATGTTTTCATTTTCTTTTTGGGATATTCCAAGCAGTTCTGTGGCTTTCACCATATTTCTGCCATTATCAGAAGTGAAAGTGTAAATCTGATCCAATTTTATGTTATATTTATTGAGCACGTCTCTGATTTGCTCACATAAATATACGGCGGTATGTTTTTCTCGCAGCTCTTTAACTGCCAAAGTCCGAACACAAATTTCACAATTTTTCTCGAACTGAATATTGATTCCAATAACAGATCGGTCCAACCTCGTGGAACTATCCACTTTAATTGACAAGATTTTATTTTGAATTTCTTTCGCAATTATAGCATTCTATAATTATTCGACTTTGCCATAATGTGTTCACGAATATTATGCCGGTTAATTGTAATACCTAACTTTTGACAAATAGGATCAAAGAAATGTTTCAATCCGCTACATTCTACCGCGTTGAGTGGCATTCCATTCACAGTATCTAGTTCAATGCAATGATCGATCATTTCAGCTGAACTTATATTGAAACTAACGGTTTTTGCAATTTCGATTGCACAAATTTCGTCTAAACTTCTTTGCTTATAACCGTCCTTATGTTTTTTTTCTTCTACTTCTGAAACACTTTGTAGAACATCTGGATGTTTACGTTTTAAATGGGCCTTCAGATTTCCTGTGTGTGTCCCGGGAATAACCGTTTCCTTCTTGCAATGCAAACATTTACTGTTACCCTGTTCTTTCACAAACTGCTCATGTATGCTTTTATTTTCTGCAACAATATCCCGTCCCATAGCTGTAATTGTGTTTGAAACAAATTTAATTACATTTGATTTAATATGTGACCCAAGTTATTTTTAAAGAAAAATACACAACTTTAATTTATTTTTAAACCAAAACAACATCGTTCTGTAGTTTCTTGTAAATTACAGAAATGTCAATTAAAACAATAAAGGTATATTCACTCGCATATCAAAAAATAGTCGAGTCGTGAAATAGAGGTGTATTCACACAGTAAAAAAATTATCGATGAACAAACAATATATTTATTACGTACCAATTTTTTTTGTACTTTAATTTATATTTTTCTTTTAGAATTTTACTTAAGGGCGCGTAACGAAATACCGGAAATAAAAAACAGCCATAACGTTACGAATTTCGTTATGTAACAGACTTTTAAATTGATAACGTTTATAACACTATTTTTAAATATTGAGTACGTTATTCCGGTTTTGCGTTACGTTACACGAAACGTTTTCCATCACTGATTTAAATATAGGTAGCTGAATGACAATACCGAATTTAAATTTTGTTTTTACAATATCAACGGAATATTTAGGTCATCATATGTATGATAATACTGCCGTGTCATTACGAACGTGAAGTCCCTCGGTTAGATGGTGTTGGATGGGAAGGTAGGGAAGAATAAGGTTACAAGCAGTATATGATAAGATGACCCATTGATGTGAATTAAATAACCTAACCAGTCTAGTAGGACTGATGCCGAATACATATGATGAATATTAGTATCCTTTACCTCCACCACAACTAACTCAAACTAATAAACTAACAAAATCTAATCTAGGGTGTGAATATAATTGTGACTAACATTTTAATATATTTAAGTAGTTAGAAAATGACTTTGCTGCGGTTTCGCCCTAGTTTTTTCTGTGACTAACATCCTTTCCTAATCAACCTTATCTGTTAAGGATGCAGGCTGAAATATTATTCGCATGCAGATATAAATTGTCATTTGATTGTTGATATTTCCGGATTATGGTAACATACATAGGGTCGCCGTTATGGCTGGCCTGTACGCCTCTATCATATCATATCATATCATATCTCGCATAGCCCTTTTAAGTTTAACCAATGCTACGAGTTTTGTATTTATAACCATGGATATTCTACTACACTAAGCCAAATAGCAAAACTTTCAGAGGATGGCCCACATAGTGGCTATATTTTATCAATATTTATTATAATTATTGTTACGAATTGTTTTAAAATAAATTAAATACACTGTTAAAATTGCAACCACCGTATTTTTATTCAAGAAATAAAATTGTGTCCAAAAATATCAACGAACACTCGCATAAATTGTTGTCCAAAAATTTTTGTCCAAGAACTTCACATAGGTTCAGCAAGCAATATCCGTTGTTTCTTAGCATTCCGTAACCCGAACATAGCAATACATATTATATACGCGGGTGGCGGGTATTGCTTCGGCAGTAGCAAGATACACTCGGAGGCCAAATGCCAGTGGTATAACTTGGCAAAAACAAGCAATGAGCACAACAAATACGAAATGTAATATACCAGGTGGTACAGCAGCAGAGATGCTGCCATAACCACACTCTTCGGAGGCAGTTCTCTCCTACCCAGGATTCTGGGGTAGGCTAATCATTGTTTAACCCATTTGAATAAATTTTCTATTGTAATGGGATTTATTGTGATTGTTCCGCACACATTGGTCTATCTTCAGTACGGAATTAAATACACAATCATAGGAAATTATTCCATTTAGCGTTCAAATTTATCCACGGTTCAGCGATAACGGACAAAAGTAACCCCAATACTTTTGTGAGGTTGAGAAGTTGATTGTGTATAAGTAGGTGTCGATTATCATAGTCGTTTGTCACACATATTTGACGCTAAATGGAATAATTTTCTATGATTGTGTATTTAATTCGAGAGTACTGAAGATAGACCAATGTGTACGTAACAATCACAATAAAACCCATTACAATAGAAATCAAAAGTAAAAATTATAAAATAAATTCGTAAAAACACGAAAAGTTAATTGCGAGAATGAAACATAGATGAAAAATATGAAAGAATTCGCTAGTACTACAAATACATGGTATTGTCCTATATATATAGACAATATTCCAATGTAAGTAATACAACATCAGTCGTCGCGACCTGATGAGAAGACTGATTTTTTCAAATCAATATTCTCATCCGTTCGAGACTGAGTCAAAAATTCACATTTGAATAAAGCTCCAAATTAGCAAGATCTAATTTTTAAGGAAAGAGAATGAAGAACTTGAAAAAGCAGTTGAAACACGCGCAACAATGCAAAGTGCCACCTAACCCTGCAAACGATTATGACATTAATCCATTCTATATGGATGAAGAAGAATTAGAAAGAGAAACAAATTGGGCGTTGAACAGAAATAAAAAACCAAGTAAGAAAAGGAAAGCTCAACGTGACTGTTATATATAAATGGCAGAAACTTTATCATCCACTTCTAAAAGGTTCTAGAAACCAGAAAATCAACAAGAAACAACTAGCTTTAGAT
Source organism: Nephrotoma guestfalica (assembly GCA_963691935.1). Classification (NCBI taxonomy): domain Eukaryota; kingdom Metazoa; phylum Arthropoda; class Insecta; order Diptera; family Tipulidae; genus Nephrotoma; species Nephrotoma guestfalica. The sequence goes on from OY829913.1 coordinate 184,730,952, forward strand.
CAACAACCAGCTGCTAAACCAAAAGAAAAATCACCTCCACCAATAAATGTCGCCGGGATTTCAAATTTCTCCACTATACAATCCATTATGAAATTGGTTACGGTAGCCGAATACAAACTCTTCACGCTCTAAACAGTGGAATCTGGAAAATTAATGTTGCATCCTCTGAAACCTATAGAAGTTTGGCTACAAAGCTTAATTCCGAGCGACAACAATGGTTTACCTACGAGGATAAGAATGATCGTCCAATCAAAGTTGTGGGGCTAAGGTCCTCGCACTACCAGCGCAAAAGAGGAAATCATTGAGGATCTCAAGCTAAAGAGTTATCAAATACAAAATGTTGTAAATAGCATTAAGAAAAAAAAAATCGAAACTGAACAAGGAGTTCAAATTAACAAAAGAGGGCTTCCACTTGGTGTCTCTTTAATGGCAAACAAAAAGTGGAAGATTTGTATATCAAGGCAATACTTAACGTGAAAGTTAAAAAACAGTGCAAAAAATGTCAAGGGTTTATTAATCATACAGAAATATTGCCAAAGAGAGACTAGATGCGTGAAATGTGCCGGAAAGCATCACGCCCAAGTATGCCCTATTAGTAAAGATATTGCTGCAAAATATGTTAATTGCAAAATGCCACATCTCACAAACTACAGGCGATGTGATATAGCCAAAAACTTGCATATAATTAGAAATAAAACGCGAAAAAAATCCAGAAATACCGGAAAAAATTAATCAAACTTTTACCAAAGAGGAACCAAAACCTCATGCTAGTAAAACAGGAAAACCAAAATTATACTCGCAAGTGGTAATGACAAAACGAGTTATTTCGAAGAGCACTGCCGAATATACAACTAAACAAGAGAAATTGGATTAGATAAGCAATACTTTCTAAATGAAATGTCAACCGTTCTCTATTTAAATGATCCAAACAACCACAAATAAAACATTAAGAATAGTTCCTGGAATGCAAATGGTCTAATGAACATATACCAGAATTAGAAATTTTCCTAAATACTGAAAAAATTGCCTAGTATCGTAAACCCATTTTACTTCAACTTCATATCTTAAAATATATTGATATGGCTGTTACCACTTCTTTATTCTAGCAGGAAGGGCAAGAGGAGGATCGCCGGTGGTTATAAAAGAAAACATCAAACACTTTATAGATCTGAAAATTGAAGAGGAATTTATGCAAGTAGGTACGATAAAAGTATATAAATAACAATAAACAATATAGTATAATTAAGGTAGACTGTCGCACATTATCTAAATCACTTGTATCCAGTTTCATAACCGAAGGTGATTTTAATGAAAAAAACACCTACTGGAGATCAAGAGTAACCTCTACAAAAAGAGACCTGTTTGCAGCAGAACGACTATGCAGTTGCGAGGTTCATTCTAGAGATGAACCAACTTATTGACCTACGAATAGAAACAAAATACCCAATATCATAAACTTCCTTATCACCAAAGGTATAAACGAAAACTATATATACCTAAAAAGCAGCGAGGGAATTATGTCAGTCCACCTTACCTAACTAATAACAAAACCTGGTGGAAGAAATTCCAGAAACTAGTTTAGGATAGTATTGTTATTCAGGTGCCAATTAAAAGTCCGATACAGCTAGAAAAAGAGCTAAAACAACTCAACAACAGTAAACATTAAGCGGCGTGGAGTAGTACACCCTCAATTTCAAAAGAAATGCGCCATTTAACTTTTGGAAGCTAGGGAACTGGTTGCAGAAAAACGAAAAGCAAGAAAGGTCTGGCAACAAAGTCGAGCGCCAGAATATAAAACAACTCTATATTTGTTGTCCAGTAAACCAAAGTTGCTAATTAAAGAGTTCAAAAACGAATCTATTAAATACCTAAGTGGCCTTCCTTACTGGGTAACCAGATACCGAATATTCCCTATGGAAAGCGACAAAAAGTTTAATGCGACGTAAACTACAAATTCCACCAGTTAAAAATGAATGAGAAACATGGGCTATAAGTGCAAAGCAAACAGTTCTTGCTTGACAGTCTTCGTTGTTTGCTACCCACCTCGAGAACACGTTCCAATCTCTACGTAGACAAAAAGCGCAGAGGAAAACGTACCATCAGTAAATAAAGTGAATAACTTCAATATATCTCCTGCCACATTATAAAAATTAAAAAATGATATCAAATTTATAACCAAAATGCAACGAAATCTCCAGAATATGTTTTAATTACAGTACAAATAGTAAAAGCTCTTCCTGAAAAAGAACTACACAATAGAAGAATGAAAGCTTATTCTTACACATCCATTTGGCATCAAAGAAAACCATTCAACAATAGAACAAGCACATCTAATTACACACATAATTGAAAATGTACTTGTAAATAAGAAAGTATGATCAAGTATACTCTGGGATGTAGCACATATAAATTACAAAGAGACTTAACAAAGCAGTTTTATGAAAAACTAAAATCGTACATGTCTAACCGACACTTTCGTGTTAAATTAGATAGCGAATAAACAGAATTTAAAACAATATCATCAGGGGTATCTCAAGGTAGTCTTTTATATATACTTGGGACCTACCAACGCCTTGAGGAGACTAACATTCCAACTTTTGCGGATGATACGGTCATCTTAGCAGTCGCTGTTAGCATAGAAAAATCTACAAGCAAATTGTAAAGAGCTATGAATAAAACTTAATGGAACAAAATCTGTTCACTTAAACTTCACCAACAGAAAGGTTCACTGGATACCAGTAGAACTGAACTCTCAGCAAATTCTCTATTCAAACACGACAAAATATCTAGGCATGACTCTAGTCATGGATTTCCCAAAATCTAGGGCATGGATTTCCCAAAATCTTTAGTATGAAACTTCATACTGTATCGATAATATTGCAAATTTTATTTAGAATCTTTTAGTTCATAATCTTTTTTCTCGTAAACTATATACTTTTCAAAGTATTTGTCACTTCCGTTGGACCGATTTCGGCCCAAATTGAATGGGGTATACCCATTGTATGAAAAAATAATAAGTATGAAGTTTCATCCCGTTAATCTATCCGTCTGAGCTGTAAGGGAGCCGATTTGATTTTTGTTGAATAACTGTTTTTTGGGCCAAAATTGTTACAAAATTAAATTATAATCTGTTAGTTCATAACGGTTTTTCTCATAAATAATACACCTTTCAAAATATTTGCAAAAAAAGAAAAAGCTTTCATGGAAGCTGCCAGAATTACAATATATAAATAAATGAATAAATGCTTCCCTTTAGAAATCAAGTGCGATGTATTCGCGATTTAAACACATTCCTGGTAACAAAATGTCGGTTGTACATAACAATTTTCGTTTAGATGTATTTTGATACCGTTGCTTGAACGCAACGTACGCAGTGTATGTAAATCTTCAATATGTATGAGGTTTTTGATTTCAATGGATGTCTAAGATAAATGTTTTTAATTTTATGCATTGTTTTAATACATATTTTTCCGAAATAAATTTTAATTATATAAAAATATATATTTTAACTGTTTCTATAGCAATTATTTGCGCGAACGTATTAAGAGAGAAGCCTAAAATAAAATACAATTTCATTTATATCATAGAACTAAATACTATAGAATGAATGTAAAAAATTTTTCCCATATACAATTTGCTATTTCATGTGTCACAAGCCAGAGCAGGATGGTTATATAAAAAATGCATAGCGGTCTCATATCTCAAAATAAAAACCAGTCAAACAAGTTTTGGTTTTGGTTTTAAATTACGCGTTTAATTTTGTGCTCTTAAAAAATCTTAAAAATATTAATTAAAATAATCAAAAAAAAAAAATAAAAATATTATAAAATAGTTAGTGGATAGTGTGTCGTGCATCATTTGATAATAAAAGTTAGAATCTCTTAATAAAATGAAGTGTCTCGTGAAAAACTACAAAAATAAGCCTAACAAATTTCATGAAGGAATTTCGTGCCATCAGTAAGTGTTTATATAAAATAAAATGTAAATTATGTTAAGAAAAAAGTGATTTGTGGTAAAATTATCCTTAATTTAAGTTATAAATAAGAAAAAATAAGAAAACAATTTTGTTCGTTGGCGTTGGTTTTTATGATTTTGTAAACAAATGTGTTTACCAGTGCCGCATTTTTCGTATTACTATGGTTCGAAAAGATGGTGTTGATTGTTTCATGTGCTATGTGATTTTCTTTCCATAATTTATTTTTATTTTTTACAATTTTTTAATGTAAACATTTGTTTTTAGCTTAGCAAAATATGGAGAATTGAAAAAGCAATGGTTGAAGCCTCATGAAATGATATTTCAATTGGCCAAGAAATTTCTAAAGTAGACGAATCTAATATGTATGATGAAAATTTTTTTTGGATACCCAATTATACTAAGTGAATTTTCAATTAATGGGGGGATTTATAGTCCGATATTTATTTAGAAAATTGTATTGTGAGGACTGTTGCAAATTAATACAACATTGTAATTCTTATAAATGGTTAATCAATTTACAAAATAGGGGTGGTCTTTTAACTCCTTCGCCGTCAGTGGAGGTCAAACGGGAATTGGCTATTGCGGACTACAAAAACATAACGCAACTACAATCTAGTTCTAAATTGTTTAAAAAAATTTGTTATAACGTTCTTCACAACCTAATAAGTGTTAAATATTTTCAATGATGAAGATCAGTATAGTCATTCTCAAGAAAACATTAATTTGTTAGAGCATTCTATCATAGAAAAATATTATGACATCCGGTTGAATTATTTTTGTAACCAAAGGTCATATAAATTAACAAAAAGAAACAAGTTTGTTTCTTTATTACATTTTAAAGGAATGTGAAATAAATAAGCGTAGTGGTTTTATAATTACTAATTTTTATTTACATAATATTATATTTAAATAAAAATAATTAATTTACTTTTATTAAAGAAATAAAAATTTATTTAAATTTAAATAATTTTTTAATTTTAACTTCCTAACTTCATTCGATTCGGTCGAAAAAAAATCTAAATAAGTCTCTGTTAATTTATATGCTTTCTCTTTTACCCTCCGAATTTGACTCACTTGACAGCTCATTACATTCATTCTATATAATCTATTTCTATGATTTATATGTTTTGGATTAGTATATTCAATATATACATACATTTCTATTTTTTGTTTTTGCGCTTCTTTGCTGAGTGAGAACTGAGAATAGATTATTATGATCGTGCTTTAGTGTTTTGTAATTTATCCCTTCCAAGTTTCAACTAAAAAAGAGTAAACAGGAAATAGCAAAAATACATAAAACAAAATTTTGAGGCGATAAATATATGACGAAATTGGATAAAAACTAAAAAAGCATGATCGTGGTTTATTCTGTATTATGGGGCATTTACATGCGACCAACATTTTTGTTCTACAAAATGAAAGAGATATAACATTGACTTTTTGCACATGAGAGACAAGAAAAGAAATATATCCCAACAAAATTTTGTAGAAGATTTTTTGAGCCACTACACTGCAAAAACCACTATAAAAATGAAAATGTTGCCATAAAATATATTCGATCCGAGTATTTTTATGGCAATATTTTTAAAATTAACAAAAAAAAATTATTTTCTATTTACAAAAGATTAAGGAATCATAATAAAAACAGACGCTATAGATAAAAATGTAAATTTCTCATTTGAACTAATTAAAAATAAATTAATAATTTTCCTACAAAAAAAATATGGCATTACTATATATGTTTATTTCTTTGAAAAAATTTGCAGACGAAACAATTTTCTACATGTAAATGGGACTTTATTCGTTTTCTCCTTAACAGATGAATTCATTGATGCATATACACCCATCCTCCGATTTACACGGTAGATTGGTTCCGCAGAAAACTGATTATCTCATTCATATACGAGTATACATATAGATTCTTGTAGAAAAATAAATTAATAATTTATTAATTTTGATTTTTAGGTTTTAGTGTAAAATTAAAATTAAAATTATTAAATTTCTTATTATTCTTGTTTTAAACGTGATAATAATAACTTAACGAATTTTGGAACTCTAGTTTAGGACATGTATATGTAGGTAGACGGCTGTGATCGATTTGGAATTGTTGGTTTAACTTTATAACTTTGCTATTTCAGCGAATATTTGGATTTTTGGAATTACAGATAGCTTGGAAACTATGGAGTTAATTTGAAATGCAGTCAAATTTGCTGTACTTAGATAGTTTTTCGGGATCATGCACTTTATTTATTTAAATTATTTTCTAGGTTATTTGGAAGACTGCAAATTGGTAAAGGTTTTGGTTAACTTGTTCTAGATTGGATAAATAATTATCGATGTATGTCGATTATATGATTTATAATTTATTTAATGCTGTTGTAAATAGATATATTCAATAGTTAACTATCGTAGAGTAATTTTTAATATCTTATTTTAATATTTTCTGATAATTTATTTTATAATTAAAGCATTGAACAATTGATTGGGTTATTTGATTAACATGGATCCTACAGATGTACTAGCTACTTATTATTAATTCTGCCATCTTACAGATTCCTGATTACTTACTAATAGTTTTATTTAAATTTGGTTGAATTTATTTAGGTATTGGGGATTCTAAAGCTGTGAAAAACATTCATTATTAATACATTACCTTACAGATTCCAGATTAGCTGTTTTGGAACCAGTTTTCGTTGGGTCATTTTCTATTTTTATAAATAAACATATTTGTATTAGATTGGGGATGGCAAGGACAAGTGACTTTCATAAATATTTTTTTATAAATAAATCCATCAAATCAACAGACTTAGAAGTTAGGAAGGTCGTGCGTGTCTTTCCTGCTTTGATACTACAATAATTGAATTCGATTTATTTTTTTTTTTCAGAGAACCAAATTAGTTTAGTTAATACTAATCATTACATTACATTTATTTTATTCAAGTATAATTTTATTATATCGTACATTGTCCTAAATAATCAATTAACTATGGTTTCAGGAAATTCTATTCTAAGTTGTGGAGTTGCAGGAGGAGAAAATTAAATTAATAAATGCAAACCTGCAGATACTTGTGAAATAATATTTCTTTGTATTTTTAAAATTGCTGAAAGTGTAGATTAGAATTATATTGTCATTGTGTTACTAACTGTCGACTTTATCTAGGTGTATGTAACCGGGCTGATTGAATCAATTTTGTTTAGGAAACCGGAAAATATTAATGCAGAATTAAATTTCAGGAAATTTCCAGATGTACGTGAAATAATAATATTTTGTTCTGGGGTTGCTGATTTAGAGAAGCAATTGTTGAAGACCAATACCATCATTATCCATTAAACCTATTAAGCCTTCATCCTTCCTCTAGTAGATTAGAATTGTGTTGTGCCGTACGATCGCTAGTTGTCTGAAACCGGGTCGTTGTGTCCAAAAAAAAAAATCCTCCTATCCTTCCTATTGTTATGTGTAAACAGGCTGTAGGAATAGGCCCGGCGTTATCCGGGACACTTGTCCAGTACTTGGTCCTACAGTCCAATCAATCAATCAATTCCTGGTAATAAAATGTCGAGTGTTGACCGCAACAAATACAACCCCTCCACATTTAAATTCTATCAATCAGTTGCATCAGTTTTCTTTTAACTTCCAACCAAAATAAAATTAGATTTGTGTGTCATCAAATTAAACAATTTCGCACATGAATTGTATATCGCAGATAGCAAAATAGAATTACGTATAGCATTTTGATAATTTAGTATGGACGATATATAGTAAAATAGGGAACAGTAGCATGAAGAAATTCTTTCATTTTTCACATAGCATGAATACATTTTTATGAATTGTTTGGAGTGTATAGCCAACTAATAAACAATTGTATCGAACGGAAAGTAGGATATGTTTGCTGGTAATAACACAAAATTGGTCCGGTTACAGCCATCGAGTAAAAACGGTTAATTTCTGCTAAAGACCAGATGAATCTAAGCACGTGAAAAGGATTTATACGCTTTTTTTGTGTTTTGTGGCTTTCCCAAAAATAAAATGATTCAAAATAAATTTTATGTTTTTTTTTTAAAACTACAACTTATGTATTTGAAATTGAAAACCATTTTAATTTTTCGATTTTTAATCAAGTTATTGAACCTAAATTTTCGGTTTAGTTTACGGCACAATTACCACACTTTGTTTCCGTATATGAAGAACACCCGTGTATCAGTAACTGTAGTGAATTATATGATAACTCTATGACTAGGAATTATATGATGCCCCAATGGCCATTTAGTTCCGTTTTCTAAAACGAAATATATTAGAATCGCCAACTATAGCACCTTTAAACGACCTCCATTTTGAGAAAAAGAGGGGTTCCTTTGAAATAGGCGTTATATATAGGGTGTCACAATAACCGGTTCAGATTTGACATATTGGTTATTGTGGCTCTGGCAACACTAATGTCATTCTTTCTTAAACAGAAACTCAGTATATTATTTCTAGTTGACGAAATGAGTTGCTTAACGCTTCAACAAAAGTGGGAAATGTTGGAAATTTACTTCCACAACAAAGACAATTGGTTCGAAATCGGGACACGAGACTCACACCCAACGGTATCAAGAAGTTTGTGCATAAAGTGCGTGATACGGGCTACCTAGTCGAGAATCCAACGCGTACCTGTGCTCATCGTGTTCGTTCAGCCGAAAATATCGCCGTGGTGGCCGAAAATGTGCACCAACGGCCGAGAACATCAATTCGTCATCGTGCATCGGAAATGAACATCAGCCGGTCTTCCATGCAACGAATTCTGCGTAAAGATCTTGATTTATGGCCCTATAAAGTTCAATTGGTGGCTTCGATATCGATTCGCTGTGTGGGCCTGCGACAAACTCGAAATTTACGAGGATTTTGCTCAAAAAATTATCTTTTCGGACGAGGCGCGTTTCCATCTCGGTGGGTTCGTGAACAAACAAAATTGTCGCATTTGGGGATCGGAAAATCCACAAGGATATGTGGAGAAGCCAATGCATCCATTGCGTGTTACTGTTTGATGCGGCTTGTGGTGTGGCGGCATTATTGGACCGTCAACGGAATCAACTACCGCCACATGTAAACATCTTTTTTGTGGCCATATCTGGAAGATATTCGTTTGGACGACCTTTGGTTCCAGCAAGATGGTGCGCCATGCCACACATCGGGCGAACAACAATAGCGAAACTGCGTCTAAAATTTGATGGCTACATTATCAGTCGAAATGGTGACGTGAATTGGCCGGCAAGGAGCTGTGATTTGACGCGTTTGGATTTTTATTTGTGGGGTGCCGTGAAGGGCAAGTGTTATACGGATAATCCACAAACAATTGAGCATTTGAAAGCCAATATTGAAGCAACCACTGCCGAGACAGATCCGCACACAATCCAAAATGTGCTCAGAAATTGAACCGATCGAATGAAGTACGTCAAGACCAGCCGCCGCTCCCATTTGAATGAAATTATTTTCTATAAATAACCAGGAGGATTGTACTTTCAAACAAAAAAATAAATTTTGAAATATATTAAGCCGTTTTTGGGATACTTATTGGAAACACTACTAAATAGCCTTTACAGCCAATATGTTCGGCATCACAATGAATTAATTAATTAATTCAGTGTATAGTAAATTTGGGAAAATATAAAAAAATCAATATTTCCTTATTCAATTCTTGAAAACATTAGAAATTTGCCAAGTTATAACGCTCTGATTTAAAATTACGCAATGTAAAGATTACGTGCTAAATAAAAATCACGCTGTAACTTCGACCCTAATCAGTGAGCAATTACCTAATACTTTTAAAATACGAAATTTTTTGAAATTTTTTCTTGCTAAGTTAACCTAACATCACACAACCACAACCTAGCACAACAACAACCTCCAATTTATACTAAGTGCTAAATTATTATTTTTTTCTTCGTATTATCACGATGATTAATAAAAATTAAACAAAATTAGACAACCGAAACCTTTATACCAAAATTGACAATAATGTTAGATAAGGGATGTACGGCAATTTGCAAAATTATTTAAGAATTCGCACGCCGCACGGTTTGTATATTTGATTTCTGTCGTAATACATTTGAAGTTAGACTACTAACCATTTAATGATTTTTGTTTTAAATGTGAAATTAATCAAAACCCCAGTAACTGTTATTTACTTAGTTTCGACTTTTTGTTAATACAAGAAATGTATTTAATAATTTAATAATTTCGACTTATGAACGTTATTGTATGCGATCTAGGTGTACAGCTCGGTCCCCCTATTTTAATTATTATTTACGACAGTTGATGGTTTATGTAAATAATACGGATATGAAAATATTGTTGATAGCTTTTTTAAAATAAAATGCTTGCTAATTGAAAAGGCCAATCAATCATAAAAGTGAAGTTAATGACGTATATGACGTCATGCTTTAACTTGAAAACCGCACTTTACTTAATCCGACGGTTAATTATCAGTTTAGTAAGTAATAATTTTAAACTTAGCCAAACTATTTCGATCATACGATTCCGGGGAACACTACAATCACGATTTTAATTCAGTTGTAGCGTAATCTTTGAAACACAGAAACGAAGGCTATACAATTTATGATACATTACTTATTGTATTTATCGGTGTATAAATACATGACAATTAGATTGTGGATTCTTTAAAAAAAATGATTAATCCCTTAAATTTATACTAAATAATCAATTCAATAGTTCCGCGCTTAATACGCGGGAACTTCAATACACAAATATTTACCCATCGTTACTAAAAATACTTCAGAAAATTATAATTTATTGGTCTTATTGCTACAATTGCAAATAATATTTTAACATAAACGAGTATGCATGTGAAACGGTTTGGCAAATATCACCGTTTACTTATTTAAACTGCGAAATTTTATTTTGAACATGAAAAAATTTATCAGCATTTCGAACTTACTGCTATCAAAACAGTCAAGAAAGACTAATTAATTACCCTTTTCGCGTTTTATTTTTTTAAAGAATTTATAAAACAAGTAAATGATCTATTTTTAAAATTATTATATTAATGATATATTTATGAAATTAATTAATTGGTGATTGTAGAAAAACTTGAAGTGACTAAATCAAGTTTCGACGTTATATTTGTATGTACTTGTATGTGTACTCGGTTTATGATATTTTTGGAGTTGACATATTGGAATCGTATTTAAAATTGATTGTAAGCAAATATTTGACTGAACTTTGGACGAAATATTAGAACGTGATTCACGTCATGGAATGAAAAATTTTGTTTAAAGCGTTACTTATAAGTACCTCAATATAATAAAATTGAATATCGTACGATTAAACATTTCATATTTGCACAACTGGTGCTTTATTAGTTTTTAAAATTAAACCGTGTATTAGACCTAATACGTACATATTGAAATCAATCAAAACTAAAATAAACAGTCAAATTATTTTTTGGTAATGGTGAGGTGCATAATTTTTATCAGATACTCGTAGATCAAAGGGTATACGTATGAATAGTGTTTTGCAAATAAATTTAGTGATGACACAGGCAGAATTAGACGTTATAGTAATAAAAATTGTGCAAAAATTGATCACCTATTAACATTGATTCTTCAAGCATTATACGTTTAGCAGCATACGTAGCTAATTTGTATCTGTTTCTAAATGGCCCGATAGCTATCTTATTTTCGTCCGTTTGCGGCAATGATGTTACATCTCAAACAGCGCCAATATTGCGATAATCGAGAAAAAATATCTGGTACCGCCTTTTATCTTTATCGTTTAACCTCCTTTTTTCTCAAATAATGTCACTTTTTAAACTATGGTACATGTTATAATTTTTATTTTAAATAAAAGCATTTCGTATCAAAAAATTTTCAAAGTAATTTCCTCGTTTTAGTTGTGTCGCGCCGTTCCACCGAGCAAACCAATGATATGAAAGCTACTGTAGATTTCGCAAAGAGTATTTTGATGACACTTTTAACTTCTGTTGCCAGGCAAGATGACCTCTATGGAATGACAGCTACTTCTCTAATACCTTAGAAAGATTCCTTATGACTTAGTTAATTAAAACAGAATATACTAAACTCCTTCAAGTGCATTGTAACGAATGAGTTCATTAAAATAACGGGTGGCTCATCTAGCGTTTGCAATTTCAACTACCGGTTTTTCGAGTGTGACAACAGAATAGTGTTATGACAGAAAATTAGTTTAATGTTTGTCATTTACGAAATGGGTTGCTTTACGCTTGAACACAATTGGGCAATATTGAAAAGTTATTTTCAAAGTGGTGTGTTCTACCCAAACACCATGTGTTGTGGATCAATTTGTGAAGCGAATTCGAAAGCGAACTAGATTGTTATTGGATAAACCAACGCGTGCACGTGCATTTACAGCGCGTAAAGTGGAGAACATTGCAGCTATTGCTCAGAATGTGTCTGAGCAGCCATCAACATAAGCCCGCCATCGTGGTCAAGAATTGAACATTTCACGCAGTTCTAAGGCGTACAAAGTGCAGGAGCTGAAGCAAAATGACCATCCGCAACGTTTTCGGTTCGCTAATTGGGCCGTGAAACGCTTGGAAGAAAATGAGCATTTTTTACCGAAAAAATCATCTTTTCCGACGAAGCTCATTTTCACCTCGGAGGCTAGAAAATCCACATATAATCATGGAGAAGCCGATACATCCATAACGAGTGACTGTTTGGTGTGAATTTTGGATCGCAGTCGTCATTGGTCCATTTTTTCGAAAATGAGCAAGGAGATACCCTTACAGTCCATGGAGTGCATTACCGAGCCAGGATAAACGAGTTTTTATTACCCAAAATTCAAGAGGAGGATACACACGACTTTTGGTTTAAACAGGACACTTGCCACAGAGCATATGCAACAATCAGTATTTTACACACTATCTTCGCATATCGAACAATCAGAAGAAGCCAATTGGCCACCACGCAGCTGCGATTTGACTCCGTTGGACTGTTTTTTGTGGGGAACCGTTAACCATATGTGTTATGCTAACCATCCAGAGACTATCCAACGCATGAAAGATCAAATCGAAGTAGTCATTGATGAGATAGGAGCCCATACAATCAAAAATGTTCTGAAAATTTGGGTTGACAGAATGAGACACTGTAAAGCCAACCATCATTTGAATGAAATTGTGTTCCATACGTAATGACAATGCATACTCTTTCTAATTCTAAACAAACCACTTTGAAAAAAATCATTCGTCTTTGAATTAAGGTATAAACAGAACCAGAGATGCAGCGACAAGATACATCGATAAAATACATTTGTCTCCTGGCGGTGTCGCTTTGGTAACCACAACAAGCACGTCAGCGTTGAAGCGACGAAACAAGAAAAATAATAACAAATTAACCCTAAAGTAGTTCATTTATCTTTTTATCGACTCTATTTACATTTCTTTAATTAAAACATTGTGTATAACATTCAGATTTGGTTGAAATCCATTTAAAAACAGTTCTAAAAAATTTGATACCAACATAAAATTCTGAAACTTATATTGGTAGTACTGTAGCGCCAACGACAAAATTAGAATGGGTTATAAAAACAATTCAGCGATAATGTCGTCGTCGCCAGCAACATTGGTTGCGTTAGCATCCTATGGTTTATGTGTATTTTAATTTGACAGGCGTTGTATTTTGTCGCTGTATTTCTGGTTCTGTTTATACCTTTAGAGCCAAATTAAATTGCAAACGTCAGATGAGCCACCCTTTATTATGCTCGTTTGTTAGGAAAAAGGCAGTAACAAAAAATAATGATCATCATCATCAGTATTAAGTGTTACTTTAGTGAAATTAGCGGTTCAGGTGGAATTCCTTTTCAACCAAAACACCGGGTAAATGCTAACTCGTGTGTAGTCCTAGTCACCTAAATTGGTAATTTAATTTGGTCGGGTTTGTTTTACTTTTTTTATATAGTTTTCTCCAATATAAGAAACGTGTAGAGGAAATTAATCGGCTCACTTTGCACTTGGGTTCAGAAAGAAATGCGACCGATCATAAATACGTTTCCGGTTTTTGGATTTATTTTCATGGACATTTAAAAAGCCGTATCATTTTTAAGAGATTGTCGCCTCAACGAGTGGTTCTCGTTTATGTACCATAGAAAACAGTTGGGATCTATGTTGTACGAGATAGTTTTGCGGGCTGAATTAATTGAATTTTGTTCATTTAGTTACTTTTTATGATTAGTATTAATTTTATTATCTAAATCTATTTTTAATTTAACGTTTATCTTAGTTTAATTAATACTTCGGTTTTAGTTTAATACTCTTAGTCAAAATTCAATTGTGAAAGTGATATACATTAAATATTGATGGTTTTTGTAGCGCACAGTGTATCTCGTTTGCGTGAAAATTAGTTTTGTAGCACTACAATATATTATGTATTACGGTATTGTAACGGAACAAAGCTATACCTAGCCGGAGAAGTGCTTCAACGTGGCAGATAAATAGTAAGTCATTATTTATTTCATAAATTTTTATTGGGCTACAAATAAGTTTTAAGGTTTTATTATAACTCCGCAGCTTTAATCAGACAAATTGATACAATGTATTTTATTCAAAGTGTTATCCATCATTAGCTACGACTTTTCCCTTCTTTCAGGCAACATACGGATTCCGCGTCGAAAAAATTCCTCGTGTTCTGAGGCGATCCAAGAATCGACCCAATTTATGGCTACTTCGGAAACAGGAAGTGCTGGTCCGCCACGCCTTGAGTCATCGATCGGAACAAGTGGTAGCCGGTAGGAGCAATGTCTGGCGAATACGGCGGGTGAAGTAGGACATTCCATTGAAGTGAGCACTTTGTCATGTCTTTTGGCATATTGTGGGCATTTGGGCTTCAATGCTCGGCTTTATTGCATCAATTCTCCAGAGATGGCTTCGTTAGGCTGGAGTAGCTCATAGTAGATCATTCCGAACTGATCCCACCAGATGCACAGCATTAGCTTCTTGCCATGAATATTCGGTTTGACGGTTGCAGTTGATGCATGGCCGGGCTTACCTTACGATTTTCTGTGCTTTTAGTTGTCATAGTGGATCCACTTTTCGCCCCCGTCTCGATTCGAGGTAAAAAATCCTTCCGATTTTGTCTTGGGAGCAGTTGTTCGCACGTGAAAAGACGGCGTTCGACGTCTGTTGGCTTGAGTTATTACGGAACCCAATTTCCTTGTTTTTGCATAATACCCATAGTCTTGGGACAGTTTTGAATCGCTTGTTGAGTCATTCGCAAAGTTTCAGAGAGCTTATCTTGAGTTTGTCCTGAATCTTGGTTCAATAATACCTCCAACTCAGCGTCTTCAAACTTTAGTGGTCTCCCTTCACGTGCTTTATCATTGGTATCAAAATCACCACTTTTAGATCGGCGGAACCAGTTCTCATATGTTTTTATTGATGACGCATGTTCTACATATGCATCAGCAGCAATTTTCTTCAAATTAAAACAAGAAAGCAGCTCTTGTCCAAATTGTGTTTTGTTGCCACAAAGGTTGACATGGTTAAAGCACTAAAATATATGTTGTTTCTACTTCAGCGAAATGACACATATTGATTTTTATAGGGAAATGATGACACTTTAACATGAATATAGTTACAAGATGCTACAGCTAATACTAGTTACGCCGTCTTTTGTAAATCCCTCAAAACGTATTTGTACCCCCAATATTTTTTAATATGTTTTGGCGTTAGAATTAACTATGTTCACGACATAATTTGTTTATTTAAACTGTTTCTGGAACATATTGAACTAAATATGTTCCAGACGCAATTTAAATGAACAAAGTATGTCTTGAAAATAGTTAATTCTAATGCCAAAATATATTATCAAATAAAAATTTGTAAAATAAATAATTACTTACTAATCTTAAAACGCTGGTTTGTATGTCTGTGTAGTTAGCCCGAAAAATATCTCTAACAAACCAACGCGATGACAATACTACAATACGAATATCACGACATTTTTCAGTATCATCCCGAAAAGGATTACTACATTACGCTGGTTTTGAATGTCCACCCAAACATATTATCATAAAATTGTTTATGTCAATACGAAAAAAAACTATTTCAGTAGATAGAAAAATTTATAAAACATCGAAATTCAACAGGAATAAGTCGCGAAAGTTGATCGGTACCGTCCAACATATAAAAATATGTTGATGCACAAAAGTTTAAATCACGAAACATTAATTTAATCCCAAACAAATTACTGGAAAAGTTAACCCAACAATGGAAAATCGAGCGTTTTCATTTTAATAAGTGTAATAATCGTTGTATATGAATCAAATTTTAGTAGTAGAGTTTAAACGGTTAATAAATGCTAAAGATACATTTAACTGCAATGCAATCACTAAAACTCAAAATTGATATCAATTAACAGAGCAGTCTTGGTATGAAATTTGTAGAGGGCGAATTCACCTTTTACATGCCAAAATGGCAAATTGATTCAATGAGGGAAATTTTATATTGTACGAGTATATACGAGTATGTTGCGGTAAAAGTCCGAAATTAGTAAATGTCCGAAAAACTGTTGTATTGCTTCGAAATCTATAAAATGAGAGTCCTATATTCTCGAAATGCTCCACCCTTCACCTCACGGAGTATTTTTGATGGTATTAGTGCAAATTGGAATTTGGAATAGTAGGGACTAACTGCTTTACTAATTCTCCCGGGCTCACGGAAGCTAATTGTGCCTCTCATGACGCTTAGCCCTCCGATGGAGAATAAATGAAATTACGGGGATGTAGAGGGGTCAACAAACATTTCGTAATCATCGGACGTGTGGGCAACCGGTGTTTAATGGTGTAAATGAATTTAAAATATTAAAATTTCGGACATTTACCAATTTCGGACTTTAACCGTAACATATAGTATATATAATATAAAATTTTAATTACGTAATTATAAAAATTTATTTATGTAATTATGTAAAGAGTCTTTCAATAGGGACGATCAAAATTTGTTAGGGTATGACAGTCATGTTGTTAAAGCAACATCTATCAAATTTGTTGTGAATTGTTCAGTAGTATATGGCAGGTCACCATGGAGAATGTTATAGCGTTGAACAACGTGTTCAAATCATTAAATTCTATTTTCAAAATCAGTGATTCGTCCTGATTGCGTAATTGCATTGGGAAATTTGAAAAGGCTAGATTACAAAGTTTTGTACAACCCCTACACCATAACAAACTTAGATTTACAATAAAAATTGAAAACGCAGCAAAATGAATTCTTGTTTATAACACCATTTCAAAACAAATGTCAATTGGTATATTTCAGGTCGTTAAAAGTTTGTTTTATGGATGAAATTATATTTAATTTGAATGGTACAGCGACAATATGGGTAGATTTGAGGGCATGGATGTCCTGCGCGGCGGCGACGTAATATCGCCACGAGATCGTGCGATTTAATGTCAATAGACTTCTTCCTTTGGAGCTATCTTAAATAGGTCTATGCAAATAAATCACCAACAATTTATGCCCTCAAAGTCAGCATAAGGAACGCCATCCCGCAAATTCAGCCAGATTTATGTGACAAAGTCATCGAAAATTGAACCTCCCGAATACGTGCCGCCAAGCAAAGCCGTGGTAAAAATTTGAACGACGTTATATTCTATATTTAATGCCATAAAATATTCTTTCAAATAAAATGAAAATTGAGTAGATATCTCACATACAGCTTGTTTTATTTAGATTTAAAAATCGAGCATTCTTATTGAAAAACTCTTTCTATTAATTGATACGTTGCGCGCGCACGCATGCTTATCTGTTTTATGCATAGTGTTTTTGCTTGTTAAAATAAGAATGGCCAACATTTTTTAATAATACACAATCCCCATATATAAAGTTCTAGGGTTTTAAACAGTTAAAATTCAACTTTTTCACCTCGTCTCGCCCAACTGTTCCTAGCCTCTGGTCAATCATCGGTGATTGTTGGACCTTGAATACCATTCCACTTACTATTCGGAGATAATACTTTAGCATTAGATCGGCCAATTCATTCAACATCGTGGACATGAATTCTAATGAAACTCTTAAATTTGTGATGCATGAAATTTGCAAAAACAATGATTATAAAGAAATAATTCATCGTTTTTTAATCTGAATTTTATTAATTTTATAAACACGTGTACACATGTACACATTTTTTTTAAATAATTCTGTTATTTATTGTAAAAGAAATTCTCGATTCTTCGTTTCACAATATTTCGATGATCTAGAACTAGATCATCATTACCAAGTGACTACACTTGCAACTCAAACAAAATAGATAATAAAATATACTACAAAGAAAATTAGTTACCCGAGTTAAAAATTACTGAATTATATAATTTTATAATTTTTAGGATTATTTAAATTCCAAATAACCTACACAACAATTTACAATTTCTCTGGCCCAACCATCAAAATCGGTTGGATTTAATGAATCCAATGATATCATTATCTCTGAGATGTTGCTTTATCTCAAAGTTCATACGGATTCGATATTCCTTTTTTGCAACCAACTTTATTTGGACCAAACATGACTTCCGTTCGAAAGTAGATAATATTCTAAAGTCTTTTTAACATTTTATGCCGTGAGCACCAGGCGAAACACACTTACTCTTAATAAACACTTTTTTTAAGAACTTATTTCGCAAAAGTTAAATTTTTTTATATTTTAATTTTTTAAAAATTCCAAAAGTTTAGAAGTGAGTAGATACTCCTAATGATGGCCTAACAAGTTGAAATCGATCGAATGATTTTTTAAACTTTTTGGAAATAAAAACAAAATTATTTATTAAGTGTATTCTAAGGTCAATAGAGGTCAGAGTCCAGCTCTTGCTTTCGAAGCCAACACAGAGGTCTCATGAGTATTTTATGAAGTGCGAGGTTACACGACTGCGACATTTAGATCGCAACATCCTTGATTGTGACTATAAAACTCGATGTTCAGACCCGAGATATTTAAAGTCTTCTTTGCTATTCGATATTTGCAATAGAGATGATCCTGGGTGATGATACGAGTTTTGTTTTACTGCTGTTCAATATCAAACGAAGTTTTCCTGCATAGAGATCGAACGGTATGAAAATGTCCTTGATATTGCTAGGTCTTCGGCCAAGAAGCACCACTTTATCTGCATATCGAAGAATTTGACCCTACTTAATAAATATGCAGCACAAAGTTTCAAAATTAAACACCACAAGCGCTAGTGCTTCACTTTGTCGAATACCAGATGTTATTTCAAAGGAGTCTGATACAGTGTCTTCATTTACGATTCTATATACAGACCCACACGTTGTTAATTTTCACTGAAAAATGGCCTAGAGATATATGAGTCTGGCAAGCAAAACATTAGCCAACACTTCATAGGCAGTGTTCAATAAAGCTACGCCATGATAGTTTTCACACTTTAGACGATGGTCTTTTTTCAGCGAATATATGAGTGCTGTTTTCCAATCTCCGGCAGCTCTTCTTCGTATAGATTTGATGCAAGATCAGTGCCTTCGTGTACTAATAGCTGCTTCTACTTTCTCTACGGTGGGATATTGACAAAAACCTCCTCTACCGACGGAGCAGTTGCTCTAATATGATTCACTCTATCAGTTCCGATTTAGCGCATTTTGAAAGTAGGTTTGCCTTAGTGAGATAACATCATCTACGTTTGTTCTTGGTTCTCCATTCCCATCTTCAATGGTTGTACTTCTTGAGTAGAAGATTTTAATAAGATTCCTGGCGTTAGCAAAACCCTTAAGTTTCCTTGTTCCGCTTGGAAGCTGATGTTTTCGACGAATTTGCTCATAAATTTGCGCTCCTTTTGTCTGAGATATTTAGTCGTGGCTTTTCTAGCAAGGAGATATTCTGCTAGAGTGCTTCTAGTCTTAAAACATCCAGTCCTATCTTGAACATGTAAACCACTTGATACAAGGCAGACGCCCCTAACCTGGAGTACAAGCGGTGATTTGGAACTGGTTTTCGGGCGCCAATTATTCGTTGGGTTGAGGCATGTAGTGTCCATGATAATACACAGAATTTGTTCTGCTGGTCTTGAAAACGGTTGGTTAAACTTTAGCTACAGCTAAAGCCAACCCAGATTCACAGAATTGCCATTATCTGCCTGGTACCCCATGCGGCATTGGTTCCCGCAGATAACGGCCTAGTTTACCGCGAGGAATAAAAAACGGTTTATAAAATGAAATAAAAGGAAAAGGGTTGAGTGGGATATCGGACCTAAAATTGGTCAAACCATCATGAGAAATGGGCTTACACCCGTGGTTGTTTATTTAGGTTCTTTAGGGTGTTATAATCCCTAAAAACCTACCATGTTAAAAAAAAATAATAATAAAACATAACGCAGCGTAGGCCCTGCGTATCAATCCAGTTGGAGGAGGACCTTGGCAGAAAGAGAGTGTCCCGCCTATGGGCAGGGTTACTCTCGATGCTCCCGGTCTTAGCTTTTGCTTAGAGCAACCAAGGGACCTCGCCACTAATTGATTTTAAGTCGCAGGCCTACCACATCCCTATAATTACCGATCTTGGCTATACAATCACTAAACAAAAAAAACACAGTCAATTTTTTTTTACAAAACAGAAAAAAAATAAGTTTATTTTAACAAAAAAAACACAACTTAAGAAAAAAACTTTGAAAACTTTCAAAAACTTCCAATAAATTAATTTTTACTAAATCAATAAACACTACCACATGGCTCACTGTCTAAAAAAAACTCCCCTTCCCAACAAATTCATTCACTCTTTATACATATCCGATAGACGATTTTTTTGTGCTTTCATCACAAAAATGTATAAAGGCAATGTCCAAAAACGTGACATCAATTTTGCAAAATCAAAAATTGCAAGGATCGTGCAATCTATTTATTTGAAAAAAAAGTTGTCGCGTGGATCGATTTTGCAAACGATCCACGCGAAAACTTTTTTTTCAAATAAATAGATTGCACGATCCTTGCAATTTTTGATTACTTTCCATAGCAGAGTTTATTACTCATCCATTTACCGTGGTTACGTAGAATACGTATACACAAAAGAAAATGCAAAAAATTGGCATGGTAGATATTTCTGATATAATGTTGAGGTGTTATCTCGAAGGTTATGCCAATCGGTAATTTTCAAATGTTTAGATTTGGGTTGGTAATGGAATTGGATAGAATTCCGTTACAGCGTGGGGAAACCCCAAACTCTGAGATAAAAAGGGATCTCATGACCTATTTGGAAAAGACGGGGGGAAGAACATGGTTAAGTCTTGGCAGTCCAACGTGGGGAACTCCCACACTCTGAGCTAGTCTCAGAGCCGGGCACTTAACCTAATTATTCTTAATCACTAAGCTTAAATGCTATTGGGCTACAATTCTACATACGCCTAAATGTTTTTCCTAATTATTTAATTTTAACAGTAATAATATACATATTTTTTTTTTTGTTTTTTTTTGTTAATTACCGCCTACAATATACTACTCAATTTATGATTTCACTGGACATGGTGACATACTTATTGGTAGCCTCTCATCCCTCTCTCTAGTTGCTGTTACGCCTTGTATTGCTCGCTCCTGCTGATGTTTGTGTTTGGGTGTTAGTGAACCGTTGTCTAGTGGTTTGGAATAATAACCTGCGGAACTTCCACCAGGCGATAATCACTACCACTACTAACACTACCGTGACCAGTGAACTTGTATAATGCGGTAGGTGCGGCAGACTTCGGACCGCGTCCAAGATTTCATCGAGCTCTGGATCCAGGTCGTCAGGAATTAGGAGCCCATTTGGTTTTCCCAGCTTCTGGGTTACGTTAAAATTTGGCAGAAGGTATATGTTCTGCTCTGATGAATAAGTCTTTTGGCTTCCCAACACGTAGTCTTTCCCCATTGCTTGGCAGTCAGGGCTCAAACTTAGTATCCCTTAGTGTATGACACTGATGGTTTCTACTTGTGCCAGGGACATGATCCACTTATTGTCTTGGCTCAGGGGGCAGATGTTGATTCCTTTTTCTGTAGACTGAACATTACAGTTCCTCAGCTCCACATGTTCATGCATCAACAGTTTGATCCCACACAGCTTAGGTTCCTTCTGGGTGCTAAATAGAGAATGAATTTGGGGAAAATTGATGGATTAGAATTTTCACTATAATTTTTTGATTTTCTGCGGCCATATAAGTTATTTTCAGTTTTTCAGAAAATCAAAAAATTATAGTGAAAATTCAAATCCATCAATTTTCCCCAAACTTTCCTGGTGGACTCAGTATGACCTAAGCTATTAGATAAACAACCGAAAGTATTGGTTACTAGTGGAAGTTTTTGAGATATCGGCCAAAAACTGAAAATAACTTATATGGCCGCAGAAAATCAAAAAATTATAGTGAAAATTCTAATCCATCAATTTTCCCCAAATTTTCCTGGTAGTCTCAGTATGACCTAAGCTATTAGATAAACAACCGAAAGTATTGGTTACTAGTGGAAGTTTTTGAGATATCGGCCAAAAACTGAAAATAACTTATATGGCCGCAGAAAATCAAAAAATTATAGTGAAAATTCTAATCCACCAATTTTCCCCAAATTTTCCTGGTAGTCTCAGTATGACCTAAGCTATTAGATAAACAACCCAAAGTATTGGTTACTAGCGGAAGTTTTTGAGATATCGGCCAAAAACTGAAAATAACTTATATGGCCGCAGAAAATCAAAAAATTATAGTGAAAATTCTAATCCATCAATTTTCCCCAACTTTTCCTGGTAGTCTCAGTATGACTTAAGCTATTAGATAAACAACCGAAAGTATTGGTTACTAGTGGAAGTTTTTGAGATATCGGCCAAAAACTGAAAATAACTTATATGGCCGCAGAAAATCAAAAAATTATAGTGAAAATTCTAATCCATCAATTTTCCCCAACTTTTCCTGGTAGTCTCAGTATGACCCAAGCTATTAGATAAACAACCGAAAGTATTGGTTACTAGTGGAAGTTTTTGAGATATCGGCCAAAAACTGAAAATAACTTATATGGCCGCAGAAAATCAAAAAATTATAGTGAAAATTCTAATCCACCAATTTTCCCCAAATTTTCCTGGTAGTCTCAGTATGACCTAAGCTATTAGATAAACAACCGAAAGTATTGGTTACTAGTGGAAGTTTTTGAGATATCGGCCAAAAACTGAAAATAACTTATATGGCCGCAGAAAATCAAAAAATTATAGTGAAAATTCTA
Organism: Nephrotoma guestfalica; assembly: GCA_963691935.1. NCBI lineage: Eukaryota > Metazoa > Arthropoda > Insecta > Diptera > Tipulidae > Nephrotoma > Nephrotoma guestfalica. The sequence goes on from OY829913.1 coordinate 184,754,124, forward strand.
ATCCATCAATTTTCCCCAAATTTTCCTGGTAGTCTCAGTATGACCTAAGCTATTAGATAAACAACCGAAAGTATTGGTTACTAGTGGAAGTTTTTGAGATATCGGCCAAAAACTGAAAATAACTTATATGGCCGCAGAAAATCAAAAAATTATAGTGAAAATTCTAATCCATCAATTTTCCCCAACTTTTCCTGGTAGTCTTAGTATGACCCAAGCTATTAGATAAACAACCGAAAGTATTGGTTACTAGTGGAAGTTTTTGAGATATCAGCCAAAAACTGAAAATAACTTATATGGCCGCAGAAAATCAAAAAATTATAGTGAACATTCTAATCCACCAATTTTCCCCAAATTTTCCTGGTAGTCTCAGTATGACCTAAGCTATTAGATAAACAACCGAAAGTATTGGTTACTAGTGGAAGTTTTTGAGATATCGGCCAAAAACTGAAAATAACTTATATGGCCGCAGAAAATCAAAAAATTATAGTGAAAATTCTAATCCATCAATTTTCCCCAACTTTTCCTGGTAGTCTCAGTATGACCTAAACTATTAGATAAACAACCGAAAGTATTGGTTACTAGTAGAAGTTTTTGAGATATCGGCCAAAAACTGAAAATAACTTATATGGCCGCAGAAAATCAAAAAATTATAGTGAAAATTCTAATCCATCAATTTTCCCCAAATTTTCCTGGTAGTCTCAGTATGACCTAAGCTATTAGATAAACAACCCAAAGTATTGGTTATTAGTGAAAGTTTTTGAGATATCGGCCAAAAACTGAAAATAACTTATATGGCCGCAGAAAATCAAAAAATTATAGTGAAAATTCTAATCCATCAATTTTCCCCAAATTTTCCTGGTAGTCTCAGTATGATCCAAGCTATTAGATAAACAACCGAAAGTATTGGTTACTAGTGGAAGTTTTTGAGATATCGGCCAAAAACTGAAAATAACTTATATGGCCGAAGAAAATCAAAAAATTATAGTGAAAATTCTAATCCACCAATTTTCCCCAAATTTTCCTGGTAGTCTCAGTATGACCTAAGCTATTAGATAAACAACCGAAAGTATTGGTTACTAGTGGAAGTTTTTGAGATATCGGCCAAAAACTGAAAATAACTTATATGGCCGCAGAAAATCAAAAAATTATAGTGAAAATTCTAATCCACCAATTTTCCCCAACTTTTCCTAGTAGTCTTAGTATGACCCAAGCTATTAGATAAACAACCGAAAGTATTGGTTACTAGTGGAAGTTTTTGAGATATCGGCCAAAAACTGAAAATAACTTATTTGGCCGCAGAAAATCAAAAAATTATAGTGAACATTCTAATCCACCAATTTTCCCCAAATTTTCCTGGTAGTCTCAGTATGACCTAAGCTATTAGATAAACAACCGAAAGTATTGGTTACTAGTGGAAGTTTTTGAGATATCGGCCAAAAACTGAAAATAACTTATATGGCCGCAGAAAATCAAAAAATTATAGTGAAAATTCTAATCCATCAATTTTCCCCAACTTTTCCTGGTAGTCTCAGTATGACCTAAACTATTAGATAAACAACCGAAAGTATTGGTTACTAGTGGAAGTTTTTGAGATATCGGCCAAAAACTGAAAATAACTTATATGGCCGCAGAAAATCAAAAAATTATAGTGAAAATTCTAATCCATCAATTTTCCCCAAATTTTCCTGGTAGTCTCAGTATGACCTAAGCTATTAGATAAACAACCCAAAGTATTGGTTATTAGTGGAAGTTTTTGAGATATCGGCCAAAAACTGAAAATAACTTATATGGCCGCAGAAAATCAAAAAATTATAGTGAAAATTCTAATCCATCAATTTTCCCCAAATTTTCCTGGTAGTCTCAGTATGATCCAAGCTATTAGATAAACAACCGAAAGTATTGGTTACTAGTGGAAGTTTTTGAGATATCGGCCAAAAACTGAAAATAACTTATATGGCCGCAGAAAATCAAAAAATTATAGTGAAAATTCTAATCCATCAATTTTCCCCAAATTTTCCTGGTAGTCTCAGTATGACCTAAGCTATTAGATAAACAACCCAAAGTATTGGTTACTAGCGGAAGTTTTTTAGATATCGGCCAAAAACTGAAAATAACTTATATGGCCGCAGAAAATCAAAAAATTATAGTGAAAATTCTAATCCATCAATTTTCCCCAAATTTTCCTGGTAGTCTCAGTATGACCTAAGCTATTAGATAAACAACCGAAAGTATTGGTTACTAGTGGAAGTTTTTGAGATATCGGCCAAAAACTGAAAATAACTTATATGGCCGCAGAAAATCAAAAAATTATAGTGAAAATTCTAATCCATCAATTTTCCCCAACTTTTCCTGGTAGTCTTAGTATGACCCAAGCTATTAGATAAACAACCGAAAGTATTGGTTACTAGTGGAAGTTTTTGAGATATCGGCCAAAAACTGAAAATAACTTATATGGCCGCAGAAAATCAAAAAATTATAGTGAAAATTCTAATCCATCAATTTTCCCTAAATTTTCCTGGTAGTCTCAGTATGACCTAAGCTATTAGATAAACAACCGAAAGTATTGGTTACTAGTGGAAGTTTTTGAGATATCGGCCAAAAACTGAAAATAACTTATATGGCCGCAGAAAATCAAAAAATTATAGTGAAAATTCTAATCCATCAATTTTCCCTAAATTTTCCTGGTAGTCTCAGTATGACCCAAGCTATTAGATAAACAACCGAAAGTATTGGTTACTAGTGGAAGTTTTTGAGATATCGGCCAAAAACTGATAATAAATTGATAAAAAAATTTTAATTTTCAAAAGGATTGGTTATGAAATGGCCTAGTTTAGTCCAGCATGAACAGATCCTAGAATTGTTTCCTAAGTTTTGGACCCCTGATCAATACTTTTATCCAAATTTCATCGTCATTCGTTTAGTATGGCGGAAAGACGGAATATTTTTAAATTTCAAGATTTGATTTACCGAGTTCCTTTACTTCGGAGATCAATCAATTTGTCATTTTAAGGATCACTTATAATATTTTATTCCGCTGGGATGTTTTATGTAGTGAAAAAAGAGATATAAAATGAATAATAAATTTCCGCTGGTAATTATATAACAAAATAAATTCTCTTTTGTGATTGTGCTGCCACTTGCGGCGAGTAGCGAAATCTCTTATTTTCCGCTGAGAAATTTCCGCTATCTTATACAGCATCTTGGTATCCATAATTTTAGCTTGTCTAGTTGATCCCGTAACTGTGATAGTGTTATTAGCCGGGTGTTGATATGACCCTGGTGTAGATCAACCATTACATCTATCATCGCTCCCTGTATCTCTTTGAAGATGGTGATCTGAGTGGAGACTTGCAGTACCATGTCTATGACCTCAGCTCGACTACTCAATGAGGTTATCTCCCCGTGCAACTGGTGGTTCTGTGCTCTTATTTGTTCTTGCTGCTTCCGTACCAGGATTAAAGTCATGTTCTCTATGTGTGTGTGCTACCTTGTGAGATCATTCATATGTAACAACCCTCGTTGCAGATCTTTGATAGGTCTAACACCCCAAACATGTCACCCATAAAAGTTCCCACAAACTCCAGGAGTGTTCGTCGTTTCCGCTTTGGCTTTCCCAGAAGTGCATTCCGGTCTGGCATACCCTCAACCACTAGTTGAGAGGTTGGATTAACGTCTCACATGGCCACTCTCTGTCCGGAAACCAGGTGGTCCGGTTTGGCTTGGAACTCAGGTTAGTGTACTCTCGACAGGCCTGTTCAAGTTGTCCATCACACTTCGAATTCCTTCCCACTCATGCCAGTAATCGGTTAGGTCATAGAACAGCACCACCTGCGTGAGGCGGGCTTTTCCCAGCTCCTCCGTATAAATTCCGGGATTACTTGAAAATGGAGAATATTCAATGTTTCGTTTTACCGTTACCACACCCAAACACAACAATAGCGCACTGAATTACCTCTGCATCTCTTCCTCTTTGTTTTTCTCTTGATTGTACGTCTAGTAAAACATGTTTGAGTATAAAAAAAAATAACACGACATATTATTATTAACATCTTAATCTATTCCCCTAACCCTAACAACCTAGATAAACAAGCTAGATAATATTTAATCTATCCTAACTAACGTTACCTAATTCTATGCCCTATTTATACCCTCTCGCTACTAAGTCTCCTATTCCCTAATACGTAAAGTAATCTATTACTGGTGCCTTCACGCACGCCACACCAGTCTTCACCTCACAATTACACTGACTATCCGCCGTGCCCACGGGCTCGTGGTCTGTCTAATGGTGAGATGGTATCACTTACAGCCGCTCATCAAAGTGGTTGTCAACCAATCCGCAGCGAGGGTGTTGTTTCTCAGATCCTGTACCATGTCTTGGCATAGCTGCAGAATCTTTTTTCTACACGCCTCTATTTTGCGCTGTGGTTGTTTCTGCGCAGCTACGTGAGCCTTATTCGGCGCTAGAAACGAATCCTCAAACTCTATGAGCAATTCCTCTTCACTCAGTTTGTCTATATTGAACTCCATTCTGAAACAGAGTTCCACACTATAACTAATTTAATTCAACGAAAACAAAACCCTGACAAAAAACCTTATAACTTAACTGTAAGTAACTTAAGCAACCCCCAACTCTTCAAAAAATAAAAATAAAAAAAAATGAAAAATTAAACTATGATTCAAAATATAAACAACCACGTATGATATGCACTTCCCATGAGACATCAATTCCACCCACTTGGGTCAAAAATAAGGAGAGGAATAAAGGACTGAATTGAAAATTTGAATGAATTACGCAATGTCAACCCAACCAGCAATGGCATTCAAAACTTCGATTATTACGTAAGTGAGACACATTGCCTTGGTGAAGCTATTTGGTACGTATACGTATACACAAAAGAAAATGCGAAAAATCGGCATGGTGGATATTTATGTTATAATGTTGAGGCATTACCTCGAAGGTTATGCCAATCGGTAATTTTTAAATGTTTAGATTTGGGTTGGTAATGGAATTGGATAGAATTAGGTTACAGTTGTAACCAGATTTCAAATTTTAACACATTAAAACAAAAAACAAAATTTAATACAAAATATGTGTTTTGGTTGAAAACTGACCACGAAAAAAAAATACCAATACAGGGACTTCGTGCTGTAATTCTTAGCCTACTTGAGCTCAGGGTTGGGGTGGGGTTTTTGAAGTATGTATTGATCCAATTTATACCGCATAATGAAAAATATAAATATAAAACAAAACAGTTGTGGGACAAACATTATTCACAAATAAAAATTGAAATTTAAGACAAATTTAACATAATAAATAACAAAAAAAAAATAACAAATTTTTTTTTACAACACATAAACGCAAAAATCTCATCCCTTGGTGTTACCCTTAATCTAATGACACATAGTCAAACAATAAAAAAAATCTCAAATATTTACAAGACAAAAAAATTAAATTAAATTATAATATAATTATATTTAAAATAAAAAAAATATGAAATGTATGTACATATATATATATTTAAAAAAAAAAACGTTGGTGCACTTAGCTGACGTAGTTAGTAGTATTGCTTTCCTCCTGATAAAACTGGTTGATGGTTAAAGTTGTAATTGCGGTTGAATTGTTGTAACCTTTTTTATATGAATCCAGGGATCAGGATCTGTAGTTTTAAATTTGTTTATTTTATGAACTTCTGGGAGTTCATTTTCCCATGAACAGATTTGTTTTTCTTTGTTGATTGATCAGCGACATGTACGTTTTTTTATAAATTTATTTTTTTGTTTTAAACCATTTATGAGTATATAGTTTCTTTTATATAATTTTTATGGTTATTACTGATACCAATCAGATTCACAAATAATTTATGTATATACTAAACTAGATATTTCTGATTTTTATTTATAATTAATTATTAAATTAAAATAATATTTTAATTGTTCACTTTCACGTCTCAAACAAGAATCCCCCGAAAAAAACAATTTTTTTTTTCATTACGTTTCAATTTTTTAAAATCCTACCACTAGATTTCCCAAAAAAATATTTTAGGTAATTTTTTTTTTAACCCTTTCCGGCATTTGTACTAAACACAGCAAGTATAAAATATTTAGTACTTTCGTAGTAATGAAACAGTTCGACCTGTTTCACAGTCTCCACTATACCATCTCATTCATTTAGAATTACTCGCCGCGTAGAGGTATGAATCTAGAACTTTGCTCCCCATTTACTATTAACTATTACAAAATACGAGTATAATAAAAATTGTTACTCCAAAGTAAAACTCTCAAAATGAACACAATATCCAGATTTCATTCCAATATAAGTATTTTCTAAGTCGGCACGAATTACGATTTTATTATAATAATTAAGATCATTGCAATATAATTATCGTTTGAATGATTACTCTGTTTAAATTCTTTGATATTATTACGATCTGGCCTATTGGTTTGGGTGGCATAAATTCTGTGTGGATTGGTTACTTGAGTGAGATATTAATTCAGGCGTACATTGATCAATCAAGAGTTAAGAGTTTAATGACATTTATAAAATTTATTTGAATAAATAAAGTTGAAGTAATAGCATTGGAGTTAATTTTATAACAGTTTAGTGGTATTGCAGATTAGTTGCTAACATTCGCGGACAATCTAGAATATTCAGCGAGGTAAGTAGATACTAGATACATAAAGCAAAATATACATAAGACGACTCATGTAGACATTCCGAGGTTAATCTATTTTACTATTGGCAATCTGTATAAGCCTAACAAGAACAATGAACTATAAAATAACTATGCCGATATGTTTATAAGATACGTATTTATGGATTAAATATAACAAAAAATTAAATTTGTGTATGTATATAAATATATCAAAACTATAAAATAAGATTAACCTCGGAGAAATTGGCTTATAAAATTTGCACTACTTGATTTCTCTTATATTTATTCCTCGATGATAGATACGAGTGTGATGAACGCGATGCAAGAGTCAGTAACGGGAAAATTATACGTGATGTTTAAAGTGAAAATAGTAATGTGATTAAAAATAATTATAAATGATCAGTAAAGTAATAATTAAATAATAATAAATAATTGTGAATAAATAAATAATTCTGAAATTGTTGTTGTGGTTTAGCGATTAGTATATTTAAAAAAAATGATTGTGAATATTGAATATTGATTGAATATTTTTGGTATATGTATATATTCCAGTATTGGGAAGTGTTAAGTAAATATCAGGGAATTATATATTCGGGAATATTCCAGAGGTGCTGTGAATTACTAAAATTCGTGTAATAATCGTCAAATTACATTACACATTTACAAATTACATTTGACCTGACAAATTCGTAACAATAATTTGTAGTAACTAAGTTTAGAAACAAACCACAATAACATAGAGTTACAGTTTAAAATCGCAAGGTACACCTTTTCAAAATCGAAAAATGATGCGATGTTATTCGCAATTCGCTGTCAACAAATGAATATCAATTTTTTCATTCACAAATCGCACTATAATTTTGCTTTATTATTTTAAAAATATCAATTAAATTTTCAATTATAAATTTAAAATAAATATGTATAACAAAATTATCAAAATTAATAAAATATGAATCTGTTAGTTTTATTGAAAATAAATTCTTGTAATTTTGTTCTTTAAATAGAAGATAGGATAGTAGGAGTAGCATTGATGGTTACCTTCTTCTAGATGGGACGTGCAACATATAGGAAACGCGCTCTGTTCTAAGTTAATTATATGAATTAAAATTACTACCAAAATAAATAAAGTTTTGATGTAGTTATTTCTAATTAATTTCTCGAAAACTATTATAAATTATCTAACCGCTACAATAGATTTTCTGTAAAGCACACCCGTATCTCCAACCGGTTTTCTGGTCTTAGAGATGAATACCGGAGGTTCATTCCGTTAAACTCCATATAAGTACATTTACTAGTGCATGAATTTATAGAAAGTTTATACACAGTATAATTATTTTACATTCTCAAATGAAGAAGTATCTCTTCAGGTTTGGCACTGGTTTAAAGTTAAACAGCGTTATGGTTGAAGGTAAGACTATTCCAGGCTAATTAATAATTCGATCTGCATTAAAATAAAGAGATGTATCAATATTTGCCGATATAACGGGAAACATACAATCTAGATTAATTAGGGAGAGCATCATCTAAAGTTAGGGCCAAAACAAAAGCCAGATTCGGTTAATTTCTGAACAATAATTTTTAAAAGTGGTTGTATTATATATTTTGTGTGGCGCATTAATCGTGATTCTGAAATTAAACTAAGTCTAGGTAGTTTGTTAATAGAAATACATATAAGTATAAGTCAATCATAAAAAGGCACACCCGCTGATATATTTACACTAAAATTCCAAATGATAAACATTATTAATAGTACTACTTCTATAATCAACAAAACTATAATTTAATTTACAAAATCTTAAAAGCAATAAACAGTTTGATAACGCTATATACGCATGCATATTAGTGTTGTTCGATCCCAAAATTATGATAACATTGGAGAAAATCAAATAATACTCGATATTTAGCGACAAGTTCGAGCGCTGGATATTGTTTGATCAACAAAAAATTATCAATAACAACATAATTAAAATTAAATAATATTGGTATAATAAAAAGGCAAAAAAATAGAATTTATATTGGCATACCTCAATATTGGACAAATACTCGTATTACATAAATTAAAAAACAATTTAACGATATTTGTATTGAATTTTATCATATTTGGAAAAACGACAGCTTGAGTTTGCGTCAGCGGATCAAATCGGTTTTATAATTCGAAAACTCAACCATCCACAAATCAGACTTTTAATAAGGCGTAATAATATTAAAGATTAAACATAACAACAGCACTAAAAAGTATCCACGTTTTTAGAATAAATTACCTAGGGTTGTATTTACTATATACGATACGAGTATTTAATCTTGATCAACAAAATAAATTTTGGAATAACCATACTCATATATTACTAATTCACAATATTGTGCGAATTATTATTGCTCACTTTATCACATTAGTTCATTATAAAGGCAATGGAGGTAATTGAGGAACATTATTAATTGATAATTAATGTTTGAGTAATTTGATCATAAACGATAAAACAATAATAAAATAATTTTAGTATGATGTTTTTGGATGTATTACAATTTTAAGGGGTTTGACTAATTCGTTTTTCATCCCCTGTTGTGATCGTTTGTTACTATTATGAACCACCATGATTATAAAAATAGTGCTAGCTGGTGGTAGCAAGTAGCAACTAGAAACACTATTGGAATGAAAACTGTGATCGGTTACTGAGATTAGAGTTATAATTACATTGAGACAGGCATCGTTGAATCGTAATGAACCAAATTATCACAACAAAGATAATGGGCGCATTCAGAGCACCCAACAGTTGGGAACATGTTGAGTAAAATGAAAGCCAACGTTATGAAAAAGTTTAGTATTATGAAATTTTGAAATCAAATTGGCGATGATTTCATTAATCATGATGCCAACAGTTGGCGGTCCTGAACGCGCCCAATGTTTACCAAGTCTCCACTCACCGCTTTCAATTTTTTATATTCGGAACATATTAGCAGCCATTTTAGAATCGTTCAAATACATTCTATGGAATCAATTTTCTTCATCGTAGGGTAATATGGTTCAGAAAATATTGAGACATGTCTTTCAAGTAAACTTAAACAAACTGGGTCTGTAATGTTATTATGGCGGCAAAATCTATATTCGCTCAAACGATTATTCTAACAATAGCTATATTTTTATTGCTAAATGATAATTATTACATATAAGTACTCTAGTAAATACTAAAAAACTATTTCTCTTTCGTTAAAATTAAAATTATTTTTCAAGTTTAACATAAAAGTATACCCGAGCTAGGATCTTAGGAATGATTCACGTTTTTGAAATGCCTATTTTTATTCATTAACATAATATCGTACATTATACATTACAAACGATTACAGCGTATTTTGATATTGAAAATATTGCAGTTTTCGAAATAATATTTTGCGGACTTTCAAAATTTCTCAAAATCGTTTCTATTTACATTTAAAATTACTTTTAGTTCTCTAATTCTTTGTTAGATAAAGTGCTAACTAAAACTGTTTGTCTGAAGTAATTGAAACGTTTTTTCACGAACAAAACCCAGGGGAGCAGAAACTGCTTGCTGCCTCAGGTTTGTGGATGTGTGATTTAATATTGCCTTTTTTGTGGATCATAAAAGTTTAAGTCTAGCTTATGACTAAGTCCAGCTTCAGGCTAAGTCAAGTCCAGCTTATGAGCGTAATAATTCACGAACATAGATAGCGTGATAGCATTGTTGTACGCCATTTATCAAACCGGCCCTAACCGCTGCTCCATCTTACGTCTGTGCAATTAACTTTGGCTTACATTCAAATTCGCCTATAATTTTTGTAAACGAGTGTATAGGGCTCTTGAGCTGTTTTATCATAATTAACGTCAAAGAACACATCGACTCTCTCTGCCACGCTATTTCTATATATTTATATATATATGTCTAAATACAACAGAGAGCTCAGTTTTGTTAGTCAAGTTTCACGATTCATTCATTCAGCATAATTTCTATATAGGCTGTATTTTTGATTTCAATTATGATAAATTTTAATATTGAATTCTGAATTGTCGGAGAAATTCCGTCAAAAACTGTCGATAATTCTAAATGCAGCTTTTAAAATTTCAGATAAACCTTTTATTATTTCAATAAATTATACCTTTATTTTTGAAATCTTTAGATTAATCCTTTCCGTGTAAGGTGATACAGCTCGATTTTGTTTAACCTTTTTGATATGATTTAAATTAAGCAATCAATTGTTTACTTAACGTGTTTGTCTAATTGAAGCTCAATACGATTTTTACTTAGTTAGGTCGAACATTACATCACGATGTATTTTGGTTTTATGGTTTTTTGATGTACATACATATGTAAATTATTTAGGTCAGCATATTTTTCATAGTAAAGTCAAATAAACTCGGTATGGTGCTTCTTTTAAAACGTTTTATATTTTCGATAACTTCTATTTTAATTTTGAACTTGCTTATTTCCTTGTTATGTAGGACAGCCAGGCATTATTAAAATAAGTTTCAGTTGGAGCCGGTACCATCTGCAAATTTAATTAGATAAGAACTTTGGTTTGCTGAGAAACTATGTAAAACTTAATTTTTGGAATATACAGGGTGTCCCAGAATTGGCCGATTAAACGAAGCAGAGTGATAGAGGAGCTCATTTCCAACAAAAACTGCCAAGTAAAGTTTTTTCGAATTGTTGATGGTGCAAAATTCATTTCACGTTTAGTGTTTTTTAGTAAAATCGCATGCACTTCCACCAAAAAATTAATTTAAAAAAAACGAAAGTTCTTTTGTTAACTTTCTTTTTTAACAAGATCTAGAAGAGTGTGCCTTTCCAATAAAATTTGTATAACCTATACTATCTTCTGTCATATAAAAACAATGGTTATGCAAAGTCTTTTTGTTTCTCAAATTTTTTTGTTGATTTTTAAATAACGCCAGCGGGAAAACAATGTACTACAGAAAGTTGACCCATTCTCAGAAAAACATGCAGATTGTAAAATGTTATCACACACCGGGCTAGTCACAACAGAATGTTTTGTATCAATTTGTTCACAAAGTAAGTGTGTTTATTACAAAATCTACTAAACAAACTGCTGCTTTGCCAGAAATAAAACCAAATGATAATCACAATGGCAAACTAAAGTATAAAATTTTTTTAAGCAAATATAGTAGCCCGAATTAAACAAAATTTGTGTTGTAAAAAGAAACACATTTTATAATTCATGTTAGTAGTTACATACTACATTCTCGAACGTTTGTAATTAAACTGTCAACAAGCTAAGTGGCTCCCACCGCGAAAATGCAGAAATGCATTTAATTTATGGCTTATGTTAAATGGCAACGCCCGAGCAGCAGCAAGAGAATACCGGAGTATTTCAAAACGTACATCAAATGTACAGTGAAGGCCAAGTCCCTGGTGGTCCGAGAAGATATGAAACAGCAGATCAACTTAATATAGACAAAGATAGAGTAATTGGAATGGTGACAGACGACCCATCTATAAGTGTTTGTTGTTTATCAAGATGCTCGGAACTGCCACGGTCCACGTTTCATCATCTTTTAAAAAGAAATCAGTTGCACTCTTACCATGTGCAACGTGTACTTTTTACCTTTTACGTAAACCTTTTACATGTTGACCATGAAAAAAGGGTGCAATTTTGTCAAGAAATGCTGCGTCGATGCCAAGAACATTCGCAGTTTTTTAAGAATATTTTATGAAGTGACGAAACATATTTTAAAAGAGAAGGGATATTCAATATCCATAATTTGCACTTTTGGGCCTGCGTAAATCCAAAATAGTGCAGCGTAGTCGGTTTCAACATCAATTTGGGGTGAACATATGGGCGTGAGCAGTCGACGGAAAATTTATTGGCCCATTTGAACTCTCATGTCGGATCAACGGAGAAGTCTATCTAAGTTTTCTACAAAATGGCTTGGATAAATTACAAGTAACAGTCAATGGAGAACGATACAGAACAATGTTAAATGATTTTTTTTCCATACATAATGGTATAATGTATAACATTTAAAATAAAAAAAATTTTCGTCTCACTGAATAATTTGTTTTTTTTTAATTTTTTAATCGTATCATTCCTATTGGAAAACCCTTTATTTCGTTAATATAAAATTTAGTTTTCAAAAGCCTCTTAATACATGATTCTAAAATTAAAGATAACTGTTAGTAATTAACTAATAAAATAAAATTCAAGAAATTATCCTGTAATTAATATTTCTATCTATTTACATCTACCTACAATCAATCAATCAAAATATTTTCGAAGAACATAACATCTTCTGTTTGCTAATGAATTTTGAATATTTCTAGAAATAACATATTTTTACTATTTTAAACCAAATAAGTTTTTTCGGTTCCGAAATTTCACTAATTTGTAATATAATTTGCCCGCTACCACTTTACAGTATTTCTATTAAACATTTCAATAATCATTTTAACCTATTTTACGTTTTATTTAGTTTTGTATATGGAATGTCAAAAGTCTGTTATCATATTTAGACGATTAATGCTTAATTTAATTTTTAAAAAAAGTTACACGATCAAAGATCTTTGACAAACTCATTTTATAAACTATCTTTGCTGAAGGTAGTCTTTAATAGCCTAATACCGGCGATTATTATTCTGTAGTTGTAAATAAAATGTATAACAAACAAATATTTTTAAATTTTGTAGTATGTATATAAAAAAATAGATGACACTTTATCCATTTAGAAAAATATATATTGCTAGATGTCGCCTTTCTTGAGCACAGACACACACCATCAACTAAAAATATTTCCGCTTTTGAGAAAATGGCGTCATCGTAGCAAAAAATATATTGTCTGTTGTAAAGAAATTATATAAGGCGTATTAGACAACGTTACAACAACAATTCCCATCGATAAAATGTCGTGTGGTTAAAACAAAAATTGGTTTAAAATCATAATGACTGTATCTATGTGTCCACAAGAGATATCATGAATAAAACCTCGTTTCTTTCTCCTTTACAAATAAAACCGGTTTTTTGCGTCACAATAAAACCGGTTTTATATGTAAAGGTGAAACCGGTGATAATCATTTGATACCGGTATCATGATATCTCGTATGCACACATAGTATGTTGCTTATAGTACATAGAAATAGATTATATAGGATCTACGCATCTACATGGGATATCATGATATCGGTATCAAACTTCGTTTCTTCTCCCTTTACCGATCAAATCGATTTTTTTACGCCACAATAAAAGCAGTTTTATAGATAAAGGGGAAAGAAACGAAGTTTGATACCGGTATCATGATATCCTGTGTGGAAGTGGGCACATATAATGAATGTAAGCAACTGTCAAGCGTCACAAATTCGGAGAGAAAAAGAGAAAGCGTATAAATCAACCGGGCCGTATTTAGAATTGTTTTCGATCGAATGCAATGAAGTTGGGAAGTTAAAATATAAAATTGTATGTAAATTGAATTATATTTTTATTCATCCAGTACAACAAATTAATTGTTTTTTCCTTAAATACAATTTATTGTAGATTTAAACATGTGTATATCCAAATAGTTATTGGTCCTATTTAACTTAATATTGTTTTCAATTACCGTCAAATTTAGTCGTTGGCTCGTTTAAACATAGAATTATATTCTATAGAATGAACATAGAATAGATAGAAACGTCATAACGCTATTTTTGTATGGCGAAATATCGACTATTGTTTTGACCTTGCTTCACGAAAAGGTAGGAAAAATTGTTGTTGGGTACCCTCCAATAGACGGAAAATTTCGTTATTTTTGAGTTTTAATGGATAATATTCTAATCTGTGGAATGAATGTAAAGATTTTACCAGAGAAGGGTGGTTATATAAAAATGCATATGCGGTGTCATATCTCAAAGAAAAACCAACCGAACTACTTTTTGTTCGGCTTACGCTCTTAAAAAACCTTGCCATTATTAATTAAAGTGATTAAAATATTATAAAATAGTTAGTGGATAGTGTAGTAGTGCATCATTTGGAAAAAAATGGAACATTTGAATTAAAATGAAGTGTCTTGTGAAAAGCTGCCACAACACGAATAAAAAATTACAGAATGAAATTTCTTACGATCGGTTTACCAAGTGTGTATATTATGAAGAAAGTGATTTGTGGTAAAATTATCCTTATTTTTAAGTTATAAATCAGAGAAAACTAAGAATCGAATTTTGGTTGTTGTTGTTGGGTTTTTTCTTTTTGTAAACATGTTTTATTACCAGTGCCACATTTTTCGTATACTTCAAAACGGTTCAAAAAGATGGTGCTGATTGTTTTATGTACTACGTGCTTTTCTTTTCATAATTACTTTTTATTTTTGAATAGCGTAATTATTAGTTTTCACAGAAATTATATGAAAAGCATATTTTGTTTTTTTTAGGATAAGCTTAATGTGAGGAGTTAAAAAAACAATGGTGGAAACTCTCCCAATTGTCTTTGGTGTACAAGATATAAAATGTTAAAATGAGTAAAAATTTAATTATTTGCTCGTTACATTTTGAAAATAATTACTTTATGCCGCAGACGAAAGAGAATCGGTAAATATTTTTAAGAAACGAGGGAATGACTAGTTTCTTAAAAATATTTACCGATTTTCTTTTGTCTGCGGCATAAAATAATTATTTTCAAAATGTAACGAGCAAATAATTGAATTTTTACTCATTTTTACATTTTGCATCCTGTACATCGAAGCCAATTGAGTTCAACCATTGTTTTTTTAATTCCTCACATTAATCTTATCCTTTAAAAAAACAAAATATGCTTTTCATATAATTTCTGTTGAAACTAATAATTATGGGGCATTTACATGTAGAAAATTGAGTTCTTCTGCAAATTTTTGCAGGTAAATAAGAAGAATCCGCTATTTAAAAATATTCAATATGCGAGAAAGAAATAAAGATATAATAATGCTATAATTTTTTTATAGGAAAATTATTAATTTATTTTTTGCGAAATTTTCATTTTTGTCTATGGCGTCTGTTTTTATTATAAATCCTTAACATTTATAAATATAAAATAATTTTTTTTTTGTTAATTTTAAAAATGTTGGCATAAAAATACTCGGATCGAATATATTTTATGGCAACATTTTCATTTTTATAGTGGTTTTTGCAGTGTAGTGGCTCAAAAAACCTTCTACAAAATTTTGTTGGGATATATTTCTTTTCTTGTCTCTCAAAAAGTCAATGTTATATCTCTTTCAGTTTGCAGCAGAGAAATGTTGGTCGCATGTCAATGGGGTATTATGCTATTCAAAAATAAAAAGTAATTATGAAAAGAACAGTACATAGTACATGGAACAATCAACACCATATTTTTGAACCATAGTTCGAAAAATGTTCACAAAAAGAAAAACCCAACAACAACCAAAAATCTATTATTATTAGTTGTTTCTGATTTATAACTTAAAATAAGGATAATTTTTACACAAATCACTTTCTTCATAATACGAGTATAATTTACATTTTATTTTATATAGACACTTGGTGAACTTACCGATCGTAACTATTTTATAATATTTTAATTAATAATTTCAAGATTTTTTAAGGGCGCAAAATTTGCTTTCTCTTTGTACAAAAACAAAAAGTAGTTTGGTTGGTTTTTCTTTGAGATATGAGACCGCCATATGCATTCTTTATTCATAAGTTGCAAACAGTTTTCCTTCGTAATGAGTTACTATAGAAAAACAATTGTGTAAAATACCCATTGTTACTGAAAAAAATTATTATCGTGATGGAGGTTTTGGAGCGGTCTACACTGGCCGGGCTATAGCTCAGTAGAAGGCGAGTGGGTTTTCCAAAACACACCACGATCTTGCTTGACCGCTAGGTTGATCATGAAGCTGGTTTATTATATTTTTTCATACTTCTGTTTAAACTAATAATTCAGATGAGAAGAAAAATAATCGATTGATACATAAAATGATAATAATTAGTACTAACGGTATAATTGCAAAAAAAATATTGTTTGAAAAATTAATTAAGAGTTATGGAAATAATTTAACTTTATAAAAAAATCACAAGGAAAATTAAATAATTATGTAAATTTGAAGAAGATGCTTGTCAAAATTTATATTAATCAAATCAAATTAAAATTAAAAATTATCAAAAAAAAATTAAGATTTCTTTTTATTCAAATGTACGACTATATAGAGTAATAACTAATTATTTAGAGCAATTATTTGATTTATAAAAAAAAAAATATTTACACGCAGAATTCATAAAATATGTTAAGACAAAAAAAAATTTTAAATAATGAATTATTAGCTGTAAAGCTAATCTATAAAAGAAATATAAATATACGTGGTAATAGTTTTTTATAAATTTTTCGAAGCACTAACTATTCCATTTAAGAAAATAAAAAATACTCGAAGATTTATTAAATTATATATATTTATAAAAACGAAGAACTTTAATAATTTTTAGTATTTAAATATTGGCGAACTTTATTGTTCAAAAAATACAATAATAATGATTTAAAATTAATTGTTTACAATCAGGTACGCTAGAATTGGGTATAAAGTAAATACATAATTAGATTTTACTACATCATTAACAATACCTGCGTACATACATAATTTTATATAGATAGCCTTTTTATAATTTATTCATGTTATATATTTTGAGTACATATTCTTTCGTTATATTTATAATATAGTACATAATTAGATGTATTCATTTTATATAAACCAAGTAAACCAGGGCAGAGCGCAGGTCTTACATATTCATTACAAAGAATGAACAATACGTAAAGAATAATTACAATATAAATGTACCTTAATCAAATTTGTCCCAAAAGTTACTTTCAAACAGATTTACACTACGATACATGGCACTTTTAACTTAAATTCACTTATTTTCACATATCGGTCATATTTTTTCCAATTTTTAATTTGTTTATGTTTAATTAGTTCATACCCACACACACACACACACACACACACACACACACACACACACACACACACACACACACACACACACACACACAAAATCAATTCAAAAATCGAATCCACTTAATAGATGACCGTCTTTCGTTCAATTTTCATATTTAATTTTTCTAAGTTATTATATTATTACATATTTTCAATCTTGATTATATGTATAAGTATTATTTAGAAGTTTAAATAGTACGTTGTTCCCGTTTGCTTGATTAACGGTCAACAATTCATATAAACATTATTTCATTCATATATACGATTCTTTTTGGAGATTTATAACTTTTATTTTTTTAATGATTAAATATATAAATTTAAATATTATTTATGTTTGATAGTCAATTAATTTATTTTAACTTTAAATTAATTAGATTTATTTGTCGTTCGATTGTCACCCACTATTCCTTATTCAATTTTCACTCACAATTAATTGACGTCCATTTTAATTTGTTGTCGCACAAGATATTTATTTCGTCTATTATTAGTTTTTTCTCGTCACAATTCATATTTACATACAATTTTTATGATTGTTTCATAACTTAAAGCACTATGCAATCAAACAATTTAAGCGTAACTTAACACAATTTAACTATTTTTAATTTTGATTTTAATTTTAATTTAATTATTTAAAAAAAAATATTTATACTACTTTAAATTATTAATTTTAATATTTTTAAATTTATTTTTAAAACTTCGTCAAACTTTTAATTTGCAATTTTTAAGGTTCTCCAAACGACTCCTCGCAAACATTTTATGCATGCCTTATATATATATTATTTTTGAAATATGTATTTCTAATTTTTGTACAAAAGCGATAGCTATCAATTCGATTATTTTCTTTCTCTTGACTTTCTGTTTCGACAATTTTTTTA
Organism: Nephrotoma guestfalica; assembly: GCA_963691935.1. Lineage (NCBI taxonomy): Eukaryota > Metazoa > Arthropoda > Insecta > Diptera > Tipulidae > Nephrotoma > Nephrotoma guestfalica. The sequence goes on from OY829913.1 coordinate 184,772,573, forward strand.
CTCCATGATGGTCATTTTATTAATTGCCATCATATAAACTCGTTGAACAGTTTCAAATATCGCAAACTTTATTGACCTTTCACAATGTTATTATCAACTACCAAGACGCATAAATGGCGTTAGTATATTAACCCGTGTGCCAGAATATTTTTATTTTTCAAAGTTATTGACGGCCAGTACTAATTCAAATTTTTCAAACAACACGAGTGTAATTCGTTACACCATCCTGCTCTGGCTTGTGACACGTGAAGTAGCAAATGTTATATAGGCAAAATATTTACATTCATTCCGCCATATCCACCGTTCTACATCGTGCTTCAAGTCGTATTCATACGACGGATAAAAATTCAGGATTTTCCCATCTCAAGTGTGAATAAACTTATTAGAATCTTACTTGAATTATTTTTATGAGTTACCAGTTTGGGCGTAAGTCTCCCATAAAAGTCAAACAAGTCCAGCAGACAGGAGGCTTATTGTAGATTTTCAAATAAGTCAGTCTCCACAAAATAAGTCACGAATTGGACCGCAGCCTTAGTTCATAAACGAAAATGGCTATTAAATTAAGATTACGTGTATTTCTCAATAACAGCATACAATACGAAATATAATTGTTTTAAATTGAGAATTGGATATTTTAAAAATAAATAAGTTTTGTTTAAAATTAGTCATTGAAATAATTTGTCATAAAAATCCGAGTGTCAGAATTTTTTATGAATTTTATTGCATTGAACTTCGGAGAAAAAAAATATCCGAATAAAAACTTAAAACACAATACACAACCACTGTATGCATAAATAATTTTAAAAATTATAGTATGTTGCATTGAGTCTTAAAAATTAAATTAGTTAACAAATGGCCACGGTACCTAAAACTACCTACTCACACAATTTCTGAAAAAAACAAATTAATACAATAAAAACAAAGTGTGGTTATAATGATAATAAAATATAGTGTTATATGACTTAATTAAAAATAATTATAATTTATTTATCAATCAAGCTAAAAACAAAACTAAAAATATTTAACGTTTATATAGGTAAGTAGTGAGTGTTAGAATGTTAATGGCACTCATCAAAAGCTCTGCGTTGCCAATATAAATACAAATGCTATTTCTTTACAAAATTTAAACTTCTACAATATACGATGAACGAACCATTCATTAGTTCTTGTGTGAAGCGCAATAGCAAAGTAAAGTGTAGCGTAAGTAAGTAAATATGTAGTGTCCGTTTCCGATAGTTAAAGTATAAGTTCCCGTAGTGATTTGCATGTTGTACATAAATGTATACGTAGCTCAACAAGCTATGTATGTCACACTGGTAGTTTCGTAAAACCGCAACTCTGATATATTTGGCTTATTTTTTTAATTTTTAATCACCGTACACCGTAGATTTTATAATATTTTAGTTGGCTGAATACAATTCCTAGATATCTCAATTATAAAATACATATTTCTATTCTCTTATATATTTCATGTATTTTAAAAACATATAAATTAATCTACAATTACATACGAATATATACGATATTATTCTTATCATTTTACTAAAACTATTAAATAATTTTGTGTAACACACACTTGCGGCGATATAAAATTATCACATTTGAATATCATGTTTCGCGGTTAAAAATACAAAATATATTACATTACTGACTGAATATAACAAGCTGTTAAAGTTAGGAATAAGCGAACCCGTCGAACAAACATCATCACTTGGTTGAAAATTTAGCTCGCAGGCACATCGGTTATTAATACATTTGGAGTACTCGATAAAATTGCAGTTTTCATTTGATTCACATATTTCATTAAGACCAACTGATACCCAACATCTCTATTCATAAAAAATTATAACATTATTCAATTAGTGAATCGTTGTCCTTCTTATCTTAGTTAAATAAAATGTTTTACCGAGCCACTTCTGTGATATCCATTTTTACAAGCACACAGCCCGGTCTCGTTAAAATTTTCTTTCAAACAGAAAGAACCCGGGATATGCATACACTGCCCATGTTCTACACATGTGTCATACAACTTCAATGCTATATTTAAACATTGATCACCATTTGCATTAGTTAAATGGGTAACTGGGCATCGGCAGTTACCACGGCATGCAGCTTGTAGTGATATACATTCTTCATCAATTTCACACGGTTCACCCAGTTTAGCATCTTTTATACAAATTGTGAATTCGTTATTTGGATGCATGTTTAATGGACAGACACACTTTCCATGGATGCATGATGTGTCCTCGGCTATGCAGTCGTGTGGAAAGCGGCAAGTCTCATTCAATTCTATAAAATTAATGAAGTTATAATAATAATAAACTAATTCTAAAAAACATTAAAATATAAAATACTTACTCACACTTGCATAGCATTTTTTCTGTGACGGCACGAAATGCGTATTTTCACGGCATTGGCATATTCCATGATGATTGCACTGAGCGTCAGTGCTCATTGTATACTGGCATTGACTGTCGATTACACATGGATCAAATAGATTTGTTGCAACTAAAAATATGTACAGTAAATTACTGTTATAATTAACAGCCTCGAAGACAGTGGTTTCAATTACTTTTAAGGCATTGTAGATGGCCAGCGACCGTTTCAATTAGATACCCAATTTGACATTGACAAGCGTTCATGCCAGCCGCCAACCGAGCACATTTAGCCATATAGGGGCAATCGGAATCACGATAACACGCATTACTAATTTCTGTAAAATAAATAAACAAACAAAATATAGTTTTAGTTTCATCCTATAAAGTCTATATACAGCTACGTCGATTTACAGAAAAAAATTACGTAAATATGTAAATATAGTCCAGTACAAATAGTCAATTTACCTAATTTGGTTTAAATTAATAGAAATGTGTTTTGAATTCATATTTTTGCAAAGCAAATAACCAGAACAAATCATAATTCTTTTATTGAGACTATCTTCACAGTTACTAACATATATTATAAGTAAATATCGAAGCCGCTCACTACGGCATATTTCAAAACAGGATATAACAAAACAGCATAGCACAAAACAGTATATGGTACAGAAAAGGATGTCACAAAACAGGATATCACAAAACAGGATATGGTACACTAAAGTATATGGTACAGAACAGGATGTCACAAAACAGGATATCACAAAACAGGATATGGTACACTAAAGTATATGGTACAGAACAGGATGTCACAAAACAGGGTATCACAAAACAGGATATGGTACACTAAAGTATATGGTACAGAACAGGATGTCACAAAACAGGATATCACAAAACAGTATATGGTACACTAAGGTACATGGTCCAAAACAGGATGTGATAAAACAGGATGTGACAAAACAGGATATCACAAAACAGTATATGGTACACTAAAGTATAAGGTACAAAACAGGATATGACGAAACAGAATATCACAAGACAGGATATGGTACACTAAAGTATATGGTACAGAACAGGATGTCACAAAACAGGATATCATAAAACAGTTTATGGTACAAACCAGGATGTGACAAAACAGGATATAACAAAACAGTATATGGTACACTAAAGATTATCAAAATTGGTTGGACATATCTTATATATTTTTATATCTGGTTCCGTGTATTTGAGATTTTAAAAATATTCTTGGGTGAAGTTTTAAGGAATTTGTGTCGTTTAGTTCGATAAATGTTTTTTCTTTAAATATTTTTAGTAATAACAATATTGTCACGAAGAGATTTGCCTTCGCCTATAGCAATTTTGAAACTTTTAATTGGAAATTGATTCTACGGAAACACAATGCTATAAAGAATTATCATTACTTTTAGTTAAATTAAAATTTTCCTTCACTTAATAGTTGTAGATAATATTTTAATATAAATCTTAATCGCTAATATTCTGTTGTTCCGAAATATGTGCATGAAAAGTAAGAAATAGAAGAATTACAAATACATATGTGAAACCTTGAAAAGGTGTGCAAGGCTTGTAATTCCATTTTTGGATTTGAATGTAAGTGCGTATAATATAATAAAATTTTGCTATTGATGAAAACAATTAACGAACTAAAATTTATTTTTAGAAGTAAAAATATAATACTTTCGAGGATATTATTCATCATAAAAAATATGTTAAGAAACTCGTATTTCTATATCTTGATTTTATGGCCCTCTATAAAATATTATACCAAAATATTTTGGGGGTAGAGCACTGTTTTAAAAATTAATTTTTACAACTATTGTTTTATTTTACTTAACAAATAGGTATAAAGCAGCATCTGCTACAGTAGATGGTTGGTAAACGGATTATTTAAAAAATGGCCGAAGTTGAACAAAAACTCTGGTTGAAATTGAAAAACATAATTGATTTTTTTCTTACTTTTTTGTTAGTGGACTATATGTGCCAAAAATTATATGATTTACATTATGAACATTATTTAAAAATATTTAGAAAATTGCTAAAATCTTTCCTATTCATAAATAATTTTGTAAAAGAGAATGTTACGAAGTCCAATAAAAATTGGAAACTTTTATTACTCCAAAACTTCACAATTGAAAGTCCCATATTCCAGAAATTAGTCATCTTTCACCCCACGGATGACTTTTTATGGTGTTAGGGAACAATCGTTTGGTTTGGAATAATAAGGACTAACGGCTTTATTTTTTACTAACTCTCACGGCCTCCCAGGAGCTAATTGCGCCTCTAAAGGCTGGTCCTTTGATTGGAAAAAAATAAAGTTTATTAATGTAGGGAGGAAGGTTAGCAAATATTATATAATATTCTAATCGAGTAAAAAATATTTCATAAATTTCGCACTTTAGCCGGAATATATACTGTTAAAATATTTTACATTCACAAAGGTTGACATATCTCTCTTAAGTTGTCTTTTCTAAGAAGACATAAAAATATTTTTCAATAATTTTAAAAAAAAATTATTTTTAGTAATTTGAATATGAATCAGTGCCTTCAACGTCTTGAGCCATTTAAATAAGTTACACATTTTAAATGACAATTATATGAGTACCAACTCGATTTGTATGTATATTAATGACCGGTAAAACGACTGCGCTGTATGAAAAGGTGTTTTCCAGTATAAATGACAACGCGCTGGAACTTGGAATTCATTTGGCACCTAAACTCATAATTACGGATTTTGAAAAGGCAGCAATTAACGCAATTCGTACCGTATTCGAAGGTGTTGTTGTCAAGGGCTGCCACTTCCATTTTATGCAAAATATATATAAGCATATACAACAAGTTGGGTGGCAAATCCGATATGGCACCGATATTGAGTTTGCACTAAAAGTTCGGCAAATAGCTGCATTGAGTTTCCTAGAACATGAAGTGATTCCTGTATGGTTCGAAGAAATATCTTCAGAATTTGGAAGAGAATTTGAGCCACTAACAAACTGGCTCAATGAATATTATATTGGTGGAAAAAACGGAAGACCCCCATTGTTCCCGCCGAGTCTATGGAGTGTCTATGAACAGAACGAGAAAGGCATACCACGAACTCAAAATTATGCTGAATCGTACCACAGACGCCTCAACACTGTGATTGGTCGCTCGCATATAGGCGTATTTAGCTTCATCGACGAACTTATTAAAAATGCAAAAAATACCAGAGCGGAAATAGATAAAATAGAACGAGGAAACCCCCCAAATGCTAAAAAGAACAAATATGTACTTAAAGAAAAAATATTCAATTGACTCTAAATAAGAAAAGGGAATTTAGTAAATTTGGGTTTTTGAAAGCTCTAGCTAGTAATATTTATTTATAATGCTAATTTTATGAAAGTATGTATATATGTAGATCAATAATACGAAAAAATAAAAAAAATCGTTAAAAATTAAAAAATAATGATTTATATTTATACCAAAATTCATTTCTCTTTCATGAACTATGAACTATGTATATTGTCGTGTTCTCTTTTAATCTGTCCTATTAAGTACCATGTACTTTAGTGATCCATATACTGTTTTGTGATATCCTGTTTTGTGACATCCTGTTCTGTACCATATACTTTAGTGTACCATATACTGTTTTGTGATATCCTGTTTTGTGACATCCTGTTATGTACCATATAAAGGGTGTTTTTTTAGGAGGTTTGTTTTTCCGATAGATGTCGTTTTATTTTATGACAGTTGTTTTGACAGCTCAAAGTGGCATTTCTACTCAGTATTGTTTGGCAAATCATTATGAATAGGTTAACTCCAGAACAACGTTTTCAAATCGTGGAAATTTATTTTCAAAATCAGTGTTCAATTAAAAATGTTTATAGAGCACTTCGTGAATTTTATGGTGCACATAATCGTCCGTCAGAGACCACCATAAAGAACGTAATTACCAAATTTCGGTCTACATTCACTCTTTTGGATGCCAAGCCACCGACAAGAATGAGAAGAGTTCGTACAGAAGAAAATATTGCTGTCGTTGAGGCCAGTGTCGAAGAAAACGACAATTTATCGATTCGTCGTCGTGCTCAGCAAATTGGACTTTGTCCATCGACTTTATGGAAAATTTTACGTAAAGATTTGGGTTTGGTGCCATACAAAATTCAATTGGTGCAAGAATTAAAGCCACACGACCATCGTTTGCGCCGTGAATTCAGTGATTGGTCGTTAAATCAATTGAACGAAGATCCATTTTTTTACCGTAAAATTCTCTTCAGTGGTGAGGCGCATTTTTGGTTAAATGGATACGTCAACAAACAAAATTGTCGCATTTGGAGCAAAGATAATCCACACGCCGTTCAAGAATTACCAATGCATCCTGATAAATGTACTGTTTGGTGCGGTCTATGGGCTGGTGGGATCATCGGTCCATATTTCTTTAAAAATGAGGAAGGACGACGCGTTACCGTGAATGGAAATCGATACAGAACCATGTTAAATGAGTTTTTGTTGTCAAATCTTGAAGATATGGATATGGATGAAATGTGGTTTCAACAAGATGGTGCCACTTGCCATACAGCACGTGAAACAATCGACTTATTGAAAGAAACTTTCAACGACAACATTATTTCGAGAAATGGTCCGGTGAATTGGCCTCCGCGTTCGTGCGATTTGACGCCACTCGATTACTTTTTGTGGGGATACGTGAAGTCATTGGTTTATGTGGATAAACCTCAATCGATTGACGCTTTGGAAACCAATATTCAACGTGTCATTGCTGACATACGCCCTCAAATGCTTGAAAAAGTGCTGGAAAATTGGACCTCCAGAATGACATTTGTGAAAAATAGTCGTGGTAGCCATATGCCAGAAATTGTGTTTAAATGTTAAATGCCAAAAAATTATCTACCAAATAAAAAAAAATTTTGGTCATTTCATAATTTTATGTGTTTTATTCAAAAAAAAAATCGGCAACCTCTTAAAAAAACACCCTTTACTTTAGTGTACCATATACTGTTTTTTGATATCCTGTTTTGTGACATCCTGTTCTGTACCATATACTTTAGTGTACCATATACTGTTTTGTGATATCCTGTTTTGTACCATATACTTTAGTGTACCATATCCTGTTTTGTGACATCCTGTTTTAATACATCCTGTAATGAAATATGCCGTACCGTATGGTGCCCAGTAAATATATAGACGACTTCTCTTAGGTGCGGCTTTCATTGGAAACGTTTTGCTTGGTCACATTGATTCAGCATACATTTTGGAAAACATATCAATTCATGTGCCTTGCAGAACATTTCGAAACCATGAATTTTTAGCACTAGAACACCATTCCACAAACTATGGAGAAAATAACCTCATTAATAGGTCGTCTAAATCGTTCAACAACGTCGACAGAATAGATTTCTTTAAATAAATAAATAAATAAATAAATATACAATACTAAGTGGGCCAAAACAAATTTGACTCTGCTCTTAATGAATGTAAGTTCAGTGCACAATTTGTTACACCACTATATCCTACTCTTTTTAATACAAATCAAGGATAAAAAAACGGTCGGAATTTGTTCATACAAAAATCGAGTAATGTCCCTTCTTTTGTATTCTGTGGTACCAGTTCCGAAATACCGGAACTGTAATAATTGTTATTTAACTATAATAAAACAAAAACTTAATTACAAGCTTCACTAGTGATTATTGCAACTATTGTTTTAAATAACGTGACATCGATAATTGAATTTGTTTTCGTGTGATTGATTTTGCATTTTGTAGTTTTGGTTGATTTGATCGAAATAATTTTAGGGAGTAAATTTAATCGAAGCCACTCACTATGGCACATATCAAAACAGGGTGGAACAAAACAGGACATCACAAAACAGTACATGATACGGAATAGCACAAATTAAAACTGTACATCGCAAAACAGTATATAGTACACCAAAGTACATGGAACGGAACAGAACCGATTAAAACAGTCCGCCACTAAACAGTACATAGTAAACTAAAGTACATGATACGGAACATGGTCCTTTAGTGTACTATGTACTATTTTGAGATGTTCTGGTCCAATCGCTCCAGTTCCTTACTATGTACTTTAGTATACTGTTTAGTGATGTACAGTTTTAGCACATCCTGTTATAAAATGTGCAGTTCCATATGGGGCCAAAATTAATAAATTGATTTTGGTATGACACTTCATAATTATAATTTAATATTGTATAAATGTAAAAATGAAACAACTGCGTTTACACTACTATGTACAGATTGTACTACTAATGGCCGGTTCCACCGAAAACAGACTAACTGCCGGTTAGTTGTGCGCCAATTAAATGTTTTATATCAAATCTGTTTTAGCAATCAGAAAAAAATCATCGCAAACTTGATGAAATATATTTTATTCCGTGGAAATATTAATAACGATTAGTTAAAAAGTTATTGAATCAAAATTGGCCATTTAGATATTTATGCACAAGCTAAATATTTCCACGAATAAAATATATTTCTTCAAGTTTGCGTTGATTTTCTTCTCTCTTTCTTTCAGTTCTCTTTCTTCCACAGTTCATTCGTTATGGCTCAATTGATTATCTTTCAGGAAGGGTTGATTAAAGGAATTTATTAAGTTAAAGCTAAGGGAACAGCTAGAGGTACCTTTTCTAAACCTACATAAAATGGGGAATTTTTGACGCGATTATGAGGAGTGTAACTTATATTTTTTATATTGAGCTTTTTAATAGTTTTTACACACATTGTGGCCAGTAATACAAAGCATGAAGAAGTGAATATGTTAAATAGGTATATGTATACATAAGAATGTATACATACTCGTAGTTCTCGAATACATCATATTTGATTTCTACAGTCAAAAATTTAACTTACCGAACTTTTGGTAAAACTGTCTTGTTTAATCATTATTGCTGGCTAAATTTTGGAAAACCAAGGAGGTCAACACTTGTTAAAAATTTAATCTTTAATTTTGTTTAAATCTTTGAATTCTTTGTTGTTTTTTGTAAATGCTCGGCATCATTGCAAACAATTTAAAAAGCTCCAATGGAGAAGGTTTTAGTGTGAAGTTTTATTCCGAATAGTCAATCCGCCTGGACTGTAGAGATTCCAAATTTTTGTGAAATAAAGATTTTTTTATCAAAACTCAAAAACAATATTTTTGTTGTTTATCGTTTTTGTGCAGATGCTATATACTTTTCAAAATATTAACTACCAACTGATTGGTGGACTGATTTCGACCAAAAATCATCAAATCATCACTGAAGTTTTACCATGATCAGTCAATCCGTCTGGGTTGTAAAGCTACAAATATTTAGTCTGCACGGAACCACACAACACACAGAGATTTGTTTGAAAACTGCTTTTTTTGACTTGGGCGATATAGCGAATTTTACTTTGTAAAAGAAAGTAATTCATACTGTGCGACACAAATTTGTATGATTTTATCCGATTTATTTCAGTGAGCTTGTGTTTACTGCAATATGATTTTAAAGCTTGATAAGGCAGGAGTGGTTGCATATGATTAACTGCCGTACTTTTGTTTGCCAAAGAAGCAGAATGCAGTTACACTCTTTTGATAGAATGTTTGGTTTGCACCATGCGCCATTTAAGGCATTGAGTCGGAATCTTGCAACCAATTTAATAAAAATATGTGTTGCATTTGAAAAACGTACATATTCACGATGATATTTAGAAAATATTAAGATCATTAATAATTCTTTCGAACGAAAAAAAATTCCCTCTGGTTTCCCATTTTCCCCGAGAATGTAAGTATAAATATTAAAATTCAAATTTTTAGCGCAAACTTTTATATAGGTAAGATAAGCTGCGGCTTATCAATTGTATAAGTGCAACTCGGGTTATGGTATCCAAAGTAACGACTCAATTATTACCAGTGAAGTAAAAGTAAGTATTAATGGGTTCGGGAAAAATAAATCCATTTTTTTCACTAGCATTTATGATGTATTTGTCGCAGGGGTCATATTTAAACTCGTTGGAAAGAGGGATTCATGTACTAATATTATATAAAAAATAGTATTTTGTCCTCGTTGTGATTGATCGATTCAATAGAGAGTTATAGACAAAAAGAAAATTCGCAATATTTTACAATTTTGCTTGGATAAAGGCGAAAAAGCAAGTCAGGCGGCCAAAATTGTGAATGGTGTCTATGGTTCCAATGTCACATCAAATCACGCGCAATTTTGGTTTAGTCGATTCCGTTCCGGTAATTTCGATATCAAAGATACACCACTCACTGGAAGGCCTATCATGAAAAATATCAATAAAATCCTGGAAATTATCGAAGAAGGCTGAAAAGCGAGCTGTCGTAGCATCGCCCCGGAGCTAAAGATCGAACACGAAACAGTTTTAAACTATTTGCATAAGGCTGGTTTCAAAAAGAACCTCGATGTTTGAATGCCGCATGAGTTGATGCAAAAAACTTGATGGACCGTGCTTCCATTTGCGAATCGTTGGCCAAACGGAACGAAATCGAGCCATTTCTTAAATGGATGGTAACTGGTGACAAAAAATGGGTCAAATACGACAATGCCAAGCGGAAACGATCATGGTCGAAGGGCGGTGAAGCAGCCCAAACGGTGGCCACACCAGGATTAACAGCCAAGAAGGTTAAGCTGTGTGTTTTTGGGAGAAAATCCACTACTTTGAGCTACTGCCCAATGGCCAAATGCCCAATTTGACCTTTCTGCGAGCAATTGGACCGACTGAAGGCAGAAATCGATTAGAAGCGACCAGAATTAGCCAATAGGATAGGCGTCGTGTTCCACCAAACCAACACACGTCATCATACACGCCAGAAGCTCCGAAAGCTTGGTTGAGAGGTTATTATGCATCCACCTTATAGTCCGGATCTAGTACCAAACGATTTTTATCTCTTTCTCTCAGCGTTTGCCATGCTCTTGGTGGTGTAAAAATGGCCTCAAGAGATGCTTGTGAAAACAAGCTATTTCAGTTTTTTTGCTAATAGGGACAAGCCTTTTTGAAAAAGCGGCATAATGAAATTCCCTTCTAAATGGCAACGAGTAATCGAAAAAACGGCGTATATTTGAGGCAAAACGTATGATTGTAACCATGTTAAATAAAACCCCAAAATAAACGTAAAAATAATGGATTTATATCTCCCCAAACTAATATAATAATATATCTAAACATGCTAGATACAAGTAAAATGGTTTCCCTAATAATATGGTTTGGTTCACGAAACTAGCCAAAGATAGAAAAGTGTTCAAATTGCGCAAGTAGTCACCTTTGATGTTCCTAATTCGTTCCGCAAACTTTATTTTTGAAAATAATTAAGGGTCATTTATTTTTTAAACGGAAACCTGTAAGCACGATGATATACCATTGATTTCCCAACACTAGACGGTGTAGCAGAACTTCCCTTTGCTGCAGCATGAAATGTTAATATTTAAGAAGAAATGTATTTACTGCTTTTTAAATTTTCAAAACTTATCCTTGCATGTTCTTTTTTCTTATATATTATTTTTTTAAATTAATACATAAAGTTTTCGAAACTTTTACCTCAGTTTATAAATGATTTTTATTATTCAATTTATGCCGCCAGTCACATTAGAATCTTATAACTGGACAGTTTAAACATACACTTTTAAGGGCTAGAACTAATCTGACCCCAAACTGAATTAGGGTATAATTTGTTTCTACGGTATACTAAAAAGAATTATGATAACATTGGTATACTAAATGTCAATTGCTTCATTGAATCAGAAATTTTAAAGCATTGTCTAAAAATATTCTCCACTCACTTTATATTTATATCATTTCGTGATAATAATGATTATTTGAAGGATCATAATTTTTATTAATAATAAAATGTAACGCATCTTTAAAACAAATTAAAATCACCACAGATTCAATTGTTGTTCTTGCTATGGTAATAATAAATATTAAACATAAACAAGCACAGGCGCACAAGTTCAAACTAAAAAATGGTAGTTAAACTTTCATGCCCCAATTACTCCCGCATTTCAAACAAATTTGTACTATTAAGTTTTAACATTATATTACGTAAATCGATTTTTTGTTAACAATAAAGAAACACTAAAGAGCCTTACGACAGTACAATATTTCGTGAATGTAATTCTAAAAATTTAAAACAACTTACGTCGCGTTCTTAAAATTAAATCAGGTGTTACAGTCAACACCTGTATGCTCTCAATTAAAACTGCGGAGAACACAATTATAATTAGTTTTTGATAATAAAAACACATTTTGTTTGATTGAAGACGGAACCACAACATGCACATTTAAAGTAATTTCACTTTTTAACTCTAATTAATTACCCATGATTTTGCAGATTCAAATTAAATTTATAAATTAATTCTACAACTTTATTAATAATACATAAAACAATTTCTATTTTATTGTTTATTGTACAAATGTACTAAATTCACTGAAGCATAAACCGATGTACGGAACTTGAAAAATACGTGTGGATCGAGTATAAGAGTACAATATTAAGTTTTGGTTAAGGTGCTATTTTCAAATAATAATGTAAATTATGTACTAATTACATTACTACTATTGTATTGTGTGTGCTGTGTTTCAATGTTAAATAAATTAGTATTCTTATCAGAGTAATTATTATTGGACTTGTTTACATCCCGTTTAATTTTAACTTAAAACAACTATTTATTGCCAAGCTGTTCTTATGTTGCGATTAAATCACTTCACGTTTATAAAATACTTGTGTTCAAATATTAAAACTAATAAATCGATTAATGAGAACTGTTTGTACCTACACATGGTACATGTTGTACAGCGTAGTTCAAAGCTGAAACTAATTTAAATTTTGTATAATACTTGAATAATATACCAAATAGAAAATCGTAAGCAAATAAAATACAATCAAACAATTTAACGAATAATAGAAAAGTATTTTTTAGGTTTTATTTTATGTAAACCAATTAGAAAACCCGTTTGAAAATTTTTCAAATTTTAGGCCTATTTAATATCGAGCAAATGTACTTCTTTAGGATTCTTTTTGAAACAACTTACTCCTTTTGAGAATTAATCTAATGACACCGGGTCTAATCGATTTTTAAGACAAGGTAGTTCTAAAAGTGTTCTTAAAGAAGATAAAGTGAAATATATTGCTTACTTTAATGACCATACGTATTTTTGGATGGTCCATGGCCGCAGCTAATGTAGGTCTTATTAAAATAAAATACAGGCATTTTTATACAGAGTAAGTGTTTCATTTAATGCTAGGATTTTATCTCGAAAGCAATGCAAGATAGGAGAAAATTACTTTAAATTCACAACATATCAGATAAAAAAGACTGAGATAAATCTCACCTGGACACTTCCTGAATTTCTTCCAAAAATCATTTTAGAATCCATTTCCATCCACAACACCGAATTATATCATCGACGGTTAAAAATGGTTTAGTTCCAACCCGCTCATCAGCTTAGGGTAACCAGAAAGATTCGCCTGTACTGTGTACAACTTGATAACACCTATAAGTGACCGCGTCCACGTCGCGGATGCGGGTACTGCTTCAGCAGTAGCAGAGTTCTACTTGGAGTCAAATGCCAGTGGTATAACGTGGCAAAAACAAGCGAATGAGTATAACAAATACGGAATGTAATACCTTAGGTGGTACAGCAGCAGAGATGCTGCCAAATCCACATTCTTCGGAGGCTGGCCTAATGGATGCTGAAGTGGGCCAAATATTGTTTAACCCATTTGGACGAAGCATTTACATTGCAGCGAAAATTTACAATTTTAAAGAAAGAGAATAAAGAGCTCAAAAAAGCAGTCCAAACACGAGCAATAATTGGAACAACACCTAACCCTGCAATCGTTGTAGAAGAAGAAGAATTAGGAAGATAAATAAATTGGATGTTCAATCGGAATAAAAGGTCAAGTAAGAAAAGGAAAGCTCAACACTCTCCACAAATGACAGAAACTTTACCATCAACTTAAAGACGTTTCTAGAATCCAGTTTATCATCAAGAAACAAATAGCTCTAAACAACCAGCTAAACCTAACGAGTAATCAGCTCCACTAATAAATGTCGTTGGAATATCAAAGTACTCCACTAAACAATCGATTCTAAATCGGTTACGATAGCCGAGAACAATTTCTTATCTATAATCAATGGCGTTTGGAAAATAAATGTTGCTGACTGTGAAAGCTATAAAACTTTGGCTACAAGGCTTAATTCCAAGGGACATCAATGGTTTACCTACGAGGATAAAAATGATCGGCAAATAAAAGTTATGGCTAGAGGTTTTCACCCAACCTACTCAAAAGAGGATATTATTGAGGATCTCAAGCAAAAGTTGAATTTGAATTGTTTTTTGTAAAACACTTGTAAAAAATTTTCCTTAGAGTGACAATACTTATCTTTATATATATTTAAGTGACAATATTATTTATTAATAAATATTGTCACTCTAAGGAAAATTTTTTACAAAAAACAATTCAAATTCAATTTTATAAGTGACAAAAGTTAGAAGTGGGGCTAAAAAATGGGTTTCAACCATTATAGCACAAATTCAAGCAAAAGGTTTATCAAATAGAAAATGCTGTAAACATCATTAAGAAAGAAAAAATTGAAACTGAACTAGGAGCTCAAATCAACAAAAGAGCTTCCACTATTTATGCTCATTTTTTATAACAAAGAAAAAGTGGAACATCTGTATAATATCAAAGCAATAAATAACACGAAAGTTAAAATATATAGAGCCATTGAAAAAAACAACGGTCTAATACGGCACTACAAAAAATCTCAAGGTTTTAATCATACGCAGAAATATTGCCAAAAAGAGACTAGATGCGTGAAATGTGCCCACACAGTAAAGATATTGCTGCAAAATGTGTTAATTGCAAGAAGCCACATCTCGCAAACTACAGGGGATGTGAAATAGACAAGAAATTATAAAGATTATGAAATAAAACGCAAAAACAAAATCCAGGAATACCGGAAAGTATTAACCAAACTTTCACCAAAGAGGAACCAAAACCTCTTGCAAGTAAAGGGGAGAACCAAAAACGAACGAACCAAAAATATAAAGGGTGTTTTTTTAAGAGGTTGCCGATTTTTTTTTTGAATAAAACACATATAAAATTATGAAATGACCAAAATTTTTTTTTATTTGGTAGATAATTTTTTGGCATTTAACATTTAAACACAATTTCTGGCATATGGCTACCACGACTATTTTTTCACAAATGTCATTCTGGAGGTCCAATTTTCCAGCACTTTTTCAAGCATTTGAGGGCGTATGTCAGCAATGACACGTTGAATATTGGTTTCCAAAGCGTCAATCGATTGAGGTTTATCCACATAAACCAATGACTTCACGTATCCCCACAAAAAGTAATCGAGTGGCGTCAAATCGCACGAACGCGGAGGCCAATTCACCGGACCATTTCTCGAAATAATGTTGTCGTTGAAAGTTTCTTTCAATAAGTCGATTGTTTCACGTGCTGTATGGCAAGTGGCACCATCTTGTTGAAACCACATTTCATTCATATCCATATCTTCAAGATTTGACAACAAAAACTCATTTAACATGGTTCTGTATCGATTTCCATTCACGGTAACGCGTCGTCCTTCCTCATTTTTAAAGAAATATGGACCGATGATCCCACCAGCCCATAGACCGCACCAAACAGTACATTTATCAGGATGCATTGGTAATTCTAGAACGGCGTGTGGATTATCTTTGCTCCAAATGCGACAATTTTGTTTGTTGACGTATCCATTTAACCAAAAATGCGCCTCATCACTGAAGAGAATTTTACGGTAAAAAAATGGATCTTCGTTCAATTGATTTAACGACCAATCACTGAATTCACGGCGCAAACGATGGTCGTGTGGCTTTAATTCTTGCACCAATTGAATTTTGTATGGCACCAAACCCAAATCTTTACGTAAAATTTTCCATAAAGTCGATGGACAAAGTCCAATTTGCTGAGCACGACGACGAATCGATAAATTGTCGTTTTCTTCGACACTGGCCTCAACGACAGCAATATTTTCTTCTGTACGAACTCTTCTCATTCTTGTCGGTGGCTTGGCATCCAAAAGAGTGAATGTAGACCGAAATTTGGTAATTACGTTCTTTATGGTGGTCTCTGACGGACGATTATGTGCACCATAAAATTCACGAAGTGCTCTATAAACATTTTTAATTGAACACTGATTTTGAAAATAAATTTCCACGATTTGAAAACGTTGTTCTGGAGTTAACCTATTCATAATGATTTGCCAAACAATACTGAGTAGAAATGCCACTTTGAGCTGTCAAAACAACTGTCATAAAATAAAACGACATCTATCGGAAAAACAAACCTCCTAAAAAAACACCCGTTACTTGCAAGTGGTAATGACAAAACCAGTTATTTCGAAGGACACTGCCGAATATACAACAGTGCTCCAAAAGTTGCTCAACATTCGGCTAGCTACACGCAACATGCTAGAAATGAAATAACGTCCATTCTCTATTAAAATGAAATCATCCGCAAACAAAACATTATAAGAATAGTAACTTGGAATGCAAATGGGCTAATGCAACAAGAAATTTTCCTAAATACTGAAAAAATAAATATATATCGGAAACCCATTTTACTTCAACTTCATATCTTAAAATATATGAATACAGTTGTTACCACACTATCAAACACTTTATTGATCTTAAAATTGAAGAGGAATTTATGCAAGTAGTTCAACCTTGAAAGTATTAGATGTGCAAGTAAAACTCGGCTCTGAAGTTGGTTGCATTAAAATATACTTGAATGCGTCCAAATCACCCGCCATTTTGGATATAGTCATTGCTGTTATTATAACATAAGTTTCAGTCATTTACAAGCTGTCGTTCATTGTGCATCAATTTTAAGAGATGGATGTCGATAAGCAACATTTAAGCCATTGCATTCTATTCTGTTTTCAAATGGAAAAAAATGATGTTCAAGCAATGGAATTGATTAATTCGATTCTGTGAGTCATTCAACAGTAAAAAATGGTTCGCAAGATTTCGTGATGGCAATTTTAGACTTGAGGACAATCCACGTCCAGGTGCAGTAAAACAATTTGAAGACGAAGAACTTAAAGTTTTACTGGATGAAAATCCGTGTAACACTCAAAAAAAGCTTGCAGAATAGTTAGGAATTATTCACCAAGCAATATCACTTCGATTGCATGCAATGGGAACACTACAGAAGGAAAGAAAATGGGTTCCTCATAAACTGACCGAAGGAAACAAAAACCGAAGAGTTGACATCTGTATGAATTTGCTTTCTCGGTACAAAAGAAAGAATTGTTTGCACAAAATCATTAAGGGTGATGAAAAGTGGATTTTGTACGATAATCCTAAACGCAGAAAAGTATGGGTTGATCCAGGCCAGCCATCAACATCAGTTGCTTATAAGTTGCTCATCAAATGAATATTCATGCCAAATAAGACTTAATATGTGTGTCTCGTAGGAGGTTCCCGAACCTCGTCGAACTGTTACAGCTGAACGTTACCAGACTCAATTGATCAAATTAAGTGATGCTCTTTAGGAAAAAGGACCATTTACGGGCTAATGAAGGCCGAAGTGGATACTGACAGTGCTCGCCCACGTACAGCAAAATCAACCTATGAACTGATCTTCTCCTTAGCCTGGGAAGGTTTACAGCATTCGGCATATTCTCCAGACTTCGCTCCCTTTGATTACCACTTATTCAGATCGATGTCATCATATTTGAAATACCAGCGGTTCACGAAAGTTGAAGATGTGCATAAATGGCTCGATGACTGTTTTGCTTCGAAACCACCAAGTTTCTATCGCGAAGGAATTCTTCATCTAGACCATAGATAGTAATGGCGAATATTTTGATAATTAATCTTTGTAACAATTATCTTTCCAATAAAGTTGAATTTGATCAAAAAGCAGAGTTTCTACTTGCACACCTAATATATATAAATAACAACAAAGAATATAGTGTCATGTCAATATATTTCCCCCTAAGATATAACCTAATTAAGGAAGACTATTGCACATTATTTAAATCACTTGGGTCATGTTTCATAATCGGAGGTCATTTTAATGCAAAAAATACCTACTGGGGATCAAGAGTAACCTCTAAAAAAGGAAGAGAATATTTTGCAGCAGGACATGCAGTTGTTAGTCTCATTCTGGAGACCAACCAACTTTATTTTTTTATTTATTTATTTACAATAATTATAATCCACAGGAGTAAGTCCCTAATGATTATTTACAATATAAATCCAAAAACTTAAAATTACACATTCAAAATAAATTCGATCACAAGACGATTTTATAAGATCACAAAATTTACATATTTCTGTATTACATAAAATTACCGGAGTCTCGTTAAAACACAACAAAGATTAAGTCATTTCAACTTGTTGGCCTACGGATGAAACAAAATACCCGAAATCATAGACTTCTTTCTCACCAAAGGAATAGACGAAAACTACCTACTTATGTCGGGTCACACGTCTATTATTATGACAATATGTGCAACGATTGTTAAGAAAACTAGTCCACCTTGGCTAACTAATAACAAAACCTGCTGAGAGCAACTCCAGAAACTATTTGAGGATAGTACTAACCTTCAAGTGCCAATTAAAAATCTAATACCTAATCAATCTAATCTAAATTAATCTAATCTAAATTTCACCGGTTAAAATGAAGATGGAACATAAGTGCAAAGCAAAAAGCTTCGTTGTTTGCAACCCCACAAAAGCCATCAGAAATAATTGTGTTTGTCGTTTCCAGTCTCCAGATTCTTATTTACAAACTATGCTAAATATTACCCCAGTACTATTAAAGCTTGATTGTGAATGCAAAGAGGTTATTCTTGTTTTATTTATACCAAACAATTGACAAACTCCTGAAATATCGTCAAATCAAAATTTCCTCCTTGGTTCGAGTGAATTTCTATCTGAACACCGTAGCGGCTAATCCAGTTGCTAATTATGACCAAGGTGACTGTTATTTCCTGATTGGGTATAGGATACTCCTCCAGCCATTTGCTGAAATAGTGCATTATTACTAATACATACCTATTACCACTTTCTGTAATTTGGAATGGGCCGCCACGGCAATTCTCTCGAATGCACATCACGTTTTTGATACCACTCCACCAATAAAATCGTTGACTAATATTTGTGAGTGTTTTATTAATTTCACACTACTTTTAATAATTGTTTATCTTTGCCATTCGAGCTCTCGCATATTCGTATTAAACAACCATTCTCTAAGAGAAGGCTTTCTCGTTGTGCGCTCAATAGGCTTTCAATAAGCGTGTCTTATCTGAAATCTCACTCAAGTTTTCCGACCATCCTGTTTCCTATTTCGCAATATTATTGATAATTCCGAGTTTTTCCAGATTGATTCATCTGTCCATTCCTTATCGAGTGAAATTTTCATAATCCGTACATTGATTATGTCCTCCTTTCCTTACATTCATCCGCAATGTTTACATTCAACTTGACATGATAGCCTTGATAATGCGCCAGCATTTCCATGTGCACTTTTTTGCGATAATCGATGTCAAAATAATGGCTTGTCGGACGTTCGATCCAACGTGTCACCTGTCCCCCGGAATCTTAAACTGTAGCGAAGATCGTAACGCTCCATGGTTTGGTCTTAAACTGAATTTTTGGCCACAGAGGTATTTATGAAAGTGTTTACACATTCCACTAAAGCCAATAATTATTTTCGAATCACGCAATAGTTACACTCCTGTTTCGCTACGGTTTTTGAGTATTATGCAATAACTCGCTCTTGACCATAGATTTCTTGTTAAAACACTGTTCCTATACCATCATTGCTTGAATCGGTATCTTAAATAAATTTCACATGGATATAGGGTACACAAGTATTGGTGCTGTAGATACAACCGATTCCGTAACTCAACGAATGATTCTCCTGCTCTTCCTTCCATTCAAACGGCTTGTTCTTCCTCGTTAATTCGTGTAAACTTTTATAAGTATTGGCGATTCCTGGCACAATTCGTCTATAGTAGATACACAATCCAAGGAACCTTCGTAATTCAAGTAAATTTTTGGGTGTTTTCCAATCCTTTGCCGTCGATATTTTTGCTTTGTCTGTATGGATTCCATTGCGGTTGATTTTTGACAAGGTATTTTACCTCTGTTCTGAAGATTGAACATTTCTTTGGACTTTACTTTAGCTTTGCGGATTATACATTCGTTCGAAAACTTCTGTTAGATTCCTGATAACTAAAATTTTACCTGAGGTGCCGAAATATTAATTATATTGATATTCGATATGAGATTGTGACATTAAAATGAATTTGGTATTTAGTATGGTTTATGAATGGTTATAGAATTAATATTTGGCGAAGTTTTGAAATAAGGCCCATCCATATTCGAAGTAGAGGTCGAAGTAGAACTGTGATAGGTTTGATAAAAATTCTCGACATCAAAAGTGTTCAACTTTCAAAACAGAACCTCAGCTTAAAAAAATATTACTCGTATATTAATTTAGTTATCTCGTCCTAGTCAAGTAGAATGTGCGCAACATCATAATAGGCTGACGATAATTTTAAATTTTAGATGACTCGTTCATTTTGCTCGTCGATCATTTACAAAAATTTTGATATCGAGTAAAATTGATAACAGCAACATAAAAATTACAATTATTTGGAAATACCAAATTCAAAGTATTTTTAAATAAAATAGAAATTGTTTTCAATTAGTAATTAAAGGTGTTTTTAGAGGCTCACATCTTTAAGTTGGCAATACTGATTTGTTTGCTAACCGAGTTTGATTTGCTATTTCAAAATTAATAGACTCACGCCAGAGCAACGCTTACAAATTGTTGAATTTTTTTATCAAAATAAGCCAAAATAAGCCAAACTCATCGTGCATGACGTCCATTTTACGGTCGTCATAGTCGTCCATCAGAGCGAGTAATTCGGTTAACTACGGATCAATTTGCACCACGTATACTCTAAATGATAATACGCATCCAGTAAGATGTCAAACAGTGCGTACCGAATAAGCGATAGACGATGTAGAGCGTAGCATTGAGAAAAACCCAAATCAATCAATTCGATGTCGTTCTCAGCAACTGGAGATGTGTCCGTCCATCCCCTTTATGGAAGATTTTATCTAAGTATCATGTTTTACGTGCTTACAAAATTCAACTTGTTCAGGAATTAAAGCCACCAACCATCGCACACGCCACCAATTCGGCTAATGTGCTGAATCATAAATTGATATTGATGTTGAATTTCCAAATAAAATTTTGTTCAGCGATGAAGTGATGCTCACTTTTAGTTAAATGGGTACGTTGGTAACAGAATTGTCGAATTTGGATTGAAGCTAATCCACAAGCCTCTCTTTTACTGCAGTTTTATAGTAGTTTTTTATACGACTGGCAATACATTTTCTTTGATCTTATTGTTATCTGTTTATACATTTTTGTTTTGATCAATGAATATTATTGTACATACACCTGAATTTAAGCTAATTAAGAAAATTAAATTAAAAACAAAATTAATTAATTAAATAAAAAAGTGTAAAAAAAAATGAAATTAAATAAAAATGAATATGTTTTAATTTTGTTATAAAAACATACAAAACTAGGTCTTTCTCAAATAACATTTAATGTCTTTAAAAAGATGACAAGTCATTTAAAAAAATAAATGATGCAGTAGTTTTACTCTCTGATTTAATCGTAAAAAAGATGATAAAACAGACGCTAAAAAATAAATCAACCATTAGTTTTCTTGATTATTGGCGGTCATACAATGCAAACTATTATTAATCAGGCGATTAATCATTTATCATAGACCATACAATCGGGCATTAATATTTACAGATTTTAGAAGGTAATAAATGAATTTTATAGTTGAAATGAAAATTATCCGTTGTAGAAAAACGTCTTCGGGGAGTAGATGGGATAAAATTATGTTCTACGAGGTTACGACGAAATTGATTATTGGGGAAGTTTTGGAATGGGCAATATTCATCACCCTGCGGACTCAACTGAAAAATTTGTTTGGACAAAATTTTTAAAGTTCATTTGAGGTTAATTCCGATATGTCTAATTCGTCGTCCTTGTCGTCTACTCTGTTTACTTCAATAACTAGCTGACCTAAACTACTTTCATCTATTAATTTCCAAACAATACAACACTGCTAGCTTTCATTGAGTTTATTGACTAAAGAAAACGCAATTCTTCTTTGAAATAGAAAATAGCATGTATAAGCAATCTCTTAAATTGCAAGCCATTGTTTGGTCTTCATAAGTCTTCAGGAACACTTTATTTAGATGGGATTTTCTTATTTTGGTGTATAATGAAATTTTTGGTGCAAATTATTAATGAACGGCTCAGTATTATTAGTATATACTCTCAAATTATTATCTTTTAAAATAACATAGTGTTCCCAATGAGACCCTAATTAGAAATTATTTTCAACCTATCGCGTTAGAGTAGATCATCAATCATCTGAACATAGTGTAGCGTAGCTGCTTTTATAATAGGTGGGCCATCTATTAGTCCTTTTTTCATTTGTAAATAAAACACACATTTTGGGATGAAAAGTCAAAATTTTTTATTGATAAGGAAAGGTGGTTCTATGTCATTTATGTATGAAAAACAATATTGTTCATATGCCCACCACTGCTATGACTGTTTCCAATAAAAGCAGATTAATGACCTACAATTTCAGCTCGAGTGCTGTTTTTAAGTTGTTGAATTGTTTGTGGACATCTAACGAAGGAATAACGAACTGGATGAACATACGGTCCACGACCTTCCACGGAGCCAGTTTCTTCAAAAAGATCAATAATTTTGTCAATTGTACGCTCAATGTCCATGTTGGCCAAAAGTCTCACATAATTTACGAAATTTTGTCGTTTTTGAACGATTATTTTCATAATAAATTTGAACAATCGAAATGCGTTGTGGTGTTGATAGAGACTCCATGATGATAAAAAGATCGATTTCAAAAACGGACCAGCAGATGACCCACCCTGTAAAGTGTAAATAAGATAAATTACTCAGCTATATACTCGTATGTATGTGCTATTTATTTTTTTCCTCTTCTCTATTTTCAATTTTTTATTTTTCTTAGGTAATTTTTCGAATAAACTTAATTAATTATTTATACTTTTCAAAAAAAATTTACTTTTTTTAAATTTTTCTCCCATTCATTCATTTACGAATATATCACTCCATTCCCCATACTTTCCGTAAATATATATACATTTTGTTCGCAACCGACAACATTCCAAAAACAGTAAAATCAAACTTTAAAAAAACAGTCAACGTTCGCTTCTAAAGGTTTATCCGTCAGGTCTCGAGCCACTTTATAATTAAATATGATTTTAGTGACTACTGGTATTTGTATGTACTTTGTTCATTTTTTAAAGACTCTGACAATTCATTAAATAAAAAGAGACATTTATAGAATTATTTTGTCCACGCATTGTGCTTACAGTCGGTTTTAAAAGTTAGTATTATTGTTCCTTCGGGTGTTGTACGAATTTATCTCACCTACAGTAGTAAGATTTTGGATATAGTGAGACCTAACTGAACTTTCCTAATGAAGGCCAATAATTGAAATTAGCTTAAGGCGTCAATAGGCAATATCTTGAATGTAAAGAGGGAGTCACACTAGCCGTTAATAAGGGCAAACGTTTAACGGTTTTGTTTACCCGATTTTGTAAAACTTTCAGATTTTTCTTTGTATTTTGAAACACATTTGTCCATATTGAGCTCATATAGTTAAGTCTAGAATTAATGTAAGCATTGTAAATCATCCAAGCGATTTTTTCATCAATGTAGCTCCATATTCTTTTTATTGCAAAAATTAAAAATGTAAGGCCAAACAATGTGTGCTCTTTCCTTTAGATTCTCATCAATCACTAACCCCAAATAAGTCGTATTTTGAACTTCGATTTGAGATGATGATGATGATTTTTTTGAGCATCGATTTTATTGTTATTTACAATCAGATGAGATGGAAAATATGTTGGAAAATCTTTATTTTGGAAAAATATTGTAATTAGTTTTCGACAAATTTATAGTCATTTTGTTCGAACATAGCCACTTTTCAATTTTAAGTATATTATTTGTGATTTGTTCGATAACCGTTAGAGGATGTTTGGATTTGTAAATTAAAGTCAAGTGAATTATTTGCATACATAATCAAGTTGCCTGACAGATCTAAATTAAACATATCGCTAATAAAAAAAATTAAATGCTGTCGGTCTAAAGTCGAACCTTTGTGGTGCGACTGTTAATATTTGTAATGGTCTGCTCTCAATATCATTTGTATTGGACACGATTAACAAAATAAGGAGAGCGGAGTGAAAAAGTTGAGTTGGAGGGATTTAGTATTTCTAGTTTTAAAAGTAGATTGTCATGCGAGATAGTATCGAAGGCTTTTTTAAGATCGACTGAGAGCATAGCAACCTGGTTATCCATTCATAATAATATTTCATTGAGAACAGACATTGCAGCTGATTGGGTACTAGATTTTTCAACAAAATCAAATTGGTAGGGGCTTATGTTTTTGTTCTTCAGATAATATGTATCTAATCTTTCTACCATATTTTTTTTAAAGAATTTTCGGGAATACGTTCAATATAGAAATTGGCCGGTACTTAATAGGTCTCATTTTATTTCCTGATTTAAAGATAGGGTACACTTTCGTAATTTTGAGACAGTCCGGAAATGTCCATTGCCTACAATGTTAGGAATCAGGAAATGTTTACATTGCTGAATACATTTTACAGAAATTGCATCATACCCTGTGGCAGCCGATGTATTAAGTTTTTTGATTATAGCATCTACCTCGTTATAAATAGGAATTGAAAAATCAAGAACGGGCAGCCTGTCATATTTCAAATATCTGGAAAATTGTGGTGCCTAATTATATTGGGCAGATTCTCTTATAACATTTGTGATGTTCACAAAATGACTATAAAAGTGTTAGCAATTTGAAGGGAATCGTGTATAATTTCTGAATTTTCATTAATAAGTGCAATTATTTGGTTTGCACCATCATCATCTTTGTATTAATATCATTTTCTTTAAAATAGTCCAAGTGGCGTTAGGTTTACCTATTGATTTTGGTAGATTGTTAATGTTAAAATTTGAAAAAAGTTTTCATTTACAATAAACGGCTTCATTTCGAAAATACTTAAACCTTTCCGTGTAATATGTATTATTTGGATATCTGATTTGAAGGGAATAAAATATATTTCTCGTCTTGGCAAACAATAGGAATTCTTTTGTGATCCATGTGTTAGATTGCTTCCTATAGGTATTAATTTGATGTTCCTTGCAATAAGATTCGACAGTATATCAAGTAGTTCTTTAAAAGACTTGATGGAATGATTATGTAATCTCGATAAGTGGATGATGATTTGGGAATAATAAATCATACAAATAGTAGGCAGTACACTGCAATTATTATTTGATTTACGTCACATTTGAGTTATTTCATCTTTTCGTTTATATTATCGATTTTCGATTGAAGATCTTGGTTCAAAGTACCCATTTGTCAATTAATATCGTTGTTTGATGTGCAAATGTCCTGCATAACATCCTTGAATATTGGACTTACGATTGATTGCAAAGCCAGCAATGTTCGCGATTCATTTGTGAAATTTTTTAGTTTACTTGTAGTGGATGTATTCGATGGAACAGCCATATTGAAAGGTTCTACAGTAAAATTATTATTTTTCTGCGAAATATACTTCAATAAACTATTTGATTGATTCACATGGGGCTTACACTTGTATATTGTCCAGGTTTCACTTGAGTATTAGTACACTTGCAATTAATACTGATTATGAATTATATAGTTTATAAACAAATACTTATGTGTATAAATTCAGTTTATGATTTTAAAACAATACAATAACAATTGCCTTTCAAATACAGTATCAGTTTGATGACCTTTACAGTACACAGTACAGTTTATGACTAACAATAACAATATTTTAAAAGCAATTGAAATTGAATTTGAAAAGTAATGTTCAAAAATATTTATAAATATAAGATGCACTTAGTTATTTCAATAGTGTTAAACAAAACTAGTATTATTTAGATACATTTTTATTTTCTTTATCACAACGACAAAGAATACTTATTTATAATACAGCCATTAGTTAATTATCATTTAATTAATTTTAATTTAAAGCACTTTCAATTGTAAGATAAAGTATAACATTCGGTCATATGAATAACAAGCAATAACTGCCACTATTGTTGCACGAAACTATATGAACAATTTTGTTCTACAGAAGTCGAAAGGCCCATATATAGACATAAATTTTTATGATGGCCTGGGAATGTACTCTAATACAAAAATGCCTAAGATCGGTCTCTGGTTTCGGTCATATGAATAACAACTAATAACTGCAACAGTTGTTGCACGAAAATTCAATAAAAAAGTTTGTTCTTCAGATGTCAAAAGTCCCACATATAAACATGAATTTTTATTATGGCCTTGATGTGTACTTTAATACTAAAATGTAATTTATATAACGGAACTCAGGGATCGACCATTTGACATTTTTGTATTAAAGTACACACGAAGGCCATCATAAAAATCGATGTCTATATATGGGACTTTCGACTTCTGTAGAACAAAATTGTTCATTGAAGTTTCGTGCAACAACTGTTAGAGTTATTGCTTATTATTTATAGGACCGAACCCAGGGACTGACCGTTTGGCACTTCTGTATTAAACAACATACCAAGGCCATTATAAAAAACCATGTCTTTATATGGGACTTTTGACTTATTTAATTTTTATTATTAATTTATTTTAACCCCGCAACTATTGTTGCCAGAAAATTCGCCTAAACAAATATTGTTCATTTGTATATTTGCACACATGTATAGTTTTGGCAATTTGGTAGAAATTTGACTTCGCTCTTACTTGACCATTTTTCATTAATTGGGAGATCCTTGCGAAATTTGCTGGAAACATGGGCCCTTGAAAAGTTTAGCATTCATAAACAACGACAAAGAATTAATTAAATAATTTAACAATTATATTTTCAACCAACAAGGGTTGATATTTGCCCTTCTTCAAAAATCCAAGACCGTTTTATGTTAATTTATAATACGCTTAATATTTTATAGAAAATGGAAATTTATTGAATTGTTAAAATTATTAGGAGCTCAAAATAGAAACTACGCAATCCCACTTTGTATCGCGGACCATAATTTGAGAATCTCTGTACTAAATGTTCCATTAGCATTAAATAAGTTTAATTTTTTTGTTTCAAAATTGTTACGTAATATTTTGTATAATATTTCATTAATTATATATAAAAAATAATTCGATTTAATATTAGTGTTCTTGTAATTAACTGATTTAAATATATTGTTACGAATTTTTGGCTTCACAAGGATTCGTTACGGATTTTGCAATAATATAACACTGTTTTTTTTTTATTAACACGGGTACAATTTATTTCTCAATAAATTACAGCACAGTTCAACACTTTGACTACTTATTTTAATTTCTTCCACTGTATCCACTTGATCACTACTGGTTAAATAACAACTAACTTATGCTGCGATTTTGTCCCCTTTTTATACCCAGAAATGCGATTCTCGATCTTTCGATATTGCCCTGGTGCAGCTAAATTATCCATGTGTTTGTGTATTTATTTGAGGCGAATCTGTAATCGTTGTAATTGTACACCATCTTCCCTCTCATCATGCATTTCCCCTTTGTATATTCCATTTTCTACTTCCATGCTCTACTTCCATCGGTCACGCCCATCTTCTGGTATATTTCTGTGTTTTGCCGAGTGTAACAATCGTCAGTCTGCATTTGTAACTCATCGCGTTAAAATCTGTCGTTTGATGCCAAATAAATATCTGCCATAAAAATTACACTGCCCCGATGAGGTTCGAACCATAGATCTTCAGGTCACCATCCTGCAACCTTAACCACACGGCTAACGACGACGGCACTCTGATGTGATCTGTGTGTATGTTAGGCATAATCGTCACATTACAATTACCCCCACCTCCGCCAGGAGGTCTTAGTTGAGTTCATTTTTATCACCGATTATAATCAAATGTTGAACAATCCATTTTACTACTACTATCCACTTTCAACTTCCCGATCTAAAAGCAAAAGCTTTAACCACTGTGCCGTTTGGTCAGTAACAAGACACTTTTGTGTATTTTTTAGAGATATATTTTTACTTTCAAGCACGATGATCCAAACATCTTTTAATAGACCAACTTGTTTTATTATGGATGGGTAATGGGTAATAAAATGTTGCGTAGGTCTTAAGTGTTGATCTTTAAAACAATTTAAATACATAGTGATAATCTTTATGACTATTTCTATTAAGTAAGAAATGTCCAAATCTGTGACGTTATCTTTTAATATGTAATTTGTCATTTTTCTTTTCAAATTTTATTTTCCAGATATTTTATAATCTAGTTTTTGAATATATTATTCATATATAACTCGAGTTCTGATAAGATTATCTTCTACGAAAGTTTATTTAAAATTAGCTTTATTTATTTTACATAACCTGCGCCGAAAATTACGAGAAAAAGAACTTGCCAACTCGACTAAATTGCCTTCAATAAATAGGAAAACTAGAAAATAAACCTAATACTTGTGAAGTTTGAATGATTTGCATTTGCATTTTGCAATGATTTTAGAATTTTTTCAAATTCGCTAATTATTTTAACCGGACGATAACATTTTAAATATGAAATTTTTAAAAGAATTGCATTGGAAATATTTTTAAGTTATTAATCTTCAGGTAGGGCAGACTATATATTTACCATTTCAATATCATTCTAATAACATATCATTGGTAAAACAATTTTAAACTTGTTCAATTTTTGGTTCGATTTTAAAGATTGAAGCAAAAAAGGATTGATTGATATTGTAGATCACTTTTAAAAAAAGGTTATTTATTTGTTGTTTAATTCAACCTTCTACATTCTTTTTAAATAAAGTATGTGTGCCTCTTTTCATAAGGCAAGTAGCCTTTGTACAATTTAATTGGTTCTTTATAAAAAGGTTTTTCTTTTAAAGTTTTAAGAAATAAATAAATAAAAGAAAG
This sequence comes from Nephrotoma guestfalica, assembly GCA_963691935.1. NCBI lineage: Eukaryota > Metazoa > Arthropoda > Insecta > Diptera > Tipulidae > Nephrotoma > Nephrotoma guestfalica. The sequence goes on from OY829913.1 coordinate 184,802,046, forward strand.
AAATATTTCGTTTCGAACCAAAAGTATCAAATACGTTTTTCATGGTTTCCTTGAAAATGATTTTGATTATTTTACATAAATTAGTTGATTTATTAACTTATTGGTAATGTTTTTTAATATTTCTTCTATAACTTTTGTAGTCAAATAAGGATTATCATAAAGATCAGCTACAATTAATAAAGACTGTTCAGAGTTCATATAAATTTTCTAAAAGCTTACTAACCAAATTAAAACATATATTATTTTCATTAGTTGGTGTATTTAAAAATTCTGTATTGATATATTATTGGGAGTATTTCAGAACAGACATTGTGTAGATCAAAATGTTTTCCTACCTTACATTTTTTATAGGAAACCTAACTTTTAAACTTGAATAGTTTTAACTACAGTGCTAATTTTAACTTAACTAACATTTTTTGTTGAAATACTCTGTTACGAATTTGCCCTATCGAACCCGGTTCGTATCACTAGATTGTGAATACACAACAATTCTTATAATATACCCCACTTTCGAACTATTATCGAATATATCGGAAATAATCTATCAAACGCTTACACAACTACCTTAATTCTTACACCTCTTTCCACAACTAACGTAATTCTTACACCTCTTTCCACAATTACCATCATTTACAAATATTTTTAATCACACCACTAATTTCAACAAGACTAAGCTGACATACAACAAAACTGTTATAAACTACATCTAATGCTTAAATATAGATGTCTAGGGAGGTCGATGAGGTGCCTCGTGACCGTAGTGTACAGTTATCCCGAAATTATGTGTGGCTTTAAACTTAACTAAATGTTTGTAATTTTAATGGTTGTTTTATTCAAGATTTAACCACCGAAATCTCGTACAATAATGATTTTTATTAATCTTTAAAAATATAAATCATCAACTAATAAAATAGGAAGTATATAATATAAATATTATACACACGTATTATATTTATATAGTTATATAATTATATAGTTATATAATTCAAATGTAATTATGTATTGTATATAAAATAGAATAAGTATATTATATAAGTAAATAAGTATGTATTCGGAAATTAAAATGTAAGTAAATATATAAGCAAGATAAGTTTATAACCGGAGCAACGACAGAATAATATATGTATGCACATCTGTATGTACGTTTATTGCAATAGAGTATAGGGTGGATCATAACACCCCTATCGCCTAGGAAAATATAAATTATACGGAGGATGATTTATCTTGTTCATTGGTCAGCTTATGTACTAATTTACATAGTTGAATTTTATTTATAATTATACAATTAAGATATTTTATTATTGTTATTGTATTAATTAAATTTAAATTCAATATTTTTTTTCCTTTCGAGGGCAACAATTAATTAAATTTGTCGATGCTCAATGATATTTTATTTTCATTTCACTAATAATTGATATTTAGTTAGAGTAATATAACCTCTATAAATCTGATTGAATTCTGTGTTGACTACTCTTCGTATATTTTCAGCCTATTATTGTGAACTGTCTTGATTCTGCAATTTATACGGATTGAGGAATTGAGCGGTGAACAAATATGAATAATTTCGTAAGGCCCGTCCATAGTGGATCTAGTATATTTAATCTCGATTCGTTTTTTAAAAGAAGTTTATCCCCAATTTTAAAAGTGGGCGTTTTTGAATTTTGTTCATAATATTTTTTTGATTTTGACTTATGGCGAATCAAGGAATTTCTTGCGACTTATCATTGAAGTCTGGATTTTAGTTCATCGTAAGTATATACCGGAGTCGAATTTTGTTGGATAGAGCTAAGAAGATTAGATTTATATCCCAAAAGAAGTTTTAAGTTCTATCGGCATATAATTAGTGGAAGTATGCGGTGTAGAATTAAAGTTAAAAATAGCATAAGGTACCCATTCGTCCCAAGCCAATGGATCGTCAACAATGAAATTTCGTAAATATTCTGTAAGGGTACGATGTGATCGCTCTAAAGCTCCGTGCGATTCAGGGTGGTAGGCTGAAGTATGTATTTTTTATGTTTAGTAGTTTGCAGAGGTTACTGAATATTTCTGACCTAAAATTAGAGCCCTGGTCCGTAACAATGGAATTAGGTGCTCCGAAACTACATATAAAATGTTCAGAAAATGTTTTTGCCAATGTGTTAGTATCTTGTAAAGATATGGTAATTGCAAGAGAGTATTTTGTGAGGTCATCTTGAATGGTTAACATATATTTATTACCATTATGTGAAACCATCATAGGTCCCACGATATCCATAAAAATTTTACTGAACGGAATTTTTGAGGTTGAAGTGATCTGCATTGCACATTTATTTACACGAGATACTTTATTTTTCTGGCATAACAAACATTTCTTAATAAATGATCTTATCCACTTACTCATGCACGGAAAATCGTAGTATTGCTTCATTCGCTTTATGGTTCTAGAAAATCCCTGGTGTCCGCAAAGGGGTGTAATATGATATTATTTTATTATTTCATGTATATCTTCCTCAGATGTTAAAACCTTTACATTTGACACATTAAGCGGGACTGCTTTGAATGATTCAGCTATCAAACTATTCTGACTGGAATTAATGGAAGAGTGTGAGTCTGATGCGGTATCATTCGACATAGCTAAAAGTGCATCTTGCGCGGTTTGTTTTGTCTGAGCTCTAGTGATGGCTGCAATAATTTTGTCTGTGTAGGTATCTCGCAATCGTCAGAAATTTGTATTAATACTATTAATACAAAGGAACAAACTAGAGGACGATGGTCGGTTCTAACTATAAATTTTCTGCTGTATAGATAAGGACAGAACCTTTGCTTAGCCCATACTATGGCCAACAGCTCTTTTTCAATTGTAGTAGGATAGTTCCTTTCCACATCATTGAGACATCTACTGGCAAATGAAATTGGTAAATCTTGGTCATTGAATATCTGCGACAGTATGGCTCCAACAGCATAATCACTAGCATCAGTGGTCAAAATAAAAGTTTTTTCGAAGTTAGGACGTTGAAATATCGGGGATGACATAACAGAATCTCGTATGTTTTTGATTGCTTCATCACAATAAACATTATTCACACAAATTTTTGAAATATTTTTGATAAATCTCCGGTAGTAACCAGAAAATCCAAGGAAACATCTAACATCTTTAGTATTTGTTGGTGTGGGATATTTCATTATAGCACTTACTTTGGACGGGTCAGGTTTAACACCATCTTTTGTAACAATATGTCCCAAATAACAGATTTCAGTTGTTAGAAATTGACATTTGCTGGCTGTAACTTCAAATTATATAACCGTAAACGCTTCCTAATATCGATTAGTTTTGAATTATGATCCTGAAGGTCATAACCGTAAATTATTACATCGTCAAGATAAACGAAACATCTAAGACCGTTTAATCCTAGCAATATGGTATTCATCAGGCACTGAGAAGTTAACGTGGCTCGCTTTAGCCCAAATGGCATTCGTAACAAAAATGACCGATTTGAGTGCTAAAAGCGGTCTTTCCTTTATCGTTAGAGTGTAACTTAACCTGATGGTAACCGTTAGCCAAATACAATGTAGTAAAGTAGTTAGCTATTCTAAATTGACCTAAAATTTCGGTTATGTTGGGAAGAGGATAAAATTGCAACAGTAATATTATTTAACTTTCGGAAATCTATTACCAAACGCCATTTTCTATTACCGTCAGAGCGGGTGCTCGGTTCAATAATCTTTCAATTTAGCTTTTCATCGACTTGGCTATCAATTTCGTTCATGACCGCTTCTGGTATCGGTATGGCTTAGTATGAATTGGTTGCGAATTTTGAGTAATGGGTATCTTATGACAACAAGCATTTGTCGTTGATAGGGTAACGCCCTCTAAATAGAAAACATCGTTGAATTCTCTACATATCTTCAACATAGACGATTTTTCTTTTTCATTAAGATGATTGAAATCCAAACTTTCGCTTAGTTTATTTAGTCGATCATCTAAATTTGGATTCCAACTTTCAATCTTGAAAACATTATAGTAACTACCCAACTGGAAGCTGATATTTTTCTTACTGACATTGATCTCGTAATCGTTGGTATTGATTAAACTAATGGGAATTTCACTTGAAGCGAAATTGACTACTGAACTGGCAATAAATACACCTCTCGTAATTTCGTGAGAAATACAATCATAGTCTTTATTAGTTCGATGTGGATTTGGAATATATATAATTCTTTCGAAACGAAATGGAAGCTTATTATTGGGTATTTCTAGCTCAATCACTGATTTAGGTAAACTACAAAGTGATATCTGATGTTCTAGGTTTTGGATAGAAAATTTAATAGTAGAATTATTATAGTCAATAACACATTTATTGCTTTGCAAGAAATCTTTACCCAAAATACCATCTGCTTGAATAGGAAACGAATCTGGAACTAAATAAAATTGTTGATTTATTTTTGAATCACCAACTACAACTTGACTGCGACAAAGAGCCAACGTTTTAATTTTTTCAGATGTCATTCTCTTGATTTGGCACTTAAGCTCGGGATAGCAAATTGTTTGAGAGTTTACTGACGATCTTTTTATTATACTGACATCCGCTCCTGTATCAATAAGGAAATATAAATTCAAATTATCGGATATGTCTAGATTTAGTGTTACATATTTTGCATTGACGGAATTATCATTTGATGATATACGCCATACAATTATTGGATATTTATTTAAGTTCGATTCACTGATTTTCATTTCATCATAAATAACTGATACAGCGGATGGTACATCTTTATTTTGATTACCAGGTTTAAGTACAGGGCTAATAGTTGTCGTTTGTTTTTCGGAATTATGTTCATTAATAAGTTTACCCACAGAAATAGTAGAATATTGATTATTTGCAAAATGTTTTTCACTGTTATTGTTTCTAAACAAATCTGATAACTTTACTTGGTTCTCAATTGAAGTGGGAGAAGAATGATACAGATTTAAATTACGATTTGAACTCGAACAGCTGTATCCTGGTTGTCCTGTACAAGTTCTTGGGAGTTTTCCGCGGCATAGAATGATTTTCCGGTGATGTTTCTTTTCGCTGGTTGTTGTGCATACGTTTTCTGCAATCTTTTAACATATGACCTATATGTTTACAGTATAAGCACCTAATTTGACTCATATTATCCTTAACGTTAGCTACTGCCTTTGAATCCTTTGTTAATGTGCGGATGAGCTAGCTCGATTTAGTTGGAAACAGTCTTTAGCAACGTGACCCGGCTTAGAGCATAATTAACACTTTATGAATGGTGCCTAAAATTTTGGTTTGCTTATTTATATACAAGGTTTCCTCTTCTATAGCTTTATTTATTGCTTCCCTCAACGTTTTGAAACGACATGCCTTTACTATAATCGAAATAGAGTCAAGTAGTCCATCTTGAAAGGAACGTAATGCGGTTGCTTCATTCATTCTATTTATTACTTCACTACTCTGTTTGCCTTCCTTCCGTATTCAAGCACTATTTAGTACAGACAAGGTTTTTTCAATTTTATTTGCAAAAGCGCGAACGTCGCAAGATTAATTCTTTTGTTAAATCCTCCCAAGTGTCTATTGTTTTATATAATATTAGCTCATAAGCTCTACCCGCAAGTCTCGACTGTACAACTTGTAAAAATAATTTTTTATCGTTTTCTTCCTTCAGGGGTTTATAAATAATTTCACACTCATTAATGTATTTATACAATAAACTAACTGACCCATCGAATTCGGGTACTAGTTTTATTAAATGACGAACGTTTAAAGACATACTTAAATTCTCAGTTTCGGAATTATTAAGATTTGGTAATACCTTACGCTCTGATTGGCCTGAATTAGTAGCAATTGTGGAATCGTCAGAATCAATACAAATAACACTTATCTCCGAATTTGCTTGGATTATGAGTTCACAATCCGATTCAGAAAAAATAGTATTATTATTTACACTTGTTTCAGAATTATCAGAGGTATATAAACTATTGTTATCCAAAATATTACTTACAGTGTCATCATCGGTTTTGTTAAAAATTATTTTCCTGCCCCGTAAATGAAGTGATGTTCTATCCATAAACACGTTAGATAGTCAAGCACGAATATAATTGAGCTCTTCCAAACAGTAAATGACCAAATTTGAGAAGCAAAAAAATGTATTAGAATAGAATGTTTTAAATATAATTATGTATATATTATCGAATGAATTGGTTAGTTTTAATTTACCTAGACCTTAAAATCTCCAATTAAGTTGTAATAAAAATACTGTTGAACTGCAACGGTGGTTTTCACGTCCTGATGATATAAACGGCTATGATATTGTAACTGGTCTACAATAATTGCTGTTGTATCATCGATGAAATCCAATTTTTCCCAACAAATTTGAACTGACCTCAAAATGTGATGAGGATGATAGACCAATAGTGATTTTGAATTATACGGTGCGCCGGATACAGATTTTGTGAGACGGCTGAAGTTTCCGAATCGATTTTTATCCAAACGTATGTAGTATTACACTGTCTTCCATATTAAAGTGCACAGCTATCACTTTGGCAGAAAAACAAAAATATTTTTCTACATTGCGTTGTAAATAAGGCTAGGGTAAAATACTTATGTGTATATGTAATATACGAAAACAAAGCAATGGAATTTTTTGATAATCAATTTGTATTGATTTGAAGTATTGTGCACTTTATTTTGCCTAAGTGAAATCGGGGGTTCCATAGCTAAAATGCTAAAAGTAATTATAAAATGAAATCTGTCAATAATTTTGTTTATTATTATTTATTCTATACAGTATTAAGAATTTATTCAAAAAAGTATTTTTGATTAAATTGAACTTTTTGCGGTTATATTTAAACTAGTGTAGAGATATGATCACTGTGTACTTTAATATGGAAGACAGTGTAGTTTGATACTCGGATGAACATTGAACTATTAACACCCGACATATTGTTTAAATGTGTACACTACGAATGATGCTGATAATTTTTTTTGTTTTCAGTTAAAGCCCTTGTGTTGCAATCGAACTTGTCGGCCTTTACTTCGTTGACTGATGAATATTAAGCGTATAAGCGATATACTTAAACTTCTCAAATAATTGTTCTATGCGCGGATATAATTAGACATAACGGACGTTTCAACTTGTCTTAAATTGTACACTAATCGAAGCACAACCATAGTGGCCGATGAATTGTAATTATAATTACATGCATATACTACGATGTGGTAATTTATTACACTTTCTTTATAATACCCGCAAAGCGATTTGTATTTATAATTATTTGAAGATATCGTCCATATGAGATTCTCACTCGTGTAATTTTCTAATTTTATGTCAGAAATATTCAGTAACCTCTGCAAACTACTAATAATAAAAGAAATACATACTACAGCCTACCACCCTGAATCGAACGGAGCTTTAGAGCGATCACATCGTACCCTTACAGAATACTTACGAAATTTCATTGTTGACGATCCATTGGCTTGGAACGAATGGGTACCTTATGTTATTTTTAACTTCAATCCAACTCCGCATACTTCCACTAATTATATGCCGATAGAACTTAGAACTTCTTTTGGGATATAAATCTAATCTTCCTAGCTCTACCCAACAAGATTCGACTCCGATATATACTTATGATGATTATTTATCAGAACTAAAATCCAGACTTCAATATTCATGGTAAGTCGCAAGAAATTCCTTGATTCGCCATAAGTCAAAATCAAAAGATTATTATGACCAAAATTCAAAAACGCCCACTTTTAAAATTGGGGATAAACTTCTTTTAAAAAACGAATCGAGATTAAATATACTAGATCCACTATGGACGGGCCATTCGAAATTATTCATATTTGTTCACCGCTCAATTCCTCAATCCGTATAAATCGCAGAATCAAGACAGCTCACAATAATAGGCTGAAAATATACGATGAGTAGTCAACACAGAATTCAATCAGATTTATAGAGGTTATGCTACCAAAATTCAAAATATTTCGATCAAAATATTACTCTAACTAAATATCAATTATTAGTGAAATGAAAATAAAATATCATTGAGCATCGACAAATTTAATTAATTGTTGCCCTCGAAAGGAAAAAAAATATTGAATTTAAATTTAATTAATATAATAACAATAATAAAATATTTTACTTGTATAATTATAAATAAAATTCAACTATGTAAATTAGTACATAAGCTGACCAACGAACAAGAGATATCATCCTCCGTATAATTTATCTTTTCCTAGGGGATAGGGGTGTTACAGATGTGCCTACAGATATTATTCTGTCGTTGCTAAGGTCATAAACTTATCTTGCTTATATACTTACATTTTAATTTCCGAATACATACTTATTTACTAATATAATATATAGAATAAGCGAAGAAAATTTTATTCATGAAAATTCATTTTCATAAATAAATCACCAATTATTCATGAAAAACCATTACATTCACCTAAATTGACAGTTTGGTGTGGTTTTTGATCTGGTGGAACCATCGGTCCGTATTTTTTTTCGAAACTAAGCTGGTTACACCGTTACTGTCAATGGAGTTCGGTATAGATCGATGATAACCAATTTTTTATTGGAAGAATTGATCTTGACAACATTTGGTTCCAACAAGACGGGGCTACGTGCTACACAGCAAGTGCAACAATTGAATTATTGCGATAAAAGTTTGGAGATTCGATTATTTCAAGAAATTGTGATATTGAATGGCCTCCAAGAAGTTGTGATTTAATACCATTAGACTATTTCTTGTAAGGTCATTTGAAGTCATTTTTCTTTAGCAATAAACCAAACTCTCTTCAAGCTTTACAAGTCAATATTGAACGTGCTATTCGACTTGATTTAGTGGAACAAGTGCTCGAAAATTGGGTTGAAGAAGTCGTGGAGGCCATTTGAATGACGTTTTATTCAGAACTCAATTGTATCGATTGTACTTCACATTAAATAAAAAACATTTCAATTTCCTTAACAATTAGTATGTTTTGTTTTTAAAAGAAATCATACCACTCTTATTGGAAAACCCTATACTTATTCTATTTTATATACTATACATAATTACTTAATTGAATTTTATAACTAAATGAAATTGCAAAATAATTATGTACTTACTATATTTCCTATTTTATTAGTTGATGATTTATATTTTTAAAGATTAATAAAAATCATTATTGTACGAGATTTTCAGTGGTTAAGTCTTGAATAAAACAACCATCAAAATTACAAGCATTTAGTTTTATTTAAAGCCCAATAACACATAACACATAATTTCGGCATCGACTATAACATTAGGTGGTAGCGGTGGGAAATAAATCATCAACTAATAAAATAGTTAGTATTATAATATAAATATTATGCACACATATTTGTATATGCATTTAAATGTATTTGGAAGTACAAAATTATTTTACAATTTCATTTAGTTATATAATTCAAATGTAATTATGTATAGTATTTATATAAAAAAGAATAAGTATATTATATAAGTAAATAAGTATGTATTCGGAAATTAAAATGTAAGTATATAAGCAAGATAAGTTTATAACCGGAGCAACGACAGAATAATATATGTATGCACATCTGTATGTACGTTTATTGCAATAGAGTATAGGGTGGATCATAACACCCCTATCGCCTAGGAAAATATAAATTATACGGAGGATGATTTATCTTGTTCATTGGTCAGCTTATGTACTAATTTACATAGTTGAATTTTATTTATAATTATACAATTAAGATATTTTATTATTGTTATTGTATTAATTAAATTTAAATTCAATATTTTTTTTCCTTTCGAGGGCAACAATTAATTAAATTTGTCGATGCTCAATGATATTTTATTTTCATTTCACTAATAATTGATATTTAGTTAGAGTAATATAACCTCTATAAATCTGATTGAATTCTGTGTTGACTACTCTTCGTATATTTTCAGCCTATTATTGTGAACTGTCTTGATTCTGCAATTTATACGGATTGAGGAATTGAGCGGTGAACAAATATGAATAATTTCGTAAGGCCCGTCCATAGTGGATCTAGTATATTTAATCTCGATTCGTTTTTTAAAAGAAGTTTATCCCCAATTTTAAAAGTGGGCGTTTTTGAATTTTGTTCATAATATTTTTTTGATTTTGACTTATGGCGAATCAAGGAATTTCTTGCGACTTATCATTGAAGTCTGGATTTTAGTTCATCGTAAGTATATACCGGAGTCGAATTTTGTTGGATAGAGCTAAGAAGATTAGATTTATATCCCAAAAGAAGTTTTAAGTTCTATCGGCATATAATTAGTGGAAGTATGCGGTGTAGAATTAAAGTTAAAAATAGCATAAGGTACCCATTCGTCCCAAGCCAATGGATCGTCAACAATGAAATTTCGTAAATATTCTGTAAGGGTACGATGTGATCGCTCTAAAGCTCCGTGCGATTCAGGGTGGTAGGCTGAAGTATGTATTTTTTATGTTTAGTAGTTTGCAGAGGTTACTGAATATTTCTGACCTAAAATTAGAGCCCTGGTCCGTAACAATGGAATTAGGTGCTCCGAAACTACATATAAAATGTTCAGAAAATGTTTTTGCCAATGTGTTAGTATCTTGTAAAGATATGGTAATTGCAAGAGAGTATTTTGTGAGGTCATCTTGAATGGTTAACATATATTTATTACCATTATGTGAAACCATCATAGGTCCCACGATATCCATAAAAATTTTACTGAACGGAATTTTTGAGGTTGAAGTGATCTGCATTGCACATTTATTTACACGAGATACTTTATTTTTCTGGCATAACAAACATTTCTTAATAAATGATCTTATCCACTTACTCATGCACGGAAAATCGTAGTATTGCTTCATTCGCTTTATGGTTCTAGAAAATCCCTGGTGTCCGCAAAGGGGTGTAATATGATATTATTTTATTATTTCATGTATATCTTCCTCAGATGTTAAAACCTTTACATTTGACACATTAAGCGGGACTGCTTTGAATGATTCAGCTATCAAACTATTCTGACTGGAATTAATGGAAGAGTGTGAGTCTGATGCGGTATCATTCGACATAGCTAAAAGTGCATCTTGCGCGGTTTGTTTTGTCTGAGCTCTAGTGATGGCTGCAATAATTTTGTCTGTGTAGGTATCTCGCAATCGTCAGAAATTTGTATTAATACTATTAATACAAAGGAACAAACTAGAGGACGATGGTCGGTTCTAACTATAAATTTTCTGCTGTATAGATAAGGACAGAACCTTTGCTTAGCCCATACTATGGCCAACAGCTCTTTTTCAATTGTAGTAGGATAGTTCCTTTCCACATCATTGAGACATCTACTGGCAAATGAAATTGGTAAATCTTGGTCATTGAATATCTGCGACAGTATGGCTCCAACAGCATAATCACTAGCATCAGTGGTCAAAATAAAAGTTTTTTCGAAGTTAGGACGTTGAAATATCGGGGATGACATAACAGAATCTCGTATGTTTTTGATTGCTTCATCACAATAAACATTATTCACACAAATTTTTGAAATATTTTTGATAAATCTCCGGTAGTAACCAGAAAATCCAAGGAAACATCTAACATCTTTAGTATTTGTTGGTGTGGGATATTTCATTATAGCACTTACTTTGGACGGGTCAGGTTTAACACCATCTTTTGTAACAATATGTCCCAAATAACAGATTTCAGTTGTTAGAAATTGACATTTGCTGGCTGTAACTTCAAATTATATAACCGTAAACGCTTCCTAATATCGATTAGTTTTGAATTATGATCCTGAAGGTCATAACCGTAAATTATTACATCGTCAAGATAAACGAAACATCTAAGACCGTTTAATCCTAGCAATATGGTATTCATCAGGCACTGAGAAGTTAACGTGGCTCGCTTTAGCCCAAATGGCATTCGTAACAAAAATGACCGATTTGAGTGCTAAAAGCGGTCTTTCCTTTATCGTTAGAGTGTAACTTAACCTGATGGTAACCGTTAGCCAAATACAATGTAGTAAAGTAGTTAGCTATTCTAAATTGACCTAAAATTTCGGTTATGTTGGGAAGAGGATAAAATTGCAACAGTAATATTATTTAACTTTCGGAAATCTATTACCAAACGCCATTTTCTATTACCGTCAGAGCGGGTGCTCGGTTCAATAATCTTTCAATTTAGCTTTTCATCGACTTGGCTATCAATTTCGTTCATGACCGCTTCTGGTATCGGTATGGCTTAGTATGAATTGGTTGCGAATTTTGAGTAATGGGTATCTTATGACAACAAGCATTTGTCGTTGATAGGGTAACGCCCTCTAAATAGAAAACATCGTTGAATTCTCTACATATCTTCAACATAGACGATTTTTCTTTTTCATTAAGATGATTGAAATCCAAACTTTCGCTTAGTTTATTTAGTCGATCATCTAAATTTGGATTCCAACTTTCAATCTTGAAAACATTATAGTAACTACCCAACTGGAAGCTGATATTTTTCTTACTGACATTGATCTCGTAATCGTTGGTATTGATTAAACTAATGGGAATTTCACTTGAAGCGAAATTGACTACTGAACTGGCAATAAATACACCTCTCGTAATTTCGTGAGAAATACAATCATAGTCTTTATTAGTTCGATGTGGATTTGGAATATATATAATTCTTTCGAAACGAAATGGAAGCTTATTATTGGGTATTTCTAGCTCAATCACTGATTTAGGTAAACTACAAAGTGATATCTGATGTTCTAGGTTTTGGATAGAAAATTTAATAGTAGAATTATTATAGTCAATAACACATTTATTGCTTTGCAAGAAATCTTTACCCAAAATACCATCTGCTTGAATAGGAAACGAATCTGGAACTAAATAAAATTGTTGATTTATTTTTGAATCACCAACTACAACTTGACTGCGACAAAGAGCCAACGTTTTAATTTTTTCAGATGTCATTCTCTTGATTTGGCACTTAAGCTCGGGATAGCAAATTGTTTGAGAGTTTACTGACGATCTTTTTATTATACTGACATCCGCTCCTGTATCAATAAGGAAATATAAATTCAAATTATCGGATATGTCTAGATTTAGTGTTACATATTTTGCATTGACGGAATTATCATTTGATGATATACGCCATACAATTATTGGATATTTATTTAAGTTCGATTCACTGATTTTCATTTCATCATAAATAACTGATACAGCGGATGGTACATCTTTATTTTGATTACCAGGTTTAAGTACAGGGCTAATAGTTGTCGTTTGTTTTTCGGAATTATGTTCATTAATAAGTTTACCCACAGAAATAGTAGAATATTGATTATTTGCAAAATGTTTTTCACTGTTATTGTTTCTAAACAAATCTGATAACTTTACTTGGTTCTCAATTGAAGTGGGAGAAGAATGATACAGATTTAAATTACGATTTGAACTCGAACAGCTGTATCCTGGTTGTCCTGTACAAGTTCTTGGGAGTTTTCCGCGGCATAGAATGATTTTCCGGTGATGTTTCTTTTCGCTGGTTGTTGTGCATACGTTTTCTGCAATCTTTTAACATATGACCTATATGTTTACAGTATAAGCACCTAATTTGACTCATATTACCCTTAACGTTAGCTACTGCCTTTGAATCCTTTGTTAATGTGCGGATGAGCTAGCTCGATTTAGTTGGAAACAGTCTTTAGCAACGTGACCCGGCTTAGAGCATAATTAACACTTTATGAATGGTGCCTAAAATTTTGGTTTGCTTATTTATATACAAGGTTTCCTCTTCTATAGCTTTATTTATTGCTTCCCTCAACGTTTTGAAACGACATGCCTTTACTATAATCGAAATAGAGTCAAGTAGTCCATCTTGAAAGGAACGTAATGCGGTTGCTTCATTCATTCTATTTATTACTTCACTACTCTGTTTGCCTTCCTTCCGTATTCAAGCACTATTTAGTACAGACAAGGTTTTTTCAATTTTATTTGCAAAAGCGCGAACGTCGCAAGATTAATTCTTTTGTTAAATCCTCCCAAGTGTCTATTGTTTTATATAATATTAGCTCATAAGCTCTACCCGCAAGTCTCGACTGTACAACTTGTAAAAATAATTTTTTATCGTTTTCTTCCTTCAGGGGTTTATAAATAATTTCACACTCATTAATGTATTTATACAATAAACTAACTGACCCATCGAATTCGGGTACTAGTTTTATTAAATGACGAACGTTTAAAGACATACTTAAATTCTCAGTTTCGGAATTATTAAGATTTGGTAATACCTTACGCTCTGATTGGCCTGAATTAGTAGCAATTGTGGAATCGTCAGAATCAATACAAATAACACTTATCTCCGAATTTGCTTGGATTATGAGTTCACAATCCGATTCAGAAAAAATAGTATTATTATTTACACTTGTTTCAGAATTATCAGAGGTATATAAACTATTGTTATCCAAAATATTACTTACAGTGTCATCATCGGTTTTGTTAAAAATTATTTTCCTGCCCCGTAAATGAAATGATGTTCTATCCATAAACACGTTAGATAGTCAAGCACGAATATAATTGAGCTCTTCCAAACAGTAAATGACCAAATTTGAGAAGCAAAAAAATGTATTAGAATAGAATGTTTTAAATATAATTATGTATATATTATCGAATGAATTGGTTAGTTTTAATTTACCTAGACCTTAAAATCTCCAATTAAGTTGTAATAAAAATACTGTTGAACTGCAACGGTGGTTTTCACGTCCTGATGATATAAACGGCTATGATATTGTAACTGGTCTACAATAATTGCTGTTGTATCATCGATGAAATCCAATTTTTCCCAACAAATTTGAACTGACCTCAAAATGTGATGAGGATGATAGACCAATAGTGATTTTGAATTATACGGTGCGCCGGATACAGATTTTGTGAGACGGCTGAAGTTTCCGAATCGATTTTTATCCAAACGTATGTAGTATTACACTGTCTTCCATATTAAAGTGCACAGCTATCACTTTGGCAGAAAAACAAAAATATTTTTCTACATTGCGTTGTAAATAAGGCTAGGGTAAAATACTTATGTGTATATGTAATATACGAAAACAAAGCAATGGAATTTTTTGATAATCAATTTGTATTGATTTGAAGTATTGTGCACTTTATTTTGCCTAAGTGAAATCGGGGGTTCCATAGCTAAAATGCTAAAAGTAATTATAAAATGAAATCTGTCAATAATTTTGTTTATTATTATTTATTCTATACAGTATTAAGAATTTATTCAAAAAAGTATTTTTGATTAAATTGAACTTTTTGCGGTTATATTTAAACTAGTGTAGAGATATGATCACTGTGTACTTTAATATGGAAGACAGTGTAGTTTGATACTCGGATGAACATTGAACTATTAACACCCGACATATTGTTTAAATGTGTACACTACGAATGATGCTGATAAATTTTTTTGTTTTCAGTTAAAGCCCTTGTGTTGCAATCGAACTTGTCGGCCTTTACTTCGTTGACTGATGAATATTAAGCGTATAAGCGATATACTTAAACTTCTCAAATAATTGTTCTATGCGCGGATATAATTAGACATAACGGACGTTTCAACTTGTCTTAAATTGTACACTAATCGAAGCACAACCATAGTGGCCGATGAATTGTAATTATAATTACATGCATATACTACGATGTGGTAATTTATTACACTTTCTTTATAATACCCGCAAAGCGATTTGTATTTATAATTATTTGAAGATATCGTCCATATGAGATTCTCACTCGTGTAATTTTCTAATTTTATGTCAGAAATATTCAGTAACCTCTGCAAACTACTAATAATAAAAGAAATACATACTACAGCCTACCACCCTGAATCGAACGGAGCTTTAGAGCGATCACATCGTACCCTTACAGAATACTTACGAAATTTCATTGTTGACGATCCATTGGCTTGGAACGAATGGGTACCTTATGTTATTTTTAACTTCAATCCAACTCCGCATACTTCCACTAATTATATGCCGATAGAACTTAGAACTTCTTTTGGGATATAAATCTAATCTTCCTAGCTCTACCCAACAAGATTCGACTCCGATATATACTTATGATGATTATTTATCAGAACTAAAATCCAGACTTCAATATTCATGGTAAGTCGCAAGAAATTCCTTGATTCGCCATAAGTCAAAATCAAAAGATTATTATGACCAAAATTCAAAAACGCCCACTTTTAAAATTGGGGATAAACTTCTTTTAAAAAACGAATCGAGATTAAATATACTAGATCCACTATGGACGGGCCATACGAAATTATTCATATTTGTTCACCGCTCAATTCCTCAATCCGTATAAATCGCAGAATCAAGACAGCTCACAATAATAGGCTGAAAATATACGATGAGTAGTCAACACAGAATTCAATCAGATTTATAGAGGTTATGCTACCAAAATTCAAAATATTTCGATCAAAATATTACTCTAACTAAATATCAATTATTAGTGAAATGAAAATAAAATATCATTGAGCATCGACAAATTTAATTAATTGTTGCCCTCGAAAGGAAAAAAAATATTGAATTTAAATTTAATTAATATAATAACAATAATAAAATATTTTACTTGTATAATTATAAATAAAATTCAACTATGTAAATTAGTACATAAGCTGACCAACGAACAAGAGATATCATCCTCCGTATAATTTATCTTTTCCTAGGGGATAGGGGTGTTACAGATGTGCCTACAGATATTATTCTGTCGTTGCTAAGGTCATAAACTTATCTTGCTTATATACTTACATTTTAATTTCCGAATACATACTTATTTACTAATATAATATATAGAATAAGCGAAGAAAATTTTATTCATGAAAATTCATTTTCATAAATAAATCACCAATTATTCATGAAAAACCATTACATTCACCTAAATTGACAGTTTGGTGTGGTTTTTGATCTGGTGGAACCATCGGTCCGTATTTTTTTTCGAAACTAAGCTGGTTACACCGTTACTGTCAATGGAGTTCGGTATAGATCGATGATAACCAATTTTTTATTGGAAGAATTGATCTTGACAACATTTGGTTCCAACAAGACGGGGCTACGTGCTACACAGCAAGTGCAACAATTGAATTATTGCGATAAAAGTTTGGAGATTCGATTATTTCAAGAAATTGTGATATTGAATGGCCTCCAAGAAGTTGTGATTTAATACCATTAGACTATTTCTTGTAAGGTCATTTGAAGTCATTTTTCTTTAGCAATAAACCAAACTCTCTTCAAGCTTTACAAGTCAATATTGAACGTGCTATTCGACTTGATTTAGTGGAACAAGTGCTCGAAAATTGGGTTGAAGAAGTCGTGGAGGCCATTTGAATGACGTTTTATTCAGAACTCAATTGTATCGATTGTACTTCACATTAAATAAAAAACATTTCAATTTCCTTAACAATTAGTATGTTTTGTTTTTAAAAGAAATCATACCACTCTTATTGGAAAACCCTATACTTATTCTATTTTATATACTATACATAATTACTTAATTGAATTTTATAACTAAATGAAATTGCAAAATAATTATGTACTTACTATATTTCCTATTTTATTAGTTGATGATTTATATTTTTAAAGATTAATAAAAATCATTATTGTACGAGATTTTCGGTGGTTAAGTCTTGAATAAAACAACCATCAAAATTACAAGCATTTAGTTTTATTTAAAGCCCAATAACACATAACACATAATTTCGGCATCGACTATAACATTAGGTGGTAGCGGTGGGAAATAAATCATCAACTAATAAAATAGTTAGTATTATAATATAAATATTATGCACACATATTTGTATATGCATTTAAATGTATTTGGAAGTACAAAATTATTTTACAATTTCATTTAGTTATATAATTCAAATGTAATTATGTATAGTATTTATATAAAAAAGAATAAGTATATTATATAAGTAAATAAGTATGTATTCGGAAATTAAAATGTAAGTATATAAGCAAGATAAGTTTATGACCTTAGCAACGACAGAATAATATCTGTATGCACATCTGTATGTACGTTTATTGCAATAGAGACCAATAAGCGAAAGAGCCCCGAAAAGGGTCAACAATTTGTTCTGACCGGCATTCGTTCATGTTATGGCTCACTATCCCGTCCAAACGTAGCTGCCACAATTGCTGCGACATCATCCGACAGCATCGCCTGCATGTGAGACGTTTATCATTTTTCCCAGATCAAAGAGGGAGTTTCTCATTTTTGTTTAAGTCATAATCGACTTCAACCGTACATTGCAATCCGTGTTCGATTTATTTTCGCCGTCACCTCAGCACCTCTGGTTATACTCTCGTTCTCCATTACATAAACAATCCATGCATCAAAACCATCAAAAACAATTCCCAGGCCACCCCTTCCGGCTCCCGCTGAGCTACAAATGGCACTATGAGGCGTTGATTTTGCATTTACTTTTGAGCATACATAATCTCAAGTTGTTCGTTCTTCTTGAACAGTAGCAATATTTCAGTTGAATTGTTCATCATCGTCGAGCTGGCTCAGCTGATTTTAATTATCTGTTGTCTTCTCACCACCACTCAATTCCACATAGCCCAATGGTTCCTCCCACCATCCAGTTCCATCTTATTACCGACAGTCAATTCCAACATCTGAAGCTCGACCTTCTGCTCCATATTGACTCCGCCATCATTTCGTTTGTCAAATATTATGTTTCTCATTTGATCCAGCTTCTTCTCAAATTTTTCGTTGCCTATTTTTATTTCTTTAATTTATTGTTTTAAATCGAGCTGTAACTGTATCAGTTGTTGCATCTCTTTACTTTGTTTCAAACTTTTGAGTTGTGGTTCGAGAATTATTTCAACAACTTCAGGTTATTCGTCAAAGTTTCTAGACTTAAATCTTCTGATGTTCCCAACCCATTGCTGTCATCAATTGTACTGAATTTGCCCTGTTAAATCCAGTTTGGATCTCTGGACTGTGAATACAGCTATAAATTTGACGGTTTACAACACAACCCAGTTGGAAATTTGTCAACATGCACGAGATTTTTTTTGCGAAAGGCGTATGTTCTTATTTCTTACTTTTTTTAAATGTATATGAAAACACGCCTTTTTTGCTGGTATGTTAGCTAAACGACTTATTTATGACAAGTCACATTAGTTTCTTAAATAACTCGCTCAATGACTGTCCACGTCCGACGATAAGTGTGATCCATGTTATTTTTACTTTCACGACAATATCTGAAGTGGCACATGTATGACAAGTTTTCAATGTTTCTCATCTTGTCACGCACTTTTTAACATGCCGTAAGTAAACAAAGAAACAAGAGAAAAGGGATAAAGAAATGTTGTGACACCATCATTTTGATATTTTGGATTGATAAGATAGCATTTTGTAATTGTTTTATTCGGAAAAATTTAATATAACCAAATCTTTTTTATTTTTTTTTTGTCGCACATAACAAAAAAGCAAAGTTCGCCCATTTGAAGTAGTAACGCATGGACGGAAAAATTATTATATTTTTTAAAGTGGCAGCATACATACATTACTCGTTATTAAAAATGAATTAAAAATGGCTTCATTAAAATGAAATATTTTTTATATTTTATTTTAAATAAATGAGAGTTTGTTCTTTTATTTTGTGATAATTTAAATTTTATTAATTTTACTTTAAGTACTAGTTTCGAGCATTCGCTCTTTGTCAACTTTAACTATTCTAATTTTGAATTCACAAATTGTCCTTTATACATTGGTAAATTTCATAATGCGGCATCCTGTCGTTCAACAAATATGGGCTAATTTGTATATTTCATACTCTTCTATTCTATCCATTCTGTGTCCTTTTTTCATTCCGTGTAGTATCTTTAAATTACTGTCGTATCCTGTGTATGTGTGTTGTTGTTGAATCAAATGTTCTGCATATTTTGATTGTGTATGGTTTTTTCTATATCCTTGGTGTGTTCTTAAAACCGTGTAATAAAACCTATCTGTTTGTCCGACGTAGAACACCTCGCAGTCGGAAAATTTTGATGCGGTTTTCTATTTTGTTCGAAAAACCCTGTGGATATGACGATCTATTTTATGGTATTCATTTCATCTGTATAATCACTTTTGTGCATTGGTATATTATTGTTGCGATCTTTTATCTCTCGGTGGATGGTTTGACGTTGAGTGTTGGTTGCTGTTGATATTTTTTATTGTGATATCCAAAAAGTTGATTTGCTGTTCTTTTTCTGTCTCCAGTGTGAGTTTTATAATAAAATATTTTTATTATATATTCCCAACATAAATTAATCTCGACGATCGTATCATATACGATTCATTTGAAATATATCACTCACAATTCACCTCTCACGTGTAATATAGGACTCCTTTATGACTTATCATAAACTGCTTACTCGTATCTAAGACATGTCGTAAACGATTCAGCTCGGACTTATCACAAACGAAAATTAATCCCATTTGCTGATAAAAGTTTTTCAACGTGTGCTTGACTGTCGTTCAGGATTGTTGTGTAGTCAATGATTGCCTGCCGGGATACGTTTCTATTTCTTCGTATTTCTTCTAAATATTTATGCAAAAGAGAAAATATCTTAAGCGAAAAATGCATGACGAGTCTACAATGTTTCTCGTTGTGTAGATAAACAATCGATAAAAATAAAAAAAATATCTCGCATGTCATGTTCAGTATAAGTCGCCATTGCAATAATTTTTTAATTTATAATTTATTGGTTATTGTATAAAAGTAGTGTTGAAAACACAACATTTTATTTATCCAATTGGTTAGTAATTATATTTTATATTTAAATATTTTTATATATAAGTTAATTTTATAGTTAAAAAATTAATTTGTTTTTATATTTGACCACAAGGAAGAATATAATAGAATATTGTTTTTTTAATAAATTAGAAATATATTGTTCCTTTAAATATTTTGATTTGATTATAAATGTCCATATATGTGCATCACCTAATCATGTCACCCATGAATTGTCATACCATTTTCACACATATAACTTCTCACATACAATTTATTTCAGACGTCGATTAATTTCGGACATGGTATGGACAATTCGTCTCAGACATGTCATATTTGCTTCATCTTAGGCACATCACACACGACAATTAGTCCCATTTGCTGATAACTATCCATAAATCTCATGCTTGACTGTCGCTGAAGAGTCAATAGTGTGTCGTTAAAGACTTTGCTTTTATTTATTTATTCACTTTTCACCACTAATAATTTTCCGACCAACCTACGCTGAATTGTAACAGTAGCCTGTTACAATTTACTAGTGTAATCAAAAAAAAAAAAAATCACGCGCATCACATCCAATTTTTTGTGCATATAGGTAATACACTTTTGTAGGGTACTGTATATTGCGATGACAACGGCACACAACTCTAAAATGTGACAAAAAACAAGTTTTGTATTTACTCTCAATAATAACTGATAAGTTAATTAAGGTCTTCGATTTGATCATTATTTGTATTACCACAGTCAAGCAAAGTACACGACTCATCCTCAGGGAATATACATATTATATTTATGCACAAAAGCATAATAGATTTAACATTATAATCTATAAATTTATCGAGTAGTAACATTCAGTTACTAAATATAAACCAGCTGAGAAAAAATTGTGCTACTTAATTAAACCTAAGTTGATGTGCAGCAGTACTGAGTTTGGAGTGTGTATGTGCAACTATATTGAGATTGAAGATCTTAATTAATTTACATCGCTTACCAAGGTAAATTTTTGTGTGTTATATTTTAGTTATTTTTTTATATACGCATAATATACTAATAAGTGGATATATATCTGAAATTTAGAAACGGATCAATGAGTCTAATACCAAGATCGCGAGTCACACCATAAATTATCCGTTTTCCTTGGTAAGCGTGTTATTTCGTTATTAGTTATTAATTTATCATTATTCTAAGTACAAATCGTGTACCATTACAATTACGGTTAGCCGTTGATTACGTGTAGATTAAGAGTGACCTCGGCCTCGTAAAATTTGCATGTACAACCTTATCGGATGCTTAAATAAAATATGGCAAAGTGTGACGTTTTAGAACAATACGTTAAGAAAACGGATTAGACAAAAATATCTAAATTGTATTAATCAATTACCTGTATTGCATGCATTATTTATTTAAATTATAATCATACAAGTTTTGTTATTTATTATTATTAAGGGCGATTGCCAATTTAATGAAAACATAAATTAAAGTTAACCCTATATGAGCCATGGTTCGAATTTTACTCGGGTGGTTTTATGAAATAAAATATTATTTATTTATTTATTAATACATTAATTATTTATTTGATTTATTTATAATACATTTTCATATATTATATTTACATACCCGTACCTATACACTAAATTATTATGTATTCACACATATTGTCATATTTATTTCGTATATATACTATCGAATACAATTTAAATTAAACTTATTTTTTTATTAAAGAAAAACGATTATTAAAACTAATTCAATTATCGTTCTTAGTTTCTTTTTTTTTTGCTAATTCGTTATCCTCATTTCTGATTTCTCTAAAAGGAGTTGTATCTTAAAGTGTATAGTGCCATTTTTCTCACGTGTGTAATTATTTGAGTGTGATGTTGGTCAATAAATTTCTCGTGAAATAAAGTAAATTTAAGTATGTGTAGTCAAAGTGATAATATTATGGTGAAGTAAGTGCAACCACGCCCTGTAAGGGTGTTTCCTAACAGTGAAATTAAAATTTAAGGAGGTGTGGGTTAAGAATGGGATCACAACAACAACGATCTCAACCTAGTTACATTTTCGATAATACGGCGTATAGTGTTAATATGTAATGAGTGTTCATATAGTGTAATAATTCGAGCAGCATAACTATCTCTTGATAAACGGTGGAAAAAACTCACCCCGTACGACTGCCACCTAGCCGGCAATATGCTGCACCACCAGGATAGAATATCAAGAGTCTGTTAACGGTAATTCGCGTGATTTTTTTTTGTGGTCGCGTAAGAGAATGAACAACCGTTACAGTGGCGCCCAATCTAAGCATTTTTTTAAATAAAACCTTTATGAGCACTCATTCATTTAGCATTTCAATAGTTAGCATGCATCAAATTTGTTTTCTTCGTTTTATAGTTTTATTGAATTACGTAGGTGCCAATTTCCACTTGCGAGTGTTTGACGGGGATGCCACTTGAAGTTCAATTCAACTATATTTTTTCCGTTAGTCGCGAACCGTTATTTCCGTAGCACCACGTGTTGATTCGTTTGGTTGTGGGTTGCAACCTTGATTATAGCGTTTTCACAAAGACCACAATAACGTAACTATTTTTTTAACCGGTAAATACAAAAGTTGTTTAACGCTAATTTTCACCGCAAGGTTTTTTTGAATGTTAGTGCACGAAGAGACAACTGGAGTATTTTATTATTTACATTTTGAATTCGAATGGCATATTTCCACAATACGTGTTTGAGGATGAGTAACTACCTCGTGATGCATGTTTCTATTCCGATCAACGACATTTTAGTTTATTTCATTTTTTTCATTTGATGCATGACCAATTATCGTTCGTCAGTAAGTTGGTTTCAGTAACGTCATTAATGTAACTAGAAGTTAGTAAATGGTAAGTGTGTGTTGTAACTTATTTCACCATGGTTAATTACCTAAATACCTATATAAACAATATATTAAAGTAATAAAAGTTATTTATGATATAGTTGAGATAAAGATTATTTAAATTAGGATTCAGTTATAGAAGGTTTAAAGTCGTATGGTCAAGTCTTAAATTTTTTTTGTGATAAACATACGTTGTCATATTTATTCTGGAAAGATGGATATATTACATTTGGATTGCGATGAACTGGACATTGAATGTCGAATTAGGGACATAAATGGTTCCATAAATAAAAGAATTAACTTGCTTAAAGAAGCATTACTTAAAGAAAATAATCAGGAGTGTAAGGAACCCATTACACTACATTACATGGCAGCGAGATATCCGAAAAAAGAATTGCAAACATGTTCGAAAAAATTACGAAATATCCAGGATCAAGTGGAGAAGTTGATGCAAGAAGGCGATATGATTAATGCAGATAAACTCGAAGAGTTATCCACCGGTGTTTTCCATATTCAGGAAAGGCTAAGAAGGATCCAGCTTGCTAAGACCGGTCAGCCGGAAGTAACAGCAGCTAACCTGTTGGAGTCTTGTGATAAGCTTTTAAAATGCTTTCCAGATTTACGCAATAAACTAATACCGCTACCTGATGTCGAAAAATCGATTAAACACATGATTATTCTAGAAGATGTAGGTGAAGATGAAACCGAAGATGAGGGAGAGGGAAGCAGTTTTCTGAATCAAAATCTTCAAGACGCAGTGGTTCAGAAAACCTTTACGAAAAAGCAGGTCAGACAAATTATTCCACAGCTAGAGAACCCAGTCGTTGAACAACAAACTGGCGTTGATACAACCGAATCGGATCCAACTAATCAATTAGTTGAGGCTGTATTGAAAACATTAACTCTATCAAGTAATATAGTTAGTAAGAAGATAGCAACAAGGGAATCAAAAACAGGTGCTGACACATAAATACACATTCGTCAACAATGTTACATCCACCACCAGGAAATTTTTCACCTCAATTCAATACTGCAGTACCTCCGCCGAATTATTATGGTGCATCAGAAAATAGAACGTCTTTCAGTCCAGGACACAGGATTCCAGAAACACACGTCGCATCGGTATACGATAATAAACGGGTCCCGAGAGATCGTTTAGAGATTCAAAAATGGAACATCTCTTTTAATGCCAAATTTGGAGGAATTCCGGTGGAGCGTTTTATTTACAGAGTGGAACGATTGGCGGAATCAAATGATTTTAAATTACCGATTTTAAATAGTAACTTGCATGTACTTTTAAAAGACAAGGCACTGGAATGGTACTGGCTATTTATCGAACAAGCCAAATCCGTCCAGTGGGAACAGCTTAGAGGAGCAATGATACATCGGTTTCAAGACAGGCGTACGGACGCTGATATCAAACAAGTCTTAGAGAGAAGGAAACAAAAATTCAAGCAGAATTTCATCGAGTTTTATAATGACATATTGTCACTAACACTTTCTTTACAGAGACCAATGTCGGAAAGTGAGACGATTAGTTTACTAATTCGTAATATGAAACCAGGTTTACAGTCCACATTTGCGGGACAAAGTGTTTTAGACATTTCAACTTTAGTCAATAAGGCAATAGCAGTAGAAGACACATGGAATCGCGGTGTTGGATACCCGAGATGTCTTTTCCCAGTAGGCGTCAAATTAGTGAAATCGAGGTAGGAAAGGATTACGAAGAGTTAATGAACCAGCAATTTAGTTATACTACCGGACTTTCAATAGCAACGGACTCACTGTGTGCTGTGAACTGGATGGGTCAAACAACACCGAATAACACTAAATACGACCAGAATAAACACGAGTATTGGAATTGTGGAAAACCGCAACATTTATTTAAGGACTGTACTGTTCCGATTACAAGTCGTTTTTGTTTTGGATGCGGAGCAAAGAATACTATTAAGGCAAACTGTCAGAAGTGTCGTAACAATCGAGCTGAGGGAAACTTCAAGGGAGGTGTCAGGAATGTCGGAGTTCTGGGATCCCAGAATCAATAAACTTTGGCTCCGAAATCGAATGCACGAGTAGGAGAAGTAGCAACGAACACAGATCCCGAGTTCTACTGCATTCTCCGCAGGGACAAGGAATAAGCAAGGAACAAGCTACGCAAACCCAAACAAGACACAACACAGGTATCGATAGGTGCCTTAAATACTTTAAAACAAGACACGAAATCAGGAAAATCATTTCTGAATCAACCATAGCCACAAACTACGACAATAGACCTTATGCAGACGTACTTATAAATGGAATGCCATACCGCGGATTGCTGGGTAGTGGAGCAAGCATTTCGGTATTAGGCGCAGGAGCTGAAGATTTTATTGATCAAAACAACCTAAAACTGAATAAGTTAACTTCTTTGTTATCGACCGCCAGTGGGGAAAATCAACGGATAATAGGACATGTTGTAGTAAAGATCTCGTACGGAGGAAAAACGAAAATAATAAGGTTACATATCGCTCCAAACTTAACCCAACCGTTATATCTTGGGATTGATTTTTGGAAGGCATTCGGCCTAATTCCACTAATGATTGACGAGGTAAACAGTAATTATCCTAAGCCGTCTATCACACCAGATAACAATCACCATGAACTAAATAATGAACAACAAAACAAGTTAGAGAAAGTGATCTGACAGTTCCCAACATTCGAAAAGGATGGATTAGGTAAAACCAACATTTTATGTCACAGAATTGATGTCGAAAACGCTGCTCCAGTAAAGCAGCGATATTTTGCTGTGTCACCTAAGGTCCAAGAGGACATATACAAAGAATTGGATAGGATGTTATCTATGGGCGTAATTGAGGAGAGTACCAGCTCGTGGTCATCCCCAGTGACACGAGTATTAAAAGCGAACGGAAGGGTTCATCTATGTCCCGAAGCAAGAAAGATAAATTCTGTCACCGTAAAGGACGCTTATCCCTTGCCAATTATCGAAGGTTTGCTTGGACGTTTAGATAAGACCAGGTTTATTAGCACCATCGATCTAAAGGACGCCTATTGGCAAATACCATTAGAACCCGCGTCAAGGGATAAGACTGCTTTCACGGTGCCTGGGCGTCCACTCTACCAACTTACCGTCATGCCGTTTGGGTTGTGCAACGCAGCCCAAACGATGTGTCGGTTAATGCATAAGGTTATTCCTCATCCAGCACATTACACTTTTGTCTGAAGTAACTAGATTGCTAAAATCAGCAAACCTAACTATAAATGTAGAGAAAAGTAAGTTCGTACTTAAGGAAACAAGATACCTTGGGTATGTAATTGGTGAGGGATGCCTCAGAGTGGACCCCGGAAAAGTGCGAGCCATAGACGAATACCCCGTCCCTAGGAATTTTAAAGAAATACGCAGATTCCTCGGAATGACTGGCTGGTATCGGCGATTTATTGCCAACTATTCGGACGTGACCGCGCCGCTAACCGATCTTTTAAAGAAAGGGTCAAAAGAGAAATGAAATTCAAAGGCCCAAAAGGCATTTGAAGAACTGAAGAAAGCTTTAATCACAGCACCAGTCCTAGTAAACCCGGATTTTACTAAGCAGTTCTACATTCAATGCCATGCCTCCAGCACAGGAATTGGAAGCGTTTTAATTCAGAGATGGGAAAATGGGGAAGAACACCCAGTAGCTTTCATGTCACACAAACTGAACAAGGCACAAATGAACTACAGCATCACGGAGCTTGAGTGTCTCGCTGCGGTATTAAGTGTAAAACGGTTTAGACCATATATAGAAGGATATAAATTTACATTGATAACCGATCACTCAAGTCTTCGTTGGTTAATGGAACAACGAGATTTGTCAGGCAGATTAGCTCGATGGTCCATTCAATTGCAAGGTTTCGATTTTTCCATAGAATATCGAAAAGGCTCCTTAAATGTAGTACCGGACAGTCTATCTCGGGCTCATGTTGAAGAACAAGTGTTGAGTGGGCAAAATATTGAGGAAATAAAGAACGATATAAATGAGTCCCTCTATGTGAACCTGGAATCCGAAGCGTTTACTAATCAAGAATACGTCTATAGAATTAAAGCAATACAGGAAAATAGTGATGTAACGAAAAATTTCAAAGTTGCAGATGGCAAGATATTTTGGAAAATGGCTAAAGATTCAGAAACAGATGTTCCTCAGTGGAAACTTGTAGTTCCGGAATCCTTGACAAATAAATTAATCAAATCCGCCCATAATCCGCCAACAGCTGCGCATCAAGGAATAGCACGTACAATTGAAATACTACAACGATATTACTATTGGCCAACCATGATTTCGGATGTAAAAAGATTTATTAATGCATGTGACGTTTGTAAATGTACAAAGCCCATTAACTACACAATGAGACCGGAGATGGGAAAAGTGTTCGAAGTATTTAGGCCATGGCAACGGCTCTATATGGACTTTTTGGGCCCATATCCGCGAACGAGAAATGGATTTACGCACATCTTCATTGTTTTGGATCAGTATAGCAGATTCCCTTTATTATTCCTAGTTAGGACAGCCTCGGCAGGGAAAGTAGTTGAGGTACTCGAAAATAAGGTGTTTCACTTGTTTGGAGTTCCGGAAATGGTGCTTACAGACAACGGAGCCACAATTCGATTCTCACGTTTTTGAAACTTTGATGAAAAAATATGGTATAAGACATGACTTCACTGCCAAATATTCACCTCAGGCCAACGCATTTGAGCGGGCAAATCGTTCTGTCCTAGCAGCAGTCAAAGCATATATTAAAGATGACCATCGGATGTGGGATACACACCTGGATGAAATAGCCGGTGCTCTTCGAAATGTGGTACATGCGAGCACATTATTCTCACCACATTTCCTAGTATTCGGGCAGCATCAAACACTTCATGGTTCTACTTATGATCTATTGAGGAAACTGTATATGTTAAATGACAACCAGCTATGCATCGAAGAAAACTACGATCGATTATCT
The DNA here is from genome assembly GCA_963691935.1 of Nephrotoma guestfalica. Classification (NCBI taxonomy): domain Eukaryota; kingdom Metazoa; phylum Arthropoda; class Insecta; order Diptera; family Tipulidae; genus Nephrotoma; species Nephrotoma guestfalica. Next base: position 184,830,616 of record OY829913.1, read on the forward strand.
GCCGTTCAGAAGATAGTGTTACGTCAGTTGCAGAAGGCACATGAACAAAACTCTAGTAATTATAACGTACGTGATAGGCCAAGATCATTTATGTCCGAACAAGAAGTGTTTGTGCGAAATTGTGTGCAGAGCAAAGCTGCGCAATACTTTTCTGCAAAATTAGCACCAAAATTCGTACCAGGTAAAATTCTATCGAAAATCGGAAATGTATCTTATGAGGTAACCGATAAATCTGGCAAGGTCTTAGGAATATACCATGCAAAGGATATACGCTAGCAGATGTATGAATGTAGAGGTTTAGACGGAAGTGTGCAAGGTGGTAGTAGAAAATTAATCTGAATTTACAAATGGATCAAATTCCAGTATCAATATGAAACCGCGGGCGTGAAATGGAGAATTTTGAAAATTATTCCGAAAAAGATTTAGAATTAGGCCCGGCTTTTGAGACCATCTTCTGGGTGTGAGTCGTCCCCACGTTTTGTAACAGTAGCCTGTTACAATTTACTAGTGTAATCAAAAAAAAAAAAATCACGCGCATCACACCCAATTTTTTGTGCATATAGGTAAACACTTTTGTAGGGTACTGTATATTGCGATAACAACGGCGCACAACTCTAAAATGTAACATCTAGATTTGAGTAGATGCAGTTGATTAAAAACAAGTTTTGTGTTTACTCTCAATAATAACTGATAAGTTAATTAAGGTCTTCGATTTGATCATTATTTGTATTACCACAGTCAAGCAAAGTACACGACTCATCCTCAGTGAATATACATATTATATTTATGCACAAAAGCATAATAGATTTAACATTATAATCTATAAATTTATCGAGTAGTAACATTCAGTTACTAAATATAAACCAGCTGAGAAAAAATTGTGCTACTTAATTAAACCTAAGTTGATGTGCGGCAGTACTGAGTTTGGAGTGTGTATGTGCAACTATATTGAGATTGAAGATCTTAATTAATTTACATCGCTTACCAAGGTAAATTTTTGTGTGTTATATTTTAGTTATTTTTTTATATACGCATAATATACTAATAAGTGGATATATATCTGAAATTTAGAAACGGATCAAAGAGTCTAATACCAATATCGAGTCACACCATAAATTATCCGTTTTCCTTGGTAAGCGTGTTATTTCTTTATTAGTTATTAATTGAATAATTAAAGTGAGACGTTTTAGAACAATACGTTAAGAAAACGGATTAGACAAAAATATCTAAATTGTATTAATCAATTACCTGACTTGCATGCATTATTTATTTAAATTATAATCATACAAGTTTTGTTATTAAGGGCGATTGCCAATTTAATGAAAACATGAAACATAAATTAAAGTTAACCCTATATGAGCCATGGTTCGAATTTTACGCGGGTGGTTTTATGAAATAAAATATTATTTTTTTATTTATTAATACATTAATTATTTATTTGATTTATTTATAATACATTATATTTACATTTTTATATATTATATTTACATACCCGTACCTATACACTAAATTATTATGTATTCACACATATTGTCATATTTATTTCGTATATATACTATGGAATACTATTTAAATTAAACTTATTTTTTATTAAAGAAAAACGATTCTTAGAACTAATTCAATTATCGTTCTTAGTTTCTTTTTTTTTGCTAATTCGTTATCCTCATTTCTGATTTCTCTAAAAGGAGTTGTATCTTAAAGTGTATAGTGCCATTTTTCTCACGTGTGTAATTATTTGAGTGTGATGTTGGTCAATAAATTTCTCGTGAAATAAAGTAAATTTAAGTATGTGTAGTTAAAGTGATAATATTATGGTGAAGTAAGTGCAATCACGCTCTGTAAGTTTGTTTCCTAACAGTGAAATTAAAATTTAAGGAGGTGTGGGTTAAGAATGGGATCACAACACAACGATCTCAACCTAGTTACATTTTCGATAATACGGCGTGTAGTGTTAATATATAATGAGTGTTCATATAGTATAATAATTCGAGCAGCATAACTATCTCTTGATAAACGGTGGAAAAAACTCACCCCGTACGTCTGCCACCTAGCCGGCAATATGCTGCACCACCAGGATAGAATATCAAAAGTCTGTTAACGGTAATTCGCGTGATTTTTTATTGTGGTCGCGTAAGAGAATGAACAACCGTTACAGAATTAATATTTTGTCTATGCTACCAATCCACGCGGAATGGTCGGCGATTGATCGTCGTAGAGGAAGGACGTGTTTTTGTCTCTCCTTTAAATAAATAAATAATTTATTTTAAATGTATTTTAATTAACTAATAAAAAGTATAATATTGATATAGTTGATAATTTTAATAAATAATAATTTCAATAATAATTTGCGTGAATTTAATAAGTGAAGTGAATAGTTGTACGTATTGTATATTTATTTTAATCTGTGTACGGTGCGCTTGTGATGGTATAGAATATGTACATAACAATTTTCGTTTATATGTATTTTGATACCGTTGCTTGAACGCAACGTACGCAGTGTATGTAAATCTTCAATATGTATGACTTTTTTGATTCCAATGGATGCCTAAGATAAGTGTTTTTCATTATTTTAATTCATATTTTTCCGAAATAAATTTTAATTATATAAAATATGTATGGAGAGGAGCGTAAAATAAAAAATACCATTTCATTTATATGTTTTGGTTTAGTATATTAAATATATACATACATTTCTATTTTTTGTTTTTGCGCTTGTTGCGTGAGTGAGAACTGAGAATAGATTATTATGATCATGCTTAGTGTTTTATAATTTATCCCTTCCAAGTTTCAACTAAAAAAGAATAAACAGAAAATAGACAAATAAAATACATAAAACAAAATTTTGAGGGGATAAATATATGACGAAATTGGATAGAAACTAAACAAGCATGATCGTGGTTATTCTGTACTTTTCGTTTTCTCCTTCACAGATGAATTCATTCATTCATATACACCCATCCTCCGATTTACACGGTAGATTGGTTCCGCGGAAAACGTATTATCGCATTCATATATACAGATCCTTGTAGAAGTATAAATTAATAATTTATTAATTTGAATTTTAGGTTTTAGTGTAAAATTAAATTAAATTTCTTATTATTCTTGTTTTGAACGTGAAAATAATAATTTAACGAATTTTGGATCTCTAGTTTAGGACATGTAGAGGTAGGCGGCTGTGATCGAATTGGAATTGTTGGCTTAACTTTATAACTTTGCTATTTCTGCGAATATTTGAATATTTGGAATTACATGGAAGCTACGGAGTACATTTGAAAAGCAGTCAAATTTGCTATATGTAGATAGTTTTTCGGGATCAAGCACTTTTTAATTAAATTTTTTTCTAGATTATTTGGAAGACTGTAAATTGGTAAAGGTTTTGGTTAACTTGTTCTAGGTTGGACAAATAATTATCGACGTATGTCGATTATATAATTTATAATTTATTTAATGCTGTTGTAGATATATATATATGTGTGTATGTATATGTGTGTGTATGTGTGTGTGTATGTATATGTGTGTGTGTATGTGTGTGTATGTATATATATATGTATGTATGTAATTTTTTTTCTGATTTATTTATTTTATAATTAAAGCATTGAACCATATAATTGGGTTATTTGATTATCATGGATCCTACAGATGTGCTAGCTACTTATTATTAATTCTGTTATCTTACAGATTCCTGATTACTTTAATAGTTTTATTTAATTTTGGTTGAATTTGTTTAGGTATTGGGGATTCTAAAGCTGTGAAAACATTCATTATTAATACATTACCTTACAGATTCCAGATTAGCTGTTTTTGGAACCAGTTTTCGTTTGGTCATTTTCTACTTTTATAAATAAACATATTTGTATTAGATTAGGGATGACAAGGACAAGTGACTTTCATAAATATTTTTTTATAAATAAATCCATCAAATCAACAGACTTAGAAGTTAGGAAGGCCGTGCGTGCCTTTCCTGGATTCGATTTATTTTATTTGTTTTATGAGAACCAAATTAATTTAGTTAATACTAATCGTGTTACTTTACATTTATTTTATTCAAGTATAATTTTATTATATTGTATATATATTGTCCTAAATATACTAATGAATTTTAGAATTATTTCGAATATAGTTCAAATAACTTTGGTTTCAGGAAATTCGACTGTAAGTTGCGGAGTTGCAGAATGATTAAATTAATAAATGTTTCAATTATTTAGGAAGCCGGAAAATATGAATTTAGAATTAAATTTTAGGAAATTTACAGATGCTTGTGAATTAATGCTTCATTGTAATTGCTGATTGTGTAGTTTAGAATTGTGTTGTCATTTTATTACTAACGACTTTACATAGGTGTCTGTAACGGGTCGAGTCAACCAATTTTGGTTAGGAAGCCGAAAAGTATTAATAGAATTAAATTTCAGGACAATTCCAGATGCATGTGAAATAATAATACTTTTTCTTAGGTTGCCGTTTTAAAGAAGCAATTGTTGAAGACCAATACCATCGTTATCCATTAACCTATTAAGCCTTTATCCTTCATCTAGTAGATTAGAATTGTGTTGTCTTTGTGTTACTAACTATCGGCTATACCTAGGTGTCTGTAACCGGGCCGATTCTGTCCCACTTAACTAACCTATCCAATCCTTCGGTTTTGTTATGTGTAAAAAAGGGTGTACGGTGGACCCGGCGTCATCCGGGAACTCAAGCCTAAGAACTTGGTCGTACATTCAAAATCAATCAATCAATCAATCAATTATGCTACCAATCCACGCGGAATCGATGCCCACCCAAACCAATAGGCAGGAGCATAACAATACTGCCAAAACTATGAGTTACTAATTATTTATTTTAATTATTCAAAACTAACAAATTTTTCCAAACTTAAATAAGCCAAAGTCAAAAAAATTAATCGATATTTTTCCATATACAGCATTATGACGGTTAGATAGTTATTTTGTGATATTACGTTTATAAACAATAATATTTTGTTTAATATAGAATTTTGTCTCAAGGTGAGGTTACCAAGACGTTGGAAATTTGGTTTCGAACTAATGAAACATTGAACTCTTTAAATTAAAAAATTCGGTCGTCTCGCGAGACTGCAGTGACAATGTATGTGTTAAATACAATAAAATTCGAGGTTACTAAGGGGTCGACAATTTCGTAGCGAATCATAATAATTCACTAAGACATTATGATTATACTTATTGTATGAAAGCTCAAAGTATTTTTAATATTTTTGTAGTTTGGTTACTGCAGTCTGATGAGACGACCGAATTTTTTAATTTTAAGAATTCAATGTTTCATTAGTTCGAAATCAAACTTCCAACGTCTTGGTAACCTCACCTCGATGTAAAGAATAAGATCTGGCTATCACCCAAAATAACCCAAAATTGAATAAAATTAAAAAAGGGAAATTTTCAAAAGATTATGTAATATTTACTGCACAAATTTTAACTTTAAAAAATATCGAAAAACGTCAAAAATTATTAAAATGTAGTAAAATTAAATTTGCCGATATTATAAATTGTGGAGAATTTTTTCACCTACTACAATTATAGCAGGTTGAAGTGTAATTTTCATTATCACACGAATATCTGAAATGTTAGCAAACATTTAAAATGAATTCCATACGATACTGATGCTGACTTTCCAATTTTCAATAAAACTCCGTCAACTTTTTTCCTGGCAGTAGGTTTCTACAGCAGGAAAAAATAAAAGCATGTTTTCTTAAAAATTGAGTCACTTGTACTTACATTCTATCCTGCATAGTAATTTAACAAACTACCACATAAAATATTATTTGGTAATATATTAAAATATTATGCACAAGAAACAGAAACGAAAGAAAGAAAGCACAGGTAATAATATTCTAGCACTTTATTCTTTCCTACTTTTTATAGTAAAATTTTATACCTAACTTATTTTATTTTAAAAATTTGTGTAGGTACATGAACTAAACATTTTTTATCGGAATTTAAAAATCAAACAATAAAATAAAAATGTAATTTTTTCAAAATACTTCATTTTTTGTTTTACTTTATTTTATTTATTTTCGTTTTTCGATTAAGGTTTTTGTGCAAAATGGAAGCTTATAACAAAACAAAATGTATGTAATCAAATTCAAATTATCATATAGTGTCTAAGCTATGAAAAAAACATCTGGTGTCGAATATGGGATAAGTTTTAATTAAAACCATCCAAAATCAGAAATTTGAGAAAACATTTTCGAACGGTACGTATTTGTGAATACGACAACGTATTGATCTACACAAAATAAAAAACGAAACCAGATACCCATGAAATGAACGAAAAGTACCCTTATAGCGCTTTCACGGAGCGGAATTATTTTTAATCCAATTCTTTAGTCAATCAAATCATTATATTCAACTAAGCCCCGCCCAATTTAATCCAGATAATTCGGTTTAGTTGAAATACCCAAGTATTTTTACTTTCGACTTTTCCCCTTTTTATCGAACAAACTAAGTTTCGAATATTCCTAAGATTTAGTTTCGAGTTATGCTAAGAAGTCGTATGAAACTTGCCGCGAAAATTCGAAACTCTGCGAAACTCGATATAATAAAATTGTGTTCATGTATGTGTTAAAATATACCGGACAAGTGATGCAGTGGTTAAAGCTTCGGCACTTGGACCGGGAGGTGCTGGGTTCGAATCCCATCAGAGGCTAGATGCAAATCGAATTTTCATCATCGATTACAATCGGTGATGCTAATAAATACAACAAAGACCCTCTGATGGAGTGCAGAATTCGGTGTCACGCGCCGACCCACCTTCCACGTCAATATACAGGTTGACATGGAGCTTGCAATGTGCAGGTGGTATACTGTAGTTGTGTGAGTAGGTGAAGTAGGTGGGTTAATGATGTGGAGTGAATGAGTGGTATCACAATGGGCCTAAAAATTGGCCTAGGTGTGCAGTAAGCAACCACTGAAACCTAACCTATGTGTTAAAATAAAATTGGCAGGAGCAATTTTGTGCATATATGTGGAATGTCAAATGAATTTGGGGATTCTAAATATTATATTAATAAAACTAAATTTTAATTTTATTTATATTATTTATTATATTATTTTTTATTTATATAAAATAGTTGATTAAATCTATACATAAACTGAAATAGTAATAAACTAATAACTAAACAAGTAAAACTCTTAACTCTAAGTAAAATGATGCTTAAACTCCAATAAAAATTGCACCTGGCTAGGTTTGAAATGCCAATTATCTAAAATAAAATAGCAAATTAATAAAAATTACAATTTTGTAGAATTAAATTATGTAATTTGTCTATCATATAACCTTTTCAATTTGAAGATTTAATATCATTTCAAACTTGCGATTGATGATGCCACATGAATAAAATTGTTATGTTTACAAATAAATTTATTATTTACAAATTTGGCAAATAATACTCGTACATTATATGTTTATTAATTTGTGATTATGAACATAAATTAAAATAACACGACACTTTATTTTTATCAATACTACACATTCTTCTACACATCACTACTAAATAAGTAAATAATATTTATATGTCATACATAAATAAATTTTCTTTCGACTTTTTCGACATAATTCGAAAGAAAATACGATAGCTCAATTTTGAGTTTCGTCTTGTTATACTTGGGTATTTCCATCTTTAGAGCAAATAATCCTGGTCGTACCAACATAATAACAAAAATAAACTGAAATATGAGCAAAAATTGTGTTCATATATTTGTTGTTGTTTTTTATTTATCAAATTTTTCCAATAAATTTGTCAGTTTATCGCCTTAAATAATTTAATCATATTTTTGTTTAAAGAAAACTATATACATAAAATAAATGGATAAAATAAACAATTACAACAATTTATAAATCAACAATTCGGGTGAGAACCAAAAATTTTATTTTGCCATGCCACAACTGCTGGGCTACAAATTCTTTGATAATCTATAAATTATGTTATACATAAAACGAAATATACGTTTATTCGATTAAATTAAAATAAAGCCCCAATTAATCGCTAACCAATCAGAAATCAAAAGTAAACAACAAAAAATACAAAACAACAGAAAACATATCATTCGCACGACAACCGTAGACGAAATTTGTGAGCAAATCTCATTTGTGAATAATCAAATTGGTAAAAAAAACTAATCCAACTTTATAATCTCGTTCCGTGAAGACTGCATATCGCGCAATCCTTTTTCGACCATTGTCCGTTGTTGAATGAATTACTCCTCGTTGATCATTTTATTGGCGAATCCGAATAATAATTGCAATTTTCTATTATTATTTAAAGCATAATGCTATTTATTTAGTGTACAAATTTTGGTAGTATAGGCTACGCTTAACCAAACTAACAAATTAATTTGTTCTTTAAGTAAAAAGCACGCATCTTTCTTAAATTTTCGAAAGTTTTGGCCCAATTTTAGACAATTTTGTCACCGAGTCATCAAACGTGTTGACGCACCGAGCACAAAAAATTTATAAAACTACCATAAAAATATAAAAGAAATAAAAGCATGCTGAGAGCGGGGGAATTTTTTTTCAGTTGTTTGCCATAAAAATACTTTGTTTGATATTTTTTATGTATTGATATTTGGCCAGCAACTCAACAACAAAAAATTTCAGAAAAAAAAATACTGATATACAGGTCGGGTATCTCGTTCTACTTTTTTGCAAAATAAAACGCTGTTGTAGTGGAATAGTACCATAATTTTTCACCAAAATTTTACACAAACAAAACATAAAAACAATTTCAAGGTCATTTTTGTCATGTAGATTTTAGTTTAAATTTTCGATTTTCGAGAGAGCAATAATAATACAATACAAAAAAAACATGTGTCTAAATATAAAATAAAGGTTTTAAAGTGGTAATAAAAACATTTCAATGCATTTTGCATTGAGTGTTTTAATTTTATTTTATTTTTCGAGTGTGTAGTGATAAAACAATAAAAAAATTTGGCATGTAATTATGTTATAATATATCAATCAATATCGATTACAAAGTAGTGATAAAAAAAATTTCCAGTACACTTTTGACTTGTATTTTTTAATTTGATTTTATTTTTATTTATTTTTCGAGTGTGTGGTCATAAAAAAAAGAAACAAATTTTTGTGTGATGTATGTATAAAATAAACGTTTCAAAGAAGTAAAAATTCTCGTATGTTTTAGTTATAACTAATTTTTTTATTTATAATACAAAATTATTTATAATTTCAACAAACAATTATTTGAAATTTGTCCCTTTTGGTCGTTTAAGAGCTGTAAAAATGTTCATTTTTCAGTTACGATGATATACAATACCTCAATTTTTTCGTGTTTCATTGTTCTATAACCACAAACAGTGAAAAGTATAATAAAATTACAGGTACTATTTTAAAAATTCGTTGAAACTTATGCGCTACAATTTTCTAGCGAAAAACAACTCGAAAATTAATTTTTTACTAGGCTAACCACCTTGTTTTATCATTTTATTGAATTCGGCATACTCAAAAATACTCGAAAATATTAAACCGGCATTATTTGAACGAGCTGAAGTGAAAGGTAGGGAAAACATCACTAAAGGTCGTGTTAGTGTTTTTGAGCGACCCCTAAACGTGGTCTTACAAATACTTACAAATTTGCACGAGGTCATTTCATACAAAAAAATTGTCGCCCTAATATATATATATATATATATATATATATATATATATATATATATATATATATATATATATATATATATATATATATATATATATATATATATATATATATATATATATATATATATATATATATATATATATATATATATATATATATATATATATATATATATATATATATATATATAGATATATATATATATATATATATATATATATATATATAAATATAAATATAAGTATATATATATTTCGTTCGCCGTACATATTCATAGTAATGTATAAAAAAACGATAAATAGTTGTTGGTGTTTTAAGGCGGAATTCCATTACAGCGGTTTTTCGTTTGCAGAAAAACAGAAAGAAATAAAACCAAAAATCCAACAATGACAGATAATTTTATTTTATTACGAAATTTTAAGGGGAATATTTGACAACTACGAAATTATAACCAATCAATACAAAGTTACAAAATAAAAATTATTGTTAAATCAATATAGGAACCATTCGCAAATTTTAGCGAAAAATTATTCGATATAATTTCTTGTAGTCGCTAGAAAAACGCACGTACAATTTTTAATATTTTACTTATTGAAACAAACGAGTGTACAACTTTTGTTAATTTTGTTTATGTTTACATAATTCAGTTTGACATTTTGCATTGGCGGTTAAATTTTTTGTTATGTTTTAAATTTAATTTGTGTTAACAAACTTAAACAATTAAAAAAGTGTATAAAAGTTATAAGAAATTTATATTAAACATGAATAAAACATAAAAGTAAGATGATTTTACAAATTTATTGAAATTTAACAATAAATTTGTCTGAATATGACTTCCTTTTTTATTAGGTTTGAAGGGATGACCCATCCAATTAAATGTAACTGAAAATGTACATTATCAAGCCCGGTGCATACGTCGGATGGAAATCCGGTATTTTTTCATTTCGCCGTTTTATCCAATCAAATGAGAGAAATAGTACAAAATACACGCCTCTTTTCATCCCAAGAAGTTGAATAATTTCAACTTTTGAACAAAAAATCCTGCAGACCACCAACCTAAAAAACCAAAACTGTAATTTTCAGCAATATTTTGTAGATCATTTTACTTTTTTGCTCTAATTTTTGTGTGCTGTAAGAGTTCTTCCTAATGACATTTGTATTTTGTTTGTGTTGTAAAACATGCCTGCCACATTAAATTTATTTATTATTTATCATAAAATATTAATAAAGTAAATTATTTGGACCGGTTTGTGCATATTATATTAAATAAATCAAATGTATTACATTAATTAATAGCAACATTTATTATTTCAGAAATGGGGCACGGCAGTGCCAGGCGCAAGTAAAATAAAAATAAAAAAATTTGAGAGCTACGTCACAAAAATAATAGACCAAATATAGAGCAAAAAACCTATATGTTACTAAATTCTCGTTTGAAATGTAAAAAATCCCGGATTTCCATCCGACGTATGTACCGGGCTTCAAAACACCATTTTCCAAGGTCATTTTGTTTTTCGAAAAATAAATAAAATTAAACATAAAAAATTGTGTATTTTTAAATAAAATTTATTTTACTTAACATATCGAGTTTTTATTTTTTTTATATGTACCCTGACTCTCCATATATATGCTGATAAAATTTTGACTGAGTTTATTGAGTTTTTATGTTGGATGTATGCACAAAATTAATATAGCAGTTTTGGTTGCAATCATTTATTTTTATTTTATTGAAAAAAAGTTATATCTAGTTTTTTTAGCTAAAATCTGCGCATTATTCCTCTACAGGTTTATTTTAATATCTAAATTACTAAAAATTCTAAATATTATTTGTAGGCATCATTTTAATATGTTTTTTGATTATTTCCTTTCAATAATTAAAAACTATAAAAACGCTTTCCTATAAAAAAAGTTAGGGGAAATTTGGCCGCGTTTATAACACAAGCTAAATAATATCACATGCGTTAAAATTACGTAATACAGAGTAAATAATTAAAATTAAGAATTGTAAAATATTTTAATGTGAACATTAATATTAATTTATCACGAAAACGCGATTTTTATCACACTCCACCAAACATATAAAATGTCTGCGCCAAGTGCTCACCTTTAAAATATTACTAAACTAAAATTTGCTGAGAGCGGGGAGAATTTTTCATTTTGGTTGCCATAAAAATACTTCTTTTTATTTATATTTATGGCAACCAAAACGGACAACAACAAAAAATTTAAGTATCTCTTTATGGCTTTCTGCATAAAAAAAGCCGCAGTAATGGAATTCCGCCTTTAATATTTTATAAAAAATCAGCGTCCGTAAAGTTTACGTTTTCGTAAAGAATCTAGCGTGTACATTTTTGGTTGGAAGGGTGTTCATGCTTGCCTGTGTGACTATTCTCAAACGACTCTTGTAGAAAGATCTTTTTGACGTTTGTTGTGAAAGTAAAGTTTATTTTCAATAATAATAATTAATCACATAAATTTTATCACTTTTATCTTTACTGAGTTGGTTAAAATATTAACGAACAATAAAATCGTAAACGATGCACTGCTAGTGTTTATATATATGAACATTAATTATGTCTATGAGATATTACAAGCAGCATTTAACCCGCCATTAGCAAATATTTTTAACATACACAAGGTAAGCTTAGATTTCTACTGCTTCTGTTACAATTTTACCAAAGGCAAAAATGATGTTTTAATTTGCTTATCAATCATCATATCATCCTTAGTTTTATGCATTTAGGAGCACCTTTAGAACTAGCCGGTTCATACTATAGAATTATATACTATAGAATGAGTAATGATTTTAATAATACCAATATAAGAAAAGCCTTAAGGTCGATTTTCTATTATCCGTTCCGTTTAGTTCCTGCACGTATCGTGTCCAATTATCCATAGAATTATAAACTAGAATGAATGTAATGGCTGGACTATAGATAGAATAAAAAAAATAACGTAAGAAACGAAGACAAAAAATTATTCCAATTTGACGTTACGGCCATAGATGAGTTGAAATATTAAGTTCATTCATATATTTTTGTGATATGTTTCCTACAATTATGAATGAAACTACAATATTTTTCAGTATAAACGTATTTATATCAACAAATATATGTTTTTAAAATTATAAAAATTATTTATATGCGGCTTAAATCACCGCAATTCGATAAATTATTTTTTTAGGTTAGGTTTAGAAAAATACAATTCTACAGTGTATTGAAAATTATTTTTGATATTAAATTCATATTAGTATATATATACATGAATATTTTATAAATAGAAAAGATAAAACACACGAATAATATAAAATCCCCTTATATAAAAAAATAAACATGCATATTATATTCAACGCACTAAAATTTATTAGGGTTTTGTTGTTGTAGTTATTAAGTTTTTTATTCTTGGACGAAAATTTTCGCTCGGTTATAGCGCTATTCCATTCAAAATCGCAAGATTTTGTATAAAATTAAAAAGAGACGAAAATAAACCATTTCTATTTGTGAGAATAGTACTTCCGATTTTTTTTTGTTTTTGTTGAGTTGCTATAATTTTTTCTTGAAAAATATCAAGCTGAGTATTTTTTATGGCAGCAAAAATAAATATAGGATGCTAATACGATGCTAACACGCCATAAAATGTATCTAACAATGTATCCAATTCAGGATATTTATCCGAAATATTATAAAGGAGATCACGAACTATTTTATAGCATATATCTTTGGTGGGCTGATTAATGAATCCAATCTAAGAACAAAATAAAAGAAAATTTAATTAGTAGGGATAGAAAGGAACTAGGAAGTAATTTAATTTTCTACCTCAAATATCTTTAATGTTACAGTCCTTATGAATTCCCAGTCCGACTGTTCTCTCGATAAAATCATATTACAAAATGTTTGCAACAAATAATATGTCATCGGCTGAAATTTCAGTTGTAACATCATTGATTTCATAGTTTAAGTAGTGAAAATTGTCAGGAAACCCAACCGTCAAGCAATAGCAGAAAATCCATAATGTGCGCTTATCTAAAGTTGAAAATGGTAAATCGATATCTGAATATTGCCATGTGCCATAAGACGTCGCGAGTTGTACATATAGTGGTAAGTTCGTAATATAAACGAGTTATATTCAACAGTTACATACGAGTTCCACATCATTCGTCTTATTCGGTTGGTGTCTGAAAATAAACAAAATTAATATTTTATTTGAATGCCAAACCAAAATAAATTATAGACACTTACGTGAATAATTCGCGGGTTTCGTGGGTATCCGTGGGGATCTTTTACTTTCCACAATGAGTTTGCATTCAGCTTAATATTATTGCGCAAAGTTTCCAAATCAGCTAATAAATTCCTAATCATTACTCGAACCTTTTGAAAATTTGATACATTTGTCACAAAATTAATGCAAATCTGACTTTCAACCTCCCCACTTTTAGTAACCGGTGCAACTACTTTATCAGCATCTATTGGATCGTGAGATGCGACAGCACATTCCACGCTTTCTATTGAAACTACAAACGACGAAGTCGACTGAAAATTGACGCTGCTACAGATTCGTCTATCGAATCGATTTCATTCTGGGGCCTAATTTTTTCTTTTTCTGTAAATAAATCGTTGTTGATTATACTTCATTGAATAAACACAAAGAACATACTTATCCTAAAATTGGGTTAGTATTTTTTAAAGTTTAGAAGTTCTGGTTTAAAAAAACTAATATAACGTCAAAAACGTACCCGAATTAATAAAATTCGATATTAAAAATAATAAACAATAAAATTTGTGATTCTCAGTATAATGCGGAACAGCTGATTTTGATGTTAGAAGTGCAAATTGTTAAGATCAATAGATTTAAACTTAATTTTAATTTAATATTAACTGTTAAAACGGTAACAAATCAACTATATTATAAGTTACACAAATATTTAGTTTATAATTATTAAAAAATACGTTTTATTTTAATAAAATTACCTTCAGTTTAGGTTTCTCCATTGTATCCATTTTGATTTATTATTTATGTAACATAAATTTTTTGATTGATTTAGGTTACAGAGGAACTTGTCAAAATTTTCCCCTCATATGTTTTATAGTAGAGTACTTTTTACGTATTTGTCCAAATTAAAGAAACTAAATAAAACAAAACTATTCCCACCATTTTAAAAATAATATTTATTTTTTTAAATAATTTATATAAAGTAAAATACATCATCGATTATTAAACATTACGACTTTTCACTTAATTTAAATAATTTTTAGGTTATGTTTGTATCGCAGTAAAAAAATTCCCCTACATGTTCTACTATAAAAAAAAAATTGTGTCTCAGTCACTCTCATGTAGATATTTTATTCTTTACTCTTTTTAGTTTTGTACAAAATCTTGTGATCTTGAATGGAATAGCGCTATTATTCTTTTTAAGTGACAGCAAAAATGAAAAAAATTTAAACGCAATTTCTGTTATTCTTTTTATATTCATTATTCTCAGTATAGTCGAATGCATGTAAATCCTCTCTTTCGTTCTCTTACGTTATTTTTTTTTTATTCTTTTTATTCCATCTATGGTTCTCACTTAAAAAATTTTCCCATATAAAATTTGCTATTTCATGTGTCACAAGCCAGAGCAGGATGGCTTTATAAAAATGCATATGGCGGTCTCATATCTCAAAATAAAGACCAGTCAAACAAGTTTTTGTTTTTCCTTAAAGTGATGCGTTTTATTTTATGCTCTTAAAAAATCTTGAAAATATTAATTAAAATAATCAAAAAAATAATTAAAATATTATAAAACAGTTAGTGGATTGCGTGTAGTGCATCATTTGCTAATAAAAATTACAAACTTTTAATAAAATGAAGTGTTTTGTGAAAAACTGCAAAAATACGCCAAACAAATTTCAGGAAGGAAGTTCATATCATCAGTAAGTGTTTATATAAAATAAAATGTAAATTATGTTAAGAAAAAAGTGATTTGTGGTAAAATTATCCTTAATTTAAGTTATAAATCAGAAAAAATAAGAAAACAATTTTGTTGGTTCGCGTTGGTTTTTATCGTTTTGTAAACAAATGTTTTTACCAGTGCCGTATTTTTCGTATTACTATGGTTCGAAAAGATGGTGATTGTTCCATGTGCTTCTCTTTTCATAATTTATTTTTATTTTGAAATATGTACTGTAAATACAATTTTTTACAGAAATTATAATGTAAACATTGTTTTTAGTTTTCCAAATAATGGAGAATTAAAAAAGCAATGGTTGAAGCCTCATCAGAATTGGCCAAGAAATTTCTAAAGTAGACAAATCTAATATATATTACGAAGATTTTTTTTGGATACCCAATTTTACTAAGTGAATTTTCAATTAATGTTATTGAATAAATAGGAGGATTTATAGTTCTTATAAATCGCTAATCAATTTAAAAAATAGGGGAACTGCTTCGCCGTCAGTATTAAAAATTTGTAAATATTTCGAAGCAATATTAAAACGGGAATTGGCTATTGCGGACTACACAAATATAATGCAACTACAATCGAGTTCTAAATTATTTAAACAAACTTGTTATAACGTTATTAACAACCTAATAAGTGTAAATATTTTCAATGATGAAGCTCAATATAGTCATTCTCAAGAACACTTTAATTTGTTAGCTCATTCTATCATAGAAAAATATTATGACATCCGGTTGAATTGTTTTTATAACCAAAGGTCATATAAATTAACAAAAAGAAACCAGTTTGTTTATTACATTTTAAAATAATGTAAAATAAATAAGCGTAGTGGTTTTATAATTACTATTTATTATATACATAATATTTTATTTAAATAAAAATAATTAATGTACTTTTATTAAAGAAATAAAAATGTAATTAAATTTAAATAATTTTTTAATTTTAACTTCCTAACTTCATTGCATTCGGTCGAAAAAATGCTAAATACGGCTCTATTTATATGTTTTCTCTTTTACCCTCCGAATTTGACTCACTTGACAGCTCATTACATTCATTCTATATAATCTATTTCTATGATCGTGTCGGAGAAAGAAAACATTGTTACATATATTTTCTATAGGAGTATATATATTATCCGTTCCTACTCGATTTCGAAAAAAAAAAAACCACAAATCGATTGAAAAAATTTTTTTTAGAAAGCGATCACCATACGCATATGAAAAGCAAACAAACATTGGTAATGAAATTAGTACATTTCGTAGAAAAATTAAAATTTTGTATACACAAGATTATATATACAATATATATACAATAGTACATACACGTTATATATATACAATAGTACATACTTACATAGTCCTGTCAAATGCACCAACAATTCAAAAATAATAAAAAATTACTGTTTTATTTGGTTGAAATGGTTATATAGCTACACGCATAAAAACATTGGAAAAAGGAGGATAAATATTTTATGATTACAAAACATACAACCAACATTCGAATGCACGAGCGAACCAACACAAATGTTTAGAATACTTTTGTGTTGGTTTCGGCACGAGTATATACAGCTTTGTATTTAACTGGGCGAAATTAAAAAGAGAAAATATAATATATAAACCTCTCGTTCTAAGAATTTACTTGTGTACACTGATCGAAAATTGTAAGTAATAATTGAGTTTAACTTTCTTGTATCCACATTAATGACATTACTTTACGTTCCCGATCACCACGGCTACAAATAAATTAAACCCATCGGTTTTTTGGTGTTATAATATTCTTAATGGACTATACTAATAGATATGCAGTAAATAGTATGAGTAGCTGTTGCACTTTTTTGAAAAAAAAAATTTAAACTTCAATTTACAGCATGAAATGTAGTAAATATTTTTTTATAAAAGTTTGAACGTCTTTGGTGAAAAAAATGTATGAGAATCTAAGTGGCCAACTATTTTTCTATGCGTGTTTAATACAGATTCTAAAATGGTATAATACATCCGTTTATCTAATGTTGGTATGAGGTTATTGCTATTAGTATGCAGAAGGAATAAATTCGATTAAATAACAAAATTTTGAAAATTGGATTATTTCTTGTCTTAAACTGTATCTGATGATAAGGGCTTCATAAAAAACAACGTTACACATTGATAATACTTTATTTAAGCAATGTACATTTACAGTAAATGCTCAAACTGTTTGTCGCCGACTCTGATACACGCCCGACATCTCCGAATAAAAGATCTCTTGAGGAGTCGTGCATAATATCGTTGAGTAATTTTTGAAGCGGCTTCCTGGACACGGCTACGTAAATGTGAAAAACATGTACTTTTTTTTTTAAAAAAAAATGATATATCTTAGGTACTACTTGGGCTATATTTTTTGTATTTTATTTTGAGCGCCCAATAGCTCTACTACTCGTATAAGGTGCTTCAGGCTTATTTATTCATTCTGGGACACCCTGTATACGATAATCATACGAAGGAAAGGTCTGAACGGATAGTATAAATTGATGATGTCTGACACGATACGTGTAGGAATCGAACGAAACGGATAATATAAATCGGCCTTTATTCGTTATAACTCAGATATTGTAGTTAAGTAAGTTTTAAGTACAATAAAAATGTGTCATACAAATCGAATAAAATTGTATGTAATAAATTGTTTATTTGTAATAAATGTTTCAATATCTTCTAATATCGGAGGGAATGTAAGTTATCTCGGTTTACCATAAATAATGATGTGTTGGTATGAATTATCGTCAAAAAAAAATTGTTATTTGGAAACGTTATTTATTAAACATCGAATAAGACGGAACACTTTTCTGCCATTAGTGCTACGTGCAAGCACGTGATTATAAACAAATCAAGGAAACAAAATATACACAAAATCGGTAAATACATTTTGTTTTGCTTTTATTTGGTTGGGCTACCCATTTATATAACTCATGGATACGGCACAAAACTAAATAACTAAATTACACTTGTATTATATACACCTCTTACTCGAAAATCATATTACCGAAAATGTAAAGTAAGAGCCGCACTGAAACCAAGACAATTCCGAAAATTATTTGAAATCGTTTTCTTGTTCCTAATAAACATAGGATAGACAGAAAAATAATCAAAATTGTTAATTTTTTAAATCATAATTTAATAAAAAAAATACTGCTGCCTAATTTCAAAAAATATTTAAATCTTTTTTCGTATTTTTCCCTTGAAATATGAAGTAGATATCTGTAATGAACAATATACAAAAGCCAAAAACAAACGGAAAATTCGACATAAAAGTTAAACGTAAATAAAAATAAAGTTGAAATTTCGCATTGCATCCATTTTATCAAGTGTATGTCAACTGTTTTTTTGTAGCCTAACCTAATGTTTCATTTACACGAATGTTTTCGAATATTGTTTTCGAAGTTGTTTTCAGCTTATCGTGGAGCAACAACAAAAACTAAACTGATCGTTTTTTGATTTCAGCCATATTTGTTGTTTACCTTTCTTTTCTTACGGCAACACAACAAATACGTTTTTGGTTTTTATTTCACTGTTTTCCATTTGTTCAATACTCACAATATCGTCAATATCACCTTGAAACGTATCGTCTAAATATTCAGCTTCATAGTCTGAATCCATTTTCATCTTTTTTCACTTATATTCACTATCGCAAAAATTTTATAAAAACAACAACCACGAGGCACTTAACAATCACAAATTATAAATTGAAATATACCAATTTACAAATATACTACGATTAAAAATTAAATTAAAAAATTGCCTGCTTAATTTGCCGCTATATTTCGCTTTGTTTATGATTTATTTTGACACATTGACATTTTCAAAAATATATCGATGTGTCGATAAGTTTAATTTTTTTATTTAATAAAAGTACCAAAAACAATTAAACATATATATTAAAATCAAATTTAATTACTAAATACATCAATTTCAATTCAAAATATTAATAAAAAGAAAAATATTAAAAATATATCCGATAAATCGATAAGTTTTTTTCGAAAACAACCAAAAAGACCTATAGGCTACATATTTTTGTTGTTTTCGAACATTGTTTTGGGTACACTGTCAATCTACATACTATATATCTTTTACGATATAACGATAAGTTTTTATATGAGAAAAACAACAACAAAAACTAAAATCGAAAAACAACCTCGAAAACAATATCCGAAAACATTCATGTAAATGAAACATAACTGACACTAATTTGAATTTGATTTCCGAAAATTCGAAATCCTAGACAAGGAAGATATATTTTTTCTTTCTCTATTGCACATTAGGTATGTTTTATAGTTTTGTTTTTTATACCACAATTTTTTATGTATGCCGTATCCATGAGTTATATAAATCAATGGTTCAGGCTAATAAAAACATCAACAATACAAAAAAATCTATTTTTAGATTTATTTTATTTGTCTAAGCGCACGTGTTATTGAGGCAAAAAGGAAGAGGTGCTATCATAATTTCATAATTAATAAATGAAAAGTAAACTAATAAAGGTAAACTAAAATATCAATATTTATAGTGAAGCTCGAGTTACGTAAATTTTCACTGATTTTAGAAGATATTTAAGATTTATTGCAAACTAAAAAAAATTACCATAGATTTTTTTACGATTTGCGTAGCACACAAAATTTGTATTGTGCTTACCTACAATAGCTCAAGCATTTTTATATATAGAAAAATGGCTTTTTGTACTGTTTCAGGCTATTTTTAATCCAAATTTACAAACTTTTATTTCATAATTTCATTATTTTTTAAAAGTTTACCTCATTTATCTGACATTTTTCGTTATGATTTTCATTTTAGTTTTGTTTTTTTGCTTCGTTTTAGTTTTCGCAGCGCTAGTCACGTGAATCAATTAGATCTTTTTTTACGTTTTTATAGAAATAAAATAAAAGTAAAAAAGAAAGACAGAACACATTCCAGAAGTACTTTATAAATATAAGTAGTATGCGACACGGCAAAACGCAAACTATGAAAAAGTGATGACGGCCATATTTATACGTACCGATTTTACATTTTATACATAAAATTTTCTATTTCATGTGTCACAGGGCAGAGCAGGATGGTTATATAGAAAATGCATATGGTGGTTCATATCGCAAAGAAAAACCTACCAAACTAGTTTTTGTTTTTGTTCAAAGTGAAATCAAAATTTTGTACTTTTAATAAATATTGAAATTATTAATTAAAATATTATAAAATAGTAAGTGAATTGTGTAGTAGTGCATCATTTGGTAATAACAGACGAATTTTTTTTTATTAAAATGAATTGTCTTGCGAAAACTTTTGAGAAAGGAATTTGTTACGATCGGTAAGTTTACCAAGTGTTTTTATAGAATAAAATGTAAATTATGTTAAGAAGAAAGTGATTTGATTGTAAAATTATCCTTATTTTAAGTTATAAATAGAAAAAAGTAAGAAAAAAGTTTGGTTGTGTGCGATTTTTTCTGTTTGTCAACCAGAACATGAATTCTGTTCGTTTTTTACAATTCAATTTGTATTTTACCGGAACGTAATATCAGTGGTGTACATATTGGTGTACGTGTTTTGTTTTGTGTTTTTGACATCATTTAAGAACACAAACTAATATGTTAGGTACATAATTTGTGAATTTATTAAATGTCACCATACCATTTAAATCATAAAGTGTTGTGTTAATTTCCTAAATAGTTTAATCTAATTCCTAGTAATTAAATCTATACGTAATGTCATTATCATTCATATTTCCTAAGTTAGTCCACTTTATAATTTATTAAACTTTTTCTTCTCAATATTATTCGCATAAATAACACATAAAAATATAAATAAATGTAAAATTATACGCAAATATTAAATTTATTAAAAAGAATTAATAAAATTTATTTTATTGAAGTTTTATCTAAATATAAATGAAAAATTCACACAAAAAATTGCAATCGAAACTATTTTCTTATCATATCATTTATTCCTTTATCCTTTGCTCGCGAGCAGAGGAAAAAATACTCATAATGTATTGTTTCTCAACCGATAGTGCACATTTATAAAATCGGGTTCACATTTTGGCGAAATTTCATGAGAATTTGACACAAACACAATGATAATAAATGACAGCACACATATTAATAGTGTATATTATACACTGTTTACGGATACAAATTCCAACTTGAATTGCTTGAGAAAAACGAACAGATTTCATATCCAGTTTTATTACCAGTGCTGCATTTTTCTTATTGCTATGATTCGAAAAGATGGTTTTGTTTCTTATTAAGTACGTGTTTTCTTTTCATAATTCTTTTTATTTTTGAATATCATAATTATTAGTTTTTACAGAAATTACTTATATGAAAAACATATTTTTTTTAGGATAGCTTAATGCGAGGAATTAAAAAAACAATGGTTGGACTCAATTGGCTTCGATGTATTAGATGTAAAATGTAAAAAATGAGTAAAAATTCATTCAAAGTTTTCTTTTTACATTTTGAAAATAAATATTTTATGCCGCATACAAAAGGGAATCGGTAAATATTTTTAAGAAATGAGTCATTCTCTTAAATAGAACCAAAATAGAAGTTAAGATTAAGTTAAATAGAACCAACAATTATTTGGATATACACAGGTTTAAATCTACTTTATTATTTAAGGAAAAAATAATTAATTTTTTGTACTGGATGAATAAAAATAATAAAAATATAATTCAATTTACATAGATTTTTTAATTTTAACTTCCTAACTTCATTGCATTCGGTCGAAAAAATTCTAAATAGAACCCTGTTGATTTATACACTTTCTCTTTTTACCTCCAAAGTTGTGACGATTGACAGTTGCTTACATTCATTCTATAAGGTGGGCTAAATATTTTTTTTTAAATGCAATAAAACAAAAAGTTATCAATATTTTTCAAATTTATTTTTTCACTGTAAAGAACAATCCCATTTCATTCATATGACTGCCTCAGCTGGCCTTGACGTACCTCATACGGTCGGTCCAATTTTTGAGCACATTTTCGATGGTATGCGGCATTATGTCTTCAATGGCAATGCGAATATTGTTCTTAAGAGCGTCAATCGTTGCTGGTTTATCGGCGTATCACTTATCTTTGACGGCACCCTAAAGATAATAGTTCAACGGCGTCAAATCACAGCTCCGTGGCGGCGAAATCACATCAGTGTTTCGGCTGATAATTCGATCGTCGAAGACAGTGCGCAAAATATCAATTAAAACGTGTGCTGTGTGGCACGGAGCGCCGTCTTGTTGAAACCAAATGTTGCCTATGTACTCCTCTTCCAGTGCCGGGAACTAAAAATCGTTTATCATGGCGCTGTAGTGCTCACCATTGACAACGGCGGCTCCTTGCACATTTTCAAAGAAAAATGGTCCAATGATGTCACCGGACCAAAATCCGCACCAAACAGTCACTCGTTGAGGATGCATCGGCTTCTTTACGATCACGTGCGGGTTCTCCGTGCCCCAAATGCGACAATTCTGCTTGGTTACATAGCCGCCAAGATGGAAATGCGCCTCATCCGAAAAGATGATTTTATGCCAAAATTTTCGAATTAATGTTTCAATATTTCCCATCGTTGTTCAAGCGAATACATAACCATTTTCGTTCAGCGGAAGGATAAAACTAAGTTTCTGTCAAATCAGAAGTGACATAATCCTTACCATACTCAAAAAACCGCTAGTTCAAAAAAAAATTATTTGGCCCACCCTGTATATAATATATTTATGGTTCATACACTGCAAAACTCAATTGTGGCACTAGTCTATGGCTGCGTTTACTGCTAAAAATTGTTGTCGCTGTGGTATAGTGTTAATTATTTCAAATAAACATTGGTGTCTGTCGAAATAACTTTAAAACTCAGAGAGTAGCATGTATGAAATTTGATGTCAATGTAAACTTCCTACCATATTTAACACTTTGTATATTTATAACTTTATAATATAATGAAATAATTAAGCTTATAATAATAAATAGTAGTAGTAAATACTATTAATTTTGACAAGCTCTAACAATTCTTCATTTTTCGACTTTCATCGCCTGACAAAAACATTTAGCTGTCATTTACTATGGCAAACACGAGATTACATCTGTCGTGTTTTCTTGACACGGACGGTTAAAACAACAATTCCATTGGATAAAGCAATACTTGGTAAAAATAAATAAAAAAAGTTTTGCTTTATATAAATCATAATAAAGCAGATTTTTCGTTTTGGTGATCTCCACTAGATGTCAAAATATATTTTCCTCATTCCGAATTGGAATTCCAAATTTCTTTGTTTTTTTATATGTTGAATAGTAAATATAATAGTACTTAGTTTACAATATACAATATAATTGTTAAGACGTTTTTCATAATTGTCCGTGATATTAATTTATTTAAGACTTTTTCAGCTTCAGAAAGCAAAGAGGCCATTTACTCACAATATATCTACCTACCTACCTACTCTACAATATATCTACCACAAAAAGTAGAAAAGAAAGAGTTTTCTACTTTTTAGTAGAAAAGAAAGAGTTTTATACTTTTTGTGGTAGATATATTGTGAGTAAATGGCCTCTGTTTTCTATGACTAAAAAAGTCGTAAACATTGTATTTAATGCCATTAAAAATAATTATTTTGTCCGAAAAACCGAAAAAATCTTAAATAATATAATTGTTGTATAATATGAATACACAAATTTAATTTTATAAAATTATTCAATGGAATTAAATGATTTTTGCAGCGCGAAATTTATCCGGAGTTCTAGTGTGGCCGTCGACGAGGATAGTCGAAAAGGCTGCATAATGAAAATAAATAAATGAAACATTAATTTTTTGGTTAATTAATTTATTTTATTTTATTTTTACGATATTAATTTAGAATATACATCAATATATTTCAGGTATTGTGGTCTTAAGCATCATTGCTGTTTTACGTATTTGCTGTTTATCCTTTTACAATAATCCCTATTTATAAATATAAATATTATGAACAAGTTTTTTTTGATACGTTTAAATTACGTTTTTATTTAAATTAATATTACCTACTAATTTTCAGTTTTGATTCAACGTTATTTTTATATTTTAAGTTACCGGTAATGAAATGTTATTAACGTTAATTAAACATAAAAAATTAACAAATTATTAAACGTTATCTGTAAACGTTTACTGACATGTAACATCCCTAGGACATCGTTCCTAAAAACTAAATTATTTGGGGACGAACAGTAAACGTTTAGTAATCAGGTTACTTACACTTAACTTAAACGTATTTTTGTTTACTGGGATGTAAAAGCATTTTGAGAGGAATACAAGAATAATTCGATCGTTAATAATTAAATGATTGTATGTAAATGACATAAATAGATATTTAGAAACACATACTTTTTGGTTTGGTACGGTTATTAAAAATATTTTCCATATAATTTAAAGAACTGATTTATTCAGTTTAACAAAAATTTTATTTATTCCTTCATTTATCCAAGTGTTATACATTTTCTGTAAGGTAAATGAGCGTACTTGGATCATCGATTTCAAATATTTCGTCTTGTTTGCTACTGATTTTAATAACATTACCTATTTGACAAATGTATTTCTGTGCCTTTTTTGGAAATTTTAGTTTTGATTTTCTTGTTTGACCAACGGGTTACCAACGAATTGATTATGAGCTCAAATCCCATAGAGGGCGAGACTTTGTATAGACAGGAGCCGTTTACCTATGTTGTATTAAATACGTTTCCGGACTAATCGGATTTTTGAAAGTATTGTTTTTAATTATTATAATAACTTGATAAAACTGAAATAATAATGGAATATTAACAGTTCAATTTATATTTAATTATTATTTTATTATAAATATTTATTTACACAACTCACCGGATTCAAGTGTAGTTTATTTCAGTTACTTAGGAGAAATGATTGGTGTATTGTATATCCGAGTGTTTTTAATGATTGATAATGCATAATGTAGCTAATTATATGATAATGTTGAACTCAAACTTAATAATTGAAGGTGGAGTAAAATTGTAAGGTCATCCGGTCATATAAACATGTTGTTGAATTTTTACAAACATGTATCCCTCGGGTTGGATGGTTTAGGGTTGGGTATTAGTGCAGCAGCTTTATACGACATAAGATGAGATGACCCCTGGATGTAATTGATAAATTATTCTAGTCGTTTACGACGAAGACGATAGATACATATGATGAAATTTAGATATCCTATACCTAATCACAACTAATACAAATTAATAAACTAACAAATCTTATCTAAAGATAGCGTAGCGAATAGTATAGAAATCAAATTTAATTCCGTGTCACAGAATTTCCCCATAAAGTTAAAATTGCATGGAAATTAATATGAAAGGGGTTTTATTTGTTGCATTTTTCTACCGTATAGGATATTCTGCAATACTGAATTTGCGGCTCAAACCTCTATGATATTTATTGCGGCTTAGAGGATATTTAAAATTTATCAAAATTAACATATCTGCAATACAATTTTGTGGTTCCCTCCTTTTTTCTATTTACCCACAAAATCACAAAAATACATCAAATTTTATATGATTTTTTGGGTTATTCTGGGTGATAACCAGCATTGATGGTTTTTAAAGAGACCAAATAAATTCGCATTAATATGTTTTAAGATATTAATGGCAATTTTTTCAGCTCACAAATTTATTTTAAATTGTAATATCGTATTTATAACCATTATCATTATATACCACATTCCTTTAAAAAATTACAACTCAGTTTGAACTCTTTATTTGATAAAAAACTATTGTATCAATATACATTTTTCCCGCAAACGTGCTCTAAAAGAAGCCGTGACTGTATTACTTAAATATTTGACAATTTATGAAAAATAATCTTATAATAAATAAATTATGTATAAAAATTATATTATATAATTATGTGTAATATATTATTTTGTATAATATATAATTATGTATAATATATTGTTACGAATTTGCCCTGTACAACCATTATAGTAATTATAGAATTTGCCGATTACAATACCAGTTCTCGCAAATCATACTGTTGAACAGGATCCGCACCATCGCCTCTGTAAGTTAATTCGTGTAACGCAAAACAATTCAATTTTACCTTCATCCTTGCTTCCCTACGCTATCCCATCTGGCAGCTACTATCCATGGTCCACTCCAGGACAATCCACCCCATCAGTGCTGGCACGCCACGCGTGTCTTCTGTACTTGGCACCACCTGCTCCCAGATCTCTTCATCCATACTGCGTCCTTGCAAACAGCTAACGCCTCCATTGCTAACGCCCTCATTTTGCTAGGTCAAGTGGCCTCGTTCTTTGACGTCTTATTTTAATGACAGGGTTATCTATCTATGGCGAATATAGGTTTCCATGTTCCTGGAGTCTTATTTCGTGTCTGGCGGCATGCATTTTTATTTCATCTTTGATGTATATTCCATCTGTAAGTTCCTGTGAAGGTGTTCATTTCTTATGTACCACGGAGCATTTACGATGCTACGGAGAACCTTGTTTTGAAACGTCGGTATCATGGTTGAATACCGTAAGTCCGTATCGGCTTCAGTATTTGCTGATATAGAAGCAGCTTGTTGTGTATTGTAAGCTCAGAGCCTCTACCTATGAGCCAATACATTTTTCTGAATTTAATATTAAGTTCTTGTTTTTTCTTTTTGACATGATCTCTTCACTTGAGCTTGGCATCGAGTGTCATGCCAAGATATTTAGCTTTGTTTGCATATGACACCGGCCGTGAGATAATTTCTATCGGTAGATGGGAGCCTTTTGGTACGTAAAGTTAATATGCGTGGATTTCGTCTCATTAAGCTTGATTCTCCAGCGCTTAGTCCAGTTACAGACCGCATTGGTAATCTTCTGGAGTTTGCCGGTTACATTAGCGACATTACTTCCAATTGCCATGATTGCTGTGTCATCTGCAAAGGTGGCTATGGTTCCTTAATCTATTGTTGGAATATCCCTTGTATATAATAAATAGAGAATTGGTCCTAAGACACTTCCCTGCGGGACACCGGGAGATATTGTCTTTAGTTCGTAGTACTCATCCTCATATTTCATAAGAAAATGTATTGGATATGGCATATAATTGCTTCGGCAGATCTCTGTGCAGCTTGAATTCCAATCCACTGTGCCAGACTTTATCGAATGCTTGGGCGACGTCCAGAAATATGCTGGAGCATATTTTTTTACGTTCTAACGTTGTTTCAATAAAGTTGGTGATTCTAGGCACCTGTTCAATTGTGGAATGCTTTTATCTGAATCCAAATTGATGTGGAGGAATTAGTTGTCGGTCCTTAATTATTGGTTTAAGTCTTTTTAGTAATAATATTTCAAAGAGTTTTGACATAATTGGCAGCAATTAAATTGGCCTGTATGATTTTTTATCGTTAGGTGGTTTATCAGGTTTTGTTATCATGATTACTTCTGCTACTTTCCATTGCCACGGAACATATTTTAACCGACAGCTTGATTATGTGTAATAGCTTACGAAATCCTTTACCTGGTACCAGTTGGCAAGTAATCAATTCATATCCTGGGGCTTTTTTAACATTCATGCTGCTTTTTATTTCTTCTTTTAATTCTTTGAAAGTTACTAGGCGTATATCAAAATCATCTAGCTTGTGGATTAACATTATATTTTCATTGGCCGTTTGTCTTGGTAGTGGTTGGATCCTCGAGATACTCCGCAAACCGATCAGCCTTTTCTTTAGAACCTCTTGCCCAGGTTCCATCCTCCTTTTTAAGTGGAGGCACTTGCATTTTGGGTCTTTTTAGTCCCTTCGTCGCGTTCCACAGTGAATAATCAGACATTTTTTCATCGGTTAGGCTACTAGATATCTGTTGATTGATGCATTTTTAATTTCTTTAAGAAGAGATTTGAGACTGTTACCTAAATTGTTAAG
Organism: Nephrotoma guestfalica; assembly: GCA_963691935.1. Classification (NCBI taxonomy): domain Eukaryota; kingdom Metazoa; phylum Arthropoda; class Insecta; order Diptera; family Tipulidae; genus Nephrotoma; species Nephrotoma guestfalica. The sequence goes on from OY829913.1 coordinate 184,859,092, forward strand.
AATTGTTTTGTTCTCTTTGCTTCTTCTTTTTTTGTATAATGGGGGTACTTGCCAAAGAAGCATAGTGAATTGTTTCATTGACTTGTTCTAATTCATCTCCCAACTGGTGAAAATTTCTTATCGGTACCTGAAAATTGATTTTTTCCTCCAATACTTCACGAAAGAGATCCCAGTTTGTTTTTGAATTTGTTAATCTGGGTGCATTCTCCCTTTGAATTACCATTTCACTGACTGTCATGATAACGGGGAATGATCCGATACTAGAGAATTACTGTCTTCAATGTGAATGTAGTTCTGGAATATACCTCTTGCTACATAAAAGGCTATTAGGTCAGGTATCTTCGTTCCGTCGCTGGGCCAGTATAGTGGGGTCTACCACCAGAGTAAAATTCACATTTTATTGTCTGCCTTGCTTGAAACAATTCTTTACCTTTTGTCGTCGTAAGTCTAGATCTCCAATAGATGTTTTTCACATTAAAGTCATTTAAAATAATAAAATTGCGTCCAAGCGATTTAAATAGTTTATGGTAGTCCTCCCTTATCAAGTTATGCCGGGGAGGACAATATATTGCAGAGACAGTAAGTTGTCCGTGTTTAATTTGGATCCTTACAGTAGGGACTTGCATTGTTTCTTCTTCGATATTTGATTCTAAATGGTGCTTTATATTTTCTTTTATTAGTAATGTCGAACCACCTCTTGCTCTTTCCGCTGGATGAATGGAGTGATATAAGTTATAACCCCGTATTTTAACAAACGAAGATTTAACTAGATGGTTTTCAGATATTAAGAAATGTCGTTTTTTTCTGAATTAAATATTTTTATTTCTGGAATATGTTGCATACTCCCATTCACATTCCAGATTTCTATTTTGAAAGTTGTGTTCTTACTTAACATTTTTTGTTGGATTGCGTTGAGGGAGTTGCATTTGCTTCAGTTGATCAAATATCATGTTGTTCAGTGGGTCTATTATGAAATTTATCCGTCTATTATTTTTCCGTTAACGGATAAGCCCGTGTATGAAACTAAAATCTAATCGGATTTTTCCGACACACTACAAAAAATCCGACTGCTATTTAGTTGACGTATTCTGTATTCGATTGACGTTTCAACAAAATATCGTGAAATTAAAAATTATTTAAAAAAAAATTATGTTGCTAACTTCAGATTTGTTTATTACCAATTCGATAATACAAGTTTCATAATAGGGTAAATCCGTGTCGAAATTTCCGTTAACGGAAAAATCCAAGATGGAAAAATTTCATAATAGACCCCCAGGTTACTTTGCTCATCTAGCCGCTTTGTAATAACAGCAATGTTTTCCATAATTTGGTTATTTTCGGAGCCCATATGTTTGGTTGAACCCAAGCCCTCCACTACCTGTTCATGTGAACTTCTTTGCCTGTGTTACTTGGTTATGGGTTTTGATCCATCTGATTTGATATTTCAACCCTTCGATTTTCGTGATTTTGCGGTTGATTTCTTGTTTTATCTCTTAATTTTTGTAGTTTTTTAGCAACCTCACAGCGTCGATAATTATCTGGATGTTGGCCCTTATAATTTGTACTCTTGGCTGGCACATCGTTTGATTTATTGATTTAGATACCGAAAGATATCCGTTCCTTAAGACATTTTTCTTTTCGGTAGTAATTAGTTTGTTTTGTTAGTGTTAGGCAGTAGTTCTTATTTAGTGTGAGTTTAAGAGGTGCATAAGCTCAGTGAATAGCTTCGAATTGTGTGCCTAATCGGTCGTTAGGTTAACCGATACTCCGACTCTAACCCCCCAATTGTCATAGTCGTCGCACCTCATTTTAGACGACACATCATTTTAGACGATAGTCACGTCACTTAATTTTTACTGTTATCATAGTCGTTTCTTAAGCCTATAGTAATTTTAATCAACAAATGTTACTTAAAATTACATTCTTGTCACATCAATTTAGAAGCGAGAGGAAATGACTAGTATTTTCTTCTTAATTGCCAGAAAAAACAAAAGTGACTAGTATTTTCTTCTTATTTTTCTTAGTTGCCGTCGTGGCGTTTGAATTGACTTCAACAATTCCAATTTTGGGGTGGCGTGACTCGACTCTAGTCACGTCGCTTGAAATGACACGACTATGACAATTTGGGTGTAAAAGTGTAGTTTTGCTGAGGGTAAGTAAGAGTTTGCTGATTTTGTTTGATCCAGTTGAATTGTGAAAGTGTGCATCGTGGCTAGTTGTTAAGATACCGAAGAATATCCGTCGCTTGCGACATGTAATCTCCCGGTATTGGTTAGATGTTGTTTAGCCGGTCGATCAAAAATGACCGCAAGATTGTGCGAGTCAAGGAACTAGTGTATGAAAAATGGAGGATTTGGGTCACTGTGGAGGTTGGTGGATTGTACTTGCTAACGTGCAAATACAACTTGCATGATCCATGCAAGAGTAAAGCAACAGTTTGCATGGATGTGGTGTTCACAGTACCATGCACGTGGCTGAATTATGGATCATGGGAGTTGCATGATCCACGCAAGAAAACGAAAGTTGACACGGTGGTGATGTTCACTGCACCATGTGCGCCGCGGAGTCATGCGAATAGCATGACCGATGCCGACGCTATAGAAAATCGAATGTGAACAAGTTTATGTTGTTCACTGAATCCGCCGCTGGTAATGGGTCATGGAAATTATTATTTATTATTATTAATAATTAATTTAATTTATTTAAATTAATTAAATTCAATTTTAATGTAATTTTTTATTTATTATGATCCACCAACTACAATGGGGGAGTGGTTTGTATGCGATATGGTAGTCGCGACGATAAGCTGTGCCGCGACTTCCTTAAACGACTGTGTGGAGAGTGGAGACGAACTGATTGAAAAAATAAATTTATTTTTTCCAAAGAAATTTGTTCGTTTTGCTTGCTCGAATTTAATTTTCGTTTTGTGTTGTTTCCGTCTTACGTGTATATGTACAACGTTGATGCATTTACTCTGTTTGCACGTACAGAGTGATGAATGATGAATTAGTGAAGAGTTTGCGAGATGTCATGTTCAATATGTAAGATGAGAAAATTGGTTTGCAATATTCTAATCGCTATCATATCTTTTAATAATGATCGATAAAGAGATAATCTCTAAAAAGGTACGCGGTCGAATAATAGACACGGTTAAAATATATTTAAAAGCTCTATTTTGCAAAACTTCTAGCTCATGAAATTTGTAATGTGCTGCCCTCAAATGGGGTTTAAATAAATTACTCGAGATTGTACATAAGCATAATATATTTGCATTAGATGTGTTTTTGGAATAACATGCCTTTTACGTTTAATTTCAAATATATACAGTATTATTGACTTTTTAACTATTTCAATATGATCAAACTAGTTCAAATTTTGGTCTAGATTAAGCCTAAGGTAATTATACACATTAACTTTTCTGATATTTTTCGAATCATAGTGTAGGACTTCATTATTATATTTGTTATTTGTATTTATTATTTGCATTCCAAATAGCATAAATTTAGTTTTTTCGTCATTTAAAATTAAATGGTTAATATCAAACCATAACTTTAAACGCATCTGCCGAAACTTATCGCAAATAATTGCAACTCTCCATTAAGTCTTATTAAGTAGCTTGAGCTACGGAAATGTCGAAATATAATTTCGATTCAGCGGTTTAAATGTAATAACCACCAGTGATAATTGACCTTGAGAAGCGCTAAAGGATGGTTAAACCAGATTTATGGAAGAACAACTATAAAACGAAAATTTAATTAAAGGCAACAATGAAAATTAAAAATAAAGACAAATTTAATCTAGAAAATAAAGACTAACTGTGATTAATGTATTTTTAACTGCGATTTTAAAATTAGACATTCCAAATTTTTGGAACCGTGGAAACATTAGTCGCTTCCCAATCGCACATCTCAAGTATTTACAAGCACTTCTGCCTGCTTCAGATTTTAATGCTTGTGGCTTGGTCAAATAAAACCTTTCAAAAAAAATAATTTTGCTTCTAATTGAAGGAAATTTTCTCTCTATCTTCTTTTCGATACTGGAATCCGTTTTATTTTATTTTGTTTTAGCTGCTGTGCAAATTATTATTATTTATCCAAATTTCAGTACTACGATTCCTTGTCGATTTATAGTGGATTTAGCAATAAACGTAACCAAAAAATGAAACACAAATCAGGCGTAATTTTGGTATGTCAAGATCGAAGAGAACATACGAGTAAGTACAGTAAAAAACAGTAAAAAAACAACAGAGTTTCGAGTAAGTATCGAGCATCGAGTAGTAACATTCAGTTACTAAATATAAACCAGCTGAGAAAAAATTGTGCTACTTAATTAAACCTAAGTTGATGTGCAGCAGTACTGAGTTTCGAGTGTGTGTGTGCAACTATATTAAGATTGAAGATCTTAATTAATTTACATCGCTTACCAAGGTAAATTTGTGTGTGTTATATTTTAGTTATTTTTTTTATATACGCATAATATACTAATAAGTTGGTATATATCTGAAATTTTTAGAAACGGATCAAAGAGTCTAATACCAAGATCGAGTCACACCATAAATTATCCGTTTTCCTTGGTAAGCGTGTTATTTCTTTATTACTTATTAATTTATCATTATTATAAGTACAAATCGTGTATCATTACAATTACGGTTAGCCGTTGATTACGTGTACATCAAAAGTGACCTCGGCCTCGTAAAATTTGCATGTACAACCTTATCGGATGCTTAAATAAAATATGGCAAAGTGTGACGTTTTAGAACAATATGTTAAAAAACTGATTAGACAAAATTTCTAAATTGTATTAATCACCTGTATTGCATGCGTTAATTATTTAAATTATAATCATATAAGTTTTGTTATTTATTATTATTATTTTTAAGGGCGATTGCCAATTTAATGAAGACATAAAACATAAATTAAAAGTTAACCCTATAAGAGCCATGGTTCGAATTTTACGCGGGTGGTTTTACAAAATAAAATATTATTTATTTATAATATAAAGGGTGTTTTTTTAAGAGGTTGCCGATTTTTTTTTTGAATAAAACACATATAAAATTATGAAATGACCAAAATTTTTTTTTATTTGGTAGATAATTTTTTGGCATTTAACATTTAAACACAATTTCTGGCATATGGCTACCACGACTATTTTTCACAAATGTCATTCTGGAGGTCCAATTTTCCAGCACTTTTTCAAGCATTTGAGGGCGTATGTCAGCAATGACACGTTGAATATTGGTTTCCAAAGCGTCAATCGATTGAGGTTTATCCACATAAACCAATGACTTCACGTATCCCCACAAAAAGTAATCGAGTGGCGTCAAATCGCACGAACGCGGAGGCCAATTCACCGGACCATTTCTCGAAATAATGTTGTCGTTGAAAGTTTCTTTCAATAAGTCGATTGTTTCACGTGCTGTATGGCAAGTGGCACCATCTTGTTGAAACCACATTTCATTCATTAAAGAAAAACAATTTTTAAAACTAAACTGAATTTTAAAACTAATTCAATTATATTCCTTAGTTTGTTTTTTTTTGCTAATCCGTTATCATCATTTCTGGTTTCTCTAAAAGGCGAGTTGTATCTTAAAGTGTATAGTGCCATTTTTCTCACGTGTGTAATTATTTGAGTGTGATGTTGGTCAATAGATTTCTCGTGAAATAAAGTAAATTTAAGTATGTGTAGTTAAAGTGATGATATTATGGTGAAGTAAGTGCAACCACGCTCTGTAAGAGTGTTTCAGTGAAATTAAAATATAAGGAGGTGTGGGTTAAGAATGGGATCACAACACCAACTATCTCAATCTAGTTACATTTTCGATAATACGGCGTGTAGAATTAATATAATATGAGTGTTGATATAGTGTAATAATTCAAGCAGCATAACTAGCTCTTGATAAACGGTGGAAAAAACTCACCCCGTACGACTGCCACCTAGCCGGCAATATGCTGCACCACCAGAATAGAATATCAAAAGTCTGTTAACGGTAAATCGCGTGATTTTTTTTTGTGGTCGCGTAAGAGAATGACGCAACTGTTACAATACAATAAATTGAATGAATAATAAATATTTTATGTTTTATTAACCAATTCCCGGTACCTTTTTGACATAATATATACACAACAAAAAAAATCAAAACAATCTTTTATTTAATTTTAGTGCTTCCTATAATCAAAGATTAGAACCGTGGACATAAAATGATGTCATATTGCAACATTTTTTTTTTGACTGTTTCCGACAGTTGCTAGCATTCATTCTATGTAATCTGTTTCTATGAAAAATACTGTCGTGGTCTCTAATTTTTATAATTTTGCTTTTTCTCTCGCATACGTATTGTTTATAGTTTTTTATGTACACAGTGATTTTGTTGAATTTCGTTATATGAGTAGATGGTATTTTCTTGGAAAAGTTGAACAAATCACTACCAAAAAGCTAATTTAAAATTTGGATATCAAGTCTTTATTGCATTGTACTGAAATCCTTATTTCTTTTAATTTTTTTATTTAAGGATATACATATAATTGAAAATATGGTTATGGGATGCGCAAAATATAAACAAAATGATCGTATAATATTCTCTGCTCTCTCACGGTTGTATTTATATTTTTGTAGTGGATTACACTAAGACTTCGTATTACGTTGTCTAAATGGGCGAATTTCTTTGGATTTGCACTAAATGTTCTTGAATGTGGATGATTCAATTTGTGAATTGGGAAAGTCGATTAGACTTTAATTGTTCATAATTTGTTGATTTGTTATATGTATAATAATTTAGACGTTGACCTCTCCTTGTCGACCTGGGTTGGCGTCATCGGCAAGGGGTGGATGTTGTCGCAGGCCGAGATCGCGCAAATTGAATATTGTACATATAAAGGAATGTATATTTTTGGCGATTGGGAGGGGTTTTACTTTTTCTCTGTGGTGCGAAAACTGGATTAGATTTTGACGAGTGGTGTATGTGTGTGATTGGTTTACACAGGTTGTGCGGCGAGGATGTGCTGCAGCTGTATTGCAGTGAATCTTTTTTGATATTTGGAGTGATTTGAATGGGTTTCGTTTATGGTGAGTAATGGCTCGGTGTCTGCGGTTTGTGGTGGTTGTTCGTTGAACGGTGTGTTTCTCAACTTGCGGAGAGTTGTTTTCATGTGTGTTCTGTCGTTACCTGTATTTACAAGGTATTTTTGACTGTTTTGAGTTGTTTTCTTTAGGACTTGAGGTAGTTCTCATTTGTTTGTGTATGAGGGCGGATTTGCAGTTTTGTATTGAATCATTGCCTGAATGTTGGATTTGTATGTCCAAATTGGTTTCTTTGCTGAATGCTTCGGGTGTTTTTGTTGGAGTTTGCCGTCGATTTGGCGGGGACTGAATCATTTTGGGAGTTTTGGTATGATCGGTCGTACGCTGAAGTTTTTGGGCTGTAGGGTTGCCATGGTTCGTTTGTGATCTGTCATGGATTCGTCACGGCTTTGTGAGCGTGGTTTTTGTTGAATGGTGGTGTTGGCAGGAGGTCGCTTGGTGGATGTTAGTGGTTTCATGGTGGGAAGATCCATGCCGTCTGTGGGGATCGTTTCGAGGTAATTTTAGCTCCTGGATGGACATTGCATAATTCTCTTGGTACATTTTACTACGATTGTTTGTAGAGGTGGTTTCTTCCACGCTTTGATTTCGGAGATTTTCGGAGAGAGCTATTTTGGTGATGTTCCTTCATCCTATTATTCAGCGTTTGTGTAAAAAATTGTTATATTTTTATTTTGGTTTGATTAGCGATAGAATTTTCCGTTTCCGTATTTCTTCTGTGCATTGAGAATATAGTGTAGGTGTTTTATGATTAGCTGTTTTCTATATTGTATTTCCTTCATAATCCATCATTTTTGCAAGATTAATTGCAACTATGTTGGAGTTGGTAACGAATCCTATTATTTACCGCAAAATTGCCTTTTTGTGACACTCAATGGGTTACTAGTATTTTCTCACAGCTTATTAGCGATATTTTTGCTTTATAAAAAGAAATATTATTTGCATTGGATTTGGGATTTTAACAATCTTAACATAAAGAATTGTTTATCGGCAACTTCGTTATATCTATGTAACTGAAAAGCTAGAAATATTTGATATAATTAATATAATTATTCAAAAGAAAGAGAAGGTTTGTATACTTCAATACACCAACGACTGGATGTTTGTCATAAAATGCAACGTTGCCAATCTTGACTGTTTTAGTACAAGAATTATAATTATTAATTCCCAATTTCAAATCAACCCTAAATATTAATCTACATGTACAGTGCCGAGCTATTATATTAAAATTATTCGGTTCTCAGGAAATCTCATTCAAATATATTTAATATACGAGTACATATTATCCCTCTTTTAAGATACTGGTACGATTTATATTTAATTATAAAAATTATAAAATAAACTTATTTATCATTCATTTTAGAATAATTTTTTCAAATTTTATCTAGTTGCCTTTACTTAAATATTACCTTCCAGCAGGAAAGCCATTGACGACACACTAATTACTAATTTACGTTTGTTACCAGTCTGAGATGAATCGTTTATGACAAGTCTAATACGAGGTGACAAGTCATAGACGAGTCGCATGTGTCATGTCTGAGATTAATTGTATGTGATATATCCCCAGCAAACGTAGAAGAAGTTCCAGAACTAGTGCAAAAGTAATGATAAAAGTATTTGTTTCCTTGTGAAAAAGGATGGGCGTCGAGAAAAATTCATCAGTTTTATAGAAAATTTTTAGTAAACATACGAAATTTTTGCGAATTCTAAATTATTTAGGATGGATATTTTAAGGGATATTTGAATGCAATCCGGTAGTTAATCTATAGTTAATCTGGTTTTTTTTTTGCTATTTTGTGTTCGCCCAATTCAACGGTTAAATACTAATGAATTTTAGAGTTATTTTGAATATAGTTCAAATAACTTTGGTTTCAGGAAATTCTACTGTAAGTTGCGGAGTTGCAGAATGATTAAATTAATAAATGTTTCAATTATTTAGGAAGCCGGAAAATATGAATTTAGAATTAAATTTCAGGAAATTTACAGATGCTTGTGAATTAATGCTTCATTGTAATTGCTGATTGTGTAGTTTAGAATTGTGTTGTCATTTTATTAGTAACGACTTTACATAGGTGTCTGTAACGGGTCGAGTCAACCAATTTTGGTTAGGAAGCCGAAAAGTATTAATAGAATTAAATTTCAGGAAAATTCCAGATGCATGTGAAATAATAATATTTTTTCTTAGGTTGCCGTTTTAAAGAAGCAATTGTTGAAGATCAATACCATCGTTATCCATTAACCTATTAAGCCTTTATCCTTCATCTAGTAGATTAGAATTGTGTTGTCTTTGTGTTACTAACTATCGGCTATACCTAGGTGTCTGTAACCGGGCCGATTCTGCCCCACTTAACTAACCTATCCAAGCCTTCGGTTTTGTTATGTGTAAAAAAGGGTGTACGGTGGACCCGGCGTCATCCGGGAACTCAAGCCTAAGAACTTGGTCGTACATTCAAAATCAATCAATCAATCAATCAATCGATCAACAATAATATTAATTTAGTGCATCTAGTAGGTTAGTGGAACAACAGCAGAACTCCCAACTCTCAAGTCTCAGTTTTCTAACAAAATATGTACTCAGATGATACGTTTAATTGGTTGACTGTGTATTCCCAGCAGGCTGGATACCCAGATCAGTTAGTGTGCTTAAGTGAGTACCTGGGAATCTTATCGCTTATCTCATCTGTATATGGTGAGAAAGTCGCCTCAACAGTGAACATGATTGTTTTGTGATCACTTGTAGTCCAGTTTCTATCACTTATTTTTCTTACAGTTACTCTTCTCAACAGTCCGCCCGTTACTATTGCAAGGTCGAGTAGATACTCCTAATGATAACCTAACAAGCCGAAATCGTTCGAGTGATTTTTTAAACTTTATGAAAATGTTTTTAATTAAAATATTCAAAATTTAATTCTGCGAAATAAAAAACATGCTATTAATAATGTGTTTATTAAGTGTATTGTTGTTGGTGGTCCATTTTATACGTCGTTTTAATGTTTCGATATGTCGAAGTGTATATCGTTTTAATGTTTCGATAACTTGTCTGCATTTGTATGCATAATATAACAATCAAAGGCGTCTTTACTACTGGCCAGTGACAGCATGCATTTTTTGCTAATGACGTAACTTTATGTCGTCGATCTCTCTTTTCCTATTGTTGTTAGTACAACAACAAAAATAACTACAGGTAATCCTCCAAGAACACGGTATTCGAAGAACACGAGTTTCGAAGAACACGGATACCTTTCCTCGAATTACACGGTTTCAAACTACACGATTTACGTAGATTCTCTTTTATTTTGTTTTTTGTATACCATAACAAAAAAAAACTAAAACGTAACGTTGTTTTTATTTCACACTCGTTTTTTGTAGCCTCGAACAACAGAGTTTTAAAGAACACGGAACCAATTAATCGTGTTCTTGCAGGGTTTCTTGTATTCGATTTTATTCGTTGAAAATTGATCACATTAAAACAGGCCTCTATTATGAAATTTTCGATCGCGTTTTTTCGACAATATCGACCAATCTGACAACGTCGAAAATACCTATTATGAATTTTTCGATTGTATCGAAAATATAAAGGTCTTCATAAAATTTTATTGCGAAAATTTTTAATAATAATATTTTAATAATTAAAATTATTTAATCCAATATTTAATATTTTATGTATAATTTTATAAATATGTTCTGTTTTCCCAACGATAATATATCATCTTAAGAGGTGTCGTAAATTTTCGATAATATCGAAAACAAACGCTGTCGAAAAATATCATAGTACCTTATTTTCGATAACGTGGAAAAAAATCCGATGGAAAATTTCATAATAGACCCCCAGTGGTACTATTCTGGTAATTTCCCGGGAATAGGGGACTGGGGAAAAAATTTATACGTAATTTCTGTTTAAATATTTTTTTGCGGCCTACTGAGGAATAAAGTTTGATGTAAATATTTATAAATTGAATTAATTTTGTTTTCAAAACAAAATTAACGCTAACTTTTTACCTCAGTATGCCAGAAATTTTTTTTTTAATACAAATTACATATAAATTCTTTCCCCAGTTTCCTATTCCCGGGGAATTACCAGAATAGTGCCACAAAAGAGGAAAGTAAAATTCACTTCTAAAGGAAATTACCCAGGCCAGTAGTAATAAAAATGGCTTTGTAATAATTCAGAGAATTTTCCTTTTTTATATATTTTATTTTAGAAAAAGTAATCTACAAATTTGACTTAAGAACATACAAAAAATTAACTATAGAGAAAATATATTTTTTCTTGTTAAAAAATAATTAACCAGTCGACTCAAAAAAAATTTTCAATTTACTTTTAAACCCGTCTTTGCTTAGGCAAAAGTCATAAGATGGTGAATTTTGTTAAAACTTGTGCACATCATGTTCACCGGTTCGTGACCATAATTTGATCTGTGTTTATTTACTTGAAGAAATACAGAATTTCTTAAGGTTCTGCTTGGTGATGTTAATCTAATAGACTTCAGTAACGTCGGTGAATCGATTTCATTCAGTAAGATGTTTCCAATGAATGAACACTTCAAAAGCTCCCTTCTGTTTTCCAGGGTTATCAAATTATAGGTTCTACATCCAGTGAAGTATGACGATAGTTTTTTGCAGGCTAACGTGATACGGTAAGTCTTTGTCGTATTTCCAGCCACCCCTCCAAGATAATTAACGTAAACTCTTCTTTTGGAGGCTCTCTATGTTACGAATATGTTCATTGTAGGAAGGGCACCAGATATTAAGAGCATACTCAAGTTGTATGCGAATTACAATATCTTTATTGTCACAGTATCTTCAATATCCCCAGTTCATCATTTAATAAAGCCAAACAGAGAGTTAGCTCTAGCTATGCACTGCTCAGTGTGGTTAAAGAAACTCATATTTTCAACGAAAGTAACCCCTAGATCTTTAAATTCATATACTCTTTTGTAGAGTGGTGCTATTTATATGGTACTGTTGGACAACAGGTTTAGTTTTTCGATGAGATAGGGTCTTACACTTATTTATGTTGAGCCTGGGCAGATTGGAAGCACACCAAATCATTACGTTGTCAATATCTTGTTGTAATTTGTGGGTGTAATTGATGTTTTTCACGATTTTAATTTTGTTAAGGTCATCTGCAAATATTAGGTCCTTTGAATAATGAATTGCATCGGTGATTCCAATTATGAAAATGGTGGAGATCCAAGGGCCAATATAGGAGCCTTGAGGCACGCGGAAGTGGCTGAGATTAATTCGGGCCTTTTGTTCCCCATTTCGATGTATTGAGGGCGGTTCATTAAGTATGATTTAAACAGGTTATAACCGGACTGCAGAACCCAAATTTGTTTAAGCATTCTAAGGTTTCATAATAATTGATAGAGTCAAAGACCTTAGCAAACTGTGTATACCACATCAACTTGCTTGGGATTTTCTATTTCTTGTATCGTGTTGCTGGTGAATTTTGCCAGGTTATAACTAAGAGTTTAAAGGTCACGGGACCATCCATCGAATGGGTCCTATTCGATGGATTTTCGCGTGACCTTTAAATTCTTTGTTGTCGTGTTTTGTTTTCTTTGGCGCCGACTTCCGGGCCTATTTTATGGTACGAGTTTGGAAACGTAGAATATGTCCGAGCCATTTTAGTCTTGATGATTTAGACGCATCCAGTACATTTCTCCTTCTTCAATAGGACCTAAAAAACGGCAATCTTGTGGCTGTCTTGTGTTGTTAGTATCCAAGACTCGTTACGAATAGTTACTACTTGCTTTGTTGATTTTTAATTTTGTTTTGCACGATATATTGCGAGACTGAAAATTTGTAATATTAGCGAATGGTTGGTAACCTACCGCGATCCGCAATATTATATCTGCAGAGACTGAGTTTTGCGCATTTAATATCGATTTAAGTATTTAAACTCATTCACTTTTTCGAATTGTGTGTCGCCATTTTTTTAATTGGCGATTCTATATGTATTTGCGTTTTGCGATAAGCATGAATTTGGCTTTTACTGCGTGGTTATAGAGGTCTTTTGTTGGGCTGTTGTTTCTGACGGTAGCAGAACTTCTTTAAGTGATACGATTTCACTGGTGGTCGTCCGCGTAAGCTAATATTAGACCAGCTATGTTGAGCTGACTTATGAGATATTCTAACGATAAGTTGAATAGAATTTGAAGAAGCCTCTGATAACTTGGCTTCGATTATCACCTTGTTTTTAAGCCATCCATTAATACTATGCATATGGTTATTAATTTTAAAGGAATGCCTAAATGTGACAAAACACTCCATAATGTATTCCTTTGGATGCTATATCTTACACTTGTTGCAAGTCTATGAATAACAAATTTACAAGGATGCTATTTCCTGAGCACTCTTCTAACACAACCCTCAAAGAAATAATTTGATCGGCTGTCATCCTGCCTAGACGAAAACCGCCCTGGTAGAGTCGCCCAAAATGCTTTCGTTGTAAATTGATAGCTTGTCAGAAACTACGTTGGCCAAAACCGATGTGGCCGTTGTTAAGAAAAGCAATTCAACCGATCTCCCTATTTGTGAGGACAGATTTGCTATTTTCCACTCGTGACTTAATCCGCGCACCAATTCCTTTAAACCTCCTTAAACATGCAGTAAAATAGGTAATTGCCGCCATTTTTAAGCATTTCGTTAAGTCATCTATCCTCCGTTGCTGTTTTTAATTGGTGCCTTTCTAACAAAACCATCGTTACTTCCTATAGAGGTTATTTTTCTGGAGGTAGATCATCATCTTTAATTAGTACTATTTCCCCCTTTGCTATATTTGGTTCCCTATATTCGGTTACCCAGATCTTCCGAAACTCTTGTGTTGTTTTTTGCAGAAGTTTCCATCGTGCTAAATAGCTAAGGGTTTGATTTAAATAGGGTGGTTATGGTATCGTTCGGAGTGGCCCGCCTATCAGAAAATATCCCAGTGTTAACTTTGTAAAGTCGTTGGTATCTGTCGACATTTGATCTGATCTGATCTAATTTCCTCAAACGTTAGATGTTGTTCTCCAATTATTCTGCGTAGACGGCCGGACTTTACGGACTTAACCGCCACCTCTCATGTGTTATATAAAGGCATTGAGTATCGTCTTTTGCAAGATGTTCCGCCAGCTTTCTGGTAGTTGTTTGAATGTGGCGACCAGATCGTTCCTCATATGTTTTAAACCCCCTTTAAAGTTGTTGTTACAGTTAGAGCTATAGAGGTCCGAACAATAACCTCGTTGTGCTGCGAAGCATTTAACCCGCTAGAAATGCTTCGGATGACCAATCGCTTACTACTTCTAAGTGTACAGATTTTATTGCGATACAGACAAATAGTGCTAAATATCCTTTATAGGTTTTGTTACCACGTCCTGGCGAATACCGCTGGTGAGTAGGCCCACCATAATCCACTCCTGAATGCGTGAATGGTCTGAGCAACTCTTGCTGTAGGAAGATCTGTGGCTGCTCTTTTAGCTGCTGGGTATTTGTCGCATCATCCTCAGGCTCAGCTAATTGGCGTAGAACTCTTGTGGCTAGATATGTAGCCGAGGTTGTTTTGTACGTAACCGTTTCTAGCTTTACTTGAAGAAGTGTTGCTGTAGCTTTTTTATTGATTATAGATGAATCACATGAACTAGTCGCCGTTAAATGGTCATGCGACCTGGTATCTACCATTTCCTAATGTAGTTGTACTGAAAGTGTTATTCGCATCTCTGTTCATCATCGGTAAATTCTCCTTCTACGCCGATTTCTTCAATTTCCCAGAATCTTTTTAACTGATTCTCGGAGTCGATGTATGCTACAATTGATTTTCTGACTTGGACCTTTAAATTTTTCGAACTCGATCCATCCCAATTCAGTTTTTTGCGCTATTGGTTGTTCTGAACTTCCTTTTATAATGTCACCCAATACGATCTTTGGCTAATAATCTGCTCCAAGCAACATGTCTATGGAACCTGGAATGTTATAATTTGCATCTGCATGATCAATATCTAGGTTATTAAGATGCTCCCAGTCTTCCGTCTGTATCTGTTGTTCTGGTAGTAGTTTCGTGATTTTTCGAAATACTAAAGCTTCTAACTGTCGGACTCAAATTCGGAAGTTTTGATAGGTTAGAATTTGAGGTTCAGTATTTTCTTTACCTCTCCATTATTGTGGCCACTCCAGCTATTTTAGCATATACTTTTTGCCCCGTCAGCTTCAATCTCTAAACTGCTTCCTCGGTAATGAAAGTTCGGTCTATCAGGATCCTTAATGTGGCTTAACTTCCGTTAGGATTAGCAGTTTTGACAATTGCTGTTGCTAATAACACGTATTCTTCTCATGTCTTCACATGTGTTCGTGGTTTCTGCTTTTGGCTTTGCTGCACGTGAAATGATATTATGTATCCATTACAGATCGAACATCTTTCGTTTTGGATGCCGTGGTACGTTTGACGTGCTGATGGTTTTTATCTGTTGTTGGCAACTGCATAAACTTTGAACATTGGTCTACTGTATGGTTTATCTGACAATAGACGTAAATATCGCATTTACTTGTTATATAAGAGGTCTCTAATTAAGTGTTGTTCAAGAAACTTCAGAACTTCATCGGTTTACTGGGTTCTACAGCGTTCATATAATCGGCGAGTTTGGTCGTCTAATTTGTTAGATACGATGAAAATTAGAAAAGAATTCCACGATTCGACGTTTATTCTAAGGCTTCTGATTGCATGTGTGCACTCATTTATTTGTTGTGCCGTGTAAATTCCTGATTGTTGCTGATGATTCTGTATTAATTGATGATTGCTTTAATAGCGTATTTAAGTAGGTTGTTATAAGTAACCGTTTGTTGTTATATCTAGGTATTATTTGATGTACTCCAGGCCGTGAATAACCTGACCGTGAACACGGGCTCGTTATTCACTTTGGAAAGGGACTAATAGAATCATAATGCCTGCATAGCATTAAAAAAATAAAAAAATTTGAGCCTGTAGTGGCAAGCGGAAATTCTCCTATTTGCTATCCACTTAGAAGATACCTTTTAACCTTTACCTAGACAAACAGCAAACGAAGCGCAACACCAGCTGTAAATAAAATAGTTGAGTATACGATTAAGAAACTATAAAATAAGATTAATAAAACTCGAAGCTCCCAAAAGGATATGACTTTATCATACTTTGCAAAATCAAAGTCACTCCCGAGATAAACGTCTACGCAATCCGGTTCAACTTCAAAACATCAAAAGATTAAAAGTGCAGATCGATATCACTTCTTTCTCTTCAAAAGATTTGAAAAGCATCAGTCAAAAAAATGTATTACTTTCATAATAACTTAAGGATGGAATACGTTCAAATTGGAATATAAAAATTTTGAACACATTTTTTAGCAGATGTAGTGTGTTATTCCACGTCAAATAAGAATCGTATCTTAGAGATAAATTACTAGATGATCGGTGATGAACTATGATTTATCGCGCGAGGCCACACTCACACTTCACCTGACGCCGATTGCTCCAAACGATAAAATGAAAAATGGCCCAAAAAATAAAATTTGGCTTAATTGTTAGTGTTACGCCACGACAAACTATGTGTTTGGTAATTTTTCTGCCATTTTTCATTTTCGATTTTCCGGCCATTTTCGCAGAGCTCCAATATTTTTAAGTAGTATAACTATGCCAATATAATAATGTTTTGTTTATTTCAGTATACTCAAACGGAATCGTACGCGCTGTTCGTCAAAGGACCCAAAAACAAGCAGAAATGAAATGTGTAGTATTTATTATAATTTTTGTGATCCAATTTAGAAATCAGATTGCCCAAATAGATGACTATGGAAGTAGTAAGTAAAAATTTATTATTACCTAATTTATTATATTCTTTATAACTACAAGTAATTTGTGCAACGGCAGAACACTAAAAAAAATTAAGTTACACATACAAAAACCAATCTTGGCATATGATCTTTTTCATGTGCGTTGTACGGAGCTGAAGTGAAATTAAATTTTACATATAATGACACAATCTAAAACGAAAATGAGAATTTCACCGCTGAATTTTATTTTGTGATACACAGTTTAGCAGTGAAAGTGGTATTTTTCATATTAGAATATAGATGTCTTTGTTTAATTCTACACATTTTTCACTGCATTTTTATATTCAGGCACGATAAAAGTAAGCTTTTTGAGATTTCATCAATTACTTTTAATTATTGATAACAAACTCACATAAATAATATTTCGACATGAAGTTATAAAGAAATAATAATTCAACTTGGACCTACCTGCGCTAAAATTTTACGAAAATCGACAGACTATTTTTTCATGGAATAAACTATCTGGTTAAATTTGGAGACTAGCAAAAATTTCATTTCACGTCAACTACGTACTAGCCTTATATCATTAACATATTAAATAATGAATGAACTAAAGAACAAGACGGCCGCAAGTCTTCTTGCATTTCTTAAGGCAACTCATCGAACCTGTAGAATTGGCTCAACTATATATATCATTAATAAATAATATGTATTACTATACATAGTAAATTTAAAAAGCTTCTTGAGAGAAAAATAGTAGTTTTATTCTTTAAAACAATTTAAAACTACATTATTCTGACTCGCCGATTTTATAAATAAAATTAGGAAATAATTTATTTGTAATTATTAATTCCCCATGTAAAAAACACATTATATCTTAATGCTTAATCTTAACCTCGCCGCTATCCCAAAAATAATTATCCGCATTATCTACGTTTATGTATTAGGTGTGCAAGTAGAAACTCTGCTTTTTTGGTCAAATTCAACTTTATTGAAAATATAATTGTTACAAAGATTAATATCCGAAATATTCGCGTTCACTATCTATATGGTCTTGTGCCATTTATCAGGTAGATCATGAATGCCTTCGCAATAGAAACTTGGTGGTTTCGAAGCAAAACATTCATCGAGCCATTTTTGTACATCTTCGATTTTCGTGAACAGCTGGTCTTTCAAATATGGTGAGTGGATGATGTAGGTGATAGGTGATGAGTTCCTGGATTGATTTTACTGTATGTGGATGTGCGGTGTCATCCAGCAATATCACCTTCCGCCTTCCTTGGCCCATAAATGTTTTTTTTTCCTCCAGAGCATCCCTTAATTTGATCAATTGGGCCAGGCAACGTTCAGCTGTAACAGTTTAACCAGGTTCCAGAAGCTCGTAGTAAACGACTCCTTTCGAGTCCCGGGCATAACCTTAATTTCTCGGTTATTTTTATTTCGGGATTTCGTTATCTTTTGGGATCTTTTGAATTTATCTTCCAAACATTATTGTTTAATGCCACTATTCTATTAGTCGTTTTGTGTACATTGATTTCATTAAAGCTTAGATATTCGCAAGCTCTGTAATGCATATCACATTAATTGGCACTGGTGCCTTTCGTTTTATTGCAACCTTCCGTTTTTCTTGTTGCTGGCGTTGTTGAGGTACAGGTCCTGATTCGGTAGTTTTATTAGCTTTTGCTTGCGAGAGCTCCTCAACTTCTTGCAAGAATTCTGCTATTTGTTTTTTCGTAGGTCTTTTCTTTTGTTTGTGCATCCAATGAGTTTCTCTTGCAAGTTCCTCATCGTCTGTATGGAAATCAGCGTTAGTACAGGCAATTTTGCGTATGGCCGGAGGCTTTCATCCCACCTGCACGCAGGAGGATCTAATAGAAAACCTTAAGATGAAAGAACTACAATTTGAAGAAGCGGTAAACATCTTTGAATGGAAATTGAAAATATTCAAGGAACGAAAATCGTTAATAGAGAGATCCAGCTATTCATGGTCATATTCAACAAAAGCGAAAAAATTTAAAATATATTTAATAACAAAGCAATATTCAATATGAGGGTTAAAATAGAACCACTGAGAAAGAACGCGAGAATAATACCTCAATACAAGAAATGCCAAGGCTTTAAGCACTCACCCAAAGATATTGCGGGCGTAATATTAGGTGCATAAAATATACCGGTAGACACAAAGCTAAAGACGGCCCAGTTAGCCGAAATAAATCCGCAAGGTGTATAAAGTGTAATCCAGCCAACTAAAGAGGATGCGGAGTAGCGATACAACTGCAAAGTTTAAAAAATAAAACGCACCAATCGACTCAAAACTCTCACGTTACAAGAGAAAAGATTCCATCCATAAGACTGCGGCCACAACCACAGCCCATAGGACCAGAGGAGAGGTCCTACTCGCAAATAACGAAGCAGTTAATTAATGCTACTAAAGAAAATCCACTCTTATTTCTTATTTATTTATATATTTCTTTATATATTTAAACAATTTTGATTAGACGTTTCATCACGTTTTGAGCTTAAAGCTCATTTGTGACATGATGTAAACTCTATAATTATTTCCAAATTAATGACCACCTTCTTCGTGTCTAACCATATATCATATGTTTTATTTGCATCCATATAACAATTTGGCCCCTGTACGATGACTTCACAAGATTTTTTTCTTTATTTCGTTTTTGATGGAACGGGTTTTATTTTAGTTTGATTTCGATGACAACAGCCATCACTTCAAATTGTAACTGTTCTGCGATCCGCCCCAATAGTAACATAAGTAGCTTTATTCAAAATATAAAATTTTTAAAAATTCTGAACAAAAATTTCTAAGAGTATTTGACACGAAAATCAAAGCCCCATCAATTAAAAAACAAGGACATTTTTAACTTGTATTTTTTAGTTTGATTTTGTCAAATTTCGAAAGTATAGAAACGATAAATGAACGAACGCCGGGATGAAGAACCTTTATTTTTATTTAGTAAACTGTATTGTGGTTATAGAATATTAGGTTTAGGTTGGATCCATCTAATGAAATAATTTTCCCCAAAGTCAGTTTTCCTGCAAGATGTATTTATAGTTATTTGTTGTGTTTATATTGTAGCTTGACAATATCTCGAAAATACAAATTTATAATCTAAAATTATTTTAAATTTTATACATTTTAGTTGAAAATTCAAAATGCAATACGGAAGCGGATTGTCAAAAATACAGTACATTAGACAACAACAACAACCCAACTGCACATTGTAACGGATACAATTCATTCTGTAAATGTATAACCGGATTTGGACCTGTAGTTAACTCAACTACACACTTAACAACCTGTCAAAAACGTAAATATTTTTGCTAACACACACATTTATAGGATTTTAATAAATTTTGAAAATTACAGTTGCAACCAAATTAAATGACACTTGTAACGTCAATGAACAATGTCAATTAGTGTTTGGTATGGAATCAATATGTTCTGGCGGTAAATGTATTTGTCGGGAAGGAAGCCATTTTAAAGAGACCAATATGTACTGTTACCATGGGAACGGTAAGTTAGTATACACCAATTATGAATAAATAAAATCTCATGAAACTTTTTATTTTTAGAATCGTACAGCTGTACTTCAAGCTCCGACTGTGGTGGGGCTGAATGTGATTCTAAATTTTGTAAATGTAGAAATCTGGAGATCTTAAGACGTAAAGACAAAGAAATTCAATGTTATAAAGGTACATATGTAATTAATTATGGTATATGTTGTTTTGATCAAGTTGTTGCTTTAAGCAACAGGCGTTAGAAAATTATTTGCGAAGACTGATGAATATACTCGTATATGCATTAGAAAGCAAATTTGCTATTTCTGTAAAATAAAAAGAGAGCTGTAGACGATCAGAGACTCAAACCAAAATTAATAATGTTTCGGTTTACGTTCATGGTTCAAACATCTATTTCGTTACAGTTCAGTTCCGGTTAAAATTTGTATTTTCGTTTCGGTTCGGATACAAAGCCGGGTTAGAACTGGGTTTTGATCGATCACAAATTTAGTGATCATATATTCACTGTGCATTTAACAATAAAATTTCAAGAGGTAATATAATAATTATATTTACGTGTATGTTACGGTTATACGATTAAAAATCGGTTGTAAAATAGTTTCAAGTATGTTCTCGATATGCTCTCGAACCGAAACGATAAGAAAATAATTGAACCGATTAAAAATTGCGTTCCGGTAACGGTTATCGTTTCATCTATAATTATACATTTGGTTGCCGTTCCGGTTTTCAGACAAATTCTCAATTTTCTTCCAATTTTTCGATTTTGGTTTTTGTTTTCGCTTTTTTTGTTTCTTTTATTTGTTTTCTTTGCAATTTTTCCCTAGAATGACAAAAATCATTCAATTTTCCTACTACAAGCAATTTTGGTTGTTTGGTTAATCCGAGTGGATGGTATTTCAACATAATTCAATTTAATTTTGTCGGGCTACGCACCACTCGATTAAACTAAATTGGGCTTACCGCCCGACCAAATTAGTTCGTCTGTAGAGCCTTAAGAAAGAATTTTTTTTTGATTCAATTAGGTATAAGTAGCTACAGGTACTCGCGAGTAGTTAGAAAAGAAAGCCTTTCCTCTGCAGAACCCGGCTAATGTATTTATAATCTTTAGTGAAAGTGAATTAATAAATACATCGCAGCAAAGTACCTTATTTTTATTCATTTCTTGAAAGTAACGTCATTCATACGGTAACATGTTTGTAAATCAAAATAGCATATGTTTATGAAACAGTTTGCAAACGAAAATATACAAAAACTTTGTATGACCATGTTTTGTTTTTGATGTACAATATGCGTGCAATGGTCTAACAAGACAATTAATTGACGTATCTCGTCAATTAATCGAAAATAAGTTGTTTTAAAGAAAGACGACCAAAATCCAGCGGCGCTGTCGTAATTTTCCAAGTAAATACCTCTTGTTAAGAGCATTTCTACATAAAATATCATTGGAGGTATGCAGATCATTAAATTAAATACATCTTAGCAGAAAATGGTAAAATTCTGAATGAAAAATACCTTAAAAACGAAAAGCAATTTATCAAAATGTACCATAAATAAAGAAAGTTCACTCTGGTGAGCGTGAAAATTGATTTTTCTTAGACATTTACGAGATATAAATAATAAATTAAATCAAAAAAACTTGAAAAAAAGAATGTTCATTTGTATGAGTTTAGGCCTGCATACATACAAAGCCAGATAAGGCAAATAAGAAATACGGTATTTATGTTTGCAGGACTAAACAACCATAAACACAAGAAACAAAACTCATACAAATGATATGGGAATGCGTTTTTTGTTTTTATTTGACTTAATTTATTCACATTTTTTAAATGTGACAGAAAAATAATTTTTCATTCTTCTGAACATGAACTTTGGTTATCTATCTTTAATTTTGAAAAATTGTTTTTAATTTTTAAGGTAGTTTTCATTTAAAATTTTTCATTTTCCGCTATGATGTATTTAATTTGACGATCGTCGTATAATAATACTGTGGGCAAAAAATAGTAAGACTTTGGTCATAATTTTAAAATTCTTTATTTATTTCTTCAAATCTATTTCGTCCCCCTCAAAGATGGGGTTATGATACACAATTACGATATACAATTATCACCGAAGGCCTTTTGCAACATTCTGAACATTTCGGCACCACAAAATTGATTCCGAACACAAAATTTAATGGAACTTCTTTGTTGAATAATTTCACTCATTGTAAAAATCGCCGAATGCACTTTTTGTACTTCAGAAAGACAAGCGTATACTAAACACTGATGATTATTTTGATGTGACATTTGGCACAGATGTCACTGACAGTCATACCAAAATAGAAAATAAAAATATTTCGACGAATGGTTTTCCGAGCGAAATAATTAAAAACTCTTATTACTTTTTGCCCACAGTAGTATATAGAGAAAGGTTAGTGTGTACTTAAATATGAGTCCTGCCCTAACTCTCATTGGCAAATACCTATATCAAAATAACTACCGAAGATTGTGTTAGTTACACTAACAATGCAAT